>JASFAU010000001.1:0-1200000 GCA_039704465.1 Plasmodiophora brassicae
TTTCGGACGCTTTATTATTGCAGCCCCCGTCTATCCGAATTCGATCCGATTCGAAGCAGATAGTGGCGAATTAAATCACAACACGATTGACGTCGGTTTCCGGATGATCCGATCACTGGTCTTCGCTCAGGAGCTCTTCGGACTTTTCGGACGCTTTATTATTGCAGCCCCCGTCTATCCGAATTCGATCCGACTCGAAGCAGATAGTGGCGAATTAAATCGCAACACGATTGACGTCGGTTTCCGGATGATCCGATCACTGGTCTTCGCTCAGGAGCTCTTCGGACTTTTCGGACGCTTTATTATTGCATCCCCCGTCTATCCGAATTCGATCCGATTCGAAGCAGATAGTGGCGAATTAAATCACAACACGATTGACGTCGGTTTCCGGATGATCCGATCACTGGTCTTCGCTCAGGAGCTCTTCGGACTTTTCGGACGCTTTATTATTGCAGCCCCCGTCTATCCGAATTCGATCCGACTCGAAGCAGATAGTGGCGAATTAAATCGCAACACGATTGACGTCGGTTTCCGGATGATCCGATCACTGGTCTTCGCTCAGGAGCTCTTCGGACTTTTCGGACGCTTTATTATTGCAGCCCCCGTCTATCCGAATTCGATCCGATTCGAAGCAGATAGTCGCGAATTAAATCACAACACGATTGACGTCGGTTTCCGGATGATCCGATCACTGGTCTTCGCTCAGGAGCTCTTCGGACTTTTCGGACGCTTTATTATTGCAGCCCCCGTCTATCTGATTTCGATCCGATTCGAAGCAGATAGTGACGAATTATATCACAACACGATTGACGTCGGTTTCCGGATGATCCGATCACTGGTCTTCGCTCAGGAGCTCTTCGGACTTTTCGGACGCTTTATTATTGCAGCCCCCGTCTATCCGAATTCGATCCGACTCGAAGCAGATAGTGGCGACTGCAATCACAGCACGATTGACGTCGGTTTCCGGATGATCCGACCACTGGGGGTCGCTCAGGACTGCCGCGCCTGCACCGATTGCAGCGAACGCTGACGCTCGGTGCCGGCTGAGGCGAGGATGACCAGCACGCTCGGGGCACGCGCGTATCGACCTCATCGGCTTGTATTGGACAGTTCTGGGTGAGGCGACGTGCCGGCGGCGACTTGTCGATAGTAGGCAGGCGTTCGCATATCGATCGCCGGCAACTGGTGCTGGCGGGCGCTGTCGTGCTGGACGACCTGCGGGACGGGCAGGTGACTCTCGACAGGCCGACGGTGACTTCGGCGTGAAGGGCGGCGTTGGCGACCGGCAGCGTCGTCGGATCGTCGGTCGCGCGGGCGACGCCCACCGTGGAGTCGGCGCCTTCTTCACGTTGGGATGACTCCACGTCTATGGCGTATACCGCCCTCCAACGGGCATGCGCATCGCGACCTCGTGTAGGAGGCGCCGGAGGACGGCGCACGCTCCATGGTGTATAGCGCATCCGCCCAGGCTACCTACCGCACGCCGCGCCGCCACACGCCACCCGACCGCGTGCAAAATATCAACGGGGCTATTTTGGGAAGCGATCAAGCGTTTTTTGCGTAACCAAGACCAGGGATACACCTGTCATATCACCCTTTACCATAACCCCTGTCCCGACACGGCCCGCCAACATTGCCGATCCGTTCCGGACTAGCACAGTCAGCTGTCCCGCCAGACCAGTCGTGTGTGTCCCAGAATAGACCGCGGACTTCCGGAGACCGTCACGGACTCCGGAGACGCAGTGGAGGGCGTGAGGCCAGACGGCCCGAAATAAACGAGACAGACAATAGTCACCAGACAGGCAACCAGCAGTCAGACGACAGGCTGCTTGTCATAGACCGAGGGGCTAGGAGCGAGCTTCTCAACGAGTACGTCTCGAAGCTTGAAGGACGTCACAGAAACCAGCAACTTGCCCAGATTGCGACACGTTCTTCGCAATTGCAGACGAACAGTGGCACTTACGGCACCACGAACAGGCGTCCTGTTTCTGATTTTTAATCTCCTTTCCAACGGTACCTTTGTTCCAGCTAACGGTGGCTCAAACGCGTTCAACACCCTAGTGTGACATTGGGCGGCAGACGCGGGACAACAGGATATATTTATTTGCGTTTCGCTCGTCGTCGAATATCACCAGCCCTTAACGACGGCGATTGCAGACTCGAAACAGGAACAGGAACAGCGCTGCGATCCCAACCGTCCCCGACAGGTATGGCTGCGCGCTATAATATCAAAAAACTGTTCGCGAACATTATCAGCGAAAATCTACGGCTGAGGGCTGTCACGATCAGGCAAGCTGATGCAACGAACGCTTTGACGGACTGGCGAAGTCCGTCGCGGGGTTCGGGATTTATTCAGTTATCACAGAATAGTCCTCTTCTAGCGATTGGGTCTCCGCCGGTTTCGGGAGCGAGGGCCAGGTTTATCGGGATATCGAGCATGAAATTCAGCAATCGCTTGGTCCAGGCCTCCTGTCCCATGGAGATTTGCCCGGTTCCCAGGTGCGATCGGACGGGAGTATCCTTCCCAATCTATGAGATATTGCAACCGCCCCGACCGGTATCGGGAATCCAAGATCGACTTAACGATGAACAGGGGCTGGTCGTCATCTTCCAATACAATGGGCGGCGGCGGTGGCTGTTGGCGATGTGGAAGGACATTAGGCGTATACGGTTCCAGCTGTGACACATGGAAGACGTTATGTAGGCGCGAGGTAGGAGGCAGCTTCACTTCGTATGCGACGGGGTTAACTGTGCGAACCACTTGGAAGGGTCCCAGCAGACGGTCATCCAGTTTCCCGCACGGGCGGCCAGTCGATAAGGTTCCACGCCTGAGCATGACGAGATCGCCCACCTGCAGTGGTGGTGGTTCGCGGCGACGGCGATCCGCAGAGCGCTTCATAGCGTCGACCGCCCGTTGCAGTTGGCCCTTCAAGTAGCGGCGAACCTTCTCAAGGAATTCGGCACGCTCATCGGCGGCTGGGTTACAGACTTGCCATTCCTGGGTCGAGGCTCCGTCACCCTTGGATGAAACCCGTAGTTGGCGAAAAACGGCGACATGCCGGTGGCCGAATGGTCGGCGTTGTTGTACGCGAACTCGGCCATAGGCAGAAGTTGCAGCCAGTCGTCCTGCATGTAGCTAACATAGCAGCGTAAGTATTGTTCGAGGATCTGGTTCACGCGTTCCGTCTGGCCGTCGGATTCCGGGTGCCGGGATGAAGACAAGTTCCGTTGGATACCAAGACGGTCCAGTAAGTGCTTCCAGAAGGCCGACACGAACTGGGGCCCCCGGTCGGAGACGATGTCGTCCGGTAGGCCATGCAGGCGGAATATCTGCTGCAAAAACAGGTCGGACAGCTCGACCGCTGTGAGGGTCTCCTTGCACGGAATGAAGTGGGCCATTTTCGAAAACCGGTCGACGACGACGAGGACCGAATCGTAGCCGTCGGAAACTGGAAGCTTGACAATTAGATCCATTGAGATCGATGACCACAGAGAACTCGGCAAGGGAAGAGGCAGCAGGAGCCCGGACGGTTTGTGGCGCGGAGACTTGCTTCTCTGACAAATGTCGCAGGATGAGACGTACAGTTTGACGAAGGCCCTCATGCCAGGCCACCAAAATTCACGCTGGACAAGCCCAAGCGTTTTGCGGATACCAAAGTGACCAGAGGCCCTATTATCGTGGAGTTGCCGGAGGATCTCGATCTTGCATTCGTCTCCGGAGACGACCAAGGAGCGTCCTTTGTACAGGAGGCCGTCTCTCAGGCAATACTTCCTACCTTGAGGTCGGTCGAGCAGACCGGCAATCTTGGCGACGAACGGATCACTCGCTTGGTGTCGTCGGATACGGTCTAGGAGAGGCTCGGACGGAGCCGCCTCCGCGTGGACGGTGAACGCGTCCACCACGGGGGGGGGACGGAACTAGGCGATGAAGCGGGAGCAGTTGGAGAGATTGTTGCAGGATGCCTTCTTCAGACGCCGTCGGGACGTACTCCGGCGGCGCGTCAAGGCGTCAGGTTTACCGTGCAAGCGGCCCGGTCGGTGCTGAATCATGAAGTCGAAGCCGCTAAGCAGTTGGGACCATCGGATTTGGCGCGGATTAAGCTTGTGGGTCGTCATGAAGTACTTGAGGTTGCGGTGGTCGCTGTGCACAAGTGTCTGATGTTCATCCGAATCCAGGAACTGGCGCCATTTCTCGAAGGACGCAACAACGGCCAGGAGCTCTTTGTCGTAGACCGCATATCGGATCTCAGCGGGGTCCAGTTTCCTCGAAAAAGAACGCCAGAGGGTGTAAGTCCCCGTCACGGCCCCGTTGTGAGAGGACCATGGCAATGGCGAAGTCGGAGGCATCCGTTTCAATCTCGCACGGCACGCTAGGATCGAAGTGGGCGAGGACCGGAGCGCGTGTGAACGCGCTCTTCAGAGTTGCGAAGGCGGTCGAAGCAGTCTCGTTCCAGATAAATTCGGTTTCCCCGCGAGTAAGGTTCGTCAGGGAAGTGCGATCTCCGCGAAATGCGGGATGAACTTTCGGTAGAAGTTGGCGAACCCAAGGAAGACTTGCAGCCCGTGGAGGTCACGCGGCGGGGCCCACGCGAGTATTGTGTCTACTCGGCTGGGATCCAACCGGAGGCCGTCCTTGGACACTAAGTAGCCGAGGAATTCGACCTCCGGTGCGTCGAACAAGCACTTAGACAGTTTGGCCGTCAGGCGCGCGGAGCGTAGACGTTCGAGCACCAAACGCACGTGCTGTTCATGTTCCTCAGCATTCTTGAGAAAATCAAGATGTCGTCAAGGTAAACAACAACGAAACGGTCAATGAAGTCGCTGAATGTCTCGTTCATGAAGGCTTGAAAGGATGCCGGGGCGTTGGCAAGCCCGAAGGGCATAACCAGGTACTCGAACAATCCGTACGGTGTCCGGAATGCTGTCTTCCATTCGTCACCTTCGCGAATGCGGATCTGGTTGTACGCACTTCGAAGGTCGATCTTGGAAGACCGTTGCTTGACCGAGTGTCGAAAGCAGCTGGTCGATGAGCGGAAGTGGGTAACGGTTCTTCACGGTGACCGAGTTCAGGCCTCGGTAATCAACGCAAAGCCGTAACGAACCATCCTTCTTCTTCGCGAAAAGGATCGGCGCGCCGGCAGATGAACGCGACGGCCGTATGAAGTTCGACTGGAGGTTATCTTCCAAATACTTCTTGAGGGCTACCTGTTCGCGGGGAGACAAGCCGTAGAGGCGACAGAATGGAGGCTCCGTCCCCGGTTTCAGGTCGATCGAGCAGTCAGAGGCGCGGTGCGGCGGTAAGGATGTGGCGGTGGCCTCGTCGAACACGTCGGCAAAATCCTGGTATTTTTCAGGTATCTTCGTCTGCTCTGACTCGGTGTCCTCGGTCCACGTATAATGGATGAGGTAGCACTGAGCGTCGTCCATGAGTGCGTCCAGGAACGGTTCGGCGTCGACTAGATGGATGGGAACGTTGGCCGCCAGAGGTTCTTCAGTGCTTGGTGCCGGCAAGGGAACGTGGTCGATCCGCGTCCCGTCGCCTTGATTAGAATCCGTGGGCCGTACGTCGCACGACGACTGTGGAGCATCTCCGGCTAGAACGTCAGGGCCGGCGTTCGGCGGGGCGATCGGACAGGCGTCGTCAGATGACGTGTTTAGATAAGCACGAAGGTCGACGCGTGCGGGTTCGCGGCACATAGTGACGAAGGCAAGCGCCCAAGCGGCCGCCACGATGGATGAGCACATGAACAGGCTGACCACCTGGCGTGCCCTGGAACCGTCGTCCAAACGACAATCTGGTAGACGTCGACCGGCTCCCCGCCTGTGTCGCTGCTCCCGCGCCGGCGACGTTAGCCAGCCTGTCTGGTCGGGGAACGATTCGAGCTCGAGGCAGTTCGCAGGGGTGTTACCGGTGTCAGCCGTTTCCAGGTCGCCAGCGGCTTTGTCCTGAGTCTCAATTGCGGCTGTCGCCAGGACTCTGCCACCCGGCGTTCATCGTTGGCCGCAGGCGGCAATGGTGTCACGATCAGGTCTTGTGCGGAAGTTGGATCTGGATGTTGTTTTGTGTTAACAGGCGCCTGGGCGATGAGCGGAGCTGCACTAGAGGCGTCAGGGCCGGATAACGGCAGTCGTCGTGTGGCGCAGCCACGCTTGCCTCGGTTGTCTCAGCTTCTGCATGGCCAGGATCCGCCACAGTTGTCGGCGTTGACGTTGACGGCGGGGGGCACTGGCGCGGCGAGACGAGCCGCCGGCGCCAATCCACATCTGGATTAGTCTGGGCTAGCCAGGGCAGACCCAGGATGACGGGATAGGTCGGCGAATTGATCAGATTCAGGACGATCTCACACGAGAACTGGGCGTCCACCGTCGTTCTCAACGGCTGAGTCTCCTGTGATATAGGTGCGAGCTGGCGGCCGTCGACAACGCGGACAGGTATCGGACGATGCGTCGGGCGGGTAGGCAGAACGTGGAGCCGCGCGAAGGACCAGTCGATAAAGTTGCTAGTCGCGCCACAGTCGATCAAGGCCGTTGTCGAGATACTTTCGGACCCGGTGTATATGGTCATCGGAAGTACGAGATGCGGGACAGAGCGGGCGTGGAGAAACATGAGATCGCTTATTTGAACAGGGTCGGGTTCGGATGACAATGCAGAGTTTACTGGGTGGCCGGCGAACCCGTTGGCGGTCACCCTTGGACATTTCCCGGTGCAACCGGCGGCCGTTTCGGGCAATCCGCGATCCGGTGGCCATCTTCTTTGCAGTAGAAGCAGAGGCCGTCCTTGCGGGCACGCTCACGGGCATCGGCGGCGACAACCTTCGGAACGGGGTAGCGCGGGCAGAGGTGTTTCGCCTTTTTGACCATCTCGTCGAAGTCGGTGATCATGTCCTCGAACAGTTTTTCCGACAAGGCGGTATGCAGCGACTTCCGGAACTTCGACGCGCGCCGGGCCGAACTCATCTTGAAGGTTGCATCCGCGCGCTGAAGCGCTTGATACAAATTGTTGAACATCAACACATGCTCTTCGACAGGTTCGGTCTGGGTGAGGTTGTCGAAGCACTCCTCCAGCTGTTCGAACGTCGGCACCGGAAACCATTTTGACATCGCGTAGGACAGGTCGGCCATCGTGGCGTCGTCCGGCAGCCCGAAATAGACTTCCAACGCCGGGCCTTCCAGCGATCTAAGAAGGGCGCTGTGCGCCGCCGGCGGAAGGCGGGTCGTCGATGACGGGAGCTGCAGCGTCCTTGACAGACACTTCAGAAAGTCGCGGGAGTTCGTGGAACTGTCGCGAATACGCCCGGTAAAGCGGGGCAGGTGGATCTGGTGGTCGACGATGTGTCGGGATGTCGGCGACGGCTCGCTCGGCGGCATCTTGTCGGGCAGCGAGCGATTTATCGCTGTCCCAACGGCATCTTCGACCCGGTCGGCCACTACGGACTGCATAGCTTTCAGCTGGTGCAGCATGTCGCTGACAGTGAGCGTGAGGTCCCGCACTTGATCTGCCAGTGCGGCGATCTGGTCCTCGCTCGTTGTCATCGCGAACACACCGGTAGACGGACAGGAAACGGGACGGCAGGAACGGAGCGGGCGGAACGGAGCGGGCGGAACGGAGCGGGCGGAACGGAGCGGGCGGAACGGAGCGGGCGGAACGGAGCGGGCGGAACGGAGCGGGCGGAACGGGGCGGGCGGGACGGCGGTGACCGTTGGTTAGTCCGTCAAAATGTCACGATCAGGCAAGCTGATGCAACGAACGCTTTGACGGACTGGCGAAGTCCGTCGCGGGGTTCGGGATTTATTCAGTTATCACAAGGGCGGGTGCATGTTGGCGATAACGCCGTTGAGAACTATCAGCAGTGGACCCCAATTGTTGCCAATCCGGCCCTGGACGCCGAAATAAAGCATATACATGTGCAACCGTCTTTCTTGCAGCGACGAGAAACCAATCGCCTACGAGGGTCGTCGTGTCCTCTAGAAGTCCAACCAGCGTTATCAAAATATAGCCACGCGTAAATCGAGGCAAGAAGTACCGGCGGGTGGGGCGGCGGGCGGGGCGGCGGCACTAACGGCCTGGAGGGCGGCCAGGGCAACGTCGCGTGAATGGTCGGCGGCCGCGGCGTCACATTTCAGGCCCGGGAGGCGTGGGTCGTCCGGATTGGCGTCGCGGACGTCTTTGAGAGCCTTGTTCGCCGCCACGGCGTCGTCGTGCGCCTGCCTGAACAAGGCGAACGCGGCGTTCGCATCGGACATGGCGAGAGACGATGACGACGACGAAAAACAACGGCAAACTGGAACAAAAGTCCGTAGAGCAACCGGGGCGAGTGGGGCTGCTTGAAACTGTACATTTGGAAGTACATTACATGAATTGGTTGATTTCGAGATAGTTTATTAATTAGTCAGATACCTCTCATTGGGAAACCGGTAGTTGTTAATTCCGCATACGCCCTTCAAAGTAACTCCAACAACATTCAATTCATGGCGTCGCGTGCTGCCCATGTGCTTGAAATGTGCCAATTCCTGACTGAAGTGATGAAAAGTGCATGTTGTGGCACTTCCGCACATATGTGAGCCGAAGTGACAAAAAGTGCGCTCTAACCCAGGAATGTGTGGCATTCGAAACGCATTCGTGACGCATTTTGATACACATCGATACATCTGACATGAACTTGACCAGAAGTGTACACTAGCTAGTGTACACTTTCTGGCCACACGAGTACGCGCTACCTGGCGGCTTCATTGTACCAATTGCAGACACTACGCGAGTAGATGGTCGACGATAACTTCGTTCCGGTGATGTGATCTGTGAGTTCGTTGCCACAATAGTATATTACGCTGAGTTAAACAGTTCGAAATATAACTGTACACAAATGCGTTTGTGTTCACTTTCAAGCAGCCCCAGTGGTTTTGGGGTGATTCTTGACGATTAGGTACCGTATTCTTGCGAATAGATCAGGCGTGCGACGCCCGGCGAGGCTGGTGCGATGCCGGATCGGCAGGCGATGACCAGTCGCCCGAGCAGCTGATGATGATGCGCACTGCGCCGCTCAGCCGGGAATGGCGAGCGGCGGCGGTGCGGTGCTCGGCGCGCCGTGCGAGCAGGTCGCGGGGCGCTGGTTTTGATGTTGGACGGCGCTGGGCGCCGTGCTGCGTCGGATCGGGGGCGCCGTCACGGTAGTAAGTGGGCGGCCGACGCAGCACGGCGTGTGTTAGGTGGGCGTGGGGGACAGTCGGCTGGCTGGGCCGCTGGGGCCTGGGCGGGAGCATTCCGACCTGCAATCTCACCGAATGCACAATGTGCTCTGAACCTCGCCATATCGGCACGCACGTGACGTACTCGTATGAACCTTGCTTGAGTTGACGGTGTGAACACGGTGTCCGATACCTTTAGGGGCTTTTCTAATGTATTAGTGAGAAATACAAAGCGTCGTAGATTGGGTCGACAAACAGACTTTGGGAAGCTCAGGACGAGTAATGGCGGTGGCTGCGGAGTGCACCGCATCACGGCGGCGGGCGCCATGACCGCGCGCGGCGCTCTAAGTCGGCCGCACCGTGCCCATCTAGTGGCGACGGGACACGGCCGGGCGACGATGCAGGCGACGGCGCGTCCTGGTGCGACGACATGCATGCTTCATGCTCCGGTCCAGCATTGACTTCCGTCGACCGACCGACGGCGTTAGCAATACAGCGGAGGACGATGGCCGTCATCATCATCGTCGGCGTGTGATGCTGGACGCGTCGACGAGCTCGGGCGGCGGCGTCTCTGCCTGGATCGGCGGTATCATCTTCGGGCATGATGGCGGCCTCCTCATGGTCGCCGTTCGCAATGCTGCCCCCGGCAGGGTCGGCGACGTCGTGTTCGCGATCGGCCGGCACGGGATCGTCAACGGGGGCGATCGGGTGGTCCTGCGTCCGCACCGCCCAGGAACCCGACCAGTGCAGGGTCGTCGAGGACATGTTCGGCGACTTCAACGGCGACTCGCGCGTTCTCGTTCTCCTCATCGTCGCTGATCTCGTTCCATACCGTCGCGTCCAGGCCAGCAAGCGCAGCGACGCCCTGAGCGGAGATGGCGAGCGACTCGCCGCGGATGCAGCGGGCGGCAACGGCGCGGATGAACGTGCCCAGGACGGCCAGCCAGCATCGCTGGCGATCGCTCAGCCGAAACGTCGGGTCGCGCGGATCCGGCATCCGGCGAGGGTGCAGGCGAGCGGCTTCGCTGGCGGGCGGCGCCGTCAGACGGGCGTAGTCGTTCAGCTGAATGGCCACGTAGTCGATGGCGATCCCGGTGTCGGCCCTGTTGAAGTGTAGCGCCCGGATGCGCCAATCGATGATCGGTCTGAGCAGGCGCATTGAGTCAGTACATCGAGCGGCAATGTGGTACCGCGACAGGTTCTTGTCACTGCAGGCGCGGCACTGGGCGTTGGTGCCCGGGATGCGGTTTGTGACCCATGACGCCACCGCGTATGCGTCATTGCCTGAGTGGTACGCGGCCGGGAACGGCAGGTTGTACGCCTGCAGCTGCAGGCGCATCAGCTTGCAGGACGCGTTGGCAGCGGTCCATGTGTGCAGCCTGCAGCGCCTGCAGCAGTGCGTCTTGCCGATCGGGCAGGCGTGGGCGTTTTCGTGTCGGTCGGCTGGCCTCGACGTCGGCGAGTTCATCGTTGTTACGCATCGCGCGTGCCTGTTCGCCGTTCCTGTAGATGGCCGTCGCATCCGCGTAGACCTTGCAGCCCTTCAGCATCATGTTGAATCGGCTGCGCGGGTTGCTGAGCGCCCAACGCGTGACGCGGACAAGGAACGGGACGCGATCGCCATCCTTGATCTGCTCCGACCACGTGACCTACTTGAACGCGAACCGGGCGCGCAGCTTGGCATGGCGGGCGGCGGCGGGCACGAGCCCAGCGTACCGGAGCATCAGGGACGAGCCGATGCGGCGGCGGTATCCACCGAAGAACAGGGCGACGGCCGACTTCTGCAGCTGGTCGAGCTTCTTCAGTAGGCCGACGTGGCTGTTGCTGATCGCGAGCCTGTACTCGGCGCGCGAGCGGATCCAGGCGCCGACGACGCGCGTCTTTCGAACGATCGACAGGTGCTCCGTCCTGAACACGCCCGTCTGCATGATGCCAATCATCGCCTTCTCGGCCTTCGAGGTACGCGTCGTGAGCTGGGCACGGTGGTCGAGGCGGCCATTCTTCATGACGACGCCCAGGAAGCACACGGGCTTGTCGAGCTCGTCCTCCTCGACGACGCGGTTGCCGGCGATGGTCAGGGTGCGCGGTGCCGGTTGTGCAGCGGACGGCGACGCCCGCGCTCTGGATACGATCGACTTGGACGCGTTCCATTCGAGGTCGTGGCGCTGCGCGTACTCCTGACAGAGGTCCATCATGGCCTGGGCCATGTCGTCGGTGAACGTGTGCAGGAGCGTGTCATCCGGGTAGAATTGGCACGGGACCGGCATGTGGTCAAACATTGGGCACTCGTCACCGAAACGCGACACGATCTGGTACGGTAGGTCGTCAATCAAAACATTGAACAGGTCGGGGGAGCCAATGGCGCCCTGGAAGAGGCCGACGAGCGCGGCGATCCGCTCGGAAAGCTGCCCGTCCAGGGCGATAATGAAGTGGCAGCCGTCAAACAAGGCTTGCAGGACGGCGATGACATGGGCCGGCAAACCGCGCCTCTGTAGCTTGTTGTAGACGTGGATGCGGCGGGCGCTATCGTTCGCCTTCCTCATGTCGAGGAGGACCTCGATCAACGGCTTGCGTCGTGCCGCCCAGTGGGTGGTCAGCTCGTCGGCCACCCACACGGCTTCGGGGACACCGATGCCTCGCCGAAATCCAACCTGGAGGAAGTGCATCTGCAGCCACCCCTTCAGGTGCATGTGCGTGATCAGACACGTATCATATGCCTTCCGGAGGTGGGACTGCAGCGCAATGCCTCGCCAGTTAGACGGGTCTGCGGGTTCGGTGTTCCGTTTGTGCACGGGCACAACGAGCGCCGACCGCCATTCAGACGGCACAAGCTGCACCGTGTACAAGCCGGTGAACATGCAAGATATCCAGGGGCCGGCGGCATCCGGGTCACACTTCAGGAGGTCCATCGGTATGTTGTCCGGGCCGACCCCCTTCATCCACTCATGCCGCTTAATGATGGCGGTGACGACAGCGGGACCGAACGCCTGGCGCTCCTCGTCGTCCAGGTCGGTGGAGAGACGCGGGGAACGCAGGCGCGGGCCGTCGTCCACGCCCGGCTTCTCAAAGACCGCTTTCCAGTGGTCAGTGAACTCCTCCATGGACGGCCGCTGGCTTGGCTTGAGCTGCGACGTCGCCGAGAAGATACGGCGCATGGAGCTCAAGTAGAAGCGGAGGTCGCACCGCTGCAGTGCTCTCCAGTCGGGGCGCATCGACGCTGAGTGGCCCCGCTTCGACGCAGAGCTAGACCAGCAGGCGATGTCCTCGAGGACGGCACGGAGAACGGCAGTACTATGGCGGTACAGGCTGTCGACGGCTTCCTGTAGGACGGCGACTGGTTGATCGAGCAGGTCGTCGAAGTCCAGCGTGGCGTCCATCCACAGGGATCGGAGGTAGTTATAGGCCGGAGCCAGCAGCATCGACAGGGCAGGACGATCGTCAGGGTCGGCGAACATCCTGCGGGCCCATGAATAACGGCTCGGGTCGGTGCGCTCCGATACGACGTGGTCGCTCGCGATAATCAGCATCCGATGCGCGGTGCTGACAGGGGCACCCACCACGCTCAAGCTGGAAGCGTCGAGGCCGCGAGTCAGAGCGAGATCGACGACAGAGCGCCCGCTGCCGTTGGGCACCACGAATGTCCATCGGTTGGGATCGCCACGGAGCGGATAGTTAAGCAGCGATAGCGAGCAGCGTGAGGCCAGCGCCATCACGTGGGGCTTCCTCGGGCACGACATGCTGTCGCCCGAGACGTCACCGAGTCGAGCGTTGAGTCGCCGACAACGGCAACCCTGTCGCGGGCCGAACAGTGTGTCCCGATGGCGTTCGCCAGGGCACCCAGCGTCATTTCGTACTCGGAGACAGGCAGTGATCGGCTGGGGCGAATGTACACGCCGACGACGAGCAGATCTTCGCCAACGCGCCAGATTGCCCATCGCGGGGCGGATCGGTTGCGCTCGCGGGCGACCTCTTGCAGGGCGACGGTGGCCGGGGCCATGATGCTGATGCCGCCGTGACCGCGAAGTTCGCCGGCGGAGCGCCCACCAGCGACGTGTCGGACATTATAATCTGCAAGGGCGTTCGTTAGTAGTGATTCGGATCGTACATAGATTTCCACAGACCGCCGCCGTGAGGCGACGATCTCTGAAGAAGGTGGCCGTGGCCTGGAGCTTGGCAGCGTCCAGACCATCGGAATTCCACGCAGCGATTAGCATCGCTGCGTGGAGTTCGTCTCAGTCGTCCCTGCCAGCCCGGCCGAGGCCGGCGCCGGCAGGACAGAGCGCATGGTGCCCTGTTCGTCGGTCTGGGGTACGCTGCGCGCTGCGGCATCGTTGTCAATGGAGGCGGCTGGGCCGCCGCCAGCTCGTTCGTCCGCCGCGCCAGATGGTTCATCCTCCTCCTCCTCCTCCGGGGTCAGGGATACAGCTGGGCGTTTGGCGATCGGCCTGCGCCGCATGTTGTACGACTTCTGGCTGTCGAGCTGGGACGCGTTGTCGTCTCGGTCGTCCCCCGGCATTCCCACCAGGTCGGAAGATGGCGGCGCGAGCTCGTTGATGATTGAGGCGACTGGGGGGGTAGAGCGCGTCCATCGCACATGAGCTGCATGAGTCGGCATTGGTGTAGGCGTCGTCGTCGCTGATGTCAACGCCTGGGCGGTCGTCCTCGGGCGTGCTTTCGACAGGCGCCACGCTGTCGTCAGTACTTGGGGCAGCCTGCACAGGAACAACAGCAGGCGGCGCGCCAGTGGGCCTCACAGGCCCCGAGCTCACCGGCGGGCGTGGCTGCTCCTCAGCCGGTGCGATGGGCTCGACCGGCGCCGCCCTTGACCGCTCCCAGTCAAGCATGGCTTCGAACTGGCGCTTCGCGGATCGTCGCAGACAGCTGTCAACGCGGCTCGTGATTCGCTCCAGCCGGTAGATGAAGATGTCGTTCGCGAACGACTCTTGTTCTGGCTTGGACAGCTTGCGGAACGCCGCCGAATCGAAAAGGAACGGTTCTGTCGGGCGCCGGTCGAAGTAGGTCCGGTAGTCGTGGTGGATGAGCCTGTTGACGATGTCGTTGGTCTCGTGCTCATAGGCCCACACGTCGAGCATCGACGTTCCATGCAGGAGCCCGATCTCGACGATCTTGCGGATGTCGAAGCCCTTCGTCTTCAGGATTCGATGAATTGCACTGAGCGGCTGGCGTCGGAAACCGCGAACGTACATCGGGCGCAGCTTCCAGCAACGATGCTGAATTGGGGGTCCATGCAGCCTGTCTGTTGCATTTACACCTTTGCGCAGTTTTTCCCGGGGGATCTAAAATTGGTTCCTCCAAAATCGCCGTTAGGAGCAGAGGCAGGTGGGGTTGAACCCGTGTAGAGATCGCAACGCTGGTTGGTCCAAACAAACTGGCCCACCGGTGCTTGGTTCGTTTCTCTGACCTCCATTGTGCTCCTGTACGCGAATATTTCCACGGCTGTCTGCCTTGGCGACCTCGCATGCGCGCGTGCCTGCACTGCAGGTCGTCGAAAGTTAGCTCCGTTCAATAGGAGCACACCGTGCCATCGCTGGCGTACAACGACCCTGAAAATCGTTCTGGCTGGTTCAGCCGTGGCGCCGACGTCGTCCAGGCCTGCGTGTCGACCACGGCAGACCAGACTGAACGAGCGGCACACGCTGGTTGGGAATGGTATCGCGCCCGCAGAACATTTGATTGCGACAGGCTCGCGGCAAACGCTTCGCGTCGAGTGGCTCTGATGCGCCCAGGTATGCCCCCGGACCATGTTGTAGTCGACGTGGTTGTCCTGCGCGACGTCGTTCGGGAACGGGTGTCTTGCCGTGGTGGCGATGGTACATGTCCGGTACCAGGTCGATACCCAGCCATCGAATCAAGGTGGCGGACGGTCAGCACGAAGCAGGGGAGAACTCCGTGGAAGGCTGTCGTCGTCGGCGCGACCGACGACCCGATGACGCTGCCTGTCGTCAACGCTGCCCTAAGCAACGTCGTGCGCGGCCGCCCGACGTGGCATTCGTTCGGCATCGGAGGTCGTCGACGCCTTAACGATTCTGCCTGGCGTGCCTGGCCCGCCCCGACGTCGCCGCCGACAAACTGCTCGGGCCAATAGAGTCACTAAGACCACAGCACGTCCTGCGGGGCGTCTACTGACGCGCGCCAGATACGTCTGCTGCGACGCCTGGCACCTCCACAACAGGTTTGAGTTGTCGCCTAATGCAGAGGTTCATAGATGTCTGACACTCTGGACAGGGGTCGCCTGCCGTCGCCGGACCCGCATGAGCACCTGCAGCGACCAGTCGTCCTGCCGAAGAGTCTGCTCTGCTGCGACGTGTTGGCCCAATAACCTGTTGAATCAACTTACATCCCTGGCATTCTGGCTTACATCGGCGATGCTGGTTGTCGCCGCTGATGCCGCCATGATTGTGGCGCTGGTCCAGTCCTGTAAGCCAGTTCCTGTCCTGGTTGAACTTCAGCGACTGCGTCATTCTAATGCTGGTCGACAGTCGTCGCGTAATCCAGTTTCTGTCCTGGTCGACCTTCAGGTGACTGCGATCTGCTTGAACCACTTCATTCTGATACGCCACCCGTCGTTTCCCGCTTTTGAACGGTTCTGCTTCTATTCCAGCACACGCCCTGGAGTCGCTCGTCGCCACACGACGCTGTGTCACTTCACGTATGTTAATCGTCCATCGCTTTCGGGGCACGTATCTGACCACTTCTGCAGGATTGTCGCGCGTTTAAGCCGTCGTCGTGCCTCTAGTTGCGCCACGTCTGCTATCTGGCCCGGCTGATCAACGGCATCGTGCCGTCAGTTGCATGGCACATACCGAGCCTACCCGCCGAGTGACTCCGGCCGCCGTCCTAAATGTTGTTCTTGACACGTCTGGCGACCCGGCGTGCTCGTGCGCTGATGTCGCCGCCGTCCAGCGCGCGCGCTGATCCCCGGAGCGACAACAACCACAACACATCCTGCTGGGCGCCTTACAACAGCAAGCCGCATACATTAGTGCGAACGCGCTGCACCTACATAACAGGTACGTTTCTTCGCGTAACGCACAGAGCCAGGCCCTCTAATTCGTGCTGGGCAGGGCACGCCTGCCGTCGCCTGCTGTCTCCCGTTCAGCATGAGCACCTGCAAGGCAGGACAACGTCATGTCGACCTGCTCGTCAACTGCAGCGGCGCCGGTCGTTGCAATCGGTCGCGCGCGCTCGTGTTTGGCGGGGCGATCAAGCAAGGGCGTCGCCGAGGTCCCCGTCCGCATGGCAAGCGGCACCTGCGTGCCGTGCAAGACATCCAGCTGGGCGTCGGAGCCCACCGCGCCTGCCTGGCGTCCGGCCGTCGTCGGGCGTACTCCCTCAACGAGATTGTCCTGGCGTCTGGCGCCACGACGCGTCGTCAGCCCTGCCAGGCATACGGAAAGGAGATGTACATTCGGAGGCCAGGGGTAAGTACTGTTGCAGGGTGCTGGCCTATCTTGCGGCGAACAGCACCACGAAGAACCACGTCGTAGCTTGGGGTCCTGGTTCTGACGAACTTACAGCAGGTTCTGCTGCTCGATGCGAAGATACTGATGCACCACGACTGTGGAAACAGCTTGCCACACCGAAATAAGGACGTTGTCGCCAATGTCGCGTTGCTGGAGAGGTACCGCGTGTACGCCTTCAACGTGACGTCCGTGTCTTGCTTGAATGCGATAAGCCAGCCTTCGCGACCGTGCCAAAACCTGATCAGATAGGAAAGGGCGTTGTACAGCGGGTGGGGGGGCGGGCGACCAGCGCTTTGCCTCGTGTGTGTCACGAGGTACAAACCTGCTTACGTTGCTCGTCATGCCTGATCGTCCATGGTGCACACCCATGCGGGGGCGAAGTCGGCAAACGGTGCAGCTCCCTGCCCCGGATTCATCGAATGCGGCCGCTCGGTGCCGGCTGACGCCAGGTCGACCTGCAGGGACGACGTTCGCGCTTTTCGATCCAGTCTGATTGTATTCGAATGGTTCTCGTTCAAGCAACATGTCGGCAGGGATGGCGGCAGGAAGTCGACGGCAGGCAGGCGTTTCCATGTCGGGTAGTAGAAACGGGCGCTGGGCGCCACTGCCCTGCTGGGCGACCTCCAGGCCAGGAAGACGCTACTCGATGGCAATCGGGAAGACTGGCGACACCCTTGGCTGGTCCTCCCGTCGTCGATGCATGGTGCAGGGCAGGGGCGCGTCGGACCGAATGCAGCGATCGGCGGGCGGACAGGGCGCCCCGCCCCAGTTCACGAGTAGGTCGGCCGGGGGTTGGCTCCGCCCCTCTAGGAACGACGATTAGTGCCCTGCTGAACGGTCGATTGCAGGTTGGTCCTGCCAACAATGTCGCGCGCCTGTGCATCAAGGAACACCTCATACCTGTCCTGGAGGTGCACAGCCTCCGCCCAGACGCGTCGTACGTGTCGGCAAGCACCCAGCAGGACGTGTTGTGGTGCACTGGGTCCGTTGGCCCATGGCGTCGCTAGGCGGGGATGTCGGCGCGGATGCTGAGCGGGCAGGCTTAGGTGCCAGGGCGTCGACGACCTGCCCCATGCAGTACCGAGCACAACTGAATGTCGGGCGGCCTTGTAGGACGTTGCAGTGGGCGGTGACGGCGAGGCGATCGGCGGCGGCGTCGGGTGGTCGGTCGCGTCGACGTCGCCCGCCCCCACGGAGTCGGCGCCCTGCTGCCCACGTGGACGCATCTGGACGTCTGGCGCCCACCTGCAGGCGATCGATGGCTGTGCTCAGACCTGATACCCGAACTGTAAATCTGGCCACAACGTAATGCAGATAGAAGCCATACGACGGCACATCGCCCAGATTCGCATTGCTATGCCATGCCCGCGACACCAGGTCGACATCGAAGTGGACCTGGCGCGTACTTACGCACAGCGGCAGGCGCTGAACGCGAAGCATTGCTGGGACACGGACGCGATCAACTGTCCTGCATGCGTGTATTGATGCCGGACATGCCTGTCTGGTTCGTCTGGTCTGACTGGCAGTCATCGACACGCATGTAGCGGCGATGTCGGCGCACGTCATCGGTGATGTGCGCCGTCGCTTTGCACCCAGTGCAGCGAGGACCGCTGTTCCGCGCAACGGGACGCCAGCGTGGCCTGCAGGGCGCTATCCGCGCGAATCGAACTGGTCTAGTTGTTCTGAACTGTTCTGGTTGTGGATATATGCCGGACAGGGAGGGTGGCGGGTGGTTGACATGCGGCGGAGGCGGACACGACACCGTTTGCTGAGAATCGGGTGCCAGGTACTGCTGTACCTGCCCGCGGCCCTGACAGACCTGCTGACGTCGATGGATTGAGCTGATCGGCCATTTGCCATGATCGACACGCAGGTGGCAGAAGACGACGGAGCCCACGCCCGGGAACGGGAACGGGCGCCCCCCACCGGTTTCTTCGAACGCTGCCGCTCGGCGCCGGTTGACGCCAGGACAACCTGCAGAGACCTCGTCTGCCTGAATTGAACGGTTTGACTTTGTGAAGATGTGACGGCCGGGATGGCGGAGGGTCTCCCACGGCAGGCACGCGCCCGCATATCGACCGGCGGCAAATGGCGCTGGACACCGCTGGCCTGCTGGACGATTTGCACGACAGGAAAGCGACGCTCGCCAGGCGGACGGGACAGCAGAGGCGCCCTTGGTTGTTCTCGTCCATCGATGCATGATGTAGGTCAAGGGCGCGCCAGACAGAACACAGCGAGCTGCGGCGGGCGGTCTAAACGCCGCCTTAGCTGAGGGTCAGGCCGACGCGGGGCTGAACCCGGCCCGGCCCGGCAGGACGACCACTGTCCATCAGCGGCTCATGCTGGACGGGAGACAGCAGGTGACGCCAGGCGTGTCCTGTCCAGCACGAGTTAGAGGGCCTGGGGTCTGTGCCTGAGGCGACAATTCGTACCTGTCCTCGAGGTGCAGGGCGTTCTCACAGACGCGCTGGACGCGACGATACCCCAACAGCAGGACGTGCTGCATGCGGCTATTGAGTTCGATGACGCGCGCGACGTCAAGCGTCCAGCAGGACGTGTTGAGGCGGTAGCGGGTCTGTTGGGAGAATGTCACTGGTCGGCGGCGACGTCGGCGCGGGTGCAGGCAGGCGCATCGTCAGGAGCGACCTGCGCCGTGTGATGCCGAACACAACGGCATGTCGGGCGGCCATGCAGGACGTCGCAGAGGGCGGCTTTCGCGACTTGCAGCGACATCGGGTAGTCGATCGCGCCGAGATGCACCCACAGCGGCATCGACGTGGTGCAGCCAGACCCCAGAGATGTGGGTGTTCGAACCATGGACAGAGCGCGGAACTCGTTGATGACAGGGGCAGTTCAGCGGACGAAGGCCTGGATCAGATGCGGCACAGCGTCTCAGACATCGAGGTCGCCGCCGGAGCATGTGCGGTTACCGCCTGTGCATCACGTCCTGACCCCAACAGGACAGGAGGAAGTCGTGGAACGCGCGGTCTACTCATGGATGATCATCCGAGCGCGCGTCTGCCTGACCAATGCCCTTTCCAACGGTACCTTTGTTTCTAGCTAACGGTGGCTCAAACGCGCTAACAACACCTTGTAACCAGTTTGGGGCCCACCGCCGCCCCGTGGTCATGCCACCTTCGTCCGCCCGCGCTGTCCTGGAGGCTCTTGAGGATGAGCTTGACGGCTCCATCATGGTGCTGATGCAAGCGCTAGGTGTGCGCTCGTTGATGAAAATGACGTGTGTCGCCGACGTTCTCGAGGTGCGCGCGCCGCTACTAATTGCGAACGTTCTGGCCGTCAACGTTAATGGACTGCGCGCGCTTCGACATCGGGTCCAACGTGTCGGCCGAACCCTTCCCCGACAACACAGCCGTTGCCGTCTGCCGCGACTACTCAGCGCTGCGAAATCTGGACGTCGGCTGTGGCATCGCGCCACGCAAGAGCTCGTACTATCCGGTCGGGGAGGTCGCCGGGTTCGGTGGATGCAAGTCACGTTGCAGTTCCGTTGTGGCATCCGCGCGCTCGTGCTACAACGCGACCGTGTCGCAGCGCACGCGGGATCGTGGGCGCGTTCTGGTGGACCCCGTCCGCTTTGCCCACATCGGTACCCTGAACGCGGCCGTCCGCGCTACGTTCGAGAAGGGCAAGGTCCGGAAGTCGTTCGCTGGGTTGCCCGCCGCGCTTAGGAAGTACGGCCCGGTCAAGAAGGAAGACGACGTAAAGCGGGCGTTGAATCCGGTGGGGGACGCGATGCGGAAGCGTATCCGATTCTGTCGCCAGATGGTCGCCGACCGCGTTCCTGTCGTGCACCGCGTTGAGTACGTCGCTAACCTGACCATGCGCCATGCGTGCTTCAACAGCATGTGGCAGGAGGCCGATGGGTTCAACGACGATGCCACGTTCCTGCTGCTGGACGCGGAAGCCGTCTGGGCACATCTCCGGCGGAAACTAGAGCAGTATGTCGTGTTCCCTCGCAAGATGTACCGCGCGATGTTTCGCCGGCTGGAGCGCGGTCGCCGGTCTCCTTTCGTGTCCAACATCGATCGGCGGTCGCTGAACGCGCTTCAGATCTTCGAAGACTGTTTCAATGCGGTTTTTGACGGCTCGTCCATCAACCCAGGTCGGTTCTACCACCGGGCCACGCCGGACAGCAATGTCGGGCCGTGGCTTCGAACGGGTCGCCTCTCGACTACGTGTCTTCGTCTCTGCAGTTTGGCCGCTTCTTCGTCGACGACACGTACATGGATCCGCTTGCCCTGGTCATCAACAAGGGCGAGTTTATGAATTTCATTCAGAGCCTCGACTACGTCGACATGATGTCGACAGTCCTGCGGATCTCCGTCAGAGGAAACCGGCATGCGCTCCACTACCTGGTCCAGTCGGGTTCCTGGTCATCTCATCAGGGCTGAGCTCAATGCTGACACCGGACACCATATATTGCTCTGAACCTTCTGCAGACTGAAGGTGCGTATACGTACGATCAGAAGGTTCAGAGCAATGGCGTCCGGTGCCAGCATTGGGCTCAGCCCTGATGAGATGACCAGGAACCACGACTGGACCAGGTAGTAGCGCGTGCCGGTTTCCTTTGACGGAGATCCGCAGGACTGTCGCCATCATATCGACGTAGTCGAGGCTCTGAATAAAGTTCATGAAGTCGCCCCTGTTGATGACCAGGGCTAGCGGATCCATGTACGTGTCGTCGACGAAAAATCGGCCAAACTGCAGAGACGAAGTCACGAGCCACGGCCCGACATTGCTGTCTGGCGTGGCCCGGTGGTAGAACCGACGTGGGTTGATCGACGACCCGTCAAAACCCGCATTAACACAGTCTTCGAAGATCTGCAGTGTGCTGGTCACGCGTCGCGGGGATTGCTTGTGGGCACGTGCAGCCTATTCAGACTCCACATCGACGTCAAACCCTCGACTACGGCTTGTACTATAAACACACCGGGCGCCACGCTCTCACGACCCAGTGACTGGTAGTATCTGCTAGCCATCCGCGACCGCTGAGCCTCCCGTGTCTTTGGTGCTGCTTCACAACCATGAAAGAGCCACCCGTCAAAGCTGCCTGTTACAGCAGCGCGTTCAGCGACCGCCGATCGATGTTGGACACGAAAGGAGACCGGCGACCGCGCTCCAGCCGGCGAAACATCGCGCGGTACATCTTGCGGGGGAACACGACATACTGCTCTAGTTTCCGCCGGAGATGTGCCCACACCGCTTCCGCCTCCAGCAGCAGGAACGTGGCATCGTCGTTGAACCCATCGCCTCCTGCCACATGCTGTTGAAGCACGCCTGACGCATGGTCAGGTTAGCGACGTACTCAACGCCGTGCACGACAGGAACGCGATCGGCGACCACCTGGCGACAGAATCGGATACGCTTCCGCATCGCGTCCCTCACCAGTTTCACCGCCTGCTTTTCGTCTTCCGAAGAACGGATGGATGACGCGCCCCGACCAGCGCAGCCAATGAGTGCTCGCCCCGATGGACGCTGGGCGTCGTCGTCGCGTTTTCCGGCCGTATTGACGCATGTCGTCATGATTGTCCCGCCACTGCACGATCCATCGGCGGTGCTGCGTCTGCCAGCGTCGTCTGACCCGATGACTCTGAGCGCGTTGCCGCTGGTATCACGGTCGATCATGCTGCTGGAGGCATACGCGAGTTGGCAGGACGTACCCTTGCCGTCGGCCAATCAGGGCAGCAAGAAGCGTCACCGGCTGTGTGAGGCGCTGGCTCTCATACAGGGCGTCATACACTCGTCGCCGGACGCGCGGGACGCCTGCACCAAGATCGACTGGGGCTCGTTCCTGGCCGACCCGCACAACGGCCTGCTAGTCCAGTTAGCGGCGGTCGATTCCATCGTGAAATTGTCAAAGGGCCACAAGACGCTGTCGACGCAGGTGCACGCCGCTGTCAAGGGCGTCAAGGACAGGTGGCCTTCTCCCGTCCACCAGTCGACTTGGCCGACGGCGGAAAAAATTCTGATTCTCCGCGTCTATCATGCACTCGCGCTGGGCCCCGGCGTGCTGACTAGGGGTCGGTGCCGGTCGAAACGACGCCGTTCTCACCCCGCTGAGCATGTCCTCGTCGTCGACGTGCTTATAAGGACGCCAGTCGATTGGTGCAGCGCCGCACATCTGCAGTATGTCGAAGATGTGCGCGGCGCTGCACCAATCGATTGGCGTCTTTATAAGCACGCTCTGGTGCTGTGGGGCGCATGCTCGTCGAGATCGGCGTGAGCTCGAGGCGCGCACATGCATATTTCGTAAACGCGTTCGAGCTGGTCATCCTGGACTCGCGACCAAGGCCGATGACAGAGGGAACGTCGTCGAGGTTTCGCGGCGTCGTCGACGATATGGTGGGCGCGTACGTCGCCGCTATCCACCAGCGACGGGGCAACCCAAAGGCCGACCAACTGAGCGAGGACATTGACGATGACGCGTCTGCCGACGGCAATGGACCTGCTCGTCGCACGCGGATGAGTCGCCGCTCCGCCACACAGCAGAGCCGCGCGTCTGGCAAACGCAGGCGAGTCGTTCGTCGCTGACTGAATGGTTGGGCACGAATGACTGTACTGATCACTGCGCTCCCAACAAGCCGCTGCAGACGCTCGCTCTATGTCGAGCTCGGAGAGCGACCGCGAAGAATTGTCGAGAGACACAATTAGCGACCTGTGTCAGTCGAAATCGCACGAGAGCAAGGTTCACTGCTCACGGCAATGTTGGCAGACACGTATCCTAACGATGGCTGTGTGGCGCAGAGCAAACGAAACTGTCAAGCTGGCAAGTGCCCACAGCTCTGTGCCACGACGACACGCCATGTGGTCAGTTTGCTACAGCGAAGGTCAGTCCCAGCGAGTCCGCAGCTGACGAACCGATTTGCTCGCGATACACACTCTGAGCCAAGGTCATTATCATAGCAAGAAAGATCGAGCACCGCCCGACAATCGTAGCGATCCTCTGGACATCATTGTCAGAAGCTTCGCTCCCGCGCGTGCAGGGTTTGCGAATCGCGATCCAGGAAGCCGTCACACAGCAGGAATCATCGGTACTGCCTTGGGGGACCTCGTCCGGCGACGACACAGCGGCCATGTGAGAGAGGCACAGCTGACTAACCAGTGGCGGCGAAACGCCCTGCAGATGCCACCACGCTGTTCTAATAGTGGGGTCTCCTACACGCCAATGTTGTCAACCCCATGATCTCGGCGCCGGTGGTTGCAATCGGCTCGGACGACGTCCGTTTCGATCACGGGCCTTGAATGCGCGTATGGCGCCGCGCTCTTCAATGCGTACGTCGTCGAGCGAAGGTGTCGGTCGGGAGGCGTCGCCACGTGGTCTGGGGGCAATCCACGCAGCTGCATCAGGTGCACCGGCAGCTCCTGGTCGTCATCGCGGGTCGTTGCGGCCGGTGCGAACGCCAACCGGCCCGAGAAGCATCGGACAGCTGGTTGCAGTAGCTTCAGAGGACGTTGATGCCCATACCGAACGGGCCGAACGTAATGCTCGATGTCGTGCCGAACCATTCAATGCTACCCTGAATGTGTCCCGATGCAAGAAACGGGTCAACAGGTCGGACGCAAGTGCTGCAGGCTTTGACGGTCGTCGCTGGTTGCTACGCGTCGATCGAGAGACGGGGCCCACCACCTGGTCGGCTGTCGGGCGGGGACACAGCCAGTACGCGACCGCCACGTGCAGCTGGACGCCCCTTAAAAGCGGCAACGAGCTTGCAGACATGGACAGGTAGCACTCAATGTCGTTGCCGGGCGTCCAGAAACACGCTATAGCCGGTCGTCATGGGTCGGACAGTGAATCGCTTGCCGGCGACGGTGTCGGTGGGTAGACGTCTACGGGCCAGCTGGCGTACATGCAGACGTTCTTCGTGCGGTGCCGAACGCGATAGTACGTCGGGTCCCAGCGTACAACGTTGCAGTTGACGGCGGCGAGGCCGCTTTTCGGCGTCGTATGAATCCCACACAGCGGCAGGCGCGGACTGCATTGAAGGTGTTCTACTAGCGCTCTGTACCGGGGTTACCTTCTCTTTCCTGCTGGCCGCGATGTCCAAAGCCTGGTCTGGTGCCCTACCGTCGGCAATCGCCCATCGGGTATGCTTCACGCTGTGGCCGAATATACATATTCGATCGGTAGCCGCTAATTCAGCACAGAGCAACGCTGGCGGTGCAAACTTCACAGTTTATCGAGTGCTTAGTCCTGGTACTTCATCTCGCTCTCGTCGAAGCCGATCGTTGGGAACTGCTGCGCAAACTCTGTGGGGCGTGTTACAATATGATTATGAAGGCCACCATGTGAGCATCCTACCAATGACGTTTGCCTTTGCTTCTGATACCCCAAAACTGCCACCAAGCAGCGTCGCCTCGAAGTCTTTCAATTTCTTTGACGTCGCCTGCAAGGCATGGTGAGAGGACAGAAGGATATCCCGGTTAGCAATGGACCCACCTTGCTACTTGCTGCCAGTGCAATTTCGACACCCCGTACAACGAATTCAGCAATTTTCTCAAAGTCGTCCTCCTTCAGACCCCGGGTTGTCATTGCAGGCGTCCCGAGACGAATTCCGCCTGGAACCATTGCACTTTTGTCGCCAGGGACGGTATTCTTGTTCAGGGCCACATTCATGTGCTCAAGCGTGCGCTCAACTCTAGCACCATCGACACCGAGCGGTTTCAGGTCGACCAGAATAAGATGGTTCTCGGTGCCGCCAGATACGATCGAGAACCCGGCTGCCCTGAGTGCGTTGCAAAGCGCTTTACAGTTTGATACGACTCGTTGCTGGTACTCTTTGAACTCGCTGGATGAGGCCTAAACAGGGAAGGCCTCCGATTACCAACAAACGCAAATCTGGTCGCTGTCAATACCTGTTTCAACGCCACAGCCAGCGCAGCGATTGTGTGGTTATGCGGGCCGCCTTGATGGCCGGGGAATACAGACTGGTTGATCCGGGATTCAAGGTCGTACATCGTCTCAACGCCCTTCTTGTCAACAGAACGTACGCCTGCGAAACAACTAACAGGTGAGCTCGACGACTAGTCTTAATAGCTCGGCTCAGTTACCCTTCCTGGAAAAGATAATGGCTCCTCGTGGACCACGAAGCGATTTATGAGTCGTGGTCGTGACAATGTCGGCGTACTCAAACGGGTCATTGAGTATGCCTGCTGCGATCAAACCCGATACATGGGCCATGTCGTATAGTAGGTAGGCTCCACACCTGTCGGCAATCTTCATTTGCAGGCGTTATAATAGGCGTAGTATAGGACCAATACAAGCAGTTACCTTGCGAAGACGGGCGAAGTCGAAATCACGAGAATACGCCGACGCCCCCGAGACGAGCACCGATGGACGATACCGGGCAGATAAACGCTCCAAATCGTCGTAATCAATCAAGCCAGTCGCCTGCGTTAAGCGTTAGAATTGCTGTCAGCGAGGGCAGGCGGGTTCATCGCAATGCGGACCTCGTCGAGCCGATAGGGGAGAACCTCGAAATACTTGGATACGGCGCTGACTTTCTTGGTCGGCGTAGAGTATCCATGCGACAAACTGTGGCACACACCCTATATATTGAGACTAGCGCATGGATGGAATGCCGATGGCCGACGTGTGTGACGTACTGTCCGCCATGAGGCAAATCAAGGCTCATAATGCGGTCGTGCGGTTGCAAGATAGCCGTATAGACTTCGAAATTGGCAGGTGACCCTGACAGCGGCTGTACATTGACAGCCCACATGTCCGGCGATAGCCGGAATGCGGCCAGTGCCCGCTCCTGGCACAAGCGCTCGCAGGCATCGATGAACTGGTTACCGCCATAATATCGCGCACCGGGGTACCCTATACATTCCGTTGACAGGCATCAGACGAACAGCCAACTGCACCACGAAGCACAGGGGACCTTCTGAATACTTGTTCTGCATGACGGAACCCAACGCATCAAGGACACTGCGACTCGTAAAATTCTACCAGCCGTTCAGAGCCCGTACAGTGTTTCGCAAACGAAGCCGTCCCACCTCACTCGGTATCAGCGATATGCTGTTCCGTTGCCGCTGCTTCTCGCGCTCAATGATGTCAAACAGGTCGGGGTCCAGGTCGGGCAATCGTTGGGTGAGTATCTGTGCACGACTGGGATCTCACGCTCGGGTCGCTGATCAAGCGCTGCGCGTTGCCTGTACCGGTGCAACACGCGGCGCCCCCGACAGCAGCCGCCGTTGCATGGTGACCGCCATAGTGATCATCGAGCACTCCCTCAACGCGACGTGACGGGCGCGCGCTCCAAAATGCTCAGCAGCGTGTACCCCACTGCCGTCACGCTCGGTCGCCCGTTCGCCGAAAACGGCGCCCAATGAGCCCCGCCCCCACAGGCAATACCATACAGTCCGAAGAGGGTGTACCACCCAACGCCGGTGCCGCACCGGAGAGCAACACGAGTTGCTCCCAGACTCATGTGTATCTGTACAGTTATCAGGGTTGCTTGGGTCCGAGGTCGCCATCATCGGCCTGGAATAAAGTCTTCAGGGCAGGTGAACGCGAAAGGCAATTCGTCAAGCGCTCGTAGGCAGCTTCAGCGTCGTCGGCGGTCCCGCTGTCCACCTTCTGCACGAACTGTTTCGCTTCATCCGGGCACACGATGGCACCCATGCAGTAGTTCAGGGCCATGGCCGCCTTGGCGCATTGCGCTTCATCGGTACAGCCTTGGAACGTCGCCAGCGCCGATTCACAGCGAGTTCGAACTAGGGCGGCAGCGTCTTCGTCGGTAACGTGCTCCGAGACGGCAGGTTCCTGGGAGGGCGTCGCCTTCTGCAGCGACTGGCCCGTGTCAGAGAACAGATGTCGCAGCCGGTCGAAGCAACTCTCGAACGAGTCCAGCGCTGGACGCGCATCGACCTTGATCGACGCTACCGAGGTCGTGTCTCGTAACGACGGCAGCTGGTCGTGCTCCACGCCTTGCTCGTCGTGGTAGTAATCGATCACATACCGAACTTCCTGGCCTGAGGAGACAGCGTCAACAAGGAACGAAAGCGGCCGCGAGCAATTCCGTTATACCGCATCGGTCGACGATCCAGTCGTGACGATCGAATGGAAGCCCGTATCCCAGCCATGACTTGATGTAGGCCTTGGGCGTCAGCTGGTTCGGTCTGCCCATGAACCGCAGCAAGGTCGGGTCGGGGCACGATTTGCACGACTCTGCAGAGAGACACTGGTTTAGTACAAACCGGGTAGCGAAACGATTCTGTGCGTACCCCATTGCAGGACCTGCTGCCAGGTCCGTTCGTTCATATTGTTGTGAATGGCCACGATGGCGTTGACGTCGGTCTCTGATACGCCGTCGAGTTTGCCTTTGCTGTTCAATGCATTATAGAACATTTGCGGTGAAGGATCTACACGGAGCCAACGTCGCTGTAAGGCAATGCGGGATGGCGGCATGACAGACACGAGTTGGACCTACAGGACCAGGTGGAGTCGGTGCCGCCTTTCGGTATGGACGATTGCACGCGGTGTGTCGACAGGGGCTGCGTCTGTCCCGGCCCCGGTTTCTGATTGGGGTTGGCGGCCATCTGATTGGTCGGGTCGATCCTCTCGTTGTAGACATTGTAGACGTGCGGGTGACGGTATCCGGACCCATGCGCGACAGGGCATCCCTCAGGCGCAGACGCTTGCTTGGCCGGCTGTTTCCCAGCAATGGGACACGCATCACGTCCAGGTGACTTCCCGTCGCTATGAGCGACAGGACATTGGGCGTCGTCGGCCACGGGACGTTGATCCGCAACGGGGCAGCCCAGCGGTTCCGATGAAGGCTTGCCGTCGCGAGAGGCGGGGGACCCGGGCGCGTCACCATGGTTGCGCTGGTCGACTGGGCACCCACCAGGCGCAGGCGCGCTGCGATCGTCGGCAGGACGCGACCCGGGCATGATGCGGCACGCCCCCGGCAATCAACGGACCGTCCCCGGAGTTCACCAGGGCTGGACCAAACTAAACGGTCGCCATTGAAGGTTAATCTGGACCCGTAGTGCTCGACGATGCCCGACTCGGTCAAACGCAGATATTTCATACGTGTCGATTGGGGCATCGCACACGGGCACGTGCCTTGCCGCTTCTGTGTGCGTATTGAGCGGACGTTGCCCATCGCGTCGCGACGGCGACGTCGCCTCGATGTCGACGTTCACGCGCCAGATGGAGGGCTATCTGTACAAGCTGCCCATCTCGTATGCGAACAACGTCCGCAGCGGGTGGAAGAAACGGTACTTTATCCTGGAGAACCGCGTCCTGTCGTATTACGCCAAGCACCAGGCGAAATCGCCGAAGGGATCCATCTCGGTGGCCAACTGTAAGATCGTGGACGCCACCCCGTTGATCCACAAGGAGTTCTCGTTCGCCGTCGAGATTGGCCCGTCGACGAAATCGCAGTACCTGTTCATGCGCGCCTCGTCCGCCGCACAGCGAAACGAATGGGTCGAAGCGCTGCTGCATGCGGCAGCGCGGGCGCAGACGACGCCACAGACGTCGTTGTCGCACCATCGGAGCGCGCAGGGCCCCCGCGTCCTGACCATGCACGGCAGTGCCAACGCGAGCCCGCCACTGGCGTCCGATGCGTCCTATCGCCCGCAAATGAGCCTGATGACCGAGTCGTTCTTCGTCCTGCCGCCCATGGCATGGACGATGCCGAACCCGCAATACGCCGGCCAAGTGAACGGCCAATCGGAGCGCAGCGGCAAAGGGCAGTGCACGGCGGGCGGCGCATCGTACAAAGGCGACTGGGTGGCGGGCCTGCCCAAGGGGCGCGGGTGCCACGCCTGGCCCAACGGCCTGCAGTACACGGGCACCTGGGAGGTAATCGCGGCATCGTCACCACGCCGCGGGCGGCACCGATTTGACCAATGGTTCGCCCTGACAGAACGGCGTCCCACACGGGCAAGGCCGCCTGGAGTCGGCCGTGACGAAGCGCCTGTACGAAGGCGAGTTCCGTAACGGCGTCCCGTCCGGCCATGGACGGTACGTCGACGTCGACGGGTGCGTCTACGAGGGCGAGTTCCTGAACGGGAAGAAGAACGGCAAAGGCACGCAGACCTGGACGAACAACAACGTGTACACGGGAAGGTTCCTCGACGATCAGGTAGCGTTCGGTCTCGGCCAAGCGCCGACAGCGTATTGACCAGACTGCCTCAGATGTCGGGCATGGGCGTGCTTGTGACGTCATCGGGCGAGCGTTACGAAGGCGAGTTCCTGAGCGGGCAGAAGTCTGGCCAGGGGACGCTAACCAGGGCGGATGGCCTGGTGATCAGCGGAACGTTCTCGATGGGGGTCTGCGTCAAGGGCATCGTCGCGTACCAGGACGGCAGCGTGTACAACGGCCCGCTGCACAAGGGCAGCGTCCGCCATGGGATCGGCGTCATGCGCTGGAGGACCGGCGACGTCTACGAGGGGTCGTTCGTCGACGACCAACTCAGCGGGCAAGGCGTACTGAAGTCAGCGAACGGCGACCGGTACGACGGCAACTGGCAGAACAACCTGGAGAACGGCGAGGGCACCATGGAGTACGCCAACGGCAACAGGTATAAGGGCGAATGGCGCAACGGGAAACGACACGGCCGGGGCGAATTCTACTACATGTCCGGCAACATCTTCAAGGGCGAATACGCCGACGGGTTCGCCAACGGCAAGGGCATGTTCCTGTACAAGGACGGGTCCCGGTTCACGGGCATGTTCCGGGCCGGCAAGAAGGAGGGCAACGGGACGTTCGTGTTCGCCGACGGACGAACATTGGAAGGTGGGTGCCGTCGGTTTCAGTTTCTGCCGCCTGTTGTCATAACGCATTTGCCGCCAGGGACGTGGGTCGACGATCAGATGCAAGGCCCAGGCGTGATGACGTACATGAACGGCGACAAGTACATTGGCGAATGGCAGAACTACAAGTGGCATGGCAACGGCGAATTCATATTCGAGAACGGGTGCCGGTACATTGCCGTGTTCGAGAACGGCGCGTTCCCGGCGACCGGTACGCTCGTCTACCCCAACGGCAACCGATGGCAGGGGCGCGTCGATCGTCGCGGACGACGCCAGGACGCAGGCGTCATGACCTGGACCAACGGCGAATCGTTCCGAGGGGCGTTCGTCGACGACAAACGGCACGGCGAGGTACGATCGCTTCGTCCTGGACGCTCCTCGCTGCTGAGTGTGGCACCAGGGCACTATGACGGCTGCCGATGGCACCCAGAGCGCCGCCATCTACGACATGGATCGAATCGTGACGCTGCTGAACGGGAACGAGAATCCGCCGCCGGATGTGCCGTCGACAGCGGCAGGCGATGTCGCCGAATCGCCATCCAGGTCGTCATCGTGGTTCGTCCGCAAGAAACGATCCAAGGTGCTGAACGCGGTCGACTTCAGCGACCCGAACGGGGCGCCAATCATCGCGCCGACGCGACAGTCGATGACGTCGATGCGGTCGCTGTCATCGATGACGGCCGTTCGTGGCAGTGACACGGATCGGTTGATTCTGCCGACGCCCGAAGACGCCCGCACTGTCCTGGCCGACCCGCCCAGCACGCCGACGTCGTCCCGACACGGTTCCGTTGCCGACTCGCAGCCGGCCCGGAAGTGGTCTTCGGAGGAGTCCCGAGAATGGGCACGCCTCGCCCAGGAACGTAAACTGTCGAACGCAGCCCAGAAGCAGCAGCCGCAGCAACCGCAGCCGAGGTCAGATGAGGCGATCCTGTCGGATGGCGGTGAGGTGGACGATGTCAGCCTGGACTCGATTAGCAGCAAAGACGACGATGTCGTTGCCGCCGACGTGCGCTCGCACACCCGCCAGGTCAGCATCGACAGTGTGTCCGATGATGACGATGGCGACCAAGTCAATGCCGCCACCCCTAACGCTATCACGTTCGACCTGCCATCGGCCGAGTTCGCACCGTCATCCAGGTCGCCGTCGTCGGCGTCGTCGGCACTGTCGCAACGCGCGCCGTCGATGGCGATTCGCGTGTCGGCTCCCGATATTCTGCCACCGGAACGGATGCCCCTGTCGCCCGTTGCGGAGGTGGCGTCGATCCCGCCGACACCCCAGACTCCATATCGCCCTGCCGAACCTGTTCCACAGCCAAACATTGCCCAACCTGAACCGTTGGAGAGCATTTCGGAACAGAAGAGCGCCTCGACAACCATCAAGCGACTGTCGCTCATCGACAACCCGGCGTTGCCCATCAACGTTAACGTTCCAGCAGCACGTCAGCCACATCGTACGCAGGCGCAAGAGCAGCTGGACGGCCAGCAACGACAACAACGACAGCAGCAGCAGCAGCAACAGGCGGACACGTCAATGACGTCGTCAGCGTTCAAAAAGAAGTCGGGAACGGCGGCAGCGGTCGTCAAGAGCACGAAACTGTCAAATCGCGGCCTGTCGGAGGTGATTGCTGGAGCGCCCATCCTCCACCACCGCCTCTCCTCCAAGGCCAGCATGCCCAACATGACAAGCGCGTCGGCATCCGGTCCGCCTGTGCAAGAGCCCGGGCCAACACAGCAGCAGCAGACGGGTGACCAGGGCGCCCGCGGGAAACCTGCCCCGGAACGGGTGTCGGAACGGGTGTCGGCCAGTCAGAAGGACAAGGTGACCACGAGCGTCACCAGCAGCACAGCGGAGGTGAAGGGAAGCATCGGTCCGGCGTACCGCTCGATGAAACCGTGGGCGCCGGTGCCGAGTAAGGCGTTCGCAGCGCCGGCCAAGACCGCGGCAATCCAGGGAGCGACGTCTATGAAACCGCAAGGTCGTACCATGTGGGGGAAGGCCACCGCGGACGACCCGGACGACTCGCCGACGGTGCCGCAGGCCGAACTGGACCAATGGTCGGCCGAGGACGTGGCGTCCTGGTTGCAGTCCAGCAATATGGACGAGTTCGTTGACGACTTCAAACGCGGCAACGTGCACGGCGGCAACATTCGCGACCTGATCGAATCCGGTGCCGTCGCACGCCTCACCGACACGACGCATCACTCGATCGTCAAGAAGTCGCAGTTGCAATTCGCGCTGAAGACGCTGCTGGCCAAGAACCCGAGGCAGACGCCCATCCGGCGATCGATTCGCATCCTCAAGACGGAGCTGCTGAAGAACGACGTCGGCGTTGCACTGGACGACGATGGGCAATTACCATCCGGTGCGTTCGTCAGCACGGCCAGGTCGAAAGCCGCCGCCCCCGTCCAGGTCGATCGCCTCCGGCAGCTCTGGGAAAGTCGGCGCCTGACCCAGGCGATCGGCAGGAAACAATAAAATAGACTTGGTGTTTATAGATCAGCTACGCGTGCAGGAGGCGCTCCCGGGTGACCATCAGCCGATGGAACGCGACGCGCCCGGCCATGAACTGCGCCACGAACGCGTCCTCGTTCAGGTCGCCCGATACGTACTTCTGCCGGACGTCTTCGCTGGCCATGTCGACACGATCGGCCTTCTTCTCGAACAGCAACGCCATGGCCGGCGCCGAGTACTGCGCCAGAAGCGTCTCCTGCCGAAGACGTGCCGCATCGTACGCCGTCTTCGCCGCCTGCACCTTTCCGGACAGCTCGTCGACGTCGCGTTGCAGGTCGGAGATGTCGTCGGCAACCGCCAGGTTCGCTCTAGCGACTTCGACGACGTTCTTCTCGATGTCGGCGCGCAGCTGGACGATGGCCTCGTAAATGGGCAGGCCCTCGGCGAACTCCTCGACCTCGATGGTGCTCTGGTCCATGGCCACGAGGCGATCTGTCGGCAGACGGCGAAGCTCCTCGCAGACCTGGGGTATGGGCGGCAACGCAATCGGATTTGGTTGCTGTGACGTTGGTGAGGCAGCAGCAGCAGCAGCAGCAGCCTGTGCTTTGTCTGGACGCGGTTGTGGCGGATTGTAGACGGGAGGGTTGGCCAGGAAATCCGTGCTGATCGTGCGAACAATGTTGCCGAGAGCGCAGTGAGTGTTCCAGTTGCTGAGTTGCGGGTGCACGATCACGCCATCGGCACCGATCAGCGGATGCGACAGGTGCGCCACCGATACGGTTAGCAAGGGGCTGACAGCTGGGAAATCCGCCGGCAGCCGTCTACAGTATCGGTAGTCAGATTTCGCAGACATGTTCGAGACGACCCGTGTTTACATTTGCAGGTCGAACCGGGCGGTGGGCGTATGGATCGGCATATCGAACGACGACTGGTCCGGATGGGCGATGACGGTGGGGTTCAATCGTTTCAGCTCATGGATCTGCGCCTGTCGCCTACATCGCAGAGCACTTGGATTTACATTCCAACAAAGCGTCGCCGGGCGCGACTTACGACGACTGTGGATCGGGCTGCGGCGGCGGCTGCTGTGGCTGCTGCTGACGTCGGAAGAACATCGCCAATCTCGACACGCCGCACCACGGACTGCGCTCCGCTCATCGCCAAAAACGTCACGCCACACAGTCCTGATGATAATTGAAATGGCACCGTGCTTTGTGTATTGGAGAACTTGCGATGCACACATTGCAAACGAGGCGTGCCGTACCAAAGGTGAAGATTCGAGTATCAGAAGACAGGTTCTTCCTGTTCTCGTGGGTGTATGCCGGTGCCGTACACAGTGCTCCGTTGGCTGCGGCGCTGGGGACTACAGCAGCAGGCGTAGCAAGTAGCGATAATGGCAACGATCGATGCAACGACAGTGGAGACAGCCATAAACGTCATGAACATGTCGGACATAACCACAGATGGTACGCCACTTACGGCAACGTCGGATCCAGACGCAGGCACCGTACCCGTAATGTGTCGACGGCCCGTCGTATAAGCCGTCGCCACCATGGAACGCCTTGTCAAAGGAGCTTGTCCAACAAGGCGACCGGTAGTTGGTAGAGCAGTAGCAGTTACGGTCTTCTGCCTACGAACGTCCTTGCGGGACCATGGCTGCAATACCTGTGTAGTGGTCACGATCCGCTTCTTCGTCTTTGGCGTCGCTGATGGTGGCTCGGGTGGAATGGTGTCAGTACCTGGAGCGAGTGCGGATGGCTTGATAGCGCTGGCGGTTGCAGTGTGTGAAGCGGGTGTCCTGATCATGTTCTTCAGCGTAACCGGCTGGGTGCCATGTCGGGCCACCTCCACTAACGGTGTCGTCGCTCGGCGGTGTCCCTTTGTCGTACCAGTTGGGTGCGGTGGATTTGGAGCCGGAGAATACGATGCTGCTGACGGCGACGCAGGACGACTTGGCGGCGCTGGAGAGGTCAGTGGTGAAGATGCGGAAGGAGTTGGAGGGACATGACTGGCCGTATGTGTGGCCGACGGCCTCTTTTGTGCAGCTGCTGCCGTAGATGGTGTCGAAAGGGTGTGGCTTGGTGTCGACGAGACGGGTGGCGTACGCGCATGTGGAGTAGGAGACACCTTGGAAGTGTGGGTGGTCCGTTTCGTACGACGTGGCAACCCTGACGTTGATACACGCTTCTTGGTTGTTTTGGGTGATGTCTTCGGACCACAAGACGGATTCTTGTAGCACCACATGGTTCTGCCAGCATCCATCATGGCGTCGTGCAACCACTTCAAATCCTGGTTGGGCTTGTCGGTTTCCTCCGTCCACCAGCAGAGTTCGGCCCCAATGATATTGGACTCATGGCGTGTCGGGAAGGTATACGACGATGCAGGGTGCTTGTACCACCCATTGGGACCGGACCCGCCAGACCCGACGTACCAGTACTGCCAATCGGAAATGATTGTTTGATACCCCGCAGACAGAATTGTTTGCATGAATTTCGCATCTCCCTTCCACGCCTGTATCGTAAAGTTCAGGCTCACTGCAAGCCCTTGTTTCGTAATCGGATCGTTCCAGATCATAGGCCGCCGGTTCAGAGACTGTGCAACTGTTTCAACGAAGTCGAGAGACTTTTGGACTTCTGTGGCGTTGTTGGCAATCTCATCGTGCCCGAAGTGGACGTACTTGGACGTGAAGTTTGGATACATCTCATGGAAAAGGTCCCAGCGTAACTCGTTGACATCACGTATTCCCGACAGGTCAAAGTTGTCTGGGTGTCCGGGCAACATGTACTCAGGGTATACCAGGCTGAATGGGTACACATGTCCAGGGCTGTCGATCTCTGGGATAACATCGATGCCTGCAGAAGCTTCGTTATTAATCGTGCTCGGTGCGCGCCTACCAGTGTGGGTGTTACCTCGAGCCTGCGCGTAACGGATGATTTCTGAGATATCGGAGTGAGAGTAAATCTTGCGCCCGTAAAGCGACGACAACGCGCCGCCGTCGCGTTTCCACTCAACGCGGAATCCTTCATTGTCAGTCAAATGCCAGTGGAACACGTTCATCGACGCGTTTTGCATCATGTCCAGCATAAGTTTGATGCGAGATTTAGGGAAGAAACAACGGGCGGTGTCCAGAAGGAAGCCCCGATGAGTGAGGACGGGCTGAGATATACAGTGGAGGCTAAGCAAAACTAATAGCAGGACTGCAATAGGAGCATTCGTGGCCACAGGGCATGCCATCTTCTCGATAGGAAGTCCTTGATCGTACTCTTTAATATCAACGGCCCTTCGATAATATCTTCCTTTGGGTTCGATAAAATCGTTAAGCTGATCTGCACCTGCGGAGTGCCAATTCTGACAGTCTGCGGTCGATTATCCCTGTGAACCACAGGCAGGACCGTGCCGGTATACCTGTGTACGGGCGCTTCCATATGTGCCTGCACCTGAAGCCTGAAAATTTAATTTGCGTTCTCGTTCCTATCAGCGTCTGACACGTTCCAGCCTGGAGTGTTTCTAATTTACCCGACCGAATCTATAGCCGCAAGTCGCACAGATATCAGGCATATAAGGAATGTGTTAATTCAAAATGAAGAACCTGTAACCATATCAATTGTCGACTTCCAGTGTCTGATGAAACTGAAGCCTCTGATACCCGCCGAGATCACAGGCTTAAAACATTGGTTCGCCCCGATGCTGAGGATTTGCACCCATACGGGGGATGTTTGCGTGTAGCTTTTGATGTCGGATTGGAGCACACCAGCAGGCATAGCAGACAGCGATGATAGCGACCACTGATGCCGTGATTGCGGAAATAGCCAGGAACGTCACGACAGTGCCGGATACCGTCATCGAAGCGTCACTTATTGCGTTACCAGGACGGGCTCCTGAAATCGTACTCCTAAAGTTTCGATGTCCAGACTTGCTCGTCGTCATCAAGAGTCTTCTTGTCAAAGTCCCCGGTTTAACAAGGCGGAACTTCGTTGATGATCCTGTCGCAGAACGTGTACTTGGCGTTGTTCTCCAAAGTGGGACCTGGGGCACGGTGGGCACAGGTGGAAGGGCGCCTCTAGACGGAACGGACGAGTCTGAGGTCCGGAACGTCGCAACTGACGATGGGGACATCGGGTGTGTTGCTGGCGGAACCGTCGCTCTGCTCGTAGGCGTCTTTGCTCGGTAATGCGTCGGTTGGTTTGATGGTGGAAATACAGAATGCATCGGTTTTGGAGAAATCGTTGGAGATACCGCATGCTGGATTGGCGTCGGGGCTGCCGCCGTGTGGGTCGTTGTCTTCAGGCGGTAACGAGTTGCTGCTTTGGACGGAGATGTAGGTGGACGGCGGCTCGGTGCTGGCGAGATGGTTGGAGGTTTTGCGCTTGGAGTTGGTGAAATCCTGGCCGTGTGTGTGGTCAACTTTATCGAACGTGATGTTGGGGCCGTCGATGGTGGCGCAGGTGGATGACTAGATGCTGGAGACATGGTTGGAGGAACCGACTTTGGTGTTGGAGCAACCCTGATGGCGTGTGTCGTTGATCTCGTTCGGTGTGGTGTCGGTGCCGCAGTTGCTGATGTAGGTGGAATGCTCGGCGCTGGAGACACGGCCTGTGGAGGTGACGAGCTCTTGGTCGTACGTGTTGTCGACTTTACAGGTCGTGGCGCCGGCGTTGCAGACGGCGGCATAGGTGGGGGGCTTGGTGCTGGAGATACTGCCGGATTGCAGGACGGGTTCTTGTAGCACCACATGGTCTTACCAGCTATCATCATGGCGTCGTGCAGCCATGCCAAGTCCTGGTTCCCGTTGTCCGCCTCCTCAGTCCACCAACAGAGCTCGGCACCGATAATGCTGGAAGTGTTGTGCGTTGGGAAGACATACGACGATGCGGGATATGTGTACCATCCGTTGGGCCCGGACCCGCCGGATCCAACGTACCAGTAGTTCCAGTCGGAGATGATGGTCTGATACCCAGCTGAGAGGATGCTTTGCATGCTGGCCGCGTCACCCTTCCACGCCTGAATCGTAAAGTTCCTGCTCACTGCAAGGCCCTGCCTCGTTATCGGGTCATTCCAGATAATGGGGCGCCGGTGCAGGGACTGAGCAACTGTCTGGACGAAGTCCAGGGATTTCTGAACTTCGGTGGCCCGGTTGCCGATCTCGTCGTGCCCGAAGTGAACGTACTTGGACGTGAAGTTTGGATAGATCTCGTGGAACAGATCCCAGCGCAGGTCGTTCACATCTGGGGATGTCGACAGCTCGAAGTTGTCCGGTTCGCCTTGTAGCATACATTCAGGGTATTCCAGGCTGAATGGGTACACGTGTGCAGGGCTGTCAATCTCGGGGATAACGTCGATGCCTTCACCACATTAGTTAGACAAAGGTGCGGCGATTCTTCTTCGATAGAGCAAACCTCGTGCTTGGGCATAATCGATAATTTCCTTGATTTCGGCGTGAGAGTAGATGTCAGGGACGTAATGGGACGATAATGCGCCGTTGTCGCGGTTCCACTGGATGCGGAACCCCTCGTTATCAGTCATATGCCAGTGGAATACGTTCATCGACGCGTTCTTCATCATGTCCAGCATGAGCTTGATTCGGGACTTGGGGAAGAAGCAACGAGCAGTGTCTAGCATGAACCCACGATGGGTGAGAACGGGTTGAGACGCGCTGTGGTCGAACAGAGCGAAGAGCAGAGCAATTGCATAGACGCAGGTGACGACATTTGGTGACATGCCCGCAGCTATCGATGTGGCAGCACTGGAGCCACCGAAAATATCGGGTTCGCTAGGAATCTACGTTCGATTGAAATCTTGGTCGCTTCCCGCCTTGTAACTCAGAATCATCTTCGAAAATCTGCCGTCTGTGACATATATTTGAGCTTCAATCCGCGCTGTGTGTTGGTACTATAAGCACAATACACTGCCTCCTGGATCAGGACACCGCAACGAGCGAGGTCATTCGTGCGTTTCATGATTGTCTGCACGGTGCGTTCGCCTCAACGCCGGCATCTCGGAACAGTTTTGCGTTGCCGAAGGGCCTGCGTCGACCAGGCTACGTCATCGCGCCCTTCCCTTCAACGTGCGCCCTGCTGGTAATAAACGGTATCTCTTACGTGTCCTGGGGCATGGCACTTGCGGAATCATACAAGATGTTACCGGTCCACGATCCCCATACATTTGGTGGTGAACCGCCGCGTCGGTCCAGCGTACCATTGGCCACGGAAAGGCGACATAGGTCAGCAACTTGGCACCGCGTTGTCTGTGCGAGCATGTTGCGGTGCTGATTTCGAAACAGGGAAACCCGATCTGCGAAGGTACGCTGCCCATGGGAATCTCATTTCATCAATATCGCCATGGGCGATGTCGTTGCCCTTCGCAAACAATTGGAACGCAGCCGACATCAGCGTATGCTCCTCCTACAACGTTTGAACGTCCAAGAGCGACGAAGCCAAGAGCTTCGTATGAAATCGTCCGCTCTGTTGGGGGGACGCTCACCAAGGTCGCTTTCTACGAACGGTGCCAGCAGTAGTACTGGCAGCAGGCGCGGATCTGGCTACATCCTGGATGAAGGATGGAAGGCCGACCTGGAGCATGCGCTCTACACAGGCAACACGAACGCCAACATCCGCACCATCATGGCCATGCTCCTGACGCAGCGTGACGTCGTCCTGCATCGGTTGTCGCAGGCGACGCGAGACGAGTGCCAGACGCTGGTCGCCCGAATCAGACAGAGCAGCAACTCGAAAACAATTACGGCTCCCCGCCTGGAATCCGAGTTCGAGGACACCATCCGCCGACAAACCGCCCAAGATGGCCTGCCTCGTGGTACGACAGGAGCGCCGTGTTCGTGTGTCGAACTGACGATAACCGTTCCTCGACAACAGTGACATGGGAATTCGAGCGAATGGAAGTGGAGGAAATCAAGCGACGTTCGGGGCAGATGGATCCGCTGCTGTTGGCGGAATACGTCGACCTGCACAGCGGGTACGGGCAGGCGATGCAATCGTCGAAGGTGATGCCGCTGATGGGGTCGGATCCGACCGTGTTCCGCAACCTGGGCTTCTCGTTCGCCGTGTCGCCTGGATCCACCTATGTCTTTGATGAGCCCGTCCGTACCGTTGCGGAACGGCGACCTGTTCAACGCCGCTGATGCGCTGTCTCGTTTCAGGATGCGCCTGAGAATTGCCTGACGCAGCAGGTTGGTGGCGACGCATCTAGTAAAGCAAGGATCAAAGCGGCGACGCTGGCGAAGCTGATCGAGAAGCTATCGGACCCGGCGTCGCCGCCCGATCTGCATCAGCGTTTCGCGCTGCTGGCCACGTTCCCGATGGTGGCGCAGGCGGAGGAGATCCTGGAGCTCATGATCCGCCGGTGCAACGTGCCGTGCGCCCCGAACATGACGCCGAGTGAGCTGGCCGCCTACAAGACCGCCCGTCTGGCGCCCATGCAGATTCGCGTGCTCGCCCTGCTCAAGTACTGGCTCCACGAATTCCCGGACGACTTCCTGCGGAACCCAAACGGTACCGAAACGATGTGGGTCGGATCGGTCGTGTCGTGACGGGGCGCCTACCACAGTGAAGGCCATGTTCGAGCAGCAGATGAACGAGCTCAGCACCTCGCCGGAACCCTGGTCCAAGACGTCGGCCAGCAACATGCTGGAGACGCTGCGGCGCCTGGAGGCGTCGGCATCGACCCCGATAGACGAGTCCGCAGAGCGATTCCCCAATGCACCCGGCGACGCGATCACCTCGTTCCTGGACGTGGCCGAGGACGACTTTGTGCAGGCGATTTGCTACGAGGATTCGCGCGCGTTCGTGAAGATCAACGCGCGCGAGTTCGTCGACCAGGCCTGGTCGAAGCGGCCGGAATCGGCGCCCAACATCACAGCCATGATCGCGAGGTTCAATCGCATGACGTCGTTCGTGCAGGCGACGATCCTCGGCCAGGACGCCCTGGCCAGGCGGGTCGTCGTGCTGAAGAAGTTCATCAAGCTGAGCGAACTGTTCCGGGCGGCCCGCAACTACAACGCCGTCTTCGCCATCTACGCCAGCCTGAACGCCAACGCCATCTACAGGCTGAAGCAGACCTGGGAAGCCCTGCCCGCCAAGGTGCGCGCCTCGTTCGACGAGCTCAAGACGCTGTTCAGCGTCGACAACAACAGCAGGGCGTTCCGGGCCGAGATGAAGACGCTGGAGCCGCCATGCGTACCGCACCTAGGGCTGGTCCTGCAGGACCTGACGTTCATCGACGACGGCAACCCGGATCGGCACCAGCACAACATGGTGAACTTCCAGAAGATGTGCATCATGGCGGATCGGATCGGGTGGATCCGCGATTGCCAGCGCATCCCGTACCGTATCGACCCGGCGCTGTACGGCGCCGCCCTCCAGTACATCCAGCGCACGTTCGTCCTCGTAGACGTCGAGACGCTGTGGACCCTGTCCCAGCTGGTCGAACCCAGAAGGAAGCAGCCGGGCGCATGACACTGTTTCCTAAATAGGTCGGTACTCCTATATTGAAACACAGGTCAAACATTGGCGCATGAGGCCGGTCAGGCGTCATCAGCGCCGGCAGCGAGCCGAACGTACTCGTCGTACGACAGGGACGCCTTGGACGACAGGTACCTGGTGACGCGGATCGATTGTCGGAGGCGCTCGGAGGACCGACCACGATAGCCGGCCTTGGCCATCAGCGAGTCGATGCACTGCCGATGGTCCCAGCCCTGCTCGCGGCAGACCTCGGGCAGGTACGTCGCCGATAACGTGACGCCCAGCGAATCCGGGTCGTTGAAGTCAATCCTGGCGACACGCCACTCGTTCAGCTAGGGTGACGAACGGGCGGCACCGGGGCGTACGTGATGCCATGACGGCCAATGTCCCAGTCGTACACGTGACGGGCGGGTTCGAAACCGACCAGCAACGAGACGGCGCAGTGCAGGTCGGCGACTTCGAATCGCCCCACCGGGCTGAACCGCCGGTCGTTCAGCGCGCTCGTCAGCGAGTACTTGCGCAGGCCGTCCTGCACACGTGTCTTATAAGTTACTCGTGGGACGGAACCGCCTGTTGGGCGAGCGCGATGCACGAAACCGTGAGGATCTGCGGCGCGAACGTCCCGATACAGCCGCGAAGTCGATACGAGCCACCGTCGTCGCGCTTCTTCCACGTGACAAACAACGGGCTATGGGTCACCAAACGCGGGGCGTCAGAACGCACTGAACGACTGGTGGTCGGGACGCGCCGACGTACAACTGGCCGTCGGGCAGGCGGCGGCGATCGGCGGCGGCCGGGGTGCGCCCGTTGGCCCCGTCCAGGTGGTGGATCAGCGTATCTGCACAGACAGGTCGTCAGCGGCGTCGGGACGCGACCTGAATCGCCAGATGGCGGACCGAAGCACAGGGCGGGGCAGTCGGCGGTGGCGACCATGCGACGACTCCGGGTGGTGCCGCCGATTGCGGACGATCGGACGGACGGATCAGCGCGGCGCCGCGAGGTCACCTCCGCGGCAGCCTGCACAACACGATGATGGCCCCATATGACGACGTGTGTGTATTCCCCATGTGTGGACCGCCTACCTGCCTAGGCGTTGGCGGCGGCGGCGAGGAAGGCGTCGAAGTTGACGGACCCGAGGCCGGTGACGGGATCCCATCCGGTGGTCGCCGTGTACCCCGACGTGCAGCAGTTGATGTTCGGGGCGACGCCCGCGGCACAGTTGTTGCTGCCTTGGGCGATGTCGTTGTAGACGCGGGCCTGCGTCGTCGCCTGCAGGCTGTACAGCAGCGGGTTGACGAACCCGACCGGAGGTTTACCGGCCTGGGCGCGCCGCGCGTTCACCAGCGCCAGCATGCCGGCGAACACGGGAGCGGACGCGCTGGTCCCCGACACCTGTAGGGCTTGGGCGCCATCGACGATGACGTAGTTGAACCCCATCAGCGATACGTCCCTGGAGATCGACGGCTGATCAGCGCACGGAGGCCCTCGCCGGTGCCAACACACACGTACGGGTACGCGCGGCCGCTGGCGACAGGACTCTGGGCAGCAGCCGGCACCTTGTTCAGGAACGCCTGTACGGCCTGCTTCTGGTAGCTGGGCTGGGGGAACAGCGTGCTGAACCCGCCGCCGGATGTGATGATACCTCCCGTCTGGCTCGAGCACGACACTTCCGCCTGTCCCGATTCCGGCCCCTGAGTGGCACCCACCTACAATATGGGTAGGCAAGACCTGCAGTCAGCGGTACGATATGTCGCAGGTGACAGGCGAGCATTACCGCCACGACGTAAGGCGAGGACGCCGGGAACGACGCCACCAGACCGCACTGGGCCGGGTTTTGTCGCAGGGCGGGAGAATGGGCGCCGTCGTCGCCGCTGCTGACGACGACAGTGACCCCGCGAAGACCCAGCTTCATGAGCTCCTGGTTGAATCGGGCGCCGTTCGGTTCGCCCTGCTCCGCTCCGCCGTACGATATCGAGTGCACCAGCGGCGGGTTGGCATCGTTGGCGACGGCGATGACCCAGGACAGGAACGGGTCCGGGGCGTTGGCATCAATCGACCAGAACGTCGTGTCGGTCTGCTGGGCGACGGCCATGAAGAACTGTACGTCGAGGTTGGCCTCGCCACACGCGTTCGGGTCAGCGACGCACGCGTTGGGGTTGTTGGGACCGATGACGGTGTTGATGCCCTGGGGCGTCAGGTTGAACGTCGTCTGGAACCGGGTCAGGTCGGCGGGGCTGTAGCTCTGCCCGAGAGCTTCGAACAGGGAGCCGCTCGTCCCCTGGGCACCGTTGCTGGCGATCTTGTAGAAGCTGTTCAGAAGAGCGGGCGTCACGGATCCGTTCAAGACGGGACCGTTCGCCGCGTTCGGGTGCACCTGCACGTGCTTCTGCCAGGACGCGCGATGCCACGTACCGCCGATGAAGTCCACATACTCTTCAAGAGCCTGCGGCATGGTGAAGTTCGGCGCGGTGACGAACCGGCCATTTGGGCAGATGGTCGTGTGGAACGCCGTCCCGAGCATTTCCGCAGCGGCCCCGACCGGTACGTTGACTGTGATGAAATCGCGGTTGACCGTCTCCTTAATGTCGGTGACGTTCTGGTCGGTGAGCCAGCCCATCACGGCGTCATACGCTTCCGCGTTGTACGTCATGTTGCCCAACTCCGACAGGGAGATGTATCGGCCGTACGAGGGCGACCCCGGATCGGACACGGCTTCCAGCATCGTTTCGAGGTCTTTCACAGAGCGGTTCTTGATCGCGAACACGAGCTGCTTCATCACGGACGGATCAGGTGCCACGCGACTCAACCTGGAAACAGTGACCTAAGAACGGCAGATCTGACTGCAGCGGCCTCCCCGATCGAGACGAACGTGCAGTGTGATGCAGCGGCTTGATTAACAGGGAGCGGCAGGGAATGGCCAATACCGAGTGATACGATCGTCCATACAACGGCAACAAACGGCATCATGACGTCGGAGCAGGTCGATATCGTTGGAGTCGTGTCTCCCACAAACCGATTGGTGTAGTGGTCCGCAATTCCCAGCGCCCGCATGATACATCACAGCACGCTTTCTAGAATATTCGACGCCGTCCCGAAGACGTAAGGCTCTGGAATTGGCTGGCCGAATGCCTCCAGAAGATTTCGGATGGCGCCATCAAAACCGATTCTTCGGGCATGTGTCCAACGCTGTATGTCATATTGTGCACAAACCGCCAAACATGGATCACCGTTCTGGCAGCAGCCTGACGTCGTTGAGCTGGTTGCGAATCGAAAACACCCTGTGCCGCAGAGGCAGGAGGTCGACTTGAAAAACTTCCTGCCGGGCGTTTCGTTGCGCCTGTAGATGATCCCGCAGCGGCTCCACTTCGTCGTCGTGTAGCAAACGAAGCCCCTCCATCATCAGCCGACGGCGTCGGGTCAGTTCTTTCAGATCCTGGCCGCACTGGGACAGGGCGTCGTCACAGTATCGTATCTGCTCTTCGGTCTGCAGGCGCAGCTCATCGAGCCTCATGATGCGCTCCTCGTCGCTGTCAGCGTACTCAGCATCGATATCACGCATCAATGCCAGCAGGTCACTTCGCAACGCGTTCACCTGGCCCGTCAACTTCTTCATGCTCCTCCACAGGATTCGAACGTCCTCAGTAATTACACGCCCTGCAGGGGTGGCATGGAGGCTCCAACGACCCACATGCTGATTTTCGTGAGTCAAACACTGGAGTACCAATAGTCACGTATGACGAATGATCGCTACCGTGTCGGACATGGGCGCCCGAGGCGACGTGTGGCAGGAGCGAAACTGCCACAGACGCTTAAAACCAGAAAACCAGCCATGACGATCCCCCTACGTTGGCGATGTACAGATGGTGTGCTGCAGATCGATGCGGTACCGTCTTCCACAGCGCTGCACGCCAGCACCCATTCCGCAGCACCCGCAGCATGAAGGCAACCGGTGGTGACTGGGGCCGCTCCTCGGACTCCGGGTTAGAGCCCGCTTAGGCATAGGTATCGGTACAACGGGTGGAGATGCTCTAACCGGATCAGTCCGGAAGCAAAGACCTCGAAGGCGGGACATTCGCCGCGTCATGGGCACTGGCACTCCTGAATCAAAGCCGTTCAAAAATGGCCTCATTACCTGGTCCCAATTCACCCGAGCCGGAAACTGAGCTGCTCGACACGTTCGTCAGAATAGAGGTCATCGCTCACCCCAACAATAGCGCCTGAAAGCCCAGGCAACAACGAAGAATGCAGATCGATGCGCCCCGAGTCAAGGTACCACGATCGTCAGTACAGCTAAGCAGACTGTCCGCGATGGTTAATGTCGACCGTCGTCCTGGCCTCGCTTTCTTTCAGGCGGCGATTGCATCCGCGCTGATTGCGTTTCTGACGAGCATTAACGTCGCGGTCGGCAATGAACCACTGAACGGGTACGTCTATGCGGCTAACACGACGTTCCCGATCCTCAACAACGCACTACGTCCGACACCGCCGCTGTCGGCGTTCGCGAACACGTCGCTGGACTTCACGTATACGTGGTGGGTGAATGTTCACCACGACTCGTTGACGTACTCCGATGTCGCGTTTATGCTGCTGGTTCGGGAACCCACGGATTCGACTGTGCATGTGCGGGCTCCAGGCGTCCAGTTTCAGACGAATCGGCTAGTCAAAGCGTACTGTCAGACGTCATCGACGCTTCCGAATTACTGGACGACGATGACGTCGGTGCAGCCGCTGGCGATTGACACGTGGGTGTTCATGGCTGTGTCGATATCCAGCGGCCCGTTGCGCAACCTGACGCTGTCGTTCAGCCTTCCATCAGGAGATCTGTTTCAGCAGAGCCTAGCGATGACCTATGACGTGTATCTGAAGCCTGGAACGCAACAGGTCTGGGGCATCGCCAACGGTGCCTTTGTACAATTTCTTGGTGCGTTCCGCGACTTGCGCTTCTGGCCGGCATTCCTATCGACACTGGCGCTAAACGAATTACGCGCATCAACCACTCCACCGACATCGTCGCCGTCACCTGGAACTGTCGGCGGTACGGCTTTCGATGGATACGCCATCAATCTGCAATGCCCACAGGGCAGTGTCATCACCTCAATTCCGTTCGCGTCGTACGGCACGCCGATGGGTTTGTTCCCAGACTTCTCGATCGGAGTTCAGCACTCGTCGAACAGCACCGCCATCGTTCAAGGCCAATGTTTCGGCTCCGCTACCTGCCAGGTACAAGCAGCGTCCTCAGTGTTTGGCGATCCATTCCCTGGCAACCTTAAGCGCCTGAGCGCGTCGGCTGTCTGCACGAATAAGTCGGCATTTGCAGAACCGCTCAACGGGTACATTTACACGACAGGTGTCATGTACCCGTTCATGGGTCAGGTCCTATCACCAACGCCATCGCTGACGCCAATCGCGCAATCCGCTCTAGGTTTCACCTACACCATGTGGGTGTATGTCGACCCGGTAAGCCGAATGCAGCAGGCCAGGGGGTCCATTATGGTCGTGGAGGCCCCTGCCGGTGACGCTGTCTCGGTTCGGGCACCATGCCTGCAGTTTCAGCCACCCAGTTCTCTTTACGCCTGTGCAGCTGCTGTGGACGGGTCCTTGAGCTCCATCACATCGTCACAGACGATATCGCTAGGAGCCTGGGTATTCGTAGCCGTATCCGTGTCTTCGGGCTCGGGGCTAACTTTGACGTATAGCCTTTCCAAAGGCACTCTTTTCCAGCAGGTGACACCCATGTCGAGCGCCATTTCACTGTCGCCATCTACTCAGAAGGTCTGGCTCTCTGCACGTCCGTCGAATCCCACGTCCGTCTTTATGGGAGCCGTCGCCGATATTCGTTTCTGGTCTTCTGTCCAGTCGACGACAGCGCTCCGTCAGCTTATGCTGGACACGACACCCGTGAAGCAAGCAATCGGACCCGATGTCATTGGCGGCACTGTCTTCGACGGGTACACGCTGATGTTACGCTGCTCAAAGGCAGAGAACGTTACCGTTATCTCTGCGATTACGTTTGCCTCCTACGGCCTGCCTTCCGGTATGTTCCCGACATTCGCTTTAGGAGCGTACCATGCCATAAACAGCAGCGCCATCGTCAGTGCTGCATGCCTGAAAAAAGCGTCCTGCAACGTGACAGCGACGCCGACGCTGTTCGGTGACCCATTCCCAGGTCAGATGAAGCACCTCAGTGTCCTGGCTGTCTGCTCCGTTCCTGGGATGTCGTTATCAACCAGCGTTCTGCGTCCAAAGTTACGACGGATATCCTCGACAACCACGAACGTAATTCGGTCGGGTCGTCTTCACCCACTTCCCACATCTCTTCGTAAGCAATCTGGGCTGCCTGGCGTCAAACTGGTTGCTTCGAGTAGCCATCCGGCGCCAGGAATGGCGTCGCCAGTAACGAGTTCGAAGACATCTGTCGGTACCATGCGGACGTCATTGGGGAGGGCACCACCATCCAAGAACTACATACCGGTATCGGGAACGGGCCCACCGCTTTTGACGATCAACCCTTCAAAAGCCGCATCATTGCGATCGAATTCGAGCCTTTGGACGCCGTCGAACGAAACGATTGTGCTTATAGCAGCAACCCTCTTCGTCGTTCTCGTCCTGGCCCTGTGTACTTGCATTGCGTACTTCACTATGCGTTATCGTGACATCACGGCACCTGGACCGGACCTCGGGTTGTCCACAAGAGCTGTCCCACTCGACGGGTGCATCAGCAATCCCGTTTCGAACCTCCCATTCATTGAACAACCCTTTATGACGATCATGCGCTTTAGCCAGCTCACCAAGCGGCAAGCACCGCCCTTCACGAGCCCTGCAACAGTCGATCAGCGCAGTGGAATGTTTCGCCGCGGAGAAGCCGACGTCCAGGGAGCCACGACATATGCGATTTCCACTGATTCGGACAGTACGATCACTGATACTACTGCATGACACTGGCCGCGTTTGTTCGCCCCCAAAGGATGGGACTACATGTTTATTCGAGCCTTTAAGACATTGTGAATGAACCATGGAAATGAGCATCAGGACATGCAGCTGGCAGGACTGAATGGCGAACACTGGTTGCTCCCTACCGACTTTGAGAGCCGCTTTTTAAGCCACCCTATGAGTGCCGTCATCAGCATGCCGCTTGCGACGGGGTGAGGTCCGCTTCGGGGAGAAGTAATATTGGCAGTCCGCATGTGGGAAACAAGCAGAGACACGGCATCTGGGTCGCGGAGCTTCCTAGCGCAGGCCAACGCGGTCCGCCCCCTATCGTCTTCGGCATACAGGTCGATCCCCGGGAAGTCCACCAACCGCCTCACGAGTTGAACTCGTCGACTGCATGCCACCAAATGGAGCGGCGTCTGCGACGCTTGATCTCGAGCGTTGACATCGATCCCGGGGGCGGCCAGAAGCAAATCGAGTATGGACGAGCGTCGCCAGATGGCCGCACTGTGCAGAGGCGTCCGCCGCATAAAGCCACGGGCGTTGACATTGATTCCGGGCGCTTTCAGCAATAAGGCGACAACCGCGACGTGGTCGTTAGTGGTTGCCAGGTGCAGAGCCGTCTCCAGCTCAGCGCTGCGCGCATTGACGTCGACTGGGCCACTCAGAAGGAACTCGACAACCGATTCCTCTCCATGTCGTGCAGCCCAAAGCAGTAAGGTGTCCAGGCAACCCCAAAGCGCGTCACTGATGAGAGCCGATTGCCCGGTTACGAGCAGGTCACGAATCTGCCTATACAAGGCGCCCCTTTGGTCGTCCGTCCCAGCGGCCTCGCGAAGCCGTACCATGCCTGGGGCATTGTCCACAATGAACCAGAGAGCGTCGCTGGGAAGATCGAGCCGCATTGCCGCGAAATCGCTCCACCTGCGCTTCGTAGATGCCACTGCGCCCAGCAGCAATTCCACCTGCAGGTAGTGGGCGGTTATCACCATTTGACATTGGGTTTCAATCCCCATGGCTTCGAGCTTGTTCCTAACAAATTCCGCAGCACTATAGTTCTGTTGCAGGGGAATATCAGAAATCTCCCTAACGTCGGTACAGGGAAGGCTCGATGAGTATACCTCATGCACTGCGAAACGGTTGATGAATTCAGCAATCAGCTGCAATTCGGTGCTGGTGATAGCCGGTAGTGGCACGCACACGGCATCGTCACATTGGTGAAGGTTGAGGTCGTCGCACAGATTTCTTAGGACCTCGCTGTGCGCGATCGCCGACGTCGTGTTCACGATGTAGTCGACTCCATCGCAAGAGCGAAGCGTAACCGCATCTATAACGGCACCGAAAAGAGCTATAAGTGGGGTATACGACAGCAGTACCGTCCCAAGGCGGATGCGGTTGTCGTTAGCCATTTCGACTCTGACGTGATTCGGCAATGCTCTGTCTGTTCGAGCAGAACAACAACTCAATGCGGGACCAAATTTCCAAGTGCGCCGCGGCCTGCGTGTATGCCTTATACCAGAAATAGCCCCCCCTTTCCCCATTGCGTTTTGGACGAAAATCGCCAATACATCTTTGCCCGTGTTTAGTTTGAGAACGCGAAATGATCTTCTTATATATGGGCCAACCCTCCAGTTGTTCAGGAACCTTCTCGAATCTAACGCCAACGGCGCGTTGTGGTCCACGTGCCCATGTTCTTATTGACAGTAACGGGACCCGTCTCGATATCGACGTTGGCACTAGCAGATTTAGGGTACGGAGCACGGTTCTGGATCGGGCAGCTGAGTCACAAGTAGTGAGCGTGGCAGCATAATTTTGTGCATCATGCAAGTTCCTGCACAGATGACTGATGGATTCGGCCTTCCTACGTGGATTACAGTTCTTCCGGGTCAGTGTCTGATCATTATTCCTGCAGCTCGTCCATCTGAAGCACAATTGTCATCCGTAGGGTGGAACAATCATGTTGTGTACGCCGGTGATGCGTTCAACATAGTTGCTGTCGCCCTTGCCCTTGGTCTAGCAATGCACGGCATACGCAGCAAACGACCCTTCACTGCAACGAGCAGCACAGCCAGTAACTGCCAGGAGCCGACCAGCTTGTCTCTGGCCAATCACTACGTCTTGCTAGTTGGCAACCTTATCACAGCGTACATTGCGGTACGCGACATGACTAGCGTCTGACGTCTGGCTCCATCTAAATAGTGTGTTATCCTCAGATGACGCTCGCAGCCGTGTGAGTTGCCTGTTATTGTGTAAGTTGAAACCTGCAGCAGCGGTGAGCTGAAAACAAACTTCCTGCAGAATCGTGTCCGCAATATTCGAACCTGGTAAGATATTCGCGGCGGTCGGCATCTTCCACAATCAAGCCGAACTGGCAATCTGTATTGCATTGACGAATCCCAGTCCCTGGTACTGTCTCCAAATTGGACGGTCTGCCAACCGCGTCGTCTTACACGGAAGTCAGGAGAGTCACACCCGCAGTGCTCTTCGTCGATACAGCGGTGATCGCGATACTGTCGATTGTGCTTCCGTGGCCTCTAGATGCGACCGTGTTCGAAGTCCACGGCCTGACCATTGACGTCCTGGTTGTCATCTTCTTTGGACGAATGGTGTTGGCAATGTCCCGTGCCCTGGAAACACCTGTCTCCAAGTGCTGGATCATTTGCGTCGCCGCTGCTGCCGTCCATATGCTTGGCAACATTGTGTTCGCTGCTATTCCAACGTTTGCTGCGTAGGTCACCTGAGCGGATCATTCGAGAGCACGTCTTGATGGGCGCACATCTGCATTTAATTAGGTTCGTCGCGTTCCAGTTTTCGTATGCAATTGCATTTTCCCTGTACGGGCTTGCAGGTAGTCGCCGTTCATGTTTATGCCTAACATATCGACATCGACATTTACGTCGTTATTAGTTTATCTGATCTATCCGCAAGATCACCTGAAGCTGGTTCCAGCTGGCCCTTCAACAATTTGCTTGAGTGTGGCTATATCCGCTGTCATTGCAGCCTCATCCGTTAGCGCTGGCTTATTCATTCGAGCGTCGCGTGCGAACTAGATGGCCAGTCCCCTTTCCAACCAGCACTCGAAAATCCGGCCGGTCCAACAGCGTCGGGCCTGAGCAAGTGACTAAAACAATTTCATGTGTGCGAGGGTGAACTCGTTACCTGCAAACAACGCACTTCACTGCAATGACAGGCTCGTACCTTGCAGCACTGGCGTCGAGCATGCCAACTTCCAGCAATAACGGAACGATAGAGCCAGCGTGACGTCCCTGCGGCGTATCGTGAATCGGAGTCGTCAGGTGCTGATCGCGCGCACGCATTGACCTCGGCCTTTGCGCGACCTGACGACAAGTAATGTGTATCCACGCCTACAACACTGGCGAACGTCGCCGCACCTATCTCTAAGTCCCGCGTTTCCAACAGTGATCGGGACCGTATTGTTTGTTCGACGTTCCTACTTATAGAGGTCGACTGGCCTCCATCATCCGTAATCATACGTTCTAATACCATAGAGTTATCCGTTGCTTCTAGGTCAGGGCCAGCTGGCGACGTCGTCCGTCAGAACATATCCCAGAAGTCGTCCGTTTCCTCATCGGCCTCTTGCAGGATGGTTTCCGTATCCAGGTCCCCCAGGTGCAGACGCTGAATGACGTCCCGGCCGACTTGCTTGGCGAACTCCTCGAGTGTGGCTTCCGGCGCTTCCACATCGGCCCCGATCCATACGTGGATTTTGGCAGACCTCCCGTCCGACGACCGGTCGACGAACACAACGACGTCCTTCTCCCGTTCAGCCAGATCCTCCGGTCCAAACGCGTCAATTTCCATCATGTCCGGCCAGGAGTACATCTGCGCAGGCGCGCGCTCCCCGCCATCATCGGCCGTGCTTCCATCAGCGTCCTCTTCATCATCGCCGTCAGAGTCCCCGTCCACCGACGGTTGAACGGGTACCATGACCTGCGCCAGTTCCTTCATTACACCAGTTAGTTCACTCCAGGTCAGGAAACGCAGGGTGGCGTTCGGCATACGTGTTCCCTCAGGGTATCTCCGATATGAACGGTCAGGTGCCGCGCCGGAGCGGCCACTGGTCTAGCGGTCTGCGCGCATCCGATAACGGTGGCGGGCGCAGACTTCACCGAACCACTCAACGGCAGCGACGTTAACCGAGGGATGATATGGATAGCGGCCTGGTAGTCTTCCGTCCACTGCTCGATGGTGCCGTCGGAGAAATTGGGCGCCGTTCTCGCCAGGCGATCTGCCGAGAACATCGCCAGGAACTCAGGAGGTTCTTCGCCCTGCTGCACGTCAATGACCAGGGCGGGCGCCATCTCGTAGCGCTGCAAGCGTGGGATGACGACCCGCTCCGCGAATCGATGCAGGCGCGGGTGTGCACCCGTCCCTCGCCACAGGTAGACCGCTGTGCTGGCTTGGAACAGGAACACGCCCCGACTGTCAATTGGCCCGTCGATAGGTACGAGCTTCGCCACCAGCACAAGCGGATCGCGTCGGAACGGTACAACGCGATACGCGACCGGAGACGAGCTTACCGACCCATGCATCCGTGCATGCCATTGCATCAGCGATACGGTGAATCCTACGTACGTCCAGGTCAGGTCAGAGCTAGGGGGATTGTATCAAGGCATGATATACCGATGTTGGGCGATACGATATCGCGCCTGGATTTGACATGATCGAACGCAGCCTGGAAGGAGAGTTTGTGTTTGACCATGACGTAGGCGATGGCGAGGGTGGCGGATCGGGAGACCCCACGGTGGCAATGGATGAGGACGTTGTTATCAGGAGATGACCTTAAAGCGGCGTCGATGAATTCGATGACGTCGTATATGCGGCACATGATGTCCTCGTGCTTGCTGTCGAGCAGGCGCAGGGCCAGGTAGGTGAAGCGGTCGGGGAAGAACGAGCGGCATGCATCGGCGGCGGCATTGACGATATGGGTGATGCCCCGGCTTTGCAGGTGCGATAATGATGATGCGACAATGTCGCCAGACAGGAACAAGTTCGGGGTGATCTCGGACGATAACGGCCCAAAGTACTCCAGCTGGGCCAATTTCAGCTGCTCCTCGCTGAGCTCCGACGATCGCCGCATTGTCATAGGCGAATCCGATGACCTCGCGGTATGCGCCGGCGATAGGTCGCGGCCGACCCGGCCCATGTTCAACGCGAACGTCTTCTTCGGCACAGATGGCGACGGTATCGACGATGAACGTGGCAACAGTGTTGCGAACATGGGGTCGGCGTCGTCCGGCCCACACAAGGCGCGAATGAGCAGATTATCGTTCATATCCGTCGCGCTTGAATAATAATCCGAATTGGCGAACGGGAACACCTTTGGAATGTCGCACCATATGCTCTCAATGGTTCGGATGGTGGACGGCGCCGCCGCGGCAAGCATCGACGACAAACGAAACCCGTCCCTTTCGGCGATGGAAACGTCCGTTGACGTGGCTGCGCGTCCAGACCAAACCAGAACGCGATATTGCAGGATGAGGCTCCCGTCGTTGATGCCAATCTCACGATCGGTGACGTTCAGTGGCACGTTCAAATGCTCGAGGTTCAATGATGACTGAGCCGAATCCCACAATGAGTTCGCCGCCTGCGAGATTGGCAACGGTGTAGATGGGTCCTCTTCGAATAGACGCAGGACGATAATGGACTCGGCCGGGGAGAATGATTCCAGATCAGCGACATGGACGGGAGCTCCGCCGCTGGCCCAAGCTAACACAAGGTTATGATGCGCCTTTGTCCTGTGGTCACTGCTGATGTTCCCGGCGGCAGCATTGCCGTGCGCGAACAACGATGAAAGCGGCGGCGGATCTGCCGGCGTAGACAAGGCCGTCCCCATTGAGACGCGCGTGGCTATCGACGCCGCATGAATCACCACCACCTAGGTAGGGCGCTCGCCTATGCCGGGTACACGTCACACCAGCACCGACCTGTAGGAAAGGGGCTAATTGACAGTCACAGGGTGACACCCAGATCATTACTGCGCGTATTGTGCCTCCGCATAGTGCCGCAGCGGAGCTTAGAAGCAGGGGCAACCAGGGGACGTGCGATGCGCTGCTCTACATGGCCACTTGTATACGATAACCCTGGTAGGGGCCATGATTGGCCTGAGTACGGTAACGTGGATCGCCTGCAATATCTGCGGGCGGTCGGGCGCGCTGGTCACCCATCCGTCGTTGGCGTATGCGACGATCGCCGCTCAGACGGTGCCTGCTGTACTGGGCAGCGAATCGCGCAGCCGTCCAATGCCTGCGGCACTCGTGCCTCCGCATACAGTACGATGACGACGACATCGTTGAACTGTCGCACAAGTTCAAGGCAAGGCGCGTTGCACCGAACGAGACATTGTGGCGCGTCGGGGACAGCGCCGACTTCTGGGCCATCGTCTCCGAAGGTTCGTCGCGTATGACGTGTTTTCGCAATACGGTTTCAGTTACGTTCGGCCAGGATCTATGATTGTCCTCGATGGTTCCGGCAAGGAGCTCTGCGAGAAGCTGCCTGGAGCGCTCCTGGGAGGCGACGTCATCAGCGACGAAAGGGTACGACAGCGCGCGCTGACGGCAGGGGCGAAGGGCGCTTTGTTATTCACATTGTCGCGATCGGATCTGGGCGGGCTGGTGCGAGCGTACCGCCGACAAGCGGGCAGTCGTGGTCGGCCACTGCCCCTGCTTCAGTACATCGACCTGCAGGCGCGGACACCTGCCATCCTGGAAGAGACGCCCCTGTTCCGCGGCATCGACAGCTCCCTGCAAACGTTGATCGCCGACACCGTCAACTACCGGGGCGTTCAAAAGGGCGATGTCGTCATACGCGAAGGTGACACGGGCGATTCCCTGTTCATCGTCATGCTCGGCGAATTGCACGCCGTTGGAGGTTCGCAATGCTGGTAGGGAATCCGGGGCGCTGGTTCTCACCCGTGCGCCAGGGGCATCCCGGTCGATCGTCCTGAACCGGTTCATCAAGGGGCAGTACTTTGGCGAACTGGCCCTGATCCTGCAGATGCCCAGGACAGCAGACGTCATCGCCGTTGAGACGTCCCTGCTCATCGAGATCAGCAAATACGACCTCGACCGCCTTCTCTGTACACATCGGGTGCGAAACACGGCCCATTCAGCACGTACTGACGTGTGCACCGGCAGCGTTCAACGATGGTCTGAACAAGGAGATGCACCTGCGTATCGCCGAGAGGGTCGCGCAACAGTTCAGACGGTACCAGACACCGTTCTTCGAGTCCATGTCGAACGCGTCGCTGGTGAAGCTGGCGTCGACGGCCAAGATCCGCATCTACGAACCGGGCGCGCTCGTCTGCGCCGAGGGCGACGCCGGCCACGAGTTCTTCCTGATCGTCCACGGCGAGGTCGAAATGAGCTGGAGGGCCAACCTGGCGGCGTCGACCCCGGAACAGACACCAACGCACCTGCAGGCCGGGTCGTACTTCGGCGATCTGGCCTTGATGAGGAGCGCACCGCGGATGGCGACGATACGCACGCTGACGCGCTGCGTCTTCATGACGTTAGACAGCGCCAGCTTCCACCGGTTCTTCGTCGGCGACCATTGCACGGAACCGGTGGCCGGCGCGTGCCTGCGCCTGCGGTGGACGTCGAACGTGGCGGATATCCCGCTGACCGACCTGCTCCTGCACCCGGTCGGGTTCGCCATGATGACCAAGTTCTGCGCCAAGGAGCACACGGGCGAGAACATCATGTTCTGGCGGGCCTGCGAGCAATTCAGTCGAGCGGCGGACGCGTCCGAAACGGAACTGGCGGCTCGGGCCAGGTCGATCTACGTGACGTACTTTGGCGTCGAGGCGAAACTCGAGGTGAACGTGTCGTCGCTGGTGGTCGACGCGTTGAAGGCGGCGATCAAGCGGAAGGAGACGATCACGCTCGACATGTTCGACAGCGCCAAGAGCCAGGTGCGGGCGCTGATCGCCAAGGAGATCTATCCGCGATTCATCGAGAGCCACGAGTACCGCGAGTTCGTCAGCTACATCCAGACGCACGCGTACGTCCTTCCCCATAGCGGTGATCCGCCATTGGCGACGAGGAAAGCGGGCCCCGGCAAGCAAGGTGCAGGCGAAGGCGAAAGCGAGGATCGGTCGTTGTTAGCGGACCACCAGTCGTTCGCGGTGGAGGCGAGGACGGGGGCCGGGACGTGGACGGACGACGGCGGCGCCGATGGTAAGTCGTCGACAACGACGTACACGATGACGACGTCCGTGGCGCAGGACGCCGATCCGCACATGACATCGATCCTGCCGAACAGGGTGTCAGTATAATATCGACGTCGATGACCGCCGGGAAACCCGCACGATGTGCAATCGTCGATCTGGCCAGATAGCGTCGTCGAAATCAGCGTCCCTGAGATTTGGTGATCGGGAGCGCCAGGCACAGTCGTCCCATCTGGGGTGCCATGCAATTCATCGGCCATGTCTTCGAGCCGACAGCGGCTTCTAACGCCACAGGTCCTTGCGCTGACAGCTGTAAGATGCGATGGGGCGAGCCTGCAGCAGCGGTCGCAGCAGCGCCGCTCCCGGCCGATATGGTTCGCTGGTGGGACTAATCCGGTCGGCGGCGGGGCGGATTAATCGCCGGTCACCCGACGTTAAACAGCGCTCGAGGCCCTGGATTGCAGCCGGCGCGCCCCGTTTGGCCATGCCCGACCTGGGCGGTTCATTCCCAATCTTAAGCGTTGCCGCGTCCGTCCGGCAGCGATAGTAGGTACGTCGGTGATGCCGCCGCCGGTGGCGACGACGCCGCTGCATGGGGCGCGCCTCGCCTATGAGTTCTGCCTGGAAGGGATCCAGTGCGCGCGCGCCGCCGACACCGTTCGGTCGCTGCAGCTGTTCCAGGACGCTGCCCTGCTGAACGCGGGGTCGGCCACCGCCCACCTCTGCCTCGGCCTGCGCTTCATGGCGGCCGGGACGCCCGAGGCGGCCGCCGAGGCCACCCGCCACCTGAACCAGGCGCTGGGCCTGGCGCGCACGCCGTTCAGCGTGTCGCGCGTCCTGCGGTCACGCGGCCTGCTTCACCATTCGCAATGCGCGTACGACGCCGCCGTGTCCGACTTCACGGCCGCGATCGACGCCGACCCGGCGTTCGCCGAGGCGTACTACCTGCGCGGCCTGGTCCACTACGATTGCGCCGAGTACGACCTGTGTGCACGGGACATGACGGCGGCGATCGACCGGGCGCCGAACTCGCCCGCCGCCTACATGAACCGCGGCAACGCGCTGACCGAGCTGGGGCGGTTCGACGAGGCCATCGCCGACCTGTCCGCGGCGATCGACCTGGACCCGAGCACGGCCGTCATCTACTACAACCGCGGCAACGTGTACTGCCAGATGCGGCGCCTGGACGACGCCGTCCGCGATTACACGACGTCGATCGAGCTGGACCCGGGGCAGGCCTCGGCACACTTCAACCGCGGCAACACGTTCCACGAGCTGCGCCGGTTCGACGACGCCGTCCAGGATTTCACGCGCGCCATCGCCATCGACCCGCTCGACGCCGCCCGGTTCCTGGAATCGCGCGGGTGCTCCCACTGCCGCCTGGACAACCTCGACGACGCCCTGGCCGACTTTGACGCGGCCGCCCAGCTGTCCCCCGACACGCCCACCGTGTTCCTGAACCGCTCGACGGTCCTGTTCCGCATGGGCAGGTACGGCGACGCGCTCGCCGACCTGGACGCGTGCCTGCGGATCGCGCCGGGCATGACGATGGCGCACACGAAGCGCGGCGACGTGTACTGTCGCATGCGGCGGTGGCCGGACGCGATCGGCGATTTCACGGCGGCGCTGACGGCGAACCCGAACGACGTGTACGCGTGGTTCACGCGCGGGCGCTGCCAGGCGCGTACCGGCGCGTTCATGGCCGCCGTTAGCGATTTCACGGCCGCGATCAACATCGAGCCCAGGTTCGCGCGCGCCTTCGTAGAACGCGGACGCGCCCTGGCGTCGGCGTCGCTGAAGCAGTACCGGCTGGCGATGCGCGACTTCACGGCCGCCATCGTGCTCGACGGCGCCGACGCCGGCGCGTACCTGGCGCGTGCCCGTGCCGCCTTCGAGATCGCCGATTTCGCCGTCGTCCTGCAGGACTGCACGATGGTCCTGCGCATGGCGCCGGAGAACGTCGAGGCGATGACGTACCGGGTGCGGGCGCTCGTCGCGCTCGGTGCGTACGAACAGGCGCGGCAGGAAGTGCGAGCCGCGCTGCGCCGGTTCCCGCACGACCCCGACCTCGTCGTGTGCCGCGACCACGACCTCGCAGGTGACGATGACGACGGGGACGGCGACGACGACAGCGAGGTCGTCTTTGTTGTCGAAGACGACGTGTGCGGGTGGCAGGAGCGCGCCCGGGAGGCGGTATCGCACACATGGCACGATCGTCTAACGCGCGCCCTGGCGCACCTGCGCCTGAGTCGGTACGACGATGCGCTCGTGGATGCGTGCACCGCCGATCGCGATGCCGTTGCCGGGCGCCTGCGCGTCGCACGGCACCTGATCGAGAAGCGCACCGTCCTGGAGCCGATGGGCCGGCGCCACTCGGCCGTGTCGTTGTCGGGGCTGGAAACGATGCCAGGTGGCAGGCCGGCCCAGCGTACGTCGTCGATGAGGGCGCGCTGCGGGAGCCTGCCGCGGATGGCGTTACGATCGCCCGTCCGACGATCCGTGTCGATGCTGTCGCAGATCTACGCCGCCGTTGCACGCGCCGATGCGGACGAGTTCGACCCCACGGCCCGCTGATCCATACGTGTATACCGTATTACGTGTTTGTACTATAGAACAGTACACGCTCACAGCGCGGCACAGCCAGAGGTCGTGGCAGGAAGCACCGTTGGAAAAGAGCGGCAGCCGCAGGTGCAGTTGCAGTGACTGGGGGGCGCTATAAATCGCGCACCGCAGTGGCGTAGCGCAGTGGCGTGAAGGGCGACCGTGGGCAGGGCTTTTTCCCAGAACGATGCGTCTCATGAGTGGGTTGTTGCTGGCGCTTGGCGTGACCGGCGCATCGGTGGCCTGGGCAGCGCTGGTTGTGACGGCCGTCGGTCCGATGTCGCAATTGCGCCAGGAGGTCGTACGGCAGACCTGGCGGGACGCGCCGGAGATCGATCACGACCTGCCCGTATCGCTGACCTGCCCGATCACCACCGAGTTGCTCCGCTATCCTGTCGTCGCATCGGACGGGATCACCTATGAATGGAGCGCGGTTAAGAAATGGTACGTCCAGATCGGCGGTTCGCTAGCTGTTTCAAGCACTGCCCAGGCTGAACCGCCAACAGGTGCATGACGCGTGAATCGCCGGGCTGCGAATCCCCAATCACCCGGGAACCGCTGAGAAGTACTGTCATCGTGAACGCCGACCTGGCCGACATCATTGGCCGATGGCCTGCCTATCGGGACGCGCTGTACCGCGGGCAACTACCCGTTGTGCTCGGCAAATGGCTCGATAACACTCCATGGATATCGCCCGATTCTGTGCACAGCTTCGTGACCGGCCGTCTGACGACGCCGCTTGACGGCAACTGCTACGAAAACAAGGCGCTCAAGTGCGTTGCCGAGGAAGTCGTCCAGAAGTGGAGCGTCGACAGACATATCAATCGGTACGCGTAATGCCTTGGCAGTGCAGGCAGGCCCGCCAGGCGACCTCACCAGGTGTTCCGGGTTAGGACGCATGTGTACACGCCGCAACTGGGCATGGACGTTGACGAGGAGTTCTACGTACGGTTGCACGATCGGCTAGGGCAGCGCCCGCCCACGTGCCGCTGCGTCGCCAACCTGTGGGCATGGCTCACCGGGCGCCCTCCTGAACCGTCCCCAGATATCCCTGGCCTACACACCGACTAATACATACATGTCGTGTCGCGCGCTACAGGTCGTCGTGTATGCTCTCTTCTCGACAGACATTCCCTGGAAGCCACCCTCTGCGGTCGACCTCTCGGCGGACCACATTGACGACAGCGTCGACGAGGGCGTCGTCGAGCAGGTACGGGCCGCGATAGAACGCAGTGACGTTGCGCACCGGCAGGAGCGTCATCTCCAGTGCGGCCGCAAGGTTCCCGAAACAGTGATCCGCCATGGGCTCTGTCGGGAGATACACAATCGTCGCCTTGTCCTGCGCGAACATCATATTGGTCAAACCGGCGCCATGCGGGCCGACGATCAGGTCGGCGTTCGCGAATCGTCGCGCCTGATCAATGATACGGTGGTGACGACGGTCCTGCCTGACGACGAACACGTCCATACAGTCGCGACCAACGACCGTCGCGATCGCTGCTAGCAGCTGCTCTTCGCCGACCACCGCTCTTCGTAAACCCGCGTCGCGTCGGGACACGTAAACGACCCGTTTGCCAGGACGGCGAGCATTGCTGGCAGCGACCGCCTGCAAGACGAGACGACGAGCGAGGATGACGCCGGCTTTCGGCGGGTAGTATCCCGCCCAGGAGTCGACTGTTCGGTCGCGTTCGTAGTCGACCGTCAGGAGGTTCTCGAACTGGTACCGCCGCGTGCCCGTTGCGAACCGGGCGCCACTGCCCGTGTTGTACCAGACGACATCGTCGGACTGGCCCGGGAGGATCGTCTCGGCGATGTCCCGCCAGAGCGGGCAATCGTGAAGCAGGAGACGCCGCGATCCAACCGGAACGGCATACAGCGTTAACGCAAGACGTGACAGGCCCTCCGCGATGACGTGGTAGAAGTTGTTGCATACGACGTCGACGCCGACGTTGTAGATCGTTCCAGACACAGGGACAGTCGCCCTGCCCAGCGCCCGGCCGTCGAAGTCGTCCGGCCAGGAGTTGTGCCGGCTGAACCACACGCATTCGTCATTGTACACGACGCCGGACGCGCCCTCCATGAACACGTCACGCGCGTGCACGACCTGGAGGCTCGGCTCCTGGTATCGCAAGCGAACGCCATCGAGGGCGTCCACGACCGGCGGGCCGTACCACGATCCGGGTGCACAGACGGGATTCGGCAGCGGGACCCGTTCCGTGAACGGGGCACAGAGCTTGCGGGTGCCTCCGACTTCCGCCAGTCGGCGCTCCTCAGCGAGGCGAGCGGCACGGTTGGCGTCGGCGACGCGATCGGGCGCCGCGATGCGTATGGCAGACGCCAGGCGCCGTTGATCGATGCTGCGATTGCGAAACGCCCAGGATGGGCGGTCGATCAGGGCGGTGGCGCTCTCAGCGCACGCCATCCCGAGGCGGTACCGGATGTCGTTGGCCTCGTCCAGCAAGGCGTTCAATGGATCGGCGGGGGACGCATCCGACGACGACATGATGAGGTCGATGGCGTCCTGCTCCTCCTCCAGCGCCAGGTGCATCATCGCCCGGTGCTCAAGTGATGACGATTTCGAGCACGACAATCGCAAGCGGGCCACGAACGCCGGATCGACGTAGGCGGGGGCCGACCTGGACGGCGTCTGATTCATAATGGGAAGGCTAGCGACAGTGGCCGACCCATGAGTCACGACGACGTGACGCAACTGGTGCACAGTGGCGACCGTGCCACTGTGTGTGCGACGTCATGGGGACGTCGGCTTCCCCCACGTTAGATACACTGGGGACTTTCACTTTCCTAAGCGCTTCGAACTGCTTGAATCAGATTAAGAGTCCCACTCTCTGATGGCGACGATCCCAAGCATCCCAGCCGACCTGGCCCAAGCAGAGGCCGTGATCGCCCAGATAAGCGCTGCGCTGTCCGAGGCCCAGCGGCAGCAGGATCGGCTGGAGGCGGAGGTTGAACGTCTGCAAGCAGCGGCGGCCGGGAGCGGGACCGGCCAGCGCGAGAACGCGGCGCTCAAGGATCGTCTGGCGCGGCTGGAAGCTGCGCAGAAGGAAAGGCTGACGGGCCTGAAGGAGTCCGGCATCAAGATCTCCGTCCAGCTGAAGGGCAAGGACAATTACCTGGTCTGGGCGTCGTCGATGACGACGATGCTCAAGAAGTCGGGCCTGCAAAAGGCCGTGGAGCCCGCGACGCGCGGGCACAACGAAGAGCCGGCGTCGGAGCAAGAGAGGCTCCACGCAATGTACGCTATCAAGAAGAACGTGCATGAAGACGAACTTCCCTTGATACTCGACATACCCGACGACCGTCCGGACCTGGCGTGGAGCGCCATCCAGACGGAGTATTCCGGCCAAACGGGCACGGACCTGGCGATGTTCGACATTCTTCTGTCAACAACAAAGCTTAAGGCGGGCGCCGACCTACGGAGACCAAGGCGCACCTGACGGCGATGCGCGACCTGGGCATCAACCTGGCCCGGGCGGATCCGAATCGGACGAAGACTGAGTCGGACATGGCGACGAAGGTCCTTATCTCGCTGCCATACACCGAGTACAAGGACTTAGTCAACGCGATGCTGCGCGGTCCCATCGGAGAGCTGACGCAAAGCAAGGTCCGCGCAGAAGTGCTCGCTCAGTACAAGCGGGGAGCGATAGAGCGCGGCGACGACGACAGCGGCTCCTCGGCGGCCATGACGACGACGGGGTTCTCCGGCAAGTGCTTCAACTGTGGAAAGGCTGGACACAGGGCGGCCGACTGCCGTAGCCGCAAGAAGACCGGCAACGCCGAGCGCGGCAAGGCCAGGAACGGCAAGCGGAAGGGGGGCAAAGAGGAAGGCGGTTCGGCGTCGATCGCGCTCCTGACGAGCCTGGCGGGCGTCGAGGACGCGCCGCGGAAGGGCATCCGCGACTTCATCGTCGACAACGCGGCGACGTGCGGCCACGTGTCCACCCACAAGGCGCACTTCGAGGAGCTGGACTTCATCGCCGACAAGGACCGGCCGACGATCGGCGGCATCGGCCCGCAGCGAATCAAGGTCCATGCCAGGGGCAACGTCCGCCTCAAGCTGGCTAACGGCAAGTCGATCACGCTGACAAACGTCGCGTACGCGCCAGATGCATCCGCGAACATCTTCGCGGTGCGTTCGGCACTCCTGCAGCTCGGCAAGGACGGCAAGACGGGCGCGGAGCACCATGAGCAGAGACGCGCTCAGCCCGGCTCCTGGACGGGGCCGGAAGGACGATCGTGACCAGTACGGTCCGCAAGGGCCTGTACTACCTGGATCTGCACAAGGTCCAGGATTTCGAGTAGCGGGGGTGGCGCTGGCCGCCCCGATCACGATCATCCAAACCAGCCAGAAAACAAGAGCCCGAGCAAGGAGGAGCCGGCCGAGAAGAAGGAAACGCGCAAGCCCGCGGACGTAAAGCGCGACAGAACGATATCATTGGCGGAGGCGCACGCGAGGTGCGGCCACCTGTCCACGATCACGATCAGAAAGGCAGTCAAGAACGGGGCAATCACCGGTCTCAACATCGACGAGGCCGACCTGGCGAGCGACGAGGTGCCCAGGTGCAAGGTGTGCATCGAGGCCAACCTCAACCGAACGGCGATCCCGCGGAGACGGACACGGACGGTGCTCTCGAAGCTGCAGATCGTCGGGGCGGACCTGCAGACGTTCGACACCAGGTCGCATGACGGAAAGACGTACATGGCGTGCTACGTTGACCACGCGACTGGTGTCGGTGCCACGGTCAACCTGGCAAATAAGGGTGACCAGGAGCAAGTCGTCATGGACGTGCTGACCCGGCTCGAGGTCATGGGCGGCACACGCGTCGACACGTTCCGCGCCGACCAGGGCGGCGAGTTCACCTCGACGCGCCTGGCGAAGCTGCTGCGCGAGCGGGGAATCGCACAGGAGTTCAGCGACACGGACCGCCCGCACCAGAACGGTCTCGCGGAGACGTTCGGTGGCAAGATTGTCAAGATGATGCGCGCAGCTCGTGTCCAGTCAGGCGTCCCGCGCAAGTACTGGACCGAGAACGGGCGGCATCAGACGTGGGTAGCCAACCGCGTGCCGCTCCAACGACACGGCCACCGGACGACGCCAATCGAGGAACTGACGGGGGAACAAGCAGACCTGTCGAGGGCGATGCCATTCGGTTGCGAGGCGTGGGTCAGGATCCGGCGGCAAAAGAAGTGCAAGCTGGACGCCAGGGCCGAGCGCGCGGTCCACATGGGGGTGTGCATCGACAAGAAGGCGTACCGGCTGCTGCTGTGGCACAGCCGCAAGATGATCGAGTCTTCGGACGTGGTCTTCTTCCCCAACGAATTCCCGTTCAAGGATGACAGCGGCTCCCGCGGAGAGGAGACCCGCAAGCGCCAAGAGACGGCGCAAGCCCAGCTGCAAGGAGGCGGCGATGGCGGTCAAGACGATCGTCATGGGCAAGAAGACGACGGCGGTCGGGACGATCGCGTCGCACGACAAGACGACGGCGATCGAGAAGGTCGCGTCGGTCAACAACAGGGCGGCGGCCAGGATGGCCGCGCCATTCAGCGAGGCGGCGGCGGGGACGACCGTGCCAGGGAACTCGCAGGTGCCGGTGAAGACCGGCATGACGGACGCGATGAGCAAGCAGCTCAGGGCGGCGGGGATCGAGGACCTGCTGCTCAAGGCGTCCCTGAACCGAGGCGGTCGACGCGCATCAGAGGAGCGCCCGCTCGGTTTGCCGACGTGGACTACGACGGCGAAGCGCGGCGCCAGAGGGCGGCCAGCGCCAGGGCGGCAGCAGGGGCTGCCGACAACGTCGACCAGGCGGCAGCAGCAGATGCTGTCGACCACGACAACGAGGCCAACGACGACCCGGACAACGAGGACCAGGTCAACCAGGACGAGGCGCTCGAGAACGAGGACAGCTACCTGGAGGAGGAGGACGCTGGCAACGCGTTCCTCACTGAGTACGAGGCCGAGAACGGGCCTGACCGGGACAAGTACCTGGCGGCGCAGGTCGAGGAGATGCAGTCGCTGAAGGAAGCGGGCACGTATGAGATCGTGGACCGCCCGACCGACGCTCAAGTGCTGCCAACAATGTTCGTGCACACGACGAAGCGCGACGAGGACGGGGAGATCACGCGCCACAAGGCCCGCTTCTGCGTCAAGGGATGCTGCGACAAGTTCAAGGGCCAGAAGGAGACGTACTCGCCGACGCTCCGGTATGCGACGTTGCGCATCATGGTGGCGCTGGCGGCCATGCTGGGCGTGGTCATCCACCAGCTGGACGTTAAGACGGCGTTCCTGAATGGAGACCTGCCGTACCCGATCTACTGTGAACAGCCGAAGAACTTCGTGGTCGGAGGACGCGGCAAGGTGATGAAGCTCCTGAAGGCGCTGTACGGCCTGGTCGAGGCGCCGAAGCTCTGGTACGATAAGCTCGTATCAGTTCTGTTCGAAATCGGCTTCACAAGGGTGACCGGCGACCCGTGCCTGTTCGTTATGTTCACGACGAAGGACGGCCGCAGACAGATCACGATCCTCGGGGTGTTCGTGGACGACTTTATGATGTTTGGCACGGATCCCGACGTCATCGAGTACGTCAAGGCAGCGTTGGGCAAGAAGTTCAAGATGAAGGACCTCGGCATCGCGAGATGGATCCTGGGGATGCGCATCAAGCAGGAGGCAACGCGCATCACGATCGACCAACAGCAGTACGCCAAGGAGGTGGTCGCGCGGTTCCAGACCGACATCGACGAGGCAGCCGCCGGGCGCCGCTTGCGCGCGCCGGCCACGGCTCTGCCTGTCGGGCAGATTATGCCCCGGCGAACCGACGGTGTTCCGCACCAGCATGAGCGGTACCGCGAGGGCGTTGGTTGCCTGGCGCATCTGTCGATCGGCACGATGCCGACAATCACGCACGCGGTGTCGCAGCTGTCGCGTCACCTGAACAACCCGGGTCGGGAGCATTTCGAGGCGATGCTCCACGTGCTGCGATATGTCCAGAACAACACGGATGTCGGCATCATCTACGCGAAGAGCAAGACACCGGCGACTGAATTCGACCCGATGGCACTGAACAAAGACAACGTGAAGGAGTCGGAGCCCCGGGCGGCGGTCGACTCGGACTTTGCGATGGACCCGGACACATCCAAGTCGGTCACGGGATTCATCGTCACGCTGATGGACGCAGCTGTGAGCTGGCGATCGAAGCAGCAAAGCCTGGTGGCGACCTCCTCAGCGCACGCGGAGTACGTGGCGGCCAGCGAGCTGGCGCGTGAAGTAGTGTGGGTCCGGATGCTCCTCACCGACATCGGGTTCACTCTGACGGACCCGTCGATTGTGCTGGAGGACAACACGGCTGCCGAGCAGATGGTGAAGACGCTCGGGGTCACGGACCGGAACAAGCACATTCGGGTGAAATGGCACTATGTGCGAGAGTGCGTCCAGGAGGGACTGCTCCGGTTCGAGCGCGTGGCGTCAAAGAACAATCCGGCGGACGCGCTCACCAAGCCGACCACTCGTGAACCTGTGGAGGTCATGAAGAGGGCGGCCGGGATGGGTCGGGTGGACCTGTCGCTGGCGCCTTAGGGCGGCTGATTCATAATGGGAAGGCTAGCGACAGTGGCCGACCCATGAGTCACGACGACGTGACGCAACTGGTGCACAGTGGCGACCGTGCCACTGTGTGTGCGACGTCATGGGGACGTCGGCTTCCCCCACGTTAGATACACTGGGGACTTTCACTTTCCTAAGCGCTTCGAACTGCTTGAATCAGCGTCGTCAGGTTCCAGACCCGGAGCATGTGGTCCATTTCGCGGTCATCGATGGATCGGTGGACGCGGGCGGCCTGCGCCAACAGGATCGAGCAGAGCGTGTCGTGGACAGCGCCAGCGTCCACGCCCGGGGCGTTGAGCGCGTCGTCGCAGATCCGAACGGCGTCGTCGAGGTCGCCGGCGGCGCCATGCGCAATGGCAGCGTTGCAGTACGCGTCCGTGCTGGCCGGGTTCGACGCCGCCGCCCGTTCGAACGCCAACGCGGCCTGGCGCATGCGACCCGCCTTGTAGTGCTGGGCGCCCCGTTCGAAATCGTGGCCGGCCGCCGCCAGGTGGACAACGGCGACGACAAGGACGACGAACATCAGATGCATCTCGTCAGGTTTTGCACCGCGCGCGACTGCGACCGCCGCCACGACGAAGCCAGCCGGGCGGGCGTTCGACGGGCACCTATACGTATCGCGGCGCGGGCACGATCAACGCCGTTATGCGGACGAGAATGAGCGGTCGGTTTATATAATATGTTGCTACGCTGTGAGACGGCATCTGCAATGCGAACCTGCACGACGACCTATGTGCACAGCAGGATTTGCGTCAGACCTGTCTGCAGAGCGAAATGGGCACGTTGAAACCGAAATGAATGGGGCACACTCAGAAACAGAGCAATAGTGGTTTCATTCGGAGGGCTATCACCCCCTCCTCAATGGCAAGAAGACATTTGAATGAATAATCGATCATCGTGTGGGCAACTTGAAAATACCGGTACGTATCCTTACCCGAGAACGAGATACTGCTCGATGCGCGCATTCAGCAACCTGTGCACGCCGCGAATTAGTTGACTGCGTCCGTCGACGTCAAACGTTCAACAGTAAACGATGTGGACAACAAGATTCTGATCATGGACACTTCACAGTCCGGCCAGTGCCCAAGTGTTCCAAATTGCTCTGCCTCTACAGGACTGCCCATTGGACAGCACCGCTGCAGCGCCGGTGGGAACTTCGGTGCTACAGCAGCTCTAGAGGCTGGACTACACGGAATAGGAATTGTGTTCAGAAATAACTACCTACAAGCATCGAGCGGCGTACGTTCTTGAACCGTGCGACAAATCAATTGACAATGCGGTCCACCGGACTCCGCGCACGGAGTCCGCCGCGGAGTCCGAAGTTTGGAATCGCGTTAGGGCGCGCGACTCATATATTGCAGAGCGTGGTGTTGGATTTTTGGCATTGCACAGAAGCAGTGGTAGCTTGAGCTGTCGAGCCCGTCGAGGTGCTCTAAGACCACCAAACACATCCGGGCAATTAACGCGAATAAGTACATCTAGGCCCAAATATGTGTTCAGTAAAAGCGGGACCTTACCAATAGGCAGCATGGGGAACGACATTACGCTATGGACGCCGCGGCAGCCGCTGCCGACCTTGATCAAGTGACGCGACCAGGCACGTGGATCGCCAAGCAGGTTGCTAGATAACGACTCGTCGGAGTGCGCTACAGAAACCAGGCGGCTTCATCTCACCTGGCCGCTAGACATGAATCACTCCCGTTGCGGAGACGCTGCTGAAGGCCCCAGGGATCAGGGAAGCGAGCCAAGTCGGCGTCGGAGTTGCAGGAAGTGGCGAGAGCCGGCTCCGCGAGGAGGACATTCCTGCAACTTGCTCCGGTCGCGCTCACGTCTAACGACGATGATGCCGTGCTTTATTGACGAATGACGATGCGCGGACGCATCGTAAAGTATTCTATACGAGCGAATCGATTAACTAAGGCAGCTCCTGGATAAGCTGGTTCACGCAGATCTCGTTGTTGCCGACCCATTCGACCAACTTGACGAACTGGTCGTCTGTCATTGTAGAGAGAACGGCGCCGAGTAGGCGACGCGCGTCATGCCCGTAGGCCTCCCAGCGCTGACGAAGGGCGTCGAATTCGGCTTCGATCTCGCTCTTCACACGAGACTGCGCCTGCGCCAGCGGACACGCGTGATCGCGCAGGCGCTGGAGCTGAACGTCCGATAGACCGAGGCGCCTCTGGAACAGGCTGACCCACATCCCGTTCTCGTCGGTGAAGAACGATGGATTCAGACGAGACATGGCCCAGGCCAGGAAGCGTTCGGGAGGGCTTGAGCGATCCATCGCCGCACGTTTGATCGCCTCAAGTCGCATCATGCCGTTCTCGTCATACACTGCTGTCAGGTCCAGCAGCGTCTCGTTAAAGCCATGCATCGGCTGCTGCGCCGTGACTAAGTCCTGCAGGTGCTGGCGGACGATATAATCGTGGACGGAGCAGTTGCCTCCTCCTTCTCGCAGCAAACGAAGAGTTTCGCGCTCGCGCCCTCGAAGACGTTCGACTTCAGCCCGCAGCGCAGTGCACTCCGCTTCTAATTCATTCAGGCGGCTCGACTTGCGCTTGCGATTGTCCCTGAAAGCAACGATAGTCTGTGTGATTGACATGACAGCGAGATGCAACCTAGCGAGCCATACCGTGCGAGTTTCGCCTTGCGAGATAGACGTTGCACCTTAACAGCATGGTCTTGGATCAGGTCCTTAAGGGGGACCACCGTCGCCGGTGGAGCGGGCGATTGCACGGAATCATCCGAGTTCCACGACGACGATCCGTTTGGCGAGATCGTCATCATAACGGAGGTGTCGAACGGGTCGACGTCGTCGTTAAGCAGGACGACCTCGTCAAACAGCGACGCGTCCGGCGGCGCCATCGCCTTCGTCATCGTCATCCGTACGAGGTTCAAACGACACGTGCAGGAACTGCTTTAGGGACGAAGGCCGCAGAACCGGCGATGGATAGAAGACCTTCGGGGGCGGCCGAACAATCGGTAGCTCGATAGGGGGCGAGAAGAGGAACGGTTCGAGTTCGGTCACCTGGACCCCGTTGTTCGCAACGTTTTCAACCTCGCGGCTCAGGTACGACGATCCGTGCGAATCGTGCCCACCGTCGGCAATACCAAGTTGTGCCCAGATGCACGTTTCGAGCAGGCAAAGTACAACGAGAGACCACTGAGTAGAGATCCGAGTTATTACAAAGGCACATCAGGAAGGGTAGGCACGCGGTTCCGTACCGAGATTTTCAGATCGGCGCGTCGCGTTTTAAGCATCAAGCATACGCCCACCACACGCGGCACGGGTGGGCAGCACGCTGTCTCCTTTCCGGTCGAGGCTGACCGCTGCTGGCCCCGTTCTAATAGACAAAGACGGTTGCAGTTGCTCGGTACTCGCGCACACACACGTCCACGCCAACAACAACACAGATACACACGCACACACACGTACACGCACAGCACCCACACGCAAACGCACACAAAATCGATAATGAGGCCGACGAGCGATCGCCCCAGGCGGACCGGGGAGGAATCCCACGTCCACCGCGGCGTCCGCATTCGCCCGCCCCGTGTCGGCGCGCCCAATTCGGGACGCCTGCTCCCACCGTCGTGGCTGGGGCCACCTGCGCACACCGTGACGGAGTCCGTCGGCCGCCCCTCCGAAGCGTGCCGGCGCCGAAGCCCTCGACGCGACCACGAACATGAGCAGCAGCGGCCGCCATCCGGCGGCACTGTGCGGATAAATCCAAACCCTGGCCGGTCGTCGTACGCGCAGAATACATGTGGACGAGCCATATGGCGGCTGTAACAGGTGAATCTTGTGAGGAGATAATAATAGTCGCGTTCGACTTGGTTTCGCAGCGGGCACGTTCTCGGTGACGTCGCCGCACGGTCCGCAGCGGCGGCAGTTGGTGAACGATGTGGTCGGCAGTGGCGTTGATCGTGCTGGGAGTCGCCGTGCAGGCGATGCCTGACAGTGCTGATTCCGAAATGCTCGTTGCAGTCGCTCGTCGGTCTGTCGATGGCCTGCGGGCTGCGATCGCGCGCGGCGCGAACGTCAAGGCGCGTATACCGACCGCCGACCAGGTGTTCGATATGCCCATCATCTGCGTCATCGTCGAGAAGAACTTCGCGGAAGGTATCCGCCCGGTTGTGCTAGCGGGCGCCGACCCCAACTCACAATGTGCGTTTCGGTCCGCCCTGGACCTTGCCATCTCGCTGCACCATGCCAACTGCGTCCAAGAGCTGATCGCGAACGGCGCCCGTGTCGACGGGCGTGACGTTTTCGGAGTCACCCCTCTGCAATCCGCTATTGAACAGGGCTCGGACCGCATCGTGGCCATCCTGCTGGAAGCGGGCGCCACCGTCGGCCGGGAAGCGCTCAATGACGCGTTCGCCCTGGGAAACCAGCGCATCATACGCCTGTGCAACACGCGGTACAATGTTATGCCTGATCTGGCTGGTCTTCACCTATAAAGACAAACGCCCTAGCCACCGGGCGGTTTCATTTAACAGGCTGGTCACACAAACAGGCAGTTGGGGGCCTGGCGTACTCTTAACGGTTTCACAGCCATGCCGTTGAGGGGGGAGGGGGAGTACACGCGGCCGATATTACCATTGTGTCCCAGCGGTACAAACGTGGCAAAACTGGACGGCGCGGCCACCCAGCGGCTCGTCCTCTCTCCATGGAGGAGCGTCTGCTGATCGATGGCGATGCCGCCGCGGATAACGCTCGATGGTCGCCGTCGCCGTCGCCGTCATCATCGCCGGAGCCCGACTTTGACACGTTCGACTGCTTCGAATCGCATTCGCTGGTGCGACGCCTGGAGATCCGATCCCGGACGCCAACGTTCTTCAAGCATCGCGCCCTGCTCCGCTGGCTCCTCATCTCCCTGGTCTCCTTCACGATGGCGTTGGTCGCCCTGTGCGTCTGGGCGCTCTCCCATTCCCTGCAACGCTACAGGTTCGCCGCTGTGGACCGCCTCATCCGACAAGGGTTTGTCGTCGCGCCGATCGCTGTCCAGTGCACGATGGCGGCCGCCTTTGTCGGCGTCGCCAGCGCCCTGGTCGCCTACGTCGAACCGATGGCCGCCGGGAGCGGTATCCCGCAAGTGAAGTGCATCCTGAACGGGCTGAAGGTCCCGCGTGTCGTCCGCGTGAAGACGCTGCTCGTGAAAGCCATCGGCGTGTCCCTGTCTGTGGCGGCCGGCCTGCCCCTGGGCATCGAGGGCCCGATGATTCACTGTGGCGCCGTGTGCGGCGCCGCCGTCTCGCAGGGCAGGTCCGCGGTGGCGGGTATCGATACGTCGTGCACGAAGTACAATGGCGAGTTCCGGAACGATAAGGAGAAGCGCGAGTTCGTGTCGGCCGGGGCGGCCGCTGGCGTCGCGAACGCGTTCGGCGCGCCGATCGGCGGCGTCCTGTTCGCTCTCGAGGAAGGGTCGTCGTTCTGGAACCAGAAGCTGACCTGGCGAACGTTCTTCTGCTCCATGATGTCCTACTTCTTCCTGGCGCTGTTCACGTCCGCCGTCAGCGACGACCGCCACTGGGGCAAGCTCTCCGACTCGTCCATGTTCACGTTCGGCGACTTCACCTCCAACGGCCAGAACGTGTTCTCGTACTCCGCCTACGAACTGCCGCTCTTCATCGGCATGGGCGCCGTCGGCGGCCTGGCCGGCGCCGCCTTCAACGAATGCAACCGGCGGCTGACCGTCTGGCGCCAGGCGCACGTCCGGTCGCCCGCCCGCCGCATCGCCGAGTGCACGGCGACGGCCGCCGTGTTCGCCCTCGTCGCCTTCGTGGCGTGCCTGGCGGTGCGCCCGGCCTGCGTCGGCATTGGCCGCGAGCACGAGCAGTACGCGCGGCAGCTGGTGCAGTTCTACTGCGCGCACGGGCAGTTCTCGCCGCGGGCCAGCATCCTGCTTGTGCCATTCGACAGCGCCGTCAAGCTCCTGTTCCACACGTCCGTCACGTTCGACACCGCCGACCTCGTCGTCGTCTTCCTCGTCGTGTTCGTCGCCGCCTGCTGGTGCTACGGGATGGCGATCCCGTCCGGGTTGTTCATCCCGTGCCTGCTGGCCGGCGCCTGTTTCGGCCGGCTCGTCGGCCAGGTCGTGCACGAGAACGCGGCGCTGCCGACCGTCGACCCGGGCACGTACTCGCTGATCGGGGCCGCCGCCGTCCTGGGCGGCATGGCGCGCATGACAATCTCGCTGACCGTGATCCTGATCGAGGCGACCGGCGACATCCAGTACGGGTTGCCGATCATGGCGACGCTGATGACGGCGCGGTGGGTCGGCGGCTACTTCAACGAGGGGCTGTACGACATCCAGATTCACCTGAACGGGTGGCAGTTCCTGGACTTTGACCCGCCGCCGGTGGCGCAGTACCTGCTGGCGGCCGACATCATGTCGCCGGACCCGGTCTCGTTCCGCGAGGTCGAGACCGTCGGGCGCGTCGTCGACGTCCTGCGCTCGTGTTCGCATAACGGGTTCCCGGTCGTCGGTCCGGATGGCGACGGCGCCTTCCGAGGCCTGATCCCCCGCAAACACCTGACCGTCCTCCTGCAGCATCGTCAGTACGGGGACGCGCCCTTGCTCAGGGACCAGGACATGGAGCAGTCGTACCCGAGGTACCCGTCCATCGAGGACGTCACGATTAGCGATTCGGAACGGGACCTGGAGATGGACCTCAGGCCGTACATGGACCCCGCCCCGTACGTCTGCCAGCAGATCTCCCCGGTCAGCACCGTCTTCCGACTGTACCGCACCATGGGCCTGCGGCACATCCCGGTCGTCACGCCGACAAACCACGTCGCCGGGATGATCACCAGGAAGGACCTGACGCACATCATCTTCCGGCGACAGCTGCGCGAGCTCGTCGAGGATCAGCAGCAGCAGGAGCACCTGGACCGGCATGACGACGTCACCCAGTACGAATTCGTGCGTAGCTTCCTGCGGAGGCACTCGCAGGCCGGCCTCTAAAACCCGGAGCTCGTTGTAATGATGGTTAGGCACACACTGTGGCCGGCGTCGTAGACCGGTTCAGCCATGGCCCATGGGGCGGCCCCGTGCAGAAGTTGCGCGACACGGGACCTGCAGTCGCGGCAGAACGGGATTGCAGTGATGGTGCGCAACGCCAGCGGGGGCCAGCAGGCTGACGCCGACGACCACGCCGGCTCGCTGCTCTGGCGGGGCATCACGTATGCGCTGCACTCCGCCGGGGCGCTGTACGCGATCGGCGCGCTTCGCGACCTGCACCGCGCCTGGCGCATCCAGAACGCGCCCGTCGTCACCGACCTGGCGGCGCTCGACGACGATATCCGGGCCCATGGACGATCGAGTGCGTTTGCATACAGGCGCCCCCGTTGTCATCGTCTGACCCGTCGTCGCAGGGCTTGTGCAAATTCGTGGCACGATTCGCAGGTACAGGCGACCACCCGATCGTGGAAGTGCCCCCGCCGGATGATCTCATATCTGGCCCAGCCCGGCGCCGATCGAGTCGCCCCACTCGACGGTGCCCGTGGTGATCCTGTCGCACGTCACGACGGGCAGGTACGTGTCGTACTACGGCGCCCTGCAGGAAATGTTCCTGTCGCAAGACGTGCGCGTCGCCCCGTTCTACCTGGGGTTGCCGTTCCCCGCCCGGAACGCATCCGATCAGCAGCTGTGGATCAACAGCCACCGGTCGGCCAGCATGCCCAGGTTCTTCTGCTCCGACCTGCTCAACACGGTACGGGTCGCGTTCCGGTCGGGTCGCCCGCGTCGCTGACCGGGGGGCGTGTCCAGGTGAGCGAGAAGACGGATGCGGTGCGCCCGTTTGCCGCGTCGTTCGTGTCGTCCCTGCTCGGCATTCGGCTTCCGTTCGAGAACATCGAGCGCGTATCGGTCCTGCCCGTCGACTGCGATGCGCTCGTCGTCGCCCACGTGACGCACGATTCGGTGTCGTCGCGTCTGCGGATCGCCGTGCCCCCATGGTCTGGCAAACGTCACGTGCTCTCGTGCCCGTCCGAATCCCAACAGGGGCGCTGCTGCTGCTGCTCAGGTGGTCGCTCTATCCTCCGTCGATCACCGCGGTGACGACGTCGGCGGCGGAGACCCTCGTGGAGGTGATGCACGAGAGTGCTATCGACCGTGCCATCACGGGCGCCCTGTAAGACCTGTGCGCGTTGTGCCTGCGTTTCGGTCGTTGCTGAACGGCGGCGCCTGTCTCGCCAGGTTCTTCGCGGCCGGCGCCCTCTGTCAGTACCTCAGGGCGCACCAGTCGTAGGGCGGGGGCGGCTCCGTCGAGACGTCCCCCGCAATGTAGTACATTCACGTGCCCTGCTCGCATGGTGGACTCACATGGGCGAACCCGAACCAGTTCCCAGGCAGAGGCGGGGGCGGGCGGGGATGGCGATATTTTACACGTTCCCAGGCGGCCATCGCTCAGACCTCGTAGCACTGCCGGTCGATGCGGGCGACGAACTCGTCCAGCTTCTGGTCGTGCGTCCAGATGCGCTCGAACGCGGCGGATAGGTGCACGCTCGACTGTTTGTCGCGCCAGCGGAACTCGACGCGGCGGCTCGCGTCGCCCTCGCTGTCGACGACGGCGACGCCGAGGAAGTCGTCCGCGTCCACCGACTGGAGGGTCGTATCCGTCGACAGCAGCCCGTTCCTGTGCAGGAGAGCGACGCGATCGCCGCGGAACTCGACCTGTTCGCCACAGGTCAGCGCTCGTCCGGTGCGACGCCCCCGCGTCGCGCTGACCGTGATGCGCACCAGGCGCATCGGGAGCGTGGCCAGGAAGACGGCCAGGCCGGACAGGACCAGGAAGCCGACGGCGGCCAGGAACTTGCGCGAGACGAGCTCCGACCCGGGTACGCTGGGCGGCGCGTCCTGCGACACGACGACGACGTAGGCGCAGAGGGCCGTGCCGATCGTGCACAGGCCGGACAGCGCCGCCGCCGCGATCGCCGCGTTGATGCCGCGCGTCCGGCTGAACCGGACGGCGGCCTTGTCGTCGTTGCCGGGCGGCACCTCCACCACCACCTGCGCCATGTCGGAATAGCAGGCGTCGTCTTCCTGGCGCCGATCGCCCGCCGTACTCTCTCTCGGAATCTGGCGGTGCTCCTGCTGCCGTCGAGTACGGCCCCGCCCGCCCGATCGCCCTAATTGTTGTTAACCGGGATGACGTTGCGATGGCGACGCCCGCGTCTGCCTGCGCAGGCGACCCGACCACGACGACGACCTGGGACGGCGCCTCCGTCCCGGGGAGCGCAGCGGTTGGCCCCGACGCCGGCGCGCCCGCCGCGGTACACGCTGTCGTCAGCGGCGCCCACTACTGCGACCAGGGCGCCGCCGCCGCCGCCCCACGAGCGGATCATCGGGCACCTGCGCGAGCACTTCCACAACAACGGGTCGCTGGCGCGCATGTTCCTCCAGTGGGACGCCGACCGCAACGGGCGCCTGTCGGTCGGCGAGCTCGCCCGGCTCGTCGCGTCGCAGGGCGTGTCGGCGACGCCCGACGACATCGCCGCGGTCCACCGGGCCATGCGCCAGGCGTCGTCGTCGTCCGGCGACGACGCCGGCGACGTCCGGTTCCACCAGTTCGCCGGCCTGCTGCAGCCGCCGGGCGACGATGATGGCGCCGTCGCCCGCTCGGGCCTGCCGCTGCCCTGCAGGGAGGTGGAGCGGGTCGCCGCCGCCCGGCGCACGGCGCCGCCGACGCGCTCGGCCCGGGTGGCGCCCCTGTTCCAGGAGCCGGACGCGCGTCGCCTGGCGCGACGCGTCGTCACGACGCTGAGCGACCGGATGCGGCGACTGGCGGTGCCGTCGGCGGCGATCCGCTCCTGGGACACGCGGCACCGCGGCGTCGTCACCGGCGACGACTGCCGCCGGGCGCTCGCCCGGTACAACATCGACCTGACCGACGCCGAGCTCGCCGCGTTCCTCGCCGAGTTCGTCGCCGGCGCCGGCGCGGACGACGACGACGACGGCGTCCCCGTCGAGCGGATCGTGACGCACCTGTTCCAGGACGACGACGTCGACGACGACGTGCAGCGGTACCGCCCGTGGCGCGCGTCGCGTCGGGTGGCGTCGGCGGGCGCCCAGCGCCCCGTCGAGGCGGCCGACCTCGACCAGGTCGACGTCGTCCTCGGGCGGCTGGCCCGCGTGCGGCGCGCGTCGACCCGCGCCCTGTTCCGGTACCTGGACGAGAACGGCGACGGCGTCATCGATCGGGACGACCTGCGCGCGCGTATGACCGCGCCACCGTTCGTCGCCGCGCCCGTGTCGCTGACGCGTGCGCGCCCCCAGGCTGGCGGTCCATCGCGGACGGCGCCGCCGACGTCGACGACCTGTGGCGCCGCCTCGACGCCGGCCACGTCGGGTCCCTGTCGTACGGCGCCTTCGCCGACCTGGTCGACCGCCTGGACCGGCACCGGGTCGACCGCGACGCCCGCGTCGTCAAGGACGGCGTCCGGCGACCCGGCGCGTCGTCGCCGCCCCCCACCCGGGACGCGGTGACGCCCGGGCCGGGATCGTGCGCGTTCGCCACCGACGCGGAACGGTTCGACAGGGGCGCCCATGTCGACGACGCGGCCGTCGAGCGGGGCCGGCGCCAGCGCCAGGCGCGCCTGCGCCGGATCGCGTCGGCGCAGGCGATCCGCAACCGGGCCGACCCGGTCCTCGTGCAGAACTGTGGCGGGTGACGTCCTCGTCCGCCATCATCAACATAAAACCCGCCAGACACGTCGCCTCGGCATCGGCGCGAACCGCTGCGACGCACCTCGTTCGTGTGGTGTGCGGTGTGTGGACCGGGCCCCAGACTATCTCTGCACGTATGGGGTGTTAGCTGATGGGGACGGGACGATCAACGACCGTACACACGGGAGGGGGCGCTTGATCCTCCATTCGTCGGTGCCAATAACGGGGGGAGCGGGCGGGGCGGCATGCCGTCGTCGTTCGACCTGACGCCGTCGTCAGTGTCGTCGCCGCCGCCGCCGGTCCCCAGGCTCGTCCTAGACGATGAGACACGCGTCGACTTCGACGCCATACCGTCGCACGACCCGGAGGAGGAGGTGCCACCAGCCGGTCCTGACCCGGCGTCGTCGCTGCCGGGCGCCGTCGCCGACCCGTCGTCGAAGCCGGCGCCGGCGAAACCGCCCGGCTGGTCTCGCCTGCTGTCCCCGCGGTTCGACTCCAAGGCGGTACGTGGGCGGGTCCCGTGTTGTGTCGCACACACGCGCCCCCGGCTGATGACGCCGCAGAGCATGACGTTTGAGGAGCCGCTGGGCGGCGGGCCGCCCGTGTCCCGGGCGAGCGCGGCGCGCGAGGGGTCGGGCAAGCACAGCAGCAGCTCGCGCAGCTGGATGCGCGCCCTGAAGGACGTGGCCGCCTTCATCCGCAGGTCGGAGGTCGACCTGCGCGCCGCCGTCGAGACGACCGACGACGACGTCGGCAAGCCGGACGCGGAGACGCCGGTGGAGGCGATGACGGGGGGCGGCAACGTGACGGCCGTCGACCTGTACCCGCACAAGCGCAACTCGCGGAAGGCCATGTTCAAGCGGAACAGCCACGTGACGCAGTCGGTCGCCTACATACCGTCGGTGCTGATCCCGACGACCGAGGCGCCCGTTGACCACGCCGAGCGTCACGACGTCCTGCACCCGACCGGCAGGTTCATGTCGTACTGGCAGGTCGTCCAGGTCACGTTCGTCCTGTACACGATCATCTACGTGCCGATCGAGATCGTGTTCGGCACGCAGCTGTCGCTGGCCCTGTTCAACCTGCTGCGCGACCTGGTCGGTACCGGCGACACGCCATGGCGCGGCCGGCGACGCGTCTGACCATCGCCCCCCTTCGCACAGTTCCTGTTCGTCGACCTGAACATCAAGCTGCGCCTGGCCTACTTCCAGAGCGGCACCCTCGTCCGGGACCGGCGCCTGATCCGCCGGCGGTACGCCCGCACGTTCCTGCTGCTGGACGCGCTGTCCTGCACGACGATCGTGATCGACGCGCTCAGCCTGGAGTTCGGCGAGAGCCAGTGGCGGTACACGAAGGCGGTCGCCCTGCTGCGCGTCGTCCGCTTCTGGCACGAGGCGTCCGCCGAGAACGCGTCCCGCTCCATGAAGCTCGTCATGCTGTTCCTGTACTTTGTCCTCGTGTCGCACACGCTAACGGTAGGCCGGGCGCCTGGGCAGAGACGCGCGCGCCGTCCCTCCCCCTAATCGACGCTGAACGCGACATGCAGTGCGCTCGCCTACTCGTGTGGTTCGGCGACGCCCACCAGACCAGCGGGTGGATCAGCGCGTACCTGGCGTCGCTGTTCTGGGTGCTGGGCACCATGACCGGCCTGTACGAGCCGGCCGTCTCGCTGGGCATCATCCAGACGATCTTTGGCGTCGTCCTGTCGTTCACGGTACGGGACAGGGTGTTGCTGTTCGTTGGTTGCCACGCCGCCCGTCCTGACAGACGGCCCCGGCCGTCCTCCCCCGTCTAGGGCATCTTCATCCTCGGCATCATCATCGCCAACCTGAACGAGATCGTGTCGCAGCAGGACACGAACATCATCAGCGCGCAGCAGCAGCTGTCGAACCTGACGCTGTTCGCCGCCCACCACCACCTGCCGTCGGACGTGGGCGCCACGCTGCTCCAGTTCCAGAACTATCGGTGGGATCGGGACCACGGGTTCTCCGTCAACGAGCTCCACGACGTCCTGCCCGACGGCCTGGCCATCAGCAAGGACGTGTCGCTGTTCATGGCCCACGAGATGGTCCTGAAGGTCGGGTTCCTGCGGCACGTCCCCGAGATCCTGCTCGGCGAGATCGCCCACCGCCTCGAGCACCGCCTGTACGCGCCCGACGAGGTCATCGTCCAGGAGAACGACACCGCCCACCGCTTCATGGGCCTGATCGGGTTCGGCCAGGTCCGCGTCCTGAAGCAGGGCGTCCAGATCAACGCGATCCCGACGGGCGGCAACTTTGGCGCCCGGGCGCTCTTCATCGACGAGCCGCACCCGTCGACGGTCATCTCGACCGGGTTCACCGACGTCTACGTCCTGCACAAGGCCGACTTTGACGACGTCATGGCCATCTACCCCGACGAGGTCGGCGGGGGCAACTGGTTCGCCGCCGCCCCACGATCGGTGCTGACCCTGTCTCTGGCAGGCGGCGCTGATGGAGAAGGAGGTGGCCCAGCTGCGCAACTTTGAGATGAAGATGGACAGGAAGGTCATTGCCGACCACCGGCGCCGGAGCACGTTCACGCCGCCGACGTCGGTCCGCCCGAGCGTCGTCGCCGCATCGCCGGGCACGCGCCGCCTGGCCCGCATCGCGCCGTCGTTCGTGCGGCGCGACTCGTGGCGCACCTGGGCGTACTGGCGGGCCTGGCTGAGCAGGTCGGTCCACCCGCATTCGTTCCTGCCGCGCGTCCTGTCGCGCGCCGTCCAGGTCGTCTCCGTCTTCAACTGCCTGAGCGTCCCCGTCCGGATCGCGTTCTACTCGTCGGTCAGCGTCCCCGTCTACCTGGCCGTCCTGAACGCCCTCTGCGACATCTGCCTGTGGGCCTTCGTCTTCGTGAAGTCCCGCGTCGCCTACTACTTCATGGGCGAGCTCGTCACCGACATCAAGCTGGTGCGGCGCCGGTACCTGCGCGAATGGGCCCTCTACGACCTGGTCGCCTGCTTCCCGACCGAGGTCTTCGTCGGGTACCGCTCGACGCCCGTCCACCGCCTCGCCCGCATCCTGACCATGCGCTACATCTTCAACCTGTCGCTGACGTCCCGGAAGATGGTCGCCGTGCGCCCCATCACGAAGCTGGCGCTGGCGCTGCTCCAGTTCATCCTGTTCGTCCACTTCGTCGCCTGCTCCTACTGGATCCTCACGTTCATCGACGGGTTCGCCCCCGACGAAGGTCTGCCGCACGGGTCGAGCGGTGCGCTTGATGGGCCCTTCCGTCTAAGGCCCCCTCCCGTGCCTGTGTTTAGCCAGCGAGCTGACGCACAAGAACACAGTGTTCCTGCCGACCGTCCAGCTGTCGACGGAGACGTTCGTCGCCAAGTATGGGCACTGCGTCCAGTTCAGCCTGAAGTTGCTGACGGGGCGGGGGCCGGCGCTGAACCCGGAGACGGACGCCCAGCTCGTGTTCGCCATCGTGACGATCGTGGCGGGCCTGTTCGCCATGGCGCTCATCATCAGCAACGTGGCGTCGCTGGTGATCGCCATGAACCCGTTGCTGCGCGCCCACCAGGCCAGCATCCAGAACGTCGACCGGTTCACATCGTACAAGGCATGGAGGGCGCCGCCGCCGCCGTCGCCGCCGCCTGGCCGAACGTTCTGACGGTTGTTGTGTCGCCCAGGGATTCCCCGACACGCTCCGCCAGCGGATCCACCGGCTGATGGCGCAGCGATGGGAGATGGAGCAAGGCGTGACGATGGAGACGGCGATGGACAACCTGCCGTCGTCGCTGCGCAGCACGATCCGCAAGCGCCTGATCCTGGACAACCTGCAGCGGGTGTCGATCTTCGCCAACATGAAGGACAGCGACCTGGTCAGCCTGGTCGACGTGCGCAAGTTCGTCGTCCTGCCGCCCGGCGAGTGCGTCTACCATCGCGGCCAGCTCGGCGCCGACGTCTACGTGCTCGAGTCGGGCGAGGTCGTCATGGAGAACAGCAGCGGGCACCGGATGCACCTGGCGCAGGGGTCGCTGTTCGGCGAGGAGCTGGCCGTCAGCGTCGGGTCGGCCCGGGCCGCCACCGTCAAGTGTGTCGCGCCCTGCAGCCTGATCGTCATCGCCAGCGCCAACGTGCACGCCCTGCTGGCGGACGACATCGAGAGGCGCAGGGTGAACGCCGTCCAGAACTGTGACCAGGTCCGGCCGTCGTGCGCGCCGTCCAGCGAATGACGCGGCGACTGACACGCTCTGGTCGGGCAGGACGTACTGCGGCTGCTCCAGGCCATGGTCGACCAGGCGCTGTTCGTCTTCTCGTGGAACGACCCGTCCAGCAAGACAGCGCTGAGCATGAACCTGCAGAGCGGGGACGCCGTCCACCAGTGGATGATCGACAAGCAGGCGATGAACGTATCGAAGGCGCTGCAGATCTCGAACCGGATCCTGTACGACGGGTTCCTGCAGCCGCGCGGCCTGAACCCGGGCAACACGGCCACGCCGTCGCTGATCAACCCGGTCCAGTTATACCAGCTGTGCGTGCCCCTGGAGCTGACCGTGCCGCAAGGCGAGCCGCAAGACCGCCCAGCAGCGGCGCCGGACGCTGCGACCACCACCGACGTGGGCCACGTCACCATACCGAGGCCGGGTCGACGTGGGACCGGGTTCACCGGCGAAGCGGGGACCCGAATCACGTTCTCCACGACGTTGGAGTAGGGCGGCGGCAGCACCAACGGTTAATATACGCACACGTCGGGGTGCACGACGACGCGCGTCAACGACATACATCAGGGTTGCTTTTATACATATATGTTATAGCAGCGGGTGCGCTGCTTCGTCAGATTGCCTGACCGGTCAGGCGCGCAACAGTCGCAATTATATGCTTGCCGAAGGCGATCTTCCGCAGGTTGGGGATCTTGCTGCAGATCGCGCCAACGAGTCGATCCCGCTGCTCGGGCGATACCACCGCGAGTATCTGCGGAACACGGGTCAGAACGGGGACAACAGGGCGCATTCGAAACGGAACGACGCAACCTTCTGGATGACGTAATTACCAAACGGGTCCTTGACCATGAGCACAAGCGGGCAATTATCCGACGTGCCCGCACAGCTGCACACTTCCTGGACGAGTTCCTCCTTGTCGTGTTCGCCCCCGAGAGCGAAGCACTTCTCCACGACGTTGGACGCGAACTTGTGCCTGCTGAACTCGCAAACGCGACCCTTGACATGCGCGATGATCACCGAGCGGTATTGCGGGGGGCCTCGCTCCAAGATGTTCTGCACGACGTAGTTGCCGAACTGGTCCATGATCAAGTCCACGACGCGATCCATGACTTCCCGCAGCAGCTGTTCCCGCCTGACCTCGTCGGTGCAGTGCTCAAGGAGGCGTTGCATAACGCGACAGCCGTAGGCATGCGTCGAGAACGCGTACACGTTCCCAATGAACGAATCGATGATGAAGGCCGTTGACTGCGATGGCAGAATTTCAATGCACTTCTGGATGACGTGATTGCCGTTCTGGTCCTTGACGCAACGTTCGACGTTGCCTTTCAGCTCGGCAATAAACGCAGCTTGCATGCCAGGATCCACCACCTGTAGATCGGATTCAACAGCCAGCGGGTCGACCGTGCGACGCAAACGGCGCTGTACCTCGAGCGCCTTCTGAATGACGCGGCAGCCGTACATTTGTAGCGACAGTGGCAGCACCGAGCCGAGTATCCGCTCGGCAAACCCTTGACGGTGTCGCGGGCGTCCGAATTCGAAGAACTTCTGTACGACGTAATTGGCGAAGACGTCGACGGATAATCGGATGGTGTCCGCCTGCAGCTGAGCGAACATTTCGTCGAGCTGCTCCTCGGTGGCATTCTCGAGATGCAGCTGGATGAACCGAGACCCGTTCTGCTCCGTCGCCAGTACGGAAACGATCCCAGAGGCAATCACATCGGATAGGCGCACCTGGGAAGTGGCGTCGATGGTCAGCGACGAGCGCTTGCGAAAACGGGATCGAACGCGCATACCCGATGATGGTGCTTGTTAACTTTAAGTTCGTGTACAATTGCAGCCTTCTGCATGGCAGCCCCATTGCCATTGAGGACAGAGGCCCTGTCCGTCGCCGACTGCTGGCGGCGCTGCTTGCCATAGGGAATGGGCCGATGGTTGGATGGCGTTGGCAATGCGGACGCGCTCCGTTGATGCAGGCCAACGGTACTGGGGAACTGCGACAGGACGGGCACCGTCAGCGGGGGGCAACCTTGCACAAAGCGAACGGGCACGTGGCGCATTACCGCTGGGTACTCAGCGTAGTACAGCGGGTTGTTCGCGTTGTCCCAGTACGGCTGGTGCTGCTGCTGCGCACGTTGATGGTACGGATTTGGATAGACGGGTGGACCTCCACCGTTCGCCATTGCATGTCTCGAGTCGCCACGCGTGGACCCTCCGTAATACCCGCCGGATGAATCCGCCGCCGGCATTGGGGCGAACGGGACGCCATCGTACGCCTGCGGCTGCGCCTGGTACGGACGGCCATGCGGCTGCGATACCTGAACAACGCAATCAGCGCCCCTGGAGTTGAGCACGCGCTCTGGACGCGACTCTGCCCACATGAAAGTTGGCAAACTTGAGATGCAGGTCGGCGTCGGGCTGTGCCGCGTTCGCCTTCTACAGCAGGTGCCCATCAGCCCACGCGTCCGAGGAACGAGCACAGGCTTACAGGATAGTCGGGCTTGGCCGCCCCAGCAGCATGCCAGGTCGTGTGCAGCAGCGGCGACGCCGACCTCGGCAGGTCATTCGGTAGGACTGCCGACCCGAACGACTTCTCGATGGCCCAGACGTTGTCGCGCACCGACTTGCCGAGCGACGGCACCCGCGGCGGCACGCGGGCGCCGCTGCCCGCCTTGTCCGCTTGAGGTAGCCGCATGTGACTGAACGGATCATGGTGCGGCGGCTGCGATGGTGGCTGCTGCCCAGCGCCCCATGTGGAATAGTCCACCAAGGGCGGCGGGAGGCGCGGATCGATAGGCCGTTGCGAGTAGTAGTACGCGTAGTACGCTGGGGACAGGCGCGGGTCCTCGGGCGATATCGCTTCGCCGTTCACATATGTCGGCTGTTCGACGATGGACAGCTGCGGCGGCGCCGATGTCGACCTTGCGAATCGCGACGACGCGAACGGTTTCGGGGTCGGCATGGCGATGACGGATGGGTTCGGCGGCGGCGGCGGCACATCGGTGTCGTCGAGGATGGTGCCAATGAGCTGCACCTCGGGGATGGACAGGACGGAGGCGCGGTGCTCGGCGGCGGCGGCCGCGTCGGTCGCCATGCGATGGGGGTGCACACACACGTCAGCAGCAGCGCCGTCGTCGTCGGCCACCTACCCGCATGCCCGTGAGCGACGACGATCTTCCAATTTGGGGGGGAATGATGCAGCCCCCCTCCCCCCGGGGCGGCCCGTCCACTCACCGCACCGACGGCCCAGTGAGACGCGGCGGATTATTATATTGGTGGGGGGGGGCGCGGGCGCGCGCGCGGCGGCGTGCCACTCACGAAAACAATTTTATCGACGCGCGCCCCAGTCAGCGTTGCATGCGCCGAGGCCGCGCACACGACGTCGATGTAGCGCCCCCGCACGGAACTGCCCAAAAATGCGGTGGGCGAACGACGGCAGCGCCCCCCAGTCGCAGCAGCAGCAGCAGCAGCGCAGGAGCGACACCCTTTTGCCAATCGCACGCGGCGCAGAGAGAGATCTTCGCCCGGCGAGAATAATAATATCCCGCGCGGGCCACCGCCCGAATATCTGCACAGTACACACGGCCCAGAGGATAATACGCGGGCCCCCGATCGTTTACTTCAAGCGCGAGCCGGTCTTCAGGGCGGATCCGGGCGACTTCTTGGCGATCAGCTCGCGGGCCGGCGTCTTGATCTTGATCGGCGTCGCCTTGTTGAACTTGCGGATGCTTTTCGTGGCCGAAAAGGACACCGATTTCGTGGCTGGCCGCTCCTCCTCCTTCTCGGCCTGGGCCTGATCGGCGGCGATCACCGGCTGGGCGACCGGCGCGTCACCACTGGCGGAAGCGTCAACGCATTCGGACGCCCTGTCGCCGTCCATCTCGACTGTCTGACGCTTGGCGTCCCGGCCATCTTCGTTTGGAGTCGATGCCAGAGACGAACGTCGACGGCGCCGCCGAGAAGGCGTTTTGAGTTCAGCAGACTGGACAGGAGGATCCACGTCAGGAGGCCCCGTCTGGGCATTCCCATCCTGCGCATGCTCGTCCTCCACCACGTTTTGAACGCTGTGGACACCGGCGGGCAGACCAAGGGCGCTTGGACACGGTTCGCCATCACCTCCTCCGTGCCCGTTCTCGTCATCGGATTCTTCCAGAGCGCGTTCGACAAGTTGCTGCAGGGTTTGAAATCGTGTTCGCAAGGAGTACAGCGCCTTTCGGTTGCGCTCGGCAGAGGCGGGATCGGCGGCAGCATCGAAGAAGCGATTGGACAGGTCAGCGGCGTTCATCAATATCAAGGTCGTCAGGTTCGATACAGTCACATCGTCATCGTCATTGGACGACGCGATCGTTTCGGCGTCGTCCAGGATGCGCATGAAGACGCGATCATGCAGACGCTTCTGCTGAACACGATCGACAGCGGTCGTGGTCAGCACAGACAGGGACGACTGAAGAACACGCCAGACGACCTCGTAGTGGTAAGCGTCCTCACCAGGGCCAGTCTCATCCAGCGCCCCATTAAGCTGTGCAGCGCAGTGAGCATCACGGAAACGTCGCAATGGAACAGTTGCGGGTGTACCTCGTCGACGAGAACGTCAGCGACGTGAAGTGTGAGCCCACGAGATTTCGCGTCCGTGTTGGCCAAGATTAGGCGCGACACCGTATCGATGAGATCAGAGGATCGGTCGGCAAAGTCGGGACGAAATGCCACGTAATAGATAGAGCGCATCGACCGGCGAACGAGCGTGTAGAACTTGTCCAAACGCAGCTTATCAGTACCATGCCATTCCCGCAGCATCGTCTCCAGAAACGCGGTAACATACGGCACAACGCGGTCGGAAGGAATGGTGCGAATGATTCCTGGCAGAGAATACCTGTCAGACGCGTGCCGATGAGCGCGGCAGGAACATGTGCAGACCAGCCATGTTGTCAGCCAGATCGGACTGCACGCGTGGCTTGTCGGACATCCACATGCAATAGTAGAGCGCTTTCCATAGTTTCAACAGATCGACAGAGGTGACGTTGCTACGTCTTTCGAGCCACCTGACGACGCCCTGGACGGCCTCGTCGCGAACCGCCTTGTCGGTATGCGCGAGCTTGCGGACGATGCCCAACTTCTCGTCATCGACGATCGTCATGGCAACTGACCAAGTCCGAACACAAGTCCGTCACGGACTCCGTGGCGGGCCTGTGAGTCCGTGGCGGATCGACGCGTTGGAACTGCCGCTGAAGTTCGCCAACTACAACCCTGCTCGCACCGACTTGTGCCAGTCGCCCACTGACATCAACCATGCTCGAACTTGTGTTGCACACCGTGATGCCTTTGCTATAGTTCAAGGTTCATCATCATCTCGTGTGTCAAATCGATTGACAGCGACGCTGCAGCCGTCATGGGGTCTTTCATGGTCGACAAAACTGCGACCCGTTTTCTCAGCCTCGGAAGGGTGTGATATGTATGTGCTGCCGTCGATTACTTTGCAATACGCAGCTGGCCGTAAGGGCACGGCCACGATTGCCGTGTTACATATCAGGCGCTTAACACGCTGTTTAACGCTTCGCCATGATTAGCCAGCGGCTTTAAGAAGAAGTGTCGTGGTGCAACAGTCGAGCCATCCCCTTTGCTCCTCGACATGCTGGTATTCAATATCATCCATATTTACGTACAGCCGATGGTGCCCAGGGCCGTATCGGGTGCGTTTGTGTATGTCGAACAGCTCGCCTCTTGTCGAGACGGCAACGGCCCTGTGGATTGAAACATCCAGGCCGCTTCAGTTCGGGTGGGTTCGGCGCAGCTCGTGGCCATGATGCCCCGGCACGACGCCTGGAGCAGGCACCTGCCCATCCCTGGTAGTCGATCGTCACTGTACAATCGATAGCAACAAATTAAACGTAGGCGCGGATGGTAGCCGAATGGATTCCGGCGCTTCACTGGACCCTACAACGTATAATGTGCTGGCAGTAACGTCGAATGACTCGTTACCGAGCATGAAATAGGGCGCTGCCCAGGATCCAAGAACGACCTTGCCCACAATGCTCTCCACGCTGACGCTCCCCTCGGAGATATACACAAGCATCGCAAGGATGACGACATGACCAGCGCTTGCGCTCACCATAGGGCGCGTTACAGGCTCAGACGACTACCTAACAGTATTATTGGACGGGCGCATGCAGGTACGGGCCATCTTGGGCTAAACCTGTGTGATGAGCACGTTTATACCTACCGAAGCATTCGAATCCTCCGAAGCATACGAATGCTTGCTGTCAACCATAGCTTTCCATCAGTGTACTTTTACTGATGTATGGGGCGGTAGCCGTCGCGTTGACTAACCAGGGAAGAACGTGGACGCCGTCAGATGGGCAGCTTGAAAGGTGGCTGAACAGAATTCGGGGCTGTTGGGGCAGGGAGAACGGCGGCGCCACCGTTGAGGAGCGCTCTGCTGAACCGCAACGGCGAATAGGCTGGTGTCTGGAACGTCAACGCCTCCATTATGCGCTGCAACACGCCGAATGCGCTGGCCACCGCATAGGAGTACCAGAACAGGGTTACATTGCCGACAGCGGTCGCCGCGCCGACCACCGTCAATGCGATCAGCATCAGCAATCCCGAAACGCCGCTTCTGACGATTCGGACAGCGAAACGGAGACGCCTGCGTCGTTCGCCAGCAGAGACGCCTTTGCATTGCAGAAGCTGTTCGGCAACGCACCTGCCTTGACGAATGAAAGCGACGTAGGCAACAAAATACAAGATGAAGACCCCGACGACGTAGACGAGAGAACTTCCTGTACTCTTCAAGGCGACCAGGTCCAGAACGTTGCTCGTCACACCAGCAATAATCACGACACATGCGGTCGACCACGAGAACAACCGTCGCAGGTATGACCAACGCGTATCGACGCCGCCGGTTTGCACATAGGCCTGCTGCAGCATGTATGTTAGCGTTAGGGTTGTCGCGCAGCTGATCGACGATTCTGATTGCCGAATGAAGCGGACTGTCAGGTTGTACGGTGCGCACCGGCCGTCGCATAGAGCAATGTTCCCGACGAAATACGCGTCTCCGATGGCGCATAGGAAGGACACGGATAAAGCAAAGACTGGGGCGAAGGGCGGGCGGCGCACTCGTCCATGGCCTGTAACGCAGAAGGCGACGACCTTGGCTAGCGTGATCACTGCGAGAACTGGCTCTAGAGCGAACGCAATGGCCCAAATGATCCAGGGCCCGTTAGTGGTAAAGGCTGTGTTCGGTGCTGTCTGTGATGTCATGCGTAGGAGCTGCCGTCCCTCATTGCGAAACGTCGTCGTCAGGTCCAACGTTTGGCCAGGGGTCAGGATGACCATGGGCACGTCCGTAAAAGGCACCGACCCTGCGGATCGAAACGTCCATGCCACGTAAGCTCGGTCCGGTTCGGCACAATTAATAACAATCAGGCCTCGGCAAGACAGTGCCTGGCGGGAGCAGGCATCCGCCCACCCTTGGTAATTGGTTGTGGCTGTGCTGTCGATGGCCACGAAGGAGTTCGACGGTAACGGTATGGGCTGTTGGTCGTACACTGCCTGGTCGTCAGCGGACCCGGCAACGTATAGCGCGCTGGCAGTGACGTCGAACGACGTGTTCCCGAGGGTAAAGTAAGGCGCCGCCCAGGATCCCACCACCGTCCCGTTTAGGATACTCTCCACACTGACGGTCGCCCCGGCCAGGTATGGACTTAGTGCCGTAACGACGGCAAAGATATGCACAGCGCAAGAAGGACGCGACATGGATGCCAGTAGCCTCCAGACAGGCCGACACGCGACGCCAGCCCGGGATGGCCGTAAGTCCAGCTCAGTCCTCCTCGTCCGAGTCCCCGGCGTCTCTTCACAACGCGTATCCGGCACAGAAGTGATCGTACATGCAGTACTTTAGAACACGCCCCGGGGAGCAGGCCGGGTTCGTATAGCGTACGTAATCATAATGCGTTATAAAGCAGACGCACCGATTCAATGGGCAATGGGCATGATGCGCGCTCGCCCGGTCCGACTGCGAGCCCGCCCTAAGGCCCCCGGGTGGAGCGACGCCGCCTGTTTTGCGTTCGTTGGACCGGAGCGAGCGAACCGATCGATACCTTCCTGGTAGCCGCCTCTCCCCGACGCCAATACTGCAATCCGCGAGCACCGGCCATGCGGCATGGTGCTGATCGCGTCTGACCGGCAGCAGCAGCAGCAGCCGCGAGATATCGGCCTGCGGCATCGGCTGTCGAGGTACCACCAGGTCGATCCATAATGTATGTGCGCGCCCATGGTGGCGGCGGCGTTGCGGTTGGCGGCTCAGGTCGCCGCCGCCGCTGCCGTGTTCGGGCAGGTGGCCGCCGCCTTCCACATCACGTACGACAATGCCGTCGTACGTCACCCCAGGCTCCTTCGTTGTCGTTCTCATGCTGATCTGCTCTTTGTCACTGCAGCTATACCCTGAGTCGGTCCGCCAGCGATTCTTCGCCGCCGACGGTGCCACGTCGGTCACCGCGCGTTGTCAGTCCCATCGCAACCCACTATTGCGTCAGTTCGAAACCAACGTCATTGCTTAGTGCGGGTTGAGAGGAAGACGCTCATGGAGCCGGTGCCATCCCCGACCGGGTTCGTCGAGTTCATCGTGTACAAACCGTCAGGTGACGTTGCGTTCCCGTCGGAGGCCTACCCTGGCCTGGTAATACGCTGCTTCGTTTCCCAGCGGACGGAGGCGTCTAATGGACGCTCCTGTGTTCCCGCAGCCGTCCTTGTGCTGCTCGGCGTCCATGTTCCGGTCGGGCGTGTGCGACCAGCCGGGTACCGTCATAATCCCGTCCGGCGTCACCGTTGTCTCCCGGTTTGTTCACGACCTGTCGAAGGACGACCTGCACGTCAGCGTCCCTGTCGATGGGCAAGGCAGCTATGCCCTCGTCGTGTCACATTGCGGTTCCCGGCCCGGGCGTCTCTCGCTCTCTGGAACCATATCGGTACGGTCGTCGTATGTTCCCGTTTGCGCTCTTCGTTTTAAGTGCGGTTCCCAGATCGAGGCGGCTGACGGGCACCTGTCGGCCGAGAAACGCCCTCTGGCCTCGCTGTATGCGATACTAACGATAGCATCGCTCGGGGTCGCCGTCCTGGGCGGCGTTCGCATGAAACAGCACCTGGTCCCGCGTCCTGATCTCGCCGGTGCTGCGATTTCCCTCCTACTGGCAGCACTGCTTCTGGAGTCGACGCTGTGGTGGCAGTACTACACCGCGTCCAATCGCAACGGCGTGCCGCCGTTCCCGATCGAGGTCGCTGCCAGTCTGGCCTGCGTGATCAAGCGCGCCCTGCAGATCGCCGTCTTCAGCATGATGGCCTTCTCGTATGGGTCAGCACTGCCCGTCGTCGGTGCACGTGCCCGGTTCCCGATCAGGACCGTCCAGGTCCTATCGGCCATCGCAATGTCCTACAACCTCGCCCAGGTCTGCTTCGCGCGTATTCGCCATCTTACTGTCTGTGTGTGACGTTGTGTGGTTTTGGTTCAGGTGTGGGTCGTGTTCGACACGGTACTGTCGTCGGATCCGGATGTGAAACGATACGGCCTGTCCATGTTCTTCCCGCTGCTCTTCATCGACGTTGTATTCTTCGGTATCCTCCTGCGCCCCACTGTCGTCTCGTTGACCCGGATAAAGTCCATGCGACCCACCAGCCCGCACGCGTCCACGTTCCTGACCTTCACCCGCCTGCACGTCGCCCTCTTCGGCCTGATGGTTGCCACCGCTGGAATTTGCATGTACGGCGCTCGCAGCAATCGGCTCCCTTGTCGCCGTTTCGCTAAACGCGTCGCCGTTCGGCAGATACTTTGCTGAGAATCAGGGCGCCACCCGACACTTCCTAATCGACTTCCTGTTTCCGGAGGGCATTCTGCAACTGGCCCAGCTGGTGCTGGTCGCGTACGAGATCGTCGTCATCAACCCGCACGGGACACAGTACGCGGGCGTCGACACCGACGTGCCCGCCACGCCGTTATCCGATCTGGAGCGGGACGGCGCCGGAATACACCGCTGATGGATCCGCGATTGTATGACGATTCGCACGCTCGACCTGGCCGATGAATGCCTGCAGGGCGTCCCGATGCAGGAGGTTCCCGAGCGGCGACGCGATGCGGCCCTGCTCGAGGTCGGCCCAGTGCGGATGGACGGCGCCCAGGAACGGGTGCGACCTGAGCTCGAACCCGCGCAGCGGCCCGGATCCCATCCGGTCCTCGGGTCGGCGCACGAGCAGGCCCCGAATAAACGACTGGGCGCACCTCGACACCGACCTGGGGAACACGACCTCGGCGCGGATCGCGTTCTCGTACATTTGCAGGCGGGTCGGCGCGTGGAACGGCACCCGCCCGGTCAGCAGCTCGAACACGAGCACGCCCAACGACCTGCCCCCGTTCGTCACATTCTGGCGACGAACGCCACGAGGCGTCTCTGTACCAGTAGTCGCAGGCATGGCCGTAGTCGTCGCCGCACAGCATCTCGGGAGGCTGGTAGGCGGGCGTCCCACAGAACGTCGTCGCCTTCGTCCCCTGTGACGACAGGCCGCCGGGACTCGTGACGCCCTGTTTACCCAGGCCCAGATCCGCAAGGCGAATGTGGTAGTCGCCGCCTATGAGAACGTTCTCCGGCTTCAGGTCCCGGTACACCTGATCAGGCAGGCGCTCGCCTCAGTCGACGACGCCCCACGTCGCGGACGGGGGCTTACAATGTCGTGCTGGTGGAGGTGTTCGAGCGCCAGGATGATTTCGGCGGTGACGAAGGCGACGGCGTCCTCGGGGAGTGGGCCGAGCCGCTGGAGATGGTAGTGCAGGTCGTGCTGGTCGGCGTACTCCAGGCAGAGGTGGCGTCGCCCGGCTGGGTCGACGACCGTCGTCACCAGCGATATGATGAACGGATGGCGGATTCGCTCCAGGATGGCGCGTTCCGCGTCGGATAGCGCCCCGCGCCCGTCTTTGTCGAGCTTCATGGCCAGGAGGCGCCCGTCCGCGTTCCGTTTCACGAGTTGCACCTGGCCGAACCCGCCTTCGCCCAGCACGCCGATCGCTGTGAAATCGCTCATCGACGCTTCGGTCGGTGGCGCGTGGGCCGGCTCCCGGAGGTCGTCGGGCCTCCGCTCGTCGCGCCGCTGGATCAGGTTCAGGCCCTGGAACGCATCGAGGATGCGCTGCACCTGCCCGTCGTCGTCGGCGTCGAGTTCGATGCGTCGCACGACGCTGACGACGAGCCGTCCAGGAGCATCGCCGCTCTGGACGACGTCGACGATATCGTGGCGGCCGTATTTGTCCTTGCCGATGGTGCACCCGGTTGCCGAGACCCGCAATCGGGTCGGGCGACGGTGCCCGTCGACGACGTCGAACGCGATGACGGGTTCGACGCTTGCGCCGCCCGTCGCCGACGTTGACGACCGGAACATCTTCATCGTCCGCCGACAACACGTGCGAAGAGGTGCCCCCACCTGCGCTCTGTAACGGGACAACTCAGGCGGTGGCTGTCTCGGACACCTGCCTATGTACGAAACTGACGACACGACACTGAGACGGGGCGACGGCGTCGAACGCGGCGTCTGACGTGAGGGCACGTGTGTGTGTGCCTGTGATGATCCGTCTACGGGATGGGCGCGCGCGGTTCGTGCCAAGCCGGAGGCGTACGGGGGCAGGGCAGCATAGCAACAATAACGCTCGTGTACATGATAATATTACATAACAGAGCGGGTCTCGTTACTGGGTCGACTGCGACGGGGCCGCAGCCGTCCCGGTTCGTGGGCTGTGGAATTTGACGACGTGCATGTTCAACGACGACCTGTGTCGAAACAGCTTCTCGCAGACGTCGCATTTGTACTTGGCGTCCTTCGTGCTGCGAACGTGCCGCCATCAGCGCACGGGTATACACTGGCACGCGCGCATCGGGATGGACTTACTGGACCGTTAGGTGCGATGTTAAATTCCCCTGGAGCAGCAGGAGCAGCATTAGTCAGCGAAACCGGGCGCGCAACCAGACGGACCGACCGACCTTGATGGCGAACGTCTTGCGGCAGATCGGGCACTCGTATGGTCTATCGCCCGTGTGGAGTCGTTCGTGATTCGACAGTGAGAACGCGGTGGCGAAATCCCTGGAGCAGACCGTGCAATGGTACAGGCGCTCGCCGGTATGCACCCGCATATGCTTCGTCAGGATGGCCCGCCGCCCGAACGCTTTCCGACAGATCGTGCACTCGTAGGGCCTGACAGCCGCTGTCAATGTCCATTTGCGCGTCATCGGTCCCGAGTACACGAACCGTTCGCCGGTATGGATACGCGTGTGCTTCGTCAGGTTGCATTTCGTCATAAACGTCTTGAGGCAGACGTCGCACGAGAACGGGCGGACCTGCGAGTGCGTGCGCGCGTGCCGCTTCACCTGGGCCTTCGTGGCGAACTCCTTGCCGCACTCGCTGCATGCGAACTCGTCACCCTCGACGACAACGATCGGGCCCGTTGCGACGCCCGCCTGCGCCATAGAGTAGGTGAAACGGGCTTCCGGCGCGTGAACGCCAACGGGGCTGGTCTCCAGAGACGCGCCTCCGGTGTGTGCCACGTTTCTCTCGACGAAAATTAGTCTGCCCTGTGACGGGGCCGCTGAAGTCTGTCCCACAACCGGGGCGGATCGGATAATCGCCAAAAACCGCAACCGACGTACACCTTGGTCGTTCGCGTTCGATAATGAAGTCAACCGGATCGGCAGTCGTGGAACCCCGGACGGACAACCGCAAAAATAATAGACCCCTGCCGCGGACTTCGCAACCTGGTGAACGGTCATCCTGCGTGGCAGATCCTGTAGATCGCGGGGATTAATCGTATAGGACGTCGGCGCGCGCTGGCCAAATTCCTGGGTCCCGTGTCGGCCGGACCCCGAGCGTGTCTTGCCGGTGCCGGCCAGGCGACGAACGTTGCCTGGTCGGTTCAGTTCGGCGCGTCGATCCATGATGAGCGACGTCGATCGCCACGAAGCATGGCACGGTGAGCGCCATGTGTCTTTCACGCGCTGAATGAACCACGTCGGCGGATTGTCAGAAGCGACGAGACGATATCGTCTTCCAGAACGTGCTGCCTACCTATGTAGGCGGCGGCCGAGAGATGACGCGCTAGGAGGATTGGTGCCGCGCGCACAATCATCGACGGCCGGATTGGTACCGCGCGCAATGTCATTGACGTCAAGCAGTGCGACCTGAACGACACCCGCTACGTGCCGAGGTTCAAGTCGAATCTGGTGTTTGGGCAGCGCATCGTGGACTCCACGATCGAGACAACATCGAGTACTACACATTCGCCAAGCAGGCGAAGCTGGTCTTCCACCGTCTACATAGATTCTGGGCACTTCTGGGCGTCAACGCGAAGCCAGCACGATCAGTCGATGGACACGCCTTCCGCTACGAGGCCAGCACCAGCCGTCAGCATAGAGTAACGACACGAACGCGTTGAGCACGCATCCTTCCAGCAGATCAAGGCGCTCTACGACTCTGAGCTGGGGTGCCAAGGTCCGCCGGCTTCGTTAATGGTCGACTGGTGCAACCACCAACCCGATGGTTACGACTTACATGCTCAGGGTCGTCTCCGCGGACGCCTACATGACCTCTTTGCCGATACGGGTTCCCGTTCTACATCTGCAAGTCTCTCCCTCTACCTACTCGGTTTCTTCGCCTGCTGCTGCTCGTTTTCTCTTCTGATGTCGTCGTCGACTCGATATGCTGCGATGAACGTGTTGCGCTAGAAACCGTATTCGCACTAAGCGCCAATAGTCAAAGGGATTGCAACGACGTCAATTGCCCGATCTCGGCAGGAATCGACTGCAACTGACTGGATGACAAGCACCTATCAGCACCGGTTTAGTTACCAGAAACGGTGTCACACAATGTGGCCAATACGTGCAGGTCCTCCAACGACGTCAATTGCCCGATCTCGGCAGAAATCGACTGCAACATCAAGCCCCTATCAGCAACCCGTGCTGATAAGGACTTGAGTTCCACTTAGTTGCAGCCGATTCCTGCCGAGATCGGGCAATTGACGTCGTTGGAGGAGCTGTTCGTATTGGCCACGTTGTGTGATACCGTTTCTGGTAACTGGACCGGTGCTGTTAGGTGCTTGTCATCCAGTCAGTTGCAGTCGATTCCTGCCGAGATCGGGCAACTGACGTCGTTGGAGGACCTTTGAGTATTGGCCACATTGTGTCATACCGTTTCTGGTCACTGAACCGGGTGCTGATAGGTGTGGGTCGCGTACAACGTCGTCGCCGCGGGGCTATGGGCCCAACGTCCGCCAGGCACCCCCTGTTGACAACGGCGACGTATGCCAGGACAGGGTCACATCGGTTCAGCGTCCCTATGCGGCACCCCTACCAGTATTGCGGTCGGTAGCCGACGTCGACGAGCATTGATTCGGTTTATGGATATAACAGTCGAACCGTAGATCCTATGCAGTCTGACAAATCACGACGACGACGCCGGCAGTGGGTGAAATTTCGCGATGTGCGTCTTCAGCGACGATTTGTGTCGGAACCTCTTCTCGCAATGCTCACAGTCGAACTTTGCGCCTTCCGTACTAAACGGTACACGGCTGTGAGCAACGTAATTTCCATCAGTGCATACTGAAATTCGTCTTACTGGACCGTCAGATGCGACGTCAAATTGCCCTGTGGATTCCAAATAGCACACGTTAGACTGATGAGCACAATGCATTCCGGCGAACACATGATCGGAATCAAACCTTCATGGCAAACGTCTTTCTGCAGATGGAACACTCGTACGGCCTGTCGCCGCTGTGGAAGCGCTGATGGTTGGACAACGAGAACGACGTGGCGAAGTCCTTGCCGCAGACCGTGCAATGGTATGATCGTTCGCCGGTGTGCACCCGCATGTGCTTCGTCAGGACCGACCGCCTGCCGAACGCCTTCCGGCAGATCGTGCACTCGAACGGCCTACGCGTGCGTCAGACCGGGAGCACCACACGAGCGAACCACATCCCGTACTTGTCGCCGGTATGGATACGCGCGTGCTTGCTGAGGTTGCACTTCTGCGTGAACGTCTTCATGCAGACGTCGCAGGTGAACGGCCGATCCGGGTTATGGACTCGCATGTGGCGTTCAACCTGCGCGCGCGTCGGGAATACCTTGTCGCACTGGCTGCACGGGAACTCCTGCTCGACGACGTGGGCGAACATGCTCGGGAACGGCGGCAAGGGACCTCGCTGCGCCGCCATCATCCGTAGGGATCGCGCGCCCTGGGACAAGGATCCCGCCGACCGCGACCGCCACCGTTCGGGTTCGGCCCGCCCAACTTCCAGCCCGCCGCGCGGGAAGACAGCACCGAAAGAAACCGCGTACCGGAGTGAGTGTCACGCGCAAGTCCGTGGCCTGTCTCCAATTCCAAAAAACGAAACTAGGTACACGGACTGGCGGCCGGGCGCGCGACTCGAGGCACAGTCGCGCGCCGCAGCGACAAGTCCAGCGCTGGCGACAGGCGGTCCCAGGCGCAGCTACACCTGACGCGCACAGGTCACCGTCTGCCGGCAGGAACGACGTGCGATCCCTCGCACCGTTACAGGTAGCCCGGTTGGCTGCCGTTTGTTGGCCGCCACGTTCGTTAGTTGGCGCGAATACGGCTCGCATTCTCCTAATTAACGCAAGGTGGTACCCGACCGTACTCTGGCGCAGGCCTAGTAACTTCAACTACATGGAGTGGAGTCAATCGACCAAGGTCGTACCGCAGCTGCCCGGCACCGGCTTGCCGTTGGGCGCTCGCAGCGGACGTCCATGCACACAGGCGTCGCATTGCCTGGCAGTTATCAACCCGACAATATTACTTTAGACACCCGCGACAGACAGGCAGGCACTGGCCGAGTCGAACGCCGACACTAGAGCTGGGTCGTCACGCAGGCGTGCGTCGTCCAGGAGCATGTTCAACGTATTACGATCCGAGCATCGAGCACATGCGGCGACGAGCGAGCACAGGGCCGCCGCCGTCACCGGGACGTTGCGTTCCTGCATGGCATGGAGGACGAAGAGAGCGCGCGGAATGGAATCCGCTCTGGCGAACGCCGACAGGGCACTGTTGCACGCCGACGGGTGTCGGTCGGCAACGTGGTACCGTTCGAACGTGTCGATTGCACGCGGCAGCATGCCGGCGCGGCAGTACGCGACGACCATGGCGTTGTACGTCGGTGCGTCCGGGGAGTCGATGCAGTGGAAGACGCGTTCGGCAAGGGCGATGTTGCCGAATCGACTGTAGGCGGAGATGAAGGAGCAGGCAACATACCCGTCGAGGACGTCCGGGTGCTTCGAAACGTATTGGTCCAATACACGAAGGGACGCAAGACGGGTAGACTTGACGACCAGCTGGCTAAGCGCTGTGCTGTCGACGAGAACGTCTCTGGCAACCATCATGTCGAACACGGTGAACGCTTGCAGGATGTGGCCAGCGTTGGCCAGAACGCAGAGCAGGTGGTTGAACAGGCCTTCTGTCGGCGGTAGGCCGATGCCGTCCATCAGGTCGAGCGTCGAGATCGCCCGACTGTACCTGGACTCGGCCAGCAGCACCTTAACGAGATTGGCGAACACACGATGGTTCCTGGTGGGTGCGCCCGTGCGCCTGGACCGAATCACATCCAGGAGCTGTTCGGCGACATTGGCCGACTTGGTGGATTCGGCGCAGCACGCCGCGAAGATCGACAGGAGACGTTCACTGAATTCCACTGCGTTCTCGATGGCGTCCTGGACGAGGAACAACGCATCCCCGGGACGTTGTGCGACCCGGCAGGAATGCGCCAACGTGAACAGGACGTCGTGTGACCTCGGGCCGTGTTCCCGGTACACGTCGATGGACTCGTCGAGAAGATGGCGGCCCGCACGTTGACATGCGCTCAGGAACGTGCAGAAGAGACCGTCGTCGTTGGAGACGGGAACCCCGACGGACACGGCCGTCCGGAGGACCTGGGGCGCTTTCGACGGCAGGTGCCGTCTGCAGAACATCATCATGGTCATGAAGAGACGGACATCGACGGGGCATCCCAGTCGAAGGACGTGCTGGAACACAGCCCAGCCGCGGTGCGCGTCGTCATCGTGGCGAAGTGCGCGTATGGCCATCCCCATCGACGGGCGCTTCAGGAACGACTCGAACCAGTGCCACTGCCGATGGTGCAACCCGATCGGCACGGATGCCATCACGGGAGGCGATGCACGTGCACGTCGTTGCGCAGCAGCAGCACCCGTGCAGAACGCCGCCTTCACAGCAACACGACGATGCATTCGCGCGCTAAACCTGGAGCCAGCGGCGTCCGCGTGCAGGTAGACCAGTCAGCAATTAAAGCATACCCGCACAGTTTCGAGCAACAGCAGCCCAGCCTGGATTTGGGGGACCAACAACGACCGGCAGCCCCCTTGTGTTTGGCAACACGGTTGCAACGTGGGCCTGGACCGGTTTCACGAGGAGGCGGGCAGCTGGACAGCTGGACCCACGCGCGTCGCCCAGTCGAAGCTGCACCCCCCGGAAATGTGCGTGGCGAAGAAGTTGCGTCATGGCCACGTTGGCGACCGACGACAAAGGCAGTCTGTTCTCCATGCCAGCGTTGCCGGGAGCCGAGGAGATATCCGGTGGCGGCGTGCTAGCCTGCCCTGACTGTTCGAAGGCGTTCTCGTGTCAGTCGCTTCTCGAACGACACGCTCGCGTGCACAGCGGCGAACGCCCGTTCACATGCAACGTTTGCCTAAAGTCGTTCTCGCAGGTAGAATAACCCAGAACACCGAATCTGTCATCGGCAGACCTATTCTAATTCGCCAACGTCAGTCCTGCAACCTCGTCGCACATCGTCGCATCCATTCTGGTGACAGGTACGCTGAGGCACTCCGAGGAAACCGGACGCGTCTGACAGGTGCCCTGCGTATAGGCCGTTTGAGTGTGGCATCTGCAGACGGTCGTTTTCGCAGTCGTCGTCGCTCGTCAAGCATAGGCGGGTACATACGGGCGAACGTCCTTACCGCTGCACCGTCTGCAACAAGGCGTTCGCGACGTCGTTCACGCTGACGAACCATCAGCGATGTCACTCGGGCGACCGGCCGTACCAGTGCGAGATCTGCAACAAGACGTTCCTGCAGAAAGGCAACCTGTTCTCGCATGCGGCCACGCACGAGGACGCCAAGTACGCCTGCGACCGGTGCGACCGGAAGTTCCGGCAGAAATCGTCGCTGAAAGCGCATGTCGCCAAAGTACACACGGCGACGTGATATCGCCGCCCCAGCGGACGTTACTGTGAGCCCCCTCCGTCGGCCGTGTAACGCGCCGCCCCGATCCAGAAGAAGGCGGTACTGTACGGGTGGTCGGGCCCGGACGTCGCGGCCCGTCTGGTGTGAACCATCAGTCAGTGTAACGCAACCCGGTGTGGGGCCCACCCACCGCGTGTGACTTGTTTTATCAGCGCCGGCGTTCGCCTATTGTGTCATTGGGCGGCGTGCGGGCATCGGCCGGCACATAAGGCGGGCGAACAGCGGCTGAGCGGCGTCGTAGGCAGCATCGGGAAACTGCGCGTGTTGCTGCGTGCGGGGTATTCCGGGCGCCGAACACAGGCCGCTGACGGCAGAAGCTGTATCGGACAGTCGAGCTGCAGCCCCAGGGCGGCGCGCGCTCCCCATCCTCGGTACCTGATCCAGTCGCGGCGCGCACACCCGCCAACTACCGGGGCGGGCCATTACGCACCCTCGGCCAGTGCAGTGACGTCACCGGGCCACGCGCGTGAATCATCATCCGGTCCTGATCCGGTCAGGCACCCATTGTGCAGTCGGGCGGCGAGCGCGCCACCATTCCCGCAATGCCGTCCGACGATCGGAACGGGCTCGTCGATGAGCTCGCCAGGGCAACCGAGTACTTGACGCCTGAACCGGCCCCGGCCGCCAACGACGCCGGCGCCACGGCCGACGGCGACTCGTCACCGGCACCAACGTCGCCGGTGTCGTCGCCTACCGCCGCGTCTGCGTCTCGGCCGCCGTCCGGTAACGAGCTGCCCTGCGCACATTGCGACAAGGTGTTCCCGTCCAAGTCGCAGCTGGACCGGCACGCCCGGGTACACAGCGGCGAACGCCCGTTCCAGTGCCCGGTCTGCCTCAAGTCGTTCTCGCAGCGCTGCAACCTGACGACCCATTCGCGGATCCACACCGGCGACAAACCGTTCGAGTGCACCGTCTGCAGGAAAGCGTTCTCGCAGACGTCGGCGCTGGCCAAACACAAACGCGTACATACGGGCGAGCGCCCGTACGGGTGCAATATTTGCGGGAAGGCGTTCGCCACGTCGTTCACGCTGTCGAACCACCAGCGGTTCCACTCGGGCGACCGCCCGTACGAGTGCACGATCTGCAGGAAAACGTTCGCCCAGAAGGGCAACCTGTTCTCCCATACGGCCGTGCACCACCAGGGCGCCAAGTTCGAGTGCGACCAGTGCGATAAGACGTTCCGGCAGAAGTCGTCGCTGAAGGCGCACATCGGCAGAGTACATAGTGGGCAAGGGGCGCCCGTGGCGCTGGGCGCCGCCGGCAACGATGGGCCGACGGTCGGCAGCGTCGCCCCCGCCATCATAGACCTGGCGGTCGCCGCGGCTCAACTACAGAACCAATCGACATGAAACGAATACACTGCCGGCACAAGGCAGCTAGCTGGTTTCCCCCTGTATCGGTCGGCCCGGGGCGCTTAGGCGACGAGGCGTGTCGACCTGCGCAGGCAGATCCGGGACAGCAGCTGTTCGTAGGCGACGGATCCGACAAAGTCGCCGATCATCAGCAGCGCCAGGTCGTATCGGAACGCGCCGGCAGGCATGGCGTGCAGTTCGAGGAACTCGTTCAGCTCGGGCATCATCTCGACGGTCGCACCCAGCAGGAACGCGCCGGCGCTCATCAGCGCCCGGAGCAGCGCCTTGTTCTCGGCCAGGCTGGCCATGAACGGGTGGCCCTTGTAGTTGGCGGCGAACGTCGCCAGCGTCATGGACGACGACACCAGGTAGACGACCGTGTTGAGGACGTTCGGGGTAAACTCGCCATCTGGGTTCAGCGACGCCGCGTCCGTTGGGGCGTACGGTTTCGCCCAGGAGACGGCCGTGATCAGCGCGCACAGGTGGATGCAGAACTGGCCGACGATCGACAGGAACATCTGGACGGTGAAGACGGACGACTGCGGGCGCTCCGCCGACAGACGATCCAGCGGTTTGGCACGCGATATGAACAGGAACATCATGGCGACGCACATGCCCGTACAGGTCATCTGCGTGTCGCCGAGCTTGACGCCGTCTAGGTACAGGACCGACAGCGAGTACGCCGACACGAGGCACTGCAGCGCCAGGATCTGATACATCTGCATGGTGGTGACCAGCGTGCATCGTCCCTGGCGAACAATGTCGAGGCAGCAGTCGACCTGGCTCCGTTTCGACGTGAACGGCGCCGCGACGGACGCATCGCCTAACGGAACGACGCTGGGGCCGTCGGACAGGTCCTCCATGAGACGATCGCGAAGCGCTCCCGGAGGTGGGGCCCCGCGACGAGATCCAGCGACACGACGCGACGAAACAGTCGCAGGAGCAGAACCGGCACTAGACGCTGACTTGCTCTTCTCCCTGCTGCGCACGACAGACGTCAATGGGTGCAGCGCCTTAACAGGCAACGAGGCGCGCGCGCCTACTTTGTCGTCGGGGCCTTACTGCTGTACTCCGAGGCAGACGCGAGCAGGGCGACGCCGACGTGCGCTTGCTTCAGGGCACCAATGTCGTTCGTACCGTCACCGCACATCAGAGTCACTCGACCAGACGACTTCAGCGACGTGATGATGGTCTGCTTCTGGTCAGGCGACACACGTGCGAAAACGGACGTTGCACGAATGAGTCGGCTGCGCTGCTCGTCGTCGACGATCGCACCAAGGGCGGCACCGGTGACGCAGAGTGACGCGCGGAACGGTGGGACAATCTTCTTGCCGTCGAACGGTGTTGCACTTGCATCATCCGTTACGGCGATCCAGTCCAGGCCGCTGTCATCTGCCGAATGAACCATTAACCAGCAGCAGCCAGCGACGAAACCAATCGACCTAACCAGATCGAGGGGTAAGAATAACGGCAGGAGCCTCCGACGGTATGATCGTCAAACGCCTGGATACCTCGCAGGCGGTCAGCGCGTGATCACCCTGCGACCGTGGATCACGTTAGCCAGGAGACATAGGCTACGGGTTCCACGTCACGTACCGTGATCATGACAACATGGTGTGAGCTGCTACGGAAAGCCTTCACCGTCGATTGCGACAAGGGCTTGATCGGGCTCTGGAGGACCATAAAGCCGACGAAGATCAGATCCCGTTCGACTTCGCGCCTTTCGAGTTGCATCGCTTGCGATTCGTTGACAACAGCGTGGTTTCCAACGCGGAGATGCCTGTACGCCATCGCGAGAACACGACAGCCGAGCCTCGAGAAGTGACGATGCACGCAGTCGAAATCGGGAGGGACAGAACAGCACAGTTCGGCAATAGCTTCGGGTGCCCCTTTAGAAACAACGGCCGACTCCGAGTCATTGACATTGATGATACACGTCATCCGGCGCAGCGCTGATACGGATGGTTAAACAATGGAAGAACCGCCATAAAGTCGATGCTGACCTGATTCAAATGCAAACCGGCGAACAATCCGAAGTTGCTCTCCCTGACCGCGAACCGAATTAACGCCAGCATTCGATCCCGACGTCTGCCAGCCAACAGCAGAGAGAGCCGCCTTTTCGAGAGGGTCGCCGACTAGGCCACCGTCGAGATGGACCAGGCTGTGACACGTCCCGATGACTCTTCTTGACCATATTGGCGCTTGGTCGGCAGGACATAACTGCCAGAGGATTCAGCACGCAACGGTAACCCAACCACCTGTTGATACGTACGTCAAACTTATCGTCCGGTTCGTAGTCGGGAGGTGCCGAGCACGCAACACCGAGGAATTCAAAGGTGTCGTCGGTGAGCGTGCCGGTCTTATCGAAGCAGACGGTGTCAACGGCCCCGGCGAACGGAATCCGAAATGGTTCCGTGCAGAAGATACGCTTCTGCATCAACGCCGAGAGCGAAGTGTTCACGGCAAGCGACAGTTCCATAGGAAGCTCGGGCGGCACGACCGACGTGACAATCATGATGCAGTTCAGGATGAGCTTCGCACGCGACCGCGTTGGGTCATACCAGGAGTGAATCAGAACGTATCCGGCAGCAACGATCGCGAACAGCAGCAGGCACGCAATGAACAGGAAGGATTCGGCGTTGTTCACAGTGACGCGCTCGGTTGAGCACAGAATCGTCGACAGAAGCCGTCCTTGCGACGTGTGAAAGCCAGTCCTGAGAACGTATACGATGCAACCACCGTCGGCGGGACGTTTGACGGACGCGGGCCCCGTCTCTGTCATCGAATGAACAATGACGCGCGTGCCACCGAAGATCGCGTGAGCCTTATCAGCACCGTCAATGTCCAATGGTTTGGACAGTTCACCGGACGCTGCCAGCGGCTCTTTGAGCTACACAGCGACAGCGTTAGTTGCACGGCGGCGCTGTCAGCAGGCACGCAATAAGCAAACCTGTGGAACGGATTCGCCCGTAAGAAGCGACTCGTCGACAACGCAGTGTCCGCGTATGAGGACAACGTCACAAGGAACGTTTCGGACCAGGCCTTCTCCATATCGTTTCAAAGACAACAGGTCCCCGGGAAGCAGTTCAGAGGTGGACACGGTTCTCCAGCGACCGGCGCGGTACACGGTGACTTCATACGGCGCCGCCCGCATACTCCTGACTTGCTCCATTGACACTGTACGATGGGATGAGGAGCCCTGGGAGAATTCACGCACGACGATGACGCCTGACCTAGGCGGCGTTTCACGACAGACATCTCGAAGAGAACCAACATACACAGGGTCAACAGTGAGTAATACCAGTACTCGTCCAGAAGCCAGAGGCCGACGCAGAACATTTGGAAGACGAAGAACGGGGCGGTGGCGTGCTCGGCAAAGAGTGTCGAAAACAAAGGTAGCGGGACGTCGAATAGGTTCAGGCCGTACTTCGATCGCTTGATAAACATTTCGTCATCGTCGTGACCAAGACCCTGTGCCCGAACATAGTGCTGACGAGCGTGCGCCGTCGGGAAGTCAAGCTCGACAAACGCGGAATGATCCTGCGACCATATGAATTTCCGTCGTTGGTGGGTGAACCCGCGCTGCCCTGCGATTTTCTGCACACCAGTGAGCGCGCCATCGATATAGGTAACCAGAGCATCCAGAACAGACCTCAATCTTGCATAGAGACCACGACGACGTTGGTGAAGGTTTAACGGCAACGGCAGTCGCGTGACGGACGGATCGCACGCGACGGTACCTGATGAAGCATTTGAGAGACACCGACCTGCGTGACCAGGGTCAGAGTCGGGCAAACGGCGGCGATACACGGGCACGTACCAGCTGGTCGACAGGATGGTGATTCCATGACAGGCGACCAGCAATATGCAGGAGACGAACACGAGAATCGTATGCGTGCTCCAGCCATCCATGAACGCCAATGGGGATTTACTCGGCGCCGTGGCGCTCGTCGCCATCGTTGCGTTGAAATCGGCCATTTCTGTGATATTCACAACGGCGCTGCTGTCATCGACTGCGGCTTCGACGACGGCCTCAGGGCTGGGCGACACGGTGGTCACCTCGGTCGACACGTCGACCGATGGCGACGTCACCACGGCATAGATGGCCGCCAGGGCGATCGCATACCCAATCACGAACGGCCCGACGTCGAGTCGCGCCGGCGAGTACCGCGGCAGGCGCCGGTACAGGCGCGATGTGAACACGGACGGCGACTGCACGACCGTGTCGGACGGTATGTCCAGCATGATGCACCGGTTGCAGTCTGGGCCACGCCCGCCGCCGCGCCGCGAAAAAAATCAAGATGGACAATGGTCGTGCGCCTGTTTTGCCGCACTCGTCCTACCGGGTCGGCCGTCAACTTCCAGACGACGACCAAAAACGCTGTCAAACAGTCCATTTGTCCTGACCCGCGAGAACGACCCGGCGGAAACAGTCGACTTCGAGGAACACGCAACAGAACACCTGATCAACTGCGTTTCTAATTATCGCAAACGCATCAACTCCCAGGTGTGTTTTTATGAATCACGACGACGATGCGGCTGAGAAATGGCCCTACTGGGGCAGCTGGACTGCTGACGTACGCCCACGTGAGTGAAGCGAAGGGCGCCGAACAGTGCGAAGGTTGCCGGGGCGTGAAGCAGGCTGACGGTACGGCACGACGACAAAGACCATGGTCCGGGTCACGCCGACCTGGATAATGAGGTGCGACAGACACAAGGAGGACCGGAGCAGACGGTACGGTTCCGATTGCGTGTACGCGCGGGCAGGCACGGGCTCGTGCTCCACCAGGAATTCGGGGTCCAGTCGTGCGAACTGGGACCATAGCAAGTACAGCTCAGCAAAGGTTTGGCGGAACATGGGATCGCACAGTGGCAGCAACGAATTTAACGAGGACAGCGGATGAAGCCGAACGAAACGAGGCGGGTGACGCAAGCCTGGTGTCTGCACAGGACTGTGCCAGAACACGTCATGGAACAGGTGATGAACGCTGGGAAGGACGGTCGGCTGTTGATGCCACCAACCATGCTCTCCACGTGCCACAGGCACTGTAGCAGCTTGCGGTACGGAAGGCGGATGCGATGTCGATGCTGGGGCCTGGGCCGTCCCCTGTGGTCGCTGGCTCTGAGACGTCAGCGAGGTGGCAGGAGTCGCAGCCGCGGGGCGGGTCGCGTCGACGACGCCTCCGACAACGACGACTAGCGCAGCAATGGTAACGATGTTCATCGGCCTGGGCTCAGCACAGGGTCGGTGACGTTCGACTGGGCACGAACCAACGATCGAACCCTGCGAAACCATCTGAGCAGCGGAAACCCGTCCCGGCGAAACAGCAGTGCCGATCCGGGATCCCGCGGCCGCACGTCTCGTAGGTTACCGGGGAGGTGGCGCCGGTACGAACACCGCAAGGGACGCCGCCGTACCGGTCCGGTACTGGCGTGCGATCGAAGCCTACCTCTTGTCGACACGTCCCTGCCAGGTTACGCCTAATGACGACGTATATTCGTTACTGCTGCACGCCACTACTAGGGCCGCCGACGTCGACGTGAGCGTGCAACAGCAGGGCGACCTCGTGGTGGGCGTGCGCCGTCGCAATGCCGAACGCCGTCCGATTGAGGTTGTCCAGGGCGAGCAGATCGATTCCGGGGGCGCTCAGCAGGGATTCGACCACGGCCAGATGTCCCGTCGATGCGGCGACGTGGAGCGGCGTCTTTCGCTGGCTGTTGCGCGCGTTGACGTCTATCCCCGGGGCGCGTAATAGCAACTCAGCGATCTGTGCGTACCCACCGGATACAGCAAGAACGTGCAACACGGTCGTCTGCATATCGTCACGTGCATTGACGTCGATCCCGGGTGCCCCCAGCAGCAATTCAACGATGTCGTCATACCCGGCAAGCACGGCGTAATGCAGGGGCGTCATTAGGTCGTCGTTGTAGGCGTTCACGTCGGTCCCGGGCGCATGGGCCAGCAATGCGACAACATCGCGACGACGATGGATCACCGCCCAGTGCAATGGCGTCATGTGGGCGCCGTCCCGCAGGTTGGCATCGACACCGGGGAAGCGCAGCAGCAATATGACGATGCCGAGATACCCGGCAGGCGCTGCTCTGTGCAGAGGCGTGCTCTGCAAATAGTCACGCACGTTGACGTCGATCCCGGGAGCATCCACGAGAAACTCGACGATCCGTTCCTCGTTGTTGCGTGTCGCCCACAACAGCAAGGTCTCAAGGCGGTGCCAGAGCACGCCATTAAGCACGGTGGCGTTGCCGCCAGCGATGAGCAGACCTTGAATCTGGCGTACGATCGACTTCCTGGCTGTGGTGTCCGCGACCTGACCAAGGCGGACAATGCCAGGCGCGTTGCTCACAACGTACCAGAAGGGGTCTGTCTGTAGCGTGTCGCGCATGGCAGTGATGTCGCCCCAGGAACGCTTCGTAGACGTAATCGCGTCCATCAGGCCGCGCATGTCCAGGTAATTGGCGGCGACCATCAGCCGGCACTGGGCCTGCAGGCCCGTTGCCTCGAAGACGTCGTGCGCGAATTGGCCAGCAGCCTCGATCTGTTAATCATTGGTTATCGTCTACTCGCATTGAACGAACCTGGAATACCTCGTGCGATGCCGTTGCGTTGATGAACGTCACGATCGTATCCAGCTCGGCGTTGGCGATGGCTGACAAAGGAATCGGATCCACGTCGTTGAGACAAGCGAGGAGGTCGCCCAGCACTGCGGAGTGCTGGATGGCGGCCGAATCGTTGACGACATGGTCAACAAGGTCGCTGGAGCGGAGCCTGACAGCGTCGACGCGATATCTCCCGAGGAGAGCGATCAGGATCAGGGACGGCGCCATGATGGTGATACGCAGGGAAACGCCCATGGACGGCTTCGTAACGATATGGTTTGCCGTTCAACGTCTGGGACCTAGCCGAGGCAGATATACTGAAGCGACTCTACACCAAACTTGTTATGGCACGGCCGGGCCAGCAGCGGCTGGTAGCTGGAAGGGTCCATGACAATCTATTTATAGCAACGCCGTTGCCCGTTTTTGTTGCTGCATCTCCCGACATCCTCGTCGACTTGGCGCTGGAGACGTCACGAGAATAGTTCCGTTTCCCGCAGCAGTATCGTGGTGGGCCCGCTGATCCTCTTCATCTCCCTCACGTGAGCTAGTCGATCTGCTCCCAACCTGGCCTATCGTCACCGTTTGGAAACAGGTTTAATTAATTAAGTTCACTACGCTGTATGTGCCGGATAGATGATGTGGCGTTTCAAAATATATGCAACGCTCAACGACATCTTACCCGAACGTCGAGACAATTTCATCGGGTGGCAATCGCGTTTCGCCGAGTGGAAGGTTCCTGTCGCTGTCGAGTGGAGAAGGATTGTCATCGCTCACAGCGGCCTTGTCGAGTTGCTCTTCAGGAATGGATTCGTTAGCTGAGTGACCGGCGTCGGTACCCAGTGCGGCATTTGTGTTGGCGGTTAGTCTTGCCAAGTACAGTTCTCGTTGGTTCTCTTCATTCATCAGCTCGATCTGCAACTCAACGAGCAGCTGCCAATCGGAGTCAAACCCCTCTGCTACACTGTGAGCCTGATTTCACACCGCAATTCAAGCATCGGTACCATTGGCGCATTGGGCGAGGTGCTCGATAGCCTGACGTCGCTGATTCAATGACGCAAGCGCGTATCCTAACAGATGGCGCCCAGGCAGTAGGGAGTTGGGCGTCTGTACGTAGCCCGATAGGAAAGCTGCGCTGGCCTTATACATGCCGGCATCAAATGCGTTCTTGCCGGCGGCGTATAGGTCTAACGGATCCGGTTTGCGATTGAGTTGGACAGCCAGCCAGTGCACGATCTCCGCTGGCGCTTTGCTGTCATCGAACCCAACCCATGATATTTCGCTGTCAGCGCTTGACGGTAAATGTGAGGTAGATGGCGTCCTGCGCCCAATTCTCCTCGCCATCCGGCCTACCATGAAGTACTCAATCGATCTGGGCGAACATTAGGGCGCTCAGGCTATACGAGCTGGACCTCGGACTCCGCCACGGACTCCGCCACGGACGCCGGCACCGTGTGTGCGCCGAGCGCTGCGGTGTCCTGGCCATTTCGATATCAGCATGCAAGCAGACCGATAGACGTGAGTTCCCATATTTGCTTGACCGACATGAACGATGATGTCTTTATAGTTATCCCTGTCTGATAATTGATTGTTGAGGACAGCATTTGTATCTGAGTTCGCCACTATTTCGCGTAGCTAAAACCTTGTTCTGTTTGCCGACGGTTCTAACAAGCAATTGTCTTGCAGGTGCTTATTGGTCATTTCCGATGCAGAGGCGGCTGTCCTGGAGGCATCCATGGGGCTAATGCCTCCAGGACAATCGTCGAGCGCCTTCGAGTTTGACCAGACGTGAGGTCTCAAGGCATTGCCCGATGAAGAGTGGCGATATGCCCACTTCTGACACCTCTAATATGAACCTAAACGGTGATATTTACCTGGGCTCTGAGGGCATGTCGTTGTATCCAACACACGTTTGCTGTACTGCTGGTTCAATTTATGTACTGTATTTCGAGCGGCTATCCGGACAAGTTGATGGAGCATCTTCGACTGTAGTCCCCACAATGGTGGCTTACGTGCGGACATGCTCTGTCATCTTGTCGCCGTCGTGATCAATCAATATACCATCCTTTGCTTACCTAATGGTTCAGCACCCACAGGCAGTGATACTTGGGCACACAACAGTTGTCAACAACAGCAGTTCATCGTCGATTGGACACCTGGGTGTCAGCGTAACGAGCATGCGGGGTATCGATGCTATTACCGTTTAGCCGCTGTTCCAGATCACAATCCTCACGCTGCTGATGCCCTTCGGGTGCACCCGGACGTTCGGAACGAGGTCCCAGTGCAGCTGTGCCGTCCGATTCCTAGCACGAGCGATTAGACTCGTGCTGTTGAGCAGGGCCACCCGGGCATTGGGGCAACGTCCCCAGCACGCATATGCCGTCCACGAATGCATCTAAGGGTGCCACTACTTGTACCGTCCACCTGACTGATGGCCAATGATTCCCCCACCGTTGCCCAACGGATCCTGTCGATGGATCCACGGCCAGCGCTGGTCGTATCGCCGGCGCTGACCTGTCTGGCAAGGGCGCTCGGTTGTGTATCGCCCGCAAAGGCGGACCTGTGCACCTTGGACTGCTGTGCCTTTATGCTACAACTCGTCGCGATCCATGTCCGATTCGTCGTCGTACGCCGGCGCCCGCTCCGTCGTCACGATCGACATGATGATCCATCCGATAACGTCGCCGTCATAGTCGTCGACAACGGTGAACGAGCCAGCGTCGGATCTGGCCTTCAGCCTCCGCGAATACGTCTGTCCGGGCTCCCAGACCGTGTCGTCCACGTTCTGCTCCACGATGTCCACGAAGGCGTCGCCGACGGCGACGACGACGGCGACATGGCCGGTGCGCTCGTAGAACCCGGCCGGGCGCCAGATGAGCAGCGACCCGATTTCAGGCCGGACCCGTGATCCGTTCGCGAACCTGCGCCAGGCGACCCGCTCGCCATCAGCAACGCGCCGCACGCCGTCCAGGTCCCAGATCTGGTAGGCGTTGACGACGTCGTCGAACGCGACGCCAGCGTTCACGACCAGGTACCGCCTGGCCAGCTCCACACACTGCCACTGGAACCCGGTGAAGACGTCGCCCAGGAACGCGTGGTACTTGGGGTCGCCGGCCCGCAGCGCCTCGCGGTACGCCTCGGGCGACTCGGTGTGGCACGAACGCACCTGGACGCCACCGTGCGACACGCCGAGGACGTCGCCGAACGGGGCGCGCGCGTCGGCGCCGACGACGACGGCCGCGACCACAATGACGGCCGGCCACCACATCGCGTTAGGAGGCCGATGCCGTTTAGTACTATGGCGCGATATGCTCGTCTACAGTGTCGTCGTCGCCCAGGAGCCGGTTGGTCCTATCGACGAGCGCCCTGGACTGCCGTATGCTAACGACGAAGAAGCCGAGGGCGACGGCGAACGTGAACAGCGCGACGACGAGGATGCCGACCTGGACGGCGGGGACGAACGCGATGATCAGCAGGAGCAGGCCGTAGACGGCCAGGCCGGCCGCCCCCTTCTGGATGGCGCCCTTCAGCAGGCGGGCGCCGGCTACCGCGTTCGACCGGACGATCGCCTGCAGGTCGACCGTCCGGATACGCTGGTGGTCGGTCGTGTGGTGCGTGTCGTGCAACAGCTGCAGGTGGCGCTGGATCAGGCGGATCTCGCGGACGATCAGGACGCCGACGGCCACGTAGACGAAGGCGGCGAACCCGAGCGACCAGTAGTACGAGGCCGACGACGCCATCGCGAACATGACGACAACGATGACGAGGGCGATGACGGCGAACAGGACGCTGGCGCCCATCCACAGCTTCTCGAGCATGTCGGCGATGCCGAGCAGCGCGTCCAGGGCGACCTCGTTGTCGTCGGCGCCCGTCGCGACCGGGAACGGGTTCACCTCCGACTCCATCGCGATGCTGAACGACGACGAGGGCGATTGCGGCGGCGGCCCCGGTGCAGGCGACGCTGGCCGCTCGGGCGTCCTGGCTGGCGGTGCCGGCACTCGCCGCTGCTGCTGCTGCTGCTGCTGCTTGGCCGGCGCGCGTGCACGTGGCCGCACCGCGGGCACCGGCTGCGCCCTGATGCTGTCACCGTCGTCGTCGTCGTAGTTCCCCGAATCAAAGTCGTGCGAGTCGCTGGACGATCGCGTGACGGCACCCGAGAAGATCGACGACGGATCGTCGTCGTCGTGATCGAAGGACCTGCCGGTGCGGGACGTTCTCGTCGGCGACGGGTCGCTTTCCGCGAAGTGGCGGTCATCGTAATAACGGTCATTGTCGTCGTCGTCGTCGTCGTTCCAGACGCGTTGCTTGACCGAGTGCCGGTGCGTTTCGTCCTCGTGCCAGTCGAGCGGGGTCGGCGGTCCCCGAAGGAACGCCGCATAGGGCCTCGGTGGTCGCAGGGCAGGCTCGAACAGGGGGCGGTCGCGGGCGTCCTGCCATCGGCGACCGCCGTCGTAGTTGATTCGGGACGGGCGTCGCGGCGGGTCTGGTCGCCACCCGTCACGGTCCCATCGATGATGGTATTGCGGATCGTGGAACGGGTCCGGATCGGACAGCCGCCGACGCGACGTGCCGTAGGGCGGCGTCACCGCCGTCGGCGAGGAATGCCCGCGCCGCCGGCGACGCCGACGCTGGTCGTCTACGCCAGGCATTAGGCGGCATCACCGTCACCACATGGACGATGACCGCACGCGGAGAGATTTCATCGGCACGCACGGGCACGCGACCCGGGTCGTCGACGCGCCTGCATGCCGGAGCAGGCAGGCAGGCAGGCAGGTAGCTATCCCGGTTCGAATAACCTGTGGCGATCTGACGGCGAATGCGTCGGGGCGGCCGCGGACAAAAGTTTGCAATTGAGGCCCCCTTCCACGGAAAGAAGGGGGGGGGGGAATTTCGGGATCCGTCGAGCGCCGCCGGCAGACAAGCGAGCTGACGGCACAAAAACCAGGGGCTGACGAGTGTGTATGGAAATGTAAGAATGGGTTTGCGCGCACAAGCGACGGCGTGACGAATTTTGGGGAGCCGTGTGGAGGGACGCCCCGAAGTGGTACTAGCGGCAGTCTGTCAGCGTCCGCAACGAAGCACCTGCGGGTCACAGGCCCGTTCCATGTGCGAACGTTCCCGGGCGTGATCGACCCCGGCCGACGAGGAGGATGCCCCGGTATCGCAAGCGGGGGCGGGGGCGCGCGCTGGCCGCCGTCCCGGACGACGTGCGCGCGTCGATCGTCGCCTGGGTCGAGTGGGACGACTGGGACACGATCTGCGCTGTCCGCGCCGCGTCGTCCGCGTTCAGGAACGCCGTCGACGGCCACATCCGATGCGTGCTGACGCGCGACGCGATCCTGCCGATCACGTCGCCCGTCCCGGCCTTCTTCGTCGACATCGCCGCCGACCTCGTCACCAGGCCCGTCTGCCTCGGGTCGCGTCAGACGCTGCGGGCGCTGTTCGCCAAGTTCTACCGCGTCGGGCACCTGGAGGCGGTCCGGGCCTGCATCGACGCGCCGCACAGCGTCGACGCCGTCTGTTTCGACCAGGTCCTGACGCTGTGCGACCGGTTCGGCACGAACCGCTGCCTGGACGTCGTCCAAGCCTGGATCCGCACCACGAAACGCCTAAGGCGCGACGCGTTATCGGACGCGCTGGGCTCGGCCAGCATGAGGTGCCAATGGGATCTGGTCCGGCTCCTGATCGAACAGGGCGCCGTCGTCAACGGTAGGGAACACGCGCGTGCCTGCCCGCTGGCGCCGTGCTCACCGTCCGGGTGCAGAGTACAACAACGAGGCGCTGATCTGGGCGAGCTGGTTCGGCAACTGGGACGTCGTCCGGCTGCTGATCGACAAAGGCGCCGTGGCGTCCAGCTTCAGCAGCAAGGCGCTGGTCAGCGCTAGCCGTAAAGGGTGCCTGGAGATCGTGCAACTGCTGCTGGACCATGGAGCGGTGGCGTCAGCGCTACAGAGCCGGGCGCTGGTCTGCGCCAGCCAGGGCGGGTTCACCGCCATCGTCGACTTGCTGCTGAAGCATGGTGCGCACGCCACCGACCAGAACAACGAGGCGCTGATCATGGCGTGCGAGAACGGCCACTACGACGCCGTCGACCTGCTGCTGAGGAACGGCGCCGATGCAACGACGATGGACAACTATCCGGTCAGGCTGGCCCAGATCGGGCGGCATGACAGGATCGTCGGCCTGCTCGTACGGTACGGAGCGGTTGTGCCGGGCGACAACGCTGCCGTCGTGTCGTCGTCCGGGATGTTGATGCAGTCTGCGTTCCCCTAGCGGCAGTCCATGGCATGCTCATCGCTGACTGCTTTAGCAATTAGTGGATGTCGCCGAGGCGGCGGAACCCCGCCCAGTCTGGCGGGGGCTGATAGGAGAACGTCTGCATAAAGTCTAAGAGAACGCGGGTCGGCGCATCGTTCGTGACCATCGACTGGCAGATGGACAAGCCGTCCCGGGCGCCCTCCCATTTGCCGTCGACGTACAGCTTGACGGATCGGTTGAACATGTCGATCCACTGCGGGTCGACGCCGACGCGATACGGCTGCCGGCAGCAGGTAACGGTTAGGGCGCGTCGCCTACCGTCCATAGCAATAGGCGAACGCACCTTGACTTGGGTGGCAAAGTCCATCTTCACGTAGTTCGGTTCGCAATTCGGCTGCGGAATGAAGGATGGACGTGCCGACCCAATCTCATGCGTCGAGACTTCTTCTTCGGTACTCCCATCATCATCGTCGTCGTTGTCGTCGTCGTCGTCTCCATCGTCTTCCGCAAGTACTGAGAGGACGGTAGACCCTCGCACGGTCGGCAAGGGCGTCTGGTGGGGCAATCCAGAGTCTCGACGCGTCGGGACGAGAATAACGGACTCGCGTTTCCTCCGGCTCTCGGTCAGCATGATGCTGCCGCGGTTCAGCGACAGAAGGGGCATTGCGGGCGCGCTCTTCTGGATCTCAAGCGCCTCCTTCCCAATGTCGAACGTATACACCTGGTGCGCGCTCCGATGAGAACCCGGGCCCGAATGGCGGTCCCGGTTGCGCGCCCGTACCCTCATGGGGTTCGACCCGCTTCTCAGCTGGACCACATCGAGGCAGCGGCTGAGCTGCTGCATCGGTCCCGACAGCGTGTCGTAGACCTCGCCGGAAAATATGAGCGGCACGCCGTACACCTTCGTGAGCTCCTCGAGCACTTGCGACATGTCCACGTGAGGAGACAGGTACGACGCGTCGATCTTCAGTTCGCTGCCAATGGCACCCTCAATGGCCCACCCCCAGTGGATGCCGACACCTGCGAAATTCCGTCGTCAGTTCACCGGGCGCGCACGTGGCGCGAGCGCTACGAGCACGACCGAGGTTGACGTTGTAGTTGGGCATGCGGTCGGTGATGCGGGTGTTGACGCGCCAGCTCTGCAGCTGTGGCGATGTCAGCAGCTCGACGATGCAATGGACGAACGCGATGACGGCCTGATCCGCAATGTGGTGGTGCTGGAATGCGCCAACCTGCATGGGCGGCCGTGCAATGCGTCAGCAGGGTTGCAGGGGAGGCGACGTCGAGCGCCATACCGATTGCGGACGTGCAATACTTTCAACATCGTCATCCAGCTTCCAGACGATGAGAAACGCATCACCGATGTTCTTATTCGCGGCGCCGCCCAACCGATGACAGCATCCGTGAACGACGTTCGCAATCTGGGTCGCCGCGTTTCAGCACCGTTGGCAAACGCGACGCAGCGTCCGTACCTCGTTTACGAACACCATCACGTTCTCCTGGAGGCATTCGGTGGTGTCCGTGAACCGTCGGATGTCGCAGAACGCGAAGAGCGCGTTGACGCGACAGCCTGGCAGCATCGGGTTCAGCGCGTTCTGGTTCCCGGCGAAATTCTTCGCGATGATATTGGCGCCCGCCGACCCAAATCCGATCTACAACAATAGTGGGGGTTAGCCGCTGGCCGTACCGACCGGCCGCACACCTGGGCGACCTGAAGAAGAGACCCCAGCTTGATCAGCGTGTTCTCAAGAAGGTCGGTCTCCAGTTGCCGTGGTTTGGACCCGTCATCATCGGAGCTGTTGTCGACGTTGATGACCCCGAGGGGGTCGGACGCCAGCTTGCGCACGAAGGTCACCATGCGCTCCACGGGTTCGATGGCAAGCACCAGGGCATCGCGCGAGAACAGCAGCGCCCCGACGCCGAGAATGAGGACGGTAAACGCGGTCAGTGCACAGCTGACACATCAATACGACGATGTTTTTAGAGAGGCTCAGCGGCTGGGCGGCAGTGATGTACCTGTATTCCGCAGTGGTAACCGTCTTTGCTTTGATGTCGCTAACGGCCACAGACCGACTGGTTGATATTGTTTCCATTTCCACAGTGCGGAAACTAGGTACGCCTCTGTTAGCGTTCCCTTACGATGCGCATCCCCGGGGTACGTACCCATCAGAAGGAAGGTCCAGCAGAACAGTGTCGTCGACACGAACGTAGAGCAGATTGACGTATGGGCTTGCCAGCAATGACCGTATCAACGCGCTCTTAACGTCTCCTGATGCGCTCTCGATCCTTTCGAGCGCCACCAGGACCGTTTCGTCGACCTGCGCATTCGATTCAGCGCTTTCCGTTCCCATCGAATCGAGACGGTTGCGACCGGCGTATCTATCAGCATCGGGACCACAAACAGAATCAGAAGGACGACAACGACGACTCGCCTGGTCGTCAGGTCGGCAAGCTTGCGCCCGACGATGCTTCCTTGCTCTAAGCTGGATTGAGTGGAACTCACCGGATCCGGGCTCGCTGTTGTCGTGGTCCCCGCGACAGCCAAGGAGGGCCCACCCTCCGTTTCCTTCTTATCAGCAGTCGTATTCGATTCAGCGGCAACGTCGCTGTCGCCCTCTCTTCCGGTGACAATCCGCTTGACGACCTTTCCGAACCGGCCTAGACGCACGATTCGGAACATGCGGCCAATACGCGCGGCTCGGGTGCCGATCTTGGCGGCCCGGCCTGCTCGCGCGACCGTCAGACTGCTCAGGCTGACAGTAGCGCCAGGCGCCAAGTTGTTCCACACCCCTGGAATGTCTGTTGCCATGGCAACCGTGGACAGAAGGTCGAGGAAGAACTCGAAGGACAGGATGTAAACCCTGGGCATCGTTACGCACTGGACGACGAACTCAAACAGGAAGAGGCAGGTTGCCACAGTCGACAGTATGCCGAATGTCGTATCGGCCGACGTTGGCGCCCAAGCGATGCGCGCGTCGTCACCGAACAATGAGAACAGCGTGACGATCGTCATCAGGATAACGAAGCCCGGACGGTCGGCGAACTGCCGAAGAGCAACCTGCATCGTCGACGGTGGCCTGTCGATCTTGGGCGCTGACTGCGGCCAGCCCGGCAGCTGGACGTGCTTCTTGGCTCGGGGGTTCTCCTCTTCAATGACAGTGATATCGTGCTTCATCTGCGGCGTGCTCGGCACCATCGTCAGCGTCGCGTGGTCCGCGACATTGAAATTCTTCTTCGACGCGGGACGCTGGTGGATGGAGCGGCGCGACAGGCTCCTGACGGTCAGCTCGCCGAGTTTGTTCGGCATCGGCAGCAGGTCGCCGCCGCCGCCCTCCATTTGCGAACGCGGTAGGTATACCGGTGCGACGCTAACCAGGAGATCCAAGACGGGGGATCGCGTACCCGTGGCGCGATCATGCTAATCAGGTCCAGGAGCCCAGGGGTCGGCGTACCGCCCGCCCCCGCCCCCCGCCCACCTGCCTCGCCCTGTCCCACGCACCAATTCGGGACCCAATCCAACTGGCAGCGCGACGGGTCGGCTGCACTGTGGGCTGCAGCTCTCACACTGGCCGGGTCACTCGAAGCTGCCCCCTCCCCCTGCCCTGTCCCGCGCAACAATTCGGGACCCAATCCAACTGGCAGCGTGACGGGTCGGCAGCACGACAGGTCGGCAGCACTGTGGGCTGCAGCTCTCACACTGGCCGGGTCACTCGAAGCAGCCCCCCAGTAGTTCCTGCAGTCACGGCTTGCGTGCGTGTTTTTGCGCTCGCACGGCCGACGACCCCCGACGTGGTAGTATGACTCGATTCGTGGTGGAGCAGGGCGCCGTCAACGGTGGGGTGTGGTGGTGGACGCTGCACCGTGCGCGTCCAGTGCCGGATGATAGGCTGACGGGGTCCTCGTCGGTGTGCAGTTGGCGGCAAGTTCGCCGTGGACCTGACGGTAGACGATGGGGACATCGCCCAGGTGTACGGCCGAAGCGGGATCGGCAAGTCACAGGTTCGGCGATACATATCCAGATGTGTCATTTGCGCCCATGCTTACAACCTGTTCGATCAGCTCCTTCGTGCATTGGCGAACTTGAGGCCGTTGTCTTCCGGCAGGGCACTGCTGAATGGGAAAACGTGCCATGAGCTGGGGGTCCGTCTCTAGGCTCTACCCCAATCTGTAATGGTACTGATTTACCCTGCTTATAGTCGGTACTCTGGCGGTGTCAGGTCTGCTACGTGGCACAGAAAGCGCCGAACATGTCGGGCACGCCCAGGGAGTTCTTCCACAAGATCAAATCGTTTCGTGTCCGAGAGCAGCGTAATGCGACGGGTGCGACGTTCGAACTGGCGCCACCTGACCTGTGTCTGTTTGTAGATCGCCTATGTGCCCCATCCGATGATGTCGTCGAGGCGTTCTGTGATCAGTGGTACCTGAATCCGGCCTGCCTGGACCAACCATGGGCGCAACTGAGCGGTGGCGAGAGTCAGCGTGCGCGCCTGGCCATCGCGTTATCGTTGCGCCCACCGGTCCTGCTGCTCGACGAATGTTGCAGTGCACTGGACGCGGCTGCCACTGCTGCCGTCGAGGCGTCATTGAACGGGCAGCCGGAGTGTGCCACGATCATGGTGTCGCATGATGTTGAACAAAGAGCTCGCCTGGGCAATATCCGCGTCGACTTGGACGCGCTGATCGCAACGTAAGCGCAAGCAGCCCTTATAGGCCTCCTCCCACCTCGCACTGGGCACTAGCGCCAGGATTCCTTCGTCATTGTACCTATTATTAAGCGCGTCTGTTGACACTCGTGACGTCTGGGTTCTTTGGCGTGCTTGACGAACAGAACTTGTCGTCCCCTAATAGCGTCCACCGAGCGCTATCCACGTAACAAGCAACCGTCAATCCACTCGCCGGATCCTGGCGGGCCTAAGCGCGTACGACGCAACGGACGGCTAATCGGTGAAACTAGCAATGCCATGGCAGTGGAATTTAACAGCCGCTATTCAGCGCTGACGGATCGCAAGGCCACGTAATCGGACGACGAGTCTCTGGTTCGAACGAACGGCCATGAGAGGCATCCGTACACCTGGCGACACAGCCAGACGAAGATGTCGGTTCTCTTGCCCTGGACCTTGGAGAGGAACCCATCACGTAGCCGCAGCTCGCCATCAAACATGAGCCAGCTCGTGATCAGCGTGGACGCTCCGACGGATACGCAGACAGACAACGAAATCCTACGCCACACACACATGGGGTCCGCTATCCAAGTCGAACCGAGCGGAACTCACATGAACATGATGACGATCTGGTACCGAGAGGCGGTTGCGGGTTCCTGGCCCGCTAACAGCTGCCCGGTCATCATCCCTGCGGGCTCCCGGTCAGGACTCGGGCGACGCCTACCGACGTTCGACGCGTGTTACCCGGAATCGACACGAGCCCGATGACGTTCATGGTGTTAATGGTTGGCAGCATGCCCGTTCGGACGGATGACGCCAGCAGCGGCGCAATGGTCTCCCACCAGGACGCGCCGAATGCCAGGTAGCACTCGAGACGACCCCGCCATTGACTGAACTCGCTCAGCAGATGGTCCTGACGACAGACAGTGTCCGACATCAGAGACGGGCGTCGGCAAGCTTGCGTGGCACAGTACGAGGGCAATCGTTGTACCACTAAGCGTGGCCCCCAGTAGCATGCCGTTCAGTGGGACCAGATACCGGGCCGACCACCAAGGACGGACCGGGACGACGAACGCGATGCAGAGCGTCAGCGAGACGGCCACTGACAGCAGCATGGACAGCAGGCAGACGAAGAACATGCCTGGGTAGACGTGCGACGGCCTCGCATACGCTTCTCGAGCGGCGACCAGCAGCGACACGACGAGCATTACAGACACTTGAACAGCGTGCCTGCCGTGAGACCAAACCCAACGCTGCTCCTACCGATGCACGACACGTACCCGGCACGATGCTATCGTAGGAGAACACGGGGGCGAGGATCACGCCCAGCAGAGACAGCTGCGCCATCGTCCGGCAGGACGCGACCAGCAGGTTCGCGTGCAGGCCGAGGTCGAGCGCGTACGACGCGACGATCGGCGCCAGCATGAACGTGCAGCACCAGAGCAGCGACGACACGGGCAGGTCCAGCGCCGCATCCGCGCTCGACGTCATTGCCTCCCTATTTTTCTATTATCAATTCTATCTGAATACGCACCTGGCATTGTATTTGTTATATCCCGTCGATTGTCTAGTACACTATAGTGTACTAGAGACATTTTTGCGTAGCCTAAAATAGATGCAGCATGGCGCTCTAGTACACTCTAGTGTACTAGAGCGCCGTTTCGCGATAGTTTGCTGAAGCCTGCCTCTCCAAGAAACTTTGGACTAATCGTGTCATTTATGGCCCGCTGGGTAGAGCACGTCGAAAAATTCCACCCACAGATTTATGGCGGTTCCTCGACCTGTGCATCGCTGCTGGAGAGTCGTCACCAGGAACAGCATCTCGCCCATGGCAGCAGGACGCTGTGGAACGAGCAGAACGGCCACTCGCGGTCGTGGACGCGGTCGTGGACGTGGTAGAGGTTCCAGCAGAATCGTCAGCTCGGGTCGCAGCAACAGATCGGAGGCCATAGCCGCGAAGGACCCCACGGATGGGTGGAAGGTGATCAGTCATCCAGACGGCATGTTGTCGTCGGTCATGATGGAAGACCAGTGAGTTCCATGCTTCTCAGAACGGGCTCGTCTATACTTTCAGGTGGTGGGTTCGCATGGACCTACGTGCTCGCAGCTTGGTAGTTGATATGAACGCCGGCAGGTATGCCAGCGTACGTATCGAAGCCGAGCTGTAGGCGAAGTCAGGACGTCGCCGTAGTCGGCGCCTCCGATCAAGCAGCTCGTGTTAACATTGAACTCGATTCATTTCCTTGTTTCGGTCCGTTTGTTGAGGAGTTAAGCGACGAATGCCGCTGAGGCTCTAGTACACTATAGTGTACTAGAGGCTATTTTGATAGGGAGTGACGGGAAAAATATGCTCAACTTGGCAACGTTGTTCCTCGCCAACTAGGTGGCCGAATTTTACACAACTTTCAGCTCCCAATCCAGAATGGCGTAACCAGTGTATCACAATGCCAATGACTTAATAATATGTCCTTGCTAAAGTTTTACGTCCAGTCAAACCTCTAGTACACTATAGTGTACTAGTCCACGGATCGCGGGGATATACCACGGCGTAGACGCTATTGGAAGACGGACCCGTAGAATCGGAACGTCTTCGGGAGGAGGTAGAAGAACAGTTCGGGGTCGTCGATGGGTATGCCCAGGGCGCGCACGACCTCGTGCAGGAACACGGCGTTGAACTCCGACATGGCGCCCGTCTGCCCAGCGGGTCCCTGGCGTCGGTACTCGCCGGCGAACAGGGCCGGGCAGGTGACGGTGACCCATTGCTGGGGCGCGGCGCCCGCATCGCGACCGGGTGCCGATTGCCGACGATAGTTCATGGCGTCGACCATCGGCGTCTGCTCCTGGAACGGCTGCATGTGGTCCCAGGCGTGCGGCACGGCGCGTTCCGCATCGCGAAGGCCCTTCAGCGCCAGCCCGGCACGGCCGCCGTCTTCCCAGATCGCCACGCAGGGCACGCTGCCGAGCGGGAACGACGGCTCGGACGGATCGTCCCACCCTTCCGCGATCGTCACGATGGTCGGCTTATCGAACACCGTCGTCTGGTCCAGCTCTGTACGACAGCACGACGATCGGGTCAACCAGAGGGCGTCCCCGCACACGCGAACAGGCCCGGCCAACGGTTGCGAATCAGGGACTGGATCCAGTACGTGGCCACCGGGATGATCTCGAACGAGATCTGATGGAAGTCGGCCTCGATGAGAACCTGTCATCGTTCGGCTCCGTCAGCGCACGGGCGGGCGGACCGATGCCCGGCCCGGGTACCTTCGTGACGCGCACACGGCTAAGGATGCGCTGGACGGCGAGGTGCCTGGCGGGTTCTCCCGCAAGAGCGTCGTCGCTCTGCGACCGGATGCCGTCGAGCGTGTCCCGGAGGCGCTGGTGGTACTGTGTCGCGAGCAGCGCGTCCATGCCGCCGACCTGCCTTGGGTAGGTGTACCCCCGGGTCGCGATCACACTTTATAAATCAACTGCCGATGCGGATCCCAGCGCTGATGCTGTTTTGGGTGCCCGTCTTCGTCGTGCCCACCGCCATCGCCATGTGCGTCTGGCGGCCCGACCCCGACCTCGACAGGAAACTCGTCCGTATTGCCGCGGTTGGGACGCGTCGCGTCGCCAAGTCACTGACGCGCGCGCCCGCTGCCAGGTCGCCATCCTGCCGCCCCGGGAGCTCGAAGCGCGCCGCGCCACCAGTCTCGCCGCCCTGCGGCAGATCCTCGACCAGGCCCGCCCCGACGACAGCACCAAGTAGCCACACCGTTTCGCCACATACATGACCGACGTACGTGTACAGGACGACGATAGCATCATCACGCGTAGGACGTCGTACCGAACAGGCGCGCACACGCCGTCGTCGTTTGCGCGTCGGTCCGCGCCGTCATGAAGGGCGCCGTCGTCACGCTGGGGCTGGCCGTTGCCGTCGCGGGCGGCTGCGTCATCGCCGTGCATTACGACCAGGTGCGCAGCCGGGAGGTGGGTCGCTCGTCGTCGCTGTCGGTGGACGTCCGCAAACGTGACGGTGGGCGACATAGCTGATGCACCAGGGCGTCGTCCGGGATAGGCAACGACTCAGGGAACGCGGCGACGCACAGTAAACACAGGGGATGGGGCGAGTGTGTGTGTATCAGGCGTAGAATTTCGGTCGTTTCTGGGACGTGGACGATGCTGCGGCGGCGGCAGGGTCGGCGGGGCGTTTGGCATTGGCATGCTGTTGTGCGACAGGGGCGCCTGCGGCAGGCGCCGCTCCTGCCGGGCCGGGCGCCTCCTGGGCCGGCATCCGCGCTGGGTACTTGCTGACCTGCCCGTTCTGCCGCACGAACACGTTCTGGTGCGGTTCGGGCGGTTCGGTGAAGTACCGATGCTGCAGGGCCTGTTCGGCGGTCCACCTCTGCTTCGGGTCGTATTCTGTCCCATAGCGGTTCAGAGCGGCGCCATGCAATTCGGGTGGCACCACAACAACCGAGTATGTGAAGGAGAAGGTCGCAAGCGGAGCTGTTGCGGTCGATCTTCAGCACCTGCGGTAGGCAGAACTGGTACTCGTCCGCCGGCCACCCGGCAACCTCGCCGTAGAACATGAGGTGCTTCATGTCGGGCCATTTCTCGAGATCGGGCTAACAGCGGCCCCCGTCAACAAATGTCGTGTGTCGGCATGAACCCGAGCCGACCTTTCCCAGAATGCGGAAGATCTTCTTGATCTGATCCGCCTGGACGGCGTGCTTCTTCTTGACTTCGCTCCCGGTGAAGATCGCCCGGGTCAGGATCAGCTCGGCGAACACGCACCCGATCGACCAGATGTCGACGGCGCGCGTGTAGTGACAGGCGCCCAGCAGAAGCTCGGGGGCGCGGTACCAGATCGTACACACGTCTACGACGTTCTCAGCACCAGGGCCGTCGATTCAACGATCAGAACATACCGCCATCGGCAACGAGACTACGCAGCGGGTCCTGAAAGATCCTGGCAAGGCCGAAATCGGCAATCTTGACGGTCCCAGGCGAATCGCCGGAATCAGTGACGAGTATGTTCTGTGGCTTCAGGTCGCGGTGCATGATCCAGTTCTCGTGCAGGAACTGGACGCCTTTCAGCAGCTGCCAGATGATCGACTTGATCATGCGCGGCTCCATGCGCGTGTTCGTCTTGCGATGGTGCCGGATGATCTCGCCCAGGTCGTGCTCGGCGTAGTCGTAGACGAGGCTCAGGCCGGGCGAATCGCCGGCGCCGTGCGGGTTCATGAACACCCTCTCCAGCGTGACGATATTCTACAGACATCGTCAACACAGGCCGACAGCGGTGGACGCCCGGGTGACCTCGTGTGGGAACCTGGAGATCTCTTTGAGGATTTTAATCTCTCTGTACGCGTCCTGCGGAATGCCCATGCCCTCCCGGACGGAGTTCATGTGCTTAATGGCGACCTGCCGCACGCATTCGTCAGCAACGACGACGACGACAGGCGTCGACGACGGCCGCCTCACGAATTTCGACGGGTTGTCCTTGCGGTGCGCCTTGTAGACCTTGCCGAACGCCCCCTGCCCGATCAGGTAGTCGACCTGGTACTGCTGCGACGTCTCCAGGAACTTGGTCGTCAGGTCGTGGATCGTCACCGGATCCATCGCTGCGACCCGCGCAGCGCGCACGGCGCACCTGGTACTGACGACACCCAGCGTCAGCGTCGCCGCGGTCCGAAGGCGCACACACTGTACGGCGGCTCGAGGCGCCCGGGCCTGTCTTCGAACTGCAGCCCCCGTCACGGGTGACTGCAACGAGCGACAGGGAAGGGCGTGTTCTGTGTTTAATGACATTGGGAACGCAGGTGCTACTGCCGTTTGTCCTTGTTGGCGTCGACGGCGCCGTCATCCGCACCGGGGAATACGGCGCCCGCAAGTGGCAGGAACCTGGGCTTGTCGACGAACCGGCGGCCGTCGTGATGAGCGGCGAAGAGGGTGACCGCGGGGCCGATGAAGAGGGTTACAGCGATCAGGCTGGAGAGCGTCGGCCGGGATTCCGACGGCAGGCCGAAGGTGGCCAGAAGAGCGGCCATCAGGATCATCATCGAACGGGACACAACGTACTGCCATACGGAACGTAGCCCGCCGTTAGGGGACGGGTCCGCATACGGGAGTTCCTCGTGGTTCGACACCGACTTCAGGTCTGGGCGATAGTTCCCGAGGAACAGGTCGATCGAGTCTTGACGGAAACCATCGCAGAAGTTGTTCAGGTAGTACCGTGTGATCGAGTTGCGCGCGTCGTTCAGGGCGCCGGTAACCGATCGCTTGCCTGTGCGCGTGAAGTCGGTCTTCAGCGCGCCGGTGCCAGAATACTGCAGGGACAGCGCGTCGGCATTGTCCGCCCAGACGACCTTGAACGTGTGCGACAGGGGCCCGTCGAGGCCGACAGTCGACGCACCCACCGCTCGCAGCTGCGTTTCGAGGACGCGCTCAGCGAAGACTGATTGGACGACGTTCGTTCGGTCGAGGCAATCCATGCAGTTCGTTCGGAAGCACCCGTGCTGTTCCTTCTGCACTTTCCACGAATTGTCCTTCGGCGCGTACGTTCCCAGGAAGAACCCCATTGGGTCGAACTCGGATCGGACCTCGGCGACCAGCTTGCCGATGTTCTCATAACGCATACGTTTGCACTCGTTGTGGAAATCGAACGATATCAACGAGTACGGATGCGAGCTCGATGGCGAGTACGGCGGCACGCCCGTTTCGAACGCGTTCTTGATTGCCAGTTCGCGTCCCTTCTGGTTCACCAGGTTGACAAGGATGCTCCGGCCGTACAAGGTGGCGTGTTCGTCCAGGTTCCGCTTGCATAACGCCAACGACTCGGCGCTGTGGTCGATTTTAACGGGTGGCGCCCATCGAAGGCAGGCCATCTGCGACCACAGCAACGGAACCGACCCACGAGTCTGAACGAACGACGAGACCGTGGCGCCCTTCACGATAATCTGCTCCTGTTCAGCAAAGTTCACAGCAGCGGCACTGTGGTCAACGCCACGACGCGTGAACCGGGTCCCGGCGTTGCGGCACGAGCGGCGAGAGAACAGCGCGTACACGATATCGAGGGCGTCGACGCGGACCGATGTGAAGAACCCGCTCGCAAGGACAATGAAGCACGGGTCGACGTTGACGGACAGGTAATCGGACAGGAGATAACGGTTCCAGAAGAACCGTTCATCAGCGCGGCCCACCAGGTTCATTGAAGTATCATTCAAGGCTGTTTGAAAGGTTAGAACGGAGGGACCCGCATTGCACGATGGGTGCTACCTGCAATTCGTTGCACTGTGTGCGTCAGGTCGTACCCGTATGAGAAATGGAACGCGGATGACGACAGGACTTGCTCAACCATCTCCAGATATACCTTCTCCTCGTTCCGGACCACGTCTGGAAACGGTCAGCTTCCGACACCACTGTGGGGACGTGATGGCGTACGGTCTGGCAGGTCATCTTCCACACGTCTGGAAGAGAATGGGATGATTTTCGCACGGACGACCGCGTAGATTGGCTTGGAGTTCATCGACGCGACGACCCTGGCTTCCGAGACATGCAACAGGTATCGTCCGCGAAGCAGTTTGAGGACGCCGACAACGCCGAACGTGTGCTCCGACACGGCCTGCAGCACGAGCGACGGGTCGAGGCGGTCGGCCACGGCGACGGCGCCGCCGTCGCCCCGCTGGATGTGCAGGTTGCTGCCCAGCGGATCATCGAGGTCGCGCTCGACGACGAACTTGTCGGGCAGGACGTACAGGCGCATGGGGTCCGCGCACGGGCGGCAAATCAAACAATGGTCGTGGGATGGTCAACAGACAGTCGCGCCGCCATGGCCGCCTGCGGGGCCTGCCTTGCCCTTCCCACCTTCCCAAAAAAGAACGTCCACGAATTACACAGAAAAAACAACGGTTCACGTTTTTTTCGTTTTCAGCGGACTCGTGCAAAGCCAAGACGACAACCTGACGCCGGAACAAATATAGCACTTATCGCCAGACATGAACGGCGCCCGCGTATCTACATACGGTCACTGGTTGCAGGGGACGCGTTCTGTGGAAGGAGCCGATGATGGGTGCGATGGGGAGATACTACCGACGCACTGTCGAGGGTACGGTCGCATGGGACGCGCGCCTTCCATATCATTATCCACGTGTGGGCGGAGCTGCCGACGATGCTCTCGACGGGGGTGCTTGGCCAGCTGGCGTTCGGCATTGCCATTGTCATGCTCGTCCTCGACGGCGTCGTCGTCGTACCGTTCGTTGTCGCGTACCTGCGCCGCCGTCATCGCCAGCAGATCGGCGCGCGCCTCCCCGTCCTCACCGTTGTCATCGTCCTGGCCCTGCAGGTCAAGGTCACGCACGACCTGCTCATGATCGTCACCGGCGACCGATACCTGGATTGCTACTCGCAATCCACCATGGTTGTGCTGACGTTCCTGGCCACGGCCACGTTCAACCTTCGGGCCGCCCTTCTCTACTGGTCGTACCGTCTCACCCGCGCCCGAATGATTGTCGCCGCCGCCCCGTTGCAACCGACCACACCGACCAGCAATGCCTCAAAGGCGACCGCAGTACCTGTCGTCGCGATCGGTCCATCTCCCGTGTTCGACGCCATCGCGCCCGTCAGCACGACGGCGACGGCCGACGTTGTGCCCAAGAAGACGCCGCAGGGCCTGTCCAAGTCCGACCAATGGTTCCTGAAGCGCCCGGGTCTGACCGGCGGGTCGTCTATCGCTCGGATCATGTACGCGAACATTGCCGTTCACATTGTCATCCTGCTGGGGGCGTTCGTCGACGTGACCAGGCACCCGCAGACCCCGTCGCAACGATGCTCGGCGTCTGTCGCGTACACGGCGTTCTTGTTCCTGTGGACCATGGCCCTTCTCGCCCAGCAGATCTACTACGTCTCCCGTATCAGGGTCGTTGTGGACGTGTTCCAGATTCGCCCGGAGCTGGTGCGCGTCTGGTACTCGTCCATGGCGCTGCTGGTGATATACCTGATCCCCCCGCTCGTCACGTTCAGCAGCACCGTGTTCCCTGTCGTCCCGCTCGCGTACTGGGCCATCCACAAGTTCCAGGTCGCCGTCCAGATCATCCAGCCGGTCTACCGGGTCGCGCGCGACGTCGACGACGACGAATTCATCCGGAAGCAGGAACGGCCGCCGGTCGCCGACGTTATCGAGACCGCCGAAGGCGCCGCCGCCCTGACCGCCTTCATGGCCACCGAGTTCGCCGTCGAGTCGCCTCTGTTCCTCATCGCCGTCCGGGATTTCAAACGCATGTTCCCCAAACGGGTACCGAAGTGGCCACCGGCGACGTTCGCAGCGCCTAGCAACTGACCCAGCAGTGTGTTCTGTTCGCAGGCGAAGGCGCGCCCGAACCAGGCCGGCGGGGAGCCCGCGCCCGGGTCTAGCTATAGTCCCGGTAGCGTGGCGCTGCGCTCGATGCGAGGCGAATCGCTGACGGCGCTAACGGATGAACCGTCGGACTCTGCACGTGGGCAGGTGCCGGACGCGGTCATTGACGCCGCCTTGTCCATCTTCGAAACGTACGTCAAGTCCGACGCGCCGTTACAGGTGAACATCAGCTCTGCGGCGTACAATTCCATCGTCGCCGCCGTGCAGGAACCCGGCCGCCTGCCCACCAGGGACATTTTCGATTCAGCCGTCACCGATGTGCTGGCCTTGTTCAAAGGAGGCCCTGTGGCCCGGTTCTGGGCCTCCGAGCACGGACGGCGACTGCTCGTGATCGGATAGCCAAGTCCTGTTCGCTTGGCTGGTCTTCGGCACACAATACACCGTTTAGTTTCGACCGCTATCTCGTCGCGCGATCCGAATGGACTTGAGTCGTATTCGGGCGCAGGTTGGCCGCTGGTGAACGGCGACTCGTTGCCTGGCGCTCTGCTTGTACGGTAGAGGAAATCGTGCGGAGCGCCGATCGACAGCGGTACCCGGTTGCCGAATCGCTGTATGGGCCGCCGACCTCCGTGGTGCCATGCTGCCCGACCTCGCATATCGCGTTGCCATCACCGCCGGTCTCCTGATCAACGTCGCCCAGGTTGCCGCGGTATACGATAACGTTCCCGCGCCGATAATGCTAACGACGAACGTGACCACAATCGCCCCGAGCGCCGTCGTCGGCAACCGCACGCTGCCCTTGCTGTACGAGAAGACAAACTTCACGTACGCTGCGTTTATCCGTCTTTCGACCTCGACGACGGACGGTGCCGTCGTATTCCAGGTCACGTACCCGGGTGCGCCCTACAACGCCTCGTACCCTGTTCTCGTCCTCGACAGCACGGCCGTGTCGGAATCGTACCGCGCCAACCTGGTCGAAGTGCAACGTTAACATCGCAGTGCTTGGCAGGCCACATGTGCTGTCCATATCGACAAGCGGTGCCCGGGACCTGGACCTGCGCTGCCCCATACCCGTTCAGCCATCTGCCTGGTACTTCATTGCGTTCACAGTGTCGGGGAACACGGCAACCTGCTACGAACAGGTTCGGCATGTGGACATGCATACTCCAGCCTCTAAAAGACAGTGGCCCGTGTAGGCGGTCGATGGGGCACCCGGCGGCAATCTGCTGTCAAACTCAACGTTGTTCTACCCACACATTGGCAGTCCTCACGACGTCATCTATATGGGTGGGCTGCTGGGCTCCCACGCTCGAGGATCCATCAGCGAGTTCGCCTACTGGCCAAGCGCCCTGTCATCGCTGTCCCTGGCGTCATACCGGGCGCTGTTCCAGACAGCCTTCCCAAAGCCACGGCCGACCACCCGCCTCCGGTGGTGGTGGTGGCATGCCGTCAAAACCAGGGAGGAGGTGCTTGACAGCGTCTTCGACAAGGGGTTCGGGAGCCCATAGCGCGCCGTACCCCTTGCTGAAACTAATAGAACAGACGTGCGTATACCGTCATGATGACGTGCCGTGATCGGCTCGGGCGATGTGCCGCGACACGCCGTGGCAGTGCAGTTCCGCGTGCCCCGGCGCCGTTTTTGTGGAGACATCAACCGCGGGCTCTGGGGGGGAGCGTCGTCGTCGTCGACGCCGTCGGGGTGCCATGGAGCGGGTCATCGACGCCGCCGCTGTGTCCGAAGCCAGCGCCGCGCAGCAGCTTGACGCGTTATCGCGATCCGATAACGGCGCTGCGTTCGCGAAGGTTGTCGCGTGGCTGGCCGCGCGCGACGCCGAGGAACTGTCGCAGGCGGGCGCCCAGGTTGTGCTGTCGGTCCTCGGCCATGATGTTCTTCTGATGCGACGATGTTTAGAACGTGATTCGTGCTGTAACAGGATGTGTATCCATTGTCAGTGTGCGCTCCCGATTGGACGCAGTGGAATCCGCTGTGGAGGCCATCGAGATGTCTCGACCAAGTGCCACCGACATGCTGCCGGTCATCACCGCAATGCTTTCGAGCCTGGCCGACGAAGACCTTAGCGCGGCAACAGAAGGCAGTATGGATTCGACGCAGTACCGATCGTTCATCGTCGAACGGGTCCTTCGTGCCCCATGGCCAACGACCCGGTTCCTGATCAAGGCACTGGAGGTCTTGCGTGAGATCGAACTGTCCACGTCGCATGTCGCTGCTGCTATTCGCAAGTTTACCGAGAGCGTGGCTCGGTACGAAGATGTCGCCGACATCCCCGTGATTTATCACAACCTCCTCCTGTTCGGCGACTCTGAATCACGTCCACTTGTTATGCACGCGTTCGTCTCCTCTTGCCAAGACCTCGCAACGACGCAGCCGTCGCGCCCGGTCGTGCAGGTTCTTGCGACCTGCATACATGCGTTCAGTTATGCTGTGCGGCAGGACCATGATTTGGGAACTGCGTTGCTGAACGTCGTCAAGAATCGTCACGTACCTCTGGGGCCTGTCGCGCTTTCGTTGCTGCTGTCGATAACGGCCATTCACAAATTCATGTCTTCCGTGACGACGTTCTTGACCGATTACATTTTCGCTGCGTTCCGCTGGCAGCACTCAGTTGACTCGTCGGGCTTCTTGAAGCATGCGCGATCGATGATCTATTCCAAGGAGAGCAATGTGCCACCTGGAATTGGCTTGTTCGTCGACGTTGATGCTGTGTTCAGCCAGGTTCTGGATAGTGCCAAGGCGGGATGCGATCTCATCGTGTCCAGCCTCGTGGATCTCTCGTTCGCGATCCTGGCTCACAAACCGTCTAAACAGATTGGCGGGATTGTTCATGCAGGCGCCTTGCTATGGGAATCAGACTGCGTGACCCCAGAGTCAATGACGAACCCGTACTGCTCCGTTATGCGACTAATGATTCGGACGCTTCTCGCAGTGTTCAATGATCACCCGTTCGCACGCGGGCCGATTGTCGGAAAGTTGCTGGCACTACTCGTCAGCGGTGCTGGCGAGGACGATGAAAGAAGTGGTAAACGGTCAGTCTCCGACGAGTATGGTGAGGGCGGTCAAGTGACGCCTCCTGGAATACTTCTGTCACGGCTTGTGTCCGGGAACCCGCACACGTTTCTGGATTTCACCGCTCAAATCCGGAACAGCTTTGAGTACATCGTACGTGTGCGCCATGATTGAACGATGTGCAGTGGTGAACTCAATATCAGACGATGATGGACTTCCGCCGGTCTCGTGAGATCATTACCTGCCTGATGCCGCTGCTTCGCCTTCGCGATGATTTGTCGAGTGCCCTGGTGGTGTGTCTCCGGAAGAGCATATTTTCGCGAAGTCTGGAACGTCGTGTGTCTGCAAGTACGTCCCCGTCTAATCGCAGTGCCACGCGCTAACCTGACGACCTTTCACAGTCGATGGCTTCCTGAGCCTGCTCTGCGGAATGTCATCTGAAGCGACGGATATCTTCCAGAACAGCCAAAGCTCGTCTTCTTCGTGCTCTTCGAACGACGCCAAATTCTTTCTTGAAGTGCATGGATTGTTACAGCGTGCGCTCACACAGCAAGCTGCCGTCCGTTCACACTGCCACGTTAGGCTATATTCGACATTTCGTATGGCGTCGTCCACCTTGCGGATGCACATCGTTGACCTCCTGAAATCTCATCTATCTCGTTTCATTGATCCCGAACAGGACGCCAGCGTGCCGTTTCAGCTGGACCGATGCATACAGTCTGGTTCTGTCGTCGAGCCGATATCTTCTTTGTTTGGATGCTTGTGCCAGTGCGTGGAAGCGTGCCAGGAGTCTGATGCGGACCGGCGTCTGTATGTCGAGTACTCTGTTTTCATTGGGGATGTCCTTGGAAAGTTGGGAACCTGTCGCCTAGAGGACTTTGCCTTTGACACGGGTCGGTCTGCTGCCTTAGCTTCGCAGTCGCAGAGTGTTGCAGTCGACCCCAATCTTCGTTTGTCATCACGCATGTGGGTCGATATCATTGATTCCGGTGTACGATTTCTAATCATGACGGAGGGAGTCACCACTTCCGCTCTTACGAAGGTCCCCTCTGTTGATACTGTTACCCGCGCTTCAACGTGACCAACGCGTCCCCATAGGTGTTAGCACTCTTCAAGCTACTGGACGCCCTATTCCCAACGGCTTCGACTCGTGAGAAATCCGAAGGGGCTGCCAAGAAGCGCAAACCCGTCTCTGGCGACTCCCGCAAGGGTGCCCAGCCTGCGTGTCAGGTCATGAACTTTGTCCTCATCGGGCGTGTGCTTGCGGCACTACATGGCTCGGTTGAGGTCAGCTGGAGTATAGTCGCATCGTTTCGTGTGTTTCTAACTTTTGAACGTGTAGCTTGATGAAGCTGCCGGAGCGTCTTTCGTGAACGCGCCTGACGAAGCAGCTCGTTCGATTCTTCGTGCGAATCCTTCCTTCATCTCCTATGTTCTTCGCGGAGCAATCACCTCGATCTCTAAGGGCTTCTTGGCCCTACGTTCTTCCGAGGAAAGACTTACTTTCGTTGAAGACTGCTGTCGTCTGGGAACATTGATGTTGCGGCAAGCTATCGACGATCTCGACAGTCAGTTGAAGGCGTCTCCGGTGAAGTCGAGTTCGCCGGCTGTAATATCGCTTTCCGCTTTCAACGAACTTCTCAGCTGCACATCCAAACTCGGAAGCAACAGTTTCAGGCGTTTCGTCAACTCGTGTGCTGTGCAGGCCATTCTCGAACGGGACGCTGTTGATGGGTATGACCCTGTTCTTGGGTTGGTGGAACTATTGGAGATGCTGTTTAACCAAACGATCGATGCGAACGTTCGGACGTTGCGGTTCCCGGACGAAGCGCAGATAGTGCTCTCAATGATGAAGGTGTGTCGTCCGTTTCTCAGCGATGACCATCTCGTGGACCGCAGCAAGTGGTTCTTCGAACTTCGCACGGTTCCCGTCACTGTGCCGACACTCGCCGCCGACCTTGCCGTGTACAACTGGAGCCTGGAGAATTATCGCGGCTCCTACGAGTTCATGCGGGTGCTGGCACAAGACTCCATTACCGTGATCGGTGACGTCAACGACGAGGTCATGCCCACCGCTAGCTCTGAACTGGGTATTGTGTACGTGCTCAGTATGAACGATTCTCGTGCTATGCGGCGATCTGACCTTAACGCTGCAGGTCCGAAATCACTGTCCCTTCGCTGATCGACCGCATCATTGGCATCATAGAAGCGGACCTGACCTATGCGGAATGGCTGTTGGCGAACATCAAACTTGCGAAAGCGTCACCTGGTCGTGGTCTTCCCAGTATGCTTCCGGCAAGGAGGCGAATGGTCGCTCTTGATGGAGTCTTCAGTCAGCTGTTCAAGTCGTTCGAAGTCTTCAAAGAGCTGGCTGGTATCAAGAACACCAATACGGCCACCTCGACCAAGATTCTGCTGCTTCTGATTCGTTCGCTGAAGCTGGCGGTGGCGTGCGGGAAGTTCATGTTTGCCGCGAAAATCGAGGAGCCTTCCAAGCGTTTCCGCAAACTGGTCGCCTTCGTTGCAGGCAACCTTGCGCCTACTCTGTGTAAGACTGGCACGTTGCTCGTGCTGGACTACATTACTCAACGTTCGTTTGCCGGTGCAGACAGCATGTTCAAGTTCATGCAGGCACGTCCTTCGTTCCGTTCGTCGGTGGTTTGCACCGTTATTGACACGCCTGCAGGATGAGAACGCCCGTGACGGGATCAAGCCCAAAAGCCTGAAAGCGCGCGTCGCTCGCGAGAAGCGCGTTCTGCCCGACGTGATCTATCAACTCGAGGAGTTCGAGCAAACGTGCATCAAATACGCAAGCTTTTGCAAGGTCGGACAGCGACGTCCGATTCTCTTCGTGCGCTATCGTGACCGTCGTCTCTTTAGATGCCCGAGCTTACGGGCGATTTTAAGCGGTCGGCGATCCGCGACTTCCGCTTCAATGCCAGCAAGGCTGCGGGCGAGGTTCGCGATTCGGAGAAGACGAAAAAGAAGAGGAAGCGTCGCGAGTCGGACGATCGCGACGAAGAAGGGGATCCGGGTGATGCTGACGACGGCGCTGACGACGATGGTGAAGGGCCCGACCCAGAACTCGGCAACGTCTCTGAGAATGAAGAGTGAGCAATGCGACCGACCTACATAGGTAGGGCGTTTCAATGTTCCGGTTAATGTTTGATACAGTTCCGCTTTGAGCATTCGTCTGCACTTGCGTCCCGATGACGTTTGGCGGGTCCGGGATCGTTGTTCGCCGCCAGCTCGAATTGCGGCAACAGTCCCCACTCGTGGATCCCGGGACGCAATCGGCCCGCCAGACGCGTCCTCAGTTCGTCCCATTCCCGCATCCAGCGTTTGCCTTCGCTGTGCCGCTTCAGCCCCTGTCGGATCTGGTACCATCCGCTGTCCCATGCGTGAAGGTGCAACAGCGCCCGTTCTCGTTGAGGCAGGTCTGTGCGCATCGGCATCGTTTCCGCAAGTATCCGCTCTCCAAACTCCAACAGCAGCCTTGCGTCGTCCCCTGACGACCTTTGTGAGACCTTCCACGTTCTGCAGTGCGTTCACACCGACCTAGTCGACTGCGGTTGTTCTGGAGCCACTCTGCGACGAACGGGCGATCGGGTGCCCTGCACCGGTCGATGTCGTCGACCATGTCCGAGAAGTCGGCCTCGACAGCGAGCGCCCGCATCGACGATTTACTGGCCCAGAACCAGGGGTTGGACAGCGACGGTACCGGGCCAGGCAGGCCCCGCAACGCAGACTGGTTGGACTTGGTGTCGAACAGGGCGAACACGACCGCGTCCCTGACCCACCGGCGCCATCGCGGGTCGGCTGGGTCGCAGGTCGGCGCCGAGTATTCCGCCTGCCACGTTAGCGCTGAGCGGCGCACGAGGCGCCGGGCGGCGAAGAGCGCGCACGCTCGCTCGAAGTTGTCGGGGCGGACGGCGAACCCGTGCCCGGCGGCGAACGCCGACGAGTACAACCCGACGAGCTGGTCGTTGTGCTGGACGCTGTTCCCATTGGAATGGCAGTATCCGAGGGCGTCGCCGGGCAGCGCGTTCAGCACTTTGTACCTGAACAGTGCACTCAGCACGAGCGCGTCAGCTGGCCAAACGCCCGCTGCCGACCTGCACTGCTGCAACACGCTGACCGGGTTCGTTAGCGGGACGGCCGGCCTGCAATGCTTTGTAGGCGACGACGACGCCCAGCGGTTGATCCGGTGCTCCGGTGGAACGGCCCGAAGCGTCACCTGTCCGACCCGCCTAGGTTGGCGTGTGGCCGCCTGCAATGTTCGTGTTACGCCGTCCTAGCCGAACGTCATCTGCCCCAGGCCTCGTACGTACGTCATACTCGAACGCGGCCATCGGGAACGTGCCGATGCGATGGCCGCGCCCAGCAGGGGCGCACTGTGGGCGCGCCTTCCACAACGTGAATGCGATGGAGAAGCGGCCGACGACGCCCTGGAATTCGGTCGCCGGGAACGTGAACCCGGCAACGTACTGCCAGTGCGTCATCAGGTAGCGCATGAAGGGGAAATAGGCTGGCCCTGTGATCAGGTTGCCCGGCGTGTACGACGCCAGGTAGACGCCGTTGCCTGCCAGCGCCGACGAGCACGCTGGCGACCTCATGATCGTCGTCAGCTTGAAGAGGAACTGGGCCGCCAGCTGCCCACGAATCACTGCCAGGTCGCCCAGGCGAGGCGGCAGACGATACCGAGCGTACCTGGTTGCCGCCTGCGGTTAGGCCCTCGTCCCGCATCGCCTGACGAGACGGCGAACTGAGTCCCCCCACACTGGCGTGTGCATGCAGGCCGAGCCCAGACCTGTTTGACGGGGGTGGCCGACAGGCCCCCGTGCCGCTTGACCGACGTCGTGAACGACTGCTCGTTGGCGGTCTTGTACGGCGGGTTGTTCAGGAAGACGATCCCGTTGGCCGCCTGCAGCGTGGGCAGGAACGGTTCGGGCGCATCCATGGATTCCAGGAAGTCGAACGGCGTGCACTGTGCGGACGGTGCCCGGGCGTATCCAAGCAGGGTCGCAACGCGAAGGTCCTGTCGTCATTGGTAAGCCCGGCCCCGATGTTTCGTTCCAGGGCGACGACCTGATCGTTCTTCGTGGACAGGAGCAGTTTGGGGAACGCTCGCAGCCGGGTAAGGTTCGCTGTTCCGCATGACGCGTCCCAGACGACGTGGTCCTGGTACCAGCTCGGGGCTGTGGCCGCCGTTATCGGTCAGTGCCCTGTTATATACCGCTTCGCGATTCGTTCTGCACTGATCGATTACCGATGTGCGCGTCCAGGAGCGCGTATGCCTGTCTGACCCAGACCGCTGGCGTGAAGAAGTCGCCTTCGAGCTTCCTGGTGGTGCTCGACTGGAGAAGGGCGCACTTCAGTGAGGCGATCGTCACGTTATCGTCGTTCGTCATCTGGGCACGGAACGCGCGAATGGCGTCCAGAGCATCGCAGCTGTCGTATGCTTCCTATGCGGCCATCGTAAGACAGCGCTCATGGATGTTGACATCGTGCTTCGCTGACGAAGTCCACGCTGCCTCCCAGTAGAAACGACGTGAAGGCGTCAGCATCGTTGCGAATTGATGGCGAACTGTGAACCCGTCTCCATTGGTCAAACACGGCCAGTAGGTCGCCTTCCTGAACGACCATGGCCCGACGCGGTTTGGGAGCGCCATCGAAGCGCGACGGTGACGGGGAACCATTAAGGCCGTTCGACCGTCGCGATTGCGAAGGTCGCGCAGATGATCGACAACACCATGAGCATGGTGCGCGTCCCGTCGCTCATCAAGGTCGCGCCCTTCTTCGAGCGTACGCCTGGATGACAGGGTGGCTGCAACTTCTACGCCTGCGACCTGTTCGCTCACGGGGAGCGTCACGTTCCGCGTCGAGCATCCACGAAACGCGCGCCACATGCGGTACAGTGTCCACCTGCCCTGACGGTGCGCGACTGGTCAACCACATCCACCGGTAAGGCCTTACCGGGCCCGAGGAGACGCGCTACGTTTGCTCAACAGCGTTCCGCCGGGTCCCTACGACGAAGCAGTCCCGTGTCGCGACACCTATGCGGCCTGGTGTATCAACATCGGCCTCTGGGCCTTGGCGGCTTGCTTCGCAGGTGCGTTTTGACCGTGTGGGCCCCAGTGCAGTGCCACAGTGCAGTCTGCAGTGCCGCAGTACAGCAATGAGTGCAGTGCCGCAGTGCAGTGCCGCAGTGCAGCTGCACGCACCGGTACCGGCCACCGGGTCCGGCCGGGGCCCGTCCGTACGACGCCGTGGCGCACAATCCGGACATGGCATCGGTCAAGCTGCCACTGAGCGGCGCCGTGGAGGAGCTGCTCAACAGGAAGGCGGCCGAGGAGCTGTCGGCGTCGCACACGTACCTGGCGGCGTCGTTCTGGTTCAAGAACCGCGACTTTGACGGCATCTCGTCGTACCTGCTGAAGGAGGCCGAGTAAGTGTCGTCGCGGGCGCGGGGACCCGGTGTGCTGACGCGTTTGCGTGGCCGTGTCCAGCGAGGAACGCCAGCATGGTTTGAAGATATTCGACTACATCCAGAAGAGAGGCGGCGTCGCCGTCGCCGCTGAAATTCCTGCGGTCAACACGGCGCAGTGGAAGTCGGCCCTGGACGTGTTCAAGACGCTGCTGCAGCTCGAGGTACAGGTTGGGCACACCCTGCAGAATATGTCGACAAAGGCAACGGAGAACAACGACCAGATGACGGTGTCGTTCCTGCATGAGTTCCACCTGCTGCAAGCCGATGAGATCGACAACATGTCGACGCTGGTGTCCAAAGTCCAGGCGTACGAAGCGTTGCCCGGACTGCTCTACCACCTCGACAAGGAATTGTAATGCCATGGGGACCCTGTTCGAGCCCTCAGACAATACATTCGCCGGCATGTCGATCGAAGCCGTAAACGCTGAACATAGTTCGCGTCTGTGCACACAATTGCCATCGGCCAACGTATGCTGTTGATGCAGACCCTCGACGGACTCGGGCAGAGCCCGTCTGATGGATGCGACGTTCTTCAATGCACCCGTACTGGCGCTGAGAACGCCGCGCCCGTTGGCAAGAGTGAAACGCAGGTGGATCAATGAGCCGGTTGCAAGTCGCAAGTATGAAAAACGTCATGTCGATGTGCAACGTGCAGCTGGACTGCGTCTTAGGAACGCTCAAACGCGCCCGACATTCGTTGGTGATCTCTTCGGGCGATGTCGAGTTCGTCACCTGAAGGTTCAGCAGCGGCCTCTCCATTTGGCACCAATGACGTAAGTCTTCAGGGACTAAAAGGCGAATTTGGAAGAATACTCGCTGCAGGCTTCTGCGAGGAGCCAATGCAAGCACCGATTTGATCCAGGTACCAGCATTACTTGCGGCTAGCTTGCAGGCAGATTATGTTAACGCGTGCCACTAGAGGGGCATGCGGGGCATGCGTCGACCAGCAGCAGCAGTGAACCCCCCCCCCCAAATTCCCGTACAGTGGCAAGAATAGCAGTAACGGTATTTTTATCCGCCACGCAATGTCGGGACGACACGGTTGGTTGGTGCGTCGAGAACGTTCCGGTTTCCCGTCCAACGGATTTTTGCGTGGCGTCGACGGAGTTTGGGAAGTGGCCTGGGCCAGAGAGGCAATTGCGCCTTGCCACCTGTAGACATGGCCGACGTGCCGGCATCGATGCCACCGCCAGCCAGCAGCGCCGACCGAGAGACGGCGAGCGACCACGAGGACGAAGCGGCCACGGCATCACAACCGTCGTCGTATTACTTTTTCAAGAGTACGCCGCAGGAGCAGGCGGCGAAGTTCGCCCCGCAGCGCGTGGATGCGAAGCAGGCGGCGGCCCCAGAGGCGCCGTCTGACGGCACGTCCGTCTGGAACAGAGGGAATACCTGGGAGGAACGAGACCTCACTAGATGGGCAACTGATACCATCAAAGAGCTGCTTTCCGCCGTACCGATCGAGGCCGCCGGTGAAGATTCCATTCAGATATCGTCTGTGGACACACCGAAATGCCACGTAAGTCCCTCCCATCAAACTATGGCTCGACGCGCTCGCCTCATCGTGTTCCCCAGGCCTCCATCGTCTTCGTACGAGGCAAGAAGCGTCACGGCTTTGACCTGTCCGTCGAGGTCAAGTGGGCCGGGCAGCTGGGCGGCAAGAAGGTCAACGGCAAGATCGAGTTCTCCGAGGTCGCCGACGACTGCGATGACGACGACTTCCCCGTCTCCGTCTCCGCCTCCGAAAACGACAAGGAACACGACTGCGCCCGTATGGGCGTGCGCAAAGCGCTGCCCAAGTTCCAGGCCAAGCTCAGGGAATTCGAGAACCTCTTGCGACAGAAATAGGTTGCACGCTGACGTTTTCTCGTGTTGGCCCAGCCATCCCCTCAGTCGATCCCGAAACCTTATCATAAAATTCCCATCGGCGCAATTGGAAACACGGCTGGCGATGATGAAGCGATGATCGTCCACGCCGCGAGGTCGTCAGGTTGCGCCGTAGTATTGTCGTTTTGGCGGGGAACACTTGGCGTGGTGCGGCCACCTGCCAGGGGATGGTTCCGCGACGTTCTGCCGACACCACCCATGTCTGTTAAATACGATGCGCGCTCTGCCCAGGCGCAGAGGGTCGCCCTGTACTGGTTCTACTTCTCCCTGGGCGTCAACCTGACGCTGCCGGCCCTGCCCATCAAGGTGAGCGTCTCTACGCTCCCCGCCCCCCGCGCATTGACCCGGGTCGCCCTAGATGATCCTGATGGATGAATTACAATGCGAACCGTCGACGCTGGCGCTGCTGAACGGCCTGTCCACAATCCCATGGATCGCCAAGCCCCTGTACGCGCTCATGTCAGATCACTACCCGTTGCTCGGGTACAGGCGCGTCTCGTACATCGCCTTGGGTCTTGTCGGTCACTCGCTGGCCTGCGCCGTCGTTTCGATCGCCGGCCCGGCGCTCTCCACAATCGCGTTCTCCACCTGCCTGGTTGTCTCGTCGTTCTGCCTGGTGGTGTCCGATGCCGCCATCAACGCCTACGTGGTCGGGATCGTCAAGGAGGAATCCGATGGCGACCTGGGCAGGTTCACATCGAGCATCTGGACGGCACAGGCGATCGGGTCGATCCTATCGGCGGCCGTCTCGGGATTCGCCATGGAATACGGGGGCCTGAGCCCCAACGACGTCATGCTGATTGCGTCGGGGGTCGCCGTCAGCGGCCTGCTGTCCGTCGTGTTCATCCCCGAGCAGAAGGTCGCCAAGCATCCGCACCTGGCGACGGTGACGTTCCAGTTCGAGCAGTTCATGAGCGTGTTCCAGGATCGGGAAATTGCCCGCATGTCGGCCTTCGTCCTGTTGTTCTCGGCGATGCCCAGCCAGGTCAACACCGTTTTCTTCTTCATGCGGTCCCGCTTGAAGTTCTCCTCCAACTTCCTGTCCATGTTGACCATCGCCAGTCACTTCTCGTATCTGATCGGATCCTACGTCTTCGGCAGATGGCTGCGCGCCATGACGTTCGCCGACCTTCTCAGGCGTATGCTATGGTGCAATTTCGCTACGACGGGCCTAGACCTGATCCTGGCCCTGAACTGGAACCGGTTCCTGCTCGTTCCCGATTGGGTGTTAGCGCTGGCCAGCACGCTGGCGTTCGGGATCTTCGCGCAGATCGCGTTCATGCCGATCGCGATCATCGCAGCCAGGATCGCCCCGAAGGGATCCGAAGGGTCCGTCTACAACGCCATCATCGCCACTTCGAACCTCAGCGGAATCATCAGCGACCTGGGCGGCGGCCTGCTCACCGACGTCTTCGAAATCCATCCAGCCAGCTTCAGGAACCTGCCCAGCATGGTCGCCGTCTGCGCCGTCTTTGAACTCGTCCCACTGGCGTTCCTCCCCTTACTGCCTGACGTCCAAGGTAGAAGAGACGACGACGACGACGACAATGATGGTAGGAACGCGCGATCGATGCCACGTCGGAACTGTCCTAACGTGTTCGCAGAAAACACCAGAATAGCTCTGGCCAAGAAGAATGACGATTTGACTTTCTGATATGTTCTATACTGGATTAGGCAATACAGCAATTATATGAGCTGGAATCTGGCGTATGTCATATGCCGTCACTGTAGTCGAAAGCCCGATGCTGAACGGAGCCGCGTTGTTGACCCTCAAACTGGTTGGCTTCTTTTGGAGAGCCCCCGACGCCTAAGGATACGTTACGCGGCACTGGTGCCGCTGGGTGCAGCTTACAGTAGTGTGCCATTTGACAAATCGGTCGGGTTGGAGTCGGTGGCCGCCCGTGGTCATGAACAAGGCCGGGCGGGGCGACAAGGGGTCGCCATGGATCGACAGGTGGGGCATGTGCGCCGCTGCGATGGGAGGTCGTATCGGTGACGACCTAGCAAGGGTTGGCTGCGGGTCCCAAAGCGATATACCGCTCTACGGGAGATCGTATGCGCAATCGAGTTCGCAGGGCGGGCAGCAGGATACGGGCTTCTCGGTACGCGCCACGTATGACAAATTGACATGGCCCTGACGTTCAGCAGTTTTCGCAGCCCAAGACGTACTCTCAGGACAGTTCGGCGATGTTGACCGCTCAGGTTTCCTCGGTTCTAGTCGGGATCGCGTTGCCTGACTGGATTACTTGGCGGCACAGAGCGTGACCTCGAAGACCCAACCGTATATGACCACGACTAACAAGGCGCTGCCGGGTAGTTTCCTCACTACCATTGGGCGGTACATGGACGCGCCGAAGGCGTTCGCTAGCGCCCTCTCCAGAACGAACAGCAACCGCACACCGGATGGGCCGCAGACAGAGCCGTCGCTCATGGTGCAGACGATGACGACACTCAGCGAAGTCAAATCCAGACTGAACGAAATCGCCACATCCGTTCATGTTGCAGTCGAAGAAATACGGAATCAGACCAGCACAATGCCTGCACGGTCGTCCGAGGAGTTCGAGAAGAGGATCATGTCTGCCATCGACGACTCGAACCTACGGACGCAGAACGCGCTCCAAGGTTTCGTCAGCGATGCCGTCCGGCAAGTCGACCACATGATAAGCACGTTCCAATCCGAAATCTTGGACACGATCGAGTCGCGGTCGTCATCGGCACATCCATCGCCTTCCACCCAAGACGCCTGCGTTCAAACTGATTCGCCGCGATCGAGGAAACGGCGCTCCCTTTCATGTCTGGACCTTCTTCAGGACGGCAGCATTTTCAATTCCGACTCGTCCACCTCTCCGAGGCGGTCATTACCGCCAAGCATTGCCCGATGCGATCAGCAATAGATCATTTACCATTGTATCGTATTGGGAACGTGCCGTATTGTGAAAGACGTTCGCGTTGAGCGCTCGAATTTCATCCCCGCCTCGATACCAGTCGTTTCAGCATTGACAACGAGCGGTCCGACGTAGTCAATGGTACTCTAGTAGGGTGCAGCCGTTCAGGAAGCCATGCAACGTGGCGAGTGAGCGAGCGCACCACAGTTACCTCTTCAATCTGGTGCAGGTATGACGTATACAGTTCGTCACGGAAGACGATCAGGCTTCGTGGTCGAAGAAACACTTGCAGGACCGGCGTTTGGGCAGATGCGTCTGGCGCCGATTTGTAGAAGCTCATGAGACAAGTCGATCCCAAAGACAGGATGGCCACGTTTGGGGTGTACAAAGGGCCATCTGTATGGGCCATAATCCTGCAGCACTTCGTTTGTCAGAACACCCATTTCTGGATGGCCGCGATACCCGTCCATCCATCACCCTTCACCGCTTCTGTACTGATTGACGAGAACATGATTGGGACGCTGATGTGGGTCAAAAGCGCCCACTGCCATAACGCGGTCGACAATCCCCTGAATATGATCCGGCAAGCCCATCAGCACCATGCCCTCGGGATCCGGCTGCCCACCATATTGCTGCAAGCGCCGTCGCTTCAGGTCGATCCAAGAGCACGCGTCGGTCTCCTTCAGCAACGTCGCCTCCTCGTCGGCGGTGACAACATTGTCGATATAATACACTGTCGGAACGCTCCCGAGAGGCCTTCCCAGTCGTCGGAACTCGGCACATGCAACACTGCCGTCCTGATCACCGGCGCGATTCGGGCACGCTGGCAGGACCATCTGGAACAAAATGGGACCGTACGCGACAGTTTTTCTTTAGCACCGGCGCTGATGTCCACAGGTCGCCAAAGGGGCCAATCATTCGAACCCGCGCCCGATGCATTCAGCGGTACCAGCGGGTCGATCTGATGATGCGTCACATGCTCTAACGCGATGAAGTCAAACGTTGCCTGCCGGAACGTGGAAGACAAGACGACGGCGTGGGGGAATCTGAATTAATATCGTAAAAAACAGGAGCGAAATGGCAGACATTTTGTCCGGGCCTTGCTGACGCTCAAAATTGATCGACCGTCGAGCGCGCCCGTCTGTCGACCTGGCGATCGGCGCCGGCGATAGCGGCGGCCAGATGGAGATGGCCACCAAGAAGAGCGACCGCCAAGGTTGATGCGATACGTTGCGCTGTGTTTGGAATCATGGCGGTGACGTGCGGTTTGTGGAACTGATAGAAGGGTCCCCGTTCGAGGGACTGCAGAAGGGTGTTGTCATGCACGAGGTTCGGATATTCAGCGAGCCGCAGATCAGCCCTAGGAACTGCTGCAAGGTCTTGACGAAGATACTGTATCTCCTATGTCAAGGCGAGACGTTCACCAGCGATGAAGCGACGTCCGTTTTCTTTGGCACGACGAAATTGTTCCAATCGCAGAATGTACATTCGGTGATATTTGACTCGTTTCCCCGATCTTATTCGGTCCTCTAGGCAACTCTACGTCGAATGGTGTACCTTGTGATCAAGGAACTCGCACGCGACCAGGACAACGTATTCGTCGTGATCAACTGCCTTAGCAAAGACATGACGAGCAACAATGACGTGTTTCGTTCGAATGCGATTCGCGTCTTTGCCAAAGTTATCGACGCATCCATGCTCGGGACAATGGATCGTTTTCTCAAGCAAGCGATCGTTGATCGTAATCCCGCAGTGTCGTCAGCGGCTCTCATTGCTGGGCAGCAGCTGTTTCGCATCGCGCCTGATGTTATCCGGCGTTGGCAGAATGAGATCCAGGAAGCTGTCAACAGCAAGTCGAAAATGGTGCAGTACCACGCCTTCGCTCTGCTGTGCCTCATCAAGCAGCATGACAGATTGGCGCTGTCGAAGGTGCGAATCGTCACCTTGCTCGTTATTGATGTCCGGCCACTGAGCATCTGCGTTTCAGATTGTGTCAGGGTTGGCTCGCCGACCTCCCAGATCACCGCTCGCCCATTGTTTGTTGATTCGGTACATCACGAAATTGGTTCGAGTGGACCCCGATCAGGTCAGTCCCATAGCTTGCAGAACGGTGTCTAGCTAACGTTTGCTTCAGTCCATGATCGATTTCCTTATGTCATGCGTGAGGAACAAATCTCCCATGGTTGCATTCGAGGCCATTCGTGGAATCTGCAATTTGCCTAATGCGGCCAGGCATCAGATTCAAGGGGCCATATCTGGTATGGTCCGCGTCCATGTCCAGGTACGCTCTACCTGACCCGTGTTTATTAGCCGTCCAGCAATTCCTGGGATCGTCTCAACCTACTGAACGCTTCGCCGCTGTTCGGGTTCTTTCCTCCGTCGTAGCCCAGCACCCAGCGTTCGTTGCGCCATGCAGCACCGACCTTGAAATGCTGATTCAAGACCAGAATCGATCGATCGCAACGCTTGCGGTCACGACTCTCGTAGGTTCATGAATTCAAGGCGATTTCTGTGCTTAACAAACGCCGTGCTAGTTGAAAACTGGCGTCGAGAGCAACGTGGAAAGGCTGATGAAATCGATCAGCTCGTTTATGGCTGAAATTACAGACGAATTGCGGATTGTGCTCGTCGAGGCTCTCCGATCCTTGTGCCTGAAGTTCCCTCATAAACATAGCACGCTGATGGCGTTCTTGTCATCCGTCCTGCGCGAAGAGGGTAAATCACTCGCCTCTTTGTTTTACATTGCACTGCCCGGTATTCACTTGTGAGTGTATTATAGGGGGTGTTGAGTACAAGACCACAATTGTGAAGACGATACTGACGCTCATGAACGAGATCGATGATGCGAAGGAACCAGGCCTTGAACACTTGTGCGAGTTTATAGAAGACTGTGAATTCCCCAAGCTGTCCGTCCAAATCTTGCACGTGCTTGGCGAGGAGGGCCCAAAGTAAGTCTGTCTGCTCAACTCGCGTACGCAGGGCCTGACGTTGTGCCTGCAAAGGACCAGCTGTCCTGCGCGATACATTCGTTTTATTTTCAATCGGGTCATCCTTGAGACACCGTCGGTGCGTGCCGCTGCGGTCCAGTCCCTGGCCAAGTTCGGCGCCGCCTGCCCGAAACTCACCGATAGTTGCATGGTCCTTCTTAAAAGGTGAGTTGTGATCCGTATGTGGATTGGGATGTTGCCGTTTAAGGCCAACCTTTGCTTAGGAGTCTTCGCGACAACGATGATGAGGTCCGCGATCGCGCGATCTATTGCATTGGCCTCCTGCAGACATCTCACCAAAGCGAGCTGCTTCGAGGTTAGCGGCGTTATACTTCTGCATTCCTGATCACTGACGCTTTGCACAGTCGAAAACATATCGTGGGCAGATTTGGAGCAGTCGCTGACAGCTTACCTTTCCCAGCCGGGCTATCATAATCGGCCATTCAGTCTGGACGATGTTGTTCATGCAGCTGTCCCGACGCCAGCAGCCGCTCCTGAAGCAGGCGCCGCCGCCCACGTTGGCGCCGACTTTGGTGCGCAGCCTGGAGGTAGACGCTTTATTCGGTAGCGTGGCTTCGACATCTAATGCGCGTGTCACATAGCTCCTGGCACGATTGCCTATTCTGTAGCTGAAGCTGTCAATCCGTACCTGGAGCAGTTGAATTCCATTCCTGAATTTGCCGCGCTTGGCACCCTATTCAAGTAATACGCTGCTGGTAGACCGCTATCGTGTATTGAACGCAATCGTACAGAGCGTCGCGGCCCATCGAACTCACCGAGAGTGAGGCCGAATACGTTACCAGCTACGTCAAGCTGGTGTTCGAGAACCATGTCCTTTTGCAGTTTACGATCGCGAACCACATGGAGGGGCAAGTTCTCGTAAACGTTTCCGTTGATTTGAACGTTGACTGGGCGGAGGAGATGAGCGTCTCTGCTCCTCTCATTCCGTTTGAAGGCTCTGGCGCTGTCTGGGTCTGTTTGCAACGGCCGGAGCAGGTCTACTCCTGCCCATCGACGATTCCGGCCACGCTGAAGTTTTCCGTTCGGGATGCAGAAGCCGACCCAGATGAAGAGGGTTACGAAGATGAATACGAGCTTGAGGATCTCAGCATTGGTGTCAACGACTTCATTGCGCCCAACGACAAGTTTATCTCTCTAGCCGAGTTCCGTGGCCTGTGGGACGCGTCCACGCCTGCGGACGAGTTCTTGAAGCGGTTGAATTTAACGGTGCCCACTATCCAAGACGCCGTCGACGCCGTCCTGCAGACCCTGTCGCTGTCACCTGTTGAAGGATCCAACGTGGTCGCTCATGATGCGTCCACCCATACCGTCAACACGATCGGCAAGTTCATTACAGGCGAAACGATCCTGGCCCGCGCCGGCTTCATGGCACCTTCGGACAAGTCCAAGGGCATTGCCCTGAAAGTCGCTATTCGGTCGCCATCCCTCAGTTTGTCCCAGACGGTCGGGGATCTCATCCAATAGACGGGTTGTCGTCCGTCTCCAAGGCGCCAATCCCTGTCGAATAACATGCTGAACTCCCAATAAATGTCACGGAAATCCAGAGATGTGTGTCGAGCTGGAAGGCAACCCATCCAACGCCTGTATTACAAGGCAACCTTCGCATTCGTCATCGATGCTCACGGCCAGACGCTTTCTTGCGCGCGCTGGTACTCGTAGTCGCCCCACATGTAGACAGCGAGGGCGCCCAGGAGACCGGGAGCCGCATCGACGAAGTTATCCGTCACCTTGTGCGTCATCTGCAACGCGCGTCGGTCAGACCAACCCGGGTCGTCCCCGCCGAGGCAAACCGTGCGGCACCTTGTGCCCGAAGTTCTTCGCCAGCGAACGAACGTGATGGCCGTGGTACGGCGAGATCACATCCGTCCGCAGGCCGTTCGTGCGGCGGTACGCGGTCCACCACTTGACCATGCCATAACGCGGGCCCCCCGCCATTGCCGGATCGCCTCCCCTCCGCTCCTCCTCCCAACCAGGACGGACACCTCGACTACCGCTACACCACAGTCACACCCCGAAAAAACCGCTCGAACCACTTCCGGGGCTCCCCGCCCCGACCCAGGCCTCGCGTCACAAAGCGCCTCGAACACGGCCCGACGTGTCCCGAAGAAACCGTCAACTTCCTTCGCATTCGCGATGAGTGAATCAGTTCATCCCGTGCACTGCGACGGGCGCCTGTACGCGCGTCGGTATTGTTGTTGCCGGCGGCGGCAGGCTTGGCCATTTTCCGACGGGGGTTGCCGTAGGGGCCGTTTGGGTTGCAGGAGGAGCGCTGGCGAGAATAGCGCCGGCTCTGGGCGATGTCGTCAGCCAAGGCGGCGGCGCTGGCGCTGAAGGATGCGCGCAAGGCGCTGGATGGGAAGGATGCCGACCTGGCCCTGAGGCACTGTCGCGCGGGCCTCCGTATCGACAAGTCGAACGTGCGCCTGCTGCTGGTCGCCGCCCAGGCCTGCCTGCAGCTGTCCCCGCCTCGATATGCCGACGCGTGGACGGCTCTACATCGAGCGTCGGAGGTGGAACCAGACAACATTCAGGGTAATTCCGGATTCCTGAACGGGTCCTGCGCCCAGCCACTAAATGGCGGTACTGTGCTCCTAGTCTGGGGAACCATGCGGAACCTGCTGCGGGGGCATCTGGCGGAACCGACGTCCTGGGTGTGCCCGATGTCCCTGAGTGACGTCATGCAGCGACTTCTGTCGCTGACAGTCGATGATCACGCGACGCATCGTCGTCTGCGACGCGAGCTTGCGGAACATCTCGACGACCAGGCCGCCGCGTACGGCGCCGATGGCAAACGTCTGTCACTGTCGATATGGGCAGACTTCGCCGACGAAGACGACCATGCGCTGCGACGCGTCGCCCAGCTCCACCGTGAATTGCATCGTGATGATTGGGAGGTGCGTCTGCCGATCCTTGACAAGATCCGCGATCTCAAGGACGTCGACCCGGAGCTCATGGCCGACCGTACGCGTCTGTATTGGAGCGCCGTCACGTCTGGTGGCCTTGCCCCCACATCGGTCCTCGGCCAGTTCCCCGATGACTCTGTGGATCACGTTGCCATTGCACTGATGGTGCACCGTTTGGACGCAACCGCCGTTAGCGCTGGCAAACCCGCCTGCAAATACGCTCGGCTGCGGCCATGGGATCCAACGGCCTGGCAGGCGCTTGGCGCTGTCATGGCGTCCTGCGACGTTTTCGATTCACCATCGCTGAGCGAAGCGGAGCGGTATGCCTTGCTGCACCCGTCCATCAGCACAGTCCGATCTGATACGGCCGCCCTCGTTATTGCCGTTGAGGCGTCTGAACGATTCGCCGCTCTTCATGTGGAAACGCGACCCACTCGCCCTACTGAGGCTCGCTCGCGAATGCGACAGGCCGTTCAACTGCTGGGGACGGCGCCCGGCCCTCGTGAATGGATCGACGCTGTGAAAACTGACCTCAAAGTCACGTCGGCGGCGCTCAAGTCGTCAGAAGCTCTGCGGGTTCTGGGCCCAACGTCTCCTCGAGCGCAACGTCTATTCGTCGACGCCTTGATCGAAGAGAATCGGTTCGACGAGGTTGTCGCTGCGGTTGGCTCGAGTCAGGACGAATGGGCACGTTCTGCTCGTGAATTTGCCCTGTTCAAAACGGGTACGCTGACTCCAACCGAGGCGTTGGTGAACCCTGGTCGATGCGCCGAGTTTCACGTCCGGCTTGGCGTCCAGCTTGGTGCCCAGGGCTTGCAAACACTGATGACAGCGGCGAGACTTGACCCAGGGTACCTATCCTATTGTTCAAGCCGGTGGATCCATTCGCTAACGGGCGATGCTGTCGTAGGTGGAGCAGGCCCTGGACCCAACTTGGCGTCTACTACCAGACCTTCAAACGTGACGACGAACGAGCTCGGAAATGCTTTCGCAAAGCGCTGTCTCTGGACGCAACCGATACCACCGCCGGTCGGGCCCTTTGCGAAACGCTGTCGCCTCCAGATGCCGAGATCGTCTCAGTGTGCCAGCCGTTTGTGTCGGGTCAACAACCCGTCCAAGATACTGCCTGGGCCTATCGCGCTCTGCTCGGGGCCCACATGCGCTCCAGTCAATGGCTAGACGCGGTCGGCGACCTGCAATCCCTGCTGAAGGTTTCTGGAAGCAGCTATGACCTCTGGTCGCAGTTAGGCTTTGTGTACCGGCGGATGGGCAAACTGGATTCCGCTGCGAAGGCCTTACAACGTGCTATTGATTTGTGTCCCGAGGACTCGGCTCGTGCTCGTTACTCTCTTGCTGAGATTCGACTCTACATGGGAATGCCGCGCGAGGCAATATCGTTACTGAGCACTGGCAACCCATCGTCCACCGCCTGGGGAATTATGCTGGCGCGTGCGTTGCTGGAGCGCGCCCGGGAGTTGATCGACTCTGGCGCATTCGCCCACGGCCAGGACCTGTTGGGTCGCGCGAGGTCTCAGCTTCTCGACCTCAAGCCATCGCCTTTGTTCACCAAGTTCAAGCTGCTGGGTGACATCGAACTCCTGCGGAAACATCGAGCGGCTGCAAGACGTGCATACTCTCGATGCGCGTACCTACGACCTGGGCAGTCATCGGCCTGGTATTGACCGCCAGCAACGCGCCCGATTGCTGGGGACTAAACGGGTTGCTTCTTGCTATAGGTTCGATATGGGGGCATCGAGCACGTCGACGATCGCACAGCATTGTTTCCGTGCCGCGATTCGTCTAGACGGGGCGTCTGCACGTGCGTGGTCAGCCCTCGCTATGACGTTGCCGGAAAGCCAACGTGTTCTTCGTTGCCACTGTTTGGGACGTGCCATCTCGCTCTCTGCCAACAGCGAAATGCAGTCGATTGCGGCTCTGATCGCTCTACAGTACGGCGACGTCGACAAGGCCGTTACGTCCATCGCCTCGGCGCAATGCATCGATCCTCTGTGTGCGTCACTATGGAGTGCATATGCCCTCGTTCAGCGGTACACCGGTGCGTCTCCTTCTGCAGTCGCAGACTCGTTCCTTCGTTCAGTGGAAATTATGCCAACGCGGTCAGCGCGCGTTGGCCTGGCCGAATCGTACCTGGCTGTCTCTCAAACGTCACGGGAAGGGCTATTCTACCTTAGAAAGTACGTCAGCTATTGCTGCTGCGTTAATTCGATGTTTTAATTGATCCTGGGAATCGGTGAAGGTCGAACGAAGATCAGCCTGGTTCGCTTTCGGTTGCGAACAGTCTGGCGTGCGCTCTTTCTGCCACGGGCGATCCGGCCAGCGCCTTGTCCGTCCTCCAAACCGTGTTCCAGCCTGCGCTCCCTGTGCAGCAGTCGACAGCGAACGTCAATATGGCTGTGGCATCTGCTCTAAGTGGGCATGGCTCGGAGGTCATCGTAAGCGTCCTTCGTCAGTTGACGCAGACGTCCGAATTTGATCGTGCAGTGGAGCGATCTGTGGCATGGGCGGCAGCACTGTCGGGCCACGCTTCCGATGCTCTTGCGTTCCTGTCGGCTCGTGATTCTCCTGAGTCTCAGCAAACCCTAGACAAGATTCGCATCATCGCTGGAGGGTGCGGTCAGCCTTCCGACGAACTTGTTGAATCGTGCGTCAAGATCCTACGCGAACGCGGAGAGAGCCTCACGTCAATTGCACCGACGGGTACGCCTTCTCTTCCGGCCAAGCTCCATCGCGCGTTTGCTTCCCAATCGATTTCGGACGCCATCCGTCTCGCACAGCAGTGCGTTCGTGACGACCCGAGTGATGGTCGCGTTCTCGTCCAGCTAGCCCAGTGGCATATTTCGTCTCGCCCGGATAGAGCGGCGCCTTGGGTTGCCCATCTTCCAAAGGGCATTGGCCACGCTCTGCAAGCCGTCGCCCTTCAGTACCTCGGCGACGTAGCCGGTTCGCTGAAGGCCGCTCAGCTGTCGGTTCGAGATGACCCGCTCAACCAGCATGGCTGGCGCCTGCTGTGCATGGCTGAACGCCAGCTCGCTGATGTTGCGTCAGACGGCGTCGCTCGTCGTCTTCGACGGGTTGCGACTGCGAAGGCGATTCGTGCAGTTGTCCAGCAAGAACCACAGGAAGGCGTCATTGCTTCACGTGGCAATGACCCGTCTATTGGTAAGGTTTTTATTGACACACGTTATGGTCCGTCTGACGGCAGTTTGGGCAGAAGCACGGGCGAGCGATTTCATACAGTGTTGTGCTGATTACCTCGCGAAACGGTTCAAGCCGGCTCTGGCGACTTGTGAGCGGCTACTCGAGCAGTGGCCGGATTGGCATGACGTCCTCGTCCTCTACGCGATCGTTCTTCGTCGGGGCCGGAAGTGGCAACGCGCTAAACAGCTTCTGGACCAAGCCGCCCTGACGACCAGCTCACCGTTCGCGGTCGTACTTCGCCAGTTCAACCGTGGACTCGTTAACGGACAGCTCGGCCAGTGGGAGGACGCGCTCGCCGATTTCACCAGCGCTTGCCGGGCGGCCCCTCTACAGTCCCCGGCCTGGTTTCAGCTGGGCGTCGCGCACAAGAACCTCGGCGATGCGCGTTCGTCCACAATCGCGTACCAGCGGGCGATCCACCTGAACCCGTCCGCCAGCACCTACTGGCCTGAGATCGGATCTGCTAAATCGTGAACCCGTTGCCCTGCGTTCGTTCGTGCGTGTATTGGTCAGGTTCGTTGGTACATAGGCGGCCCCCGAGGCACCAAAACAAGAGTTGAAACTCGCGCCCCTCCCTTGGAGGTCGTGTCATCATCGGTTTTTGGGCGGTTGCCCTGACGGACGGCAGTCGTAGAAGCGGCCAGTGGCATCATTTGTGGTTTGGGTGTGGGGCGGGGATGGCGTTCGTACGACGGGCGCTGCACGGCCGACGGTCGATCGGTGGTGTGGGGAGGGGGCGGCCGTGGGTCCCGGGTTTGATGGGTGTGTGCGTGCCGTCGTCAGGGTTGCCGCGCATGCTGAGCGGGGCGGCGCCGAAGCCGAAAGAGGAGCCGCCGTACGTGCACAGGGACCTGACGGACGCGGACCGCATCTTCACGAATCTGTACGGGGAGCATGACATCGGGGTCAACGGCGCGATCAAACGGGTTCACACATCGGGTATAACGCCGGTTCTGGTGTGTCACTGACCGGATTGCACGCAGGGCGATTGGCACCGGACGAAGGACCTGCTCCTGATGGGCCGGGACTGGATAATTGACGAGATTAAAGCGTCCGGGCTTCGTGGCCGAGGAGGTGCCGGATTCCCATCGGGTCTCAAGTGGTCCTTCATGCCCAAGGTACGTGCTGTCGCCGCCCCATACGTCCGGGTCGCTGCTGATCGCCCGCCGTTTCAGGTGTCCGACGGGCGTCCCTCGTACCTCGTCATCAACGCCGACGAGAGTGAACCTGGAACGTGCAAGGACAGGGAGATCCTTCGCAACGACCCCCATAAACTCGTCGAGGGTGCACTCATTGCCGGGTGCGTTGGACGCATCCGTCCGGTCAAGGGCATACCGTAACGGCATGTGGGCGTCCAGGTTTGCGATGGGAGCAAAGGCGGCATACATCTACGTTCGCGGCGAGTTCATCTACGAAGCCAATCAGCTTGAGCAGGCCGTTGTCGAGGTGCGCCCCCGTGCTCTGCACCAGCGAGGGATCTCGTTTGTCATTGCCGTTCGTCCAGGCGTATGACAAGAAATTCCTGGGTGCGAACGCGTGCGGCTCCGGTTACGATTTCGATGTCTATGTGCATCGAGGAGCGGGTGCCTACATCTGCGGTACGGGTGTCGGTACGCGTTGAGGTTGGTGGCGCCCCCCCATTTACCACTGGTTGGGAACAGGCGAAGAAACAGGGCTGATCGAGAGTCTGGAGGGCAACCCGGGCAAGCCACGTTTGAAGCCGCCGTTTCCCGCGAACGTCGGCCTGTACGGCTGCCCGACAACGGTGACGAACGTGGAAACCGTTGCGGTGTCGCCCACGATCTTGCGGCGAGGCGCGTCTTGGTTCTCCGGGTTCGGGCGCAAGAACAACCACGGCACGAAGCTGTTCGCGATCTCAGGCCATGTCAACAACCCGATCGTAGTGGAAGGTGTGGTTCGAGGCTGTACCTGCGGAACGGGACGTGCTGCCTGACCCGGCTGTCGCTAGAATCCATGAGCGTTTCGCTCAGGGAACTGATCGAGAAACATGCCGGAGGCGTCCAGGGCGGCTGGGACAACCTGTTGGCCATTATCCCCGGCGGTTCGTCCGTCCCCTGCATTCCGAAGAAGACGTGCGAGACGGTTCTGTGCGTCCTATTCGTCGTGTCCGCGCCTAGAGGTTCATCTTATTCGTCGTTGTACAGGATGGATTTCGACGCCCTGAAAGCCGTCCAGTCGGGGTTGGGCACAGCAGCTGTTATGGTGATGAACAAGCAGACCGACATGATCAAAGCGATCCAACGTCTGTCGTACTTCTACAAGCATGAGAGTTGTGGGCAGTGCACGCCCTGCCGTGAGGGTACTCCGTGGCTCTACAAGTTAATGACCCGGATGCAGAAAGGTGATGCAGAACTGGAAGAGATCGACATGCTGCTGGAGGTGACCAAGCAGATCGAAGGGCACACGATCTGCGCCCTTGGCGATGCGGCCGCGTGGCCCGTTCAAGGTCTGATTCGCCATTTCCGGCCGACGATGGAGCAGCGTATTGCCGACTTCAAGGGCAAGAATAAGGAGGCGACGCCCGCCCCACCTACTGCAACGGGTCCTCCCAATGCATAATACGACGAGCCTGGAATTGTAAACGGCCGTTCCATTGCGACGTCCAAAGTATCCAAATCGCCGATGCGTCTTGTAGAGATCGCACTTTCCCAACGGGCACAGACCCCTTAACGCTTGAGAATCGTCACCACCAGACCGCCACAATTGCAATATCGCGTCGGGCAGGTTTAATTCTGGAAGACCGATTCTGCAGGGGCGCTCTACAGCATTCCGTTTATTGTTGTTAACCTCGACCTGTGCACAAGCAAGCGCAAGCAGTGACAAGTGGTACCTGCATCCGGCAGGTTGGAACCACGGTCCAGTCCGCGAGATCCGCAGCAAGTCCGTGACGGAGTCCGTGCCTCCGTGGCCATCCTCAGAGGACAACCTCGCCGATGCGGCAGTTGAAGCATCATGAACAGCGTCTGCTTAAGAAGGTCGACTTCCTGCAATGGAAAACCGACCAGTCGCAACGCGAGATCACGATCCTGAGACGGTACCACATCCAGGACCGCGAGGACTATGTCAAGTATAACCGTCTGTGCGGCGTCATCAAGAAACTGTCCAATCAGCTGCTTGCGTTGGACCCACGAGACCCGTTCCGGTGCAAGACTACAGAGCATCTTCTTGAGAAATTGTGTGCCCATCATCTTGTGTGTCCTGGTACGGTTTGCTGAGACGCATCTGTGTTTTAGGTACAACATGGGTCTGATCACCAGTAAGAAGAGCTTGTCGCTTTGTGCGAACATTACTGCTTCGTCATTCTGTCGACGTCGCCTGCCAGTTGTCATGGTTCGCATAAAGATGGCCGAAACGCTACGTGAAGCGGTGACGTTCATCGAGGCGGGCCACGTTCGCGTCGGCCCTAACGTCGTCAACGACCCGGCCATGCTAATCACGCGAACGTTAGAGGATTTCGTCACCTGGACGGACACGTCAAAGATCAAGCGGCACATTATGAAGTACTCGGACCAGCTCGACGACTACGACCTGCTCGGCAATTGAGAATACAGGTGTAATTATCTTACAGATCGTCGTCCTCGTAGTCCGACAGAGTCTTGCCTTCTGGTGGGGGCAGCGCTCGAATGGATTCAAGTTCGAATCTGAACGGCCCCTGCTTGCCGATGACGCTAACGCCGACCTTGATAATTCGGTTTAAGCTGGGCGTCCAGCGTCCTGCGGCGGAGCACACCGGTTAACGTATACCGAGGTCGCACACGCGCGATAACTGAACCTGTCGCCACCCGCCCAGCAAGGACTGGCAGGAACTCAGGAAGCGGCAGCCTTAGCGTCTTCCACTCGTCAGCGCCAATTGTAACGTAACCTTGATACAGCAGGCCACTGCTGAACGACAGCTGGCAATGTACGTTGATGGCGTAGCACCCGCCATCGGTCCGGCACCGAACCTCTGCATTCACAAACAGTCAGCCAACGGTACCGCCTTGTTCTGCGTGGCACCGCTGACCGATATCGGGCGTTTCCGATACATCCCACGGCGGGAACTGGGCCGGCGTTAACATGCCGACGTACCCGCTGCGGATCAGCTCCTCATTGGACCCCTTGGCGACAGACAGATACCCGGACAGAACGCCTGCACTCACTCAGCTAACCGTCATCGCGCCCAGAGCACCGCAATCCTAACCGCTTTTCGTATCGGGTTCCGATCCCTCTCCCAGTCGTAGCGTTGCCGTCGACTTTCCTGACAATCAGTGTCACAGAGGTACGCGATTGTGAAGCGCATCCGGGGTGGCGTACCGCCGAACGACGAATCGCAAACGATCTGGAACCGATCGCAATCCCGCTGGGTGTCGAACCGGACCATGTCGACGGGGTCGCCGACGGACGGCAGCAGGAACTCGTTCTTGACGACTAACGGGCGCGTTCAGAGGCAACACCGCGCGCAGTACCGTACCCGACGGTCATCGGACTCACGCTTCCTCGTATCCTTCATGAACACGTTGAACGCGTGCTTCATTCGCATCCATGGCGCCGCCATCGGCGCAGCAACCGTCGCGCCCCCGTTACGCCGTCTTCGTGAACTCCGCGCGCCGCCTCGGGGGCGCCATGGTGCAGGGTAGTCAACGACTTTGGCCCAGGTGCAGTCAACAGTGGCGTAGCGGCAGCGAACGACTCGGGCACATGTGCAGACAACAACAGCGCGTCGACAGTGATCGGCTCGGGCACATGTGCAGACAACAACAGCGCGTAGCAACACGGATATATTGTATGCGGAGGTGCAGTCAACAACAGCGCATCAGCAGCGAGCGACTCGGGCGCAAAGTGCAGACAACAACGGCGCGTAGCAACAACGATATATGCGGACGTATATTATAGGAATGTTAAATGCTATGCGGCGATAATAACGGCAGGGGGCTCGTCGGTCGGCGCGGACGACCCGAACACGAACGGGTCATGGGGGACGCCCTTGATCCGGGGGAACTGGGTCGACCACGACACGAAATAGAACAGGACGATGGAGACCAGCACGGCGCAGACGACGCAGATGGTGCACAGGATCACGAGGTTGTTGCCGTTGCCCTTGATCGGCGGCGGCAGGTGCTTCTGTGGGAACGCGACCGGCCGGTGCCGCACGTTCCTCGACGACACAGCCCGTTGCCGAATGGCATACCCGACAGAGGCCCCGGCGGCAACGGCGACGGCAACGCTGACTTTAGATACAGGCGGCTGGTGCACAATCGGTTCCTTCGGGACGGGAAGATGACGGGACAGGAGCGCTATTAGGGCGACAGATCCGGCAATCGCTGGATGGGCTGCGTGTGAGAGTTTCCCCCAGACCTTCAACTTCATCGGCTTTGGTGGTGCCGGGCGAAGGACATCATCAGGGACAGCTGTCGACGATGGCGATGACTGCGGCGGCGCAGGTGCAGGCTGCTCAGGGACGTGAACGTCGGGTTCTGGGACAACATTACTGACAGGTCCCACCGCCCTGGTGCGTTGCGTTGCAACGGATGGGGTCACCGCGGGCGCCAACTCAACCAACGGTTCCGGGACTTGATTCGTCGGGCTCGAGCTCGTTCGCACGAGCACGTATTTCGGATTCGGCAGTGGCTTCGTCACCGGGCCTTCGTATACCGAATATGATCGCTTAAGTCGCCGCTCTGGCACTGGCTCATGATCCGGTTCGGGAACGACGACGGCGTCGTTGCCGTCAAGAGAGTCGGTGTCGGAGTCGTAATCGACATTGTCGTCGACCGGCCAGTCGACGGGTATCCGATCGGCGCTACCGCGTCGCAGATACATCGGGAACAGGACGGCTGCCGCGCTGCCTTGCGGGCCCATCGAGGTCGCCGGGTTCGGAGGCGGATAGCTCGGCGCCCCGAGCGAATTTCGACGCTGTTGCATGGCGACGAAATTGTCCTTCAGCGGCTCCCTGCCTTGCAGGACCGTCGGTTCGGATTCGGTAATCACTTCGAGTGGCGCTAAAGCTCGACGGTAGCTCGGCCTGGCAACGTCGCCAGGCGGCGGAAGAGACGACAGATGGATTTCCGCCATACCGGAGGCGACGTCGCCGTCGGAACTCGGCAAGGCCGGCGACCTGGGCGGCGTCGGATACGGGTTCAGGGCGCGCAGCGCGCCGCCGTCATCGACGACGCCGCCGCTGACGACGACGACGCCAGCGACGACGATGACGATGGCGACCGTCGCCGACATGGAATTGGTCTGGCAAGGGCAGCCTGCGACTGACAGCTGCACCAAGTCCGTGGCGGCGTCGTCGTCTAAATCTAGCCCCAGCCGCACTCCTGGCACGCAACGCTCACGTAGAGCTGCACGCCCCGGGAACCTTCCTGCAAAACAATGCCGACCGGATATCAGGGCGCGACGCCGGCTGCGGCAGTTGGGGGGGGGGGGTACGCAGCTGTATGACTTATGCAGATATGCCCGGTGCGTCATGCCGTCATCGCCTCATCTCCGCGTAACCTGGGCGATACAGTTGCAGGTGGGACAACCGGTGGCAGTCGCCGCTCGCGTTCGATGAGGTGGCAATGCTGGATTCAGCATACAGTACTAGTCATGGGCATCTTAATCGCCGATATCTTCATCGACAGTGTCTTCCGCATGCGAAGCGGCCAACTGCCTTGCTGTATGCGTACCCGTCTCATGAACCTCGATGCTCGCGGTTAGGTTCTGGATCTGCTCCCGAAGATGCGTCAGGCCGGGTTGGCACTGCTCAACGGCGTGTCGCACGTGCGGCGCGGCGCGATTCAGTGGCCACAAACCAAGTCGATGCTCCGCGTTCAATATTGTAGTGCATGTATGTATAGGGGTAAACTTTTATCGATGTCACTGTTCGTCGAAGATGCGGTTCCATGACTCGGCATCGCATCACCCCACCAACCCGGATCGGAACAACGGCCAGATCAAGCCTCAACTCAACCCGGATCGGAACACCACGAGCCACGGAGCTTCTCTGCAAGATCAAGCCTCAAGCCGGCGACCAGCCCCGATCACGCCCATCGTGTCGACCTGCGCTGGTAGCTTGGGGACCGCCGATTGCACGCCCAGCGTTACAGCGTTTGGACGTCGGAACGCAACGAACGAACGGATAGCACATCAGATGGCGTTGCAGCGATAGCTGCAGCTAGCCTACCTACGTTGATGGCAGAACGTACCTGTGACAGATTTGGTAGGTAACTAGAAGGCGGTACTTTTGTCAGCAATTCCAGCGATTCAATGGTTCCCGCCTGTTTGTATTGCATTCCGGCAACGAGGATTGCACCAGGTTGGGCAAGCGACTGCTGCTGACGTGGTGATTCCGAGGCATCGACGTGCGCCGATAGCAACCACTACTATGCATTACCCGAGGGACATCGTCTCACACCAAGGTGGACAGCGACTCTGTAATCCAGCCAAGTATTTGCTTCTGTTGCAGGAGGTGGACCACTGCGAGGTCGGCCGTACGACATCGGAACGGCGGCGCCTTCTGGGACCGCGTTGGCCCCCGATATCACGTCTGCCCGATCGGCATCCCGCTCAAGTGTACGATCCCGGTCGGCAACGAACGATGCGAGATGGCGGTCCTGGATAATGGCAGCCGCTGGAATCGGCCGTCCTTTATTCGGTGTCGGCGACGGTCCCACCAGCTGGTTACGCCACCGGTGCCCACCGTTGACGTCATCACGCCCAGCACGTCGGCATCTCTGATACAGCACAATGAGATGTCGCAACCTCTTTGGCATTATAGTAGATGCGGACATAGGGTCGCCGTTGCACACACGACCCGGCCTGATTCGACCTTGCCAAACCATTGCCGCGCGCGTCGTTCCTCTTGGCAGTCTTACCAATGCTGAACGCCATGGCACTAAGCAACGACGAATTCGCCGACGCCAGCTTATCGCCGGTTTACCGTTCATTATTATTGTTCATTAGTAAATCGAGGATTGCGCGTCTGCGAGCGCCAGAGGACCGGTCACGCGCCAATGTCGATGTCCATCCAGTTCTGCTTCTTCCAGCGGTTGTCCAGCTGGCGTTCCATTCGTGATGGTGCCTGGAAGACGACCTGGTGCGACAAGTGACCTGCAGAGATCAGACACGCATTAGGCTGAGCGTTCTAGCGTCGATCGGCGAACCCACACATCACCTTCTTCGTCGACGACAGTCTCCCCCACCTCCTCGTTGTCGGCGACACCTTCCTGGCGGGTTTCGAACAGAATTGCTGTGTGGGACTTGCTGGCCAGGAAGTAGTCGAAGACGACGACGGCGACAATGAGGGCGGCCAGAACGCCCAGCACGCGAACGTACGCGTTATCGCATCTGCCCCGCGACTTGATGATCGAGTCAATATCCAGCTCCATGGCGTCGAGCGACCGCTGCATCGTCTCGCGGGAGAAGAGACGCTCTCCGACTCAGCAGTACTACTGTGGGAGGAGCCGGTCGGCACGACGTCCTTCCCAGCTGGAGGCCGCGGTCGCCACCTACAACGTTACGCTATGGAGCACACGGGCAGCAGATCGACGTTTCTAAACTGAGATCAAATTAAGATTAACACTAGCTAAGTGCAGGGGCCACGTCCGCCGTTTGGGGAACGCTCAGGAACGGTGGGCTCTGCTCGACAGCCAGCGACCGAGCAGGGAACAACGGGACCATGATCACGACCGGAACATGTTCAGGACGTCGGAGCCGTCTTCGTCCATGTCGTCGGCGTCGGCGTCCCCGTCGCGCTCCAGGGCAATGCGGGCTGCCTCTCGTTCGGCTTCCAATCGTCTCGCACGTTCAGCTTCGGCTTCTTCCGCTTTACGCCGAGCCTCTGCTTCGGCAGATGCCCTCTCGGCGGCGATCCGCTCCTGAGCGGCACGTCGCGCCTCTTCACCAGCTCGTCTGAGTTGGGAGACGTTAGCGTTGGCAACGTTGGCCAACGATCAGTATCGTTACCTCTGCTTCTCCCGCTGCATGGCCTCGGCGCTCATGGTCTGATAGTCTGCCCATAGCGGATCCGGGTTGCCTTCGGCGACCGGCGTGGCTTCCGCTGTCGACGGCTCCTCAGCCGCTTCCAGGACCTTCCACGCGTCGGCGTTCACGACCTCCACAGCTGGCGGCGCAGGAGACGACGTATCCGCCGTCGCAGGCGTCATTGTCGATGCCTGTTGTGGAACCGATGGCGTAGGCGCCACTTCGTCATCACTGCTGTCCGTATCCAGGCCGGAAGACGATGAATCGGAATCACTGGCGAAGCGCCTGGTGGGAGCAGGCGCAATCGCGTTCGGCGCCTTTCGTTTCTTGGCGGGCGCCCCACGTCCTCGTGCGGCGCCACCCGTTGCCTTGGGCGCTTTCGGCAGTATGGAAGCGACGACGCGTTGCAACGTCCTCAGGGTGCTGGTCGGCAGCTTTTCCAGTTCGATCTCGATCGCTGCGCCAGCGGTGACGGGTGTCGATCCTCGCACGACCTCCACGATGGCTTCCGTCTGCGACTCAGGGATTTGCATCATATCCGCTCGCAGCTTCTGCTTCTCTTCGTACGTCAGGGGCTCTTCGACGACTGCATGTGGCGACGCGGCCGCGTTTTCACCCGCCACCGATCGCCTTCGGCGCTCACGAAGCAATCGGTCGCGTTTCCTGGCCCAGACACGCTCCATGGCGACCGTCGCCGCAGTTACCCACGAATCGGGCCCGTTGAACAGCTTGGCATTGTCCCAGACGAGCTGGACGTCGTCGGCGAAACCGGACAGCGTCGCATAGTGGCCGGACGACAACCGGGACCGAATCGTGCCCAGATCCATCGGCTTCTTGATGATCTCCGGGTAATCCGGCAGGTTCATGGTCACCCAGTCCACCTGCGCAGCCCCTGTCAGCCAGGGGAAACGACCGCGCCGGGGGCCCACAGGTGCGCTCATACCGGTTGGGCGAAGATGTGCCCATGCTGATGGCGAAGCAACTCGTCGACAATGTCGAGGCAGGCGTTGACCGATGGCCCCATTGCATCTCCGTCGACTGGTACAATAGCCGATGATGACGCCATCGACGTGTCGGCCGTCACGTGCTGCTGTTGCGGCGGCTGCTGCTGCTGCAATGATTTCCGTTTCGCACCGCCCGTCACCGACTTCTTCTTCGTTGTTTGAGCCGCTTCGGCAGTCGTACCGGCCCCCGATTGCAAATTCTGCTGCTCGACGGCCAGAGCAACTTGCAACCGCTTCAGGTAAGCTTCCAGCTCGGCTTTACGCTGCTCGAGAACGGATCGCCGCGCGGTGATCTCCTCCACGTCCTTCTTCGATCGTGACGACGCTGGAACGCGGGAGCGTTTCGGCGGCGATTCCGGCAGGGCGTACAGGAAATCGGCGCTCTTATTCACCGGGCGGCGCGTCCGTTTGCCCGTCATGATCAGCGGCGGCTGCGGGGCCTGCTCCGCAGGCGCCGGGTCGGCGTCGGTGACGGGCCCGCCCATCACGTCAATCATGCCCGCCCCCGTACGATTAACGCGGTCGAGCGAGGTACGCGACCCGATGCTGTCTACGACACGTATCGACGCTCGACGCACCAACGATCACGAAACTGCACCGTCACGGACTCCGTGGCCGGCGCACATTTGAGGCTTAATGAATAGTAGTGGACCGTTCGGAGCGCTCTGTGTGCTGCCCGTTTATCGGAATGTAGCCCGCCTCTTACAGTTTGACAATCATGGTGATGCCATCGGAGAAGTTGAGGGTGGAGGCGACGACGCGCGGGTCCTTGACGATCCGGTCGTGCAGGGCGCGGATGCCGTTCGTGTCCGGGTCGGTGATGGCGGGGTTGGCAACCTTCATGCTCCACATCATGTTGTCGCAGATGATCGTGCCGCGTTTGCAGAGCAGCGGCAGTAGTGCCTCGTAGTAGTTCGGGTAGTTGACCTTGTCCGCATCGATAAACGCCAGGTCGAACGCACCCGCGTTCTTCGGGTCGGCATTCAGCTCGCGGAGCGTGTCTAACGCAGGACCCAGAACGAGATCTGTACAGCAAATATAATCAGCGTTTGCCCGAGCAACGGAAGAGCGGGTGACCCTAACTGATCTTGTGGTCGACCTTGGCTTTCTTCCAGAAGCGCTTTCCGACATCGGTGAACTCCTTCGAAACATCCATAGCAACAATCTGAATGTAAAGCAATCAGTATACGGACGCCAAAGCAAATCGACGGGCTCATACACGGCCGTCGTCAGGAAGTGCTTGAGCCATGGCCAGTGTCGAATAGCCCGTGAACGTTCCAATCTCAATCACGTTCTGTAAAATTGTTACCGGTGGAAGGCCGCACTCGTGCTGCTGTGGTTCGCATTGGCTACCTTGGCGTTCGTCAGTGCGGCCACAGTTTTCAGGAACTGGCCGACATCGGGGGACAGTAGCATCGGGCTTGCCTTGTTCAACGCCGACTGGGTATAGTCCCGGCACTCAGCAAGCACCGGGTCTTCCACCATCGTGCGCCCGACGATGAAGGTCATGGCCTTCGCGTCCGTCGTCCCTTTCTCCATCACCATTTTTCCCGTTTGGACAAGACGTAGCCGGTAGACGTGGGCGTGGCCGACGTTCAAAATGCGCCACTGAGCAACAGTGACGCACAATTTATGTCCCGGTGTGGCGACAGGACTGGGACTGGCGCGCATCTTAACAGCGACACTGCAGGACGTGGGCCAGTTCCGCTGTGCGACTTCGAACGTCTCCGGAACGTGTGTCCGGAGGTTGCGCTGGACGCTTCTACTCTTGAGGCCATGGCATGGTTGCACCTTGACGAAAGTTGCGGTTCACCCGCCATACGTGCGCTCGCGATTGTTTGCGAGCATGGCGACGACGTATTTGAACCACCGACGACGTTCGGCAGTCAACACGCAGCTTTCACTCATCACGTGTCCTACTATGGTCGTGCTCTTCGTATAGGACCGGGTTGGCTATCACGCCTCAGTGACCGTCTGGCACGGGTCCAGGTCGGTCGAGTAACATCGACAACGAGTCTGGCATTGCATTGGAATTGAGTGTATTAAGGTTGGATAACCTGCAGCCGAAGCATCTCGGCCTGATGACGTTGCGCTGTACACGCATGCCATGGAGCGACATTGAGTCGTCATGACACGATTAAATGGAAACCGTCTAGTTCGTGGGCCCGTCCTCCAACCGCAGCGGAATGGGTCTTCGCGAGCGACGCATTCGGTTTCACGTCCGCAGACGTTGCTGTATTGTCCCCGTCTCTTCCGAATCCAAGGAAACGCCGCATGGAGGTTGTACACACTGACTGCCTGCACAATGGACCATCCATAGCGCCAGACGTCGCACTCATCGAGCAACGGAACGTCGGGATCAGCGACCGCGTTTGGTAGATCATGCGCCGTCTCCTTCGGGTGGCCTTGCCGGTAGCCCTCCTGATTTCGCTTGTTGAGGTCGTCGACCTGGGAATGCGCCGAGCCTAGTCGAGGTAACGTCATGCGTGCAGGGAGGCGAATACGTTCCGTCTGGCGGTCTTGCCGATCTTCAACCAGACTTCGTTTTCAACGTCAGCCAGCGGGACCTCATGACGGTGGCAGCAGTCGCGTTTGGCACCGGCGTTGTAGCAGCATGCGTGTTCGTTTACGTTTGGAACCAGTACCATTCGATCGACAATCCGCATACGGCCTACTTGCCCAAGCAGAGCTGGAGGAAACGTTTGCGGCCGTGACAATAAATCAGGACGCAGGTTGAATGAGATCTACAGGTTGTTTACCGTCCCCACGTTATGAAGGATCCTTGGACGAAAGGACGGATAGAAACGCGGCTTGTGGCACCTCAATGTTGCCGATGGTCTTCATTTTCTTCTTGCCTTCCTTCTGCTTCTGCAGGAGTTTCATTTTCCGCGTCTTGTCGCCGCCTCCCACCGTCTTCCCTGACTTCGTCAACACGTCCTTCCTAAACGGCGGTATACGCTCACGAGCAACGATCTTGCTCCCTATCGCAGCCTGCAAGCGATCCTCGGTGAGGGACAAAGATCAAGATCAGAACGCCACCATTACCTGAATAACGACTTCGAATGACTGCCTCTTGATGTTTGCCTTCAGCCTCGATGCGATTCCTACAGAGGTTCTCCATCAGAGAAATCAAGGACGTCGGCAGAAGACCTGCCCCGTACCTTTTCCGACTTCGTGGCTGTTATCCCGAACGCAGACAGTTGAGAGCGCATCGACAGGCTTTCCATTGAGCAGAATGTCGAGCATGACGAGGTCTGCCTTGTCCAATCCAGCGTCCTCGTAATCGAAACTGGCGTATCCGGCAGAGAGTGACTTGATTTGAGAGTAGAAGTCGTTGACAATCTCGCTCATGGGAATGCGATACTTGAGCAGGACGGAAGCATTATCCAGGAACTGGACTGACTGGTGAACGCCACGCCTGTCCTTGCAAAGCTCTTGGACTCGTCCCATATATTGTTCAGGACAGATGATTGTCGCCATAATGAACGGTTCGAAGTATTCGCGAACTTTGGCAGGGTCGGGGAAATCACTCGGCGTCGAGACGATGATTTCGTCGCCGCTGTTCATGATGGCGGTATACGGGACAATTGGCGCTGTCACGATTGTGTCAATGCCGAACTCAGTTTGCAACCGATCCTTGAGAACTTCCAGGTGCAAAACTGTACGTGAGAGTGAGCTTCGACAATAACGACATTCGATAATCCCAAACCTCCCAGCAGCCCGCATCTGAATCCGGTACCAAGCGCCAGTGAGATCTCCTTTTTCACATGCAGGCTGATGTCATTCATAGTCAGCTTACTGAACGCGTCCTGGAGTGCATCAAAGTCGTCAGAGTCAACTGGGTAGACTGATGCCCAGACCATCGATTTGGGTCTGGAGAATCCCGGCAGGGGAACAACGCTGTTGAACGTGGACTCGGGGACAGTTGTCGACACACGCGACGCTTTCACCTGGCTATCTTCTACGGTGAAGACAGTATCGCCCAGCCCAAGGTGATTCAGGTCCTTCACGCCGGCGATGATGTAGCCGACTTGGCCCGCACGAAGAACTCCTGTTGATACGGCTGATGGTGTGACCTACATAAATGGTACCCATTAAAGCAGGAGCCAGTACAATTACACTACCACTCCTACAATGCCGACTTCCTGAACTTCGTACGCCGACCGTGCATGGTATATCGCTATCCTGTCGCCCACCGATATCTGTCCGCAATCTATCTTCACGAGGCATATCTGAACACAGTGTTCAGTCACATTAGCCGTTAAGGATGGATGCACCATTACGCACCGCGCCTCTGTAAACGTCAAACCACGAGTCGACGATGAGCGCTCGCCCCCCGCTTTCCCGCGTAGGCACATGTGGTACCGGTGACCGAACATGTCCGACAACGGCATCAAGAACGTCAGCGACGCCCATCCCAGTCTTCGCAGATGTTTGAATGACTGAATGCATGACACACCGAGTCACGACGTCGAATTGAGAACAGAACCTCAGTACCTGCGTCGGGATCTATGTCGAACGCATTGAACATTTGCTCAATAACTCGCGACGGCTGGGACGTTGGCAGATCGCATTTCGTCAAGACGGGAATTAAATCCAAACCAGCAGACTTGGCCAGATTGCATACTGCCAGCGTTTGCGCTTGCAGGCCTTGTGCACTGTCGACAGCGAGTACGGCCCCTTCGCACGCCTGCGGGCAGTGTTTGTATCAGCAAGCGATGCGGCGGCGAGGCATTGACATACTGAAACAGATCGAAGGACTTCATGGCTGAAGTCGACGTGGCCTGGCTATAAACGAGTTAGCCCCACATGAATGCAACATAAATACGGTACCCAACAGTGTCGATCAGCTGAAGGAGCAAGCCCTTATAGGCCATTGAGGCGTGCTGAGCTTTGACCGTAATCCCACGTTCCCGTTCGACCTGCAGGGTATCTAAAACCTGTCGACAAACATGAGATCTCGTCGCGAATGAAAACAGCGATGTCATCATCAACCTGGCATCGAACCTCTTGCCCAGGTGTTATCTTGGGGATATTCCCCTACAAGCCAGTTCAGATCCTGGCAGTGCCGCGGCAGCAATCACACTGACGAACAGACCGTGGCTTCGAGCAACCTGTCTGCCAGGGTCGACTTTCCATGGTCGACATGGGCGATAATGCAAAACGAACGAATACGTGTCGGGTCGAGATCAGGGTCTGCCGCCCGGGCCCAGTCAGCCACCCAGGTACCCGCCACCGGCACACACCTTACCCGTCACCATCCCAGTGACCACAGATAAATCCGCTCGCCCTACAACCGACCCGCCTGCCGCCGCCGTCGACAGCAGCCGATGCCGTCGCCATCCTGCGCGAACCGCGCGCATCCCAACTCGTCGGCACGCAGTCTCCCTCGTCGACAGGCCGACGTCTCACTCTGACGTTTTTCAAATGTCGCATAGCACGGTGTAAACATTTAACATTGGCAATTTAATTGTACGTGCGTATTCCTGCAGTGGCGTTCAGAATGCAGGTTGTGCTATGCCTCAGCATGACGTCCCGATCGGAGAGTGCCGCTCCAGAGACGTTCCAGACAGCGACGATGCCATTTCCGGAACAGGCTGACCGCGCGGATTTTTTTGGGCGTGCCTTTTCCAGCAGGGTTGCGTGCGTGCAACGTGGGGACGAGGCCGCGATATTTTTTTTTTTTTGGTTGCGGTTGTTGACTGCCTGCAAGGGGCGTCGCAGCCGACACGCAGGGCACGCCACAGAACAGGCGCACATAGACCGTGGCCCGCGTACCCGTCACGGGTCGAGTATTCGTCGCCGTGCTGCGTGCCGCATCATATCACGCCGGAGCCGGCGCCGCCCGCCCGTCCACCAGCCCGCGCGCCGCCCGCATGACGGTATCGACCGAGCTCGCCGTCGCGCTCGATGATCTGTCGTCGCGGTTCTTCCTGAACCTGCCCGCCGAGGAGCTCTCCACGTTCGAGCGTCTGTTCTTCCAGCTCGAGCAAGCCTGGTGGTTCTATGAGGATTTCTACCACGATCGGAATCCGAGAGTGCTTCCAAAGTTCTCGTTCAAGGATTTCTGCATGTGCTTGTTCGAGCATGCGCCCGCGCTGCGACCGCACGTCCCGAACTTCGAGACGCATTTCGCCAAGTTCCGCGAGTACCTGCTGAAAGTACCCGTCTGTGGCGCCATCATGCTCGACGAATCGATGACGTCCTGCGTTCTCGTCAAAGGATGGACGGGAAAGTCGTGGGGCTTCCCGAAGGGTAAGATCAACCAGGGCGAGGCCCTGATCGACTGCGCCGTCCGCGAAGTCCTCGAGGAGACTGGCGTCAGCATCGCTGACCTCGTATCCGACCAGCACGTCATTCAGGCGTCCGTAAGGGGCACGTCGATGTCGCTGTTTATCGCTCCAAACGTGCCTTCAAACGTCGAGTTCGTGACGCAGACCAGGAAGGAGATCAGCGATATCCGATGGTTTCGTGTAGATTCGCTGGGCGAATCGTCGGACACGAAGTTCTGGAACGTGGCGCCGTTCATCCACAAGTTGCGGACGTGGATATCGAGGCACCGGCACCTGGCTAATAAGTCGCGGTTCGATGATACGGGCGTGCTGGATCGCCGGTGTCACTCTGCACCGTCCTCGAAATCAAGGAGACGGCGCGAGACGAAACCTTCCCCGATGATTCAGCAGGCGCATCAGCGGCGGATCAAGAGTTCCTTCATCGACGTTGATTCGAATCGTGGTCGGAATCCGTCTGATTTCGACACCTTCGGATACCATATCGGATCGTGGTCGGCTGAGGAGATGTTCGAGGCCAACGAGCGGCTGTTTGGCGTCCATTCAACGGCATGTGCCGATCCGAACGAACTTGCAGCAAGCATGGCCTTGAGTGGATCCATGACCGGATCCGTGCAACGCCTTCAGGCGAAGTCTTCTCTGTTGAATTCCCCGTTGCCATCATCGTCTACATCTTCATGTGCCCCAGAACGATCTGCAGGCAAATCTCGAAGCAGCGGTAATGTGCTGCTGAATTTCGATCTGGATGATGCTGGCATCATGTCCCACTTCTTCCAAGCGTAGCTCATCACCTTTTGTTTCTTCCAGTCTTGTAGCTTTATCCCCATAGGCAATCTCCTGGTATCCCGCCCACAGTCTAACCCGGGATCAACCGCATATCTTCTGTCTCTCGGTGTCTCACAAACACCACCACAAGATTCCAAAGTGGGGTTTTACAAACCTCTGAAGCGACGTGCGGCCGTCTTCGTCACGTCCATTAATTGATCGCGCAATACACCATTTCAGATATCTGATGTAGGAAGTTGGGTGTCAGGACTGCTTCAAACAAAACTATCCGGGTAGTTTATTCAGCAAGAAGGAGCTCGCCGTATTGGCGGAATACCTAACAGAACACGTATCAGTTGGGACTCGCCGAACATCGCTACGGACGATGGGCGTACAACGATGGAGCCAGCGAACAGGGCGGCGTTCCGCAGCAGGCGCAGGTGCAGGGCGCGCAGCACCGGATGCCCAAAGTACTTGTGATGCAGGTCCAGAAACGGGCGACGGATGCGCTCGCCGAGGCTCTTGTCCGGGTTGTCCTCAATCTGAGCCGCCTTCTGCATGGTGCACGCGATGCGTTTTGACGGGCTCGACCCGTACGGACTTCCTACCACAGCTCGCAGCTGCACTGGCTGCAGCTCCCGTTTCCGGTGGCTTAACGCCGATCGCGCGAGCGGGTGGCTGCATCCTGATCGCGTCAGCTAACATTCCGCATTAAATCGCAAGTACATTGACACTTCTTTGGAAGAAGCTTACAGATCAACTACAAGCCATCTTACCGGAACGGGCGTACGACAGATAATTTTGAGTTCGCGAAGCAGACCTGATACCGTAGCATCAACAGCATGTGGTGTATTGACCGAAGGGCCGTATTGCTGATCGTTTCAAACATATGATGGAATAATGGCCCGGTGGCATTCGCCGGACACGTCGAAATGCCACCGCACCAGGGTTATTGTGGTTTGAACCCGTATTCTGCACAGACCACACGTCAATGCACGTTGTTCCTCAATGCCAGCGTCTGGACATACTCTTTCTTTCGTAGAATAAATCTGTTTTCGCTGATCCTAAATTGACAATCTTTGGACAACCTGGCGGGCAGACAGTCAGATGCGTACCAACGGCAAACGTCGGAATTAGCAAACCATCTCTGTCCTTCTCCTGCAGCGTACATTCGGTGCAGTAGTAGGCGTCACTGATGCCCTGGCCTCCACAGATCACGCACCGGCCTTGGAAGCTGCCGTAGTTGCATTCGTCGCAGATGCGGACGAGCGTGTTCGGCTTCACGTACGAGTCGCATATCACGCATTTGCCATCGCACTTCGAGCACAGGCGCCCGATGGCGATGCCCGGCTGCTTCCGGCACATGATCAGGTCGGGATGGTGCTTCGCCATGACGTCCGGCCTGACCGCACGACCACCAGACGCACGGTGAGCTGCAACCACGGACTTTGCCTGCGCGGCGCCTTTCAGCCAACGGGTAATACCTTGCGGATCGTCAGCTGCTGTCAATCCTACGCGTGCATGTCCTGCTGGCCTGCCTCAACACCAGTAACACCGACACAGTCGAGGATTCATTAACGCGTTTGGAATCACTGTTTGGCTTGGACAACGGCCGGCTGCAGGGTACTCGTGCTGATACCTGCAGGCGGAACGCTGCTAGGGTGTCGGATGAGCTCTTCTGTCGCCGCCTCGGACAGAACAACTTGCATCGGCACGTGCTTCTCCTTGAATTTTGTCCACAGGCGGCCCTGATTTGAGTTCCTGAACCGTGCAAGGGAGTTGGCTTCCATGAGGTCAATCATCTGGTCCGACGCGTTATCGAACATGTTGGCGTTGACGGCCTGGTCGCTGCCCGCTTTTTCGAATATGCCCTTGAAATGGTTCAACGACGACCCGGAGACGTTAATCTGCAACGGAGCATCGAGAGCCAGGAAGTCGTTGTAGATGGATCGGGCAGCCGACAACCCGTTTTCTTTCGTGAATTCGCTCCTGAACTTGCGCACGGCCGCCCAGAACAATAAGGACTCAACAGAGAACTCTGTCTGCAAATGAGCCTTAAACGCTGTGAACCCTTCGGGCGTCGTCAGAAACTTCTCAAACGCCTCCTTGTTGCGTTCAATTCTCGAAGTATGGGAAGTTGTTGCCCCGATCACACGGCGCGTATCCATAACCGGACGGGCCAGGATCCACCAAAGAGACGAGTTAATCGTAACGACGGTTATCATCGACGGGATATCCAGCGTTGTGATTTGCGCCAGGATTTTTCCAAACGCAGCGAATAGGCCTAAGCCGACCACTCCTGACAGGCCCGCCTTCTTCATCATTTCAACCGTACCGAAGGCGTCCCGGACGCCACGTAACAGGACGGAAACAACGATAGCGATGACGATTGTGGCCATGACGCGGAAGACAGCGATGTTACGGAACGCGCTGCTGCCGCTGGCGATCGGGTCCTCCTCGCCTGCACGAACAGACATATTCCATAGTTTTGGGTAGTGGGACAGGTAGGCGAGCTGAATGGCGAACAGGACCAGGGATTGTGCGGTGACCCACATGAGGGCGACGCGATCTTGCAGGAGCCAGTTCGACACCAGGAGCCATTGACGACTTTTCGCGTCTGACGATTCGCCGCCAAACCTGATCTGGTTCAGCGTGCGGCGGTAGGCGACGTACAATGAGAAGCAGAAGAACGTGAACGTTTCGATGCACGCCGCGAGGAAGAACCCGGTGACGAACCCGTAGGCGGCGACTGTGATCCGGTCTCGAAAGATGGGCACAACGCATTCCCATATAACGAACATGCAAGTCAGGTACGCGGTAGCCAGCAGCAAGCGCGGGCGCCGGCTGCGAATCGGCTCCAGGTGCCGTCGGTTCCACATATGAACCGCGGGAATCACCCAAAGGCAGTTCAACGCCAGGATAACGCTCCATGTGGCGACGACCTGTGCCTCCATCGCCACCTCCTATACAGATCCTCTGGATCGCAAGTACGGTTATTGGGTATACGCGAAGCGCCTAATGAATAAGAGAGTTTACGTACACCATCGGCGATTCGCCGACTAATGCGATAAGACGTGCCCGAGCACGTGACGAATAACTACGTGAATGTCGGCACCGTCAACCTGTACGCTCAGGGCACGCTGCGTCCCAATGGCGAACGCGTCCTGGACGCTCGAGACGAATTACGATGTCGCCTGTGTCTGCGCCGACGTCTCCAGCGCGGTTTGCATCCAGGATGAGTGGCATTGCAGGGGATCTGCCGGCCGGCATTCCCGTTGGTCATCGGGAATCGCGCCCGCATCGCTGCGGCATGGGCGGTCATGTTGATGGTGCTCTGCGTTGGTGGGGCCGGCGCTGTCTACGTCCCGCTCCTATGCAACGGCGGTATCTTATACGACATCTGCATTACAGAGGGCTGGCGATGTCCGACTGGACTGCCGCGGAAAGACGCGCCTGTCCGTCGGCCTTCGGACTTGGCGAACGGGCGCGAAGTTCGTCGTCGGACTACCTTCGCACTCGTCGAACCGCGATCCAGTCTGCGTTTGCGGCGTCGCCGTCCCCAGCAAGAGAATCGAATTGCTGCCCACGATCCGCCCCAATGTCCATCGGCAATCGCGTCTGTTCCAATGCGCTCTGGCTGATCGTGGTGGCGATTGCCGCCCGTCTCCACGATGGAAGTGCTGACGCTGTACGCCTCGTTTCCAGCGACGGCCATGGATACGACGTCTCCAATATCGCATCGTTCATCGCCCACTCGGAGACGATTGCGGAGCGTGTCGGATATGACCCCACGATCTGGTCCCAGCTCCGCGACGTTAGTCTGGAAATCGGCAATGTGAAGGTACAGACCGCCATTGACTTCGTCAGCAGGTTCCCGACGTTGTTCGAATATACGGTACGACATCCCAGTCGTATGGCCCCCTTCCCGCGGGTGATGACACGTCGTCTTGCAACAGATTATTGGCGCCACCGAGTGGATCCAGGACAAGGTCGCTAATGGGCAGAGGCTGGAGCACTTCATGGAAACCGCCGCCGACTTCAGGATGCGCTCGCTCACCGTTGCTGTCGCCTGGGCGGTGCCCCCGGACGACGTGTATCGCCTCCGGATCCCGAAGACGTTTGATGCGATTCTTCCGTACCCGTACCATTTCATTGCGGGCATTGCCCGGCTTCGTGACATTTCTGACCACCACGGGTTCACCCAGTTAGCTCTGTGCATTTCTGAACGTATCGTTGTGAGAGTCCCAGATGCGAACATCAAAGTCATCGCCGAGACCCGGTTTTGCGGCTGCACAAACGTTCTGGTGTGGGCCGCTCATCATGGCGAAGTACTCATTCTCGAGGTGCTGCTGGACCTCCCCGGGTTCGGCACCAATGCTGTCCTTGGAACGGGCTCCTGGACCGCACTTCACTACGCCGCGATGGGAGGCCAGGCTAACCTTGTCGTGGCGCTGCTGAAGCGCCCCGGGATCGATGCCAATTTGAAGGATTCCCAAGGATGGACTCCGTTGCACTGCGCCGCGTTCTGTGGGCATACCGGCGTCGTCCAGGCGCTGCTAGACCAGAATTCCACCTTAGTCGATACGAGCCCGCGAGACAGACACGGGAATACGCCGCTCCTGTGGGCCAGTACGTATGGTCACTCGGCCGTCGAATCCCTGATGAAGAATCGTGGGGTCACGGTTTAGGGGTAGGCGATCGCCAAGTTTTGAGTACAGTCTCCAGTGTTTCGTTGCCGGGCCCCGATGTGCTGTATCGACACGACGGCGCCCTCCTGTCGCTGGTGACATTTGCACCGAATGACTGACGGCCGGCGACTGGGCATGCGGGCACGGCCAAGGTATCACCCGCCAGGACGATGTCGTCAACGGGCATGGTCCATGGTCTTATGGTCGTCCTTCTTTGCGTTGGCAGGATCGAAGCTGTCACGCTCGTCTGCAGCAACGACGTTGTGTGCGTCAACTTGGATCCCTAAGCTCTGGTCGCGATGAACGAGATCGTCCTATGATCGGGTTGATCTGGCGGGAGAACGAGGTGCCCATGTTGTGCTTCCTCGATGATGAACAAATGCGATCGGAAACGAATACCGCCGACGGTCAGGTCCAACAGGACGGTATCGTGGGTCAATGGCGCGATGTAGTGGCAGCACCGGCGCGCCATGACGCCTGGCGAATGCTCGACGCATGAATAGGGTCGATGCCCCAGAATCAACGAAGGCCCGAGCAGGGCTGGCGTGGAGGGCATCCGGGATCCACAAGGACGTGCACTATGGCAGTAGCATGCGTGCTGACCAATGGCAGTGGCCGATATCATATCGTCGACGTCAACGGGGATGTGGAGGAACAGATACAGGCACTTGCATTGTCGTCCGGGACGTCGACGACCACCGATTCAGAGCCGACGTCCCTGGCCATTCCCCCCCGGTGCTGAGGCCTGCCTCCTGCGCCAGCAGATCGGCGACTTCCCGTTCGGACTTGGCGAACGGGGGGCGCTGTTCGTCGTCGGACTGCGTTTCGCACTCGTCGTCGAACCGCGGTCGGCAGTCTGCGTCTGTGGCGTCGTCGTCCCCCGGAAGGTTCACATCGAGAATCGAATTGCTGCCCCCCGATCCGCCCCAATGTCCATCGGCAATCGCGTCTGTTCCAATGCGCTCTGGCTGATCGTGGTGGCGATTGCCGCCCGGCTCCACGATGGAAGCGCTGACGCTGTACGCCTCGTTTCCAGCGACGGCCATGGACACGACGTCCACGAAATCGCATCTTTCATCGCCCATTCAGAGACGATTGCGGAGCGTGTTGGATATGACCCCAGGTTCTGGTCCCAGCCCCGCGACGTCAGCCTGGAAATCGACAATGTGCAGGTACAGACCGCCATTGACTTCGTCAGCACGTTTCCGTCGTTGTTTGAATATTCGGTACGCCCGCGCCGTCGGTAGCATGCTCCTGTGCGCGGCTGAAGAGTGTCCTCACCACAGGTTCTTTGTACCACCGAGTGGATCCAGGACAAGGTCGCTAATGGGCACACGCTGGGGGACTTCATTGAAACCGCCGCCTACTTCAGGATGCGCTCGCTCACCGTCGCTGTCGCCTGGGCGATGGCTCCGGACAGCTCTACGTACTCGTGGTACCGGTCCCGGACCCTGTTGAGTTGGGATGCGATCCGTCCGCACCCGCAGACGTACCATTTCATTGCGGGCATTGTCCGGCTTCGCGACATTTCTGAGCGCGTGATGTGCACCCTGCTAGCTCTGGAGATATCTGAACGTATCGTTGTGAGGGTCTCCGATTCGTTCCCCAAGGTCATCGCCGAGACCCCGTTTTGTGGCAGCGCAAACGTTCTGGTGTGGGCCGCTCATCATGGCGAAGAATTCATTCTCGAGGTGCTGCTGGACATCCCCGGGTTCGGCATCAATGCTGTCCTTGGAGCGGGCTCCTGGACCGCACTCCACTTCGCCGCGGTGGGAGACCAGGCTGACCTCGTCGTGGCGCTGCTGAAGCGCCCCGGGATCGATGCCAATTTGAAGGATTCCCAAGGATGGACTCCGTTGCACTGGGCCGCGTTCTCTGGGCATACCGGCGTCGTCCAGGCGCTGCTAGGTCAGACTCTCGCTAGGGTCGATAGGTGCCCGCAAGACCATCAAGCGCGTACGCCGCTTCAGTTGGCCAGGGCGTATGGTCAGTCGGCCGTTGCATCCCTGATGGACACGCTCTACGTGGCGGTTTAGGGTGCAGCGATCGTCACGCTGCCAATACAGTCTCCGTTGTTTCGTTGCCGGGCCACGATGTACTGTGTCCCGACACGAGTCCTGCTGCCCGGGACGAGACGGCGGCATGTCCAGGCAGGGTGCTCGGCCTCCCGGTTGTGCTACCAGCTGCCATGGTGCGTGCGTGCCCCTACCTTCCTGGGTTCGCGGTGCGGGGCGCGCTCCCCGTGGACCCCGGGCCAGGCCCGCCAACTGCGCACTTTGCACTCTGCTTGCCGTCCTGTCTCTTGTGTCTGCGCCGACGTCTCCAGCCCGGTTTGCATCCAGAATGGGTACCAAAGGTCGTACGCCGGCCGGCCGATCCGCTGCAATGCCCATCGGAAATCGCGCCCGCATCGTTGCGGGCGTGTTGATGGCTCTCTACGTCCTTGAAGTCGGCGCTGCCACGCTGATCGTCTGCAGCGACGGTGGTGAGGTCCACGGCGACGTCGATTATATCACAGCTCTGGCCTCGCACTCGGACGAGGTAAACCGCATCGTCACGGATCCGCAGTTCAGCGTCGACGGCGTCGTTCGCCTGAATATCACCACGGGCCAGCTTGACAAGATCTGCCGCTTCATCTGGAAACTGGATCAGTATACGGTACGACAGCGCAGTGGCTTGCGTGCTCCAGTCCACAGGTGATGACCGGTGGTCCCACCACAGATTACGTGGGCAGTCCAATGGGTAAACGACATGATCGATACGTTTGGGTATACAATGGAGCAGCTGGTGGAGATGGCCGCTTATATCAAGATCCGCGCCCTGACCGTGTCGATCGCATGGCATTCGCGGAATGATGAATATTATGGGGCCGCGCCGTCGGACGACTATTGGGTTTCGATTCGCCAACGAGAGCGGCCCTATCATTTCGTCGCCGGCATTGTCCGGCTTCACTGGTTGGCTACCGGCATTCGGGAGTTGACAAAGCTCGTACGAGACATTTGTCGTGTCCTGGTCGTCAGAGGCACCGCTGACCGCATCATTGCGAAACCGTTCCTCAACTGGGCAAACGTTCTGGAGTACGCCGCCGGTCATGGCGAAGAATTCATCCTCGAGGTGCTGCTCGATCTCCCCGGGGTCGGCGTCAACGACCATATCGACGCCGGAACCGGCAACCGGACGCTGCTACACTGCTCTGCAATGAATGGGCATCTGGGCGTGGTCAACCTGCTGGTCGGCTGGCCCGGCATCGTCGCCGACTTGCAGGACGCCCTCCTGTGGACGCCTCTACATTACGCCGTGCAATACGGGCACGCCGCTATTGTCGATGTGCTGCTGGATGCGAAGGTTAACCGTGGCGTCTCGATCGACCTCAACAAGCGAGACGGGAATGGGCTCACGCCTTACACGTTGGCTTTCAACACCAGGCAGGGGTCGGTTATGGCGGCGCTGGAGCGCTGTGGAGGGTATATGTGAACGGCAATCGCCGCTGGTTGCATACAGTCTCCATATTTCAGTCCTAAACGTCGTCGCTGTCGATGGCAGCATCGTGGCTGGGCGAACCGCAATTTGTCGCAGATGCATGTGAACGCCAAACAACGACGTGCCGGCGTCGTCGTCGTCGGCAACGTCGGCGATGTCGCGCGAGGTCCCCGTTGCCGACTTGCCTTGTCAGATTGTCTCGCGACGATGTTGCGCACGTACCTCGGGCGAACAAGCCTAGGTAGACCGGCCAGCCATTATCGATCGGGACCTTGCAGACAGCTCTGTGGATTAAATGTACGGTCGCTGGGATTCGCCAGGGCAGCCGGACAAGGAATGGAGAATATAGATATGGCCCGATCGACCGCGGGTCTCGGCCTCGATGCAGCCGCCGAAGGACCGGGTTCGCGCTCTACTGTGGGTTTCTCTGCCCGGGGGACCTGTTTATTCTTGTCGTTCAGACACCCGGCTCGATGATTCCAAGTTCTGCATGGTCGCAATGCTCGTTGCTGTGTAGGTCGAGTTACTACTAGAACGTCGACGCCTCCTCGTTCCAGACCTCGGTCCCTCCAGATTCCTTCTACCTGTTCCAAGATGTTTCATCTCGACGGACGTCTTCTTGATCGTAGGGCTACCTTTCCATTGATTCTATTCTTGGTATCTCTGCCTGCGACAGGGAATCGTCTACAGCTGTCGCCATTGCTACGCGGCGTATCGAACCCGTTCTGGACGGTTTAGGTAATTCAGACGCGCTGAAGCAGGCCCGTGCGATCAGAGCCGATTGAATCTCGGCGCCGACCGTACCAACCCGTACCTGGGTTGGCTTGAGAGACCCAAGTCGCCCGGCGATTATATATCGAAGCGCTTGGTCGAGATGGGCTCGGTGGCAGCTGGCATATGGAGCGTCATTCTGGCGGTGAACTGCCTGTGGACGATCCCCTCAGCCCAAATGTGGTTCCGGCGGCATCTGGAGCCGATCCGCAGCCGGCGCCCGGCCCTGCTGATGTCAAGCGTCTGCATGATCGTCCTGTTCGACCTTTGGACATGCGCTGTCCCTATTGTTCGCCAACAGATCACGGTCGCGGTCTACGGGATCGTCACCGGATGCCTACTCGTAACCGCCATGGAGATGTTCACGTTCTTCTGCTTCTCGCTGTACGTCGCCTATCGCCGGACAACGATCCAGGTCAAAGTTGGCAGCGATTCGCCGGGAACGGCGACCCGCACGACCCGTCGGTGGATCACAATCTCGACCTGGGTACTGAAGGATCGAGTCGCGCTGCTGTGGGTCGCTGTCCAGGTCCTGGTTGTGTTCGTCATCCAGGTCGTGTACCTTTCGAATTACCCGCACCTGTGGCAAATGCCCTACTCTGACGGCCAGCGCGACCCGACCGCCGCCATGTTCCTCAACATCGCCTTCTTTCGCTGCATCGTCACCATGCTCGTTGCCGTTGTCGTCACCGGCCTGCTACGTGGCGTGTCGGACGCGTTCGGGACGGTGGACATGCTGAAGAAGGTGGGTCTGGCGGGTCTGGCGGGCCTGTCGGGGTTGGTCGGGGTGACCCTGCTGACGACAGCAAGCGAGGTCCATGCGTCCGTATCAACGCTGGATCTTCCATCGATTATTGCGATTATCGCTTCCAATGTCGCTCTGTGGTTGATGTTGGGCCGCCCGCTGCTGGACACTTACAAAGCGTTGCCTGAGGCGGAAATACCCCATATGTCGAGACTCGAGCGCAACCTGAACGCGTTCAGACAGTTCCTGGAAACGCTCGAGGGGTTCGCAGCGTTCAAGGCGCACTTGCAGACAGAATTCGCCGTCGAATCGTTGCTGTTCTGGGCGGCGGCGCGCAAGTTTAAGCGCGAGTTCACGAAGGGGACCGGGGCAGTCGCCGCCCGATCCATCTACGACGGCTTCCTGGCACCCGACGCGCCTCTACAGATTAACCTGCCTGGGGAATCGTTCCGCCACTTCCGGAGCGTGTTCGTCGAAGCAGACGTCGCCGGCCAAGATGACTACGTACACGCCAGCATGTTCGACGCGGCGGCGGAGCAGATGTTGGCCCTCATGCAGGTCAACTCCCTGGCGCGGTTCAAGAGTTCAAACAAGGGATGCCGCGTCTGGGCGAAATTTGCCGAGAATATCGTGCCGATGCAGATGGCTGTGCCGGACACGATGTCAGGTGACATTATGCGGCAAGCGGGCTTCGTGACCCCTGGCCCGACGGCCACGTTGCAGCATCCAGCTGCTATTCAAGTCAACCCATGGGTCAACCCGAACGCCCGTCAATGAGTAATAAAGGATTGCAGCTGTTCGTGATCAGGCGATCCAACTGGTCTCGCTGTCGGGTTCAGTCTGCGTGCCGCGAATCCGCTTGCAGCCGTCCTGGTAAGTGGTATGTGGGTGACGGTGGTCGATGTGGCCGTTGTCGCGACCCAGCACTGGACGCATTCCCAGCACAGGGCCACCCAGGCATAGTTGCCGCTTGCTAGGACAGGAAACCGGCCTCAACGGTGCCCAGCACCGTTCCAACAACGTACCCCGCGTCGCTATGGACGTTTACGTAAACCCGCGGTGTCGCCCTCCACCTGAGGCGAACCATCGCAACACCCGGCGTGGGCGTCGCGCGTCGCCAGCCCACCGTACGGATCGTCACATTCCGGAAGACCGTCGTTGCAGGAGACAAGGACGCCAGACAAATGACGAGTCGCCTATTGTAGGCGCAACGTCTACGAAGCTAATATGTCTTGCAGTTCTCCACGTCAGCGAGTGAGCCGGAGCTGCACTTGTTGCAGTTAGTGCGCTGTGCAGTTATTCGTCAGGCAGGCCAGCAGGAACAGCTCTCTGTCCGCCTCGGATGCGAGCTTGGACCACTCGAGGAGGTTGACGTAGACCATACTCCAGCCGGCCCGCTCCAGCGTTCGTTGCTTCCTGGTCGTGTTCGCGTCCAGGCAGACCTCGCCGGTCGCGACATCTTCGACGAAATGGGAACCGTCGAAGACTTCCACGCCGATGTCCAGCTCGGGAATAGCCAGCGCCAGCCAGTATCCTGTTCGTTCGCATCGGACATCCGCGACGAAATTCGTCTGCATGGCGCGTATCCGCTTGCACACGTCGTCGTACGCCGACGATGGCGGCCGGCGTGGTCGATGACGCGATAGAGCGTTGAATGCGTTCGCAACAGCAATCCTGTCAAGGGTCAGGCGAGGAACGAGGCCGATCAGGTCGGTCCCGCGAATCGAAGAATGCCATTCCGACAGTCGGAGCTGCTGTTCGCCGGCGAACGGTAGACCGCGCATGACGCAGTCGATGACGGCGAGTGCGAATTCATCGGGAACCGGGTGCCCGGCGACGGCAAACGCCCAGGCCACCGTCGTCAGTGCATCGATATCGACCGCGTCCATCTCGCCCATCACTCGCTTCATGACGATATCAAAGTATCCGTCGTCAATCGTTGCATCGTTCGTCAAGATGAACGCGGCTGATAGATGGGTCAGGGTAGGGATCGTAAACCCTTGTGCGTCGTTCTGCAGAACACGCTGTCGGGCCGCCAGGAACAGCCGCCTATCCGCCATCCGATTCTTGGCGAACGTCCACACGAGATGCGCCAGGTCCATGTCCTTGAACGATTCGACCTTGGGGATCACTTGTTGGGCGGCGGCCCGCAGCAGGTGCCTGTTCTGGATGCCCAGCTTCGTGAACGCATCGACCAGGTTACCGAGGCTCGTCGATGTGAACCCATTCATGACGTCAATAGAATGCAGGGAGATCGCGGTGAACAAGTCCTCGTCGAACACGTCCATCGTTGCAAATGACGACGCCAGGCTGGCAACGCCTTGTGCAGTGAAGGTCCCCATGACGGCAATGGAACGTTTCGCGATCGCCTGGAACAGGTTGTTATCATGAATCTCCAGCTTGGTCAGCGCCCAGACGAGGTTCGCCAGGTTCTGATCGTCGAAAGTGTCCATGATCTCCAATGCGTGCTTAGCGATCGCGCTGATTAGGTCCTGGTCACGAATACCGCAGGTCGCAAACGCCCATGCCGTTATCGATAGGCTTTGCGCGTTGAACGTGCCCATGATTGCTATTGCTCGACGCCCTGCCTTTCTGAAGAGGGACGGTGTTGGTGTGCTGCCTGCCTTCGCGAACGCCCAGGTCAGGTTGCTGATGTCCTGCGCATTGAAGTCGTTCATAATAGCGGCCGCACGACGAGCAATGACAGCAGACATATTCCAGTGCGTTAACTCGTCCTTGGTAGCGAAGGCCCATGCTGTCATGGCCAGGTCTACCGCGTTGAACTCGTCAATGGCAGAGGACACTCTTTCCGCGAGCAACGGGAACAGAGTTCGATTGGTATCGCTGACTGCCGCCATCGCCCATGAGATGCTGGCAATGTCTCGTGCCGGCATGATCTCAGCAATGTCGCCAGCACGCCTCGCGATCTCCCGGAACAGAACGCCATTCTTCACGCCGATCTTGGCGAACGAACTGGCCAGAATGCCCAGCGTCCCACATGTGAACGAATCGATGGTGTGAACGGCGTGCTGGCCGACTGCGGCGAACAGCCCAACATGATATGTGCCCTTGGATGCGAACGCCCAGGAGATATTCGCCAGGTCCATCGGGGCGAACTCGCGAATAAACTGAACGACATGCTGTGCAACGACGACGAACAGATCGCGCTGGACGAGGTCGAGCTTTGCGAACGCCCATGCAACTTTGGACACGTTCTGGGCGTTAAACAAGGAGATGCCTGTCAGGACTCTCACCTCGATCGCCTTGAACAGATCGGCATGTCGGACACCGAGGGTCGCAAACGCCCAAGCAATCATGCTGATGCTTCGCGTGTCGTATGCGTTCATATTGGTCATTGTACGATGGGCGATGGCAGCCAGCAGCGCGTTATGCCTGATGTTAACGCTGGCGAACGCCCAAGCCGTCAACGCCGCGCTCTGGGAGTCGCATTCATCCAGGATCAGAACGAATCGTTCCGCGATGTGGCTGAACAGGTTAACGTCTCGAATGCCCAGAGTGGCCAAAGCCCATGCCACGTTCGAAAGACACCTGGTCTGGAACTTTGGCAACCCTTCGAGGGCCAGCTGCGTAACAGCGCTGTTCAGGCGATCGTCCTGGAAGCCAGATCGCGCAACAGCGTAAATGGCATCGGAGATGGCGCGTTCATCGAGGAACTGGCTGGACTCCAGCGCCCGGTGAAGGATCCGGTCGAACACGTCGCGGTCGTAGAACCCCGATTTGGCAAACGCCAAGAACAGGTTCGATAGGTCCTTGCCGTTTAATGGCCTCAGATTGCTTCCGATGCAATCGCTTATGTCCTTCAGCAAGCGTTGAGACTGTTCCCGATCTACATCCGGTCAACGTTCAGTGGCACGCAGACGCAATCGGGGAGTATACGACCGACAGATTCTGCCACCGGAGAGTTTCGCAATCAGTAGAGCGATGTTCGGCAAATGTTTCCTGCCAGGATGATCGGCATCGGCTTTGAGGAGTCCTGGCAGCTGATCGGTGACGGCGTGCAGGGCCGCCCGGAGATCGTCGGACACGTACCGCCCGGCCTTCACCACGTCCTGCAGTATCGATCGGCAATGCGGGACGGTCAGGCGGCCGGCTTCCGCGGCCGTGCTCGCCCACGCGCGACCGACCACGAACCGCATCATCGGTCATCCCAGTACATGACCAATTGCCGAATGGCACCACGACAGCTACCCCGCAACGTGGAGTGGTGGGTACGGTAGGCAGGTAACCCCGTAGCTCGCGCCGCACTGGCCTAAAAATAGTGACAGAACGAGCCATTGCTGACTGCACTCCAACCGGATGCCATGGAACTGAGTATCCGTACCTTCGTTGTTACAGGGGCTGCCAGGCCGATTCGCTGCCAGGTTGACGGCGAAGAACTATGTAGGCGAGATATCTTGGGCCATGCGCACACCGACCGTACAGTGCCGCCTGTGCATGTCGAAAAGCTCGCGCCGTTCGTCTGCGACAAATGCCTCGGTCTGCGGCGTCTGTGCGCACCGTTGGAGGTTACTGAGTCCACTACGCGTGTAGAACGATGCGCTGCTCGCCCAGCTGGAGGATCGGACCAGTGAAAAGCGGCCGAAACGGCAATCGCGCTCGACGGGTCGCCAGTTTCGCCAAGCAAGCAAAGAATCCATAGACCTGGAACCCATGTTCGCTACCGCCGAAGACAACCCATCATCAGCGCACTACAACATTGGTTGTAAACCGGACGACGAAGACACTGTTGCCGATGTGGACCACCCCGAGAACAAACATGAGCGGTCACGAACTCTGGCTCATATCAGGGAGATCGAAAAGTTTCAGAACGTTGCTGTCCTGCCCGACTGTGCTTCTCTCCCTGTTTGGAATTTCGGTCTGTGCCCTTTATTTTCATTGCATTATATTGTAGCTGACCGCTTGAGTGACAGCCGACGAACCATTACGCTGCAGCGCGCTCGTCTTCGATGGGTCGCTGATCATGTCGCCACCTGAAGTCAAACTAGCTGTACCACCTTACGAGATCCGGAAGACGTTCATCGAGGGTCTTCGTGACGAACCAACACCCGCAGTTCTGCCAATGTCTTTCTCGTCGTCCGAAAGCAGTTTGGCGATAGTACTGATGGAGCGGTTGACAGGGACCTTGCAGCCGGGGACGGCATTGATGGCGACAAAGATAATTTGTCGAGCTCGGATAGGGCCTGGAACGACTACCTGCTGATGACAAACGACGACCTAGTCGGGGAAATCACCCAAGACTACCCCAAGGCGTCGTTCGACCAGCAGTTCTGGAAGTGGGCGCCCACCATCCTCAAACCTGCTACCGTTCGTCGCACACGACAACGCGTCGACGACGATAACGGTGGCGCTTACGTCAATGTTGCGTGCTGCGTTAACTGACTTCGTTGTTGTAGACTTCGAAGATGTGCCCATGCTGGCGTCTGCTCAGGCCTTGGCGCTGAAGTTCGGGAGGATGTTATTGGAGCGCGCCCGGCGACGTCTCCGTCTCCGTCATCGGCGGACGGGTTCAAACGTTGATAGGGTGTCGCGGGAGTTGTTGAATTCTTCTACAGCAGCCAAGGTAGTTTCAACCCCGGGCTTGTTTGACGTACCAGTTCAGACCCGTTCTGTGAAGGTGACAACGGATACGACTCGTGCGCCTCGGCCCCGTCCCACACCAGAAGACGTTTCAGTAACAGCACCGGAACAATCCCGAACGCCGATGGCTTCAGCGCCTGCGTCTGCGCCTGCCGAAATCGTGGATATCAGCCCAACGGTCAAGTTACCGACATTGTCCTGGCCGGCATGGAAACCAGCGGGAGAAGGCAGATCGCCCGCGGTGCAACCGTCCGCGTTACGACAACGGAACGTGTTCCTGCAGCGCTACCAACCTGATCGATATAGGCAACTTGTCGCTGAAGAGTTGCCCACGCCTGAAGCGCGAGTCGATCGCCTCTGTGGAATCCTGCAGGCGAGCGATGAAGACCGACAGCTGCTGTCCAAAACGTACTTGGGCACATCGGTCAGACCTGACCTGCTCAACGTCATCCTGCGCCAGTGGGAAGAGGTACGCGGTCGGGCGAAATTGCTGGGAACCTGTTGATGACGGGTGATTAACAGTGCGCCATATGGATTGCGATGAGGGAGGACCTGCTGGTGGAGCTGGCGCTATTCGAGACAGTGGGGTCGGATCCCTGGAGACTGTTTCTTGGAACGTCAGACGTCCGTCTTCGCGAGATGTCAACGCGAGCGTCACTTCAGTCCTTGCTGCGGATCGCCACGAGAGCGGTGCTGCAGGCGCTGGAACACGTCAAGGGCCCGGTGCGATTTGCTGGACAGGATTACAGGTCGGCGGCGTTCATCTCATTGACTATTCGAGTCTTACGGTTCCGTCAGGGAGAAAATGCGAACGGATGAGGGCAACGTGTCGAGGGAATTGTGCAGGCACCCATCGACGCCCGATGTTGAAATGGCCACAGCCCAATTGATCAGTCGTGCGAAAGCGTTATCGTACTGGGCAACACCAGGGCGGGTCGATGGTCGTTCAAGGAAGGAACAGGTTGTGGATCTGTTAACACATCTGCCGGCGCCTGTTAACCCATATCTGGCACCGATCCGCTCCCAGAACAGGATCCGGCCCATTCCCCAATCTTTGCAGACGCCACAGACCGCGAGAATCGTTGTCGAGCCGGTGTCCACGGAGCCCAATGATCTTATGGATGACGACATGAGCCAGAGGAGGACGCAGAGCCTACCCGCCTTCATCACCGCTTGCTCGCTGGAGACCGGCCTTCCAGTCATAACCAGCATCCCTACAACTTGACGTAACGTTAGACCACGTTAATATACGTGAACATGAATTTCGTCCTCTGAACGGGCAGTAACAATACGCAAACAAACTCGCTCGCGAGGCAAAGGGCACCTGACGTGTCGAAGATTACGAATCAGAATCCTCTACATCCAGCGGATGACAGCACAGGTTGCGCCTGTGGTTGAATGGTACAATGGGTCGTTGCCAACGACTTGGTCCGGGTTCGATTCCCGGCAGGCGCAGTTCTTATTTTTTATTCGGCTACCCATTCCTTGTAGGAGGGCATCCGCTGTTAATGTTGTACAGTACTACTATTTGGCATTTCTGTTGCCGATTGTGCAGCATCATCACTGGTAGTCCTAGCGACTCTCTGCATCCGAGCCTGCCGGATTCGGGACCATGCAGCACGCTGGCGTTGGCGTTCGGCGACATCCGTCGTGCTTGCGGGTGCTGCGGCGCGTTCTGGCGTTAGGATTCGCGTGAGAACGTCAAGGGCAGCTGCCTCATCACCGCCCTCCAGGGCAGCGAGCGTTGTGACCGCTTCCGATTGGTGTTTTGCAGCTAGTGATAGCCAGTCCTCAGCGGTTGAAGTGAAATCCGTCAGCAGTGCCTCCATTTCGTGTTGCTGAACGCGTTGCACAGCCGCTAGCTTCTCTCGTAACACCGAACTGGTTGATGCCTGAGTCATCCAGCTTTGCGGGTGCGCTCGATGCGAGTACGAGACCAGAGTGGTCCGTCCGGCTGCAGCAATACCGCCAGAGCTTGGCAAGGGCCAGTCCGATGGCGGGTACATAAGTTCCATCGTCAGTGGTAACTGGTCTTCCACAAGCTCTGGTAGCAACGACATGGGTGGAAGATACTAGACGTAAATATCTGGTTTCATTGTCGCCAATGCATACAGGTTCGTGCGAACTGTTACATCTTCCTACAGCAACGTGAGGCCCCCGTCGATTCTGGGGCAAGCCGTTGATAGCGTCACCGACTTGCTCAAGTGTTGATGCAGAGCGACAAGCCGCTGCAGATAAGGATGAACAGAGCATTTCGCAACTAGTCCTTGTAAAATAGTGACGAATCGCACTAAAGGAGGGAGACTGCGAAATCAGACATTGGCGACTGCCGATGTCATCAACCAGACATTCTGTATGTTAAATGGCAGATGGCCGCCGGTCGGTAGGCTAGACGGCGGACGTCCAGGGTGGTCTTGCACACTGATCAATCCTGCATTCGGACACGCCATATCAACAGCAAGTCAGTCTCATACTGTCACTGAGACCATTCTTCACCCGACCTGTGGTACCTGTAAGCGGACGTCCTGGCGCTTGAACCGGATAAGTGTGCTGGCAAAGGTGTCGTACCAAGGTGTGTCGGTGTGTAGCGCCACGAAAGCTGGCAACCACCTGGCAACACATGACTGCCCTGTGCTGTGGTACAGGAAATAGGCCTACGGCGCCAAGGTTGCAGTGGCAGACAAACCGAATACTCTCGCCGGCACGTCAACTCGTAAAACCGATCAGCCGCATTCACATTTTCGTGTTCCGTTTTGCCACGTGCTGTGTGGTCAAACATTCATGTGCGTTGCGTGATGATGTTCATTGCCCAGCGATGCCTCTAACAGTACGGGTGTCGTGGTTGAACTGGGGTTGTGCGACGGGTGACAGATGACTGCCAGGGCCGCGATGGGATAGCGCAGCTGTTCCCGACGTCATCGCGAGGCGGCGAGTTCTGGTCTGACACGGCATGGGCAAAGTCGAGGGTCCTGAAGAAAACGGGGACGGATTCGGGATACGAACTTGGCAGTATGCGAGGCAGCGGCACTATGTCGATTGCGAATGGCATGCTCACAATGCAAGGTCACGATGCGTGCACGCGCGCTTTCGAGCAAATAACGAATTCCAGATAGGGTCCCCGAGGTACTACATCCACAGCAAGAAGACGCTGTGGGAGGATGTCGAGTTCACTGCTTACGCAAGGAATGCTGGCGCTGACGAAGGTGTATCATACAGCGGGATTACGCTTGTCGCAAGAACGAACCACCATCGTACGCGTCCACAAACAGCATCGCATTACCGTCGACGTTAAGTGAAGCAGGATACAAGGAGGATCCATGTTCAGCGCACGGTTACTACTGCAGATTGTATTTCGGAACGGGCCAGGTTGCGTTCCAGAAGGAGTTCTGCCATACTCGCCAAGGATCTGCCATATATGTCACCTGTCGTCAGTCGCTTCCGCAAAGCAGCATCGATCGCTGACGAGAACACGTTATAGAGCGCGTCCAAGCGAGGGGTTGCCGTCAACAAGAAGGATTTCACTGACAGTTTCATTGGCATGAAATTCATCGTACGAACCCAACCTGACCGGAAGTCTGTGCGCCTTCAGTTGTACCTAGACCGGACGGACGGTGCTAATGGAGGTACTTTGCGTGTCCCTACTTGCGCCACGTCGGTCTTACACTTGAATCTGCAGGCTCGTGGAATCTGGTTCATGAAATGGTCGACAAGGACTGGCAGCCGGTCAAGACCCTGGAAACCGCATTTAAGTGCAAGTACCCATACGCCCCTGGCCCGAGCTTCTCATCACCTGTATTGGGACCAAAGGAGGTTCGTGCGATTTTCCCGCCTGCCGCTGAGACTCACGACAGGTTAGGTATGCTTTCTGCGATCGGACAAGATAACGAACCTCATGTGGAAGAAAGTCTCGCTAAGGAATATATAGCCGACGTCACCTTCTGTCCCCAGAATTCAGTCTGAGATACGATCCGATCAATTGGTACCTGTTCGATATCAGCCGATCGAGCACGTACTGTGCTGCGGCGTACAGCATTGCGGCCGACGAGGTTGAGGCTGCTGCAAGTATGAAAGGCGGCGAGGGATTCTTCCGTAAGTTCCTGCACATTCGGCCCGATCACTGATATCGGTTGCTGACAACGCGATGCAATGGCAGATTTCGCAGATCGTGCATTCTGGAGCGGTCGGTCTGCGCCCGCCCGAGATGGCGACGCCGAAGGTCAGCCGCTGATGGAAGGCGACAGAAACTCCACGCCGGCATATCCTTATGGGGTTAGGCCTGTACGTCGGGCCGCTCTGTCACATGTCTCTGAACATGCTGCAGTCCGGGTCGTCGTCGAAACAGAAACTGGCAGGTATCCTGTCGTGGCTGGTTCCACAGCGTCCCCCGACCCACGTCGACACGGCCAAGCAGCTGTTGGCGTCGCGCCCTGTCACTCAACGTGGTCACCAGAAGACGCACTGATCGATGGAACGATATGAAGAGAATTTGTCAAACGCGTTGACGAATTCGTCCGTCCTGTTTTGTAGGTACATGTGGAATTTTTTAAATTGGGGGGACCGGCGCCGTGGCCCGTCATTTCCGTAGTGTAGTGGGTTGGGGTAGCAGCGGCGACAGGGAGATGTTGCGCTTGTGGCGCGGCGGGTCGGGTGGAGCCGGAACCCTGTCCGCGATTGGGGCGGCGCGTGTGCGTCTTGCCGTCGGCCGCCGGCTGTTTGCGGAGCAGGCGCCTCGCGCGCTGACTACCGCAGACATCACCGAGCAACAGTCGCGCAAAGCCGCGATCGAGGATGCTGTTCGTCGATCAGCCAACAAGGCGCACGCGTTCATTATTGCGTCCGGGATTGCATGTGTAAGCGGTGAACTCGGAGCTTGACCATCGTCAACTCTCTAACCATGCCGGGTTTCCAGTTCTTCCTCATGCGAAAGTATGTGGGCATGCAAGATATCGATAACGAAGGCGCGCCGCTCTCGTCGGCGAGTTTGTCGCCCTCAGAATTCCGTCCGTTCAAACTAGCGCAGGTCCTGCCAGTGAACCACGATACGAACATTTACCGGTTCAATTTGGAGAAATCCAACACGCCTCTGAACCTTCCTGTTGCTAGCTTTATTCTGCTTCGGTCTGACGTGCAATCCACGCATGTGTAACGTGCCTGATCGACCGACTGAATCGGCAGAACCAATGTGAATGGCAAAGATGTCGTACGGCCGTATACGCCAATTTCGACGAATAGGACGCACGGGCATTTCGATTTGATGATCAAGGTTGGCATTGCTGCCTGTGAAGCTGTACAGTACGCGCTTCTGACAGATTTCATCCAGAGCTATCCTGAGGGCAAGATCAGCAAGCACGTCAGCACCATGAAACCCCACGAGTTTATCGAAGTCAAGGGCCCCATTGTCAAATTCGAATATAAGCCGAACAAGTACAAAGAAATTGGTATGATCGCAGGAGGCACTGGCATCACGCCAATGCTTCAGATCCTGGATCATGCTCTCACGAATTGCGCGAACGATCATACGAAGTTTGTGCTGATATTCGCGAACAAGTCAAAGGAAGACATTCTTTTGAAAGACCGCCTGGACCGCATGTCCATATTGTTCCGAGAACGATTCACCCTTCATTACGTTGTCGACAAGGTGCCCCATAGTATTCATGTAAAGGAGTCGCAACCAATTCATAGTCGTACTGTAGGCGGAAGGCGAATGGGAAGGCGATGTTGGGCATGTGACGAAGGAACTCATTGAGAAGTACCTTCCTGGTCCAGATCCCAAATCGCAGATTCTTGTTTGCGGTTAGTTCTTAGTTTTGATATTCGACAGGTGTGGACATTACATTGTCTATGTTTCGTAGGTCCACCTCCAATGATGAAAGCCATTTCGGGCGAGAAGGCGAAGGATTTCTCACAAGGCGAATTATCAGGAGTTCTCCAGTCTATTGGCTACAGCGCGGAGAACGTTTTCAAGTTCTAGTCTTGGAACTAAAGCCTTAAATTACGTTCAGCGCTTTACCCAGTCGAGGTTCCAGTGTACCCAGATTTTATGGGCATTTCGACGAAAGGTACTGCGCCAGATAATTGTGCTGACATTTCTAGAAATATCTGAAAGATATGAGTCGATCGGGATGGCATGCGGTGGGTGCTGGTGATTTCCTGGGGATCTTACTGAATCCGAGTCGTGTCCGAGAGCGAGATATTGTGAGGGTGAGGTGCTCGATCGACGTTCTCTCGTCTCATAAGACGAGATCGATCCAGTGCCACCAGCCATCTACCGTTCGGTTAAGAGCACGTCGCCAGAGTTATAGCAGCTAGTCATGCGTGAAATCGTCCATATCCAGGCCGGCCAGGTATGTGTCGCGTCACTTGCCAGTCATGCGCCCGCAATGCTGACAGCCCTCGGTATGCAGTGTGGCAACCAGATCGGGTCAAAGTTCTGGGAGGTCATCTCCGACGAGCATGGCATCGATCCGACCGGCTCGTACCACGGGGACTCCGACCTCCAGCTCGAGCGCATCAACGTCTACTTTAATGAGGCGACCGGTGGCCGATACGTCCCGCGCGCCATCCTGCTCGACCTGGAGCCCGGCACGATGGATTCGGTTCGCGCCGGGCCGTTCGGACAGCTGTTCCGCCCCGACAACTTTGTCTTCGGCCAGAGCGGTGCCGGCAACAACTGGGCCAAGGGCCATTACACCGAAGGCGCTGAACTGATCGATTCTGTCCTGGACACTGTTCGCAAGGAGGCGGAAGGCTGCGATTGCCTGCAAGGGTTCCAGATTACGCATTCGCTGGGTGGAGGAACCGGCTCCGGCATGGGCACCCTGCTCATCTCCAAGATCCGAGAGGAATACCCCGACCGCATGATGGCCACGTTCTCCGTGTTCCCATCCCCCAAGGTCTCCGACACCGTCGTTGAGCCGTACAACGCCACCCTGTCCGTCCATCAGCTCGTCGAGAACTCCGATGAGTCGTTCGTCATTGACAACGAAGCTCTGTACGACATCTGCTTCCGAACCCTGAAGTTGACGACGCCCACGTACGGTGATTTGAACCACCTGGTCTCGGCCGCCATGTCCGGTATCACCTGCTGCCTGCGTTTCCCTGGTCAGCTGAACGCCGACCTGCGCAAGCTGGCCGTCAACCTGATCCCGTTCCCCCGTCTGCACTTCTTCATGATCGGTTTCGCCCCGCTGACGTCGCGTGGATCGCAGCAGTACCGGGCTCTGACCGTCCCCGAGCTGACGCAGCAGATGTTCGACTCGAAGAACATGATGTGTGCCGTTGATCCACGCCATGGGCGATACCTGACTTGTTCGGCCATGTTCCGTGGGCGTATGTCCACCAAGGAGGTCGATGAGCAGATGCTGAACGTTCAGAACAAGAACTCGTCGTACTTCGTCGAGTGGATCCCGAACAACATCAAGTCGTCGGTATGCGACATCCCGCCGAAGGGGCTGAAGATGTCCACGACGTTCATCGGCAACTCGACCGCCATCCAAGAAATGTTCAAACGCGTTGCTGAGCAATTTACATCTATGTTTCGGCGCAAGGCGTTTCTTCACTGGTATACGGGTGAAGGCATGGACGAAATGGAATTCGTAAGATGCGTTCAGTTTTATTCGGTGATGGTGAAAAATGTAACGATGGAATTTCGCAGACCGAAGCCGAATCCAACATGAACGACCTGGTGTCCGAGTACCAGCAGTACCAGGACGCAACAGCCGAGGAAGAGGAATTCGAAGACGAAGATGCCGAAGAGGAAGACGCCTGATTGTCATATTCCCTGCAACAAAGTCCCACCAGCCACCAATACGACCCATAAAATCCGATTTGTTTGTTCCCCCAGTCGTCACGTTTATCAAATGTACACTGGCCAGTCAGCCATGGACCACGGGAATCGAGAGCATCACTGCGACGGGTGGTGTGGCGCTGCAGAGGCGGAGCGGGGGGCGGAAAGACCGGCGGGGGGGACGACTCAAACCATATTTGGTTGGCGCGCCCTTGGGAAAAGCGCGCGCGCGCGGCCCACGGTGTCCGCAGCGCAACCCCCGCGGCACACCCCGTCAGTGCGCTGCTGACGCCCTGGATTTCGCCGCGGGCAATTTCTCCCCGGTACGCCGCCATGTCCGAGGATTATCCGAGGTCGGGGGCGTACCACAGGTCGCCCCACGGTGATCCGGCGCCGCCAGTCACAATCTCATTGTGTTATTTCCGCGCTCGTGGTCGTCGTCGGAGAGGACAGCCGCCGCTCGCGTCCGCCAACGTTAGAACCAGCGCGCCCCGACATCGCTACTAACAGCCATGCGTGAGATTGTTCACATTCAGGCCGGCCAGGTATGGGCGCGGCGCTCCATCCCGACGCCGACCTTCCCGCTGATTTCCGTTTGTGTACTCGTGTAGTGCGGCAACCAAATCGGTTCCAAGTTCTGGGAAGTCATTTCCGACGAGCACGGTGTCGACCCGACCGGTACCTACCATGGTGACTCCGACCTCCAGCTTGAACGCATCAACGTGTACTTCAACGAGGCGACGGGTGGCCGATATGTTCCCCGCGCCATCCTGCTCGACCTGGAGCCCGGTACCATGGACTCTGTCCGCGCTGGACCGTTCGGACAGCTGTTCCGCCCCGACAACTTTGTCTTCGGCCAGAGCGGTGCCGGCAACAACTGGGCCAAGGGCCACTACACTGAAGGCGCTGAGCTGATTGACTCAGTCCTCGACACCGTCCGCAAGGAGGCTGAGGGCTGTGACTGTCTCCAGGGCTTCCAGATCACCCACTCGCTGGGTGGTGGTACTGGTTCCGGCATGGGTACCCTGCTCATCTCCAAGATCCGAGAGGAATACCCCGACCGCATGATGGCCACGTTCTCCGTGTTCCCATCCCCCAAGGTCTCCGACACCGTCGTTGAGCCGTACAACGCCACCCTGTCCGTCCATCAGCTCGTCGAGAACTCCGATGAGTCGTTCGTCATTGACAACGAAGCTCTGTACGACATCTGCTTCCGAACGCTGAAATTGACGACGCCCACGTACGGTGACCTGAACCACCTGGTCTCGGCCGCCATGTCCGGTATCACCTGCTGCCTGCGTTTCCCTGGTCAGCTGAACGCCGACCTGCGCAAGCTGGCCGTCAACCTGATCCCGTTCCCCCGTCTGCACTTCTTCATGATTGGTTTCGCTCCGCTGACGTCGCGTGGATCGCAGCAGTACCGCGCTCTGACCGTCCCCGAGCTGACGCAGCAGATGTTCGACTCGAAGAACATGATGTGCGCCGTTGACCCGCGACACGGTCGCTACCTGACGGCGTCGGCCATGTTCCGTGGGCGTATGTCCACGAAGGAGGTCGATGAGCAGATGTTGAACGTTCAGAACAAGAACTCGTCGTACTTCGTCGAGTGGATCCCGAACAACATCAAGTCGTCGGTATGTGACATCCCGCCGAAGGGCCTGAAGATGTCCACGACGTTCATCGGCAACTCGACCGCCATCCAAGAAATGTTCAAGCGTGTTGCCGAGCAGTTCACGGCCATGTTCCGCAGGAAGGCTTTCCTTCACTGGTACACCGGTGAGGGCATGGACGAGATGGAATTCGTAAGTCTTGGTGTTTCTGGACCGTTCGATGATCGCAGTCTGAATGGGTTCTTCAGACTGAAGCCGAATCCAACATGAACGACCTTGTTTCTGAGTACCAACAGTACCAGGACGCAACGGCCGAGGAAGAAGAGTTCGAGGACGAGGAAGCCGAGGAGGAGGACGCGTAATTGCGTTCGCCTCCACCTCGTTTATTGTCCAAAGAAAATCCCCATGAGCTAGGCCATCTTTTTTTCCCGGTTCCTCGGCCTGCTCCTCTAATAAATGCAACAGTTGTGTGCCCTAATCCACATGTCTGCGTTGTTCAGATATCATACGGGTAGCTCTGCTGTATGTAGATACAATAAGCAACGCAACAAATAGCTGTCTTCCATGCACGAGGCCAACCCAGCGGTATGGTCGTGCCGCTAAACTCCCCTGCTGTACGTAATCGTGGGCTGCGGCAGGCGCCCATCGAACCAGCGTTCGAAGACGCATTTTCCGTTCTGTCTGCTTCATTGTCGGGGGCGTCGACGGCAGCCACCCGCCAGTGGCCCTCCATCGCTGTCCAAGAATTTGGCAATTTCGCCGGCATTACTTCCGAATGGGACCCAGTCGCTACTCGAGCCTTTGCACGCGCCACGTTCAGCAGCCGGGCGGGCCACAGGAATGCCGCCTAGTGACCCCCTTTGCTGATCTCACCCAACCTGTAGCACCTGTGCAGAGGCATCCTGCGCCGTCTGCGGATCTGTTCAATTCGATTGCCACTCCGACGTACACGCTCGACGACCTGTGCCGGGAGCCAACAAGCCTGCGACGACGCGGTAATCGAAGGACAATAGCCATGTATTGCCATGAACCCTCGTTATTTCAAATATGACCCAGCAGAGATCCCGTCAGTCCCGTATGTCTTGTCCTTTAAACATTCGCCAGGAGAACCGATGACGGGCGTCGTGGCGATCAGCCAAGAGACGCAGACGCACGAGACGGTCTTCGCCCAGGTACAGGCGCCATTGTTCAACGGAACGCGGCATGGCGCTGCTCAGGTACCCGCGCGATCGCTCCTGGAACCTCACGCGCCGGGCATCGTCCTGCAGTCGGAACCGCTTCGCTTGCTCTTTGTCGGGCGTCACGCGAAGCCATCCGAAGTAGATACCCGACGAGAACCCATCCGGGAACGAGATGGAGTCGCTGTTCACCGACCTCATCGACGATACTGGGTAAGTGATCATCAGCGACCCCGATGGGTTATCGTCGGCGGTGACGTTGCGAAGCACTTCCCGATCGATAAACTCGACGGCATCCTGGCCCCCGATGAACGCCTCGAACCACGGCCGATACAGTGGCGTCTCGTCAACGTGCGGTGCCCGGCGGCCGAACTTGTCGTCGAGGCGGAACACCCATTCGTCGTATGACACGTCGCGAACGTACTTGGCGAGAACGTCTTCGTCCCGGAGCACTGTCCCGGCACCGTCATTGCCCGCACCATCGTTGTAGAACGAGACGTACTCGTGTAGGAAGAGCCAGGCGTCCGGATATCGATCATGAGGGAAGTCAGCGAATGCGGATTCCAGATTAACGAACGTCCCGGGTTGATTCAGGCGCGGGAACGTCTGCACGTTGTGCAGCGTCGCCGATGAGTAGTCGGCACGAAGGTACCCGTCCAGCGTGGTGACGCAGCGATGAAGGCGGGCGCGGGCCGGTCGAGGTGCAACGCGAAGCCGAACGCGAAGGATGACGCCGAACTGACCCAGGCCGCCTAACGCCGCTCGGAACAGGTCGTCGTCTGGGCCGACATCGTGAACAGCGCCGTTGCCGGTGACAATTCGAAGTGCGGTGACGGAATCGATGACCAGCCCATGACGGAACAGGCCGGGGCCGAGTCCGCCGACTGATACAATGCCCCCGACGGACAGGCCCTGCCAGTCCGTCTGGGTGACCGTCGTGAGATTCAGCGGTCGGAGCGCATCGAGCACATCGTGGAACGAGCAGCCAGCGCCGACGACGATCCCGGAATCCGGCGAAATGCTGATGATGTCTCGAAGCGCGTTGACGTCGATTACAAGGCCATCGGGAACCAGAGTGGACCCCTGCCCGTGTCCAGTCGCGCGGACCGCAATCGGGCCATCCGACGAACGAACGGCGTTGATCACATCCGCCTCCGTCTCACAGATGCGCACGCTTGCCGGCTCAACGTGATCGAGGTTATGCCAGTCCTGCATGTAGGATGCCACCGACATGACCGTGAGCAACGTCCCGACCTTGCTCAGCATTGTGAGGGGCTGTAGGAGCTGCTGACTGCTGAGCGCACTCCGTGGCAGGCGGGTGTAGCTCCAACGGACGTTCTGGTTTGGTTCGATTTGCGATCGTTGCTGGCGAGGACGGTGTCCGTAATAGCGTTGGCGACCTCGTGAACGGATTTGCCGTCTTCGACCTGGACGGCGACGAGGTTGTGGTCGGGGTCGTTGACAATGTCTACTGCTACGTCCGGACAAGATGCGTTGAGCACAATTCGCTGAAGCCCAGCCAGCACACCATATGTATGGAATGTGGAGTATCGGGGTCAGTTTGTTTTATGGTCGTCGCTGGACTGAACAGCATTCGTGATGGCGTTGACGACCTCTTCGACGGATGTGCCATCTTCCACCTGGACGATGACGACTTTACGCCGCGGGTCGTTGATGATGTCCAGGCCGATCGTGCGGGACGCGTCGGCAAAGTAGTAGAAGTCGTGCGTCCCGTCGAGATGGTAATAGTTCGCGGCAGTGAATACTCCTGGAATGTCGGCGCCAACCTGGATGCATCGCTCCTGTTAGAACAGCAGAATCGCCGTACGAGTCATATTCGGTTGCCTTTAGGCCTTTGAAGAATTGGTTGCATTCGTCGGGATGAACCCGAACGGGCAGCTTGATGTTGCCCAGAGGAATGCGTATGTCACCCTGCACAGCGATCACCTTCTGCAGCACAGACAGGTGAATATGGACGCCGTTGCCATCAACCGTGATCTTGACACCCATCGTCACACTGGGACCTGGGGGCAACCCATCGCGCCCAACGCCTGCCGCAGCCGCTCGTTCCAGTGCCAGGCTCGGATATTGCGCCCGCAGCGGCTGCGCCACAGGGCGGCAGCGACAAGCCGGCCACTGCCAATACAACGACAGGCCCATGTCGCATGACGACGTCGTGACGTGCCAGCGGCGGCCCCGTGGGAGCTGCAGACGTCGCCACGGAGTTGACGACGACGAAGACGACGGCGTCCGCGAATGCGGGAGATACCGTTCCCGTTCGAGCCGTATGACGTCCAGCGGCAGTTCATGTCGGAGCTGTTCGACTGCCTCGAGACGGGCCGCCTGGCCATGTTCGAATCGCCGACCGGCACGGGCAAGTCGATGAGCATTATCTGCGCCGCCCTGCATTGGTTGACGACGTCGACAACCGTGAAGGCGAAGGACGCGGCCCAGACGACGTCGTCGGCCATCGCCGACTGCCCCGACTGGGTGAAGGAGTTCTCTGCCGCACAATCAGCTCAGGAGCAAGAACACGCTGCCCAGGCCGAAGCGGCGCGTAAGCTGAAACGCCGACGACGAATCGAACGCGCCAATACGAGGAACAAGCGTAGGAATGACAGCAGAAAGAAGGTCGTACAGATATGGTGACGTTGGTGCTGCTCTCTGACATTGTGGTTCAGGTCGCGTCGGGAGGCGCAGCCGATCCCGATGACGAGTTCCTGGCCGACTGGGAACCATCCACCGACCAGCTCTGTAGTGCAGAGCAATGGAAATCAAGGTTGGCTGACTCTGGCAGCGAGCCGGACGATGACAGCGATATCGATGAAGATGACAAGGTATGCCCGCGGGATCCCTGCGCGCTGTGTCGTCGCGATCTGACGTTCACGTGTCCAGCCGGTACAGATCATCTACGCGACGCGGACGCAGTACGCTTATCGCTGCTGTCGTTGACGTTCCTGTGGTTTGACACATCGCAATAGTTCTCAGACGCGTCAGTTTCTGCACGAGTTCGTGAGGAGCCCGTTCGGCAGCAGGTGCTCGTGCGTGCCATTGTCGTCGCGTCAGCACCTGTGCACGAACCCGGGCGTTCGCTCGCTCCCGCCTTCGTCCATCAACGATCGGTGTATTGAGCTGATCGGGTCGAAGACGAGCAGCGAAGGGAAACAGGGGTGCGAATTCCTTTCGCCGTCGTTGCAACGTCTAATGGCATCGTTCGCCTTGGAGCACCCGTCCGATTTGGAGGACCTGTTCAAGAAGGGAGCTCAGCTGAAAGCGTGTGCTTACTTTGGGGCGCGTCGTGCCGCCCGAACAGCACAACTGCTGGTGGTCCCATATCCCTCTCTGCTGAGCGAAACGACGCGCGAGACCCTTGGCGTCAACATCAAGGGCAACATTGTCATCATTGACGAGGTACATGCCGCCCCCCGTTGGACGTGTATTACGAGAAACGCTGACTTTGTGTAGGCGCACAACTTGGTCGAAGCAATCAATGAAATGAACAGCGTGTCACTGACGTGCCAGGGAGTGGAACGCTGCCAGGCGGCGCTGGAGGCGTACCTGAAACGGTACGCATCGCGATTAAAGCCGTCGAACGCGATGTACGTCAAGCGCGTCTTGTTCATCGCGAAGTCTCTGGCACGTTTCTTGAAACGGTACGTTGCAAATGTATTGCGCCAGGGATCTACTTACTAAGCGTCACGAATTTACAAAGGATCGATCCATCAAAAGCGACTCACGTTGCCACAGTCAATGATTTCATCTTCGACGTCGGCATCGATAATCAGAACCTGTGGGATACGTCGGCATGGATGGACGCGAGCGGTATCGTTCGCAAGCTGATCGGGTTCATGGACAAGAATATGGAGGACGCTGGTAAAGGCGCGGATTCCTCATTCACGGCACTGGCCGCCTTCAAGTCGTTCTTCTTCTCGTTGACGAATGCGAACGACGATGGACGCGTTGTCATTATGCCATCCACATCGTCGCTGCGTTACCTGAACCTGAACCCGTCATCGTCGTTTTCTGCCGTTGTGAAGGACGCCCGTGCTGTCATCCTGGCAGGTGGCACGATGCGCCCGTACTCGTTCTACGTGGATCAGCTGTTCCCTGGGCGGTCGGTGCATACGTTCTCGTGCGGCCATGTCGTTGCCCCTGACAACGTCGCCGCGATCGTCATTGGCACGGGCCCCACTGGTCGCTCGCTGAACTTCAGATTTACATCACGATCGCAACTGGATACGCTGATGGAGCTGGGACGTACGCTGGTGAATTTATGCTCGATCGCCCCGGCTGGCCTTGTCTGCTTCTTCTCATCGTACGCCTACGAGGACGCTGTCTTCAAATTCCTGGACTCGAACGGCTTCCTCCAACGAATCCGCTCCCGCAAGTCAGTCCATCGGGAACCTCGGGACGCTGCCGATGTCGGTTCGACGTTGACCAGGTTCAGCGAGGCAGTTGCGCGAGCTGGCGGTGCTATGCTGTCCTGCGTTGTTGGTGGGAAGATGTCCGAAGGCATCAACTTCTCGGACGACCTCGCTCGTGTACGTGCCCTGCATCTCCTCGCGCAATGCTGGGCAGTGCACGTTGCTGACCTGATCGTCGTAGCTTGTCGTGGTCGTCGGCATGCCGTATGCGAATCCGAATGATGCCGAGCTTCGCGAGCGTATGGCGTATATGGATCAGGCACACGGGAAGGGTGCCGGCGAGCGATACTTCGAGACTTTGTGCATGCGTGCCGTTAACCAGGTTTGTGCTCGAGCTGACCGTGACAATGGCGTCACGTTGAGCTGTGGATAGAGCATTGGCCGGGCGATTCGCCACCGTGGGGACTATTCCGGTATTGTCCTCCTGGATGAGAGGTACGCGCGTCCCACCATCATCGAACAATTTCCACAATGGATCCGATCGCGAACCGCCACCCCGAAGACGTTCGGCGAGGCGTACGCCAGCCTGGCCAAGTTCTACAAATCGCGTGCACCTTCGCGCTAAGATCGCTCGTAAACTATGTGTAGAGCAGTGTGATGCCGTTTCCTGGACCGGCAATTTACCGAACACGGAATAGGCGGTCGGTTGCCCTTCGGCATGTCTGTCGCAGACGAGTGCCACGACACCGAGCTCAACGGGCATGTAACGAGTTGCTGGATCGACGATCCGTACGGTCGGATGATAGACGCGGCGTAATGGCGACTGAGGCTATCGCGGCGTCGCCGGGGCCCCAACAGCCGGTGAAACAGCACATCAAATCGCTGACCGAGTTCGAGCTGCGCGACGGGCAGCGACCTCTCGCGATCGAATGGCTCGAAGAGGTTGCCGCCTTCTACACGCACCTGGCCGTCGACAACGCCGAACAGAAGGCGGCACGTTCGTCGGCGGCTGTCACTTCGCCATCCCTCCCGGTGACTAACTCAGGCTCAGGACCCGGTGCGTCCGACGTCCTCGAGATGCTGGTCGTGGGCAGCGCTGTGGACCTGGCCCCGAACCTGGGCCACTTCCTGCAATCCGTCCGCCACAGCGCCACGTTACTCTACCTGAAGCTCGCCGCCGTCTTCGACCGCACGTTTGCCGTCCAGGCCGCCTACGAACAGGTCGTCAAACCGGGCGGTCAGCCACAGTCTCTTCAGGTGGACGTCGCCCCGATGGCATCTGACCGCATGGCGTAGGACGATCGTACACGATCCAGACGCTGATCACGCTGGTCCATCGGGCGCTGGCGCCCATGCTGATCGGGTTCGTCACCGGCCTGGAATCCCTGTACATGCACGCCGATCACAACGTACGCGACGTTGCCGTCGTCTGCGTCACCACGCTCGTCCACTGCAACAGCGACCTGCTGGTCGTCCAGGACAACCGTAAGCAACGTGGCATGCATTCAACCTCGCCCTAACCGTCGTCGTACAGTATCGTCCGTCTGGAACATCGTGTTCCTGCTCGACCTCGACGACGACAATGCGTCGCGATGGCAGGTGACGGGGACGCGTGTCGCCATCATCGCATCGCTGGACCTGTTGGCCAGCCATTACTGCTCGCGATCGGCGTCGCTGACGATCGACATCATCACGAAGCTGCTGGCGATCCCGACGATCAGCAGCACGGAAGCGGCCGCCGCCCGCACCGCCATCTCCAACATCATCGCCGAGATCACGCGCCGGCCGCCCGACGAACTCGTCGCCGAACGCGAAGGCGACGGCGAGCGCTCGCCTGGGCGACGACGTCACGGCGGGGCCACGGTCGCTGACGCGTACACGGCGCTCGTGAAGCTGTTGACGGGGCGCTGTGAGGCGCATTACGACCAGGTGGCCGTGGCGACCCGCACGCTGACGTCGGCGGCGATGGCGGCGAACCCGGGCGGCGCACCCCCGCCCGAGACCGTCAGGTTCATCGAGAACGTCATGGTGGTTATGACGGCGCTATCGCCGACGCTGGTCCGGTACGGGGCGGCCATCATGGTCAGCGCCACGTTGGACGCCGCGCCCGAGCTCGTCGACCGCGTCCCGGACCTGTACCCGATCGTTGTCAACCGCTGCTGCGACGTGCACCTCGTGACCCGCAACCTGCACCTGCACATCCTCATGCAGATCGCCACGTGCCGCAAGCTCCACTCGCTCGTCGACCTGCTGCACTCGTTCGAGCAGCGGCACCACCAGCATCACAGCCGCCCGGTCACGCTCTCCGACGTCGTCGCCGAGGCCGTCATGTACGGCGCGAACATCCTGCCGCGCCAGCTGACCGCCCTCCTCGGCAGCACGCGGTGCATGCCGCTCGCCGCCCAGCTCGACAACCTCGACCTCGTACGGCACTGGGCGTCACGCGCCACCGAGCTCGACGCCAACCTCATCCAGCAGCTCCTGCCCATGCTGCAAACGGGTACGCACGTACACACGCACGGTACACACACGCGCGCCGGTTCGCTGACCTGGGCGCGTCAGGCAACACGCGCGCGCAGGCGGCGGTCCTGGCCATCTTTCGCGCGTTGAAGCGCGCCCTGCCGACCATGTCCAAGTCGCTGCTGAGGTCGTCGGAGACGTACTTCAGGCAGCTGCTGTGCTCCGACGACGACGCGTGCGTCCTGCTCGCGCTGGAGGTGCTGTCCATGTTCCCGCTGCACGAGCTGCCGGTGGCGCGCCTGCACCGCCTCCTGGTCGACCATCTCGCGCCGAAGGCGTTCGCCCCGACGTCGTCGACGTTGCGCCAGGCGGTGTACACCGTCCTGGCCAGCTGCCGGCGGTTCTGGACGTCGAACGACCTCGCGTGTGCGGCGCTGGCCATCCTGGTCGTCGGGATCGGCGACGTCGACCCGGTCGCCGCGTTCGCCAGCCTGCGCGGGTTCCTGGACGTGTCGTCGGGGCCGCAATGGAAGTCGGCGGCCAGCACGAGCGCGTTCCACGCGCTCCTGTTGAAGTCGGCGGGCCTGATCCGGCACCCGGACCTGCACGTGCGCCTGGGCGCCTACAACCAGATCGTGTCGGCGATGACGACCTGGGCGGATCCCGAGCCGCTGTTCGGCGTCATCGGGCACCTGGTCGCGGGCGGCATCGCCGACCTCGTCCGGGCGCGCCTGTTCGCGATGGCGACGGACTCGGTGACGATGCGGGCCGACGTCTGGACGCACCTGCCCAACTGGTACGTCCTCCTGTTCAGCCGCCTGCGGGTCCCGATCCGGATCGGCACGGCGGACGTCCCCGTCGAGCGCGCCCTGCGCCCGCTGCTGGCCTCGAACAATCGGGTCGTGCGCGCCGCCGCCGTCGACACCGCCATCAAGGTCTGCTTCCTGGGCGCGCGCCTCCTGCGCGACATTGCCGACGCGGCCATCGCCGACGCCGTCGACGCGCTGATCGACGGCGCCGCTGCGTTCGTCCAGGACAGCGCGCTGGCGATCCTGGACGGCCTGGCGCGCCGGCACATCCCGAGGCTGAACGTCTGGCTGACGACGCGCCTGCTCGGCACCCTGACGGACATGCTCGGCGAACGCGCCCTGGCGAACGCCAAGGGGCGCCCGGCGCCGGGTGCCCTGCCGCCCAAGGCCATCGTCCGCCTCATCGAGACGCTCCTGCTGGACCACCTGGCGAACCCGACGGCGGCGAACAGGAACGAGGCGACCGCGGTGCTGGCGGCGAACCTGGACCACCTGCGGAACGCGACGCGCCAGATGCTGACGACGTCGTCGGCGGGCGCCGACCGCCTCTACGTGGTCGTGGCGCGATGCGCGGCAACCCTGCCGGCGAACGTGTACGACGCGACCGCCTACTTTGAGTTCCTCATGGGTAACGGACGACGCGCGCCTGCACGCTGTTATTAGGGCGCCCGCTCATATATGGGGCGCGGTGTGTCGTCGCAGGCGACATTGAGCCGTTGCTGGCGGCGGGGGCGGACCCGGGCGACCCGCTGATGGCGAACCTGACCAAGGCGCAGCGGCACCTGGTCGGGCGCGTGTCGATCAGGGCGATGGGGTCGTGCGGCACGCCGGCGTCGCTGGCGATGGTGCCCAAGTTCCTCGCCGACCTGACGCCGTTCCTGTGCCACCCGAACTACGAGTTCAGGCGCGACGCCACGTCCGCCGTGTTCGGCATCGCCGACGTCGCCGCCGCCGACATGCCGAGCGACGTGCGCGCCTCGATGGCGTCCGCCCTGTGGCAGGTGCTGCCGTTGCTGGCCGACAGCGACATCGACGTGCGCGTCGAGGTGCGCCGCGGCATCCAGGCCAAGACGCTGTCGCTGCCGTCGTCGCCCACCGTCCACCTCGTGCAGAGCATGCGCGCGCCGGCGTCGTCGCTGGCGCTGGAGGCGACGGCGCCGCCGCCGACCGCCCTGTCGTTCGCGTGCCACGACGCGTTCGACCTGGGCGCCCCCGCCGACAGGGGGGCGTCCCGCGACGACGACGCCGACGACGACTACGAGGCGCACGCCGACGCGGTCATGAACCCGCCGCCGATCAACCGCGCGTTCGTCGACCAGGTGCGGGCGCTGATCGGCAACGAGCGCGTCGTCGGCGACGTCGGCGCCGAGGCCGAGCACACGGCCGACCGCCTGCTCCGGTTCCTGTCGTCGCCGACCGGGTTCGCGGCCAGCGCCGCCGTCGTCGTCAGCGAGCTGGCCGGCAGGATCAGCGACGAGTCGCGCGAGGCGCTCGCCGATCGCCTGTGCGCCGAGCTGGACCGCCAGATCGCCGCCCTGCCGACGGACCGGCTCGCCGGGTTCGCCATCGCCCTGGGCACGTTCGCCCAGGCCGCCCCCGTCATCGCCGTGCACCGCGTCGTCGAGTACGTCGTAGGGCGCGCCGGCGCCGGCGCCGGCGCCCACGACGGCCTCGTCCACGCCCTGCACGCCGTGCTCGTGCCGGTCGCCGCGCTGCACGACCTCGCCGAGATCGTCGCGGCGGCGCAGGCGCGCGCCCTCGTCGACCAGGTGCGGCGGATCCTGTCCGAGCAGGCGACGACGCGGCAGACGAAGCACCTCGCGCTCGAGCTCCTCGTCCTGCTGGGCGCGATCTGCGACTCGGTGCGTGACGCGCGCCGCCCATCGCGCCTGTGAACGCACGCCCACCCACCGCGACGTAGGGCTCCCCGGTCGTCCAGCAGCTCGTCGACCTGATCGACGACATCGACGACGCCGAGTTCCACGACTACATCGTGGCGGCCGCCCGGCCGATGCTGCGGGCGATGGCGCTGGGCGACCCGGTCCTGCGCGCCCTGCAGGACCGGCTGGACGGGTCGGCGGGCGTCGCCGTCGACCCCGTCGACCAGCAGCGCCGCCTGACGCTGCTGGCGCTGCTGTCCGAGAACCAGGACCCGCAGGCGGTCCTCGGGCACGTCGTCGCCCTGCTCGCCGACACCGACGTTGGCGTGCGCCGCCGCGCCGTCCGGATGGTCGTCAACGGCGCGCTGGGCGAGGCGATCCGCGCGTCGCTGACCCCGATCCTGGAAGGGGCCGCCAGGCGCGACGACGCGGCGGCGGGCGGCGACCTGGCCGGCGACCGTAAGACGTCGATGCGGGTCGCACGCCAGCGCCTGTCGCAATCGCTGGCCTTCCGCATGCGCACGTCGGTCCTGCGCGCGTTCGACTACTCGAGGGCGGCCGCCGCCGTCGTGTCCTCGTCCGGCGGCGACCTCGTCGCGGGCGCGTACAGGAGCGACAGCGCGTCGGGGATCGACGACGACGACGACGGCGACCTGCCCGCCCCGATGTCGATCGCCGACGCCGACCCGCTGAACGCCAGGTACCTGGCGTCGGAGCGGTACTCGTCCATCGCCGCCCGGTACCACTCGTCGCTGATCTACAACGTCGACAACCTGATCGTCGACGACGCGCACGGCCAGGAGGACAGCGTGGCGACGAACGCGCCCGACGAGGCCTTCCGCCTCGGCAGGGTCGACGACGACAACGACGGCAGCAAGACGGGGATCGCGACCGTCGACGAGGACGGCGACGAGGACGGCCCCGTCGAGCGCGACGACGGGGCCGTCGGCGCCCGCCCGCCCGACCTGTCCACGGTCGACGCGGCGACCGCCCTGAAGGCGGCGTTCGCCGGCGCGGGCCAGGCGCCGCACCCGGTCCAGTCGGCGTCGCCGGGCGAACCGCTGGGCAACGCGCCCGCCGACGGTGCACCGGGTGCGGACGGGGCGGCGCCCGCCGGCGCGTTGTCGTCGTTGTCGTCGTCCGAGCCAGCGGGGGCGGCGATGTCGACGCCAGCGCGGGCGTCGGCGACGAGCAGCGCGACGCGACGGCCGTCGTCGCCGACGGGCATGGCGATGGCGCGCGACGGGCACCGGGCGCGCCTGCGCCGCGAGTCGACGCGGTCGTCGCTGTCGCTGGCGGCGGCGACGATGCGGCAGGAGCTGGCCGGGGGCGACGCGCACGACGACCCGGGCGGGGTCGCGCTCGGCGACGACCTGATCGCGGCGATGACGCCCGACCAGCTGCAGACGATGCTGTCGGCGACGATCGCGTCGAACGCCGACAGCGCCCGCGTCCTGCTCGACAAGCTGCTGGCGGCGATGGAGGCGCCGGGCGTCACGCGCGCCGATCTCAAGACGAAGGCGCACACGATGGGCGTCCTCGTCAACCTGATCGCGTCGTTCGCCCACCTGGACGACGGCACGGACGCGCCGATCGCGCGCCTGCGCACCCTGTGCACGGACACGCGCACGCGCTGCGCCGCCCTGCGCGCCGCCATCATCGCCGCCGTCGACCAACAGCTCGCGCCGATCGTCACGACGCCCGCGGACGAGGAGCGCGCCGCCGCGCGCGCCGCCGCACAGGTCGAGGCGGCCGGCGACCCGCAGAAACGCGCCGCCATGATTCGCGCCGCCCAGGATGAACAGGTACGTGTGTGTGCGTGTGTGCGTGCCGGGTGCGCGTCGTGTGACGCACGGGGGCAGGCGCGCATCGAGGCGGACAACAGGCTGCTGGCGACGCTGACGACGCTGACCCTGGAGATGGTGAAAGGGTTCGGCCGGATGTACGCGTACCTGAAGGTGGGCGACCCGGAGCGGTTCGCGTCGGGCGTCGAGTTCCTGATCGGCATCCTGGGTGACGAGCACGAGGTCGTGCGCAAGGTCGCCCGCGATTGCATCACCCAAGTCGTCAGGTGGGTGGGGTTCGCGCGCGCGCGCGCCACCTCCCCACCGTCAGGCGTGTGACACAAACACACCGGGTGCAGGGCGCGTGACGACGACGACACGGTCGACCTGTCGCTGCTGTACGAACGGCTGGCCGAGCAGCTGATCGGGTCGCTGCAGAGCGACGCGCAGGCGAACCGCCTGCGCCGAAGCAAGGCGGACCTGTGCGCGGCGCTGGCCAGCATCCTGCCCCGCCTGCCGGTGCACGCTACCGTCGGCCGGGAACGCGCGCTCCACCTAATCCTGTCCATGTGGGACGACGACGACGTCGCCGTGCGCAACGCGTCCATCGACATGGTCCGCCTGCTGGGGTCGTCGTACCACGTGCCCGAACTGGAGGCCATGATGGAGCCGACGTCGTCGTCCGGGACGTCGACGCTGATGAACGCCGTCATGACGCGCCTGAACGCCGACGGGTACGCCAGCAAGGAGAAATTGCAGACCTTCATGGAGTGGCTGTTCTCCCGTCGATAAACGAACGCATCGCGCCGCAGGCGAGCCGAACCGTCCGTTTGGGGAGGGGCGGGGGGGGGGACCGGCTGGTGTATTGAAGGGGGATGGCGTGGATTTTAAAACAATCCGCTCATGGCCGACTGAATGATCTGGAAGACGGCAGACCCGACGACGACGAAGACGAAGAAGCCGAGCATGACCGGGCCGACGGGAGACGAATTGTCGGTCGACTCCGCCTACCGCAACCGCAACGCATGAGACGACGCGCGCGCGATTCGCTGACACGACCGCTGCAGCGGACACGTACCTTGCTCTTATTCTTCACCAGGCCTCTCTTCGTGACATTCTGGTTGAACTTTTGCGAAGCGAGCTTCCTTGCGCTGGGCTGAGCGGCGCACGCGTCAGAACCGGCACGAGCAGCGAGTGTCAAATGCAGACCATGGGCGGGCCAGCGGCAGCGGCAAACGCGGACGACGACGATGACGACGACGACGAGACACGCGGCTCCTGTGACTGGCTGAGGCCGACCTCCTGCGACACGCACACGCGAATCAGACAGGGCCGCCGCTCCTCAGGCCGCGCGCAGTTTCCCACCACGCCGCCCGTCCAAACAGGGGCTGCTGACGTGTCCTTGATTTTGACGGCCAGTGTATTATAGATAGATTCGGGCTCCCCCGACCGTACGATATTGATCGAGGGTCACGACGGGTCCTGCATGAACGCCAAGTTCGCCGATGAACGCAGGATTGACAATCCGAACGCAATAATATTGGGTAATTCGTGGCGGCAACTACGAGGACCCGTTTTAGAAGGCAGATAGGATCAAGTGGAGCAGGGCGGATGCGGCGCCGACGAAGATGAAGCAGACGATCATCAGCAGTAGGAAGGGGGATACCCCTTCCGTCGTCTCGGCCTGATGGACACCGGTCAGTCCTGCCTGGCAGGAACACGAGCGCACCAGGGCAACTGCTCACGCGGGATTTGTTCTTGACGATACCCCTCCTGGTTACATTCGCATTATACCGCTGCGAGGCCTGTTTTCGTGGGTTGGACTACATGGGTCGCCAACGGGGGTCAGCGCAACGGTTCACTGTCAGGGGTCCGGTCTGCACAGACCATGACGTCCGCCCAGCCAGCACGAAGGCCGTCGCCAGGGCTGATGGGCGATGGCTAAATGAATGATTGTGGCCCCCGGCGGTCTCTAGAGTCACGGACTCCGGCCACATGACAAGCCCCCCGTAGCGGCACACTCAGGCCGCGTCGCTCGTCGTCCGACTCGTCCCTCTTCCCAACCCGCAAAAACAGAGCAGCGCCACCGCTCAAAAGAAACGTCCGGCAGATGCGCCTGCCGGGAATCGAACCCGGACCAAGTCGTTGGCAACGACCCATTGTACCATTCAACCACAGGCGCGTTGGTCGGAAGTCATGCAGCTTTTGGCTCGTGTTGTACGAAGGCGATAAGGCGTGCCTGGTCATGGGCTTAACTTGCAGTGATCATCAATACAAATATATCGTTGCGCCTATAGGGGCCGATCACCAACGGGTACCACTGTGGACGCCGGTATACAGGCGGCTGTCATTGTTGCGCTTCCAGCATGGACGCGGCCAAGATAAAGGTCATCGAACGCTGCTCGTCATCTGCTTGCATTGCCTGACACGTCTTGTCCGTAGGTCGGCCTCCGACTTCAGCCTGGAACGGTGCTTGACTCCGCCCAGGTCGACCATAAGTTTCCGTCGGGGTCCTCGAATCGTTCCGTGTACGAGGACCTTTGCAGGCCGCTTATCGGCAAGGCCCTCCTGGGCCACAACGTTGCCATAGTGTGCTACGGCGCCAATGCCGCTCGTGAACCGACGCTGTTTACAGGCGGAACGGACCCGGGCGTTATGCCCAGAGCCGTTAACGACGTCTTCGACCATGTCCAGGTAGCCCGTGCTACACCTTTCGTTGGCCCGCCCTGACACCTCCCTACGTAGGTGAGCACCGATCGTGCATTCCTAATCCGATTGAGCGTATTCGCTGTTGCCGCCGACGGCAGCATAGTCGACCTTCTCTGCCCGGACTCGTCGAGGCCCTGCCGACTCATCGACGACCGCCACGCGGGCGCCGCCGTCGACGGTCTGGCTGAGATTGTCGTCCCTGATGCACGGCAGGTCTCCGTCTGCCTCCAGCAAGCTCTTCGCGTTCAGTCAGCGCTGCAGCGTCGTCGCATCGCCATGGTCCACGTCTTCGCCGACTTGCACATTGAGTCCTGCGCCACAATCGACGCTCCATGTCGCGTCTCCGTGCTGCGATTCGCGCGAATCGACGACAGCGATAATGGCATCATCTCGGTTGCAGACGCAATCGCCTCTGGTGCGTCGCCCGAGTACCGGTCGACCAACGTGACGAGGTTGCTGGAGTTCGCTATCGGTGGCAACGGGTTCGCAGCGTTCGTCATCACGTCTGGGACGTCGCTGGCCACGGGGGAGAAGCTGGCGCGCGTGTTCAACCGCCCTGTGGAGAACACGACGGCGCCCGAGGACGTCATCCGGCAACTTCGGGTGGAGGTCGGCGAGATTCGCGCCAGGATGCAGCTGGATCGCCCCGGCGACAAGGTCGACGACATCGACGCCGGCCTGATGGAGGCACTCGCGACCAAGATGGCGCAGCTTCGACGAGCCAAGTCGGACACGTGGGCAGAGCGACGAAGGAGGTCGGTGACTGCAATGGACGAACGGAAACGGGTCCTGGAACGGGAATCGCTTCTGTTCGTGCTGGATGAGCCGGTCGAATGCGATCCGGAGATCGCCAAGAGGACGTACAGGGAGCGGGACGCATTCGTCAGAGCGAGCCTGGCGTTCGCGAAGGCGAGGATCGAAGTGGACGGTCGGGATCCGAACGCGCCCGGCCATAAAGACCTCGTCGACGACCTGGCGCGGCAACGAGAGAAACTCGATAAGATCAGGGCGAACTTCAATTCGCTGGTCGAGCTCGCTGTCGAGGATGAACAGAAGCAACGCGCGCTGTACGTCAGCGGGCCGGACCTCGATAAGCTCCATGCATTGGCGGACGACATCGAGTTGCTCGACCTGGAAGCGCTGAAGGTTCGTCTGGTCGGATATCGCGCTCGTCACCGCATCACCGACTGATGATGAGACGCAGGCGGAGGATCCCAAGTTCATCAAGATCAAGGGCAAGCTCGATAACGATTACAGGAACCGATGCAGCGAGATCTCCGACAGATGTAAAGGGGGGCCTGCCGAGGCGGCGGAGCGCGACATCCTCGATCGCGAGCACCGTCTTATCGAACAGGTCCACTGTCGATGAGAGGTCTCCCGCCGACGAGACGCAATGACCGGTGCGCACAGTTGGAGAACGTCAAATGGGAACGCGACGAGGTCATCGGACGACTGATCGAGCGCGAGTCGCGCCATCGTGCCCAGAACGCGCAGATGCAACGGGAGATGCTGAACGTGTGTCGCGTCGGGACCCGCTGCGTTGCCTGCCGCGCGTGACATGTGGCGTAGGTGTTTCGGGATTACAGGGTGTGCCTCGATCAGCGTCTGCATCGTCTGGACGCGATGTATCGCGGGTTGCTGGATGATGCCGTCCGCGATGTCCTGCGCCTGCAGAGCGAGAAGACGACATTGGAGCGGCGCCTGCGATCCATGGGGCAATCATAAAACATTATCGACCCATATTGGCTGCCGCTCACTCGCGAAAGATGTGTTCTGCTGCACAACGCCGAACTGTGTGTAATATTACGACGACCAAAGAGGGAGTGACTGCTGACGACGCTGAGGATCACTCGTCGCTGTGCTCGCCGGCCTCCTCGGCGGCGGCCGCCGCCGTCGCCGCCGCCTTCTTGGCCTGGTCGTTGTACTTGGCCTTTTCCCTGTCGGTCATGCCCTTCCAGACGACGGCCGCCTGCTTCATGATGCTGCGCGCGTCGACGCCCTTGGCGGCGAGCACGGGGCGCTGCTCGGCCATGAACAGCATCCACCCGGTCGCCGCCCGCTTCGTCTTGCCAGCCTTGCCGGCCTTGCCCTTCGCCGTCGTCGTCGCCGGCTTGCCCGCCACGCCCGCCGTCACCTTGCCCATGGTGTCCCGCGACCCGATCCAAACGCACCCGAATTCTGACTGGCCAAAAGTGCAGTTCAACTTCCGCTACCGACCGTTCAAATGACTGTACAGCCGTGGGGGGCCGTTTTTGGCCCCTCAGACTGGAGGTGAGCAGGCAGTGGCCACTGCCCGCCTTCCAAAACGTGGCCACGCGGGACGGCGATGGCAAATGCGCGCGCGTCGCCCAACGCTGCCGACCCTTAATTCCCGGTCCAAAGAGGTTATGATGACACTGTGCGGCGCCGTGCCCCAGGTGGCGTGAATCGTCTGGCGATCAATCGATTGGCGCAGGGCTCATAAAAACCCGACAGTTATTGCACGGCTGCGCTCGAAGTTGCCGGTCGGCGGAATTACGTCTTCGACTGAAAACGGCGGCAACGACAGGGAAACTAGAGCTGGCAAGGCGCCATCGTTCTGGCCACGGTTAATGCCCGTCAACAGATTCCCGTCGTTTGTCCTCAGTAGACTACCGGCGTGGCTCATGCGATCGGAGAGATGAGTCACTGTCCACCGGACGGGTCCGGATTCGAGGAGGAGCGGGAGTCAACAGAGGGTCCAGCGTGCGGGTCGCTAGGTGACCAGAATACCCGATATCTATGACCCCGACCAACGTCAACAGGGGCAGATTCCAGCCTGGTGATTCATTTATCAAGTGCTACGTAAACCCCCAAGGCATCCTGGTCGACACACCCCTCAATCCTGTCGCTTAAGCAATGGACATCTCATCAACGTTCTGGCTCGTCGTGGCTGTCGGCGCCAGTGTGGCCACGTCGCAGCCTTCAGACTTTTCATCGACTCCCTTCCTGGACCCCGCGTCACTTCCAGAACCACTGACAGACCCGAATCCGCAACGCTCAAACAGTGTCGACGAAACATCGGCACAGAGCGACTCGACTGCCAATTTAGTGCCAGACATTAACCCCTCCACGACGACTGTCCCAATTCCTATCTCTAGCCCATTCGAACTTCTTCCCGAAATGGGCACTACCAAAGATGTGAACCAGTTCAACGTGTCCAGTCCTTTCAACAGCAACGGGACGTCATCCGACTGTCCATCAGCTGGCGGCGTTGTGCGGAAAGAATCCCAACCTGACAGAACGGGTTCGATCGCGACCAACGAGGTCATGAGCGATGAAGATGACACGGCGCTGGACGACGTCTCATTGGAGATCATGACGACCAGCCCAATGCACCGCCACTACATCCCGATCGACGTCCCCGAGATGGACCAGAGCTGGGACGTCGACACCTGGCCCATGATCATCGACGACGACGCTACCGACAACAGCACGATCGGCGAACCGGCATGGCAGTTCAACAGCACCACCATGGACCAGGACAGGGACGACGATTGCCGCATGCACGAGGATCCCCTGAACAACACGAACCCCCGCAACGATGTCTTCGTCGTGCAGCCGATAACGCACGAGATATCCGGCGACAGCCCTTCAATGAACCGCACAGTTTGACATGGCGCTGTCCCCTTGATATGCACCTGTGTGGTCACGGTGCGACGTGTGCAGCTGTGTGCAGTGGCCGATGGTGTGCGGACACGCACCTGCCGCCAGCGGACACTGAACGGTGCGTGTGTGCAACGCGCCACGCAGTGCGCGATGGCGGACGCGTACGATCTGCTGGGCGTGGCGTTCGGCGCCAGCGACCAGGAGATCCGGACCGCGTACAGGCAGACGGCGCTGCGCCTGCACCCGGACAAGCAGAAGGATGACCCGCGCGCCAACGAACGCTTCGCGGAGCTGGTCGCCGCCTTCGAACTGCTCAAGGACCCCGAGCGTCGCGCTGAACTTGATGCCAAGATCAAGGCCAGGATCGAGCGTGCCGAGCGGATCAGGCAGCAGTCCGCGGCGAAGCAGGCGCAGATCGCGGAACTCGAGCGAAGGGAACGCGAATACGCCGAGTCGCTTACGCGACGTGACCGCACCGACATCACGAAGCAGAAGATCCAGTCGGAACTGGAACGATTCCGCGCTGAAATTGCCAAGGAGGAAGCCAACCGGCAACGGGCAACCGCTACTCCGACGCCGCCGCCTCCAGTCACGAACACGATCTCGGTGAAGATCAGCAGGAAGCGCAAACCAGCGCCCGATGACGATGAGCTGGAGCGGGTGTTCTCGAGGTACGGCAAGGTGACCGGCGTCGTCCAGTCAAAGAAACGTCGCGCGCTCGTGTCCTTCGCTGAACAGGCCGCTGTCAACCTGGCCTTGTCGAGTGGTGAGCGCGAATTCCTGGACGGCATAGGGATCACAGTCTCCGATCTCGACAGAGGCGAGACGGCAAACCCCAGAAGCGACGGTTTCGACGCCGCTGACGACGAGGAGATTGTCGGCGGGCGCGGCCCGAGCGTCAGCCCCATCCGCGACGGCGACATCTTGGAACCGCCGGATGACATGCCCCTGGACGACCTGCAGGATCTCGTCTTCCGACGACTAAGGGCAATGGCGAACAAGCAGGAACGTAAGCGACAGCGCATGGGGTTTGTACAATAGCCACATAATATACTTATCATATTCCTCTGCTTGAAAGCAGCCCGCTCGAGGCGGACGTCTGTTACGGCTGGACAAAGAAGACCTTGTTCTCGTCGACCGTGACCACGAACGGTTTGCCGCCTTCGATCTTCAGCCCTTCGAACAGTACCGTTCGGGTGAACGCCTTCGGGTTCATCAGGAAGATCTGGTCGGGGGTTCCAGTCAACGAGGCATCTCCGATCGGGAATGCGCGCGCGCCTCACCTGATGCCCGGCCTCAGGTATGACGTATATTCGGCAGGTTTTCGGCGACGCCAGCTGGGCCCTGTCGTGAGCGATGTCGTACGCGTGCGTCCGGTCCATCCAGTCGTCGATTCCGTAGAGGAACGTGATCGGCGTCTCGCGCAGCGCCAGGAGACGCGGCCCCAGGGCGATACGCGGCCATGCGCCAATGTGCAGCAGCCGGGCGATGGCTCGATCGCCGACGAGCGGTGCTGCGTTCAAATGGTACACGTAGTCGCCGAGCGCATCCGTCTGCTCCTTGGTCATGAAGCTGCCGAATCGCAGGGCGCACAGGGCACGCATGGCCGCCGGCCCGAAGGGACCGAACAGGCGCAACAGGTCGGCCGGCGTCGTCCCGCGATCCTGGTACAGCCGCGTCAGCGATGGAGACAACGGCAAGCCACAGGATTACCGACAGACCCAGAGCCAATGCAGGGCCCGAAGAAACAGGGACCGCCGGATGCGTTCGGCTTCTGGCCGCGTTGGCAGGCCGACGGGCGACACCAGGAACAAGTGATCGACCCTGTCGGGATAATGAATCGTGTAGACGCTGCACAGGTACCCGCCCTGCCACCGCTGTTAGGTCGAATCCGAATCGGGCCGGGCCCAACGCATACCATCGAGTGGCCCAGCAGATGGAACGAGGAGAACCCCATGGCGATGCGCCAGTTCTCCAGCGAATCGACAAAGTACCGCTCGGTGTCGTCGACAGACCGCGCGTTGAAACGTTGCTTCCTCGAGCTTCTCCCGAACCTGGCGAACGTGTCACTACTGCACATCGGGCATCGACGTGCATCAGCGTACCCAAGCCAGTCGATGCAGTAGACCTGGTAGTGCTCAGCCAGCGCGGCCAGGGATGAGGCGAACAGCGCTTTCCCTGCAGCGTACCCATGGCAGCAGACAAGGACGGGTTTGTTATCGCTGGTCCTCGATACAACCAGGGTCGAGATGCCAGCAACAGTGACAGAAGTTGTCGGGACCTAGCAGGAAACGGATTCAGCGCACAGGCGACAGGCCGGGCGTTAGCCGATTACGGAGGACGTCAGATCCAGCAGGCGTTTCTCGCCGTGCTCAAGATGTCTTTCCGTTGTACAAAGCCAGATGTCGCTGGCGAACACTTGCCAGGCAGTCAGAATCGCCACGATCGTCATGTCGGACTCGAGATAGGAGAAGTAGACGGTCTCGGCAATGCTCAGCGCGAACGACAGCGCCCATCGAGGCAGTGATGGGTACGCGAACCACAGCTGGAGAATCTGGATGATAATCCAGCGACCAGTACAAACGGCTAACCCTGGCAGTGTTCGGGACGGGTCAGGGATCATACTAAGCAACGGGAGCAGGACGTGCATCGCCGCGGCAACCTGGACGTTCATCAGGACCGCCCAGATAATCGACAGCGACACCGCCAGCGTCAGCGCCGACACGGAGGCAATCCGCGCCGGCCAGTTCAAGCCATTGATCCGTTGCAGGAACCGTTCAATCGGCCCGCGAGGCGGTCGCGATGCCATCGACAGCCACCCCCCGAACCTTCACGGCCTTCGCCAAGTGGCCTGGTACCTATTTTTGGGATCCAGCCACCCCCATTCGCGGAAGGACCCCCATGGCCACGCTGTCTTCCCGTGTTGACTGGATTCAACAATTCCTATCGGTCAACATTCTGTACATCTCTGGGCGCCAACGGCCATTCCGGCTGGTTGCTCCGATGGCTCATTCATTGCTGGGGGTTTGTCGAATTCCTCAACCCGCTGGCAGATGCACCCTGTGCTGAGCCCGGGTGGGTGGAACCACGTAGTAATACGAACTCGCCCGTCTTTGGTACAATCTCGACAGCGCGCATGGTAATTGCTTGCCGACGGGTGGATCGCGGTTTAAACATGGCGACACGGAAGGCGGTATCCAGTGCACGTCCGGTGTAGGCGAATGCGAAGCACACGGTCCATCCCGTCGGGCTGTTCAGGAACTTTATGGACGCGGCGGAAAGCGCAGTTCCGAAACAGACCATCATCGTTGACAGTGACATGCCAAGGGCGCAGCGGCTTAGGCGCGCCAGCAAAGCGTCCATGCCTTGGGCACGTCCCGCAGCGCTGACCGTCTGCGATTGCACCTCGCTGACGAACCGGTAATAGCGCAGGACGGAACCGAGGACATGAAGGCCCAAAGTCAACTGAAACAGAAACAGGATCACCGCTGCAATGCCAGTCAGCGTGTCCGAGTAGTAATACGTCGACCATACGGCGCTGATCGATGTGTCAACCGCAATCGGTACGACGACCAAGACGATGAAGACCGTCGGGTAGTCGCCTCTGATTATGCGAGTCAGGAACGTCTTCGATTCGATCAATTCCAGGACTTGCTTAGTCCAGACCGATGCCGACAGCAGAGACGCCGCGAAGCTCCACCCGCTAAGCAGGGTCATGAAGAATTCAACAACAGGGAATGGTAAATTCGGCGTACTGTGGAGCCCATCGATGGCTACCACGATGCCAGATACTGTCGCAGTGCACATTTCAATGGCCAGGACAGCGTGGGGCAATCCGAATGAATGTCGAAAGTGTTCGGAACGTCTCGCCAGCGAGCGGCGCTCCTCTGGAACAGCGCCCTTGTACGCGTCATCGATGATTCGCATGTGAAACGCAAAGTAGACGATGGCAGTGCAGCCCAACCCCATCAAGGCAGTACCGGGAAGGATCCGGATGAACAGTTGGTAGTACCATGACTCCAAGGTGGCCTTCCACATGTTAACGTCGGGCGATACGGTGGCGTTCTGCTCGGGTGCATAGGCCAGCAACGTCGTGTAGACATCGTTGCTGGGACCGATCCGCAGGAACAGCATCGGGAGGTGACGCGTACGGGCGCCCCGAGATCCGTCGTTGCTGTACAGGTAGTACGATGGGACGTTGTCGACGGCGGGCCCTGGCAACGATATGGTTAAGCTCGCAGGTGGCAAACGCAGGTTGCTCGCTCACTGCTCACTGACAGATGGCAGCGGCCGCGCCGGTGGCGTACAACGCGAGGTAGATCGACTCGAACGAACACGCTGTGTCCGATGCGGATTCGCTCGTGATGACGATGATGCTGCCGGGCGCCCGCATCGGAATCGGGTGGCAAACATCGCCGCTGAACAGCACAACGATTCCGTTCCTGACGTTCGACGCGTCCTCGGGCTGGGGTCCAGTGAAAGACGTCACCGCTGCCGCGTATACGCTCAAGCGAGCTAGTGGGCTGTCCGGCGACGCGGATGGAAACACAAGCGAGCCGTCAACAACGACACGACAGAGTACAAGAAATGCTAGGACGCGAAGCCACGAGGCACCAGCGGCGACCATGGGCGCTGCCCTGTCGAGCGATGGAGATTTCTTCGGGATCGGGTAGGTAGGTCTGGTCCCGCACCGTCCATTTGCTTCAGCGAGGGGACCAGGGTCGCCGTACCATTACAATCGGGTACCTCTCGATAACCGATCGTAATGGGCGGCGGCGACGACGACGACGGCGACCTGGTCGCCGACCTCGCCCGGCATCACCGCGCCGCATCGGCGCGGGGCTTGCGTACGCACACGCCGGTGCGGAACCCGTCCCCGGCGCACCGGCTGCACGCCCGACTTCACAGCCACGACCACGCCCTGCACACGAAATTCGTACCAGCGCCGCCGGCGACGCCGCGCCCGCCCCCGCTGGTCGCACAGCAACGCGAGTTCCTGTCCAGGGCGGTGCTCGCGCAGCGCACCCGGGACAGGTACCAGGCCCAGGTCGCCTATGGTGACACGGCCCCGGACGACGAGAAGGTCGACCCTGATACGTTCATATGTGCCGAGGCGCCTTTCCCCGTTAGCATGCTCGAGTGTAAGAACGCCATCGCCCGCACTCGCTCCAAATCGTCTAACGTTGGACAATTGCAAAGCGTATCGGAACCTGGAACGGGAACGACGGGTGCTTCGCGGGTTGCCTCCACTGCGATCCCAAGGTGGGGGGCTTCTTCTGCGTATGGGACAGCGGATTCTGACCGTTTGCAGAGCGTGAAAGGCTGGCGAAGATGTCGAAGGAGCTGGAGGCCAGCGCTGGGGACGTCGGCGCTCTGGCCAAAGACGCGTTCAACGAGAACGGTCTGCAGGGTACGACGCAAGAGTAATCATACCTCTGGGACCAGCGTTGATCACGGCTTCAGGCGTGATCGACGTGTGTAATAACGAACAGCGCCTGTACGATGGCGTGTTCGCGCAGATCATCGAGCACGAGTCGGAAGTGTGCCACGAGCGCGGCCAGCTCCTCGCCAACGTTCGCGTGCTGTACCAGGAGATGCTGAACGCCATCCCATTCTACATGCGGAAGGTACGCCTCTTGAATTGCCATTATGTTGGTCGTAACGTCGCGTTTAGGCCCAGGACAACGTCGATGGGTTGACGCACGTTAACGACGACCTAAGACGGGACCTGCATGATACCCAGATCCAGCTGAATGATGCGGTCGGCCGTATCGACGATCTGCAGCGGGTCGTGGATGGCCACGAGCGGGAGCAGAAGCAGTGGGAAACGGAGAGACAGGCGTAAGTTTGAAACAACGAGGGCTGGAACCCGGGGTCTCACGACGAGCAGGCTGGAGAAGCGGCAGGCGGTGTTCGAGGACCAGTTTTTAAACCTGCGCCGGCAGTGGAACGAGCAACGTGACGTTCTCGATCGCAAGATCGTCACGTTGCTCGACGAGAACCGATCGCTGCGGGATGGCAACAGGTCTGGACAGCAGCAATCATCGGATCCCGAACGTGCCAACGCCATCTCCGCGCGATGCGGCCGCATCATCGACCTCGCTGAGGGTAGAGTGCCGCGTGAGGTGCAGGCGCCGCCCCATATTGACACCTGCCGGAATAGCCCTGTTCGCTGGCCTGCCTGACGATAATGAGCCGGAACCAGCAGCGTCCGCCGAGGTGCCGATGGCGTCGAATGCTGACAGGGACGTCACTGCTGCGTTCAATGCTGACATGGTCGAAGACGACGATTCTCCTGCTGCGATGAACGACGACAACCGCCCAGCGGGTACCGAAGACCGGCCCGTGTTTAGCAAGGAGTGCCCAGTGCTTCCGAGCGCGCTTTCACAAGTGCAGACGATCCGGAAACCGTCAGTTCCATCTCTTCAGCTCACCAGGATCGCGGAGCACGCCCACGACGACGATCTGCAAGAAGAGCGGGCGGATCTGGTGGAGAAACGCGCTCAGCAGGCATCGCGCGTCGAACCTGTACCGTTAACGGCACGGCCGCTTCCCGAAGCACCAGACGTCGACACTGAGCACATACGCACAACCACCAGTGCTCTGCCGACCTCCAGAACGTCGTCGTTGGCAAGCACCAGCGACAATCAAACCAGCAGCGTGCCCGCCACACCGCGCACATCATCCCGCACCGTCCCGCGCCTTCAAGCCGACCCGTCGAACGAAACCGTTCGCGTTCTGCCGGACGAACGCACATCGCAGGACGGCGGGCGCCGCTCCTCGCTGGCCGGGTTCGGTGACGACGAAGAGGACGAAGGCGCGGTGACGTTCCGCCCGGCGACCATGATGGATGCACCTCTGGTAACCGCTTCCCGACGCTCAAAGACGCACTCGGCGCCGATCGACACCGGGGTACGGCCGCGTGGCAAGGTTGATTCCCGTTCTACGTCGTCGTCCACTCGTCGCACACGCCGGGTGCGTGCCGTCGCGCCGGTCCACACACCTGACGGCGAAGTGCCGTCCGTGCCGATGATGACCGTACCCGCCGTCCTGAGGTTCATCGACGCCGTCCTGGACGCGGCATACGCGGTGAAGGTGGCGCGTAACGCGAAAGGGGTGCCCGTGGACGCCCCGCACCCGATCCGCCTGCGTCGGTTCATACGCGACCTGCTCCGGAAGCAGCACGGCCTCGAGCACATGGTGCTCAGCAAACTCGCTGACGTCATGCGCGCCATTCGTGCGCACAGGCCCAGCAACCGGCTCGTCGACCTGTTCTGGCGGTTGCTGCAGCCCGATGCCGTTGCCAGCGACGTCGACGTCCTGCTGCGCCTGCGGCACCTGTGCCAGTCGAGCACCGTCGGCGTTAAGATCGTCGTGAACGACAACGCGTACATCTGCGGGGATCGTGCCGCGGATATCGTCGCGAAGTTCTTCGCGGACGGGCACGCACCACCGCACCCGACGCAGACCGCGGTTGACAGCGCCCTCGTGGATTGGCGCGTGGTGCTGTCCCCCGGTGCGCAGGTCGTCTCGCCGCGTGCGCGCCCCGCGCTCACCGACCTGTTCAACCCGCACGACGTCCGATGGAAGACGCACCCGAAGGCGATCGAGGTCGGCCTGTTCATGGCGATCGTCATGGACGGGATCGCGCGCGCCGATTTGGATTACGATCGCGACGCCTGGATCGATGCGGCGTTCACTGCCGTTGACGATGACGGCGACGGGTTTATCAGCGTCGAACAGTTCGCGCGTACCCTTGCGCATACGTCGCCCCGGTACAGCGACCGCGACGTCCAGTGCCTGTTCCAGGAGGCGACGCGGGACTCGGACACGAAGGCGATGACGCGGGCGCAGTTCCGGCGTGTGCTGTGCAGAGTGCGCGGCGTGCACCTGCTGGCGCTGCCGTCCGCGGTTCGTGTCGACCCCGACAGGGACCTGATCGACGAAGTCGTGCGGCGGTGGAACGGGATGACGCCGGCGTACAAGCGGTTCCTGGAGATGGTGGAGACGTCGCTGGATGGCGAGTCCGTGCACCGGTTACGGTGTGCGGTGACCGCCCTGGAACGTGCCCTGCAAGCGGGTGCTGACGCGCGTAGTATCGTGGACATGTACAGAGGGCTGCTTCTCGAGATTTGCCACGACCAGCAGGAATGGAAGGGCGGGCATCGGCAGGTGGAGTCGAAAGCGGGCGTTGCCACCGATCTGGATCGGTTGGAGCAACTCGTTCAGTACCGGTTCGTGTCCCTGTTCGGGGCAGCAGCGCAAGCGCCGCCGCCCAGTGCACGACCTCGTCGCCCAACCATTTCCATTCCGCAACTGACCATTTCACATAGTTAAATAGCCGAATATATTTGCCGACGGTGACAGTTTCTAGAACGGCTACTGCGATCGGCATAGCCGTCTAACAAGGACTAGATCCGCTTAGCCAGGCCGAACCCACTGCTTGCTGATCAGATAACGTCCGACGTACTGCTGTCGATGGCGATGCCGAGCTGACTCCAAGGGGTACACGTCTTCAACTGCGGCTTCTTGTCGGCTATGGAGATGACCTTCACCACCACGCGTTCACCTTCGCTATAGCCCTGTCAACCGCACGAAGTTGCCGCATTCTGCCGGCGTCAGCTGCCGGATGGCATCGGGTACCTTCTTAGGCACGTCCTGTCCAGGTATCCGCCAGGCCACCTCGTCCGCTGTGAAGTTGACGTTCTGATCAGCAAGAAGTAGAACAGCTGTGAATTCGGAAATACCTGGAAACCCAATGTAACCGACAGGGGCGATACATCCAGGTCCCGCTGTTGTATTCGCTGATGCAAGGGGCCATAGTCGTCCAAGTCCGCCACGGAGTCCGTCACGGATTTGTGCTTTCGCCGCAAAGGCAGCCACCACGATCATGATCTCTGCAATTCAGTGGATCCCGAAAGGCGCCGCCCAGCGGGTCCCTCTTCGATATGAGATCGCCCATGAAGAACTGGTTGCAATGGAAAACCTGAAGGAGGCCGAGGATCCAATAGAAGATGATACGATGCGCGATGGCAGCGACGGCGACGACCTGGAGGACGGTGGCGAGCACAATGCCGCGGTCGCTGATATGAACGACGAGGAGTTCGAAGCGGCATTGGCCCTTGACTGTGACGATGATGACGACGCAGGTGCGGTCGACGTGACTGAACGCCTATTGTCCACCGCTTCCGTTTACGACGACGGCATGGAGGAGATGGACGCCGGGAACCTGGACGACCTGTCCGACCGGGAAGACTACGAGCTGAACGACACGGACGCCGTTCTCGTCATCGGACGTACTGAGGACGAGGACAGCAACATTGAGGTGCACGTCTACGACAGCAACACGGGATCTCTGTACGTCCACCACGACTTCGCCATTCCTTCGTTCCCGCTAGCGCTCCAATGGATGAACATCAACCCGAAGGACAGTAGCGCAGCGGGATCGTTCCTGGCCGTTGGTACGTTCGCGCCCGACATCGAGATATGGAACCTGGACGTCATCGACGTCCTCGAGCCTGTTTGCCGTCTCGGTGGCGTCCGATCCTCATCCGGGCACAAGGTGCGCCTGCACAAGGACTCGCACATGGACGCCGTCATGTCCCTGTCGTGGATTGCATCGGGTCGCGATCGTCTCGCGTCTGGATCCGCCGACTGCACTGTGAAACTGTGGGACCTGCCCACTCAGCGTTGCACGAGCACGCTGTCGCATCACAAGGACAAGGTGCAAAGCGTGTCCTGGAACCCGACTGAACCCGTCGTGCTTCTATCCGGGTCCTACGACCGTTCATGTGTCATCGTCGACACCAGGACCGCGAAACAGTCGATCTCAGTCAAAACCGATGCCGACGTAGAGGTCCTGGAATGGAACCCAGCGAACGCGGCCGTCTTCGCGGTCAGCACCGAATCCGGTCGGGTGACGCTCGTCGACGTTCGCAAAGCAAGCGACTCGCTAGCAAACTGGCAAGCGCACGAGGAGGCGTGCAGTGCCTTGTCGTTCTGTCAGGGAGTGGATCTGCTGGCCACTGGGTCTGCCGACAAGTCAGTCCGCGTCTGGGACTTGAACAACATACCCAATCCGACGGTGCTCTGCGAACGCAACCTGAAGGTGGGCGCCGTCCTGACGTTGAAGTGCTCGCGAGACGACCCGACGATGCTGGCAGCCGGTGGTACTGAGGGCGTCCTGGCCCTGTGGGACATTTCCGAGAACGGCGACGTCGCAAGGCTACTGTCTACCAGATCATAACGCGAATACATACACATCAGGTCCCACTGTATTAATGTGTCCGTTCGTTGATGGGTGTCTTACCCTGCGGTCCCAGGAACGTCGACAGGTGCCAAAAGGTCGGTGGTGGCGTCCAGCGACACAACCGTTCCCCCGCCACTGCCGCCAACGGCTAACGACTCCTGGCGCTCATCTCGCGCGATCGTGGGCTGGGTGGCGGCGTCACCCGAGGTCGGATGGCCGCCCGCGATGTCGGCTTGTGGCACCGCCGTCTCGACACGCTGTGTACTGGGCTCCGACAGCCGCCCACCCGCTGGCTCCTCAGATTCTTCTTGTCGTCGTGCTTGGTCAGGAGGGGCGGCCGGGTCTGAACAACGTTTAGCGAATATACCTGAACGCGGTAAACGGGTCCACAGTACCCATCTCGGAAACGACGGGGGACGCCTCCTTCCGCTTCCCACTGATCGTCGTGATGATCTCCGGGTGGCCTGGGACGTCCCGGCCCTGAACCGGATGGTTCCTTGTGCCGTGGAACGGAGGCGGAGGGCGATGCACGACCTCGGTCGATTCGTCGAGGCCGCGAATCGGGATCCGGTCATAGCACGGGGCGTGCTCGGCAGGGATCTGTTGGCCTGGCTTAGCGCACGAAACGTCCTCGTACTGCCGCAGCAGGCCCGCGTTGAACAACGACAAGCGCATCATGCTCCCGCGTGAAACGTATGAACTATGAACGCGCACCAGATCATTGGCTGTGGACGCCCCCGCCAGTTTGGGGGGCCCTGATTTCGTTCGCGAATCCCCGATCCGGCAGTCGTCCACATCTCGAAGTCCGCCTGTTGGCCATCATCACCGACCGGTTCAGCCGGCTCTCACCAGACAACGCTGTCCGATCGCGTAACGGGTGGCCGTACGTGTTAAACGGACGGCACGCTCAAGACAACACAACGGGTGTCAAACACAGATAACGAGTTGATACGAGTTGATGGGAGAATGTATTCGTAGGGCTGTCCTCATCAAGGGGGGGCGAGCCCTAATCCGGACCTTGCCGATAGTGCACCGTTCGATGCTTGTGCGTTCCCGTTGCAAATCCGCACACTATCGAACCATGCGCACGTGAAGAACGCACCGGCTCCCGAGCGTCAGACGTCGCTGGACAAGTGGTCAGACGATGACGCATAATGCGACAGGCGGGAGATCTCGTATAGGTAGCTGGTCCTGACATGCAGGGCCGGGGGCATGCCATTGCCAGGTGGCGTGTGACTGGTGAAGGGCAACCAATAAACAAGGTTGCTGGTGGCCCTGAAACTCCGTGGCGGGTTGGCACTGTCATTCGCCGTATCCGACAGGTCGGCGTCACATCGAACGGATTCCGGAGGGCGGCCGGCCGCGGGGCGACAGGCATGGCCCGATCGCCAGAATCATCGTACCGGTCGTCGTCGTCGCACTACCACCGGAAGCACCGCTCGTCGGGCGGGTCGTCGTCGTCGCGACGGCACCGCGACCGATCGTCGTCGCCGACGTCCAAGAAGCGCGAACGCGATGCGTCCGACAATGGGTTCTCCCATCGCAAGTCGAAGAAGAAGTCGGCCTCGATCGTGAACGTGTTCGCCCAGGGCGATTCTGCTCAGGTTGGTGGCTCCGATCGAATATTTAGCGCCGTTCACGGAACTTTGTGGGCCACGTTACGCGGGGCAATTCGTTACGCAATCGGATCCATGAATTTCCCATTTCGTTTGCACGTTCGTGGCAGAGCGGTCTGACATTTGGATGACTATGTAGGGGAAGACGGGTGCCGATGATGCTTCGGCCGCGGCGGCCGCGATCTCAGAGCGGCTCGAACGTCTGAACGCGTGGAAGATGCAGACGGTGGCGCAGCCCGAGGAGCCGCAGCCGACGATGGAAGAGCGGTCGAAGGATGAGAGCTTGGCGATTGACCCGCTGGACGCGTTCATGCAGACGTTGACGGATGACACGGCCGCGCAGCCTGCCGCGCCGAAAGAGGAAGAGAGGTACTTCGGGGCCCAGGAAGTCTTCTCCGAGGAGGACTTTGACCAGGAAGGCGACGAGGGCATGACCTGGATGCAGCAACGCGAGAAGAAGTTCCGCAAGAAGGAGATCAAACGTGTTGACCACTCGAAAATGGCCTACATATCGTTTCGCAAGAACTTCTATGTCGAGCCGAAGGAGATTCGGGAGATGACCGAGGAGGAAGTCGCCGCGTTCCGAAGGGACGAGCTCGAAGGCGTTGCCGTTCGCGGGAAGAACTGCCCACGGCCGATTCGCCGCTGGACGCAATGCGGCCTCAGCGACACCACGTTACAGCTGTTGCAGAAGTTCGGGTACAGTGCTCCGTTCCCTATCCAAGCGCAAGCGATCCCAGTTATTATGAGCGGCCGAGACTGCATTGCGTGTGCCAAGACCGGATCGGGAAAGACCTTGGTAAGTTGGATGGTCTGGAAATGGCCGCCGATTTGCTGAACGCTTCGTACAGGCTTTCGTGTTGCCCATGATCCGCCACATCCTGGATCAGCCTCCGCTGAAAGATCAGGATGGCCCGGTTGCTCTGATCCTCGCGCCAACACGAGAACTGGCTATCCAGATCCACAACGAAGTACGCAAGTTCTGCAAACCAGTCAATTTGCGATCCGTTTGTTGCTACGGTGGCGCTGCGGTGTCTGAGCAGATTGCCGCTCTCAAGAGAGGTAGGAACCGACACGGGTTTGTTACGGCGCCCATACTGACCCTCTGGTGTAGGAGCTGAAATCATTGTCGCTACCCCGGGTCGCTTCATTGATATGCTCTCCTGCAACCAAGGGCGTGTTACGAATCTGCGACGTGTTACGTATGTGGTCCTAGATGAGGTATGTCTGCATCCTGTCCAAACGTTAATGTCCAGGTCTGCTGACCGGCACGTACAGGCTGACAGAATGTTCGATTTGGGGTTCGAACCTCAAATTAGTGCCATTGTTGTAAACGTACGCCCGGATAGACAGACAGTTATGTTCTCGGCGACGTTCCCGAAGCAGATTGAAGGACTGGCAAAGAAGACACTGAAGAACCCCGTTGAAATCATTATTGGGGTACGTGCTGTTTCTGTGATGGCCCGAGGTGGACAGGTTGCTAACGTTCTGGCACAGGGCCGCTCTGTTGCGTCGAACACTGTCGTGCAAGCCGTGGAGGTGATGGAAATGAACCAGAAACATCGGAGACTTCTCCAGCTTTTGGGAGAGTGGTAAGCGACTGTCATCGTGCGTATTCACCGACGTTTGAGCACTGACGATTGTGACATCAGGTACGAAAAAGGAAGCATTCTCATTTTCGTTGATCGACAGGAGGTGCGTTTGCCGTTTGTTCGTACAGGCGCTGTGTGGACTGACCACTACTTTCAGTCGGTTGACCAAATGTATCGTGATCTGACAGCATCTGGCTACCTGTGTCTTGCCCTTCATGGAGGCATGGATCAGTGCGATCGCGACTATACTATCCTTGACTTCAAGAAGCAGGTTCGTACAGTCATGGTCGCTACATCCGTTGCCGCCCGGGGCCTAGACATCAAGGAGCTGATCCTTGTCATCAACTACAACGTTCCAAATCACTACGAGGTACGTCAGTATGGGGGGGGGGGTGTCTATATCTCGAATATCGCCACGTGATTCATTGTTTCTCAGGATTACGTTCACCGAGTAGGGCGCACTGGCCGAGCCGGTACGACTGGCTGGGCGTTCACATTCATTACCCCTGAGGAGGAGCGGTATGCACCCGATATGGTCAAAGCTCTCGAAGCCGCCAACCTGCCCGTCTCGGACGAACTGCGGAACCTGGCTCAAACGTTCAAAGCAAAGGTCGACGCGGGTGAAGTCAAGTTCGCATCGAACTCGGGATACTCGACCAAAGGGTTCAAGTTTGACGAGGAGGAGGCACAGCTCAAGATGAAGGAACAGGCTCGGCAGAAGCGCTCCTTTGGTCTTGCTGAAGACCTAGAGGTCGAGGACGAAGAGAAGGAGGCGGACGATAAGCGCAAGGCGGCTGAAAATGCCGAACGGAAGGAGCTTGAGGAAGAACTTGCGGCGGCATCTGCAACGACCCCTGCGGCTGCCAGTATTGCCAGTCAGATCGCCGGCATCAAGGCGGCCATAGAAGCTGCGAAGCAGACGACCGATGCCGAAGCCAAGATGAAACTCATCGCTGCGGCCAAGGCGAACGCTGCTGCCCTGGCACTGAAGATCGCAATGGAGTCTGGGACCGCCGGTCATGGTGCCAGTGATGGAACCGCGACTGGCGTCGACGAAGACTACCACTGCGAAGAGCTCGATATCAATGACTATCCCCAGAACGCAAGGTGGAAGGTTACTGCGCGTGCCGGCCTCAACGAGATCCACGAGAAATGGAACGTCTCTGTCACGACTCGCGGTACCTACGTCCCTGTCGGCAGGACGCCTGGCATTGGCGAACGCAAGCTGTACCTGATGATTGAGGGTCATTCCAAGATGGACGTTATACTTGCCAAGAAGGAGATCAGGAGGTTGCTCGAAGAGGCCGCCATCCAGTCCAAGCCTGAAGATCGCGAACAATATTCCAAGTATACCGTCGTATAAATCTATCCGGTCACATAGACTTCATGTCATAGCGCGTCTGTGTGCTACGCAATGTATCTAGCGAGTGTTCTTCTTGCCGCGGGGTTTGATGTCGAGTTCGCTGACCGCGTGCAGGAATATGCGGCTCGCCTCGTTCTTGTTGTAGAACTGGGACCCTTTGTACCAGTCGTACCTGTGCACGCCGTCAGTGAGGTGGCCCTCATTGCAAGACGCCAACCACATTCGTACGATGCTGCATAGCCGAAGATGGTGCCGTCATGGTTGAAATTCGACGCGGATATCGGTTGCCCGACCGAGGCGAACAGCTTCAGCCGCTGCTTCGCCTCCTTGTCCTACGCATGCAGCGACTCGCGTCAACACGCCGATACATCGTGCACATGGGAACCGTACCCAGAAATTGACGACACCGTCACCTCCACAGGTCGCAAAGGTGCCGAACCCGGGGTGGAACCGGATCTGGTTGACCGCGTAGATGTCGGGTCCAGGTTCAACCCGGTGACACCGGAACGCGAAGTTCTTACCAGCGTCCTGACCAACGCGCACGATCAGTGCCTCCCCCCCAGGGTCAGCAAAGTCGACCACTCGGCAGCAGACGCACCTTCTCCTCAACGTGCTGGACGGACACGCGCCCTTCGATCGACCCGACAGCGAACCCGGTGCGATCGGGGAAGCAGGCCACCGATCGCGTCTGCTCCCGCAACGACGACTCGACCGTCTTGTACGGCGTCGACGGGTTCCTCAAATCGTAAATGACAATGCCGCGGTTGCCGCACGCGACCACCAGCAACGGGTACACGGCCGACATCGAATAGCAACGCTCGGGCAACGACACCTACACACACACACACACGTTCAGCGCATATCGTCGTCTCGAATGGCCAAGAACGAACGTTGGCTTTCGGCGAGCCCGCCGACCGAGGGTCCCACCAGCGCAGAGTCCGGTCCCAGGATCCGGTGCACAGCATGCCGACGTCCTTGACCCATTCCATTTCCTTGACGACGGAGTCGTGCGTCCCGAGCTGCTGCGTCTGGTTCGTCGACGGGATCCAGTGCTTAACGGCCTTGTCGGCGCCGGCGAAAAACACGTTCTGGTTGTCGGATCCCCAGGCGCAGCACAGCAGCGGGTCGGTCGACGACGTCATCGCCTTCGGCATCGACTGCCCGTTCGGCATGACCTGCCAGAACCGGATCTCGTTGTTCCAGCTGGTCGCGACCAGAAAGTTATCCGGCGTCGGCGAGAACGCCAGCGACGATATGCCATCGGGCTGGACCTGGTCGACCTCGAAGTCGTTGTTCGGGTTCGACTTTGCCGCCGTCAGCGACGATCCGCTCGTCCCGAACATCGATCGACGGCCACCCTTCGACGGACTTTCCGCCCGGCGATGAAATTTCAGCTGGAAAACCAGGCAGGTTTCATGCGCGGCTTTTGCAACCGACCGCTGCTCCGGTGGCCGGGCCCACAAACAGGAGCGCAGTCTCCGACCAGGGAGCCATGCCTGTGCACGACAGGGCGCTGGAGGCCATAGAGAAATGGCTGCTGTTCGGGTCCGGCGTTGTCGGAGCGTCGGGCATGATCGCCTATGCGAAGCACAGCGAGGTGGCGACGCAGAAGCGGAAGCTGTCGCTACTGGTAGGTTTGTCGCGCGCGCGACACTGCGACCTGCCGCACTGACCGTCGCAGATGGACGCGCGCACGTACGGCCGGGACGAGGTCGACCGGCGCCTGCAGATTCTGCACAGCGAGCTACAGGCGGCGCGCCCGCTTGACTACCACTTCCATCCTGCACGTAGCACGAATAAACAGTGACGAAGCGCCTCGCTTTACGGAACGCTGCGAGGCTACCTATGTACATAGGCGTTGGGGGCGCCGGTCGCCGTCGTCCCAGTGGTGTTGTTGACGTCGGAGGACATTGACAAAAAGGGCTGTCGAAAACGAGGGGACGCTTCAGGGTGGGGCGGCGGCGGCCACGGCATTGATTGTTTTGGTGATTGTCGTCGGCGATGTCGAGCGGGTATGACCTGAGCACGTCGACGTTCAGCCCGGACGGGCGCGTCTTCCAGGTCGAGTACGCGTGCAAGGCCGTGGAGAAGAGCGGGTTCGTCGCCGCCCGTTACTGCTCGGCGACACGTTGACATCGCATTGCAGGACGGCGATCGGCGTTCGCTGCAAGGACGGGGTCGTGCTGGGCGTCGAGAACATCGTCATGAGCAAGATGCTCGTGTCGGGCGGGAACCGCCGGATCTTTACTGTCGACGAGCACGCTGGCGTGGCGATGGCTGGGCTGGCTGCCGATGCGCGCAGAATCGTCAAGATCGCGCGTCATGAGAGCCAGGAATACCGGAACTTCTACGGCGCTCAAATCCCTGGCAACATCCTGAGCAACCGCCTGGCGTCCGAGGTTCACACCTACACGCTATACTGGTAGTGTGCATGCGTCGTCCGACCGCCCTGTGGTCTGACCATCGCCAAAGGTATTTGCGTCCGTTCGGGACGTCGGTCCTGATTGCGACGTACGACAAGGACGGCCCTGAGCTGTACCAGGTCGACCCATCCGGGGTCAGCAACCGGTTCTTCGCGACCGCAACCGGCAAGGCGAAGAGCGGGGCGTGCAGCGAGCTGGAGAAGGTGGACTTTGAGAAGGTCACGGTTCGCGAAGCGCTATCAATCGTCGCGAAGGTCATCTACAAACTGCACGACGACGTCAAGGACAAGGAGTTCGAGCTGGATCTCAGCTGGGTCTGTGACGAATCCGGCCGGAAGCACGTCCGGGTCCCCGAGGAGCTTCGCCAGAAGGCGATCGCCGAGGCGAAGGCCGAGAAGGACCGAGAGGAGATGGCGGACGACGACGAGAAGAAGCAGTGATTGTCATAAATCGAGCGAGCTCTCTAGCATAGCCGAAATGGGGGGCGTGGATTCGTTATGCGTTTCTATTATGATACGATTGGTAAACGTCGGTAGATGAGCAATCGTTGGCCGCTGACCGGCGCCGCTTTCGTCCGGAAGCAGTCAAACGTGGAACGGTTGATCGCGACCTGTTCGAACGGCGCAGGTTCATCGAAAACGGCCAGGAATAACGATACGATGTCGATGTTGGTGATCAGGCGAGCACCCGGCCTCATCGTGACGACGAAGCGGCACAGGCGCCTCCGCATTGCAGGGTACAGTCGAATGTACAGTAAGACGACGTCGGACTGGATGCCTACATACAGAACACGTTCAGCCAGATCGCGTTTCGTACGCCAATGATACCCGGACCGTCTTCGCAGTCAAACAGATCACCGCAACGTAGGTCAAGGATACGCTGGTCGCGATCAGCGACGACGCACGCGGCAGGCACATCAACTACGACTTCAAGCCCAGGCCACTGGCGTAACGCGGCGACAGTGGTCTTGAAACGATTGCCGGATGCCTATGAGCAAGGATCAGTGTCCGACCTGGCAACGTCCATTGGTACCTGGAGGCGTACTTCAACGCCGATGCACTTCCGCAGAGACGTGCAGGAAAGGTAGGTCCGGAGAATGGCGCGTCCCAATCCCATGCCCAGGTCTGCAAATGATAACGCGTTGTCAATAGCAGCGTGTTCCCAGTCAAGGCAGCGCCTCAGTCCGAGTGGCTCCAGCTCGTCCAGCCACAGGTCGATTCGTAAGCGTCGTGCAGCGACAATGTCGTCTTCGTCAACATAATCTAATGCATGATCCAGGGGCTGGGCGCATTCGACAGCGTCGTCGCAGGCCAGCAAAGCCATTTCCCACGTTTCCCGCAACTGATGAAAGTAATGCGACAGGAGGCGCTGCGAATCTGGGGCATTGTTCATGAACAGCATCAGGTTGAGAACAGGTTCGCTAAGGTCGCCTGCGGAGGACGCTCTGTCGACAGCCTCCAGCCAGACTGCTTTGTGGTCGACCCAGTTGGGCTCAAATGCGTCCACGTTGCAGGACTGGGCAACACTGACTAGCGCCCTCCTGAGAGTCTCGAAATCGCAAAGCGCCACGTAGTCGCAAACGTCAGTACTGTGGTAGACGCCGTCGCGTACCGTATTCTGCACCAACGTTGCCAGACAAACGGCAACGCGAACTTGTGTGGACACGGGCGATGAACGCAGTGACAGACGTGACAAGGCGCGAATTCGAAACCAGTTCGGATTGAACGCAGAATCAGGCAGAATACAATCAAGCGCAATTAACGTGGAAGCGGCAGCGCGCGATGAGTGCGCCAGTTTAACGGGTTTGAGAAACGCAGCCAGCAAAGAATCAATACACGCTCGTATACCGTCATCCGTCGTTTGGATCGCGACCACGCGCTGCCACAGAAGACGATCTGACACCCATGTCTGCCGCATCACGTCGGGATCAAGGTGGTCTTCGAAAGCAGCCAGAACGGAACGCGTGGAACGCACAGACGAATTCGAGGTATGCCATCGGCGGAGGGTGTACAAGTCCTCGAGCCACTCCCGAGTTTCCGATTCGCTATCCTCAAATGCCCCGTCGGGTAGCATGCCGTCCAACACGATCAGGCAAACGCAGAGGAAGAACGAGTTGAATGCAACGTTAATCGTGTTGAACCATTCCGAGCTCAACGCTATGACCGTTATGTGATCAGCGGCCCACTGAACCAATCCCGCGACCTGGATGGCGGTCCGACAAGACAGTAAGCGCGAATAGAGTTCGTCGCGTCGTTTCCGGAAAGCAGATGCCCATACGCTTGCCTTTAAGGCCCGGAACATCCTCAGAGCAACGCGTTTAATCCTGGAGATGCGCCCTGACTCGTCGGACATGATCAGTGCATCCAATGTGGAAACCCAGTTCGCGCGACGCTGAGAATTCAGCCATGATTGTGGAAGGCAGTTTGTCGCGAACAACTCCAAATCCAGCACGCATGACGCGAGACTGGACGCTGTGTCGCACGCGTGAACAGCGCGCCCCCACAGGGATCGATATTCCGTCCAGGATGACGAGAGCGCGTCGTACTCAAGGAAGGTTTCCAAATCAATAAGAAGCTCGCCAAATGGAAATACTCGTTCACAGTTGGACACAGATCGGACCCAGAACTGACGAGGCCATTTAGGCACAAACGCGGTATCGTCCGGGAGCAGAGCAACAAACGATAGTAGGGCAGAACGAACTGAATCCAGGGAACAAGCCGACGGAAGCAGGGGATATGCCCACATCCCGTACATGTTGGACGGCCATAACTTTGGCAACTGACTACTGCGTATGTGGTGCTCCATATCGAGAAGCGCTTGACGAAGTTCGAATACAGACGACGCGCGCGATATCTGGGTGAACCATGTGATACGCGAGTATGGCCACTGCCTGGTAAATCGCGATGCAAGGCGGCACTCGCGTTCTAGGTCCAAGATCGCAGCACGAACGTGTTCAACGTTTAGACGCGATGGAGGATTTGACTTGTTGGCAACGCCCAGGGCGGCTCCAAGTTCGACGAGGCGGCAGAAAACAGCGAATAGTTGACCGGATTCATCGCTGTCGATCAGTGAACCCACCAAGTTGAGCCAGGACGAACGGAGCTTGCGCCATACGCGAGCGACTTCATGTAACGCGCCTTCCACACACAAAGCGACCACAGCGACTTCGGACACAGTCCAGGCCGAACGTCCACCAAGGACACTCTCTAACCAGACTGTAGAAGGCGCATGCAGAACACGAACGCAGAATTCTTGTAGGACAGCCACCATGTCAGACAGCCCAGGTGAGGAAGCCGTGAGGCGAATGCGATAGTGAGCGTCAGACGGCGCCAGCTCAACTAAAGATCCCACAGCGCACTGCAGGCGCTCGAGCGAAGATTGTAACGCGTATGGAACGAGAACGCCGAGGTATCGATATCGTTGGTGGCGTCCCGCCCGCTGCTGGTCGACGAGATCGACGACATCCACGATCGACGACGCGTCAGGCAGGGCGGCCAACAGTTTCCGAACGCAGTCCCCAGGCGATACCACGTCAAGGCACTCGGCGAGTCGGGCATCCAGTTTCCCATGGACCAGCACGCGCTCAATGGAATCCGACAGCTCATCACGCGCCTCGTCGTCCTCGACACTGCCAAGCATGCCAGCGAACATCAACCGGCATCCGATAGCGCGAACGACCGCGCTGAGCACGACGTGACGAAACTCACGCAGGAAACGTAACGTCTTCGCCGATTGCTCCAGGTCGTACCAGATGTCCTGGGCGGCGTCCGCCGACGGGGCCGGGAACGACCTGGCGCGGTCGATCGCGACTCCGACGAACGGCAGCGCCCAGGCGCCGCCCTGCCTGGCGAACGGCCCGTCCAGCGCGTCCGCTGCGGCGCCGAGCACCTGCGCCAGCACCGACGGCGACGCCGGGCGCCCCATTCCAAACCGAACAATTATTCGTCTGACGCTCTGGCGGCCAAACTCCGCATGCGACGCTGGGGCAGCAGCCGTTTTGTAGCTGTTACAGGTCGGGACGGCAGCCCTCTTGTCCGCCATTTCATGCGCGCCGATTGAATGGTTCCCAGTTTCACGACTGAGCATTCGCCTGACCAGGTAGCGGACGATATATACCTTGTTGGCTGGAGACGTTTTCCGGGGAGCAAATTCGGGACGGAACATGCACGACCGGCGATGTGCACGATCTTGGGACAAAGCGAAGGCGAGTCCCACAGCACGACGACGACCAGTTCAGTCGCACGAGGGGGCGGTTCCGAGCGCAGTGCTTCGCGAAGCCAAGTGACCGGCGTATAGGTTCTACAATCAAAATGGGCAGGTTCCTGCGCGTTTCAAGCCGTCACTTTTGTCGCGTGCGACGATGGGGAAGGAAGGCGACAGCGACGTCGAGCGGTGCTCTATCTGCTACGGCGTAGCGTATCTGAACCGTCGTATGGTCGGGCGTGGGTGGAGGTCTGGAAGCATGGGTCGCGAAGTTGATATGCGGCAGGCTATGGAAGGTGTCCCAGCGCGATGTTTCGGCGTGCGCTCGGCGTCGGTGATGACGGAGTTCGACTTCGAGGCGATGGCGAAGGAAGTGGAGAAAGCCAAGGGCAAACCCATATCGTCGGTCGTTGCCATCGGGCAGTCGACGATTAGGGAGGCCGTCGAACCTGATGCCAGTGGCATCACGCGGGACAATATCCCGTTTGGCGCCTCGATGGTCGTCGTACGCCACGACGGGCCCAGCGAGAAATTCTTTGATTGGGGCACTGACTGGAGCGAAGCTGACGCGAAGGACGACACCGACCCGAGGTAATTAACCCCAAACATAGTCGCTCTACGATCAAAGTGTCTATACACGCGCGGGGCCAACTCCAACCGGCCGTCTGGCAGTAGGGAGCGGGCTGATGATTGTATTTCGTCGAACGTGACGGGCGTCTCCTTGGCACCTGGCACACTTACATTTGCAAGATCGGCTTCCCAGCGTACGAGTTCAGACAATCGGGTTGGTCTATAGTGGGCGCTGTTGTTGCTGGGTCAACCGCTCATCGGCGGCGACCATCCGCGATAGTACTCCCAGTCGAGACGCATCTGGCGTGCAGGACGCGTCGCCCGGTCCTGGCGATCGGCCGTGCCGTTCGGCGGCGCGCGGCCATTCAGCAACGAAACGACGCCGTCGTGGCCACGAGCCCTGGCAATGTCCAGTGCCGTCCTCTGAAGCGCGTCCTTCGCGTTGACGTCAACGCCGGCCGCCCTTGCCAGCAACCTGACCGTGGAGACGTGCCCGCGGGACGCGGCGACGTGCAACGGCGTCTGACGGTTCACGTCGTGGGCGTTGACGGCAACGTTCGTGGCACTGAGCAGCCGCGCGACAACGCCGTCCTGACCGGAACGCGCCGCGAAATGCAACGGCGTCCTGCCGGCCTTGGCGCGCGCGTTGACGTCGACGTCCAGGGCGCCGATCAGCAATTCGACGACGTTGCCATGGCTGTGGGTGATGGCCAGATGCAGCGGGGCCATGCGGTCCCTGTCCGGTGCATTGACCTGAATCCCGGGGTAACTCAATAGCAATTCGACGACGCCGGCGACGCCAGCAACGACGGCCCTGTGCAACGGCGTTCGCAGGTCGTGGTCGCGAGCGTTGACGTCGATCCCGGGGCAATCCAGCAGCACGTCGACGGCGTCGACGTGCCCGGTCGCAGCGGCACAGTGCAGGGGCGTGCGTCGGCAATCGTCGCGAGCGTTGACGTTGATCGCAGGGGCGTCCAGCAACCAGAGACCGATGTCTAGACCGATATCGGCCTTGGATGCCACCAAGTGCAATGCGGTCATCCGGTCCCCGTCGCCGGCGTTGACGTCGATCGTCGGGACACTCAGCAGCAACACGACCACGTTGACGTGGCGGCCGCCAACCGCTCGTAGTAGCGGCGTCGTTTGAGCAGCGTCCCGGGCGTTAACGTCGATATCCGGGTGCGTCAGGAGAAGGTCAGTGGCCGCGATATGCCCCAGGGCAGCGGCCCAATGCAGTGGTGTCCACAGATGACCATCGCCTGCGCGGACGTCGACCCCGGGCGCGCTCACCAGCAACCGCACGACGTCGTCATTGGGCGCCTGCCTGGCAAGCGCCCCGTGCAGGGCGGTCATCTGCCGGGGTCCCCTTGCGTTGACGTCGATGCCGGCGGCGTTGAGCAGCAACGCGACGACCTTTGCGTGCCCACCGGCGACCGCTCTGTGCAATGGCGTATACTGTTTCCGATCCCGCGCGTTGACGTCGATCTCGGTCGGGCCTCTCAGCAGGGCCTTGACGATTTCGGCCTGGCCAGTCGCCGCCGCCAAGTGCAGCGCCGTCTGCAGGTGGCGATCCTGCACGTTAACATTGATGGCTGGCGCGCTGAGCAACAACAGGACCGCGCCGGGGTGTCTGAGGGTGACCGCCCAGTGCAGGGCGGTCATGTTGTCAACGTCTCTTGCGTTCACGTCGATCCCGGGCGCGTTGATCAGCATCAGGGCGCTCGCGTGGCATTCCGGTCGGTGCGCGGGGTCGTCGAACCGCTGCGTCGACACCGACGCGATGAGCGGCGTGACCAGATCGTCGTCCCGCGCGTTGATGTCGATCCCGGGCGCATGCAGCAGCCGTCCAATGATGCCAGCGTTGCCGAGCTGCGCGGCTCTGTGCAGGGGCGTCGCCAGGAGCGCGTTCCGGGCGTTGACGTTGACATCGGGGGACTTCAGCAGCAACGCGACGACGTCGGCGAACTCGGCAGCGACAGCGCGGTGCAGCGGCGATCTCTGCGACGCGTCAGGAGCATTGACATCGATCCCGGGGGCGGTTACCAGCAGCTCGATGATCGGTCGATCCCCATGGCGTACGGCCCAGTGCAACACGTTGCCGCAGGCGTCCCATGGTGCGTTATTGACGAAGGTCGCGTTTCCGCCCGCGTTCAGGAGACAACGGAGCCGTTCGACGATCGCGATCTGATCGTCGGTGGCCATGGCCTGCTGAATGCGGACGACAGCGGGGGCGTTGCTCACGAGGAAGGATAGCGGATCCGGGTGCAGCACCTGGCGCATGGCGGCGAAGTCGCCCCATGTTCGCTTCGTGGACGCGATCGCCCTCATGAGCGGGTGCATGGCGAGGTAGTTGGCGGCGGTCACCAGGCGGCACTGCTCGGCAACCCCTGATGCTGCCAGCTTGTCCAGGACCCATCGTTCGGCGACGTCGGCCTGTTCAGTGCTCAGACACGGGGGGCGGGGCGTGCGTGCCGGGTGCGTACGTCATAATCGGCGGTGGTGTTGATGAACTCGACAATCGGCGCCAGCTCCCCGCTGGCGACGTTGGGCAGAATCACGGTGCCGCTGGAGCCGCCGGCCGGCAGCAGGTGCTTCAGCACGTCCGAGTGGGCGCTCGCCGCGCGCCTGTCGACGTCGTGGGCGACCCCATCGCTGGAACGCAGCCTGAGCGCTGCGTCGCCCCCGGATAGCAGAACAAGCACGGCCAGCGATATCCACATGGTAGTTCCCATACACCGGTCGGTCCTGAGCATGTGTCTATGTGTGTGTGTGTGCGTGCTCGCCCTCCTCAGCGCCAGCGAGCTGCTGCACGTTTCCCATGGCCGGGCTCCCCGGGCCCGGAGGCTTGCGGCGGACGCGGAAGGACCTAATTCTGGCGAGTCGTGTCGACTGAGGCGAGTGACCCGAGTCGACGCACGGCGGCCTGTCCCAAGGACCGCATCTTGCAGGGCGCGCTAGTCGACGTGTACTGTTTCTAGCTCTTCTGTGTGGGTCCTCCAGGTCCACCCACGCGGTCAACGTCTTCCGGGCATGTACGAACCCAGCAGCGACGCGACACCATGATGGGAGCGACCCAGGGCGTACTCCAGCGCGGTCATGCCATCCAGGTCTTTGGCGTGCACATCGAGCCCGGCCACGGTCGTCAGCAACTTGACGATCCCAGCATGTCCAAGGGCGGCAGCGACGTGCAGAGGCGTTGTGCGGTTCACGTCGCGAGCATTAACAGTCGCGCTGGTGGCCTTCAGCAGCAGGAACGCCGCACCTTGTTCCTGGCCAAGGCGGGCGGCCAGATGCAATGGCGTCCGCTGGAATTCGTCCCCGACGCTGACATCGACCTGGCGCGCCTTCATCAGCGATTCGACGACGCCAACGTTCCCGTTGCGGATGGCCAGATGCAGCGGCGACATCTGACCGATGTCCTGCGCGTTGACGTCAACGTCAGAGTGGCCCAGCATCAGGTCGACGGCGTCGACGTATCCGCCAAGGGCGGCCCAGTGCAATGGCGTCCGCTGGGCGATGTCGCGGGCGTTGACGTCGATCCCGACAGCGTTCATCAGCGCCCTGACAACCTGGCCGTATCCGACGGACGCTGCCCAATGCGGAGGCGTGCCCTGGTGGCCATCGCGGGCGTTGACGTCGATACCAGGGGTCGCCAGCAGCAACTCAGCGACGCTCGCGTCGACCTCGATACTGGATGCCGCCCAATGCAATGGTGTTGCCAGGTCGTCGTCGCCAGCGTTGACGTCGACAGCCGGGACGCCCAGCAACAGGGCGACCACGTCGAGTCTCTGGCGTTTCACCGCCACCAGCAGCGGCGTCGTCTGGGTCCAATCGCGAGCGTTCACGTCAATGTCTGGATGACTCAGGAGAACCTCAGCGGCCGCCGTCTGTCCACGAGCAGCGGCCACATGCAGCGGCGTCCACAGGGTATCGTCCCCCGCGTTAACGTCAACCGCAGGAGCGTTCACCAGCAACGTGATCACGTTGACGTTGGGTACGTCCCGAACCAGGGCACGGTGCAACGATGTTGTCTGATGGACGTCTCGCGCATTGACGTCGATGTCGGTGGCGTTCAGCAGCAATTTGACAACGTGCTCGCGTCCACGCATGACGGCCCTGTGCAAGGCGGTCCTGTTCTTGCGGTCGCGCGCGTTCACGTCGACACGGACGGGGCGGTGGCCCAGCAACGCCTGGACGATGTCAGCCTGGCCTGCATCCGCCGCCACATGGATCGGCGCGTCCTGGTCGCGGTCGCCCGCGTTGACATCGATACCGGAGGCACTGAGCAGCACCTGTGCAACGACGGTGCGCTCGTGGATGATGGCGTAGTGCAGGGCCGTCATGTTGTCCTCGTTGGCGGCGTTGACGTCGATCCCGGGTGCGTTCACCAGCAATTCGGCGCTGCGTCGTAGCTGGGGTTGGTGCGCCCCATCGTCGAACCGAGAGGATGCCCCCAGGACATGCAGGGGTGTGGCGTGTTCAGTGTCGCGCGCGTTGACATTGATCGCGGCCGCACCCAGCAGCATGGCAATGACCGCCGGGTTCCCCAACGACGCGGCTCGGTGCAGGGGCGATTCCAGGAAGAACGCCCGGCCGTTGGCATCGACGCCTGAGAACATTAGCAGCGTCTCGACGACGTCCACGTGCTCGGCGGATACGGCCGTGTACAAGGGCGGCTTGTTCAACCTGTCGCATGCGTTGACGTCGATGCCACGATCGATGGGTCGCCATGGCGAGCGGCCCAGTGCAACAGGTTCCCGTACTTATCCCACCGGACGTTGTTGACGAACGTGGCACTGCCACGGCCAGTGACGATGCAATCGTGGATTCGTTGGACGGTCGCGTGCTGGTCAGCACTGCCTGATGCTGCCGCGACCTGCCGCAGGCGGGCGGTACCTGGGACGTGGCCCACGAGGAACGACATCGCGTCGCGGTGGACCATCCCGCGCATGGCAGCGAAATCGCTCCAGGTACGTTTCGTGGACGCGACCGCCTGCATCAGCGTGAACATGGCGAGGTAGTTGGCGGCGGTCATCAGGCAGCATTGGGCATCCAGACCGTCGACTGCCAGACGGTTCAAGACCCACTGCTCGGCGAACTGGCCCTTTGGCAACGATTACAGCGTAGCACGACGAGACGTGTACCTGGTCAGCAGGGGCGGTTCGATGGATGAATTCGACCATGGGCGCCAGTGCGGCGTTGCCGATGTTCGGCAGGACGACGGTGGCGGCGGTGGCGGCGACCACGCCCCGGAATGCTTCCGAGTGGGCGACGGCGGCGCTCGCGTTCACGACATGGCAGACGCTGTCGCTCGAGCGCAGCCGGAGGACGGCGTCGCCCAGCCCCAGGACCAGGCCGAACACTCCCAGCGACACCCATGTCGCCCTGTGGCGGCGCAGACGACGATTGCCGCCGCTGGACATGTCGTACCCGGTCGTTCGCGGTGCTCGATGCGCGGGGGCAGGGCACGCAGCGCACGTCTGCGCGCGCCAGTCAACCCCCCGCTATTTCTGTCTCGGCGTACTCTCCCCCTGCCCCCACAGAGCGCCAACCTGGGAACGCCTTATGCTGCACCCCCATTCGCGCTTTGCGTATAAATGTCAACGGACGACGCCTGGTTGTATAGATCATGGAGCACGTTGCACCGCCTGCCCGATGTCTAGGTCGACAAGTCGCCTCTGGTATAGTATCCCCAGTCGGTGCCAAGGTTGACGGAGCGGAAGGTCCCGACGACGCCATCCAGGCGGTGAGGACGCCGCCCGAGACGACGGGCCTTGAGCAGCGATACGATCGCGCCGTGGCGGCGGTACGTCGCATAGTCGAGCGCCGTCCTCTGGTACGCATCCCTGGCGTCCACCGCGATATCGGCCGTCGTGAGCAGCAGCATAACAACACCAGCGTGGCCAAAGTACGCGGCCACGTGCAGCGGCGTCCTGTGTCGCACGTCGCGAGCGCTGGTGAGGGCGCTGGGGGTATGGCTCAGCAGCAATGCGGCCGCGTGCGCCTGCCCAGTGGCAGCGGCGAAATGCAATGACGTCCGCAGGAACCTGTCGCGAACGTTGACGTCGACCTCTGGATCGTTCATCAGCAGCTCGACGACGCCGGTATGGCCGTTGCTAACGGCCACATGCAGAGGCGCAACGACGTCCCTGTCTAGCGCGTTGACGTCCACGCCAGGACGATGGTCCAACAACAAACTGGCGGTGGCGTTGTATCCACCGGCAGCGGCCCAATGCAACGGCGTCCGTCGGTCGTTGTCGCGAGCGTTGACATCGATCCCATCAGCGGTTAACAGTACGCCGACAGCATCGTCGTGCCCAATGGCCGCTGCCCAGTGCAGAGGCGTTCGCCCATCAACGTCGCGGGCGTTGACGTTGATCCCGGGGGCGCTCGTTAACACGACAGCGATGCTCACGTCGATCTCAGCATTGCCTGTCACCCAGTGCAGTGACGTCCTCAGGTCGTCGTGGGCAGCGTTGACGTCGACAGACGGAACAAGGCACAGCAGCGCGACCACGCCGACGTTCCGACGGATAACCGCCCTCTGCAACGGCGTCATGCGGTTTCCATCGCGGGCGTTGACGTTGATCGCGGGATGGTTCAGGAGCAGGTCAGCAGCTGCGACGTCGCCGAGAGCAGCGGCCAAATGCAGAGGGGTCCACGAAGAGCAGCAGGCAGCGTTGACGTCGATCCCGGGGGCCCTCACCAGCAACGAGACGACGCCCGCGTCGGGTTCTTCCTCGAGCAGGGACATGTGCAATGCCGTCATCTGACGGGCGTCCTTGGCGTTGAGATCGGTTCCGGTGGCGTTCAGCAGCAATGCGACGACGTCTGCATGCTGCTGGTCGACGGCCCTGTGCAACGCCGTCATCCTCTTCTGATCCCGAGCGTTCACCTCGACGCCAGCGTTCTGGAGCAGCGCCCGAACGACGTCGGTATGACCGTTCGTCGCTGCCAGGTGCAACGGCGTCTTCCGCGTTTCGTCCCGCGCGTTCACATCGACAGCGCTGGGGTGGCTCAGCAGCGCCTGGACGATGCCAACGTGCCCTTTCATCGCTGCCAAATGCAACGGTGTTTGCAGGCGCCAGTCGTGGGCGTTGACGTCGACATCAGGAGCAGCGAGCAGGAGCGCAGCGCCGACGGCGTGCTCGCTGGCAACCGTCCAGTGCAGGGCCGTCATGTTGTCAAGGTCGCGCCCGTTGACGTCGATTTCGTTGGCACTCAGCAGCATCTCGAGGCATCGCTGCAACTTGGGTTGCTGTTCTGGGTCATCGAACCGGGGGGACGACGCCACGACGTGTAACGGTGTGACCTGTTGCATGTCGCCGGCGTTGACGTCGATCCCGGGCGCTTTCAGCAGCAACTCGATCAGGTCGGGGTTCCCGAGTGACGCGGCTCTGAGCAGGGGCGTCTCCATAAAGAGGTTGCCGGCATTGACGTCGACATCGGGGCACCTCAGCAGCAGCTCGACGACGCGGACGTGCCCCTGAGATACGGCGACGAACAATGGCGGCTTCTGGAACCTGTCCTGAGCGTTGATATCGATCCCGGGGGCGGTCGCCAGCAGCTCGACGACCGATTCGTTTCCATGGCGTATAGCCCAGTGCAACACGTTGCCGAGGACGTTCCACCGGAGACTGTTGACGATGGTGGCATTTCCACCGGCCATGAGCAGGTCGCGAATTCGCTTAACGATGTCTTTCTGGGCGTCGGAGGCGGCGACCTGTGAAAGACGGACCATACCAGGGGCCTCGTCCACGACGAACGATAACGCGTCGTGGTGGACCTTGTCGCGTATGGCAGAGAAATCACGCCATGTACGTTTCGTGGACGCGATTGCGGTCATGAGCGGGTGCATGTCGAGGTAGGTTGCGGTGGTTAACAGACAGCACTGTGCATCCAGGCCAGATGCGTCCAACTGGTCCTGGGCCCATTGCTGAGCGAGACGAACCTATCGGGTGGTCAGTGACGAAGGAGCACGTACGCTGGTACGTTTACCTCGTGATGGGGGACGGTGTTCATGAACTCGACGATCTGCTCCAGCTCGCTGCTGGCCACATTGGGCAGCGTGATGGTGCCGCCGTCCCCATCGGCATCGATCAGGGCCTTCAGCAGCACCTGCGAGTGCTCGACGGCAGCGCTCGCGTTGACGATCCGGGTGACATTGTCGCCGGATCGAAGGCCGAGAGCGTCGACGACCCCGACGCCGACCGCGATCACGACGAGCGACGGCCACACGGCTCCGAAACGAAGGCACCAACCGCCCATGGATGTGTATCGTACGCGACGTCTGCGGGTCCCACACGCTCCGCCGACTGACCTGATGCGAATGTTTCCGGCCGGGTCCTGGCTGGGGCGGGGCTGCACCCTGCGACACTATTTCTGTCGACGGGCCACACCCCGAACGACAGGGCACTCGCCTGTCGCTAATCATGCGCTCCCCCCTCGCCTTACAGGCGCTGCTGTATCCCATCCCGTCCGATCTGTTCCGCTGGCGGGTTCCGAACGTCCGTCCGGGATCGGGGCGAGCCTCCGACGCCGGTCCACCGATGACGATGGTGCGCCTGCCTCCCGTTGCCGACTCGACGCTGGCGTCGCTGTGTCGTTTCGTGTCGTACCCGCACACGCTCGTGCTGTCGTCCACCCATTGGCGGCATATCGCCGCCGGTGTACTGACGGCCATGCTCGTGGCGATGGTGACGCGCGTTGACGAATCGTCGCCTGGCCCCTACGCGCACCTGGCGACCTTCGTCGACCGTCATCGTACGTTGTCGTCCCGTGTGGCTGGGCGTGCGTCGGATTGACGTTGAGCACAGGCGACGTGAGCGGCGGCGGCGGCGCGGCCGTCATCGACGCATGGCTGCTAGGAAGGCTGAACACGTACGCCGGGGCGGCCTGTGTCGAAGGGCAGACCGTCGACGCCGTTCGAGCCGCGCTGCGTCGGCAATTGCAAAGCGCGCCGATGGAGGTGGTCGCCATGGACGCGATCCTGCCGGAGACGTCCGTGCACAGCAGTGTGCAGGGCAAATCGTCAGGGCCCGCCTACTCCTTCATGGCGTTCTGGAGCACGAAATCCATGTCCCGAGGCGTGCCGGCGTACTCGACATGCGCTCTGGTGTCCACCGTCGAGGTCAGCGTCGCCGAACACGTCGCCGGGTACGAGGAGCAAACGTCGACACGAATCGTACGTGCTATGGTGTGTGTTCTGGGGCGGTGTGACACGACGCGCACAGGTCGGGTATGAGCCCTGCCGATGCAACTGGCTGGGCAGGTGCCAGAAGTGCCCCGTCCGAGAGCGTTTCGCGACCAAGTTGCCGATTGCCCAGCCGTACCCCCTGACGCAACGCGATCACGTCGCTTTGCGCAAGCTGGTGGTGCAGGCGGCCGTTGATCGTGCTGCCCAACTGCTAGCAACCATCGCATCGCCATTGCCGAACCCGGGCGAGGACCCCGATTCAGGCGCCTGAGCGTCCGATGAACGACGTAAAGCAGCGTCACGTCTTTATCGTTGACAGGGTTCACGTCGAGTGCATCTCAGCGGCGTAACGATGTCGTCGGAAACGGTTGTGGATCACCGGTTCGGTGAACGGGGGTAGTAAGGCCCAGAACCGGGCTCGAACGGGCGCTCGTGGGGGAAGGGCCCGGAGGTGCCCCCCTGGTTCGGAGAACGATCAGGCCCTTCCTGGACGCACAGCCGGGCGCGCATCGGCCGAGCGCGCGCCCGTCGGCCACTTGCACCATCGTGTACCCCCCCCCCCCACAACACACACGATGATGATTGGGTTGCGACGCTCGGGCAGCGAAGCGGCCATCGCGCAGATGCTGCTAGGGTGGGTCCTGCATTGCACGGCCCCGCCCCGCCGATTCCAGAACGAACTGAACGTCGGCAGGCTGGCGACGGCGGCATCGCCCCTCACAGGGCGGCTGCGCGATTCAATGTCGACGCTGGAGGCACCGGACGCGGTGGCGCCTCGCAGGCGCTCCTCGTCGTTCGACGGGGCGCGCCTGCTGCGAACCCGCTCGCTGCTCGTTGTCCCGCCCACCGCCAACGACGACCTGGCCCGGTCCAGCGCCCGCCTGGCCGTGGTCGTCGTAGGCGACGGCGATCGCGCGTCGAGCATCTCGAACCGGATCGCGAGGTACCTCGCCTGGAAAGGCCTCCGGTGCCGCCTGTTCACCACGCGCCCATCACTGGTGCCGACCACGCCCTCGTTCCGGCACAGGCACGACACCAGCGCCGACGCGTACGAATCCGGCGTCGCGTACGCGTGCACCGGTGGCGTCGCCGTCGTGCACGTCGCGACGAGCGACCGCGACTGGATCCGCGCCCGAGCCGACGGCGATGTGGAGCGACTGTGGATCGACACCATCGACCCGGGCAACGGCGCCGTCATCGTCGTCGGCGACGCACCACGAATCATGGTCGGGCACCGGGACGTGGAAGGTGGGGCACAGCGTTTCCTGTCGGAACCCGCGACCCTGCTGAGCATCAGGTTGGGCGTTAGGTGCGGTCCAGCGCGTGATCCTGAGGTTCGTGTCGCACCTGACCCTGTGCGACAAGCCGATCCTGGTGTCGAGGCACGGCGAGAGCAAGGACAACCTGGGCGGGTACATTGGCGGCGACTCGACCATCACCGACCGCGGCCGCGAGTTCGCGATCGCCCTGGCCGGGTTCGTGCGCGAACGCGAACCGGCGCTGGACGGCCTGCACGTCTGGACCAGCTGCCTGCAGCGGACGATCGACACGGCGGCGCTGATCGACGTGCCGGCGCCGATGAGGCGCCTGTCGTGCCTGCAGGAGATCGACGCGGGCGTGTTCGCCGGCATGACGTACGAGCAGATCCGGGCGGTGGACCCGGCCGCGTTCGCGGCGCGTAAGAAGGACAAGCTCGGGTACAGGTACCCGTCCGGCGAGAGCTACGCCGACGTCATCGAGCGCATCGACCAGGTCGTCCTCGACGTCGAGCTCGCCGACCACCCGGTCCTGATCGTGTCGCACAAGGCCGTGCTTCGCTGCCTGCTCGGGTACTTCCTGGGCACGGCGCGCCCCGACATCCCGGAGATGGTGTTCCCATCGCATTCAGGTCAGAGACGGTCGCCCGATCATGTGTGTGTCCCACGCCTGCCACTGACGTACGGGGCTGCCCAGTGCTGGAGCTGATCCCGACGCCGAACGGCGTCGTCATGAACACGTACGAGATGGGCATCGACCACGTCGAGAACGAAGGCACCGCGAAACCCGCCGTCGCCGCCGCCGACGACGAACCGATGAAGGACGCGGAGGGGACGTCCGGGTAGGACGACGGTACTAAACGGGGGGGCCAGGGCGACAATTGTCGGAATGACGCGCGACGTGCATTATCGTTCGAGGCGGTCGATGGCGGCCTTGACGAGTTTCTGTACCTCTTTCCCTGCTGCCGACATGGCGGACGTGTACGCGCCGAGGAACGTTGACGATTCCCGGTAGAGCTCGCGAAGGCCCGACCCGGTCGCCAGCCATTTCATGCGGTCGCCGAGCGCCCCGACCGCGTGCCGTTGCCGTTCCAGGTGCCTGACCGTGGCGTGACGCCATTGGCCCCAGCTGATCAGACTATGACGCGCACCGGTGCCGTCCACGTCGACGTCGTCGTCGGCGCTGCCCTCGAATGCGACAATGATGCCGGTGGCGCCCGCGAGCGGGATCTTGTCCGAGTCCAGCTCGCTCGGTTCCGCCGTGACCGTCTTCCCGGCGACAATGATCGACGAGATGTCGCCGAACTCGTCCGCCGGAGCCATGGCGGCGCGTGCCGATTCGGCGGCGCCCATCGGCGACGACACGCGCAGGCCGTAGCAACGCGGCCGGGCACCGTTCCTCGCCTGCGGGAGCGCCCACGCGTTCAGATACAAGTGCCCATGGTGCAGGCCGGACACGGCAACCCAACCATGCGGCGCGTCAGGTACGTGACGCCATAGCAGGTCGTGCACCGCTCGGCACGCTTCTTCGTCATCGTCACAATCGCCACCGCGTCGCCTCACGGAGTCCGCCGCTCGCCAGGACTGTATTGATTCGATGTGAAACGACGCGCACCCGCAAACGTACAGGTCGCCGCTGTCGTATCCGCCGGTCATCAGACGCAGGATACTGTCGTGGACGAGCGCAGCAGTGTGACTGGACCAGGTTGCAGTGTACCGAGTGGCGCCGGTCCCACGCGCTGTCTGTCGTCCAACGGGGATAGATATCCGCCCGTTCGCGCGGTATACGCCGGAGCTGCGGATCCGATGTCAACTGCGCCGGACAACGGCCGAACTGGGCGCCGGCCAATCGACATGGAAAATGTGCCGCTGCAGGACCCCGAGAAGCGCGACGATTTGGGCCCCCCGCCGCTCACTGATGACCCGCACCGCGACATCGAATCAATGGCCATCGACGCAGGCGCACCCCAGGAACACATGGTGCCGTTGAACGTCACGTCGCTCCTGATCATTGGCGCGCTCGTCGCCGTATGGTTTGTCGTGTATTTCCTCTATCCAACGTTCTCACTGGTTGGCCGTTCATAGCCGCTGCCGATGCCCCGCCTCTGTTCTGACATTGTCATCCTTTATCCAGGCGTACCCGTTGTTCTTCGTGCCGTTTGGTTTCCTTGTCTGGAGGTCGCATACGACAAACGTCGTGTCGCCCAACGATACCATCAAAACATATGCCATCGCGTTCGCGACGGCGCCGTTCATTCTCCTGCTGATGGTGATCTTGCTGAACATGGCACACCCCTTGGTTCGCCATGTGCGCTCCGTCTACCTGAGCATCCTTCTGCTGCTGTTCGCGCAGGTGTCCGGCGAGGAGGCGTACAAGTTCTTCATGATTCGCAGCAAGACGCAGAGGCTGGGCAGCGAATCCGAACAGGAGGCCGCCATACGCCTGAGCGATCTCCGGCACTGCCTATTCTCGTCCATGGCGATTTCGTTGGGCTACGGCACCTATCAGGGGCTCGTGACGTCCGCTTTGCTGTCGTCAAGAGCGCAGACGATGGTGCTCCCCCTGGTCATCTCTACATTGATCGCGTTCCTGTACATACCGTTCCATGTGATGACCGGGTACCTAATCGGATTACAGTTAGGGCGTCGTGCCGCCTTGAATGAGAACGTGCACAGCGCGTTCGTCATCATACCCATCGTATTCCGCACGTTGTTCCTATTCCAGTTCTTCTACTGGGCCACCAGCCGGCACCCGTTCCTGCTCTGGTTCATCTCGTCCGCCGCCATCATCGTGTCGTTCGCGTACTATATTCGCAGCATCAAGAAGAGGTTGCCCGCCGAGTTCCTGCAATCGGCAGGGTACAACCAGCTGATCGGGTACATCCCAATTGTCGACGACGAATTCGACGGTTAACCTAGATAGACGCCCCGCAATTACTCGAACCGTCTGTTCTGAAGTGGCGGTACAGTTGAGCGTGCATGTATGGAATTACAATAGAAGTGCGAGAGTATACGGAGATCAGCCGAGCAAACGATGGTCCAGGTGCTCGCCCTTCCACATAGGGCGCAGGTGCCCGTTTCGCCATGCGAGGAAGGACGTTGTCCCTAGTGTGCATGGTACCAGGTATAGCAGGGCAGGTTGCCCAAGTTGCGTCGCCATCATGGCGATATCCGTGATTACGAGTCCCAATGTGTACCCGAAAATTGCCGGCCCAAAGTAGGCCGTTCGATTTAACGAATCAAACCGCAGTAGGTAGGATATGAGAAGACCCGGCAAAGCCAGATCGCCGAAACCAATCAGCGAATACCCGCCGAACAGGTCCTGCAGACGAGGAATGGCGAGAAGCATCGGTATCCGTTCCCCAGTCGTGCCACCAGTCGCCACAGTCACCATAACGGAGGACTTGAAAAGGTATGGCGACAGAAACACCCAGAAGACATCATACACAAAGGCCATGCCCAACAGGATCGTGGCGATCTTCAAATTCGGGATCCTGAGCACACGCTGGATTGTAATCAACAGCGATGCACCGATTAGGTCCTGCAGGACCCACGACCAGTCCGAGTGCCGCGTTAGGTACCACGTCAGCGTGATTGCAGACGCGATCACCGTCAGAATGACGTACATGACGTTAAGCGCTCCGAATACGGGCAAAGCAATCGGATGATCCAACTTCGGAAACATTGCACGACATGGCTTGGCCAACAGAATCACGAGGGACGACGTCCCCGATACTGCAAAGGCGAAAAAGATAACGTAGATGAGTTCGTCGATCAAGAAGAACAATATAACCAAGACGACGGACGCGATGACAATGAAGGTGACGGCACTGCGAGCGTCGAGCGTGGCGATGTCTGCGTCTGGGATATCGGGGTCCTCAGAGGCAACAATCCCCCTTGACAACAGCCGCTCTTTCTCAGAGGCCCAGAATGCACTGGCCAGAACAATGACGACAGAAACGGCGAGAAGGATCGGGGCCGACCAATCGAACTTCGGCCTGGCGTACGGCGCGATTGTCGCCCGACGTCCAAGCGATGACTGAAGTATGTCTCCGTCATCGTGAAGCACGAACACAGACGGGATCGGTGTGGCCATATCATCCGGTCCCATCACGATCCACGACCGGTCCGATGGCCCGCCGACGACGACGACAGCCGTTGGAGACGCCGACTTCAAATTATCCAGCTTGGTCGAGAACGTACACGATCCCCGGTTGACAATCACGATCGCCCCGGGTTCGATCCCGGAAACCGGGCCGCACGCATCGCCACCCGCCGACGCCAGCGTTCCCGCCAGCGGCGAACTAAGATCGTCGCCCCAGGACGCAAAGAACGCCGGAATGTGCCGATCGGCAACCGCAATCTCCGCTTGCACGTGCCGGTCGGCCGTGCCGACGCCGCTCATCGCCACAACGACGACGACGACGACAAACGGCGACACCATCGCGTCGCCCTTCCAAAAAACGGAATGGACCCGCCGTCATCACTGGGGATCGCCCGACGCCCGCGTGACTGCCTCGGCTGTCGGCCTTCCTGCTTTTCCGCCGCCACCATGACCGGCCACGGCGTTGTACTGGCGCCGTTCTGCCGCCAGACTGTCCAGATCGTCCCGCCAATGGCACCCACCCGTCCGTCGACTGCTGTGGACCCCTTACCGTACAGATGGCACCGCGAAGTCGGGGTCTCACTTTGGTGCAGCTCAGCGAGCGCTGCCGTCTGCTTTTGGCTGTGACTGCATGGCATGCCGATGTCATCGTTTCACTTTGGCGCTGAGCGCCGCGCTTGTTGGCAGGTTCGCAGTTCAACGTCATGACCGCAAATGCCCTGCGCTATTTGGCAGGTATCGCTGCCGCAACGAGTGCAACGATGCTGGTCGGCCTCTTGCCCGCCGTACTGCATTATGTTCGTACCGGCTACTACCCGCTGGACGTCCCGTCAGCGGCGCTTGCGGAAGCAGGCGGAACGAGCAGAATCCCTAGGATCATACACCAAGTCTACAAGACGAACCAGGTTCCGGATCGATGGCAACCTGCCCATCAGCTCGTTCGCGAACAGAACGCCGATTACGAGATCAGGCTCTGGTCTGACAGTGAGGCGCTGGCCTTCCTGCGCCAGCATTACCCGGATTTTGTCCCCGTATACGTAACGTATCCATACGACATACAACGAGCCGATGCCATCCGGTACTTCTTGATCTATCACTTCGGGGGTGTGTACATGGATCTGGATATCGGGTGCAACGTGCCTGTTTCCAGGGTGCTGAACAGCACCGACATTGGGTTCCTGGCGCCCGAAACATGGCCAGCTGGGTTCTCGAATGATCTGTTCGCCGCTGTCCCGAACCATCCTCTATCCCGACTATTGACCAATGCATTGCCGTACTGGAACCATCGTTTCTTCACGAAATATCCGACGGTACGCCATTGCTCGGTAGTGAGAATCTAGCCCAGTCTTTCAACATTAACTTTCAGGTGTTCATGAGCACGGGGCCTGCGTTCTTCTCATACTGCATCGGGAAATATGTCAGGGCGCTCAAGTCTGAAAACAAGGATTACGGGTTTGCAAGTATTCCGAAGCATGTCTACGCTGAAGGCGCCCATACTGCATTCAGGCATTACAAGGGAAGCAGGTATACGGGAGTCACATGGCAGATCGCAGGCGTGCATTAATTTCGCGGTCCTCAACACAGCTGGCACGGGGACGACGTCACAGTGGCTGTAAAGTCGATACCGTTCCTGGTCGTGCTCGTTTGCTACACGATCATCAGACTCCTAATTCGTACGCTATCGCAAAGATGTGCATGCGCCAGCCTACCCCAGCGTCTAGTCAAACTGGGCCTGCAGCATGCCTGTCGAAAGAGTCGACAGAAGGAGCTTACCGATCATCTCTGCTAAATCGTACTGCCTTTGTCGAACGCGCATTGTCGGTGCCGCGTATGCAGGGACGTACAGGAACCGCCATGTGGCAATGTTGCCCGGTGCTGATCGGCAGTCGAAACCCCGTTCAGGTCGATTTTAGGGAAAGATTTGGTACGGTAAGGCGACCATCGAGAATATCGCGGCTGGCGTTGGCGTGGCTGTACGCACGTGCTGTGCTTAAGCATGCCGAGGCATCCCCCAGCCGGCCGCGAGTTTGACGCGCTGCCGCCGCCCCCTAAGCACGTTGAACAAGACGACGCGAACCTGCCGATAGTGAAACGCAGAACGTGCATCGTCGCGGGAGGTCCCATGTTTACAGTCAGGCCCTGGTCAATTGTATCCCGACACAAGCAGTTGCCCACCATCGTCGAGTCAGACGAACGCGAATCGCGCTGGTTCGAGCATGCCTGCTTCGGCAAACGGGAAAAGACGCCAAACCCTGTCGTTACCGTGCAGCCCAGCAGCCGAGATTCGTCGCCCACAGAACCCGCACCGCATCACCTCTCGAAACAGGCACAATGATAAAACCTGCGATGCGTAACTTTGCGGTCTGCGCCGACGGCGGGAGCTGTACCCACCATCGATGTTCGACGATCGCAGTGCGAGCTACGTCGATGTTACAACCGCTGTTTCGCATACCCGGTTGCAGTCTCATGAGGCGGATGTTGGCTATTGCTCGCGTCCCATCGACACTGTCACTGGAGCGGGGGGAGACAAAAATACTCCGATGCCGCCAGCCGGGTGGTGGCGGACTGCGTCAGTGGGGAGCTGCAGCACCATCTCCGTGATGGTGACGCGAGCTGCCTCGACAACGCGACTGGCGTTCCGCATCGCTTGCCGGCCTGCATTCTCGGGTGTTGCCGCCGCAGCAGACCCTGTTGCGCCGCCGTCATCGCTATTCGTGAGGTGTATGGAATCGGGGACGCCGTCGTTGGCGGTTCGCGCGCTAGCCGACGAACAGGACCCCGAGCGGGCTTGGTCCCTGTTTCAACGCGTCCTGCCCAGGGCCGACGTCCACGTGTTCGAATCGATGATGGAGTTCTGCCAGCGCCGGATGCCGGCGAAGGCGCCTGAGGTGCTGGACGCCGCCCTGTCGCAAGGCGCGTTTGTCCCCGATGCGCTGTTCGGCACCTTTGTCACCTGCTGCCTGGCGGCCGACCCGCCCATGGTACGCGAGGCTCTCGATTTGTACAACAAGTGCGGCATACGATCCGATAACGTCATGTTCGCCGTTGCCCACCTCTGCCGGGTAGCGAAACAACCGTCGTTGGCCCTGTTCCTCGTCCGAGACGCCCTTCGGGAGGGCGTGCTGACCGGCAAACTGTTAACCATGCTATCGGCCTGCTGTGCGGAAAGCAACTGTAAAGAAGGTGCCGATGAGGCCGCCCGCCTCGTGCATCACCTGAAGAAGGGCAAGACAGAACCCGCACCGGATCAACAAGTGTTCGCCCACCTGATCGCAGCGCTTCTGTCACAAGAACGCGTCGACGCCGCGTTTACCGTCCTGCACCTGATGCAGTCGATGCAGGTCCCGGCGTCACAGCAGCTCCTATCGAACGTGCTGTCGGCGACGTCTGTTCAAGCGGTCGACATGGCCTTGAAATTGTTCTGGCAGATGAAGGCGCGCAGCATCGTCCCGAGTCGCCCAGCCATCGTCGCCCTGATCGCAGCGTGCGGTCGCGCCCGGAACACGTCCGCCGTCGGCGTCCTGTACGGGTACGTTCGCGAACGCAAGATGCTGCTGAACGACATTGCGATCCAGTGCGCGCTCATCGCCGCCTACAGCGATTGTACCGAGATCCAACAGGCCGAACGCGTGTTCCGCCTGAAGAACTCGGCGGAACATCGGGGCCCAGCCGTGTTCAACGCCATGATCACCGCGTATGGCGACCACGACATGGCCGACAAGGCCCTGGAACTGTTCCAGTACGTCAAGGCCGCCGACATACGATGGGCGAACGAAATCTTTAACACGATCGCAGCGGTCCTGTCCAAGTGCGATCGCGTTCCACAAGGCCTGGACGTGTTTCGCGACATGTTGCAACGTGGTATCCAAGTGGCGAACGAGACGTTTGTTGGCCTGATCAGTGCCAGCGGCCGGTGCTTCAACCTGCCGGCTCTCAACGAACTTCGTGATTATTCCCGGACGACACGACGGCTGATGATGGACGACAGTGTCGTTAGCGCCCTGATTACTGCCAATTCAAGGTGCGGTCAGTTGCAGGTCGCCGAGCAAATTTTCGATGGGACGAATATGAACGTCCCCGTCTTCTCGGCCATGTTGACGTCGTACTGCCACAATGACGTGCCCGAGAAGGCGATTGCTATCTTCGAGCAACTGAAAGCGGCCGGGTTGACGCCGGACGAAAACGCTATCGCTTCTCTGGCAAAAGCAGGCCTCCTTCGTTCTGCCGACGACCTGCTGTCGAGTGCCCCATCGAGGGTCGACCTGCTGTGCCACAAGGGCGATCTGGACGCTGCCGAGGAAGTGGCGTTGTCGTCTCCGACCCTGGACGCCCTGTCAACGTTGCTCAATGGCTGTCGGATGCGGAATGACCTTCCTCGTGCCGAACGCACCTTCGACCGAATTCGATCTCTGAAGGATGGTGTCGATCCCGATATGCTTGCCGGGTGCTATCAAACGATGGCAGACACGTACGCCGAGTGCGGTCGGGCAAGTGACGCCGAGCGGATTCGTGACGAGATGGAGACGAAGGAGCTTAGTACGCCGAATGGCACGACAACCGTCATTCTCGCTGGTGGCCCCGCCCAGTTCAAGTCGGACGATAGTCGGTATCGGTTTGACGTTGCGCTCCGAGATGCGCACTCGAGTCTCACAAAGGCGCTGAGCGTTCACTCCACCGAAGGGTCGCAGATGTTCCACAGCGAGATGTTCGCGCTGGCGTACGCATTGAAAACGGTGCCGGGTAGCGACGTCATCAACGCAGCGACGAACGTTCGCATGTGCTCCGACTGTCATCAGACGGCGAAGCGCATATCGGCGATCTACAATCGCGACATCATCATCTGGGATCGGTCCCGCCGGCATCATCTTCGCGATGGGACATGCTCGTGCAACGACGTCTGGTGAATGCTGCAGGTTTACTGTTTGTATCTATTAAAACCCCACAGGCGGTCCTTCGCGTTCCAATGCCATTATGACGTGGACGATTTGATGGAATGAGCCAGTGCCGGTTCGGTCCTGGGTTCCACTTTCAGGTTATTCGGCAGTTCGCGAATCCTTTTCTGAAGCGACTCCATCTCGAGCGTCCGCCGAATGTCGGCTGTGCTGTCGGTCAGCGAGGATCAACGACAGATCGGATTCCCCAAACTGACCGATCCATTTCCTTGCATGGGGTGGGTCGCGCGCGACGACCTCGAGCGACTTCATCGGCGAATCGATGCGGAATCGCGTTGGCGACAGAACTTCGAGGCGCATCCCGCTCGTCGGCAGAATCCGCTTGATCAGCGACGGCGCTGACGATGTCGTGGGTGTCCCGTACAGAAGGAGGTCGTTGCACAGAACGAACAGGTACTTCTTGGGTAAGGCAAGCCGGAACCGGTAACGCGTCTTGTCCACCTGGGTAGAAAGCGTCAGACCCGTGAAGAGCAAGTCTATACAAACGGTTGCGTCGTACCTTTTCGAGCACGCCGTATCGAACGAGAAACCGAAGACCATTGGCAATCGTGACGCGACCGTTGAACAATCGTTCCTGAATGTCACGCAGCTGGTCGATCTCTCGTCGGTGGCACTGGGCGTTACTGATCTCATGCGACAGCGCCCCGATCAGGCGGTAGGCCTCGTCCAGATCGTCCGGCACCTTCATATCGAGCGCGTCATGCAACCGGCGCAATCTCGACAGCGTTACCAGAAGACGTGACACTACACCGTCGTCAACCTCAGTTGCACTGCACGATCGAAACGGGCCCCAGGATCCAGTACCTCGATTCACCGAAGAGTACATTAGGGATTCAAGAGGCACGTCATTGGCAAGGTCGATGATCTTCGCAATACGAGGCGACTCGAGGCGAATACGTTGCAGTGTTAGCACGCCGTGCTCTGCAGGGCACGTTGTCAGCATCCAGACAGGAGTCTTCCGGCACACTCACTATAGCCGGAGGCGAAGTCCTTGTACAGTCTGAACAGCGGTGCATACACGAGGATGACAGGGCAAATGTTCTGGAACAGCACGTTCTCGCCAATGAGGTTCTGCAGATGGAAGTAGAAGCCCTGGTCGAGCGCGAACCGGTCCCGGGTGTTGCCGAAGACGCTGTCCATCTCACGGTCGTTAAGCATGTCGCCTAGGATGTCCATCGTCGAAACCTGAAACTGAATCAGTGGCACCGAATCACCCACAGCAGGACATACGGGGCGACCATCGACTTCAGTGCCTTCCTGTGATAGCATTCGTCCGTCCAGAACTGGTCCAGAATGTCCTTGGCGCCAACTGACCAGGTCAGCTTGTTGGCTGGCTGCTCGTCAGCAGCGCCGCCCAGCGGGAAGAGGTAATGTTTCAGCTGGAGCTGGTTAGCGAATGATTCGTACGCGAAGTCAACGGCCCTGGCGGCGACGTCGTCATCGCCCGCCGACCCTGTATTGACGTTGCCGTCGGATGCTGTCGACGACGACGCCGGCATCGAAGGGCCACACCAGCGCTCCGCTTGCTACGACGAGACAATCCAGTCGGGCCCCATGAACAGGTTAGCGTGCAATGGCGCACATTGCCAGTCTGGGAAACGAAGGTCGAGACCGCTCTCGAACCTTTCTCGAGTCGGGGGATCGTTCTCGAATGCAGGATCGCAGCCACGAACGGAGGGTGTGCGGTTGTGTATATCAGAACAGCTCGGCAATCATGCACCGGACGCCACCGCCGCCAACCGACTCAATCGTCGGGATGTCCGCGTGCACGACTTCGTCGACGAGCTTTCCGAAACGGGTACGAATTTCCTCTCCGAACGCCTTCCAGGCCCGGGTCGATGCAACCAGCACGGATTGGCCAAACGCGTTTGCTACAGGATCGGTCACATTCGTGAACTGAGTTACACGCACGACGACTTACAGAGCTCCAGAATGTTCCCACAGAAGTCTGCCATCTGTGCCCGGCTGATACAGATCACTTCGTGGCCGGTGGTTCGAAGCTGGTCCAACAGTCGCGCGCGTTCGTGTTGATCGTCGACAGCCTGGTCGCATACAACCGCGAACCGCGACCCAACAGCCATCATCACGTTGGTGTGATAGACGGGCGACCCGGATGCGTCCGTCGCGTGGAACGCGTGAAGATTGTATCCCATTGTCGAACACCACTGCGTCGCAAGTGGCAACGTAGACCGCTCCGAAAGGCACACGTAACAAACTCGGTTGACGCGATCAAGTACCATGCTGCCTGAAACAAAGACGTGATGTTAACACCAGCGTGCTAGCGCCGTTTGTAGAAGGAGCATACCAGTTCCCTCCAGAAACTGTGGTGCGGAGCCCTCCTCAAACTTGCGCAGATCGACTAGGTTGTCGTACGAATGCACGGCTTGGATGCGGGCAATGATCTCAGCTCGCCTTTCGGCTCGACGTGAAACGGGTTTCATGGGATACAACGCGAGCGTATCACGGCCAACCTCTGCATCGTTTAACATGGGCGATGATGCGACACGCGAAGCGACCCGAACGGCCCGTATTACCTGACTTGGAGTGGGTCGAAAACCAATTGTTTGGGAATACAGCGTCAGGCGTATCGTGAAACTCAGGGTTTGCAATCAGGACGATCTGCGTCAAAGAGATTCAACACCTAACCGTAAAACGATGTCCGGCATGCTTCGGAGAACCTGGACTCCACAGCGTTCCAAAGCAGCATGTAAACTTGCAAACTCAGCGCGGGCGGCCTCTCTTATATCGTCGCTGGACTTGTCGACCTCATGGCTGAACTTGTTGTCAACCGCCGCGTGTGGGTTGTACGCAAACCCATCTGGAGCGACCATCAGAATCTGACAGAGGTCATTCAGTGTACCAGGCACATCAAATGCCAGCGAGTACGAGTCGAGACCTTGCTGGTGGTTTGGCGACGAGAATTGACTTTGTCCATGCTGTCGACGCTGACACATCGAAGTGTGGATCCACTGACGTAGGAAAACAGGTCGATGTCGTGCCTCGTCAACAGCCACCGATCACCGCTCCATTGGTACTCGTCAACAAAGCGGCGGCGATTCGGAAGCAAGGCCACCCGTAAGAACACAGCGACGTTGCCGTCAACGAAAAACGCATCACGAAGACACGCCCGGGATGTGTCGAGGTCCAGAGCATTGTGAACAATCGCGACCGTATGCGTTGGAAAGGACCCTCGCATGGTATCCATGATCGAGAGCCACGACGCCACCCTGTCGATGCGTTATTCGGCGATCGAGGGGCGGGCTGGGCGGGATGCTTACCGTGACTTCGCGCCGCTCTGCAGGAACGTGACGCGATCAGACACGATGGCATCCCGATCACAGACGGCGGCGTCGGACGGCGCCGCCGCCATGATGCTGTCGATAGACATGCCCGGCCCGCCGCCCCGTTGACAAAATGAGCAGAAATTTCCGGAAAACGCTGCGGGCGAGCCAGCCCGGACGACAGTGTGACGTGCCCCTGCCCAGGTAGGTGTAGTCCGCCCGCCAGTCATCATCACGCCATGCGTGGCCGCAGGAGCCGTTTGCACATGGTAGGTCTATTTTCGTCACGCAGCCCGAGCCAATGCGTGCGGGTTGTGCCGTGCGCGCACCTATTGCATCTGCGCATGCGTGGCAAACGGGAACTTCGTTTCATTCGCGGGTGATGGCAGGATCTGAAAAGGGAAATTTTTTATCGTCCCGCGACACGGACGGTGTATTTATACGGCCCCCTGATGCGGGACTCGTATCGTGCAAAGCTTCTCCAGAACCGCTCACCAAGACAGCCAGGGCAGGCATGTGTTGGGTACCGACTCGACGAACACGCTCGTGGAGGCGAGCGTGTTCGTCGAGTCGGTACCCAACACATGCCTGCCCTGGCTGTCTTCACCTTGTGGTATGGCGAAGCAACGTGAGCTGACGTCAGCTCGACTTCGAGGCACGATCAGGGTTGTGGCTAAGCCAGCCTCGAGATCTGCTGGAAAATATGTCAATTGCGCGGGAGCCGGGACGACAATGGGGATTCGTCCCGCGGGACGAAAACCTCGCGTCGTCCCGCGGACGAAAATGACGCCCCATCTGAAAAATAGCGATACACAGTGCGGTTTTGCGTCCGCGGCGGAGATGCTCAATGCGGGCATGCGGTGTCGGAAGACAGCCCTAATATACGAACTGGAAAGGGCTTGGCTGCCCCAGGACTTGTCTGGATAACACCGCCGCGGCGTGCGTGCGGCCAGTCTGAAACCCAGGCCAATTTTAACGACCCTGCACAGCCGACGTACGTCAGCCAGTGGCACGACCATCATCTCGTTCCGAGCAGGAGACGTCAACGCCGACGTTCGGGAGTCCTATCGCCATGTCCAGCCACCAGCATGTCCCGCGTCTCACGCCGGCGACGCGAATTTCACTTTGGCTGCTGATGGTCGTGGCCCTTGTCGCTGGACAGCCTGGACACGCCCTTACAACCGTCACCTACGACGGGTCACGTTTCGAGCTGTCAGACGAGCGTGCGGCCATGCACTCGCCTAACTTTCTTCACCTCGTGGTTAATTACCATCGCCTTCTCCGCCCGATTCATAGAGACGGTGCAGTCTTATACCTGCCGGAGAAGCCCCTGATAGGATCTTGGGAGCTGCGCCTGCTTCCGCAGTTCATCAAGGAGCGGGACCTGGTACACGTCTGCATATGATCGCCTTGTGGGTCCTAGGTTGCTAATTGCTGCCACAACAGGGCGTCGATCATGCCTGCCAATGGGTCCGAATCGAACTCGCAGAGAGAAGACACTGTACAGACAGACAGATTCGGTTTCTTCTGTCAGCTGCCGACCACCTCATCATGCACCTATTCATTATTGCAGTCGGGATCACCCTGCCGTTGCCGACGACACGAATGCCGGCCCTGCCATCAGTCAATGAATTACGCACGTCTCAAGGTTCCCATACAGTCGTTTCGACTCTCGAATCGACTACGGTTTTGGCAGACGAGGTCGACCATGACGACAACGAGTAATCGCAACTGTTGTATGTGCTGGAAGCGCAGTGCCATTTGACATCACCACCAGATGCCTAATCTGCGGTGTCGCGTACAATGGCCAAGTCATGACGTTCCGATACCTGAGCTGCGGTGGCGCCGAACGCCGCCACCGCTTCCATATGGATTGTATCGATCGCTGTCTGGCAAATTCCGCGACCTGCCCTATCTGCCGGGCCGGTGTGATTACCCAGCGCCGGAGCACTGTCCTAGTAGCAAGTGCACAGGGCGATTTCGAAATCCCAAAGAACCTAGCCGCAGGGGTTGTACGCATCTGGCGCCAGGCCTGACGACGGCGATCGGTGGCGACCACGATACAACGGCTGAACACGAACACATTTGGCGCATCCTCCAACTTGAAGGCTCCCGTGTGCTAAATTAGTCAGGGCTGTAGGTATCGCGCGCGTACAGTCTTGGCTGTTGATCGGGAACGTCGCTATTGACACCCATGCGGACGACCGCCATCGTCGTCTTGCCTTCGTTCGCGAACGCCTCCGCAGCCTGCCCGACGAAATGGGCGCCATGAACTTGGTGTGGGCGTCTCGTCCGGGGGGCACGCGTACATTGAATGGTCGTCGGTGGAAGGGACCCGGTTCCTGCTACTAGTGGGCTGCCCCAGGACTTGTCTGGATGTACGGGCGCATGTCGGCGTGTGTGCGGCCAGTCTACAGCCGACTCAGGCCAGTGGCACGACCAGCATTGCGTTCCGAGCAGGAGACGTCAACGCGGACGAGATCGGGAGTCTTATCGCCATGTCCAGCCACCAGCATGCCCGGCGTTCGCGAAAAGTACATACACGGCTCTGCCTGACACATCTGCGTCATCAGGCCACACATGACCACCCCGGCCGGCACGCCTTGTACCTGATAAAGGGCGACGTCACGTCCCATGGCCATATCCAGAAGATGTCTGCGCAACACACTGATATAGATTCGGCTGTGGCATTCAGGTCCACATCCAGAGCATCAGTACACAGTTGTCACTTGGTATCCCTTAATTGGCCTCGCAAATATCACGAATCTACCAAATGACCATGAGAACTTACAGTCGTGAAAACGGGAGTGTTATTATGTACCAGTGCATTTCGACGAATACGTGACTCCTTTAGCGCGGTTCGAAGCAATCTTCAGCATATTATCGAGAAATATTGTTGGATTGATGTTGGGTGCCTGGAGTTCCACCAGCTCCTTGATGATTTCGAATGGCCACAGGAAATCGGAAAACCTGAGCTCATTCAGGTACTCTTTGAAGTTCGCGTCGCGCCACGCGTTGAATTCCTGAACATTGGAATGGGCATCGTTCTCCAACAGCGCCGGGCGCATATCAAACGGCTCCACAGAAACATTGTCTCATGCATCGTGACAGTCATCGTTGGTCGACGTTGACGCCGCCGACGGTGCTCATCGAAGAGCCGGAGAAACGGATTGTGTGTCACGTCGTCTGATGGATTGCGCCGTTCGCTCTGAGCACTCGCGTCATGGGTCAAACGGACTAACTGGTGTAGCAATATCCCAATGAGCTTTATCATCCATCCCATCCCTCGGCGTCTGCCATGCCTTATCACAGTGGAGCTAAACCGTGCAAGCCCCATTTTCCTCAGGACAGCAGCACCCCCTTTTCGTCAGGATAGCAGCAAATTGAGGTCGGGCACGACTGACTGGCCCTCTAGAGGCCAGAGGTCTGCAGTGGGCGAACAAAAGCGCGTCAGTGTCTCTGTCTGTGTCTGACTGGGCTCTGACTGGTCACCAACAGCCACGGACACCGCAAATCTGCCCGATTTGCCTCCAGGCCCCCGTTGCGGGGTACGCCACGGACTCCGCACAACGGGCACGGGGAAGGACTTGTCTGGATAACACCGCAGCGGCGTGCGTGCGGCCAGTCTGAAACCCAGCACAATTATAACGACCCTGCACAGCCGACGTCAGCCGGTGGCGCGACCAGCATCGCGTTTCGAGCAAAGAGAGGTCAACGCCGACGATCGGGAGTCCTACCGCCATGTCCAGCCACCAGCATGTCCCACGTCTCACGCCCGCGACGCAAATGTCACGTCGGCTCCTGATGGTCGTCGCCCTTGTCGCTGCACTTGGACACGCCTTTAAAATTATCGCCTACGACAAGACTTACGAGCTGCCAGACGAGCGTGCGGCCATGCACTCGCCTGACCTTCTTCAGAGAGCCGTTGCTTTCCAGCGCGTCAACTGCCCGATTTATGGAGACGTCGCAGCCATGCGCCTGCAGGAAATGCCCTGGCAAGAACTTGGCGTGTTTGGCCTGCTTGTACAGTTCATCACGGAGCGGGATCTGGTACACGGTCGCATATGATTGCCGTGTGCGCCCTAGGTTGCTAATTGCTGGCACAACAGGACGTCGATGACGCCTGCCAATGGGTCCGAACCAATCTCGCAGAGAGTACAACCACGCAGATTCAGCTGCTTCTGTCAGCCGCCGACAACCTCGAGATCCGCCTCTTCATTATTGCCATCGGGATCACCCTGCCGTTGCCGACGACACGAATGCCGGCCCTGCCATCAGTCGGTGACCTACGCGAGTCTTCAGTCATCGGTCCGAGTACCGTTTTGGCAGACGAGGTCGACCATGACGACAACGAGTAATCGCCACTGTTTTATGTGCTGGAAGCCGTGCCATTTGACATCACCACCAGATGCGTAATATGTCACGAGTCCACTGGCCAAGTCATGACGTTCCGATACCTGTGGTGCGGTCACCGCTTCCATGTGGACTGTATCGATCGCTGGCTGATAGGTTCCAACCTCTGCCCAATGTGCCGGGTCGAGGGGATTACCCCTTGGGACGCTGTCCAGGTTACAAGCGCGCAACGCGAATTCGATATCCCAAAGACCCTGGCCGCAGACGTTGTACGCATCTGGAACGAGCAGGCCTGACGACGGCGATCGGTGGCGACCACGATATATGCACCTATTGAACATTTGGCGCATCCTCTAACTCGAACGCTCCCGTGTGCTATATGAGTCAGGGCGATAGGTATCGCGTACTGCCTGCAATGGCTGTTGGTTAGGAACGTCGCTATGTAACGTCGTCTAGCCTTCGTTCGACTCCAAAGCCTTCCTGGCGATGTGGACGCCATGACCTTCTGCGGGTGGTTCGCGCGCGCGGGCTCGCCTAACTGAATGGTCGTCGCTGGAAGGGATCCGGGCCCTGCTGCTACCAGTGCCGATACTCCTGCCGTGTGGAACGTCACGTTTTCACGAGGGCGCAGCCGTTCGGTTCCAGATGCGACCTTGCATTGTAGGTACCGGGTGTCTCTCTAGATATGGGTCGTTTCCTGCCACCTGTTTCATTTCCTGGCTGGTATCATCGTCGGCGAACACGTGATTGCAGGTCTACCGCCCTTCCTTCCTACAAGCGCAGTGGGCAACATGACAGTCTCTCGCTTTCGAGGGGAGTTAATGAATTAATCGAGACCGTCATTCATGGGCTCAAATTGTTCCATATGCCACGTCAATAAGGGCAGGTGTCGTGAGCAGGTTGCCGCTGTCGCTGTCCAGGGACCTCGTCACTGAGGTCCATTCGCTTCAGTGCAAGCACGATCGGCAGCGTCGACTTGCCCTCTTTGGCGTACGCTTCGGTGACCTGCTTGGCGAACTGTCTGAACTTCTGGGCGTCCTGTGCGGCGTTCACCTTCTGTGTCTCCGTCCCTGGGTCCTTGTCCGATATCGACGACTTAAGCGCCGACCTGGACGCGATCTGAGCACGATGGAACTTCGCCAGGTCTTGCGCCTTCTGCCTGGACACGGCCAGTTTCTCCTGCTCTTCTCTCTGGTACGCCTGGGCTTCCTGTATCGCCCTGGCGAGCGCCTGCTCGTTCTCCAGGCGCTCTGCATCCTTCCGCGCCTTGATATCGCTGATCTGTGCCGCGATCTGCGCCTTCATCTGGGCCAGCAGATCGGCCTGCTTCCGCTTCCGAGCCGCCTCCCTCTCCTTCTCCACGTCATTCGTCTGCTGCATGGCCAGCTCCTCGCGATGCTCAACCGCGGCCTGGCGCTCCCGTTGCTCCCGGCTAACCCGTTCGTTGATCGCCTCCCGAATCTGCAACTTGACCCTGGCGCGCTCCTCGTTCTTCGACTTCAGCAAATCCGTCAACCGCTGCCGCTCCTCGCTCCTGCGTTTCGCCTGCTCCAGGGCCTCGACCTCGGCGAGCTTCGCCAGCCGTTTCTCCTCGATTCGCTGCTGGTTCGCCTTAACCTGCTGCTGCATGGCAGCAGCGCGCTCCAACGCGACCTGCCGATCCTCTTCCTCCTCGCAAACCCGTTCCCGTTCCGCTTGCTGTCGCAGCCGGTCACCTTCTCGTCGTTCCTCCTCGATCGCTTGCGCGCGTCTCGCTTCCAACTCCTTCTTCTGCTGACGAATAACAACCGCCGCCTCAAGCTGTCGTTCATGGCGCTTCGCGTGCTGTGCATGTTCAGTCACCTGGGAGACCTCTAACTGTGCCTTGAGGTGCGCCTGGAACCGTTCCTCGGTCGCCTCCTCCTCCTGCCGAATAGCGTTCTTGACGCGGCGGCAGACGTCCCGGTCCACCATGATGTCGCTCAGCAGCATCGCGCTGGCCAGCCGCTTGACCGGATCGCTGTCCTCGAACCGGGCGCGGTCGGCTCGGTCGATCACCGCTCTGCGATTGGCTTCCTGAAGCTTCTGTTCCGCAATGTCGATGAGGACCTGCGCCGCTTCGGCCTCTTCGAGACGTTTCGCGCGTTCGCGTTGCAACTTCTGACGCGACGCCTCCAGCGTGTTTCCCCAGGTCTTCACCCGGGCCGCCGATCGCTCCTTCAACGCCAATAGCTGGGGAACGCATCGTCGTGTTAGATCGATCATAGCGCTGGCACAAAGGCAGGGCGCACCTTATGGAGGCGTTCATCGGTGGATGCGGCGCCTCGAGGTGCAACGGATTGCCGGATCCTGTCCAGGGTGCTCTTCGAGATTATCGTCGCCCCCGGTGCACTGTGCCGTGTAAGCGCGTTGAACGACGAGGGGTTTCCTGGTCGCAAACCAACCTTCGCCATTGCTGGCCGCTCATGTCGCCGCAACTAATCGAGCGTCGATCAGCAGGACGGTTGATAAATATCTATCGTCCAAGGCCCACCTACCAATAGTAAAGCCACTATGTTTTTACTGCCGATCGGAGCGCATCGACCCATCTTTCGCGTTCCTCGGCGGACGTTGCGAACAGCAGGTAGTGTTCCTTGTTCGTGTGGATGCTGAATGCGAACTGGCCCTTGGGATGTTCGTCGACTGCGGATACGGTCGAACCTCGTAGGCTAATGCAGCGATCCTTCTGCGGTTTCGTCTGGTCGGCGGTCTTGAAGTACGTCAGAAAGCGTCCTTTCAGGACGAACCAGCGCTGGTTGAGGACCTGACGGCCAAACAGGCCGCCACGCGACAGCTTCAGCAGGTACCCTTCGATGTAGATGCAGGGGAACTCCAGCAGCGTGTGCACCTTGCTGAAGACCTCGTTCATCTGGCTGAAGCTGAGGGAACGATAGCGATCCGAACCAGCACCACTCTCGACGTGTATGGCAACTTTGGCGAGTTCGTCCTCGACGTCGGCCGTGTTCTCCTGACGAAGCTGAAGCTCCCTGACAACGGCAGAGGATGCTGCCGACGACATTGCCGGCCGCAGAGGAGACTTGGTGCTCTGAGAAGACATTTTCCCTTCCAGAACGAGGATCTGCTTCTCAAGATTGGCGATCTTCGTCGCCTGGTTTTTCAGCCGGTTCTCGGCAGCGGCAAGCTGAGCTGCCAGATCGCCGTCGTACCCGACGACAGCCTCGCCGGCGGGATCGACGCCATCCGCAGGACCCTTGGACGGTTTCCCGAGTCCCCTAGTAGCAGAGTCGGACGCGCCTGACGAAGACTCGTACCGCGCAGACAGCGCTTTGACGTCAACGGTTCCAGGCACTGGATTCACGACGGGCTCGTTGAAGAACCCAGGAACGAACGTTGGGATCCCCGTGTGATCAACCGTGGCTATCCAATCGTTTTCGGCTCGCATCTTGGCCAGCAGGTCAGACTGCGAGGCCAGCTGTTCAGCGGCCCGAAATATGGAGTCGAGGTCGCGAGACGACAGGGACGGCGGCACGGTGGCCAGGAAATCGAACACGGCGTCACTGGAGTGCAGGACGGACAGGTCGCCAGCGAAATGGCTGAAGAACCCGAACATGACCGGCAAGATGACCGCCGGGCCATGAAGTAGCACGAGATCCAGCATCCGAAGAACGAACGGCTTCGGGAACGCGTATACGAATATCGGGGCCGCCCAGACGCACACCAGGTCGGTCAGGTCGATCCTGGAACAGCAGAACTATCAGCGACCGTTCGCTCTGGTAGGACGTGGGAGCCTTACACGTCGAACTGGACTGAGTTGAGGTGGTCGGCCAGCGGTTTCAGATGCGAAACGATCAGGTCGGCAAGGACGAGGCAATCCCGTCGGAGATGGACGTGGGAATGCGCGAAATAGGTCGAAATCTTGGCCGTCAATGCGAGTAGCGTTGACAAGGCTTCCGCGCTGTCGTTATGGAATTCCTGAAGGAGCAGGGCGGCAAGCTGGACGGATCCCGGCATGTAATCGTCGAGCGCGCCGCGCTGAGCATGCGCCATCAGCAGCTTCTCGACGGCAGGCGCGTCGGCGCCGCCGACGAACGCGAAGCACCCCTCCGAGTTCAGCTCCATGCCGACCTTCTCCTCGACCTGGCGCGAAGCCTTCGGCAGCCCGCGCACGGGCGGCAGCGCGTCCTGCTCCCGGGCGAGTCGCCAGACATTCGCCCGGATCGGGTGCTTCTCAGGCACGCCCTGCCACACAGCCTTCAGCACTGCCGGCGTCTTCGCGCTCGCGGGCACCTTCGACCCGGACGCGAACGGCGCCCAGACGGCTGCGACTGTCGCCATGCACACTGACGACGAATTGCAGTCTGCGACACGTTCGCCACGCAACAACAATGACCGTCCAGTGGGCCGGATGGGGCGATGGAGCCGATCGAGGGTAGACAGCGCAAAACAACAAAATACGCCAAACAGCGTCGGGGCCCTCTCCCCGCTCAGCGACAAGGTGGAAACGGGCCCGTGCCCCTGCAGACGAGTGACATGTTTGGCATTGGTTGAAGTCGGACGTGTAGTTGTTGAAGAACGGGCACGGCAGCTCCGTCCCCAATGTGTTATATCTCACGTTCCGTTACCAAATGAACCCTTCCAGCTCCTGCCCAACGAACCAGCAGCTAAACGCCGGCGCTCATGGTCTTCCAGAGCCGACGCGACACGTCCGCTGGCTACCGTGCGCTCCTTATCCTGGTCACAAACCCGCGACGTCCCCGACAGCCCTCGCGTACCGTCTGCTACTTTCAGCCTTGGTGCGCACTACCGCTTTTCCCTCAGGTCACCCTCATGAGGTGGTAATGCGCAGTCCGTTCCGCACTTCCCGTGACTGTTCGTGATCACTGATCAGGACGGGCCTTGAAAGGCACCTTGCCCTCGTGATCTTTCCGTCCGAGCTAGTGCGTTATCGTGGCACCACGGTCCTCGTTCTTGACATTGACGCCATACCTTGATCCAAAATTCGTTTCTCGTCACGAGCCAGCGGCGTGCTTTGAGAGTGTCTAGAGAAGTTCGGCCGCACGTTCTTCGGCTTCGAAATGCTATTTTTAATCCGGGCAGAAATCCGTAGTTGCTGCGTTTCGCCTGGTTGTCGTCATTCTGCATTTGTCCGAACACAGCCATGCAAAGTCTGCCGTCGTTCGTCATCATCCATGCGAAACTGATCACCGTCCTGGCCCTGTCACTCATCGTAGTCGGCACCGGAATAGGCCTGACTGTCCACTTCGCAGTGAATCGTGCATCTCCTCGGCCGCATGCAGCCAAATCTTCCTCTACGACTTCTGAACCCGAAAATGGTTTGTCCCTTGGAGGAGACATGTGCACGAATCAGTAGGTGACTGTGGACTGCCTTAATTATAGAGCAATTGGTCAAGGCTCTGCGGCGGCCTGGTCGCTCGGTGTTACTTGGTGCAGGCGGAGCAGCAGCTGTTGGAGCGACTGCTGCTGGCGCCTACTTGTGGCATCGTCGAACGCCGGGCTCTACCCAACCTGCACCAGCGACCCCTTATTGGAGGGCGCGCCGTCTGATCATTGCTCCCGTTGTAGCGGCCACTGCTGCTGCTGTCGCTGTAAGCATTCGTTCTTGATGTCGTGCTGTACTGGTATGCTAACCTTGTTCTTTGAAGAAGTTGCGTTCGGTGGCAAAGCCTGCCAATAAGAACTCGCATTCCTGCTCAAAGATCGGCCAACATGCCCGCATATTCGATACCTTGGTGAAGGTGCCCCCTCAATGCGATATAACGAAGTTGGAGGTCGACGCTATCGTCAACGCTGCCAACTCGGAATTGCGACACGGAGGAGGCGTGTGTGGCGCCATCTTCGAGGCGGCGGGACCAGACGCACTTCGAAATGCGTGCGACAAGCTGACCCGGCCGTGCCCGGCTGGCGATGTTCGTATCACCCCTGGTGTGTTTCGAGGACGCAATCATCGCTTTGCGCATTCGCTCTGAGCGCTCGATAGGGTTCAATCTTCCAGCGAAGTACGTTATTCATGCTGTGGGACCTCAAGTGGAAAACAAAAACCCGTCCAAGTCTGATCAACAAACCCTCCGGAACGTGTATCAGAACGCACTGGGTCTTGCGAAATCGAAAGGCCTGCGCTCGATCGCTTTTCCGACTATCTCGACTGGAATCTATGGTTACCCGAAACGACAGGTTGGGACCGGGTTCCTGAACCACTGGAAATTGGATGACCACACTAACGATAACGGCAGGCCGCTGAAGTTGCTCTGAACGCTGTGAAGGACTGGCTGGAGCAAGACGATAACAAGGGGTCGCTGGACGAAGTAATTCTGACGACCTTCGGGAAAGACACCGGCACGTAAGACGCCCCTGGCTTTCTGCTTCATTCTGTGTTTAACAGTTGATGGAATCTCTGCCAGGTACAATGAACTGATTCCCAAGATGTTCGCGGCGTACCAGAATGTCCAGTAAAGCAACCGCCCTTATTGATTTCTTCGTGTCCCGAATCATTCGAACCGAACTGGTCCAACGTGATCGCATCCGGTGCTAGCTCCATCTGCATTTCGGAGAAGAACCGTATCGGCCGGAAGCGTGGGGTCGCGGGCCTCACGATATGGGACCCCTCGAAGCTTCATTGCACGCGGATACGGGCTTGTCGCTGCCCACGAAGTTTCCGCCGCCACGGGTACTGCTCGGCTACCTGGACGGTGGACGAACATGTCCGCTTTCCTCGGCAAGGGATAACGACCAGTTAGCGGTGAGTCGCAAGTGTCAATAGCGTGCCGAGGACTACCCGTGGTAGGTAGGCTGACATGCGAGGATACCTCTTTCGTTACACGAATATTGTCGCCTTATTTGCAATAACGATGGCTTGGACAACGGCTCGAGGCCTGTATGATGACAGCCAGATCGCTGGTCAACTGGTCGTGAGGACATTCGCCTTCTTAGCGACCCCAGTGAACTGGTTGGGACCTGCACAGCCAGCACTGAACAGACGAATACAACTTATGGCAACTGCACGTAGAGATTGTTTATGTCTGGACAACATTTGGACTCACACAAAGTGTGGCCTTAAAGACGATGTCAACAACAATGACTGACGATATGTGGGCAATGGATAATGCATGTGACGTCCATCAGGAAATGAATTGTACCTACAGATACGCCAACGTTGAGCATCAGAACATTTATAATGAAACGGCCGGTCGGATCCGCGCAGCGGCAAGGTGGGGAATGCTTCAGGATGCGGTCGTGGTCACCTACAAGGTAGCTGTCCGCCATTGATTCCATATCAACGTGCGATGGGTCATGTCTCAACAAAGTCTAAAGTATCTTGTCTCGAGTACGGCTGGACCGAAGAAGCAGAGTGTCTTGACAGCATCGGGCTTCATGTAGAACCTCCGCTTAGGGTTTGGCTCATTGGCTCATTGCAGAACTCTGTTGTGTGTACACAGTTTATATTACATGATTCATTCAGCGAGAACACGCAGTGGTTGATCGGGTCCACACATGGAATTGTACACACGGCCACTAGATTTCGTGACCAGAGCTTCAGCCGTTGCGACGACCGGGAAGAGGGATAGTTTGATGACAGTAACGGGCAGGTTGACGATAGCGGACGTCATCGCGTCCAGAAAGTCAAATATATCGTCAACAATGTCGATGATGTCCTCGACGTCGAAGTTGTTCATCCATTCGAACATCAAGGGTTCGATCAGGGCCATAAACGTTCGGAATCCGGCGTCTGTTCTGAAGATGGAGAAGTTAAACGGCCCTTGCAGAGGAGGTACGGATAGTTGACTGACCTGCTGTTGTACATTCGTTGCACGTTACTCCAAGGCACTGCAAAACCATTAGACGGGCGTCACTGGTTATAGGAAGAGCAACGACCAACCGGTACTTGTCAAGCGCGTCTGAAGGTTAGCATAAAGCGCCGCAAACTCGTAAATGGCATCAACGAGTGCCATATTGCACTGCGACAGCAGCCAGTGAACAATAATGCCCCACAGCTTCAGAGGCCGAAACGCCATATCGATAACCGCGACGACAACCCGCAGCCCGCTAACGAGCACCCGAACCAGCAGCACCATACACGGCCGATAGCACCCGGCCGCGGCGCCAATCGATTTCATTGGCTCGTGCCGTTCGGCTGGACAGCGCCCAGCAGCGCTCTCCACACTCCCGTCACAAACTCGACAGAAAATGAACTGCGATTTGCGACAAATCGACGTGCCGCCTACGGTCTTATGTTGCTGCCACTGCGAGGACGCCGTGACGGCGTGCGGAAACCGCGTACGGACTGCGTGGGAGACTTCAGACGGCACCAACCATGCGGCCGCTGAACGAAGAGGAAACCGCCGTGTTCTTTGAGAAGCTGGCCAAGTTCATCGGGCGGAATATCAAGCACCTGATTGACCGTCCAGATGGCGAATACTGTTTCCGCCTGCACCGCGACCGTGTCTTCTACATGAGTGAGGCGGTCCTGAAGAAGGCGCTGAACGTGTCCAGCGATCACCTGCTATCGGCTGGGACCTGCTTCGGGAAGTTCACAAAGACGAAGAAGTTCCGCCTGCATATCACTGCCCTAGACTACCTGTCTCAGTTTGCAAAGGTTCGTCTGAACGCTCCAGTATGAATCATCTGTCTGACGCGTTCGTGGAACACAGTACAAGGTCTGGGTGAAACCTTCGTCGGAGATGTCGTACCTGTACGGGAACCACGTCTTGAAATCGGGACTGGGTCGTATCACCGAGAGCACGGTCAAATACCAAGGTGTCGTCGTGATGTCCATGTCGGACATTCCGCTTGGATTCGGCGTGACCGCCCATTCGACGCAAGAATGTCGCAAGCTGGACCCGACTGCCATCGTTGCGTTCCACCAGGGAGATACTGGCGAATACCTGCGCCAAGAGAACGACCTTATATGATTAAACACCATGTTGTTCGTACGATTACTCTGCCGCGGGAGTTGGGACTGGGAAGTGGTCGTCGATCCGCACAGCTATTATTGTAGGTAGCGGCGCCCCGACATCATGGCCAGAGGTGGTGATAGCGAATGCAGTGACAGCGTCAGCAGTGACACTGTCCACGACGACGAGGGCAGCGATGCCGCCTTCGAAGCGCACAGCGAGAGCGAAAGCGAGGCGGAGGTCGATTCCGATTTCGAGGAGACGCCCAAGAAGAAACAGCCGGCGGCGAAGAAGTCGCAGGCGGCAGCGAAGAAGACAGGAAAAGCGGCGCAGACCAAAGGCAAGACGCCGACGACGAAGAAGGCAGCAGCGGATAACAAGGAAAATGTGTCGAAGCGGGCCGCCGCCAGCGATGGAGCTGGGTCGACTGCCAAGAAGGCGAAAGTTGAAACCGTATCGGACGCCAAAGCGGTCGGGATCGTCAAGGATTACATGCTCCAGCAGAACCGGCCCTATTCGCACCTGAATGTCTTCGATAACCTCCATGGTATCGTCAAGAAGGCATCGGTCCCGAAGATTCTCAACCAGCTCTCTGAGAGCGGCGTTCTGCAACGGAAAGACTTCGGAAAGGTGAAAGCTCTGCTGCCTTATAATGTGTTCCTTACATCTGGTGGTGGCAGGTTAGCATCTATCTGGCCAACCAAACAAACTTCGACGACGTTGATCAGAGCGAGATCGACGCCATGGACGGGAAGATCAAAGAAATGGAAGAAACGCTTTCGACGTTGAAGGCGACCGTGAAGGGTCAGGCGGCGACTATCGCTGCGCTGCAAGCCAGGCCGACGTTGCAACAGTTGCAACAGATGGTTGCCGACGCAGAAGCGAAGTTGACGGAGAAGAAGGCGCTGGTTGAGAAGATCGAAGGCAAAGACCCAGCAGCAGCGGCAAAGTTGGTCTCCGACGAGGAACTCGGACAGATCCGCGGCGACCATGCACGATACCTGGTCAGTATTGGGTTCTAATCGCCAAGTCTTCTCCTGACCTTTCCGTATCCAGAAACTGTGGCGACAGCGCCGCCGATACTGCAACGACCTGGTCGACATGATCATGGGCGAAGAGTCCACGATGAAGAAATCGGAGATGGAGGTAACAAACCCCACGACAACCTGGGGCTTCGCAGAGTGCTCAACGGGGACCCTACCGCAGGAACGTCTCGGCATCGAAAACGATGACGCTGCTGGCGTCGACATCAAACTACACGACAAGTTCGGACAGGTCTGAAACGCGGCGACGCTGAACCTGTACGTAACAACAACTACAACCGCAGCAACAATACGTATCGCAGGCGTCCTTTCACGAGAACCAATCACTGCGGCCGCCACTCGCGTCGTCAGACGCGCGAGTCGTCAGCTGCTCTGCGCGGCTGCTTGCTGTAGGTCTGTCGAGCGCGCCTGCAGTCGCGGCATATTTTTCGATGTTGGCCAGTGAGGAGAAGACGGACGACGACGAGGTGGAGCGCGTCGATCTCGTCGGCGACCTCGCCGACGACGTCAGGCAGTCGCTGTCGTTCCTGGAGGCGCGTCTCGCGCGTGCCGTCGGCATCGAGTCGCATGGTTGGCGCCCGGTGCCGTCCCGAATCGGCCCGGTCTGACTGCTGGACTGGCAGACGACAGGCTGCAGGCGTTGCAGCAGCTGAGGATTTTATGCAACGATGGAGAAAGAAGTGTTCGTTCTGGACGTTGAGGTGGTGCACGGCTGATCACTGATCCTCTAGGCAGGTTAAAGTGTTCGAACTTGAGCTCGCTGCGCTATCGCCTTCAGATGCGGCATACTTTTCGACAAAGGAATTTGCGTTTAGAACGCAGCTGATGGTATTTAAAAACCAGCTTGATGCCGCGATCAAAGCGGAGCTGGTGGCCGCCGACTACGAAGGTCTGAGTTGTTGATGCTTGTCGGTCAAATTAACAACGACCTGACCGAGTCACGGCCCAGAGGCGGACGAAGGCGAGTCGTTGTTAACGGATGCTGCAACGAGGAGGGTATTTGAACTGGAGGATGTATCGACCGACATCATGGGAAGTCTTCACCAGCAGCGCGAGCACATGGAAACCACCAGGGCGAATGTATGTTTGGCGGCGCTTTGACTCCACCCGTTGCATGCGAATAAGAACGGGTGCTCTAGTTACAGGCATCCAACAAGAAGGCGGATGAAAGCAGGCGATTGATGGACAAGATCGCGTACTATCAGGACGCGTTTGACAAATCGTGGAAGGCACTTGCCATATTCTTGGTCGCTGTGATTGCTGTTATTATATATGTTAAGTGGATCAGATGACCCGGCATTCTTCGAGACGGATAACGTTTTCGTCGAGTGCCGCCCGGTCTTCTGTGCCGCGACGAAGACTGTTTCGCTATGCTTCAGAACCGGTCGTGAGACGACCGACTCCCTGTCGGCACGACCATGCTTGTCCAGTCACAGTGGATTTCGTGGCTGTGTCCGTCATTCGAGCCAACTATGGCTCTACGATGGCTGAACCGGGTCAAGGGCCCTTCATCGCTGTTGAGGAGCAAACAGAGGACATCGCTCGTCGTCCGCAGCCAGCACGATCTGTTCTCAGAGATTGTCAGCGCGTGCGACAAGGAATTCTGCCAGTACGTCGAAAGACTGTGCCGTAATCGTGCGCCTGAACCTTGGTCCCGTAGCGCTAACGTTGACAATGACGCCCTGGAGGCTGCGATTGCGACTGCTTTCAGTGACCCCGTCTTACAAACGCGTGCCAAGCAGGCGTATCAAGCCATGGTGAACGGTAGCCGTTCGCATTAGCCCCTGTCGTGCCCTGTTAGATCCTTGGATGCGTAGATTTCGAACAACGCCCTGGGGTGTCTGTCGAGCTACCAGCATCGCCGACATTGGTGCTGATGGTCTCCGTCCTTCGCGAAGCCGTGTTCGGTCTGGAAGACACCGTCCTGTCCGCTAAACAGCTCACGTCCCTGTCGACGTCGGTCACGGATCCGGGGCTCAATGAGACATCGCGCATCCACAGCGTTCGCGTCGTGTTCGACCAGTTGAACGATTACGCCCGGAAGTCAGTTCGGCAATGGGTCGACCTGTTCGCTACCACCGGCAAACGTAGCCGCGTCGATATCAGCCCTGGGGCTCATCAGTTTGTGTAAGCAAGCGCTACCGTTCCCAGGTGATTGTCGTCATCTCATTCTTGTGTGTTCGTTAGGCTCCAGTTCTGCGCCTTCATTGTGCTTAGCCAGACGTATCACCGCAACCGGTTCATATCGCTGTCGGATTTGACCAACCCGAACGCCGCTGGATCATTTCCAATCAATCTAGGCAGAATTATGCTTCAGCACGCCGAGTTCCTGTTCCTAGACGTGGAAGAAGCGTCGTCTGTGCGCCAGGCCAGATCTGCCTCCCTCGCCGGTACAGACGGTCTTCCTTGTCCTGTCGTTATTGATTATCAACATCAGCCCTGTCAGATACACGAACGGAGGAAACCGTCGACGTTGACGCGTCACCGAGGTCTGGGGATGCACAACGTGCGAAAGAGCATGTGGCCCAGGACCAGCATGAGTGTCACGCCCTGGCGGACGAGAACCGACGTCTTCGCGACATTCTTCGTAAGTCGAGTACGACGCAGCCATCGAATCCGGTCGACGACCTGTTCGGAAGCGCGCTGAACTCGTCACCAAGCGTCTTCGTCTGGCAACAACTGCACAGTGGTGGAGATCAGCCGACTCCGCGCCACCAACATTCCAGCGCCTTCGACGGTGACCGGTCCCGCCTGATTGTGTACGGGGGCATCAGCAACGACCGGCAGCTGGACGACGTCTGGTACGTACGTGACACGACCCGTCGACCTGTGAACGCTGATCCCTGCGTTAGGCTCCTCGACGTCGCCTGCGGCCGATGGGAACGCGCTCCGGTTCTTCGAGGGCGGACGCCTCGTGGGCGTCACGGCCACGCTGCCATCGTGATCCAATCGAAGATGTTCGTGTTCGGGGGCGTTACCGGCCATGCCTGCACGAACGACCTGCTCGTCCTGGACACAGGTAAGGGCACTCCATCGAGTCGCATCGTCCGCGCCGCTGAACGCGCTGTGTAGCGATCTGGAAATGGCGTCAATGGACCGGCGGCGTGGTCGGCCTGCGCCCCGAGCCACGGCAGGGTCATCGACTCGCTCGCCTGAGCGACACCGACTTCCTCCTGTTTGGCGGGCGCAATGCCATGCGCGCATACAACGACGTCTGGCGGTATTCATCGACGAGTGACACGTGGACGCCCATCGGCACCGTTGGCGAATCCCCGTCTCCGAGGCACCTGCATTCGTTCGTCCGCGTCGGGCAAGCGTTCGCCGTCGCTGGGGGCGTCGGCGATCGCGGCAGCCTGCTCGACGCCAACGTCTCCGTCCTGGGCGTCGACTTTCGATGGGGGGCGACGACCCCGCTCGTCGACGCGGGACCGCAAGCATCCGGCGGCATGCTGATGGAACTTGTCGGGCGCGACCTGCTCCTGATCTCGGATGCGCCCCCGCCAGCGGGCGAACCCATGGGCGCATCGGTGTCCAGGTTCCGCCCCACCCTGTTCCGATGGAGCGCCGCGTCCTGGTCCCCGATCCGCGTCGACGTCGGCCCGTCCGCCCGGGCGGGCGCCTGCCTGTGCGCGGCCGGACCCGATCGCGCCGTCCTGTTCGGCGGTTTCGCCGACGGCCACCCGGCCAACGATGTCTGGATCCTGGAGCGTCAATGATGATGATGATACTTAAAACGGGCGTCTGGACCGCCAAAACAAAGCGTGCCGCGAACACCGGAGCACAGCAAAGTCCGGGACTGTATCTCGAAAGTGCGTCCGTGGCCAGTTGGCCTGGGTGTTCGCGCGGCCCCTATAATAGTCCGATCGTCCCGTCGAGGTCGCTAGGGGTTGGGGACGACACAGCGCGTTTCTCCGGTTCGGGCGTGGGCGCTCGCGCCGGCAACGCGATGCATTCGTCGCCGGGGCAGTGCCGGCACGACCCCTGCAGGTACCTGGGCAGGCTGGACGCGGGCACGATCTCCAGCAGGCGCTGGCGCCACCTGGACCCGAGCACCTCCATCTTCTTCTGCGCCTGCGCGTCGATGAAGTTCACGAGGACGCGCCAGACGCCGCTGAACACGACGGGCGCGTTGATGATCAGGAGGCGGTGCAGCGACCCAACTGCGAGGTTCAGCGTCGTGCGGGTTTGGGAACGCGGCCCCACACGTTACCGTAGACGTTCTGCATCAGGGAGACGGCGGTCTGGAACATGGCGACGACGTTGGGGTTGGCGGCATCGGTGACGCCCATACCGTCGAGGTCGAACACGAACGTCAGCGAGTCGACGTGGCGCCCCGTGGCCGACGTGACGTCCTGCGCGAGAACCAAGCCGACCTCCTGCGCCCTCGCGTACCGCAACGAGACGTCGACGTCCGTCACCGCCCTGAAGAACTGCTTGCGATCCGATCGGCCAATCCGATCGACTGTCCATGCACGCTGTTGATAACGCGAAGGGGAACGACGGGCAACGTGTGCCGCTTACAGAACACTGGGTGCCCGTCGTGATCCACGCCGTGCCTAATGGCGACCGTCACTGTGCGATCCGCGTGCACGTTGCCGCGGTGCCGTTTACCACATCTGGACATGGTACCTGCTGAACGCGGCTTCGCCGTCCGTTAACGGCCCATGCCACATCCGGTCGACGGCGTTCCTGTTCTTCCAGGCGATGGCCTTCTCCAGGGCGGCCGTGGCGCGTTCCACGTCCAGCTGCATGCCGACGGCGAACCGGAGCAGCATGGCGTCGTTGTGTTTCACCGGGTCGTAGATGCCCGCGATGGCAACCTTGATGGCGGCGACGGCGGCGCGCTCGTCGTCCGACACCGGCCGGTACCGAACGGAACCATCCAGCCCGTTGCAGGTCGGGCTCGGTGGCGTTGACAACGCGAGCCAGGACTGGATTGGCGCAGGCGGCAGCAGCCCGGTCGTCTGCATGTACGCCCTGTCCATCGCCATCGACACCCGGTATGGATCACCAGACGGTACCTCCTCCCCCCGGTGTTGCACACAGTTAACCATGGGAGGCGTCGTCGCCTACGAGTCGGCGTCGGAGACCGCCGACCGCATCGTGAACGCCATGGGCATGACGGTCCTGGCCGTGGCCGCCGTCGCCCTGATCGCAATCGGCACCTTCATGATGTCCAGCAGCGCCCAGTCGTTACGCGCGGTGCACCAGGTGAGGGCCGCCGTCCAATCCTGGCAGGCCACCTACGAGCCGTCGTTCTGCGCCCAGTCGCCCGCGCTCCTCACTGCCGGCAACGCGACGTACCCGTTGTCGGTGGCGAACGCCACCATCGACGACCTGCCGTCGTACTACCACGCCTCGCCCTACAAGTCGTGCCGGCTGTTCCACACAGGCCCGCTGACGTCCGGGCCCATCGACACCGTCACGCCGGTGCCGTTCGCCGTTACCCTCCAGGCGAACGTGATCGACCTGGGGTCCATAACGTTGGCCAGGGCGGCGACGACACCGGCGGGCGGCCCGCAGGCGTGCCCGGCGGGGATCTACACAGCGTACGACGGCCTGTGCACGACCGTCCGCGTGGCCGACCGCATCTGCGTCAAGGTCGACGAGGCGTCATCGTGGGCGGGGTGCGCCAACGAGCACGGCGACCTGGTCGACTACGTCACGTGGCCGATCGTGAACAACACCATCAACGCAGGAGCGGTCGCGTTCCACGACCTCGTGTTCATGGTCGCCAGCGTGCACGACCCGTTGATGGTGGCGCAGGCCATCGCCGGCAGCGCCAACGTGTACGGGTTGACGGCGCCCGAGCGACGTGCCGCCGGCCCGGTCCTGATCGTCGTCGGCGTCCTGCTGGCGGTCCCCGTCCTGTACCGCCTGTACCGGATCGCGACCTGGCACAGGCGACAGGCAGCGAAGCGACGATTCTATTCGGCGTCACCGGGGGCGTTCTGAGGCCATGCCCAATATATCATTTTACCATCGCACAGCTACGTCGAGTCGGAGCGAACTGAGCGATACGATCGTGAGCGACACGACGAAGCAGATCACGACAGAGACAGTTACCGTTCTGGAAGTCGCCGTTTCTCTCGCCGGAGCTCCCCGAGCTGAACCGGTTCGTCAGCTGCCTGAGGAGAGCCGCCGTGCCAGACCTGCGGCCCGTCGGCTCCGCCCATCGAATCGTCTTCCGGATCTCTTTCTCCTCGTTGAACCGCCTGAACACCTCCTCGAAGCCGATGCGGCTGCCGACCAGCGCCAGCATGCGGACGTTCCTAACAACGAACCGGATCTTGGTCCAGCCTCGCAGCGACTCCTGTACACAGGTTCAGTGCTCCCGGTCTGTGGTACGATGTACCAGAGGACGGACGTCTTCCAGAGCGCAACCCTGCATGCTGATGGCGAACTCAGGGAACCGTCTCAGGATGGCCTTCAGGCTCTCCCGATGCAGGCTAAGCAGGAGGCAGTGGGACGTCGCCTGGACCGTGTACTCGCAGCGCAGGTTCTCCAGCATGCAGCGATCGCAGAAGTACCCGCCTTCCTTGAGGAAGACCCGCGAACGTTTCGATTTATCGCCGGGCGCGCTGTCCTGTTTCGGCTGGGCGCCGTCCAGAATCTCCACGCGGCCACGTTGCACGAAGAACATCTCGAGGCTCCTCTCCCCCTTCAAGCAGATATATTCCTTGGGAACGTACGTCTACGGGAGCATTGGTCGAGGAACGATATCGGTGCCCGCATAACGCGAAGGGTACCTTCGGCTCCAAACTCGATATGATTGCCAGCAGGCATTGTTCTGATAGGCTGTTGAACATCGGGACTTGCTCGATCAGCTTCTGGTTCAATTCCATGTCGACCTCCAGTTTAAGACGCGAGTGAAGATCCTGTACGACGGCCTGGGTGGTCACCACCCGTTCGTTCGACATGGAACACACGGGGTCGGAACGTACGTGCATGAGATCATCACTTGACGCCGCGTTGCTCAGGACGTAATCGTAGTACTGGATGATGCGACTCTTCAGTCGGGGATCCATTTCATATTGGTTCTTCAGGAAGACGCCAAGTGCCTGACGACAATCGGGCGCTTAGTTCCCGAACAATACGATCTTCGCGCGAAACACAAACCTGCATCTTGTTGCGCTTGTCAGCGTCACCGCCGTCCATTGCGTCAAGGGCAACAGAGGAGACACCAATGACAGACGCGTACAGGAGGCATCCGAAGATGACCATGGCGATGGAGAATCCAGTGGCAACGTCGGTATCAGGTTGGATGTTCGATCCCGCCGATGTCGTGGCGAGAATGGACCAGTAATAGGCCTGCAGATACTGGTCGATCATCGGTGCCTCCTGGAACGATGGTCTGGGCGTCCAGGAGGAATTCCCGAAACCAATGATGAGGGAGACGCCCCAGTAAGCGCATCCCATGTAGTGCCAGACGACCAGAAGGAAGACGATGTACTTTGTCAGTCGGATCAGGCCGGGATTGCCGCCGTACGTGCTATCCAGGCCCAAACGCTTCGTTATTCGGGAGAGTTTTAAGACCCGGGCCAGTTTGAACCCGCGAAACAACCGGAGCAGCTTGTTGAACGACGTCGGGGCGTTAACGCCCACCGCAGGGATGATCAAGTCCAACGGAATGGTCGCCGCAGCGTCTATCCAGAACCAAAACTTGAAATATTCCTGCGATATACGATTCAGGAAGATCATTCGAGCTGGGACGGATCAAGACAGAAACTGACTCGGGCAATCTCTTTAGGACGCACTTCCATGCGGCCCTTGTTCTTGCCATCTTCGACGCGGTACGCCGTGAAGAAGTTCAGGACCAGATCGAAGATAAAGACGCAGTCCAGGACTATATCAAACGCGAAATTGTCGATTGGGTCCCCAAATGCCTAAACCGTCCATGTCACAACCAATATCGTAACGAATGCAACAAGGACGTACGAGGTCGACTGGGGTCATCACCACAAAGTACAGGACGCAAAGCATGATCATGAGATCCCATCGGACGCGCCATGGGTTCGTTGGCATGATCACCATGATGCGTTGCTTGACGACTTCCTTCGTCTCCGCCAACGCATCCTCGTCCGCTGGGTTCTCCTCATCCTCGTCGTTGCTCATCTCGTTCGTGCTGCTGAACTCCTCGAACTCCTCCTCACTGTTCGCCTCCACGATACGCGAATTCCTTCTCTTCAGCTTGAATTTCAGATCAAGGCGGTACTGAAGAACAAAGTCAGGGACCATTATTGCGACAATCATCGCACGACGACAAACCTCATCCGCAACCTCTTTAGGGTCCAGGACTTCTTTGGGCCCCGTAAGGTCTGCAAATCGGTCGCCTCGTTTCAGGCCCATTTCGCGCTTCATCCGTACCTGTTCACGAGATCGTTTACATGGCCAACTCAAATTCGCAAGGCTCGCGTCTGACCTCTTCAAGCATGGCCGAGAACATGGTCAAATCTGGTTCGGGCTCCATAATGGAGTCGTCGACTTCGTTAGGATCTTCGACAGGGTCCGAAATCGTCAGTCCCGCTCCCATGGCGGCCAGTTGCTTCTGCCGCCTCTGCATCATCTTCTTCCGTCGCCGTTTCATTTTCATCTTCCTGACTTCCTCTTCCTCGTCGTAGTCGTGCTCTTTGAAGCTGTACTGCTTGAGCGATTTGAGCTTCTCGACGGCGGTGGCCAGATCGGCAATGAGAGACTTCATATAGCGGACCTCGTCCGTGTCAAGCTGTTCGCTCAACTCGGCAACCGCATCGGGCACCTTTGCCGACTTCGATGACGGCGGCCCAGCATTTAACACTGATGCTCTTGAGGTCGACGAGGGCGTTGGGGGTTTGGACTTCACAGCGACACCCTCCGCTTTCGTTGTGAAAAGAATCGAGCGTTTCCGAGATCCTGAGGTTGGCGATAATAGCGATGGCAAGGCGGAAGTATGCCCGGCGCGAAGCCCTTCAATAGCGAGGAACATGCGCCTGCGATTGATCGGATCGTCCACTCCTAGTCCCACAAGGTCCTGCTCCTTGATTGATAATAGGTCTGTGCCGGAGACGTGATTGCGACGGAACCGCTCCGCATAGCGAGAGGCGCCAATGGATTCCAACCACGCAAGCACCTGCGCTGGCGTCCATGACGCCACATCGGCGGGCAGCGACGCGCGATCGGGCGCGTCCATACGTTAATCGACGTGGTACAGCGATCGACCACTACATAAATGCGCTGGGCCAGGTACCAGACATGACGAAACGAACCGAGCACATGAAACGACCCTTGCGCGTTATATATGGTGACAGTTGCAGAGCCGAAACGCCTACTTAAACGCGAATCTGGACATGACGCCCCAGTGATCGGACGGGAACACGTCGAACGGGGGAGGGAGTTTCTGTTTCGCAACTGTGGCGAAACCGCTCGTCGACAACGACGACTCGCTGAAGAATATGCGATCAAATCGGCATTGGGCGCTGTAGGGCGTGTTCAGGTTGCGATTGATCCTGGTGTCCCAGGTGGCTTTGTGGTCCTGCTTCATACCACACTCGATCCATGCGTCCTTGATGCCCGCCGGCATGCTGAACGCATCACGGTTGCCGAGATTCGTGTCGCCAGCGAAAATCCACGGCGTGTCCACCGCGTTCAACGCATCGAATGACCATTGCAATTGCTTCAGACGAACCGCCTGGTAGTCCTTCAGCGATTCCAGATGCGCTGTGGCGATGACGAGAGGGTGTCCTCGGAATTCAGTCGTTACTGTGTGCAATTGCCTTGGGCCCATCACGGAATTCGGGAGGTCGCGGCTGGAAGCGGCGCGATGCGGCAGGACCGATTCGCGCAGGAAGATTGCTTCGCCGTATCCGCGAGGCAGGATGGTGCTGCGCGTTGTGAACCCCAGTGAACCCATCAGCGGGCGGATGTACGCGAACATGTCGGGGCGCAGCTCCTGGAGCACGACAGCGTGCGCGTCAACGTCGCCAACCGTCCGCACGATGGCATCGAGACGCGCCGCCGTGTGGACGTCGTCGAACCAGGCGTTCATCGACAGCAGCGTGAACTGATTCGGACCAGCAGCACCGTCCGCGTCCCTCTCCCGCAGGCACGCGTCGCACACCAGGTGCATCGACTCGTTCTCCAGCGTGCATGCCGGGCATGCCCACGACGACGCCATCGGACGCACGTGCCGACGACCGGCCCGAAAAATAGTGATTGACGTCGCGCGACGACTCACTGAAACCTGCACCGTGATGGGTTATCAACTGTGCCGCGACTGTCCGCTGCAGTCAACCAGCTGTGCCGCGACTGTCCGCTGCAGTCAACCAGCTGTGCCGCGACTGTCCGCTGCAGTCAACCAGCTGTGCCGCAACTGGCCGCTGCAGTCATGACGTTTACCGGCGGGGGGATTGCAGTTCCACGCGCTGCGCGTTGCAGTGACGACGATGGCGCCTGGACCGGAATCGTCAGCAGCTGTTCTTCGTGGACGGCGAGGTGCGCTTGGGTCGACGGCCGGCACATGCGCAAGCCAACCGCGTCCGCGCCAAGACTGGCACTGACTCATACACTGGCGGGTTCTCTGGGTCGCTCGCAGACATTTCCCAGTCCAAGCTCCGCAACGTATGTACATACGTCTGCCGAGCTTGGCGCGGCACAACACTGCCGAGTAACGTTGCGGGTCCCATTTGCGTCACTCGTCGAGACAATATCCGGCGGGTTGTGGCGACCTGGCACCGGCGAAGTGGGCGATGGGCGAATCCGGTCGGCCGCGCACAGCGTTCGTCTCGGGGTGCTATGACATCCTGCATGCCGGCCACGTCCAGTTCTTCACGGAAGCGCGCGCCCTCGCCGACCGCCTCGTCGTGTCGTTCGCGTCCGCGGAAGGTGGGCATTGGCGCAGCGCGACACGCGTCCGCAGGCGTCTGAATTGCCTGGCCTAGTCCTGATGGCTCACAAACAACGGCGACCGTCGATCCCGGATGACCACAAGAAGGCCTTGATATTGGCCTTGCGAGTCGTCGACGAGGTCGTTGTCGGGCAAGGTCGAGAACTCGGCCTAGATTTCAAGGATGACTTCCTCCGGATTCGTCCAGACCTTCTTGGTGGGCTGATGATGCTCGCCTGCATCGCGCATGGACTGATTCGGCCGCTCCCAGTTGTGACCACGGATGATAAATATGGGATCATCAAACGCGACCTGTGCGATCAGGTTGGCGCGTCCTACATTGTGCTACCAAAGACGCCGCCGCTGTTCACCCCGACCTCCACCACAGAAATCGTCCGAAATATCAGGGCCCCTTCAGTGTGCCCATTACGCGTCGATTTCGCCGGGGGCTGGCTCGATGGTCGGGTATGCGTCCGTCCGCTAGACCGTTCCGCTGACACGCTGCGTTTAGTCCCGAGGTTCGCAGTTCCTGGCGCGTTCATCGTTAACTGTGCGATATCGCCCGCTGTCACACTCAACGAATGGCCATACGAGCTGAAATCTGGTCTCGGTGGGTCAGCGGCCTGGGCAATGCTTAACGGAGCAAATGGTGTCGAGTCCGAGCTCAACCTGGGTAATTGTGAGACCCACCAACGCGCACAAACGCAGACGCTGATTGCAGAACAGGAGTGGGATGGCAGGACCCTGCGATCGTATCGGAAGGCGGGCTGTGTGTATGGAAAAGCGGGGACACGCCCGAGCTCGAGATCAAGACCGACGGGAAGTTGCTTCGTGGGGTGATGTCACTGTTCTGGACAGGACAGCAGCATCACACTCCAGGGGCGGCCAACGACATCAGAGATTATCAGGCCATTGCGAAGGCGGGACGCGTCGCTCGTGATGCCGTCTGGAGCAATAGCCTGACGCTTCTTGCCGATGCCGTTCGATTGTCGTACGATTTGCAACTCGGTGAAGCGACCGTTATCTGTGCGACTTTTCGTCACGTGGCTAACCGCCTTTTGTAGCCGAAGACATGAATAGGCTGCCTGGTGATGCCAACTGTCCAGTCAAGCTGCCTGTGAATCCGCTTGCCTTCAAGTACTGCGGTGGTGGCCATGGCGGGTACGCTGTCTACCTATTTCAGTCGGAGGACGACAGGGATCGGGTCTGCAGCGACGTACAGGGATTCCGTCCTATCGAACCTTCGACACGCGGGTGTCGATAGACATTCAACCTATCTGCACAATATTGCTACTAGGGTTTGAGATTGGTTACCTACTTTCCAGACGCCCGTCTGCAGAGCAGTCCCTTTGGTTGGGAGTCAGAAATCGTAGCAGCTATGGTGACGTTTGACAGTGTACAAACGCGCGCTTCGTGTGGTGTTGACAGTCGCCGTGCGTTTCTATCGTATCACTTTAGCTATTGGGGTTCGGGATTCGCCATCTCTTTCCACACATCCGTAAGGAACCGTACGTCTTGTCCTTCTGGTGCGTCCCATTTTCCGATCATCTCCCTCGTTCGGGTGTCGGAGAACACAGCCGGTACAGTTACAGTCGACAAGACACTTTCGAGAACAACCGGCTCCTGTGCAGATGTACGGTCAGGGTCGCGCTGACAACAGAAATGCGTCTCTTTCGCACCACGTTGAACATGGCGGCCAGCGCCTCTGGTGCGTTCTTGTTAGGGTCCTTCCGATGCATGACGATCAAATCGGCCCATTCGGTCCCAGTTAGACGCCCTGACATCACCGGCGGGATGAACTCCCCGCCAGAAACCTTGTTCCTTGGCAGCGGGCGACTCGACGATTTGGTCGTGATCGTTGGCGGCGCCTTCACATCGACACTCGCGACCTGATTCAACATCGCCACGTACGACTCGTCCTTCTCCTGAGCGACGGACGTTGCGCCGGCCTTCACAAAGTCACGCCCGCGCAGCGCCGACCTCGGCATCGTATCGTCACCGCCCACCAACCCGCCAGATCGAACCGGACCGGCCGTACCCGCCGGCGCTGCCGTCCCTCGGCTCACGGCGCTTGCAGCTGCCGGCGCCGCCCGTCGACTGCCCCAATTCCCCATTGAGGCAAAATGGCCCCTGCCTCAGTGGAATGACCGGCGCCCTCGCAACGATGATTGATGGACAGGATGCAGCAGGCATGCCGCAAAGCATTTGTCACGAGAAAGCTGGAGACAGACATGTAAGAAGTCGGCGTGCGTCAGGAGCACTCGGATAGGAACGAATCGTTCCAGAACGGGATCTCTGTTCAGGAGATCGTCGGCAAGCAGCTGGTTGCCATGACCAGAGCGGCGAAGACCGCATTCAAAGTGAACCTCGGTATCATCAACAGAGGGTCTCGAGGCCAGCGTCTTCCCAGAGAGTTCGATTAGAAGGGTCGTCGTGCCCTGGTTGGACGTCGCAGGCGCCTCGGTCTCGAGCCAGGGCCGGGGACCGTACTTCCAAGCAATGATTAACCGCGAACGTCTCCTGGTCGGCAATGGCAGCAACGAGGTGACAGCGGTCGCCGCGGCGGCGCTGTCCCAGCCGCCAATTAAATGCAACCCATAAAACGTACGATGAGTTCCCTGGTGACGATGGCCGAAGTTCCTGTCGGGTCTGTGCAGGACAACTTTCTGTGTCCGGAGAGTATAGGTGGCATGCGAATTGCAATTTCGGGTGACGCGCACGTACTGATGACATCCGATCATTTGGTCGGCATTCAACTGTCGCCCTTGTGGATATCGAGGGGACACGTCGGGGCCGTGATGCCAGCCGGGACGCAGCAGGAAAGGAACGCCCGGTCAGCGTCGTCACGAGCAGGAACCTTGACAGCGATCGACAACGAGAGGCGCGCGTCCCTCGCGTCGTAATCTCAGAATGCGACGAAGCGTTTGAGTACGTACCCATCTGACGTTGTTCTGGATGAACCTGATGATTTTGGTTAGTTGACGCTCTGCAAGCAGTTGAGGTTAATGCATGGTTCAACGTTAGCTTCGTGCTGCTTCATGAGCCCCATGAAAAGCATGCACATCCTCTGTTCGCCAGCAGCGTCAACAGTCACGATGAGGTCATGGTGGGAAATTTGAAAAACCCAACTTTAGCGACGACGTCGACCGGCTCCTGTTGTATTGTAATAGAGGTGGCAGGTTTCCAGTTGTTGTCGCAAAAATAAATATTGCATCGTCCGCGAATCGAACGCGGGACGTCTCGTTGGAAGCGAGACATTTTACCACTAAACTAACGATGCGCCAGCGCTGGCCAGGGTTTCAATTCGCCTCTACAAATATATTTCAAAGTTGCGTGAAATTTTTTGATTGGCGGGGTCCGGTTTGCAAGCGTGGCTTGCGCTTGCCATACCAAACGGGCCGATGGGCGGGCGCGGCGAGTACCTGCGATTGAAGCGGCAGAAGACAACTGTGTTTGTACACGCTGACCCGGAGGACACGATACGAACAGTGAAGGAAAGGCTGGGCGAGGCGATCGGTGTGACGCCCGAAGATATTCGCGTGCACCGATCGTTGGATGAAGGCAACCCGCCACTTGATGAATCATTGTCGTTAGTGGAACTGTCAATTGCCAACGATGTGGAATTATACTTCGCCTTAAAAATCAAACCAGACAAACCGCCAGGTCCGTATTGCATGCCATTGACTGTTCGCAGAATGACTTGACTGACTTTGAGGGCTCGTCAGAGGAAACTGGAGAGGAAGCAGAGGAAGAAACTGAAGAGACATGGGAGAAACCAGTTGCTGAGCTTATATCGTTCGGCGAGCAGCTTTCCAGCTCCACGTGAACAACCCTGTAAGGCCATCGCGGCCAGAGTCTAATGTATTATTCCGTCGACAGCATCCCAGTAGTGGAGATTTGCTTCTGCACATCGCGTCCGTCAGCATTCCTTATACAGATGACATTTTAGAGCGGTGTGCCTTCCCAAGGTCTGATCATGACGTCATGGCCCACGCCTCGAAACTGTATGGAATTGGATGGCGTCCAATAACGCTCCGGTTTCTTTCCGAATGCGGGGATGCACTGCGCGCTTAGAGCGGCCAGTATTATACCAGGAAGCGTGTGATCTTGAACTTACACCATATAGTGGCTAGCTTCGCGATCTCCAAATTCACATGCAAATCGGGACGAAGCAGAGAAGTGAGGACACACGACTGTCACGTGTCAGACACCCTAACCTCGCCGACTAAAGTTCGGTACCGTAACAACAACGATATCCCTCAAATAGCGAAATATGCGTTTTCATCGTTCATAACGCTGGGGCCCGCTGGACGATTGGCACCCACAGACAACGCTCACTTCTGGGAGTACAAGGCAAAGATGTTGCCGTCGAGATCCTGACAATCGGCAGCGAAGCCATGGCCACCCATAATCTCGTACTTCTCCTTGATAACCTTGCCGCCAGCGGCAACGACCTTCTTGATGTGTTCCTCAATGTCGCACTGGTAATATGGCATGTGGGAAGCGATGCGCACCCCGGCAATCTCACGGTCGTCGTCAACCTTCGGGAATCCACCATCCACTTTGGGTCGCACAACGTAAGTACGGGTAGCACACGAATGACGGGCGACTCTGACTAACCGAAGCCCCAATCAGTGTTCCTGGGCCCAGAGTTGTACCCGACGTAGCCTCCCCAGTCAGCAACATTCCACCCGAAAACGTCCGCATAAAACTTGGAATTCTCTGCAGGGTTCTACAAAGGAAGCCCTTTAGCCAACACGAATGAATACGTTGGCGTTATCGTCGCACCTTGGAAGGGATCTCGAAATGGCATATCGTCGCACCTTTTCGTGGCGGACGGTAACTGGATTGATCGTCGAGCGCTTCGCGGATACGGCCGAACAGCTCTTTCGTCCATACTTCCGCGATGGAGTCCTTCTCATTCGCTGGGACATTCAGATGCGACAGGAAGATCTTCGTGGGATAGCAGCCCTTCTCCAAACGGATGACCAAGGTCGGTGTAGATGAACCGGTGTCCTCCCAGTGCTTGGCACGCCACTCTTGCACTAACAATACGCACTCCAGTCAGCAGAGAAGGGCAACCCATGCAGAACGCCTACCGATTAGCTTGTTGGGTACCACGTGCAAGTTCTTGCAGTACATGTCATCTGTGGACCATTCCTGGCCGATCTTGGTGGAGAACGACGGAGGGATACCGGCCCCCTTGTTCTTCTTCGGATCCGTCAGCACCCCAAATACCTGCACGAACACGAATCACATTCGTCACGGGTGCTCCGCCGCGGGCGTAGGTAACCGACCTGTTCGATCGGCTTCGAGAACCCGTCGCTGATCTCGACATCAGCCAGCTCGACATCAACCTTCGCCTTCTTGCTCTTCACCATCCGCGCTGACGTCGACGAGTATTGTCTAGCAACGTGCCCGACGATCCAAAACGTTCGCCGACCGCCCAACGGGGGCCCCATGGGAACTGCTGACGGTGGCTGAGTGGCCCCCCGTCCGCGAACGATCTATTTCCGGGGCGGGGGGACCGGGGCCGCCAATCTGCAAGAGTTATGCAAACTCTGTCGCGAAGTTTACGTCATCGTCGGGCGGCGGCGGCCGGGCAGGAAACAGCTGCTTCGCGCCTTTCCCGATCGCCGTTCCCCTGAACCACCACAGCCTGAGGTCCGGGTTTACCTCGACCTTGGGTCGCCTTGGTCCTTCCTGGGGTTTACCCAGCTCGGCAGGATATTCGCCGGCCGTTGTCGCGTTGTCGTGGTCCCTATCCTCGTCGGCATCGTGTTCCGAGAGGTCGGGACCCCGAACTTACCGTCAGCCGCCCTCTCTGAAACGAAGCGTCGCTACGCTGCCGATGACTTGCAACGGTGGGCGGCGTTCTGGGGCGAACCGTGCACAATGCCGTCCTTCTTCCCTCTGCGTTCCGTACTGCCCTGTCGCGTTTGCATTATCGAGCCAAGAGCAATGGGGGCGCTGTTTCGTGCGGTCTGGCAACAGAACAAGAACGTCGGTGAGGCAGCCATTCTTTGCGACGTGTTAAACGGAGCTGGGTTCCCCGGCGAACGCCTCGTCAACCGGGCCGCAACAGACCCACACGTCAAGAAACAACTTGCCGAGAACACAGCGACAGCATTGCAGCGCGGCGTGATCGGCGTCCCTACGTACGAGGTTGCCGACAAGCCCAGCGCCAGCTCGCTCTTGCTGTTCGGCCAGGATCGCACGGACCAGCTGCTGGATATCCTCGCCGGCTGGCAGCCTTCCCCACCGAACGCTGCACAGCAACGCGCTCTGAACAAGCTCCAACTATTCGCCCACAGCAGTAGATTGTAGTGAAGGGCAAATACCCCCGTTCCTGTTTGTTCGCTAGTTGACGTAATGCAACAGAGCCGCCGCATTCAGGTCGCGTCTGACCGGGCCACTGGTCGTTTTCGTGGCGTCGTCGCGTCGGGATGGTGGCGCTTGGGACGGGGCCGCTGTCGTTCGGGCCCACCAGGGCCCATCTGTTTGGGGCGGCGGCCGATTCGGGGACCGGCACGCTGGTTGCGACTAGCGAGCGGTCGTCCGCGGGGAGGGACGCAATCGGGGCGTACACGTTGCACGAGACGGGATGGGCGGGGTCGCATTGGCCGGAGCCAACGACTGACCCGTACTATCGGACGTCGATTCGCGTGTATGATGAAGGCGGCGTGGTCGTGTTCGGGCAGGAATTCCCGAACGGGTGCCCAGGTGGCGACCTTCCTGTCGATGCGGTTCGTGGCGCGTTCCCCACGATTCCCATGAAGCAAGAGGGGCGCGAATTAGGATTCTATGCGTTCCAAGGCCGGTTCCTGAAGGAGCGGTCGTTCGGCAGGTTCAACGAGGGCGCTGACGTGCCGTCCGGGATCAGCGCCGGCCCGTTGATGTTCTTCGAACACGGACGACGAGGGTACACGGCCATTGTGTCGAACTTCTCCCAGTTCATGACGTCGACCATGGTGGTGGCTGACGGCGAGGTCCAGTATGGCCCGGTTGGAAGCTTGGTGGGGTTGCCAGCGGGATTCCAATCGGAAACAAGTGTGGTCTTCGGACGGGCAGGAATCACTGCCACTGTCGCCGCATGGGGATCTGCGTTACGAGCGCATTACGGCACGAAGCGTCGCCCGGACATGGACATCAGCCTCACCACGCTTGGCTGTACGACGTATCATTCGTGGGTCGACGCCATGTGACCGTTTGCTTCACAGATGCTACTGATAACGGCGCCTACTACTATCACAAGTGGGTCGAAACGCGTTCATGGTTGCCTTGACCGTCGGTAACGATGTCGCAGGTTTGACGAAACCTTGGGCGATTACGAGCAGACGCTGCTCGCGGTCAAGGCGTATGCAGACGAGTCTCGTATCCCGTACCGGTACATGCAGCTGGACTCGTGGTGGTACTATCGAAGTCGCGACCCGTTCAGCGCCGACCTCAACGGCGTTCCCGACGGGGGCGTTCGAAACTGGACCGCTCGGCCAGACGTCTTGCCATCTGGCTTGTCGTCGCTGTTCGCGAAGCTCGGTCTTCATTTTGTAGCGCACAACCGTTTCTGGGCCCCTGACAACGTCTACCGCGACAGCTACCGGTTCCTAGTGGGCGCTCGTACGGCTTTGCCTCTCGAGCCGCGATTCTGGGACGACCTGTTTGAGGAAGCGACAAAATGGGGCCTTCGTGTCTACGAGCAGGACTGGCTTGATCAGCAGGTCGAGCGTCTCGAAACGGCGTACACGACGGATTGGCCCGCGCTTCGTGAATGGCTGGTTGGCATGGGCAAGGCCGCATCCAGGAATGGGATCACGATTCAGTACTGCATGCCGTACCTCTGTCATCTTCTGCAATCGCTCGAGATCGACAGCGTTTCCCAGGCGAGGGCCTCGGACGATTACCACATTATTGGGACGCAGTGGCAGATCGGCCCTGTTGCCCTAATCCTCGACGCTCTGGGCCTGCGCCCTAGCAAAGATACGGCATGGTCGGCCAAGGTGCAACCCGGTAACCGCTACGGTCTACAGGAGCCTGACCCGGATCTTCAAGCCGCCGTGCTCGCCTTCTCGAATGGCCCTGTGGCGTTCTCCGACAAGATTGGCTGCTCCTGCAGAGCCAGGATCATGCGGACGTGCCGGTCTGATGGAGTTCTGTTGCGGGTACGAGCACCCGCCAGCAATACGAGCCGCCGTCTTATGGTGCCGGCATAGGTCGACCAGCCACTCCGCCCTCTGGATTGTTGGTGGACCCAGGTCGTGTTCCAAGATGGGAGCGGTCCAACCGGGCACGTGTATCGTGCTCGGATGGCGGTTCCTGGGTGCGATTCGTACTGGTTCTGCGTTCTGTCGTCGTATCTGCAGTGCCCGTTCCAGCTTCATAAGCGCCACCTAGAGGACGAACTGTGCAAATCGCACACCCCCATGCTCGCATACCAGTGGGAGGTCTGCGAATCCACTGGACAGGTGCTGAACGTACGGGTCCATGATTTCAACGATGCCGTCACCGTTGACCCGAACTGTCTCGCGCTGTGGTATGTCGCCCCCGTCCGTGCCGACGGGTGGTGCATTCTCGGCGAACTGGCCAAATTCATTCCAATCGGCACGATGCGGTTCTGTTCGATCCGGGATGCCCGGATCGTCCTTCTCGGTCAGCCGGGAGAATGCGTAACGGTGTGCTTCGTTCACCAGACGAACCTGGACAATATCGTCCAACTGACGACCACTATCCAAGATGACGGTACGACGCTCCTTGCATGCCCTGTAGAAGGAGCGGAGAACGGCAAGTTGGGATGACCCTGCCACACTACGCACGGCTGCCTGACTGTTTCGCTGGTTGCGCTTAACTCGACAAATCTGGATGAAGTTTATAGATAGGCCAACGAAGCGGACGGACGTCCAGTGATTTCGTTGTCTATTGCGGTTCTAATTCAGCATTGCTTCCCCTGCGGTGTATCGATCGGAACGCTGTGCACCAGGCCGTGTAGTCCCCTTCCGACTCGGCGACGAAGAACAGCACCTTGGCGTCCGTGCGCACGGCGAACGAGAACGGCGCATCACCGGCGGCACGGCTTTCCTCGAACGACAGAATTTTACCTGTCGCACGCTCGAATCACTACGAGGGCGGCGGTGGCATCTGTGGCATACGTTACCGTGCAGCACCTTGCTCGCCAGTTCCGATTCAGACCAGGCAATTGTTCCATCGCCCGTGTTTACCCGGACGAACCGTCGGTGAGGCTTCCCTGTCGACACGATCAGCATGCAATGCATGGGACGTTCCGCACACCAACCCACCTTTCTTGTTCTTGCGGTGCTTTAGAAGGAACCCTTGCATGGCATGATTGCCGGCCACCGACGTTGAACGCTCAGGAGAAACAGATTCTCGCCTCTGACGATACCGCCATTGATGTCAGCGACGACGATATACGTTCCCGCAGCAGTAACGACGAGTACCTTGGCGTCGTCAGAGACGACGACCTTTAGCCCCGTATGATTGGACGCAAAGGACAGCGTTCGTATAACAGTGATGAAATTCTCCAGGAGCGCCATCGAGTAGAAGCAGAACTGGTGCTGCGATTTCGGGGCGTGCTCGCCACCCAGGGCCCGGGTCTTGTCGGCAGCGGCACCCATGGCTGCCGGATCCATCGTCATGGCCAGCAATGGCATCCGGTTGTGCCTAGACACGCTCAGCTCGACGATCGCTTTGATCGGGACTGCCCACTGGCAAACCAATCGCTGAGCACTGGCCAGGCAAGTCAAAACCATCGGAGCACGGTACCTTGGCGTTCTTGATCGTCACGGGACCATAGCCGCATTCGAGGTTGTAAACCCATTCGTTAGACACCGCCAGCACCCGGTTCTGGAGAACGCCTTTCCGGTTCAGCTTGTCGACGAATGCATGCGCTTGGTAGATCTCCGGCGCAGGCATGATCGACGATTCGCACAGCGATTGCCAGGCGCGACGAACGAGACACTCCAGCGCGACCATCACGTTGTCGCAGTCCTCCGATGACGCGCACCGGTAACGTCGCACCGAAACGTAATCGCGCACGCCGACAATCTTGACCTGTCGAACGTCGTGCATCAGTACGGGCGATACAAGGCAGCATGGACGAGATAATGGGATGCGACCTTGGCTCCAACGCCACCGGCGCTGCTCTTAATCCAGTGCACGGTGACGACATTCGCATCGGACGGGTCGCGCGCAACAGCATACACGTCGACGAACGGCCTGGACTTTCCGGGCGATTCCACGACGGCACGTTCAGTGACCGTCAACAGCACAGATGCATCTGGCATTGGTTGTAAGTAGGTAGAGGAGCGATGGCAGAAGTGGTAGACCTTTGCAGGTGACCTGGGTGGAGAGTAGGATGCCAGCAGATGCGGGTGCAGATGAAACGGGCGCGGCCGGCGACGTCGAGGTCTGCCAGTTGACAGTGGAAGGTCGGCGTTGCTGCTGCTGCTGCGAGCCGGTGTTGCGCCTGGACAGGAACGCGCTCAGCATTGTGGTCCGCCTGTGACGCTCACCGTCGGCAGGCGCAGGGTTGGCGACCAGCGTCGCCCGTGTCGGCTCCATCAGCAGCTCGCCAGGCGCCATGATCGACCCTCAGACACACTGTCACTCCCGCAACGAACGTCGTACCCCGGATTTAGTACCATCAAGCGCTATTTGTGGACCTGCCCCCATTGTCGTGCGGCGACAATCTCCCGCATGACAGGGGTCGTCGAGAAGCGGTCGAAGTCCACAAGGGCGCAGCCAACGTCTGTCGCTTGGACTGCTGTCACCTGCCTGGCGTGCTATGTGCTCCCACCAACCACCCCTATTTGGCGTGCGTCCAAACGAACGGTGGCAGAGCAAATACAGCCTGCCTGAGGGCTTCGAATGTAAATACTGACTCAAGGCGCCTACCCAGTACTGGCACAGAGTCCAGCGCCGTCGACCTGCTCGAACATTTATCGTCGGTTTCATATGATACCGAGGTTATCTCGACCCGTCAGGCCGGGGGGATCTCTTGTTGGTTGCAGTCTAGCGCTGATGCCAGGTTCGACCGGGGTACCGTACCCAGATGAGGGGGGAGGGGGGTGTGCACACAGTTAACGATGCCGGCGCTGTGCGCGAACTGTGAGGGCGATCCCGCCACGATCAGCTGCCGGGAATGCGGCAAAGCGTTCTGCGCCGACTGTTCCGCGGGCGTACACAGGACGAAATCCCGGCAGGGCCACGCGCTGTCGCCGTTCGCGGAACCGTCAACGCCCAGCTGCCAGAACTGCCAGGTGTCGCCGGCCACCATCGACTGCCCGGAATGCAACAAACCATTGTGCGACGAATGCGATTCGCGCTTGCATCGTATATCCCGTTTCATATCGCACACGCGTCAGCCAATTGCATCGACGTCGTCTAGACCGCCGTCGCTGTCGCCAGCGGACCCCAAGCCCCAGTCATCATCGCCTGCTTCGACCGATTCCACGACATGCAACAACTGTCAGGTGTCGAGTGCAGCCGTCCGATGCGACGATTGTGCACAGACGCTGTGTACCGGATGCGATACACGCCTGCACCGGATGACGAAATTCCAGTCGCACAAACGGGCACCGGTGAAGAAGACGCCTCTGACCGTCGCTTCGCCACCCGTCAACCGACCTTCTTCTTCGTCTACCGTCTGCGACAACTGTGAGATGCAACCTGGAATCACCTCCTGCAAGGAATGCAAGAAGCTGTACTGCAACGCTTGCGACACGCGCCTCCATCAAACTGCCAAATTCAGGACCCACATGCGAGCATCACCCTCAGCGGCGCCAGCTGCACTACCATCAGCATCAGCACTCGCACCCTCACCGTTAAAGACACCCGCACCCGCACCCGCACCAACACCGTTAAAGGCACCGTCATCATCACCAACATCATCATCAGCAGCAGCACCGTTAAAGGCACCAGCGCCAGCACCGTCACCAGCAGCAACGACCGGATCATTGCCCTGCAGGAACTGTGAGAGAGCGCCCCCAAGCATTCAATGCCGCACCTGCGATATGCCGTTGTGCGCGTCCTGCGATCAGCGCATGCATGCCGCTCCGAAGTTCAGGGCGCACGATCGGGTGCCGATGGTCGTCGCTGGGGATCAGTGCGCCAACTGTGAGGTGGAGCGTGCCACGATCCCGTGCGCGTCCTGCGCGAAATCCCATTGCCAGGCCTGCGACAAGCGAGTGCATCAGATCGGGAAATTCGCCACACACGTTCGCGAGCAGACGCTTGCGCACCCGTCGCCGCCGCCGACGTCGTTTCCTCCGGTCCAGGTCGTGCAGGCCCCGCCGAGCATCAGCGACATGATGCTGGCGACGCGCTTGAACAATCTGCTGGATCACATGGCAGCGCTGAACATATCGTCAACCCCACCAAACGCGAACACGGCGCTCATCGAGCTTCGCGATGAGCTACGGGCGCAGACGGCGGCGATTCGTAAAGAGATCGATGATCTTCGGGAGCGGGACCGTGAGCGACACGCGCACGAGAACATCATGGAGATGTCCACTTCAGGGGAACCGCCTCACGACTCATCGGCACTGGCGGCTACCGTGCAGAGCGCAGCAGAGATGACGAAGGACACGCTCCAGAAGATCACGATGGCCGTCCAGGAGTGCACGGTCACCATAGCCGACCTTGTCGCCCGCCAGCAGAACCAGCCCGTCGATACGAAACCTCGCGTGGTCCACCACCATCATCATCGGCAACTGCGTCGGCGGAAGGTGGCCGTTCAGGAGCCCGAGCCTTCGTTGCCGACCACAATGCTCAGTCGACTGGAGGCTCAGGTCAGGCAGACGCGGCGCGCGTTGATGACGATTCGCGAGCGGGTCGTTGGCGCCACTCGTCGACTTCGTCATCGTCGTCCGCGAAGAACGCCATTGTCCAAGCAGATCGTCATTGGCGATGGGTTCGACCTGATCGATGTCGTCGTTGGCAAGCAGACCGAGCTTCACCTGCAACGGATGGACCGGCGCAGTACGACGCTGCCTCAGAAGGCGTACCGGTACTTGCCATCGCCGGCCGTTCCTGCACCAAGATCATAGCGACTCAAAACAAATGTAGCCTGCTTACGCGTAAGACAGTTTAGTTGAAGACGGCGGGTACTGCTTGTTCAAGCGCAGACACGAGGAACTGGCGTTTGTCCACGTCGGTCTGCAATGTATCCCAGTCGTAGTAGTTGACATCGACAACGGTCCACCCGTACTGTTTCAGCAGGCTTCGCTTGAGGATGGATGAGCCGTTTAGGCGCTGGCGCTGACCGGACACGACGAAGTGCGACGGGCCATTGACCTCGATGGCCAGCCGGTGCTCAGGGCAGGCCATATCGATGGAGTAGCAGGTTTCCGGGCAAATCCAGTTGCGCTGCAGGTCGGCACGTTGCAGGCTGGCGAAGACGTCGTCCTCGAGCAACGATGCATTCAGGGGTGCCTCACGCAGGGACAGCGCCCAGTTGGAAAACATATCACTGTCGGCAACGTCAAGGTCGGCTGCAATCTTGTCCAGGCGATCGACACCAACAGCGAGTCGCCATTGGTGCATTTGGCGTTGTTCGACAACGCTGAGCTGGTCGGCGAGTTGGATCGCCCGAAGCAGCAGTGATCGCGTTACGGCGTCGTCGGCCGGAACCTCCATGACGGCGAACGCCCATGCCATGTTGGCGACCTCTTGCGTAGAGAAATCGTGCATAACGTCGACCGCGCGTCGGCACATGGCATCGAACAGCTTTTTGTCGTTGACGATGGAAACCGTTGCGAATGCCCAGATCGTGTTGGCCACTGCCTGTGCGGTGAACTCGTCGCTGAGCACCTGGGCGCGTTGCGACAGGACATTGAACAGGGCATCGTCGATGATGTCGGAGGATGCGAACGCCCATGCCGTATTCGAGACCTCTTGCGCTTTCATCTGCTGGAAAACCTCCTGGGCGCGCCGCGACAGGCTGCTGAACAGGCTGTGGTCCGGCAGAGCCTTCACGGTCAGCTTTGCGAACGCCCACGACATGTTGGCGACCTCCTGGGCCTTGAAGCTGTCGATCAATTCGTTGGCGCGACGGACGAGCGCGTCGAGCAACGTCAGGTCCTGGATGTCCAGTGCGGCGAACGCCCACGCCATGTTGGTGGTCTCTTGCGCGTTCAGGTCCTGGATGACGGCCTGCGCCCGCCGTGAGAAATCATGGAACAGCGCATCGTCTTTCAGGGTCAGCTTGGCGAACGCCCACGCCGTGTTGGCAACTTCTTGCCCCTTGAAATCGTTGATCACGTCGTGCGCCCGAATTCGGAAGCGACTGAACAGGGAGTCGTCCTTGAACTTCAACCGGGCGAACGCCCAGGCCGTATTGGCAACGTTCTGCGGGCCGAATTCCCGAACGATCTCTTGTGCCCGTTGTGAAAGGTCATTGAACAAAGGGACGTCCTTGATATTCAACGTGGCATATGCCCAGGCCGTGTTGGAGACGCCCTGCGCGCTGAACGTGGGTAGGATTTCTCGTGCACGGCGTCCTAGGTCGTCGAACAGTGCCTCATCCCTAATCGCCATTGTCGCGAACGCCCACGACAGGTTGGCGATGGCCTGCGAGTTGAACTCGGGTAACAGCTGACGTGCCCGTCCCGACAGGCCGTGGAATAGGACGCCATCGTTGATCCCCAGCGTAGCAAACGCCCAGGCCGTATTCGCAACCTCTTGCACATTGGTCGTCGGTAAGACCTCCTGGAAACGCGTTGCGAACTTGCTGAAGAGTGCGTCGTCCCTGATCTTTAGCGTTGCGAACGACCAAGCGGTGTTGGCGATGTTCTGCGAGCAGAACACATGCGCCAGGTCCTGTGCCCGGCGGGACAGGGCGCTGAACAGCATGTCGTCTTTGATGCCCAGCTTGGCGAACGCCCATGCCGTGTTCGCGATGCCCTTATCGATGAATTGACGGCAGACATGTCTCGCGCGACTCGACAGCAAGAAGAACAAATCGTCGTCCCTGAAGTCCGCCGATGCGAACGCCCAAGCCAAATTCGCAACGCCTTGCGCCGTGAAATCACGGGCGACGTCGAACGCCCGGGTTGAAAGAGCCTTGAACAGGGCATCGTCCTTGATTGCCAACGTGGCAAATGCCCATGCCGTGTTGGCAATTGCTTGGGCGGTGAACTCCGCGGTTGCCCCGATCGCCCTTCGGGATAGCTCGTCGAACAGAACGTCATCCTTGATGCCCAACGTCGCGAACGCCCACGCCGTATTGGCAACCTGTTGCTGGTTGAAACCGCCGACCAGATCTCGAGCGAGCGCGGAGAACTTGCTGAACAGCGCGTCGTTCTTGATACCCGATGTCGCGAACGCCCACGCCGTCGTTGATATGCCTTGGGATGTGAACTCGCTGCCAACTTGGAGAGCCCGACGAGACAGGCATTCAAACAACGCATCGTCCCGGATTCCTACTGTTGCGAACGCCCATGCCGTATTCGCGATTTCCTGCGCCTTGAACGATTCGCACATCTGACAGACGAGTCCCGCGAGTGCCCTCCACAGGGCATCATCCCGGGCGTTGCATTTCGCCAGGGCGTGGATCGAGTTCGACAAAGCCTGGGAGCCCAGTGAGGAGGCAGATTGGTGGGCGACCTGCCTGGCGAACTGTTCGACGAGACCAGGCAGCGACGGACAGGCGCGCGCAGCGGCCGTTGCCATCATCGCCAGACTCTTGCTATCGTAATCAGCAACGTGATTAGCGGCCGCCTGACATATTCGCGTCACCATGCTTGACACGTTGACGTGATCTGAGGAACGGGGCACGCCGATGAGGTCCGGCCACGATGCGTTGCCGTCGCCTGTTACGTACTGTTGCGCACGGTGCACAATTTGGAGAGGAGCGATGCGATATGCGGCAGGCGACGCAGGTCGCCTCCCAGATGCAGCAACCCGTCGAGCTGGCGATCCACATCGACGAGTCGGTCCAGCGATCGCGGGTGCCGCGCCACCGCAACGACCACGTCGTTCACATCCGACATCGTCAGCGCGGCCAGCGTCCTCGGCGCCGCATGGCCCGCGCTCCGATGCGCATGCGTCGACGCCCGCCCCACGTGCGCCCTGACCGCCCGGGACGACCGCCGCAGGGCGCCGTCCATTTAGCCGAATGAAATGGCGACGGGCGGGCGACCCCGTCAGAGCTGCACCCGTTTCTCCGTGGCAGGCACGAGATGTAGCTCCCACTGGCGGGGCAACACTGCGGCAGCGGCGTGCCGACTGCTGACCCACACCCCCCGCACCCACGATTTGACCTACTCATTCGCCACATGTATTGAGTTTGCTAGAGGCAGGCGTAGTACGACGACGAGGGGTACGGCCCCCAGCCGCCGTCGTGCAGCGTGGGGCGGCTGTCGACGGATCGCCAGCGCTCCAGGTCGCACAGGTCGCAGATGCCGCGTCGTTGCAGGGTGCGGGCGCGCGTGTCGACGTAGTCGCAGAAGGTGCGGTGCGCCTGGCCGACGCGATGCTCGAACCTGTGCCAGTCATCGCGCTCGGCGTCGCAGCAGTCGGGCCATTCCCGAGCCAAGCTGCCGCCTATTGTCTCGCAAGCGCAATCGGTATGGTCCTGCGGCGCCTCGATATCGAGATCGGAGTGCTTCTCGGGCACCGTGTCGTCGTCGTCCTTTACAACTGGCGCGCTTGTTGCTACGTCTGGCTGGGCGAGTCTGTTCGTCGCGGACAGCTGATCGATCCGGGCAAGTATGGCATCCTGTTGTCGTTGCATGCGCTCAAGAATAACGCGAATCGCCGCCAGTTCGTCTGCGTCCGTCGTGGACCGCCCTGTCGAGAGGGTCGTCTCCGCCTGAGCCGGCGTTGGGACGGCAACAGTTCGTACTGCAGGGGGACGAGCCCGGGCAACAGGTTCTCGAGGCGGTGGTGGCGGTGGTGGTGTTGATGGCATTGTCGTCGTCCAGTCAAGCTGTTCACGAACGCACCCCAGGGCGCCCGTCCCGTGAAGGTTGCGATCGGACTGAGCCTGCAGAAGCAGATGCACAAGGAGCAGGCCGTAGTCGGCCGCCGCCACCGGATCGTCGAGGTCGGAGACGCGTGCGATCTGTTCGACCGCCTGGCGGGCCGTCTCCCTCATGTCGTCGGCGAATTGCAAGTTGCCGTCCCCTGTTCGAACGAGGACATGCTGCAGCAAGTCGATTCGCGAGCAGACGCGCTCCTCGTACGTGCTGACCTGGCTGGGACTCAGCCTGGACCGTGCCTGTCGGGCAGCGCGTAGTATGTCGTCGAACGACGACATGCCCTGAATGGGTGGCACACGCCTCCAGATACCAATGGCACTGTTGCTCCTGTACTGATCTGCTCAGCGATGGTCGGCCTGCCCCTAGAGCGGCAGTTCGAACTTCACGTCGATATGGACGTCGCGCGCCATCCTGACGATCTCGGCAACGCGAACGGCCTTGCGGGCGGCGTCCTCCAGATCATCGCACGTCATCATTCGCAGACCACTGTCTTCGATCAGCTTCTTGGCTTCGTCGACGTTGGTGCCCTCCAGGCGGACGACGAGCGGCTTCTTCATGTCGGTCGTCGTGACGGCAGCGATCAGGCCCAGGGCAATGACGTCGCATTTCATGATGCCACCAAAGATGTTCACAAGGATGGCTTCGACCCGCTGGTCCATGTTTAGGATCTCGAACGCTTTCGTGACCGTACGTTCGGTTGCACCGCCACCGAGATCGAGGAAGTTGGCGGGCGACCCGCCCTGCAACTTGATGATGTCCATCGTCGCCATCGCCAGACCGGCGCCGTTGACCAGGCACCCGATGTTGCCGTCCAGTCCAATGTAGTTCAGCCCATACTCGCTGGCCATGACCTCGCGAGGGTCCTCCTGCTTCCGATCGCGCAACTCGAAGATCTCCTTCTGGCGGTATTCGGCGTTGTCATCGAAGTTGAGCTTGGCGTCCGTGCAGCGAACACGGCCGTCATGCGTCTCGCACAACGGGTTGATCTCGACCAGCGTGGCATCCGTCTTCCGGAACAGTTGGTAAAGCGACGACATCACCTTCTTGGCCTCATCCAGGCTGTTCTCTTCAGAAAACCCCATGCCTGCGGCGAGCGTGCTCAACTGGTCGTCCGTCGGCCCGGCCTCGAGGTCGTCAACGGCGGCCTTGAAGATGAAGTCGGGCGTCTCTGCGGCAACCTTCTCGATGTCCATGCCACCCTTCGGGCTGGCAACCAGCACGGGACCGTTCGCTGATCGATCGAGCAGAATGGCGAAGTAGCATTCTCGTCGGATGAAAAGGCGCTCAACGACGTATACGATATCAACGGGGCGCCCTTTCGAATCGGTCTGCTTCGTCACCAGATGCTGTCCGAGCATCTTTGCCGCCAGGTCTCGCACCTGTCCGGGCCTATGCCCGCATCAGTCGCCGGGCAAGGCAACCCATCTAACGGAAACCGCCTTACGAGTTGGCAGCGTGGACACCACCTTCGAATCCATTTGTGAACCGGCCTTTGCCGCGGCCGCCCGCCAACACCTGGGCCTTGACGACGAAATCCTTGCCGCCGATCTTCCTGGCGGCCTCAGCAGCCTCCTCTGGCGTGCGCGCTGGGAATCCATTCGCAGTCGGCACCGAGAATTTCCGAAGAATATCGTGCGACAGATACTCGTGGATGTTCAGGAACCGCACCTGGGCGCCCGACTGCATTTGCGGGCGTCAGAGTCGACGACGTCGACGGCCGCGTCACCACACCTGCTGAGACGGCCGTACGCGAACTGCCCAGCGTCCAGCGCGGATCGCTGCGCGCTGCATTTGTCGTGAACGACGGTGCACCCCACCCCACCCGTGCCGCGATCGACCTGAACCCGGACCCGCTCCGCTCTTGGACGAGCGAAAATTCAGACTGCACACCGCCAGACAGTTTCCGCTCCCAGAACTCAACCAGACGGATCTAGAAACGACAAAAAAAGTCGCACACGGTCACACTCACGGGGTGGACAAGATGGAGCAGCAGTGCCGGACGCGTTTTTGTGCGACGAGCCGACGACCTGCTTCGCTGATTCCTCATGTTGCCCAGAACGAACAATTGGAAGCCAGCAGGTCGTGCAGCCGGTCAGGTTGCGCTCTGGCTGGGTCACTTTGATTCTAGACGGCCTAATTGCATCGGGCGATGAACTGACGACACCATCGACCGTTTTGAATGTGCAAACGGGATGTAGATATCCTTCAACGGCTAGCCGCGGGTCGTGGAGAGCGCTGTTGCACGCGTTTGCTGGCGGCTGAAGAACGATTACCATATATAAAGAAGGCAGGCACCTACAACAACTGTGTTGGCTTCGCACACCAAGCACAAGCGGATAACGGGACATATCTGTAGTACATCCTACCTCTACAGCCAGTCTGGTTGCGCTTGCTGGGGCCCAATTGTTCGTCTTGGACAACCCAAGGAATGTAGGTTCGACATGGAAGCGACGTTGGACGTGAACATATATACGACTTCGTTCGCAATACAGCGAATCCGAATCAGTCGCAGAGCCCTCTATGATTCTGATAGCGCGGTGTGGACTGCATCCGTTTCATCTGTTCAATAAAATCTGCTATAGGACAGTGTCACGTACAGGTCAGGGCAAGAATTCGAGTGCGGGCTCAAAGAGAGACGACAATAATATCTCCACCACACGGATTAACCGTCTGCCGAGGCCAACGGTTACGGTGGGCGTTTATTCACTGGCCGCTATTCCACTGTTTCAACCAGTCCCCGTCTGGTCGCTACTCCACTTGTAGTTCAGACTCTCGAGCCAATATCTTCATCCCATCCCATCCTCGGCGTCGGCCATGCCACGTCATCACCGTAGAGCTAAATCCGTTCAGGCCCCTTTCCCCAGGACAGCAGCAACTTGAGGTCGGGCACGAGACGCTAAATATTGAGCCCCGCTCTACACACGTTTCAACCAGTCCCCGTCTGGTCGCTATAACTCCATTGTTTCAACCATTCTCCGTCTAGGCCATAAGATGCTAGGACGAACTGGCTGGGGTGATTGATTCTCCAGCACCCCTTCGAGCTCATAGGAATGCAAGTGGCCCAGTGAATGCGTCGGATCATTCTCGATGTCTCCGGACTTTCGGTGTTTACGGACTCCGCAGCGCGATTTAGTTGCCCATGCCGTGAGTGGGGACCGGCCGAACTATTAATAGCAAAACCTCTGCGCGCTCCATCGCACTCCGACCCTCGGCTTGCGGCCAAAACCATCAGTTTGGATTGACTGGCAATCAGGGATCGCCCAGGTGGGACGAGCAGCGTGCGCTGTCCACGATATCAAGAAGGGAAGGACCGAAATGTCAAACGACCACCATTTGACCTGCCGTCTCAAGCCTGTCCTGCTCTCCCTGCTCCTGATCGTCCATCTCGAAGGATTTGGCGAAGCTATTTCTTTCAAAATCAACGACGGCGGCGTTTATTACCTACGAGACGATCTTGCCGTAATGCACTCGGAAGTGCTTCGTGAATTGGTATATTCCTTTAATGGCATTAGTGGCTCGAGCATAATGGTTCTACACATGCACAATCCCAATCATGAAGCGTGTGATGTGCTCGTGCAGTACATGGCAGAAGTGCATAATTATGTATGTCAACAATATTGCCTGACGCCGCGTATATATTCTTAACGGGAGATCACTTGTGTCCCTATCAACAGGAGCTCGAAGTTACCAGACGATGGATCCTGGACAAACTCAGCTGGGCACAACCGCCTGACATGATAACGCAGCTTGTTGAAGCCGCCTACTATTGTCTCGAAATGCCCCTGTTCATTGTTGCCGTCGGAGTGACTATACCAGTACCTGGAACGGGAGAAACCGCCCTGCAGATAGGGACTGTGAGGCAGCCCATGGCCTTGGCTCCAGGCATCGAGTAAGTCGCATTGTTCCTTGTGCTTTTATTCGTGTACTCATCTTGCCACTTCCAGATGCGTCATCTGCTCCGAGTCGGACGGAGGTGCTGCCACGAGCTTGGACTGTGGCCATGACCAGTTTCACACAGGATGCATCATCCACTGGCTACTGATTCACCGTACTTGCCCGCTGTGCCGATGCGATATCCCATTGCGCTGCATAGTGGATCTGGCAGGCGTCGACTGGAACCTGGAGGCTTATTTCGACAGGGTCTTCTCCCAATGGTTGACGCCCCCTAGCTGGTAACTGGTTAGGTCAGCAGATCGTGGATGACGGCAGACGCCTACCGGGCTATACGTTCACATAGGAAAGTAAACCATTTCGAATGGAAGGCGCGATGCCAGCAACTAGGCGCATGCCTGATCATATTGTACGACGACGTCGGTGCTGACACTTGGAATGCAAGTCGGTTCAATTGCGGGATTCGATTTCTTAATTCAGAAACCCGACCGATGACGCCTGATCACTCGTCTGGATACGTTAATCGACAGGCTGTATGAGACTGTTTCATGATTCCCCGCCGAAATCGCGAAGCATGGAGCGACCGAAGAGACCCCAGACGTCTTCCTTGCTGTTCGACGACTCCATGAAGGAGACAATGTCCTGAAGCGAGAGTTTGTCCTTCGACGACGCGTTGACCGTGCCGAACAGGCGCTCGACGTAACTTTGCACGAGGTCCAGGGTAACCTCATCCGGTTTCAACATGCAGCTGGACAGGAACATGGTGTACAAGTCTTGCTTCGATATAAACCCGTCCCCATCCAAATCGTACGTCCTGAGAAAGAACGTCATCTTCTGGCTCGGATTGCCCTTCTCCAGCGCGGCCAGCGACGCCAGGAACTCGGGCCATTCAATGCATCCGGATCCATCCTGAACCACCGCATGTTGACCTTAGACAAGCATAGCAGCATAATACTACCGACCTCATCAACAAGATCGAACACCCGGTCGACGAAAAGGTCGTCCTCCACGGCGAGGCGCGCGACCCCCGTCTTGAACGTCTGCTTGTCGATGCCATGCGAGAACGGCGACATGGAGCACAACGCCTTAAACCGAACGTACAGCACGTACATCTCCCTCCTGCTGTAGTTCGTCTGCTTCAGCAATGCCTTGATATCGCGTTGCGACAGGAACCCATGGATCTTCGAGATGCGCTTCTCCGACTCTGGCCCATCGTCCTTCCTGCGCCCGCCCCTATCGCCTGCGTGCATCCATTTCGAACGCACCCAGTGTGAGGTTGGCGTCCCACCGACGAGGGCAACGTGCCGAGTCGCGTTCGACAGTTGAGCACGTCGTCGATCCGCGGGAATGGGTCGACGAGGCGACGGAGGTGGTAACCGTCTAGGGGAACCTGGTCGTGGTGTGGTATCCAGTCCCCGACATAGGCGAGAGGTCAAGGCCCCCAACTGGATCGGCTCGGTGCGATGCTGACGATGCGGCGGCACCTGTGCCAGTCGTTCGTACCGGGGGACTGGTGGAGGCGATGGCACCCGAAGCGGTGGGATCACGACGGACGCCCGGGGGGCCTTCGGGTCGACCGGGTGGCTGACAATGAAGCCCCCGACCCGGTGGCAATGCGTGTAATGTCGAGCCAATAGGACGCCATCCAGTGTCGTCGTCATTGGATACGACCGGCACCGCGTGCCTGAGAACGCGTTCGAATCTGGGCGGGGGTACGGCTGTCAGATTCGCGATCAGAATCTGGAATGGCGTCAAGCCTGAAGCCACTACGAGAGCGCAATCGATCGTGAAGAACCTAATTAACACGCAGGACACGGACAAGACCAGACAAGGCCAGATAGCAGAATGTATGATTGGTGCGCCACGGACGCCGTACGGCAGTGTTGCGCGGTATATGTGGGAGGCGCCCTATGATTGCTGATCTAAGGCACTCTGCGGACTCGAGGTCGCACCAGTGTCCCGATTCCCCCCCTCGACCTGAGAGTCCAAGTTCATGTGGGGATGCGGTACGCACTTGAGGGCCGCACGGAATTCTACGAACTTGTGCTTTCCGAGCGGTTTCGTGAAGATGTCGGCGAGGTTCTCGCACGAGCGGACGTAGTGCACCTTGATCTGGTTGGATGCCACCAGTTCTCTGACGAAGTGGTCCTTGAGCGCGAGATGTTTCATCTTGCTGTGGTTGATTTCGCTGTTGGCGAACGCGATCGCCCCTGATTGTCTACGTGTAGAGGTGTAGGCTGAGCTTGTGGAAAACCTAGTTCGTCCAGCACATTGCGCAACCAGACGCCTTCTGTTGCCGCGAGTGTTGACGCCACCGTCTCCGCCTCGCACGACGATAACGCGACCGTGGTCTGCTTCTTAGAGCGAAATGAAACCGGGCAGCCATTCAGAAGGAACACGCACCCCGAAGTCGATCGTCGTGTGTCGAGGTCTCCACCCCAATCAGAATCGGAGTAGCCGACCAGGAGCGGTGTGGCCGTTTCCCCACCTCCTTCGAACAGGAGGCCGTAGTTGCGAGTGCCGTTGAGGTACCTGAAGACTCGCTTCAGCGCGACGAAGTGCGCTGGCCCTGGGTCTTGCACGTATCGGGAGACCTCGTTCACCGCATAGGCGATGTCTGGCCGGGTGTGCAGCAGCCACATTAGGTGACCTACCGCTGCTCGATAGTTGATGCGCTGGCCTTCTAAGGCGGCAAGTTCGCGATCGGCCTGGTTCTGCGGGCACAGTGATGTGGATAACTTCAAGTTCGCATCTGCCGGTGTCGAGACGGGGCGCGATTCGGCCATGCCGTAGGTGTCGAGGATAGTTTTCGTGTAGCGTTCTTGCGACAGGAACACCGATCTACCTACCTTGTCTATCGACGTCGAAGCCAATGACTGATTGAAGCTCTCCCATGTCCGACATCTTGAATCTCTTCGAGAGGGCTGACTTGGTTTCCTGTACGAGTTCGGGATGTCCGACGATGGGAATATCATCGACGTAGACCCCAACAATGACGAGCCGTCCAGTTGGACCACGTTTGAAGTACAAGCACGATGCGGACTTGGCTCGTTGGAACCCGCATTCGTTAACGAGGAAGGCGTCGATGACCTTGAACCATTCTCTTGGGGCCTGTTTCAGGCCATAGATCGATCGTAGGAGCTTGACGAAACGGGTTCTGGCCTTCATCCCTTTCGGGGAGTCCATGTAGATCTCTTCGGTGAGGTGGGCGTTGAGGAATGCGGTCATCACATCCATCTGCTCGGCGATGATCTCCTTGTCTTGGACGGACAGGGCTAGTACTAGACGGAGGATGTCGCTCCGGACGACTGGCGCATAGGTGTTCGTGTAGTCGATCCCCTGGCGCTGTCTGTAGCCGAGTATGCATAGTCGAGCCTTGTACCGGTAGGAGGTGACGTCGTCGGGGTCATGGCGGAGAACCCAGGTGGTGTCCGGCGGGATCTGACTTGACTTGGTGATCTTGCGCTTGTAGACCCAGCGGCATCCGATGGGGCGTGCCCCGACGGGTAGTCGCTCCACGGCTTCCCATGTCTTGTGCTGTTTCAGGCTCTTCAATTCATCGGCCATCGCCTTAGTCCAGAACTCTGCCTCGGGACTTGCCATGGCGTCTTCATATGTGTTTGGAGTGTCGGGGTCATCTGCATTGAGCGCGGCGTCATCGTCGTCGTCGCATTGATGTGTGGAACCTATCCACATGTGGTGAATAGGATCGTCGTTGGTAGGTTGCAGGGACGCGATCCAGGCGTGGTGGACGGGATCTCCTAAACGGTCTGGCTTGCGGGAGAGACGCCGGGCTCGTTCGGTGGGAGGTCGCGGATCCTCATTGGGGCCTGCGGCGGACTGCGCCCCCTCGACAGCGGGTTCGTCACCGGAGGGAACGTAGTCGCTGTCGTATCCAGACTCAGGTTCCTCGGGATCGGCGAGGGCGTCGTCCGCACTGCGGCCGCCGAAGCTGTCTTCGCTGAACGTCACGCTGCGGTACACCTTGATCAGGCCGGACGAAGGGTGATAGAGGACGTACCCTTTCTGGTGATCTGCATATCCGATGAAGATGCCTTTCACGGCGCGTGGGTCCAGCTTCGTTCTCTGGCTGGACGGGACGTAGCCATATGCGTCGCACCCGAACGTTCTAAGGTAGCGGATATCAGGTTTCGAGCGCGACAGCATTTCATGGGGCGTGGTCGAGGGATCGCGTGGGTGGGGGCAGAGATTATGGACCTGGCTGGCAGTCAGAATTGCGGGTCCCCAGAACTGCTTGGGGAGCCTTGCGTGTACGAGCATTGCGCGACCGGAGTCCATGAGCGTCAGGTGTCCCCGTTCGGAGACACCGTTCTGCTTGGAGTACTCCACCGTTGATCTCCACTCGATCCCGTTGTCCTGCAAGAACGCCTTGAACTCGTTGTTGATGAATACCCCATCGTTGTCGCCGAAGAGGATCTTAATGGATTTCTCCAGGCGATTCTCAATTCGAGTCTTGAGCTCCTTGAACTTGGTCAGCGCCTGGTTCTTGTGGTGCAACAGGAAGGTAAATTTCATCCTGGTTGCAAATTCCGTGAACGTGATAAAGTATCGCTCCCCTTTGAGTGAGGCGACGGGAAGCGGTCCGCATTCGTCGACGTCGATTCTCTCGAGCACGTTCCACTGTTTTTCTTTGGACTCCGAGGGGAAAGGACGTTCCTTGGCTTTCGCGATAGCGCACCCTTCGCAGAACCTGTCAACCTTCTGTGCCAGGATCTCCATGGATTCGGTAAGGTCATGATTTGCCATCAGGATGACGTCACGCAGGTTACGGTGGCCGAGGCGGTGGTGCCAACGCTTGAGACTCTGGGCTTGGTTCCAATCCCCGGGAAGCGGAACGGCGTAGGGCACCTTGCCGCTGTCAACACGGGCCCTCGACCGCCGTTCGTGTCGTGTGGGTGGCGAGAGGTCTTGAGGTGGTGGGTCTGGTTGCTGAGAGAATACGCCATTGTCGTGCAAGGTTAGGGCTGTGATGGCTTCCTTGGGTTCGCTCTGTTCGCGCGCGGCGTCCTGAGCGACACGAGTAATCTCCATCGTTCGGTGTGTCCAGTTAATGCTCGGGTTGTGCCTTGAGAGCCAGGTCATGCCGAGGATAATCGGGAATCGCGGGGAGTCGATTACGTTCAGCACGATCGATTCGGAGTGGTTGCCGATACTGAGGCGGACAGGGGCCGTTTCCAGCGCCACCTTCGGTAGCCGCCGCCCGTCAATTACCTCCAGATCTACCGGTGCGGGTTTCTTGGTGAGCGGAACGTTGTGAGCGCGGGCGAAGTCGGAGTGTATGAAGTCGTTGGTTGCTCCTGAGTCGATAAGTGCCGTCGTCTGTACAGTCTTGCCATTGTCGAGTTGAAGGGACACGTCTATGCTTAGGACACGGTCCAAGTGCTCGACGAGGTTGGTGGACGCGGAAATCATACTTGGCTCGGGAAAGAAGTGGTCGGGGTTGCATGATGGAACAGGTGTATTGGTAGGCGTGGCGACCGACCGGGATTTCAGCCACGCCGGGAGGCGTTTCCCTGCGGACGCACGGGACAGGACACTGCGACATGGCCAGCCACCCCGCAGTAAAGGCATAGGCCTTCGCGACGACGGCGATCTTTCTCGTCTTGGGTTAAGGGCGCGCGGGGGCCCACCGCCGATCGCGGCGTCGATAACCATGGGATCCCCAACCGCGGCGGCCGGGGCTGGGGAGGAGCGGACGGCACTGCGGCGGCGGAGGCAGCAGGGACAGGAACGAGGGCGGTGGTCGATCGGTGCTCGGCCAGGCGGTTGTCACACCGGATTGCCTGTATGACAAGCTCGTCAAGCGTCTCGGCGACGGGAGGGGGACAGCAGCAGGAACTGCACGTCCCTGGACAGGCCGGCGCGGAACATGTGTCGGCAGGCTGAGTCGTTGAACCCGGCGTCCGCCACCAGGTTTTGGAACTCTGTCGCGAAGCGGGCGACAGTGCCTCGGCCCTGACGAAGATGCTGTAGCTTCCGTGCCGCAGTCTCGGCTAGATGAGGGTCACCGAACCTTGTCTTGAAGGCCTTGATAAAGGCGACGAACTCCGTCAGCACCGCGTCGTCCTTTTCGAACAACGGATTAAACCACCGAAGAGCATCACCACCCAGCAGCTGTCCCACCAGCGCGACCTTCTGAGCGTCGGTCGCATAGGTGGCAGGCCGCTGGGTGATAACCAGCTTGACTTGGTTCAGGAAACCGCGAAGTTCTCCACGGCCGCCGTTGTAGATGGGGGGGAGCTTGACCTTGGGCTCGGAAACATGATGCTGTGAGACCGTTCGCTGTTGTGGGGACGGTTGCTGCTGCAGTAGTTGTTGCTGTTGTAGCAGTTGATCGTGCTGTTGTTGTAGAAGCTGCTGCTGTTGTTGTTGTTGCTGTTGCAGGTGCTGGATCTGAGAGTTCAGGTTTGTGACGATCTGGTTCCAGTCCTCCGCCATTGCGGGCGGCGGGAGCAGGGGGACAGGGACGGGTACAAACCGAGCGTGGGGCGCGGGCGGTCACAACGCGAACTGGATCACGACACGGGCTGGGACACGGGACAGTACGGGAACTGGGGCTGGGGCAGGAACAGGGACAGGGACGGGGACAGGGACGGGGACAGGAACAGGGACAGGGGTAAGGCTTGGGATGGGCCCAAAACCAATTAACACGCAGGACACGGACAAGACCAGACAAGGCCAGATAGCAGAATGTATGATTGGTGCGCCACGGACGCCGTACGGCAGTGTTGCGCGGTATATGTGGGAGGCGCCCTATGATTGCTGATCTAAGGCACTCTGCGGACTCGAGGTCGCACCAGTGTCCCGATTAACCTTCCGATTAACCCGCAGGCGACGTATGGCATCAGCTGGGCGCTGCGACCCGTCCAGAACGCGTACATCCACGTTCATGCTGTCGCCGCAGATCTCTAATCGCCTCGACGAGCTTGAGAAACGCACGCAGCACGCCCTGACGAAGAAAACGGCGGGTAAGATGTTCCCAGACGACGATCCGCCAAAGTACAACGAAGGCAAATTCGCGTTTGCCGCTGCGGACCGGGATCGAATGTCGATGTCTGGTCTGAGAACTGACCTGAGGAGTGGAACAGCGACCAAGCCGTGTCCAAATTGTCAGGATAAGTCGAGCTCGTCTCGACTGATGAGCGTGCGAGGGCGGACGACCTGGCTGGGGTGTTCCATTCTCCAGCAACCCTTCGAGCTTGGGAATGCAAATCACCACAATGTATGCGTCGGATCAGTCTCGATGTCTCCTGACTTTCGGGGTCTCCGCCCTCCGGACACCGTACGGCGATTCTGGTTGCGCATGTCGTGCGTGTGGAGACAAGCCGCACTATTAGTAACGTTCCTGTACGCGCAGCGGCTTGCGGCCAAGCCAGAACCAGTCCGAATTGACTTGCGTATCAGAGATCGCCCAGTTGGGACAAGCAGTGCGCCCTGTCGACGAGATCAAGAAGCGAAGGACCGGAATGTCACACAACCAACATTTGACCTGCCGTCTCAAGCCCGTCCTGCTCTCTCTGCTCCTGATCGTCCACCTCAAAGGATTTGGCGAAGCTCTTCAAGTTCAGACCAAAGACAACGTTGTTCATCATCTTCCCAACGACCGTGCCGTCATGCACTCGACGTTGCTTGGCGACTTGGTCCATGTCCTTGGTGACTATAGTGACTCCTGCATATCGCCTCTAGTCGATATCGACCCTGACGCGTTTACCGATCTCGTGCGGTACATGAAAGAAGTGCATAATGTATGTCAACATTGCCTGACATCGCGTATGTGCTTTTAACGGAAGGTCACTTGTGGCCCTATCAACAGGAGGTCGAGGATGCCAGCGAATGGATCCGGAACGAGCTCGGAGCTAGGAGCCCGTCTCAGACGACACGGGTTCTTGAAGCCGCCAACTATCTCGTAATGCCCCTATTCATTGTAGCCTTCGGAGTGACTATACAAGTACCTGGGACAGGAGAAACCGCCCTGCAGATAGGGACTCTGAGGCCGCCCACGCCCAACTTGGCTCCTGGCCACCAGTTCGTAATATTTCTCATTGCCCCATACGGCCATGCGCTTTTTAATTCGCGTACTGACCTTGCCACGTCCAGATGTGCCATCTGTCACGAGTCGGACGAAGGTGCTGCCACGCGCCTGGACTGTGCCCATTGCTTTCACACGATATGCATCTTCAGCTGGCTGTACCGTGACAGTACTTGCCCTCTGTGCCGCTACGATGTCACGTTCCAGAGCATTGTAAAGTTGGCAGGCGACGAATGGGTGATCCCGAAGGCTTATGTAGCCGGGGTATTATCCCAATGGCTGATGCCCAGTTACTAACTGGTTACGTCAGCAGATCGTGGATGACGACTGACGCCTGACATTTGAATACCTCTACCATGTTCAGACATGGATTCTGAATACAACACCTTGGACAGCGGCCATCCAGTCGTCGATTTCTGGTTATGCACCACCGTTACCGATTTCTGTCGTGTCGTCCCCTTGATTAGCAAATTGACACAATGTGTGTAATGTCGAGCCAATAGGACGCCATTGTCGTCGTCAGTGGATACGACCGGCACCGCGTGCCTGCGAACGCGTTCGAATCTGGGCGGAGGTACGGCGGTCAGATTCGCGATCAGAATCTGGGATGGCGTCGAGCCACTGCGACGATGACAACGTCGAGTACCTGGTATCGCCGCGTTACCGCAACCGGCTGACGTTCCAGGCACTGGAAGCGGAATCGATCGTGAAGAACCTGCCGATTAACCGGCAGGCGGCGTACGGCATCAACTGGGCGCTGCGACCCGTCCAGAACGCGTCCACGTTCATGCTGTCGCCGCGGATCTCCAATCGCCTGGACGAGCTCGAGAAACGCATCCAGCACGACCTGACGAGGAAAGCGGTGGGTAAGGTGTTCCCAGACGACGACCCGTCAACGTACAACGAAGGCAAAGGCGTTGTCGCTGCGAAACCGGGCTCGGATGCCGACTTCTGGTCCGAGAAGTGGCCTGAGGAGTGGAGCGGCGACCAACCTGGTCCTGTCCCCGTCGCCGTGTCCACTTTGCCAGAATCAGTTGCGCTCGTCTCGAACATCGAACAATGGCTCATCAGTCACGAAAGCGACGGCCCTGAAACGATGACCAATGGGCATCACGATGAGGACGGTCAACAAGACGACTACCAGCCAGGGGAGGAAGCCGTGCACGTTCAAGGAGAAAATGAGGAGACCGTCAGACAATTCGAGAACAGCCGTGTGCTGAGCGATCTGGAGGAGGAGTCGGCCGGTGACGATACCAGCGACAGCGACAGGGAAAATAAGGCGGAAGTACGACATCGCCCCAAGCAGCGGACGCCACGGTTCGCCCTTCTGGACCAGGTACCATGCTACCGACGTCGTCTACTAGCGTCGCCGTTGTTGTACACGCCGGCGGGATTCGGCCAGTTGGCCCACAAGACGATTACGTTGCCGAGAGTGAAGAGCTCTGCGGTGGCGTCACCAGCTAAGACGACACGACATGTGGTCAACGACGAGGATGACGGAGACGATGACGATATCGATGTGGCTCAGACGGGACGGAGCCTTCGTCGGCAGAAACGACGACGACGGCGTGGCAGGAAGAAAGGTTCGAAAGTGATGCCGTTGCGATCCCTGTCTGCAATTGCGATCAGCAAGCACTTGCCGAGAGTGAACTCGGGGAACTCACAGCGGAATCGGCGCGTAAGCGTCGTTCCCGCACATCATCGCCAAGTGTCCAGCACCGGCGGCAGCGGAGGAGGTGTCTTTGCGACGATCGCGCGCGGCAACTTGAACTTCATCATTCCGGAGGTGACGGTACCGTCCCGAAAGCACGTACGTCAACGTGCCGGTCCAATGGCATTCCGGATATTGTCATTAACCGTGTCTCGGCAGCATCGGTCAGAATCGAAGCTGACTGCGTTGGAAAGATACAGGATCAAGATGAGCCATAAGAAGAAGCTTCGTGAGCAGAGCGAGGCGTTCATCGAGGAGTTGGAAAAGCAGCTGGCCAAAGGAGAGAACAAGGCGAAGGAGTTCAACCTGTTTGAGGAGCCGTTCTTCAAGAAGCATTTCATGTCTCATCACCAGGCGGCCGTGATGAGCAAACTGAACGGCGACGCGCAGAGGTTCCTGTACTCAGAGAACAAGATCAAAGGACGGGCGAACCATATCGAACAGAGGCGCGTGGCCAGAGACGTACGAAAAGCGGTGCGACGTGTAGACGAACATCTGCAACGAGAGCGCGAGTACTGGGAGCTGAGGGAAATGGAGTTCATATTGAACGCTGAGAAGTTCGACATGAACGAGGCCCTGGTAGCCACGAGATGGCGAATTCAACAGCACGACAAGAACGTCGAAACGCAGCAGAAAAGCCGTTCGCAGAAGCTGAATGGCGTTATCGACATTGAATGCGAAACCTGCGCCAGGCGCTGGGACCTGCGAGATTCGCGTACGCGGCCCAAATGCACAGACGTCAGCTGCCCGAACAACAACGACGACGATGGCAGCGCTGTAGACGACGAGGCGCCCGGAAGCTTTGTTCTACCACCTATTTAAGGCCGTCTGGTAGATAAAATACACATAGGACGGTTCATTAAACGTTACTTGGATTTTCGAAGTATCTCCTTCCACTTGTTATGGTCCAGCTTCGTGAAATCGTCGTGCTACAGTGACTTCGTTCAGTCAACATTGCCGGGCAAGGACAAACATGACCTACACTTGACAGATGTTGTACGTACTCAGATAGGTGGAGCAGCTCATTGTCGGTCAGTTTCATACGATGCGCGTCTCGGAACGCCGATATCTTGAGTCCTAAATGCGCAATTCGGCATCGGTTTCATGGACCTCGAGAGCCCGGAACGGAATGCGTACCATTAGCTGGGTTCATGGCGAAATTTCTCGCTGTATACGGCAGATGTCAGATGAGCGAGAGAGGATGCCCAGAACGTCAACTTACAGAGGTCATCAATGTGGAGCGTGTTCTTTGCATTGAACTGTGGGAACTTGTTCCATATCACTTTCAGCGGTTTCACTTGGTGCTTCCGCGACTTGCCCTTGACGATACCGCTCACCGAGAACATCGAAGTGCGGTCCAGAACGAAGCTGATACGGTACTCGTTATGGGTAAGAATGCCAAGCTCCGTCAGCTTCATCTCCTGTTCACCGAATAAGATGGCTTACGACGACCTGTCACAGCACCCACCAGATATCTCCAATGCGTCTGAGACCAGACGCAGATGTCGTAGTGCTGATAGGCAACCTTAAGGAAATCATCAGTAAACGGACGCTTCAGATCCAGGAAGTTGGACGCCGAGCTCTTCATGTCGAACAATGTATAGTCCTGAACGCGATGTCACTTCGAGGCCAGGGACATAACAGCGTTAAACGACACATACGAGATCAAGGACAAGCAGCCGTTTGCCAGGTCGCAGTGGATTAATGATGTTCAGTTCCGTTTTCCTGGTCACTTGTTCGATTAACTGATGGTACTCAGGGTTGTTATGCACGGCATCGATGACGGATCGCGAGTAATCCAGATCCAGGTCGTTCAGGACGTCGGATTCCTCCCTCTCCACATCGTACACGATAATGTCCTTCTCGGGCGTACCGACCATAACGCAGGCGATCGGCTCATCTGGCTTCTTCCGCGCGAACGCTAGTGCGATCGTGCCATCCATCGCCGGTTTCCCGGTCGTCACATCCTTGATAAGCAGCTTCTGCCTCGCTGGCAGCACGTTCGTCAGCTCCGACAGCGCTCGCTTCACGTCCAGCAGCGTATCCTGCCCGTCGACATCGAGCTCGTACAGCCGCCCACTCCATCGCACCCGTAGTGCAATCCGCTCCATAACGCGATTTGAACCGTGAAACTGCAACGCTGTTTTTTGCCCACGATAGTCATGACTCATGAGCTTCCGAAGGGCTGCGAAACCGTTGCGATTTTCGCGACAACGGCGGTGCTGACATGTACGGCTGAGAGTACACGCGCGTCAGTAAGCGCCTGTTTCCCTATGCTCCTAACGATATTGATGGCATATGGCCTTGCGCAGTGGTCGAGCACCAGTTGGCTACGCGGCGTAGACGTACCAGCGCCACACAACCCACGAAATCGGACACCGAGACCATCCTGAGAACATCACCATAGTGAATGGTGGGGGCGGTCGTGTACAATACCGCTTCCGGCAACGACTGTGGCGACGGCCCACAATTCGAGTTCGGGAGTCAGGTGATAAAGCAGACGGTGATGGCATTTCTGTCACGTATATTAGGAAGACGACGATGTTACGACGTTTGGGCGACATTGGTGAAGGCAACCGGATGGACATTGCGTGTTGTGCCGGAACCAGTCGAGAATATGGCGAGAGCACCCGCCGTGGCCGCACCCTTGGCACCAAACGAATATGCCGGTGACGCGACGGCGACAAACGGAGCAACGCTGGACAGATCGACATTTACCGCACATGCCTTCCGATCGGCGTCGGGGCTCATCGCAGACATGGCACCGGAGTGATACCTTTGCACGAGCAACCAATTACGATCAAATAGGTCACTCGACAGTAAATGGGTATGCGTCCCACCTTTGTTTCATTCTGGTTCATGGACGCGACAGAACGGTCTGGCCCAGACCGAACCACCTCGTTCGCGCATATCCAGAGCTGATGTCGGTGAAGCAGCTCTATGTATGAGACGAGGCATCGTCTGACGAATCTCGCTTCGAGGAAATGGGACCGTCGCCCCAGAACGATAATAATGCTGGCACTGGTCTGAATCTCCCCATTGTCGGCTAGCTCGCACAGGAGGTCCGATATGGCCCCTTGCCGAATCGCCTCAACTGGTGAAGGCCCAAGCGGACGAACGTGCGGTAAACATTCCAAAAGAGACCGCTGTGAGATGTCGTGGTCAGTTACCAGTTCGAACATGCCGCCGCCAACGTCAAATTGGTCGCTGCTGAAACGTCGTACTCTGGTTGGAGTGCCCTCCGTTTCAACAATGTCTTCGAACAAGCTTGAACAGATTTTCCAAACCCGCGAGAGATCCTTTCGCCCGAGGTCGTCAGCGACAGTAGCGTTCTTCGCACACAGTACAGTGAAAGAAGCACAAGACAGAATATATCGTTCAGCGAATGTTCTGAACTGTCGCTGCGAATCATCGACGGGCGATAGGATTTTGACCGCCCCGACTGGCGACGAAGGCATGGAGACAAGGTGAAACGGTGTCGCAATAAAGCGCCGATTACAGGCTTCAGCTCGATCGAACGTGTCGTTGACAACAGCGAGATCCCCGGTGATATTCCAAGACAAGCATGACGTTCTCATACTCGAATACGGACAGTGGGAATCGGTCGCGATATTGGCGAGGACAACCCGGGAGTCCTTTGAGCACGTAACGATGCGAGTGCCTCGATCCAGCCATTGGAATCCCGTTACGACGTCACAGTGCGACGAGAACGTGGCGATCGGAATGAATGGGTGATGAAGGTCCCAGACGTGAACGCGGTTATCAAACAATGTCGAAGAGGTCGTCAGGTGCGACGGAAAACCAGGACGCCATCGGACACGTGCAACACTAGCAACGGTTGCAATCGTGTGAACCGGCGCGTCGCCAGGTGAGCCCAGTAGGTTCCAGACTTTAACGAGCCGGTCACGCCCGGCCGTAGCGAGAATACCCCGTTCGTCGTGGTGCCAGTCAATGCACAGAACAGGTCCTTGATGTGATGATATTTCGAGCTCAACCGCGCTGGTACGCCGCAGGTCCCAGATCTGAACCAGTCCCGAGTCCAGACCAGCGGCAAGATACGACGGGTTCGCGCTGCACCACTGAACGTCACGAACAGATCCGCATCGACCATTTATGGTCGCCTGTGGATTCGTCAGGAACCATTCAGATGTTGGGAGGCTGATAGGGTGTTTTACCTGGCAGCCTTGACGGACGCGCATGTCCCAGAGTTTGATGGTGCCATCCTGAGAACCGCTTAGTAGTACAGGGTCAAACGGGTGCCAGGAGACGCGGTTGACGGTCCGAGTGTGGTCGGTCAGGACGCGGTCCTGTTTCGAACCCGTCGACCGGTCCGAGTCCCAGATGACGACTTTGCCGTTCGTCGCAGCCGTCGCGATGAGGGATGACGACTTCGGGTTCCACTGAACGTCATTCGATGAGAACGTCAAGTTAATCTTCCCCGTGCGAAGGTTGGCGATGCCGTTCGGGACGAGCGCCTGCATCTGCGCGATCGGGACGATCTTGAACACGTCCCGGCCGCCGACCGCGACGCGGTCATGCATCGGGGACACAGACAGCGCATTGCATGATCCACCGACGTCCACGACGCGGGTAGCCGCATCGGCCGTCATGCTGCGGCGAGCGTCATCCGATCCAGCCAGGCTCTCCCGATACCGACTCCGCCGTCAGCTCAGAACGCAGTCCGGGGCTGCACCGGTTGCGTTACCGTCCCGATCGTCGCCCGGCGCATGGACTGTGCGGCAGCGCAAAACAACCGTCTTCGCGCCTGTGGTTGAATGGTACAATGGGTCGTTGCCAACGACTTGGTCCGGGTTCGATTCCCGGCAGGCGCAAGCATCGTTGGTTTTGGTGGTTTTTGTTCGGCCTCACCGGCAGGAACCAAATCCATTGGCCGGAGTCCGTTGCTCGTCGACGTCTATCATTCTGTCGCACCAGGACCGCTACATTCTCAGCCCGCTACATTCTCAGCGACCGGTTGACGGTTGAAAGCACTGCACGGGACCGGAATCAAACCGGCACGGTATGTACACAATAACAGAGGCGAAGATAATGCCAAGAGGGTTACGGAAGGAACGGGTCGTCAAACGCGCCTGTGGTTGAATGGTACAATGGGTCGTTGCCAACGACTTGATCCGGGTTCGATTCCCGGCAGGCGCACTGCCAAGATGAAGATTTCTGTCCTGGACTCTCTTTTTGCATCGCTGACATGCCTGTGCACCCGACACCGATAGGCGGTAACCGATGCACTATTTAGTTCTGCTGGGTCTGCCAGTCATGATTCGTGACCTGTCCTGCCGTTCCTCGCCTTCGTTTTCGAGTCCGTGACTGGCTGACGGTCTTGCACGACGCTATCCGCGCGGCCGATGCGAATGGCGGCGGACAGCCGAAGTGGTCATCCGCGGGACGATGACGGGGATCGTGGGCGGCGTCTACTGCAGGGCATCGTCCGCCAGGTCGACACGCATAACCGACAGTTGGAGCAACAGCGAATGTGGGCTGCGTATGAGCAGGACCGACGCGACGACCGGCCACGTCGTAAACGACGTCATGATTCAGACTACGACTCGGATGACAACCGTCGTCGTCACGATCGTAAGGCTGGCCGTCGTCGCGGGGCAAGTCGTTCAACTCGTGCCGAACCTAGCGATGCGACCGATGCGGCGCAGCCTTGTCTTCTGTCGAGTTCTGATCTGGAACGCCAACGACGAATGCACGACGAGGAGCGATTACGAGGCAAATCGGCGGTGAGGCCGGCAAGCGACTCATTGGCGGATCGTGTAGCAGCGCATCTCGCTACGGTGTACCCCAGCGGCAAGTTGATACCGCTATCGGGTGCCCGCACCGTTGATGAAGTCTGGAAGAACGACGCGTTTCTGGCCACACACAAACTTGCCGTTAGCGGTGACGTTCCGCCTAAACCCCCACGCGTAAAACCTCCTAAACGACGACCAACTCTATGAACATGCTAAATGGCGTCAATTGGAATATGGCCAGAGCATTTAGAAGACATATGGGATGACGTAATAGGGGATGCGAGCGCAGTACTTGTCCCAATCCTTGCCGTACTTGTCACGACAGCGCTTTTCGTCGCGGATCGCCCGATCAGCCAGCAGGATGGCGAGGTAGACTGTGTACAGGTACGGCATGAAGTGGTTGAACAACGCCGGCAGGCTCCAGAAGAAAGATGCCAGCACCTCCGGGATGTAATGGAAGTGGCGAGACACGCCCCACCATCCGGAGCAGAGCAGCAAGGATTCATGGGCGGTCCCATCTCCAGCAGTGTAACGCGCTGTGATGTACTCGGCAGGACGACCCCAGACGAGGCTGTTCCCACGACTCTCTCGGAAGCGCTTGCGCTGCCGATCGCAATCGTAGTTCAGCCAGATGCACGCCAATCCCGCAACGAAGATCGCAGTGGCCAACGGCGTGCTCAGCTGGATCGGGTGCGACGCCAGGTAATAGGCCTGCGACGTATACACGACGGGTAGGAACACCAGGCAGCCCCAGCAGATATAGTAGCCGGCGCGATCATGCATGATGTCCATGGACGCCAGGTACCCCGTCTCCCAGACGAAGAACTTCGTCACGTAGATGAGCTGGAGAGCGACGCTGATTGCTAATGAGTTGGCGACGTATCCGAAACGGGCGTGCTGCCAGAACATGTACGAGATCGGGCCGATCGCCCAGAACACCATCCCGAATCGACAGTTCGTGAACATCTTCACGTCAACGGATGCAATGCGCGGGTAGAGCTCTGTGCCCCAGAAGTAGTCGAAGATGACGTTGCCAGACATGCCCGAGTCCGTCGACGAGGGCGCAACGATCCCTTTCAGGTACAGCACCAGGCAGAATGCCAACGCGAGTACGTTCATGGACGACAGTAGGTGCCCGGCATGGTCGTACACAATTGATCCGGGGTACAAGCCATAAGCCGCACCTGCAATGAACAACGCAACGCTTGCAAAGAAGCACTGGACGCCATTGGCTTTGTAGACGGGAACGTTACCCATTGGCGTGACGGGGCCTTTGAACACGCGACCGGGGACTAGCGTCATCAACGTCATCTGCACGATGGCATACGTCGAAATAATACGCCATGCGGCCGGGTCAAACGGTGTCGGGATCGCGCGCTTCAGCACGCTCGCCAGACCGTACCGTTGCACGGCGTTCACCAGCGCCAGCAACGAACCGTTCAGGTGCGCATTCGTATACCACAGTAAATGGACGAACACAGGTGGGATAACGAGCAGCAACGCACCACCCAGCGTGTATCGCAATCCAAGGCCAGCCTTCATCGACATCGTGACCAACGGACACTTCGGGTCACTGGCGTGCACACAATGTGCTATTTGCGTGACATCGCGCGCGTGGTAACACGCGCGTCTGCCGTCTCGACACCACCCGATTTGGCGTTCGGCTTAGCCACGTTTGTGGCTGCAGGCCTGGAAATTGGAGAATGCGAATATGGAGCGTGTTAACGCCTCAAACGGGTTGTCTACGTTGGATTGTATTCGACCTGCTTAGAAGTACGAATGGTGTCCATGATCCCGTCCGGTTCCAGCTGACCAGACGGGATGATCAATGTCAATGGGCAGTTCAAGGAGATACTTGCTAGTTACGAAAACCGTACCAGAAAACACAACGTTAGTGATATCAGCAGCTCGAATATTTCGGATCTACCAGGCGTAATTGTTGGCCATGACGGCGTCGGCACCTACAGTAGGCATCCTTCGCGACGGTGTAGGTGTGCCGGGTGGTGCCGTCAACAATTTAGCGTACAGTAGCCGTGCACACGTACCTGACGATACCGCCGCTGGGGATGGTGACCCCGATGACCGACAAACCGCCGCCCTGTCACGAGCCCCAGCCAAGTTCTGCGCCCGAACGATCCCGATAGTCGATGGGGAACTCTATTCTTCCACGGACGGCCTGGCTCCGTTCACTAAACGGACACATTTCATTCAAACGCGTTTATTCAAACGACCCCATGGGGACTCAAACACATGCCCCAATGTTTTTGTTCAGGACCGCCTGAACCTGGACATCAGCTGGACAATTGCTGATCTTGAGCGAGTCCTCGAAGGCCGTGGTAAGGCGTCGGTATTCGTTGGTGAAACGTTGGCGTTCGTTCCTGAGACGTCCGCGTTCTGGCTCTGGTCTCTGCAACTGCGGCACAATGGGCACGAGTTGTGCCCTGCACTGAACCAGCCATTGATACAACGATCGTGGAACGGGTGGTTGCATGGAAAAGGAAGAATCGCCGGGCCCTGGACGACGTCGGTGAACGAACCCAGGCAGATGGGGCATCTGGAGCATAATGAGGCGCAACGATATGCAGAGCATATATACAACCATTCGCTTACCCATTCGGGTCGGCGTCGGGCAAGTCTTGCAGCAGCAGGCTGGACGCCGTAATTGGTGGCGGCTGTACTGTCGTTTGCCAAGCTGCGCGTGCCGCTTGCAGCTGGGATTGGATTGCAGTTCGCAGGTCATCGTCTTGTGAAGATGCGCCGAATGCAGCCAGGAACAGGGGCATTTGCAGCTCTTGGGCTACTGGATGAAGGTCACTCGGGTCAACTCCTTGATAGTATACGTCTTGGATCCATTGTTGTGCGTGTTCAATCTTTACAAGGTCACATATTGTCGTCAGTTGGCAGAAAAGCAACAGTGGAATATATATTTGTACCTGATTCACCCTGTTCATGAAATCCGCGATGAGGGACAGTTGGGTAGCGTCGATGGCAGTGTCCAGGGTTATTCGGATTGAACGTCCGGGCCGCACAGCATTCCTCAGTCGATCTTCAATAACTGGAGAATGTTGAGCAGCGCGATCACTGGATATTTCGACACGATTTCTGCCAGACTGCAGTACAACAGCGTTGCAGAGTCCATTGGACAGGAAGATAGCGAGAAGCGCAAGCAGACCCGGTTTGACAGATCCACGTTCCATGGCGTTCGTGCCCCTGCCTTCAATGTAGGAGGTGTCGATCGTGTCAGCTGGACGGCTGGCGTACGTTGTTGCGCTTGCGGGTTCGAAATCCGTTTGGCGCCCTCCGGCCGTGCCACCGCAATCCGGATTCCGGAAGCGCGGCCGGCTCCGCAGTATCCTGCGCCGTGCGGAGTGCGGTCTGCTATCAATAGTCTTGCCAAATTGCGCTCATACGGAGCGCGCCTTCCCACTGCATGGTGCAAACTGCGGAATCTGGAAGCGCGGCGGGCTCCGCAGTATATCCTGCGCAGTGCGGCGGTCTGCTATCAATAGTTCAGCGCAAAGTTGACCAGATTGCCTGCGCGCAAATTGAGCGCGGTCTCCAGTGCACGGTGCGAACTGCAAGCCCTGTCCCTCGATCAGCTCTGATACATGGGAATATGGGCTTAGGGCATGCCTGTTCCTAGAGGTCGTAACGAGCTGACGCCGAGGAGTTTGGTGGTGCGTTTATTCCTGTGGTTTATGCGTTTTCACACGAGAGTCTAAGAAGTTATCAGGATCAGTTCAGCGCAGCAAACACCAGCATTCCGCGGTCTGGATGTGCCGACATGACATGCTGCCCTTCATTTTCTGGACCTCTTGCAGTCTGGCGACTTCAGGTTGACCGCGTCGTGGGCCATCCACACTCCTCGAACGAATCCCGAATAGCCGTTCGACTCAGCCGGCACCTAATTGGGCTCCTCCGCAGCGCAATACTCCAATAAACGTCCACGACGTTGGACCGACCTCAGTCGGTCAATCCGTGTGGTTGACACATCTAACATCTTGCTCTGTCGTCACATTTTGACCGACTACCCATCGGTTGTACGCGTATCGTCTCGCCCTTCTCGGCCCGTATCGGCTGATATCGTATTGTACCGCGTCCTAACATTGTCCCGTCTAGTGTAGCATCGCAGCCATGGCAGGAGGTGATATCGTCCGCGAATCCGGATGCTGCAGCTGCGTCGGATGTTGCTGGCGCCATCGAGCTGCGCGACCTGAAGGCGGAGATCCTCGACCTCTTACCGCAGTTGAAATTCGCGCATGGCTCGCTGTCTAGGGCCAGCCCCCTCCCCCGCAGCGAGCCATCCGCGAATTTCAACTGCGGTAAGAGGTCGAGGATCTCCGCCTTCAGGTCGCGCAGCTCGATGGCGCCAGCAACATCCGACAACATCCGGATTCGCGGACGATATCACCTCCTGCCATGGCTGCGATGCTACACTACCTAGACGGGACAATGTTAGGACGCGGTACAATACGATGGGTCGATACGGGCCGAGACGAGACGACTCGTCGGCTTCTCCGGTCATCAGCGCTGTGCCTTCCCTATTGCCTCTCCACGCTTCTGTGGCTTCGTCTCTGCCGAATTCTGTCGCCCCGTCGACGCAGCATCCCGTGTCCCCGCCGCCGCCGCCTATTGCTGTCCAGTCCCACGATATCCCGCGGTTTTCGGGGGCGGACGGTCTGTCGACGATGCGTTGGTTGACCGCCTTCGCGCGGATCACCCAGACGCCGTTAACGTCTAACAGTCCGCTTTCCGACGCTGTGCAAAGCATCTTGACGACGGCCTTGAAAGGATACGCCCTTGAGACGTCTTATCTTGACCTTCCCGAGGACGCGTCAATGGCGGACGTGGCGTCCCCCCTGCTTCATGATTTTCCGGAGCCTTCGTTAAAGCAGGTCGAAGCGGATTTGACAAGCAGACTGCCAGTGTGGTTCACCACGCGCGGGCATTCCAGCGCTTGTACAAGAAGGTTCTACAACTTGACCCCTTGTATAGGCTGAGTCCGTCCCGTTTGGCGGAAAAGTTCCGCCTGTCCTTGAACCCTGCACTTTCAGACGCCCTCTTCATTTACAACTACACCGAGTACGGCAAGATGTTCGAGATGGCGGTCCATCTCGAACCGAAGTATCCGACCGCCGCCGTCAACGCTATCGAGGTCGGAGGGGCGCAACCTTTGGTCTGCCACTATTGTCGCGAGGCTGGCCATTCCATTGCGTCCTGCCCCAAGCGACCTCCTTGACAGCACTGTCACAAGGTTGGTCACCGCTCCGCGCTGTGCCCCGAGGTGTACGCTGGGCAACACAACTTTTCGAGCGCTGCATTTGCCGTCTGGTGTTGCTGGGTGGCGCGTAATTGACGATGCCGACCGTGACGTTGATGCCGGCCGTTGCGGCCAGTGCCATCGCTGACGGTTGCTGTGCAGCAGAGCCGAGCGCAGAGTGACACCTTGGCGGGCAAGCGCGATCTGATCGTCCTGACAGCGTAATAGGCAGGTCTTCTTGTGCCGTCGGTTCTCAGCAGGTCCCAATCCGTGATCAGTGCCCACGATTGATGAGGGCATCGTTGATGGCACGTGCACAGACTAAGTAGCAGCAGGTTGCAGGCGACTCGTGCCACGTACGAGACCGACGAAGTATGGTTGTCAGCCATGCCGTTGAAGACAAGCGTTGTCGCGAATTCCGTCACGACCAACGGCGCAGAGACGCAGAGTAGACGGATACGATCGAGCTCGCCACAATACGACGGCCAAGTGTGGCCGCATCCATTGGTGGCCAATATTTCATGTCGAAGATATTGACGATGTTCAACATATAGGCGATGTTCAACATATGGACGATGTTCAACATGAGAACAGACGTTGTGGTGGACTGGTGGTGGACAAGATCTGAATCACCAACGATGCAGGGGAAACATGAACATTCCAGATCGCGGACACGGGCCCGCCGCAGAATGAACAGCTATTACGAGCTTGCAGTGCTAGACACTCTAGTTTGCTATGGACTTGCCGAACATTCTCAGAAGATTATACGGGCAAGGGGGGTCCTTTAAAACGGACAGCAGCGGATATGGAAGGCTGTGGACCAAACAGGTCACGTGCGAATGAAATAAGTCCCCGTCTAGAAACGGTGGTGCGCAACGCTTCAACAGTCTTGGGCCGCCCGATTCTACCGCGCCCAGCTGTTCCAGAGGCCGGCCTAGAAGGTTCACTGGTTGGCATGGCGATCCTGCCAGGAGAATACCGATTAATTAGCCGTAGTATACTGACTTATGATTACTCCCAGGCGCTAGACTCGATTTCGCTGTCGTCCTCGTTCTGGACGAATTTTCGATATCGGTCAAGGGACTTCTGTAGCTGTGCATGAAGGTCGGTCTCGAATCTTGACTGAGTCGGTGGTCGCCGTTCCACGTGCTCGACCTTCCTCAGCGCCTTTCCGGCCTGAATTTCTTTCAGCAGCTGGTCGTTCGCGTCCGGCCTCTCCGGCTGCGCCACGTTGTTACTGGCCTGCCTTCGGCTCCGGCTCAACGGGCTTGGCGCTGAATTCCTTCGCATCATGACCGAAGAACCGTCATTCGCTGGAATGACAACTGCAGGGACTGGTGGCGCCTCTGGTATATACACAGGCGGGGAGCCCATATCGTCGCCTTGTCCCTCATCGTCATCGTCGTCCTCAGAGATGTCTTGCTGCATGCCAACATCGGGTGGTGCAATCGGTACAGCCTCCGGGGAGGCAGGTTCCTGTTCTGCACGGGAAGGTTCCGGCGAATCAGGTACCGGTGTCGGCGACTTCACCGGGGTTGGCGATTTCACTGGTCCTGGTGATCGCGCTCTTGCAGTACGAGGCATCGTAAGGTCAGGCATCTGCCGAACGCTCAGCGATTTGGACGGTTCGCGTTCGATGACGCTCTGCGCTCTTCGCTCCCGATGTTTCGTGCTCTGCTGTATGACGGTCCTAAACTTCTTCTTGAAGATCATCTTCTCGAATTCGACGCCGTCAGCGGGGACAGGTTGCCCTGATAGTTCCGCCTGGATGACGTTGAAGTTGTCGATGGCGCTATTGATGGCCGCCATCCACTCCACCTTCTCTTCGTACGTCGCCGCCTGCAGTGTCACCGGTTTCGTTGACGCCTTCACGTAGAAGGCGTTGTGGATCGGGTTGTTGTCCCGTTCTGGGATGTCGGCAACGGCCATGCCCGCCAGGTGCAGGACGTGTTTGACGCGACTCGGCTGGATCGGCGTCCGGATCGTCGCGTACAACAGCATGTCATTGAACAGGACGAACAGGTACTTCTTCGATTTGTGCAGGCGCGACTTCTTATGGAACGACTTCTCCAGCTCGCCGTACTTCAGCACCAGTCGCGAGGGGCTGACGAGGTCCACAGTACCGCGGAACACTTTCTCCTGGAACCTGACAACCAGCTTCCGCTGGGCGTCGTCCTGAAGGTTCGCCGAGATGTGGTCGGTGACCTGCTGGATGGCGAAGATCGCGTTCTTCACTTCGCGACTCGTGTTTTCGTCCGGATCGAGTTTCTGGTACAAGGCAGCGAGGAACACGAGGTACTGCGGTAGGCGAAAGATCGGCCCTTCCATCAGCTTGGCGACGCGGTGCCCGGCGCATCGCTCGCTGATCGCACAGAACTCGTTGAACTTGCCCTTGCGCTTTCGTAGCGACTGCATTAGTTGCATGGCGCCTTTCTGGCGGTTGATATAGGTGGCGTAGAGCTTGAAGTACGGGATCATCGACGTCATGATCCGGCCGCATTGCTCCGTGAGGCGCCCGTTGAGCCTGGCCTTCAGCAGTTCCGAATGCAGGCGCCTGTTGACGAGGTAGATGTTGCCGACGTTCAGGAATATGTTTTCGATCTCGGCGTCGGTCAGGATGGGCGCGTTCTCCTCGTTATGGTGCCGCAGACGGCTCTCGAAATGATCCACCAGGTTCCGTAGGCACTGCTGGACGTAGACGTCCTCGCTATCGAGGAACGCGTCGCAGATCGCTTCGGCGCTAAGCATGTGCAAATCCGCCGGGATCTGCATCACCGAGCTATCCTGCCTGCTGGGGGCCACCAGAGCGCCGCCCGACATCGTTGCCCTCCGACAGGACACCACCAAGATATTCCCAGGAACCGATCCCGATGACTGATATCAATCCTTAGTCGATTATATGGCTATTTAAGCAGCTGGACGCCTCTCAGGAGCTGCTGCAGGATGTACGATTTAGCGCTATGGAACACCAGCTTGATATTATCCTTATCGATTGCCGTCGTGTCGTAGAACCTGTCATAGTTTCAGCGCGCACGACGTGTCCGCATCGTCCCCTGTCGTACTTCAACGGTCGAGATTTGATGTGGAGCTCGGCGCAAACGGAGTCGAATGCGGTCTGGTATAGATCGCGGTAGTACTGCGACGCGGACGCGAACGACCCATCGCCTCGGTAACCCGCCATATGCTCCCCGAACGGCACGCCCTTCAGCTTCTTCTTGAATAGGTCTGCAACGGGAGCTTCCATACCGAGCGAGCGTTTGTCTCACGCGACGACGTACCCGTCTTGTTGAACAGAACCACCAGCCTATATATCAAACCGTAAGTGGAGTCTGAGACGCGACGAAAGCCGGCCGGGTACGCACCCTGCTTCTCGAAGTGACGGCGCTTTGCAGACCTGGGCAACGATACCCGTCTGAGTTTAAGGGAGAGGGAGAGAGTGGCCGACATGGCCCAGTTCACCCGCGAACCTGTTTGAATACGTCCAGTGATTCCAGGGCCCTGTTAGTCGTGTTGTCCTACAATGGCACATCATCAGAACCGCAGTGGAATGGTGGCCGCTAGATCACCCCCAACCTCCACGCATTTCAAGTCGTAATCTGGATGGCAGAGTTCAGCATGGGTCATCGTACCGATTCATTGCTACTTATACCGGATCCAGCGACGACAAACATGACGACATGGACGTCGGATAAGGCGTTCAGCCATTTCCTTCTCTCGCTGCGTTGCCCGCCAACGTCGATAATCCGGATCACTGTCATTCATGGTAAGCCTCAGTGGCGTTCGTACGACTTGGCGAGGGACACTGAACTGGTGCCTTCCGTGACAATGACCTCATCGTGAATGCCGGTCGTCTTCACCCTGCTGATCAGGATGTCCATCTCGCTCGGTAACCACGAAGGCAGAGCGATCGTCGCGATCTTATCAAAGAAGTGCTGGACGTTTTCCGACATGTGAAACAGTTCCCGGTGATCATAGACCTGTTGTTCACGGTTCAACCCCGCTCTCTTCGGAAGCCTAATTCGAAGCAGTACCCTTCGGATGCCCGGATCCATCCAGATCGCGTAGATACACGCGACCACATCGTCGGTGAGCCGTTCGGGCATCCCATCCATGGACCACTGCTGCACCTTGTACATGGCTTTCTGGACGTTGTGTGGGAACACCAGTCCCGCACCCAGGCGCTCCCGAACGCTGGCCGACGACGCCGCCAGGACCAGGCGATACACATCGTTAATCGCCATTTGGTGGATCATGGCCCGGCACTGAACCAGCTCCCCCGTCGGGTATGGTACGCCATGCAGAAACCTCAACTGCTTGCAGAGCGTCGACTAGCCGAAACAAACCGTCAGGATCATCCCGAACAACGTCACTCGGGTACGTACTTTGCCGCTTTCGCCGCATCCTAAGAATAAAACGCGAGGGACGCGAGCCTCGCGTTGCCTATCGCGCTCAAGGTTCCTGGTGATTATGACGCTGGCCGAGCGTTCTTTCCTGCGGCACGATGGCTGGCAGCACGGCCTCCGACGACGTTTGTCGTCGATACCCACAGGGACGATAGCTGCCATGCTGGCGAGGTGCTCGGATCGCCAGTACGGGTCACCTGGATCGATCCAATTGCAATTCCAATCACACTATACAAGTAATCGTCGTCTATGCTCCCGACAAAAAGAAAGTCGTACGGCACAAAACCAAAGTCGATAGGCTCTTCGCGCGTCCTGGCAGACGCATGTGACATGTCACCTTTGTTTGTGTACTGTAAACAGCAGCCAATATCGTTCCGGCCGACAAATGAATAATACATGGTCTACGGTACATGATGTTTTCATAGCAGCTGCCATGTGGTTGCATCGTTAGTTTAGTGGTAAAATGTCTCGCTTCCAACGAGACGTCCCGCGTTCGATTCGCGGACGATGCACTACCTTCTTATTTTGGGACAAGCTCGTTTTGTGTGTATTCGTGACACCTATGTTCTCAGCACCTCAGTTTTCCTTAATTATCGTTTCGATACGGTACAATACTAATATACCATGAATAAACATCCTAAACGGCTGGCTGTACTGTGAACGTTTCAGTAACGGATGGTGCATCACGATTGGCGATCAGGACGTCATGTCGGCTAGGTAACGACAAGAACTTCTTCGTTCGCTCGTTCTGGAATGTATACAACGGTTCGATGGGCCCGGGTCGCATGATCCATTCCTGGTCCAGGCCAACGATCGTGCTCATGGAATCGATCTTGCCGTTGGAGTCGGTCCCCAAGTACCGTGCACCCTCGGTCTTGAACGCGACAATACCACCATCAGTACCGGCGCCGGGCGTCAGCTCCACGAGTTCGTACTTCTCCCAGGGCCAGATCGACTTGTCGTCCTGCGTCCGTACTGTAATTGGAACAACTTCCAGTCGGAGCCGCTCCCACTCTCCCACCGCATCTCGATCGACAACCGGCGCCTCGTTGGCCGACGCTGTGCACAGGAATTTACTCGTCCGACGGCTCCGCAGCGTATGCATCCCCGGGTGTTGATACGCGTCCTCGAGCCACCACTGCGCGTCCACACCCGCGTCCTCGAACGATGTCAGTCGCCCATTTCGCCCGACACCCACAAACAACCCGTGGCGGTTCCGCAGCGCGACGACGTCATCCCCATCAACATCGACCACCTGGAAGTACTCCCATGGGCCGGCGACGCTGCGGTCCGCCACATACGTCCCGTTGTCCTCGGCGCACAGATACCGCCCGTAATGCGTTCGGAACGCGACCTGCTTCCAAGGCTGACGGCGTTGGCGGAGGAAATCCATCACGCAAACCCTGTGCGCACCGAACAGTCCGAACTTGGCAGTGGCGTCGTACCAGGAATACACTGACAGAGGCGCAGCGGGCGCGTGCTGCATTCGTTCGCAAAGTTGCGCCAGTGGGGCGGCATCCGCTTAGTTAGTGCCGCATTTAGTTTTTAGAACTGCACCCAGCTACTGTCGGTGGCACTGTTATTCGGAGGTGCCTTCCTCGGCATCGACGCCGGCCCGGCAGCGAACGGGTCGAACGCCATGAACGGTTGTTGGGCGGGTGGGGCAGGTGCGCCGCCGAACTGGGACGGCAACGGTTGCTGTTGGCCAGCGACGAACTGGTTGCTGGCAGGCATCATCATCATTGGTGCGGGGTTCGCCAACTGGGCACCGAAATTGTACCCGACGCTGGGCGCTTGAGGCGGTGGGGCTGCGAACAAACTCAGTAGGTCCGGTTGTGGGGCGGGACGACTTGCTGCAGTTGGCTTTTCGTCAGATGCGGCGAAGGCGTCCCAGGCCGCATGGAAAGGCCCAGCGAACGGGGTCGCCGGACCCGGTCTCGGCCCTTTCGGTTTGCCTTTCTGTGTCGATATCGGTTGTTTCTTCTTCGACTTCCGCCTCGGAGGCGGTGATGGGCTGCTGCTGGCCGTCGTCGTCTCACTTTCATCATCATCGCTGTCCTTTTCCGACGAGGACGCTGAAGACGACGATGGCGATGATTCGAATTCCTCACTGGATTCCGCTCCTGACGGAGGGTCGATAACGACAGGTTTCTTCTTCGATTTCGACTTCGCTGGCAACGATTCCGCCACCGCTTTCTTCGTCGCCTTCGTTCCCGCTTTCGACCGGCTCGGTTTGCCGCCTCTCTGCAGGCACTTGATCTCGTCGATGACCTCGTCGATATCAGGCCTCTTCTCAGGGCTATCACCGCTCCCTCAATACAAATGTTGTTTGCAACCAGCAACGCCTGCGCTTACTCTTCCGTGAAAATGTCTCGCAGCAGACTGTGGAACCCGGACGAGAACGTGCTCGATTTCGGGATCGTCAGCGTTGTCGCGCCCTGGAACGGGTGCCTCAGGAAGGCGATCGCATAGATGATGCATCCGAGCGCCTGTCGGTCGACACTCAGCCCGATTCCTTTGCATGGACGCTGCCGAACAACAGACCCAGATGTCCGCCTTCGGCCCAACCACCTTCCTTTGCCAGAGGTTCGCCATCTCTAGCGAACGTTCAGGACGTCTGGACGTATAGGCGATGACGGACCAACCTGGTGCTCGGTACGACGGTGTCGTATACTTCTGTATGGTCTCCTCCTCGAGCGTGATCTCCTCCTTCGTCCCATACGCCTTGATCCGCGTCGTGCTGCTGCCGAAATCGCACAGCTTCCACGTCTTGTCGCTCGCCAGCAGGACGTTGTCGAGCTTGAGGTCGCGATGGCAGATCGGCTGCGGCTGACTGTGCAACGCCCGGACGCCCTCGCAGATGTCCAGGGCCATGCAAAGGACCTGCTGTTCAGGGAACGGCTGCCCGTGCCGACTGTCCAGATACGACGTCATCGTCCCGCCCGGGCAGAACTCCATCAGCAGGAAGTACTCCACCGGCGAACGGTGCCCGTCACGTTTCGGCCTCGTGATCTTCGTATGCCCTTTGTACCCAATGATATTCTTCGACGTGCACTGTTTCTGGAAGACACGACTGTCGTTGAACCTGCCGATATCGTTGCTGGCATGGAGCGCTTCACGTACCATGACCTTGATCTCCTGTTCGGCAATGTCATTCGTTTCCGAGTCAGCGGCCAGGATTCGCTTCAACGCGTACGCGTTGCCGGACGACTCCTCGACGACCTTGAAGACGTACGCGAACCCGCCTGTCCATCACCGTCAGCATGGCCGGCGCCGGCGACCGGAACGGCGGGGCCGACCTTCGCCAAGTTGCCTCTCGATTTTCATGCGCCGCCCATGGATGTCAACGGAGGCGCCGATGGCGTCCTGCGGCCCACCCTGAACGTTGCCCATCGGCGACGCCCTCGCCGATCAACGCAGCCGCTCGACGCCCCGTCGGAAGGTCTCTCCCTCACCAGTCACACACGCGACTCTATAATCGGCATGTGCCCATGGCTTTAGGCTGCCAAGCGGCAGTACGGTTCAGACATGGTTGACGCTTTAATGTGATCTGGAGTCCGTCAGCGCCAGGAGCTCACGAACCATGACCTTGGTCATGTCGTCCGACAGGTGCTCCGAGTTGGCGATACAGTTCGACGCCAGGATCGTGTGCACGGGCGTGTCCGCGCGCACCCAGACGCGGCCGTTCGCGCCGACCGCAACCTCGAACGGGACCGACGCGCCCAGGGCACCGAGAACAACGCATCGTTCGTCGAGAAGGTCGCGGACGAGCTGGGTGGAACACGAGAACATGTACCCGCCTTTCAGCTCGCCGAATAGCGACTCGCCCGTCATCCACTCTTTCTTGAAGTGCGACGATATGCACGTGAGCTCTGGTTTCATGTCGGCGTTCGCTGAGCAGACCTGCCCATAGACCAGTGTGCCGACAGACAAGTTCGGCCGATTGCGCTTCGTTGCGCCCTGGAACGACAGAACAGGAAGGTGGGCCTCACGACTCGCTCCAATATCAACCCGGTAATGCTCGCCGTGCTTCGATGTGATCACGCCGAGAACCTGTATGCCGTTAGTGCAAATTCGTTGGCAGTGCGCGTAGCTCGAACCTGATCATGCACGGCCGGTGTATACCGTTTCTGGTTCGTTTCAACGGAAGCCGTCATCACTTTCTGTCCCTGCATAAACACGTTAGTGAAACAAATAGCGATCTGACTTGAAACCATGGTCACATTTGGCGTCTTCGCCTTGGAGGCCAACAGCGACAGCGTTCCCGCCACCGTAGCAATCAGCGTACGTTCTGAGCGCATCCGTTAAAGTGCACACGTTCAATATTGCAGCGTCCGGGCATACCGTCTGACTGAACAACGCCAGCGCCTGGAATGATTTTCGCATCGTCGACGGGTGGGATGACCTGGCCCGGGATGACCACGGTGCCGCTGAGATCCATCTCCGCTGCTGCGGACTCCGCCACGGACTGCACGACGATAGGTTAGGCATTTTATGTCCTGGAAGAGTGTTTCCAAACACATTGCACATTGGTGCTGTGTCTGGACGCGTACAACGGTCGGTGCACCGCGTGCGTAGCGCTGGTGATCTGTCATGAGTTATGATGCAGAATCTCAGCCGCGATTTCAGGTGGGCGTAAGTCCCCTGATGCACAGGCCTCTTTATTTACGGATTTTGCACGGTAGTGTCCGTACGGAAGGTCGCGGTCGGTCCGCAATGCGACCCCGCATTGTGCAGTTGCAGGTGGCGCCAGCATGTCGTCGGGGAAGAGAAGGTTGGCGCCAAACGCAAAGCGAGGAAACATGTCAAGCATTTCCGGTTTCCATTCCGCGCTGATAATTACACGCGACATCATAGAGGCCAGCATCCGGCGAACTGGCAACGCTATGAGCCGCTCAGTGTCGACCAGAAGAAGGCATTCTTCAGTGGCGTGCGACCTGTGCGAGCGACACTGCACCAATACTGTGGAGCGAGTCAGGCTGCGCGGGTATACGTGACCAGGAAGAGCATCATTGATGTCATCATCGGCGGTATGCTGTGGGATCCCGAGAACCTCGAAGGCGATACGCGTGCCCGGATGGATGAGTTCGTTGTCTACCTCTGAGGAGACAGACGGTCCCAGCAACTACGAAATCGAAATAAGGTCAGGCGTGGTGAATTTCAAGATAACATCGCAATACTGAATCAAATTCAGGAACCCTGCTCAATTCGACCTTGCCGTAGACCATCTCTCGTGGGAATCTATGGCCAGCGTCACACCATGGTTTATGCGGGTAAGCAGGAACGCCGTCTGCCGGCACGAGCAGTTCACAGAGAGATGGTCTACGGCAAGGTCGAATTGAGCAGGGTTCCTGAATTTGATTCAGTATTGCGATGTTATCTTGAAATTCACCACGCCTGACCTTATTTCGATTTCGTAGTTGCTGGGACCGTCTGTCTCCTCGGAGGTAGACAACGAACTCATCATCCGGGCACGCGTATCGCCTTCGAGGTTCTCGGGATCCCACAGCATACCGTCGATGATGACATCAATGATGCTCTTCCTGGTCACTTATACCCGCGCAACCTGACTCGCTCCAAAGTACATATTGGTGCAGTGTCGCTCGCACAGGTCGCACGCCACTGAAGAATGCCTTCTTCTGGTCGACACTGAGCGGCTCATAGCGTTGCCAGTTCGCCGGACGCTGGCCTCTATGATGTCGCGTGTAATTATTATCAGCGCGGAATGGAAACCGGAAATACTTGGCATGTTTCCTCGCTTTGCGTTTGGCGCCAACCTTCTCTTCCCTGCCGAAATGGACGCAGAAGAGGCACTCGGCGCTGAGAACAAGGTCCGGCTGGTACACATGGTACTGAACGGGGGCGCACAGCATATGCTAGCTCGTGAGAACGCTCGAAGGCCTCCGAATGCCATCGACGACATGCTGGCGCCACCTGCATAACTCTTCTCTATCCTTATATCGGTGAATAAACCGATTCGCACCAGGTACGAGGATCTGAATGGGATATTTGTGAGCGTCGGGATCCAGTTCGAGCATGGAGGCGGCACGGGCGGTGGCGGCCCGCGCCATAAAGAAGGCGAGCGAGACCGAGGTCGTCCTTCCGACCCGGTTGCTGTTCGAGGCCGTCAGCAAAGGCGAACTCGAGCGTGTGCGCGAACTCGCTATCAAGAACGTGAACGCAAACCATCAAGAGGTACCCTTCGTTGTGTCGTCCCCCGGTGTGATGCGTCTTAACCTCGGGAACCAGCGCCATCGTGGGTCGCATCGCACGCCAATCCATCAGGCGGCTGAGCTCGGGTACCTGGACATCTGCAAGGTCCTCTGTGAAGAAGCGCAGGCCAGCATCGCTACAGTCGATAAGGTGGTCGATACGCTGTGCTGGCAGCGCTGTGGTCCGCTGACCCTCGACAGGATGGCAACACGCCGTTCCATTTGGCGTGCGCCAGAGGCCATTACGAAATCGTCAAATACTTCCAGCAGCGGTACGACCCTGACCCGACGCTTCGTAACGCGGTCTGCTGTTTCGTATCCGACTGGCAGGGCAGCAACGTGACAATCGTTTGCAGAGGAGCTATACAGCGTTCCATCTGGCAGCGTTCGGTGGGCACCTGGACGTGATCAAGTTCCTGGACGAGGAGGCGGGCGTCGACCCGCATTGCGAGGATCAGTTCTGGAACACGGCCGCCCATCACGCGGCGTCACGCGGCCACCTCAGCGTCCTCGTCTACCTGTGCGGTACAGCGAAACTGAACCCAGCGTCGGTCAACCGCTGGAAGCGGTGAGGATCGAGCAGGTCCCAGCATTAACGATGGCTGAACGCACACACCACCCGCAGAACGCCATTGCATTTGGCGTGCGCGCATGGGCACACAGAGGTCGCCAGGTACCTGGTGAAGCAGTGCCATGTGGACCCGAACGCGGCGAGCCTGGACGGGTGCACGCCGTTGCATCTGGCGGTGACGAACGGGCACCTGGAGACCACGCAGTACCTGATCGATGGCGCCCAGGTCACCCACGTTGTCGTTGTTGTTGTCACGAAACCAGCGCCCGTCAACACGACGACAGGTGGACCCGAACCCGAAGAACGTCAGCGGTGACACGCCCGTCCACTGTGCCGCCTTCTCAGGCCAGGCAGAGATCTGCAAGTTCCTGTTCGAGAAGGGCCGTTGCGACGTCAACGTTCGGTGGGTGGTGCCGCGCGTGCAGGCGGTATTTGTCGTGTCCCCCGGTCCCGTTAACGAATGGGTCCACCAGGAACGCGAACGGCGACACGCCTGTCATCGTCGCGGCGATCTGGAACCAGCAGGCCGTCCTCCGGTACCTGATCGAGGCCGCCAAGGCCGACCCGTGCCTGAAGAACGAGATGGGGTTCACGGCGATGCACATGGCGGCGCGCGAATGGAACCAGGAGGTCTGCGAGTACATCTGCAAGGTCGCGCCCGAATGCGCCCGCATCCGCGACAACGTACGAAGGGGGTCGACACATCGCGTCCTGATCGCATTGGGCTGACCGCGCGCCCACCCCCTCCCCCAGAAAGGGTTAACGCCGCTGATGGTCGTCCTGAACAAGTGGGGCCAGACGAAAGTCAACCGGATGTTCCTCCACAAGGTTGGGGACCGCCGCGTGTGCGTTAAGACCTTGACCAGACGGTAACGTTCGGGGACAGGAAGGGTACTCGCCGTTCCACGTGGCGTGCGAGAAGGGCTTCGAGGACATGGTCCGGTACCTGTTGATCTGTGCGAAGGATTACGGCGAGCTGATCCACACGCCGGGCGCGGTACGTCGACGTGGCTTGCCTTGGGACGAAGCAGTGCCGCGCTGATCGGCCGTCTGCAGAACGGGGACACGCCGCTGATCGCCGTGATCGAACGGGACCACACGCGCCTGATCGAGCTGCTGCTGCAGAAGGGGGCCGACGTGAACTTCCGGTCCAAGAACGGCAACACGCCGCTGCTGACCGCGATCCGCGAGCAGAACATGAAGCTCGTCAAGATGCTGCTGGCGAACAGCGCCAAGATCAACTACCCGACCGACGGGGACCACACGCCGCTGACGCTGGCGTGCTCCATCGGCAACATGGACTTCATCAACCTGCTGCTGAAGGAAGGCGCCGAGCTGGAGCTCCCGAATCGGGTACCGCACCGTGTGCACAAGTCGCTCGTAGGGCGGCGGCTGACGTGGGCCGAACAGAACGGCGAGACGCCGCTGGTCATGGCCTGCAAGATGCGGAACATGGACCTGATCCTGGCGCTGCTCGAGTACGGGTCGCAGATCAACTACCCGACGACGACGAAGTTCACGCCGCTGATCGCCGCCTGCATGTTCGGCGAGGTCGACATGGTGTCGCTGCTGCTCGCCCGGGGCGCCGTCATCGACATGCCGAACGTGAAGCGCGGCACGCCGCTGGCGGCCGCCTCGAAGCGCGGCCACGCCGACATCGTCCGCCTCCTGCTGAACCGCATCATGTCCAGCAACCTGCCCGTCGACGTGTCGGGCGTCAGCGGGCACACCCCGGTCATGAAGGCGTCGATGCACGGCCACGCCGACGTCGTCCGCATGCTGGTCGACAGCGGCGCCTCGATCTGCCTGCCCGACACGAACGGGAACACGCCCGCGATCGCCGCCGCCAGGAAGCACCACGCCCAGGTCCTGCGCTTCCTCGTCGAGCAGGGCGCCGACGTCGACGCTGTCGGCGAGCAAGGCCATTCCGCCAGGTCAGATCTGGCGCGCGTTCCCACAACACCGTCTGACGTTCGGGAGCAGGGCGTTCGCCGAACGCGACGCCGAGCTGAACGGGGCGATACGCGAGGGCCTGAAGGTGTTCCAGCGGCGAGTACGCGGGCCGATCGAGAAGTTGCAGGCGCTCGGGTACCTGAACGGCGACGAGAGCGTCGTCGACGGGTTCTACTTCGCGTCGGACGTCGTCCCGGTGTCGGCGGTGCCGTCGTCGTTCGCCTGGGGCAAGGTCGTCGACCCTCGCGACTTCCCGATCGGCACGATCCAGGGTGCCCTGGTCGCGCTGGACGCCAGGCGCGACCCGCGCCTTCGTAGGGCGATCGCCCGCGCTCAGGCGCTGACGTCGTCGTCGTTCCCGAACGTGAAAGCGCGTGTGGCCGCCCTGGCGATGTTCGTTGCCAGCGAGCTGGGCGGGACGGCGCTGGCCGACAAGGCGGCGCTGTCGCGCGGCCAGCAGGAGCGCGTTCGCAACCAGCTGGGGAGCGACGTGCTGGCGCTGGGCGCGCTCCTGCCCGGGTACGGCATCGGGCGCACGCGCAGCGTCGTCTTCAAGTACCTGCTGGCGAAGGTCGGCGGGTCGGACACGGCCCTGTCCTGCAGGATCGTGTCGAGGCCCAGCTCCGGGTCCGGTTGGGATCGCGTCGACGACCCATGGCCCTGCGACTTCTGCTGGACCGAGATCGCGTTCGACGACGACGGCCCGTACTTTGTCGTCGACATGATGAAGGTCCCCGGCATGCTCCTGTTCGAGAACAGCAGCGAGGCGGCCGCGTACAGATCCGGGGCCGTGTACGACGACGACGGCGACGTGCCTGGGGAGCGGCAACCGGGCGCGTTCCAGGAGATCAGCGCCCGCGACGAGATCGTGCGGTTCGACGCGGCGGCGCCCGGGGCGAAACGTCGCCGGAAGAAGGGCAGGCGGAAGAAGAAACGCACAGCGACGTTGACGAAGGCGCTGTCGTCTCCGAGGAAGGCGAGCGTCGCCAGCCCGACCTTGGACAACATCGACGAGGGCACCAGCGAGGCCGACGACGACGACGGCGCGGCGTCGAGGACGTCCTCGGCCAAGAAGAAGAAGGGGAAGGCTCCACCTGATGACAGCGAGTCAGATGGGGAAGCGGAAACAACGCAAGGGTCGGATGCGACGTCACCGACGACGAAGGCGGACAGCGACGGGAGCGACAACGAGGTCGACGTGGCGACAGGCCCAGCGTTGACCGAGCAGGCGCAGCTGGAGAAGGAGGAGGAGGAGAACTCGTTGGCCATCGGCGGACGCGTCGACTGGCCCGGCGTGTGGCTCGAGGCGCCCGTCCAGGTCACCAGGTACCCAGTACCGTCGTTCTTCAACGACGCGCAGAAGGAGCAATCGGCGGCTTGGTTCAAGGACGACATGCAGGTCGGTCGCCTGATCGCGTCGTCGTCGTGTCGCATCACATGTGCTAACCCGCCGTCTGGGAGACAGTACTACGCCTCGCTGCGCCACCGATGCATTGAGCGACCGCTGGGCGTCGATCCGGTGACGCGATCCGTCATCCATCGACGACAACCGAACCACGCCCGACTCGACGATTACATTCGGGAGCGCCACGCCGACCTGGGTACGTGCAAGCGACCTCGTGCGCGCCCGAGCCCCTAACCCGTCGTCAGACGACGACGTGCGCCTGTCGATCGTGTTGCAGATCGCGGAGACGATGGAGTACCTTCACACCAGGACGCCGTCGGTGATCCATGGCCGCCTGCGTGTGAAGGACGTGTTCGTCGCCGTACGGGAGCGCCCGATGGTTCGCTTGTTCGACGTGGGCCTGCCGCGACGCGTCGAACCGCTGATCAAGCAGTACCCGTTCGTCGGCGCCGCCGCGTACTACCCTCCCGAGCGGCTGCTGCTGGAGGCGCCGGAAGGCGACCAGGGCGCCGACACCATGGCCGCCGACGTGTACGCGTTCGGCGTCGTCGCCGTCTTCGTGGCTAGCGCGCAGGTGCCCTGGAACGATTTCCAGGTGAGGAACATTCGCGAGTTCTTCGCCGACGGGAAACGCCCGGGCCTACCGGACGATTGCACGCGCTGCTCGTCCTGGAAACCGGTCATCGAGCGATGCTTCGAGCCCGACCCGGCGGAGCGCCCGTCGTTCACGCAGGTCATTCGGTTGTTCCAGCAGTACGCGAACAAGATCAACGACGAGGCGTACGTCACGACTACGCCGACGGCGGCAGCAGCAGCGTCCCGGTCGTCGCCCTAAACGACATGAGTTGATTACGCAAGGCGCTCGGGGCCATCGTAGAACGACTTGATGAGTTGGTGCATGGTGGGCGGCCTCGTGTGCTCAATCCGCAGGCGCCGCCCGGCGTCGATCGTGGTGACCAGGGCCAGTACAGGCTTTTGTCGCGCGGCATGGATCAGCTGGGAACGTGTCGTTCGGTCAGCGCGAACGAACGCTTGCAGCGAACAGGACAGAACGGTCGTGAACGCCAGGCAGGAGAGCTCCATCTCGACGGCGTCGGTCCCGTCGTCCGCCAGGCACATCGCTGGGGTGCATTCCATGGGCTCGTGGATCTAGCGCGCCGCATGTCAGACGCAGGCGATGATCTGGCAGCGAAGGGCGCACCTCGGCTAACGTTGCCAGCGCAACGAACATGCTGGCGGCACGGCGAGGTCGTTCGTGCAGCGTGGTCAGCGTGTACAGAGACGTGGAGGCGAGCAGGCCGGTCTCCAGCGAAACGTTGACGAGCGGGTCGTTTGCACATTCGAACAATCGCGGCGACAGCGTCGATCGAAGACGACACGCGAATAGTGTCTGACCTGAGAACAGCCGCCGCAAGTCACCACCTGACCTGCGAACCAGCATCGGAATCAGTTACCTGGCTGCCAAGCCTGGCACTGGTACTCGTTCAGGACGACATTCACGACAACGCCGGACCCGTCTTCGACGCTGGCCTGCCTCAATTGCCTGTCGATCGAGGTTATCGATGCGACGAACGAAACGTGGACGAGAGGCGCGTCCGTTTCTCGCGCCCGATGGCAAATCTCGGCCAACGTTAGGCGCTGCCCGTCCAGGTCGACGCCGTCCATATACAGGTCGACGGGATGCTGGGACGTCGACATGGCCTGGGTTAAGGCAATACCGGGTTCCTTCAGCTCGTGTCTTGGTAGGGAAGAAATCAGGTCCGCGTCAGGATCCATGATGATCTGCACGATGGTCGCATCGGTCGATTCGACAACGGACGCGCCGGCCAGGCCCATCTCGCCGTACGACGACCTTCTGGGATCCAGTACGACGCCTTTCACGAGGCACCAGTCGCCAACTTGAACCAATCGCATGACGTCGGCATGTTCGCCCCATGCGAACCAGTATGTGGCTTGCGATGACGACGTCGTCAGCACCAGGCAGGTGCCATTTCTGCCTTCCGATCGCCCATCGCGACGCTTCGTAACGCAGCCGATAAGAGCATTGTCCTCGAGCGCGACGGACGACATGGCAATTTCTTCGACGATCAAAGGCGTGGGTAGGATTCGCTTGCCAGCGAGACGCGCATCACCGATACGAAGGACGGTTCGCGTGGCGGTCCAGTTTCGAGCCGCAGTTTGGAACCGATTGTGGACGAACGCCTGACGATGGTGGTCCCCGTCCACGCTGGCAACGTCAACGATGAGCGGAGCGGAACAATGGACACCGTCGAAACGAACACGACAGCGAAGGCCGTGCGACGCGTTCAGGTCTTGCAACGGTGCCCATTGTGTCGATGCGACCGTCTGCATCGCCATCGTCTGCGCCTCAGCCCGAATGATCGCCGGCGTTATCCCCGATCTGAACAGATCATAACTAGGCGTACAGCATAACAGGCGGCATGCAGAAGGCGGCGTACGACGAATACCGATGCAGGAGTGAGAGAACGAGCATCCAGTCGTTCGGCCAGGACGGGTTCGCCCCCTTCTCCAAGCGGTCAACATCGCGCACGGGACACTGCAATGCCACATCCCACCTCAGCGCCTTCCTTGCTGAAACACCGCTGTATCACGCGATCCAGATCGTGCACGACATCTCGGCGAAGGCGGACGCCACCGTCCGTAGTCGACGACATCAGGTGGGACCCTTCTTCCGCCTACCTACATACTCCGTGCGGCCGAGGAAAGCGCTCGCCTGGCGCGAACAACACCCGTCTCAACTTTCAACTGCAGCTGCAGGGCCGATTGACTGTGGCCAGTTACCCCGCAGCTGCAGCTGGGGAAGTGGGGGCGACTGTATCCAGTGGCCGCAACTGCAAGGCCGACTGTAACCAGTGACCGCAACTGCAGCTGGGGGCCGACTGTCTCCAGTGCCCGCAACTGCAGGCCGGCCGACTGTAACCAGTGACCGCAGCTGCAGCTGGGGACTGTATCCCAGGAAACTTTCGTCTGGAGCGGCGCATGAGACTTGATCTTTTGTTTATGGACAGCAAGGGTTGGGATTGTTCGACTGCCGGACGAAGAGCTGGAGGAATGAGGCCACGAGGTCGGGGCCGAGGGCGTCGCCGACGACGTCCTCGATGTAGTTGGCGATCTCGATGTGGCGTTGCGCGGCGGACGGAAAGGCGACCCCGTTGACGCGGTTGCTGACCGATAGGACGGAGCGGGGCATCGGCGGACCACACTCGCAAGGCAAGGAGGGCCTGGGTTTGATCTGGTCCCATAGACCCGGGGCTTGATCGTCGAATTCAAGCGGCAGGTACCGGGTCGCGAGCACGTTCGTGATGAGCGCAGTGATGTCGATCTCGTGAGGGACGATAGCGTTGACAAACCCAATAAGGACGGCGACGCGACGAGCGGGCGGCCAGTGGAGTGGGACTGGCGGGGCAGGGACGTCGTAGAGAGCCTGCCGAGACCTCAGGCCGGTTGATTCCCAGCACACCGACAAGCTAACGGAGGCGTCGTCGCCTTCCGCCATGACGTGATGGAACCTGCGCAAACGTTCGGCCGAGGCATCGTCACAGTCTGCTGAACGGAAACGGACCAGTATGACGGGATGAAGAGGGCGTCACCTGGTTCTAGCACGACCTCATACGCCTGCAGTGACGCTGCACTAGGGAACATGTCGGTATCGACCCGAGCAACACGCTCGCGAGACGGGTCGAGCCGGAAAGAAGCCTGCGACTGTCGTGTGCTGGGATGAAGTCGCGGGTACAGGTACAAGCCTGCGTAACTCTGCACAAGGCTGTCATCCAACAGCACCGGCAGTGACGTTTCGGGGCACAGGATGGCCGCACCTCAGGAGGGAACAGAATGAAACGCTTCCTCCCTGAAACTTGTACGTATGTCTGGAAGGAGCGTCAGTACTGTCCGCGTGTGCATGTGAAGACGAGGTGCAACGCCATTGCGCATTACGTTGTGAGTGACATCGTAGTGCGTTGGCGTTGATACCGGCGCCTTGGTCAGCCAAACGTTCACCTCCACGATGTTCCGGTTCACGAGTCCGGCAAGACCACCAATGTCTCGCTTCATCGCTACAGGCAGGTTTCGTCCAGGAATCATGGCGTAATACAGATGCCTGCGGGCGCTGGTGAACTCCTCCACTGTGATGTTTCGTTGCGTCCAGGGCCGGGTCCAGATGACCCCTGGCAACGAGCCGAAGGGTTGCACCCGACTATGCAATTGGACGGTGGGGGACCGCGGGACGTGCACCGTCACCTGGTCGAGGTGTCGGCTCAGGTATCGGCGATCGTTCCATTTCGTGAACGCCGGCCAGGGCGCGACTGATGGAAGGTCGCGTAGGACGACGGGTTGCGACTTGGCCTCGACATCGGCCATGAACGTTGAGGAGTTGATGCGCCAGGTAGGGACAGGATGTGATCCCGGCCATACGCGCAGAGGGAGAATGCCAGTCGATGGCCGCCCTTGTAGCCATGCGACGAAGACGGCCAGCACCAGCCCAACGACGATCTGTGATGATTGCGCCATCTACCTCGACCTGGGGTACCTTCCGTGATCGACTCTGCGCGTTCCATCATCGAGATACCACAGAGGGGCGTCCTATCGCGGCAGGCCAGCTGTGCACGTAACGTCGTCGACCGGCGACCATTGCAATGGCGTCACATCCACTCCAAAGGTCGCGAGTCGTCATCAGCGTACCGGGCGAGGTGGCACGCACGACCGCGTTATCTGTCACAATGAACATGAGGCGCATTATCCGCTTCATTTTAGTGTGTTTGGGGATAGTAGTATGCGTTCGTTTAGCGGCTGGCGACCCTCCTGATCTGCCCGACCCATTCGTCGACGAGCTGCTGGGTGTCGCCGGCCATGTAGAACCGGCGCCGGGTGTTGTTCGGGATCACCTCCATGATGAACTCCCGGCCCATCTTCTCCAGCGCCTCGGCCCGGTCGATGGCCCGCGCCGAGCACTCGGTCAGGTCGATCGACCCGTTGGCGTTCAGCTGCCAGTCCAGGCCGGCCGCATCCTGTTGGCAACACGCTGAGCACCGGCCCGGTTTGGGAACGCCCATGCGTCCTACCTGGCGTCGATTGAAGTACAGGATGACGCGCCGCGTCTCGAGCATGACAAAGTAGCGCAGGCGCCAGGGCTTCGTGCCCTGGTCGCCGCCGCGCTTCTCGAAGAAGTTCTCCATCGTCCTGTCCGCCTGCCTGAACTTGGCCAGCGCCTCGCACCAGGCGTCCCGGTTGCCCGGGTCGGTGGCGATGAACACGAACGGGCGCTTCGCCTCGGCGTGGTACAGCTCGAAGGCGGCGTCCTCGCCCGACTCGCTCGGGAACACGACGACGTCCTTCAGCGGGATCGACTTCTTCGGGTGCGACGACGACCGCTGCGCGTCCGCCTTCAGCTTCCAGCTGCACAGCTCGCGTTTCGCCGCGTTCACCATGAAGAACATGGACTGCAGCTGCATGAACGTCGACCCCTTCATCTTCAGGTACCCTTGCATGGCGCCGGACCCGACCAGCATGCCGGACGTGCCCATGCCCATCAGCATCGTCGCCTTCTTCATGCTCGACGAGCTGGCCGGCGCCGCCTCCGCGTCCGACGACGTCGGCGACACCATCCGCTGCCTGGGCGACGCCTCCGGCGCCTCGGCGGCGGTCACATGGATCTTCAGCAGCGCCGTCTTGACCGCGTCGTCCGCCGGCGCCGCCTTGTCCATACTGACCGAATCGAACTGTTTCGCGTCGCCCATCGATTCCGGCAGGTGCTCGGCCGCGACCTCGTCGTTCGTCATGAACGTGTTCGCGTTCGACGAGTCGACACAGTCGCGCTTCACGGCCTGCATGACGTCGCGGCTCTCCTCGAGGCTGGCGTCGACAGTGGACCTGGCGCGAACCGCATCGTTGCGCACGAGCTCGTCGAGCGTGAACGGGTTCCGCACGCCATGCTGGCCGCGACGCTGCGACAGCGCCTTGGAGTGGGCGACAATGTCGGCGATCCACGACTGCGTGATGGCGTCGCTGGACCCGGCCAGCAGCAGCGACTTGATCGGCGACTCGACGTGGAACGACCCGCCGCCGGCGCTCTCGCTGACCTTGATGTCCTGCAGGTCCAGGACGTACTTGACGCGCATCTGCCCGGTGCGCCCCTCGGCGCCGACGATCAGGTCGTCGAACATGAAGAACGTGTAGACCTTGCCGCCGTCCTTCTTGTTCGCCGTCGTCAGCTTCTGCAGGGGGCCGTACCGCACACAGTACCGCCCCGGGTAGACCAGGTTGACCTTGCCGCTGAACAGCTTCTCCTGGATCGAGATGACGCGCGACCGCGCCTCCGACAGCAGCGCCTCGCGGTTGACCTGCTCCTCGGCGCTGGCCAGGTTGCCGACCAGGCGCTCGGCGGTCGCGACGAGCGGGTCGGCCGGCGGCGCCAGCGCGACGAACCGGTGGACGACAACGCGCAGGTCCTGGAAGTGGCGCAGCGGGCGGTCCAGCATCGCCTTGAACATGATGCCGTCCGACGCCTCGTTCAGCTCGATGAGGTCGACGAACGCGACCCGGCGGCGGATGGCGGCCTCCAGCGACTTCATCGAGAACACGTGCTCGCTGGCGAAGATCGTGTACAGGCGCAGGTACGCCAGGTGGGCCTGCACGTGGCCCAGCAGGCCAGACAGGGCGGCGGCCGGGTCCAGGCCCGCCGCCTGACGCGTGGTGCGCATGGCGCGCTTCAGGTCGATCGCCGCCGCCAGCAGGTCGCTCCAGTTCAGGAAGATGGCCTCCATCTCGTTGTCGCCGAGGACGCGCGGCTTCCTCGACAGGGCGTGGGACGCGCGCGCCACCCGAATGTACGTCCGGTCGACGACGCGCAGCAGCTTGACGTACTGCGATTGCAGGGCCAGGAGCAGGTGCACGGTCTGCACGTCGATCGGGATGTTCGAGTTCGCCAGCTCGTCGACGACGACGGGGCCGGGCGCCGCCGCCGCCGCTACCGTTTCGCTGCCGACCGGATCGTCGAGCTCGGCGGCAACTTCCCCGGGCGTCGCGTCGACGCTGGTCTTGTCCCAGAACGCGTCCACGAGCGCCTCCTTCCGCAACGCCTGATCGACCAGCGGCCCATGGTCCTTCTCTGGAAGGGGCGGCGCGGTCGCCTTCGCGCTGTCGACTTTGCTGTCGTCTTGATCGTCGTCGTCGTCGTCGTCGTCGTCGTCATCGTCGTCACTGGCACGGTGCCGACTGTGCTGGGAAACGGGGACGAACTGCCCCGACTGGAACTCGTGTTCGCTGCCCAGGCCGTCGTCGGACGTGTCGTCGTCCTCGTCCTCGTCAGAGTTGTGGGCCGAGATGCCCGACAGGCCGTCGAACAGGCCGTCGTCGGACGACGGCGCCGAGAACATCTGCGTCGACAGCCAGCTGGGCACGTTGCGGGCCGGGCGGGCGCCGAAGTCGTCGGCGAAGATCGTGGCGATGTCCTTGCCGTCGGCCATGGCGCCGACGACGCCCCAAGCGCAATACACTGGATTTGACGAGAGCGCCCGGGATATTTCCAGAGAGAATCTGCTGCCCATACTCGAACGATCGCCATCCTGGAAACAGCTGGATGCAGGACAGCCGGGCGCGTGTGCAGGGCGAAACGTGTGCGGTCGGGCCACGTACGCTGTGCAGAGCGACGGTCGTTGCACGTGGGGCCAACGTAACTCGCGACGCTGGTACCTGTGTCGCTAGACGGCAGGCAGGTACCGTCGCGTACGATCAATATGGGCGACGCCAGCCCCTAATATAACAACGATTAGGTGGCGCTCCCAGGTTGCATTACATAGTGACAAGTACCGTAATGCCAGCAGGGCGATCGTCGCAGGCGTACAGAGTGTAACTCGCGGGGCGGTTGGTTGCACTTAGCGATGGGGCGAGGTGGCGCACGGATTGGCAAGGAGGTGAAAGGCGCCGGCGAGATCACCGACGACGGCAGCGGCAGCAGCAAGGGCGATGACGTGACACAGGTCGACAGCGACGCCGAGCTGGCCCAGGCGACGTTCGACGAGAATGCCAGGACGACCCAGATGCAATTGCAGCGCATGCGGGAGGGAATTCGGGAGCACACCGCCCTGCATCGAATCCACGCTCGGCGACATGACGTTCGTAGGCGTTCCCGCCTTCGCTGCGAGGTTCGCGACCGGGCCCTCGTCGATGGGCGCATCGCACGCGTCGAGCTCGAGCGACGTACCCAGATGCAAACGTGCTTCCGAAGCGAGATTCTCGAGCGGCAACGCCAGGCGGAGCTGATGGCGCGACACGCGACCGGGAGCCATGCGATGTCCATGCGGGGCATGATCACGACGTTCGTCGGCCCCGATCGCATGTGTGCCGTCTGCCAGGAGGGCGACCAGTTCCTGAATCGCATGCAGGGCGACTTCGAGGCGGAGCGCGCCACCATCGCCAACGAATTCCAAGACGCGCAGCGGGAATTCGCCGATGTTGGCAGGGAATGCTCGGTCAGGACCGCCAACGAAGACGAGGACGCGCAGCAGAAGCTGGACATGGCCAGGGAATCGCTGCGGTCGTCGAACCTGGAGCAGATCAACGACCTGAAGGTGACCCTGGACAAGACGATCAGCGACCTGGAAGCAAAGTTCGACGCAGCACACTTCGCGTACGTTCAGAGCACCGAGGAGCGCGCCGGCGAGTTCAAGACACTTCAGGACAACGACGCGATGCTGTCGGCGGATATCGACAGGAAGCTGAAACGGAACGAGGCGTTGCAGGCGGAGATCATGTTGTGGAGGAAGAAGCTGGCGACGAGCTCCAACGATTCCGAACGGCGTAACAAGGCGCTTCGCGCCGAACGCGACACCCTGCACGAGCAGCTGTTCAGAATGAAGGAGGGCATGGCCAAGGATCGTGATAACGCCTACAGGCAGCTGCGGCAGCTGACGAGAACGTGCCGCGATGCGCGTCGGGATGCCAAGCTCCGACTGGACCAAGCGACCCGGATCGTGAAGCAGGCCGAGCTCGCGTCGAAGATGTCGGCAACGGGAGCAGGCGTCGACGGTGACGACTTGCTGCGCAACGAGTTGTTCTCCCTTGATGAGGATGACCAGGGCGACAAGCGATCATTGTTGGCCGCGTTCCAGAAGAAGTTATCGGGAGCGATGCTGACACGACTGTACGCCAAACGAGAGAGGGACGCCCTGAAGAAGGAGAATGAGAAGTTGAAGGAGGTGCTGAAAGGGTACCTGGAGGCAATTAATGTGACGCCGGTGGCGCTCGACCAGAACAACTCGCTGATGATGGTGAACGGGAGAACGAACCTGGTGCGGCCCCTACCGAGGAAACCGGGCCGGGTGACGGCTGTTGACGGCAACGCCATCATCAACAACATGGTCGCCATGCAAGGCGCTTCATGACTGTAGTGTTTCTAAATACAAGCGTAATCGACTAATCGTTCCGGCAAGGTTCTGATGTCGGGATATGTAGTATAAGGCACATTGCGAAGGTCACGACGCGGAACCTGACGTCGTGATCAAAGCCAACATTGCCTGCGAGACCTGATGACACGCAATATCGACTGACGGGTCGTTTGCCTTGGCGAGAAACAGAGCGTCCAGTTCCTGTCGTAGGCCGCGAACAAGAACGGCGATCCGGGCCGGCGCTTTGAACTCGATCCATCCGTCAACGATGATTGTACTGCGCTCGTGCGACACGTCGACCTTGCCGCCGAACAACAGAAGGGCATATCTGGCCTAAATGTAAGTTGACGAACGTTGTAGAGATGCACTACGATGCATACGAAGGAACCATGCTCGCATCGTACACGAACAGCTTCGACGTCTGCCGCTGTTCGTTGTACACGATCCAAGGCGATTGGAAATGGTTCACCGAGAAGCAGACGGACGATGGGTGGATGAAGACGCGCTCGCCATCCTTACGGAAGAACCGGATGGATTTGGGATTGTGGGTCTTGGGCAGAGCGCCCGTACTGACTTGTGCAAACCGTGTCTCGGGATGCTGAACACGCAGAACGTTCGGGTACAGGCCAGCGCAGATGATGGCCGTTATAACCGAGACGTTCGATGCGTTCCTGTCATGATGTTCCGCAAGCCCAAACACGCTGGTGAGGTTGGTGGCTAGGTGGCGACACGAGTTAGATCGTGCATGGTGACGTGGGTCACAGACAGTACATTTTGAGGCGTTCTTGGACGACCTCTGAATGAACCCAGCTGAACGTAATGATTCGACAAACTGTTTGCAAAGGTCGAACGCGGTGGAAACGGTCATGCGAGAAACGAAATTCTCATCGCAGAAGTCGCGCTCGGCACATTCACCCGATTGTCGCACATCAAGCCAAGCAGTGAACATGTTCAGCAAGGCCATGTGGTCAGAGATAGACCCCCCAGCGAATTGTTTGCGAGCCGCCTGGGCAGCATCACGTTGGTCAGACGGCGCAATGAACTAAAAACGATGGGTCAGTTAACGTCTTAGTGGTGATGGAACCGTTTCTACCGGGGAACGAAGCGACAGAAATGAGGCGATAACAAGGATAGGCGAAACGCAGTCGAAACATGCTGCAAAGATAAGCATTTTTCCAAGACGGACATCCATGGGCAGAACAGCAAGATGACGTCCCAAAGGAGTGAGCTCCTCATCCTCAGCAGTTAACGCACCTGAATGACGAATTCAGTCAGAATACGGTTAAGGGAATATAGGATTTACGGCAGCAACCTATTGTCTGAAGCGTGGAAACGGCTCGCCTGATAGAGGAGACAGGTGGTGGTTCAAGCGCTTCCTTTAAAAGCTCCCCAAGATTGTTACAGGGAATGTTAGCCGCTTTCAGCTGCAGGCAAACTTGATCAAGTGACGTCCGGTGAAGTTCTGGCCGATGCTGATTAGGCATGGCGTTGAATGCCGCTCTTCGATACAGACGAAGGCACCTAATAGGAGTATTTAGAAATCAGTAGGGCAGCAACATACTCTGACCTACAGTCCTGCCTTGACACGACCTGCGCGCCCTTTGCGCTGTTCAGCATTGGCTCTGGAGACCAATGTATCTACAAGACTATGAACAGAGTATATAAGAAACATAGAGCCGGTTCGCGAACGCAATTTACAGGTCGAGGTCGCGTTTCGCGTCGAACTGGCTCTCCTTCATCCTGCCGGAGTCAACGACAAACTCCACGTCGTCAACAGTAATTGACGTCTCGGCAATGTTGGTTGCGAAGACAATCTTTCGTATTCCCGAGCCAAATTTAGCAAACACTCTGGCCTGGTCTTTTGTGGACAGCGATCCATGCAGGGGAACAAGTGCGAAACCTTTCGATGGTATCCCGCTTCGGTCAAGTATCTTTCGAAACTGAGAACGGCCCATCAGCGGAAGTATTAAATGGTGAACCACGACCACGCCAACCTCATTGATCGAAGCGTTGATCTCCGCTAGGCCCGACAGGAAACAAAGTATGCCTCTGCGATGCAGAAGTCATACGCTAGCACTTCCAATTACGCCATAAGCAGCCGCACCCTGCACTTGGGTAGGTGTTCACAATCCACAGAAGAGCCTGGCCGAGCAACTCGGGATTAAATATGTCAGGATCGAGCAGTGATGCAACTTCCAGCGTCTTGGCGGAATAGGGTTCTGCATACGTTACTTCACAAGCGGTCGAGACGTCATGACTAACAGTGGATTGACCTGCCCCTGTTTGGATGCTTGCATCATCTTGCCTGCCTCCAGATCGCTTCACGTATCGCGACGATGGGTGGTACCCTGAGAGCAAGGGTATCTGGGTCTGCTGAGAACAGACGTATCCCACGCGGCACCCACCGATTGCTTCGATTATGTCTTCAACGTAGCGGACTTCAACAGGAAACGTTCGCCCTGGAACATTGACAACAGGACAATCTACAAAGAGCTTTCGTTCGAATAGACGCAATGTGATGATGTGGACACACAAACCAGCGAAGTATGAGGCGAGTAGCGAAGCATTGACAGTAGCCGACATCAGGACGATCGTTAAGTCGGTCCGCGTTGCAAGCAGGCGGCGAAGGATAAGCAGCAAGAGGTCGATTTCGACAGAACGTTCATGGACCTGCGCAGAGGTGAAACGAGACGAAAACAGAAATTAACGTCAATGCCGATACCTCGTCCAGCACGACATGGGAAACTCCCCTTAGTTCGGGATCGGACATCAGCTGACGGCTGGATAAGAAATTAAGTTGCAAGCCGTGCAACGCAGTCATAGGCGGATGCTTCTTACAGAAGTATACCATTCGTGACGAACTCAAGGCGCGTTTCATAGGTAACCTTCGACTCCAAACGAATCCTGTAACCAACCAGTTGCCCGACCTTACAGAAACCCGTTCAGCACACTGACGGTGCACACGATGAACGATACGCCGACCTTTTGGCAATGCTCTGTTGCAACTCTGGTGGCAAGACCCACGGCGCTGATACGCCTTGGTTGTGTACAAACAACGCGGCACGTTGACCCGCGTCCATGTCCAAGTGCATTCTCCACGATCATGGATGGGATCTGCGTCGATTTCCCACTACCCGTCTCGGCGCATACAACGATCACACGATTGTTCATGACACGCTCCAGGATCAGATCGCGGCACTTAAAGACTGGTAGCCGCCTTCGCTTCTTCAGCAATTCCTGGTAGTCCTCAGACGACGACCGCGACTCGTACTCGCGCTTCAACTGCATGTCCAGAACAGGATCAGGGTTAAGCTTCTTCTCAAGATTCCGTTTGGGCTTCTCTGCATGGGTGCGTTTCGCGACGGTTTCTTCAACCTAAAACCAGTCAGTGGGCATCTTCACGACAGATTTAATGGGAACGATCCCTACTCGATCCACAAGCCATTCGTCTGGCCAAGCCAGCCGAACGGATTTCAGGGCTTGTTTGCCATTCGATCGAATCCACTCGACGATATCGTGGGTGAACGGAGTTCCAATTAAACTCGCCGAATGACGAACGATCTCCTGCACCAGACGCAGGCGCTCTTGCGTGGACAGAGTGCTGGAGGTCACGTCGATGACTGGAAGTTCAAGCGGGTAACGAGACCCAGAAGGCAAGTCGATGCGAAGCAGAGAACCGTCGCCAAAGACAGACGATAGCGAAACAGTCCAAGAATCGGGTCCGCCTCGGAAGTCGGACTCGTAGATTGCTTCGAGGGCCACCAGCTCCCCGGCAACATCGTCCTCCACAGCGATATCATCATCAGGTCGCGCTAAGTCTGGGCACAAATGGCGAACCATTTCGCACCATAACCATAGCTTCCCTAACATATCATGCAGTCAGCATCGCACGCAACGCGACCAGAACGTGAATAACCTTCTTCGAAACTGTTGAAATCATTGGCAGCCTTCTGACAAGCCCGCCTCGGATACCCCAGGCGTCGCAGCCGGTCAAAGAGCGGCAATTCGGCAACGTCGACGTCACCCGAGACTTCAACTCTGAACGCATCGTCACGAGCGGCAAATCGCTACACAAAGCCGATAGTTCAGTCCCAAGGGATGTTCGTTTAATGGATGCTGTTGTCACCTTTGGTAGACGTTGCTCGGGAATGTTGGTGACCAACCAGTCGATGGCGCGAGATTCAGACGCTAGGGCATCGGATCCTGCAGTAACCTCTGCCACCTGGACGGCTGCTGATACGTCTGCCCGCGCGAACCCCAATGACCGCAAACGTTCTGACAAAGCGTCGAGATCGTCTTTCGAAAGAGACCCAGACGATTGCGAGGTGCCGCGATCAGCAACGTTCTCTAGAACGCGTTCCACCATCTGCCTGTGCTCAGCGTCCAGCGCGAGCTTGACCGTCTTCTTCGACCTGAAATGTTCACGCGCTTCCCTGTCATCGCCGTCAGTATGGACGGAAGGCGTCCAGCGGGCAGGGTACTGACTTGCGATTGCTGGACCGGTTTCGTTCCGTTTCAGCGGCCTGCCGGTCGAACTCGCTGGCGAATTTCGACGTGGCCGAGACGGCCGGGTTCGGTGAACTGAGAGAAAGCCATGCGGTCTTGTACGGTTCGGGCAGCTTGCGTCTGTGACATCAATAAGGACAACGTACCGTCCGAACGGCGGTCGAATGATGCAGAACGTTACTCGTAGGCAAGCGGGCCGACCAGGCTGAACAGGGCGAGCAGGGCCGCGTGCTCTTGCGCGAGCTCGAACGTGGCAAACGACTCGTTCGTGCAGAACGCCATGGTCTTGGCCGCGTTCTTCGCGTCAGGCAGGCGAATACGCGCGCGGTACTCCGCATTGGCGCTGTCCGCCCGGGCGCGTTCGACGATGGGCGCGGGGCGCTTCATCTTCTGGCACTGCTCGCGCAGCAGCTGCCGCGGCAGGCGCTGCCAGTCGGCAATGACCACCCCGGATGCTGTCGTCACATCCGCCCGCGCCAGTATCACCTGGTTCTTCGTCTGCTTCGTGCGGCGCGGCCGACGCACAGGCGCGTCTGCCATCGAACGCCGCCGCGGACAACTGCAGCTGTTTGTGCGAACACGCCTTCGCAGCAGGAAGGTAGCAACTCGTCAGTGCTGCGCATTCCAGCACGATGACCACCCGTGTGGACAGACGTGGTAGCAACGGTTGTTTGCTAAGGGTGTGGGTCACTGGATCGCGGGTCATGTTCGAGGATGAGACCGGCGCTTTCAAGGTTGTCTCGTTTCCGCTCCGTTGGCGTTTGGAGGTGCACGTTGAGGGGGGCCGGGGCATCAGGCTAAAATATCGTGGTCAACAGTACCGTACCATATAGTACTTCGTCGATGTTTATGATGGTGCCCGCGCTGCTGTGGCTCTGCGCTGCCCACCTTGGAGCAGCGATACTGCTCGTCGAGCGACCGGATGGATCGCAGGCCACTGTCTACGATGCGCCGTTCTATTTCGCGGGGCAGGGCGCTCTCAATGGGACCGTCGTTCGCCAGCCGCTGCCGTCAGCGTCGTGCGCGATGGATGCCAGCCGGACGACTGGGAGCATTGTCATAATCGACACCGACGCGACGGGATGTCAGCTGGATCGGTGGGCGTCTGAGTGCGAACGAGTCGGGTGCCTCGGCATCATTGTTCATAGGTTCGCCAAACCGTCGCCCAACTCTTTGCGATGCATTGACCGGCGGCTGTAGGACCATTAACTCGTTCACGGCGGGGATGGCAGCCTGGATGTGGTCGCCGCACCGCTACGTCTTCAGCCGGCGGTTCACAAGCGTCGTAGTCGTCGAGGTCAGCAACCCAGACGGCCGGCACATCCTGGACGGGATAGCAATGGGCACCACCAGTAACGCAGCGTGATCCCCGACACACATCCCGAAATGAACGTCGTCGTCCGACAGATGTGACGCAGGTCGCCCCTGCCGAAAACCAGTTCAAGCCCGTCTTCATGTCGCCGCTCCTCTGGGCCACGTCGATTCTGGTCGCCACCGTATCCGTCACCAACACGATCGCGGCCGTCTACCGCCTTCTGCAATGGATGATCTGGGCCGACCCGTCGGCGAAGCCCATGAAGTGCCTGCACCTGATCCCGGAAGCCATCTGCAACCTGTGGAGGTTCCTGTCCGCTCTGCACCTGGCCCTCCAGTCTCACCTCCTGGTGTACGACCTGTACACGCTGTTGGCAGACAGGTAGGCACCGCCCTTCTGCATCAGCTGCGTCGCCCCGGTCTGAATGCGGTTTTAGTCAACTGTACGTTGGGTTCCTTGGCGTTCTGGCACTCAGCGAACTCTTCAAACAGTCAGAGGAGCGGGCTGACTTGTCCAGTCACTCCCGCCTCCGGCTCGCTTACGTATGGGCATGCGCATTGCTAGGGATAGCCGGAGTCGTGTTTCATATCGTGGAGTTCACCTGGCGACAGCTGCTGGACCATACGGTCCTCGGCGTCATATTCTCTACGTTGAAGTTCATGATCGGGGCCCCGTTCATCGTTAATGGCTGGCGGCTCGTCCGGCGCATTCGACAGTCAGAGGACTGCTCAACGGCCAACCAGCAACGTCGCGAACGATTCGCACGCTTCGTGTTCTACACCGGCGTCGCCGCTGTTGTCGACTTCGGGAACGCGTGCCTGTTCCCAGTCTACGTACGCTCGTCGCAGACGCTCTATATCGGGATCGTTGGCGACTTCTTCACCGGGACGATCGTCTCCGCCTTCAGCATTGCGACCATCCGCCCACCAAACACCGATGGCCGTCTGCCAACGTCCACTGCACTACCAACGGGATCTGTTCCCGTTAGGAACCGCACGTAACATCAATAAACAGGGAATCCCCTCTTGCAAAGATTCTACCAGGATCGAGAGAGTACTTAATAAGCCAACCATTATCGTCGACGTTGTACAACTGATGTGGATTTTGGTGCTATGTGCTGTCCACGTTGGGACGGCGACGCTGCTCGTGGAGCGCCACGATGGATCGCCTGTGACCGTGTCCGACGTCCCCTTCTACTTCGCGGGTCAGGCTGCCCTAAACGGAACCACTGTCCGCCAGCCTCTACCGTCGGCGACGTGCACGATGGACGCCAACCTGGCAGCGGGGAGCATCGTCGTGATCGATACCGATACGACTCCATGCCAGCTGGACAGATGGGCATCGGAATGTGAACGCGTTGGTTGCCTAGGCATCATTGTGCACGTGTGAGTTCGGATGCCACAGGTCTGTACTCTCGATGTACCGACCGCGCTGCGCAGGACGATCAATTCGTTCACAGCGGGGACGGAAGCGTGGATGTGGTCCCCTCAGCACTACGTTGTCAGCCGTCCGTTTACGACCGTCACAATTGTCGAACTCAGCCGGGCAGACGGCCAACGCGTCATAGACGGGATCGCAATGGGGGCCACCAGTGCGTTGCGGATCGTGTCCCTCTTTCCTTCGCGCCGTCTGACAAAATACTTGGCCAGGGATAACCCAGGTCGCTCCTGCGACCAACCCGTTTGAACCCGTGTTCACGTCCCCGATCTTAAAGGCGACCTCGATCGTCGTCGTCATCCTGGCCGTCAGCAACGCGTTCGCGGCCATCTACCGCCTCGTGCAGTGGCTGGTGCGGGCGGAGTCGGCCGCGAAGCCCATGAAATGCTTCCACCTGATCCCGGAAGCCACCTGCAATCTGTTCCGGTTCCTGTGCGGCCTCCACCTGGCCCTTGAGGCTCACTTCCTCGTGTACGACCTGTACAATCTCCTGGCTGACTGGTACGACCTGGCTGCCGTTCGACGCTTCTCCCGCTAACGCGACGTGCTGCAGTCAGCTGTATATTTCGTTCCTGGGCGTGCTGGCGCTCAGCGTGCTCTTCAAGCGTTCGGAGGACGAGGCCGACATGTCTGAGGGGTCGAGGCTCCGTACCGGTCTTGTTCTGGCCTGTGCGTTCCTGGCGATCGCCGGCGTCGTGTTCGAGATCGCGGAGGTTCTATACCACCCGCTGACGGATCACACCAATCTCGGCGTCGTCTTCTCCACGCTGAAGTTCCTGATCGGCACGCAGTTCATCGTCAACGGCAGGCGCATCATCAAGCTTATTCGGCAGTCGCAGGACATTTCCTCGGCCAACCAGCAGCGTCGGGAGCGCTTCGCCCGGTTCGTGTTCTACACGGGCGTCGCCGCCGTCTTCAACTTTGCGAACTCGTGCATGTTCTCGGTGTACGTCCGCTCGGTGGGCACCTTGTACATCGGCATCCTGGGCGACCTGTTCCTTGGCTCCATCGTCTCCATGTTCAGCATATCCACTATTCGGGCACCGAACCACAACGGCCGCCCTGCGTCCGCCGCTGTGGTTCCGACAGGCTTTACGCCGTCGTAGACGCGTGCACCCATGGGCAACCTCAATAAACCACAGCGGCGATTCGCCTGGCTGCCAAGATATTCTGAACACAGATGGCGTGCCCTTAGGCGCGTGGCGGCGCATAGATCTTAACGGCGCATTGTTCTAATCGTCATGGCGAAACATCTTCTGCTCGTTGCCGTCGTGGCGCTTGTTCCATTTGTTTCCATTGCTGCCGAGCAACTGTTTGGCGAAGCCGCTGAAGCGGCGCGCCGGGCGCGCGCTGGCGTCGCCACGCCTGCGGATCGGTTCGAGGCGTTCAAGCACGACTACAACAAGGTGTACAACGACGAAGAGCACGAGCAGCGGTTTGCGATTTTTCAGGCGAACCTGAACCGGATCGAGAAGCACAACGAAAGGTACCGCAACGGCCAGGTGTCGTTCTTCCTGGACGTCAACCAGTTCGCCGACATGACCGAGAAGGAGTTCCGGGCGTGGCGCGGCGGCGGGTACAAGAAACTCGGCCAGCACAAGGCCGACTTCGTGCACAAGGCCAGCCCGCACGTTGCCCTTCCCTCCAAGGTCGACTGGCGCGAGAAGGGGCTCGTCACTCGCGTCAAGGACCAGAAGCAATGCGGTTCCTGCTGGAGCTTCAGCTGTCGGTTCCTCACGATTCGTACGGCGCTGGGTGCTGACGGGGTACCTCAGGCACAGGAAGTATGGAAGGGGCGCACGCGATGGCCACTGGCGTCCTCCTTGAGCTGTCCGAACAGCAGCTGGTGGATTGCGTCGACGGCGGCGCCGACGATTGCCAGCACGGCGGCGAGATGCAACACGGGTTCCACTACGCCATCAAGCACGGGTCAGAGGCCGAGAAGGTGTACCCGTACGAGGCCACCAGCAGTCACCGATGCCGTACGAACCTGTACAAGGAAGTCGCGACGTTCGTCGCGTTCGGCAACGTTACCGCCTACGACGAACGCTCGCTGACGTCCGCCGTCGCTCTACACCCCGGCGTTGCGGTTGCCATTGACGCCAGCGCATTCGGTACGATTCGCCGGAGGGCAGCCGACCAAAGTTGAACATAACCAGACGGTCAATTGTCGCAGAATTTCAGATGTACGCCGGTGGTGTTTACGACAACCCACGTTGCTCGAGCTTCATGCTGGACCATGGCGTCCTGGCTGTGGTAAGCGTCGTGCCCTGCGGTCGCCATCTCGCGTGTCTGAGACGCCTGCCAGGGATACGGCACGCTGGGCACTGACGACTACTACATCGTGAAGAACTCCTGGGGGCCGACCTGGGGCGACAACGGGTACATCCTCATGTCCCGCAACAAGAACAACCAGTGCGGGATCGCGACGGACGCGTCGTTCATCCTGGCCGGGCACCAGCACCACGAAATGTTCGCCGAATTCATCGAGTGAACACACCCCTACTCCCGATCGAATAAACCTCCAACCTTCTGTTCGCTTCTTTGGTGGCCTGGGGCCCATGATGCGTTCGGACGACGGGTTTCTCGGCGCTCTCGGAGTATTATTTTGGTGCCCGCGGTTTCGACGCGTCGCAGTGGCGGACGATCTATTCTTGTCAAAAGTCCGCGTCCGACCCACGGGAGACCAGGGTCGTTCACACCCCAGTCTCGTTGCCCATGGCGAACCTACGCGTCGCGCTGGTCGTGCTGCTGCTGGTGGCGGAAGCGGCGCTGGCGACGATCCCCGCGCCGATTCGTGTGTCGCGCAGCCGCAGTCGCAGGGTTCGCCACTGCCGCGCCCCTGCCGTCAACCAGACTCTGGTCGCTGCCTGCCGGAAGGGCGACCTGGCGGCTATGCAATCGGCGGTTGCGGAGGGTGCATCGGTGGACTACGACGACAACTTGCCGATCATCAGCGCGTGTACCGACGGGAACTTTCATGATGCCGTCAAATGGCTGATCGGGAACGGTGCCGATCCAGCCGCCCGCGATAACGAACCATTGATTCGGGCCGTCGCGATCAGCGCTGTGGACGTCGTCGAACTCCTGGCCCAACAACCTGGCGTCGATGTTCGCGCTCGCCGTGGACTGGCTCTGTCAACCGCCGTCCATCGTCAGTCATCTGACATGGTGAAGTGCCTCCTGGACCTGGGCGCCGTTCCTGACGACAATGAAGGCGACGCGCTCGAGATCGCCAGTCGGTTAGGTGACCTCCACATTATGGAATTACTGCTGGCGAAGTCACCTGAAACGCTCACCGACGCCCTGTGGGTGGCCATCCTGAGAGAGGACAAGGAGATGATCGAAATGCTGCTCGACCATGGGGCCGACCCCGGTTTCGCCTTATGGGCCGCCTACATCCAGTTGGACCCCACGAACGGCAAGGGCGTCTTGAAAATGCTACTGGACCGGATTGCCAGGAGTCCCAATTGGGGCGACGACGCGGAATTCCTTGAGACGCTCAGCGCGTATCCAATCCTGGGGAATCTGCTACAACATCGGCGCCTGAACATGTCGGGCATCCTTCATGCGATCAAGGTGGCGACCTCTCGTCCCTCTACGGGCCTATTGGACGCCATCGTGAAGCACTTGCCACTAGCCGGTCAGACGCGTGTCCTCGAGTACGCTGTCCAGAATGGGGATCGAGCTGTGCTGGAGAGTTTGATCCGTAACGATATCGTGCCTACTCTGACGATGTTGAAGTCGTTGCACGCGAACCATGGGGCGCGTGTCTTCGATTCTATTTTAAGAGCGGCCGTTACGTCTGAGAAGCAGAAGAAGGCGCTGGCTGTGCAATCGGTCGGATTCGGTGCGGATCTGACCGCGCTTACGGATTCTGAGTTCGCCCCGATCAACAACGACCAGCACGCTGTGGCGTCGATCCTGTCGAGTGTTTCCGATCACAAAGCTCTTATGTCGGATGCCCTTCGCAAAGGTCGAAACATGCTCGCGCAGGCCCTCATCAACCATGCGGCCGATGCTGATGAGATGCGTTCGATCGCGGCAGCGACGGCTGGGACGGTCGGCAAGGTGCCGGACGAGAAGGACGCATCGCAGGGCAGGAAGCGTACGCCGAGGTCTCCTGATCGTACGATTCGGTTCGGAAAGGTATCCATCCTACAGTACGATCTGAGCGGGGGACCCGTCCTGGTTCGTCGGCGGTCGGAGGAGGATGCGCCGGGTGTTCCCATCCTGGGAAGACTTTAAGACGGTCCCGACCAGGTCTATATCTCTGACGCCACGAAATACCTACCTTGGCCATGGATTCCGCGATAAGTTATCATACAACGATCAAGTGCATTTCCATTACTGGTCGGCAACAATTGATGAGTTGACCACTTTGATGCGTGAATCGTTGGGTGGGACCGGACCAAGGATACGAAGCGCAAACCGCCCAAGCCGAAACGACGATTGTCAGTGGCGTGACCAGCTGGTGGTCATCACCGGCCTGCTGTACGAACCGTTGTTCGGAGCTGTTGCTGCCGGCCGGATTTTATTAGTTCTTCCCGTACGAACATGTGCCGGGTTGTTTCAGTTCGAACAAGATGATTCAGCACGTGATAGTCCAGCACGAACGGTTTTCCAAAACGTGATGTTCCAGCGCGAACGATGTACCAGCACGTTAGTGTTCCAGCACGAACGAAGGTCCAGTCCAGCACGAACGTGACGTTTCCGCACTAGCGAGGTTTGAGCACGAGCAACGTATGAGTTGCAGTACAACCCATCCACGTATGGTACAAGGTGAAACTGGAGATGGAAAGACTCGCAAGTCGCAATGCTCGTAGCGCTTATTGTCCCCTGCGTGGCAGTGAGGCTGCTGTTGCGCGTCTGTGAGTCAAGCGACAGCAGCGACTGGCCAGCGCGGGCTGGGCCAACACGCCGTTGCACGGGCCGCTGATCAGGAGCGAGCCCCAGTTGGTTCTGCTGCAAACGCCGGCCCATTGTGTTCGGCGAAGAATGCAGAACGGATTGAACGAGCGGGGCCGAAGCCTCCCACATCCAGTGGCGCTTCTTAACACCTGATTTGCCGAAGGACTCGCCGAGACATCTATCAGCGCCGTTGAATGCGGTACTAGGGGGTTCAGCGTTTCCGCAGCTGCTGGCAGAGGCACACAAGACATGCATGCGCGGCACGGGCATGACGACCTCATTAGCGCGACGACGGCAACCAGCGTCCGTCGGGGAGAACAAACATTGCTCGCCTCTGCGAGACGGTCTTCGTCACGGACGCCCTCAGATCGGAGACGTAATCGTCGGTGATGTCGGTTGGCGGAGGGTCAACCAGCGCTACGAGCGGATATGCACGACGACCAGATCAGCTGAGCAACATCGGTACATCACCTGGTCTTCGCGCCAGTGCTAGCTGAGCTCTCCTACCGAAGCGCGCGTCCTGTGTTACTGAACTGGACTACAATATAGTGTGTTCCTTAATGCGTCACTGAACCAGAGCTTGCGCTTGGTTTGACGAAAAGCGGTACGTGAGATGTGGTGGTGGTACCTCCGTTCACGGTGCTTCTCGAGAACCACAATCTGCGTACGACGTTGAATGGCAATCGCAATAAATTTGTAATGGCGACATCTGTACCTCCTTTGAGTCCAAAAGGAACTTATCCCACATGTCCTGATGCGAATCGATAAACCGAGCGAGAGAGTTCATCAGCATAAGCTTGACGATTTCTAGTAGAGCCGTATCGAAAACGTCGGTGTTGCATACCAAATGATGACTTTCCTTGAACACCTTATGTAAAGTCGATGAGGTTTCCCACGATACGTTAATCGCACAGGGCGCACCAACGGCAACAAACCTAATTGACAGTACTACTCATTTCGGAAGGTCTGCCAATATTATTGTACACAGGGAGACGAACCTTTTGTAGATTAGGACCCCCTTTTGGTCAATATGGGCTTGGCCTTGAATGCCTTTAAAATCTTGGACGGCTTCGTAAAACAATACGTTCTCGACGCAAAATTCTTTCAGCAACTGTTCCCTGATCACATGCACAGATCAGTTGGCGGTGAGCGGCACCAGCGATGCGCCCGAATTCGCACTTGAATGCGTCAAGACCTGCCGGAGTTGACAGAAAGCGCATCAGCTGCAGCGCCTGGCCCTTCCACAGGTGAGATGACAACGGGGTTGGCGCCCACTTTCGTTTGTAGGTCTGCAGAACAGGAGCTTCTATGAATCTGAGACCGCCGTTAGATAGCAGCATAACGTTTCAGTGGGGCAGGTCGTACAAGAAGATAGTCATATTTGATGCGAGAATACCGAGCAGGTTTCCGGCATCGTTGGCATCATCCCCAGTGAGCACCGCTCCAAGTAGGGCTGATAACACCCCACATGCAATTCCAGAGCAGGCGGTATAAAGTAAAGAGCGTTTGATGCCTGCTACGTCTTGCACCAGGCGGACCTTGTACGCCAACAACCCCGCGATCAAGCATTCGACGGCAACCTGGAAGAAGATCGCTGTGTTTAACGAAGTTTCAGGACTGCCTGATGTCCAATCTGCATCCTCGTCCTTCTCGTATAGTAGGTCAGGGGCCCTAACAACGAAAGGGGCGAGTACTGCCATGTGAACGATAGCGCTGATCAATAGGAACGCAATTGCGGTGTCGTTTCGCATGGCCGCCGTCATCCAGCGGACAATCCTGTTTCGTCGACGTATCTCATGCTCGTCAGCAAGGTCTCGTCTTGAGATAAACATTTGCTCCTGGCTCCTGTTGAAAGCTATCAAGAGCCGGCCCACGAGAATCTGGTCCGAGGGGGGATGGATGTCAGTGGCTCTCGATGTGGTACAGATGTGCGTCAACGCATTGCCTTACGATGAATGAGTCAATTAGACCAATGGTAAGTAGGTTGCTCAAGGCAAATGCTAGTACAATCGGGCAAGCGCCTACTAGTCGCTCTAAGCACAGCCACATGCTGGTCAGGAGGGTCAGGGATGCGGCTACGAGTGACATCGTCGGGTAGCGGTAGGATATCGGTGGAAGATCACGACGCCTGTAGAAGATGGCGATCCCGGTCGTGTGGATCAGCATTTGGACGACGGCAATTGCAAAGTAGACGAGGTCGGTTCCGCTCATTGGTGACTGTGGTAGATGGAGGACTTGATGAATTAAGGGTCGACCACTGTACTAGAGTGATATCCATAAAATATCCATACTTCATGATGAGGATAAGAGGCCGGCGCAACTCCTTAAGGCGGTTCTGTGTTTCATGCTGGCAGGGTGTTGATGCCCAGATTAGTACTCGTGGATGGTAGGCAGGGCGAAGACAGGCTTTGAGTGAACACATGTGCCCGCACTGTTACAGAATTGAGATGGCCTCACCAGCCTGTCGAAATGGCAGTTGATGTAGACGCGAACGGAGTCTCGCGTACGTTTTACAACGCGTGTGGATCGGGTCGGACCTGCATCGTTGGAAACGGCATGGCTGTGACATCGACGCGTTGCCCATCGTTCTGAGCATCTACGGCCACTGCAATGCGTTGGACGCAACGACCACGCGGGATGGGCAGCACGCCTGCATTCCTCTATCGGATTGCCACCACGATCTGACAGCGGTCTGCATGGCCAGGACCTCTTCACGCAGCCCGGCCGGTAAACTCTGGTCGGTCGCTGCTCTGGCACTGGCCTTGGCTGGCGACCTGTTACTGGCAAACTGAGCCTGAACACCACGTCCCTTTCATCATAGCATTGCGAGCACTGCATGATGACGCGCTGCATGGTCCCTGAGTTGATCATGAGTAGATAATCCTAGGGCGTGTCCGAAGCCTTTAAACGTTAACGTTTACACGCAGAAGAAGAAGGAGGAGGAAGGACTCTGTCCGACTGTGGTCGTCGGTCAGGTGCCCGATCGAGGCGTGCACTGCAGTCGCCCATGATGGGGACGACCGCCCTCGCGTGCGGCCTCAGCGAGCGTCAGCGGCAGTGCGGCGAGCACGCTCTTGTTGCGAACGTGCATCAACAGTAGACTATTACGAGTAGTGACAAGGGAAAACTGTAAAGTTCATTGCAAGTTATAGATGAACATAGTTCAGTTCGAACTGCTGGAGCCAAACGCAGGTGGTTCGCTTGGCCCAACACGCAGCACAACAGAAGCACTCTTGGTATGATTAATGGCACGAGACACGTTCTCGAGAATTGCGATCTGGAGATGTCAGGGTTTAGAAATGTCCTTCCGCATGGACGTCTTGATACCTCTTGCGTGTTCAAGATGAATTCATTCCACATGTGCCGATGCGTCTCGATGAAACGATCCAGCGAGTTGTGCTGCATGAGCCGGACGATTTCCAGGAGAGCTGTGTCAAACACGTCAACGCTACATCCGGTAGGCTGCTTGCCTTTGAAAACATCGTGCAACGCCGACGAGGTTTGCGATGATACGTTGATCCACAACGGCGCATCATCAGCGATGAACCTGAGGGTGATCAGTACATCACGACGACAGTCTGAGGCAAGATTGGCGAACGAACTTTTTGTAGATGGACATCGCCTTGCGATCAATCCGATCTGCGTCGTCTTTCATCGACTTGAGCTCATGGACGGCTTCGAAAAACAAAACGGTTTCGACGCAGAACTCTTTCGTCAACTGTTCCCTGAATGAGATGCCTGCCTTAGACAACTAGCTCTGCACTACTTGCAGCACGGTATCCACTACGTCCTACTTGAATGCTTGTAACCCTGCCGGAGTAGACAGGAAACGCATCAGCTGCAGACCCCGCCCCGTGGGCGTCTCCGATGACACCATGGCTCGTGCCCAGGGTCTGGTGTATGATTGCGCAACAGGGCCTTCGACAAACCTATAACGCCCCCCATTTAGTAAGCGCATACCTGAGACGAAGGCAACTAACTGCCCAGGACGTACAAAATAAGAGCGATATTCGACGCCACGATACCGATCAGGTTGGCAGCATTGTTGGCATCGTCACCCGCAAGCACCGTGCCAAACACAATCATCAACGCGGCGCCTACTGTGCCCGAATATGCAGCGTACTGCAGAGAGCGTTTCACGCCAGACACGTCCTGTACCATGCGAACTTTGTAGGCCAGCACGCCGACCACCACGCACTCGACAATTGTTTCGTAGAAGATCACCATGTTTAGCGAAGACTCGGGCGTGCCTGAGGTCCAATCCGCATCGGCAACCTTCTTGTACAGCAGTTCCGGAGAGGCAACAACGAACGGCACCAGAACGAGAAGATGGACGACCGCACTGGCAATCAGGAATACGACTGCGGTGTCGTTGCGCATTGCAATGACCAGCCAGTGAACCGTCTGGTTTCGTTGGCGAACCTCGACTTCGTTGACGCTCTCCTTGGAAATGCATATTTGCTCGTGGGTCTTGTTGAAAGCCAATAGGAGTCGGGTTGCGAGAATCTGTTCAGCAGCGCGGATCGTCAGAGACGAGGTCTCTGAGCTGACGTGTCCTTACAATATAGGTGTCGATAGTGCCCGTGACCAGCACGACGCAGAGGGAAATCAATACTACGATGGGGATATCGCCCAGAAGCGCCCCCAGTGACAACCACAGACTGGCCAGGAGCGTTACGACAGCTGCTATGAGCGACATGGCCGGGTACCGGTAGGAAATCGGTGGGCGGTCACGACGCCGGTGGAATATGACGATCGCGGGCATGTGAACAACCGCCTGCAGGACGGTGATCACCAGGAATGCGATGTTGATCGGGCTCATTGGCCCACGACGTCGAACGCGCGGATAGACAGGTTGATCGCAGACGTACAGTTGCCGGATCTTCCTCTCGTACAGGTTGCATCTGGGCTTGGTGTCGTCCGGCCGATAACGGTACGTACTCTAAAATAACACGGGGCCAGTCGCGCACGGCGTTCAATGGCGAAGGTGTTCGCGGGCGTCGGCCTGGCGTCCATCGGGGCCACGTTCCTGGTCACGAAGTACCTCCAGTCGGAGTCGAGCGATGACCCGGTCGTGCAGCGGACGCTGCAGGCGCTGGGGTCGTGCTCGTCGCTGGTGGAGCATTTGGGGTCGCCGCCGTACGCGACGCAGTACCCGCGGGTCACCGCTGATCCCAACCTGTCCTGGAACATGCTGGCCCCGAAGGGCATCGCCAAGGTCGCCATACGTGACAACGGGGTTGTCACCGTCGATGTCCCATGGGAGAAACGCCGATTTCTTGTCGACGAGGAGACGCTGACGGTGCATCATATCGACGTTGTGGACGCTCTCCCGCCGCAGCCGCGGTCAACGTACGGCACCGCTGTGCAGATCGGCGTGTGCGGGCTGGCGTTCCTGTCAGCTGCCATCGTCGCTGGGAAGTTTTACAAATCCGGCGGATTCACCGGGTACCGGATTCGTCAGGCGATCGCGAGGAATCCGACGGTTCTGAACGCGCTTGGTGCGCCTGTGAAAGCGAACGGCGGGTTCGATGGGCGCCTCAGCAACGCGATCGTCAATATCCGCGTCCCGGTCGAAGGCAAGAACGCCAGCGGGGTCGTCGCGCTGCAGGGCATGCGCGATACGCCCGACTCGCCCTGGAGGTACACGTACTCGGTCCTCGAGATGGGAAGAACGAAAACCGACATCGACATGCAGTCGACGGCGGCGTCGTAGAATGAAGCATGGTCCCGAGAATACACCACGGAATGCCGAATGCAGCCCCCCGTCGTCAACGTTCCCGCAAAACCGCCCGCGATCATCATCACATCGTTTTTGCGAATCGCCACAACGTCAAGTGCACTTTACGTTCGCGTTCCTTGAACGGGATGGGGAGCGACGACGAAGGCGGCGCACGATCAGGCAGGCTTGTGTACAAGATCGGCCCGGATGTTCACCCGATACTAGGGCAAGTGCTGGACGGGAGAGGTTCGTCATGCGCCGATTCGCACGTGCCGAGCGGGAATCTCAGTTAGGATGCGGCAGGGTGGCGTTCCGTTTCCGGTGACGACGATGGCAGTTGGACGTTGAACTGGCAGCATAATCGGTTCCCGAAATCGTCGTATATGTCGTGCGCGCCGCATCAGCGCCTGAACCATTGTCAAAAGTCCAGCGGCATCACGAAGAAGGTATTCCGCGAGTTCCGAATATGGCCGGATCTGTAATCATCAGCGCGAACAGGACGCCCTAGCCAGGCAGTTGAGGCGTATGCGGAACACGTTCGGCAAAGTGTACGACTTCAGCCCGGAAACATGGATACTGCCCAGGGAGAGGGATCAACTCTCGGCACGGTTCAGCAGCAATGAGGTCAGGTGCCTGGCCTCGATCAACGTCCAAGCTGCGTTATAATTGTGCAATCGCAGATCTGGATTGTGAAACCCTGTGCCTCTTCGAAGGGTCGCGACATATTCCTGGCAACGTCCGCTCAGCTGACGGAAAGCAACGACCTGTCGCAGATGGCGTGTATCGTGCAGAGGTACATTCCCAACCCCATGCTGGTGTTCGGGTACAAATGCGACCTCCGCCTGTACGTTCTCGTCAAGTCATTCCAGCCGCTGAAGGCGTACCTGTACCGGCGAGGGTTGGCGCGGTTCACCACCCAGCAGTATTCGCTGGACGTCGACACGTTGGGCAACCCGTATTGCCACTTGACGAACAGCTCCATCAACAGGTTCAGTCCGTCGATGTCAGACGACAAGGGCGGAATTGGGCCAGGCTGTAAATGGACGCTCGCACGTTTCTTCAGCAACCTGGCCGAAAGGGGCTTCAACGTCCCTCGAGTTCAGAGACGCATTCGCCATCTGGTCGCCCTGACGTTGCTGAGCGTCGCCCATGAGATCGTGCCGAACAGAAACTGCTTCGAGCTCTTCGGGTTTGACGTCCTTCTTGACTGCCAAGCGAAACCGTATTATCCACAATCGTTGCTGGCCTGCTCTGCTCAAACGGGTTCCCCTGTAGGTGGCTGATAGAAGTCAACTCCTCACCTGCGCTGGCTGTATCGTGCCCAGAAGACGAGGAAGTCAAGATTGTGAGCGTTTCGTTCGCGCAACTCGACGGAAACGTGCCTGACGTGTGCGCCCAGCCAATGTTAAACGACCTGGTCGACCGCCTCGGATGGAGGCGCTCATCGAATCCGGCAACGCGGCCCAATGAGTTCGACGCGATATTCCCGCTGGAAAAGAACGACGCCGTCTCCAGTCCACCGGTCGACATTAGGAGGGACGTTGACTCGATTCTTCGCGACATTCGTCGTTGTCGTGCGTCCGAAGCGACGTCGGCGACATGAAAATACATTGCTGTCTGAGAAGGAGGCCTCGCAATTCGATCCCATGTCGTCACACGCCTGCGAGGCTCGTGATGACCCCCGCGTGTACATCGTTGGCTACGGCAGCCTGATGAGCATCGAATCAGCCCGCCGGACCATGCCCGACCTGGACGACTTCACGCCAGCGCTGATATTCGGCTGGCGCCGACACTTCAACCTCGTCTCGATCTCTGCCCTGAGGAGAGGGCTGGTCTCGGATGACGCCCTTCGTACAGGTACGTGTGAAGATCATGCGAGGGTTGGGCCTCATATTCGATGCCAGGGCACGTGGCGGCGGTCACGGTTCGTGGCGGGTACCCTGTCAGTGACGCCCTTCGTAGGAGGCCAGGGAATTACTGTCGGCCCGCTTCTCACGGTACCGTTCTAGTGGTGTCCCTGTTCCGCATTCCATCTGGGCAGGTGCCCGGTTACCTGGAACGCGAGGCTCGCTACAGGTTCGAGACTGTCGACGCGTACCCAATCGCCACAACTGCGCTATCCATCGACGACGCCCTCGACAACCCGTCCGTCGCCTTTGAACGAGGCCAACCTGTCCGGGCCACGATCTGCGTCCAGTTCGAGGACGACGAGGCGCTGTTCCGCGAGCGGTTCCATTCGGATGCGACCAGGTACTACGAAGACGTCGGGCAATTCTACTCAGGGTAGGCCCGTCAAAATCGTCGATGGCTTTGTGGTGAATGCCGGGTGCATCCAGGCGTCTCTACCGCAAGGACATCTTCCCGATGCAGGACTACCTGAGGCTCTGCCTAGACGCGGCGCGTCGCCTGGCCAGGGACAAGGGCGTCCGCAACTTCCTGACCACGTCCTACCTGGCTGACGAACGCACGCCCCTGTCGCAGTACGTCGTCGACCACTGCATCGGCACGTCTAATCCCGAGCAATGAAACGACCCCCCGTGACGTTATGTTAAGCCCAGATCGCACGGAAGTACCACGACGTGTGTGACTCTCCACCCGATAGTCGCTGTTGTTCCCTGAACGGCGAGCCCTCCCCGTCACCCGATGGAGGAATGCGTCCAGTTGCCCCCGCTGCTCCTAGTCAGATTCGTCTCGTCGCATGGCACGAGCGCCGTTCGTCTAACGAACGGGCCATTTGAACGCAGGAACGGATTCAGCGAGGTTCATCAAGCCGGACCGGACAACGAGTAAGGCTCTCCTTCTTCCAATGATCCCACTGTTCCAACGGCCTTGCTTCAGGCGGCGCTGTCGGCGCGCTCGGTGACATCGGAACGTGTACAACGCCCCGACCACATGAAGTCGGCGCGTCCCGACCTGCACTCGGAGTGGCAGCAGGTCAAGATACAGCGCGACCTTCGACGACGCCTGCAAAGGAAGCTGAACGACGAGACCGCCGCCGATGACGACGACGACAGCGACGGCAACAGGGGCGACCTGCTGCTTCGTAGCGACATTGACTTCGCCGAGATCGGCCAGCGCATCGCCGATCGCATGCGCATGCAGGGCGTCGTCTTCCGGTCGCAACTCGACATCGCCTACACGATCGAGGCTCTGGAGAGCGTCTGGCTGCAACGACCGGACGGCATCGAGGAGGAGGATTTCGTCCGGCTGCTGTCCAAGGTGCTGTCGACCGACCCGAAGAAGCTGTCGACCATGTTCCAGAAGATGGACGCGAACGCCGACGGGTCCATCGAGTGGGACGAGTTCCTGTCGTACCTGCTGAAAGAGGCGACCCACAACTGGGACCGCAGCTGCGAACAGGGACGACGGTACCTGAAGCAGGTGACGGTGTCGCACCAGGAGATGAACCCGGCTCGCGCCATGCTCGTCATCCCGTCTGCAAACCACGCGCACAAGTACGCCATCCTCTGGTAGGAACGTCCCCGCCGAGCATGTGCCCGAGCCGTTGTTAACCCGTCAGCGCGCCTAGCGACGATCGCACGATCCGCATCGTCGACAGCGACACGCTGCAGGAGGAGTGCACCGTGCCGCTGACGCGGGCCAGGAACGTGATCCTGACGGAAACCGAGGCCCTGCTCCAGCCGCACAACGCCCATGTCGCTGCCCGCGAACGCGTCTCACGCCACAAGGAGCAGTTCAACACAATCTATAGGCTGAAGGCGTACAAAGAACGCAGCCGGTCGCGGTACGCGCGCGATCTGGACGTTCCCACACGTAAGCGGGGACCGGCGAAGCGCTGCCACCACCGGCGCCTAAATGTTCCTGTTAGCGACGCTGGGGACGAACTCGCTGGCGCCTGCGGCAGTTGTGGACACGTTCAGTGCAAGGCCGGTGGTTCCCGTACCGTCCTGCATGGTCTACGACGAGTACAACTCGGAGATCGTGGTGGCGTCGTACGACAGGTCGGTGTCGTTCTACTCGTCGTCGTTCGACCGGCGGCACCAGCTCCAGTTCAGCCTGGACCGCGGGTTCTACGTCACCCAGCCGCCTCAGGTGCGTAACCTCGTCGGGTCGCACGACGAACGCGACGTGAAGCCGTTGTTTGCATAGTGCATTGACGTCGCCAACCTCGACCGCAACATGCTGTTTGTCGGCGACGCTCATGGCAGCGTCAGCATGTTCGCCCAGGGTCACAGCAATTACGACGAATACCAGTCGGTGTCAAGCAATTTGACAATGTGGGCCACGTTAACGACAGGTTGGGCAGGCATGTCCATAAGTCGAACGTTCACAACGGGGAATGCGTTCGGAAGGTACGACGCAGGGCGCCCATCGTCTGGGGGTTGACGAAGACGATGATAGGTCATGCTGTTGCCGAACATTGGGGTGGTCAGCGCTGGCATGGACACGCAGATGGTCATAACGGATACGGAGAAGTGGGAGGTACGAAACGTCATTGAACCCAGCTCCACTGGCGTCCTCACTGTACGAACGGCGTGTCCAGGTGGTTCGACGTCTAACAGGGCACCGACGTGGGGTGTACGGGATGGCGTCGTGCCCACAGAACCGCTTGCTCGTGTCGATCGGGTACGACGCCAAGATCCTGATCTGGGACCCGTACATCTCGCAGTCGACGGGACAGATCAACGGTCGGTCCCCTGGTGCCTGATGATCGACGCCGCCCCGGGCTGACGGGTTCGCACGAGTCCAGGGCACCACCTGGGCGTCATCGACATCATCATCAATGAGAAGCATAACCAGTTGATAACGGCGACGGTCGACTGCAAGATCAACGTCTACGACATACGAACCTGGACGTGTATCCAGTCGTTGGTGTCCAGCGCCGGCCAGAAGGACAAGGACGACCCGATCTCCGGTGCGTTCTGGTTTGTTCCCATTGCACGGCGACGGCACCGGGTGTGACGAAGAACGCCTGCCCCAGCGCTGATCTATGACCCGCACAATGAGGTCCTGGTGGGGGCGGGCACCCGGCTGAAGACGTGGGAGGTTGTCAGCGAACAAGGCGACTCGGTGAAAACCGGCGTCCTGCACCGGCAGGCGCACCACTCGCTGATCGTGGCCATCTGCTTCTCGTCGATCTTCAAGCAAATCATCAGCGTCACAGGTCTGGGCCCGTCATCGCGCGGCGGCGTCGGTCGTTCGCAAGCGCCGCTGCTGATTCCCCGTTCCAGTCGACGAGCGGGTCTGCCTGTGGGACGTGTTCACAGGGGCGCGCACGTTCGAGTACGTCGCGTCGCACAACTCGCCGATCACGGCGGCGTGCCTGGACCATCGCGGCAAGCGCCTGATTACGACGGCGCAGAACGGGACCGTCAAGATGTGGAACTTCAACAACGGCGCCTGCATGCACGAGTACGCGCGCAGCAAGCGCGAGATCTCCACGCTGCTCTACCTGCCCAACGCCCAGTTCTCCACGCTCGGCGCCGGCATCGGCACTGGAATCCTTCGGTGCGCGTCGTCGTCCCAACAGGAACGAACCTTCCACCGCTCCTGACGACGCGCGTTCCCAGGTGGGCGGACCCCAGCACACAGGCCACGACGCCGCTGTTCGTCCACAGCGACCACCGCGGTGACGCTCTCTGCCTGGCGTACATCCACGACCTGTTCGCGTCCGGCTCCAGCGACGGCGAGGTCATCATCTGGTACGCGAACAGCGCCATCATCAGGAAGCGGTTCCGGGTGCCGTCCTGCACCGAGAAGGTGATCCACGCGTCGGGCGCCGCCCGTTCCGTCCAGCGCGCTGATCAGCTGCCGGTCCTGCAGGCGGCCGGCATCTGCAAGATGCGCTTCCTGACCGTCAGCAACACCCTGCTTGGGTTCATCGGCACCGACGACGGGTCGTTGCACGTCGTCGAGACACGAACCTGGACGATCGTCGCCAGCCACTTCAAGGCACGTTCGCGTGAGTTGTTCAGAGGGCGTCCCCCGTGTTAACCGGCGACGGCAGGCGCTGTCGGATGTGATCGTCGGGATAGACGGCGATGAAGAGGCGTGCCGGTTGCTGGTATGCGATGCGAACGGGTCGTCCAAGATCTGGGACATCCAGGCGGTGACGCCGGCGACGGCCTCAACGCATATGCTGCTGGTTCGAGCGTTCCGATCCGTTGGCGAGCGGCAGACGGTGACCTCGTCCCTGTACTGCCCCGACGTTCAGGTGCGGGCGACGGATGGTTCGTCGTCACACACGGAACGGTATCGTGACGCATCCGGCAGGCCTTTATCATCGCGTCGGACGCGGGGGCGATCTCGCTGTGGTCGCTGGATGGAATGGAGATTGCGCAGCTGGGCCAGACGGCCACCTGGCCCATCGGGAACCGATCGAGCACACCGCCAACGGCCAGCCCTGAACCGGTCAGCACCATGCGCACCATGCCGGCCCTTGTTCTCACCTGACTTCCCGCCCCGGGCGCAGAACGAGCAGGCCCTGCAGCAGGCGCCAGATGAGGGCACGTCCTCGACGACGATCGCGAAAGCGGCCGTGTCGGACGGCAAGCTCGTATCGTTAGGGTCGACAGCGAACCGTCTCAGCGCCCCACGAACGCTGCAGCCGAAGGGCCTGAGGAGTTACGGGTTCATCGTCAGTAACGACAATGACCAGAAGCAGGCGGCGGCGAAGAAGACGACGACGGCGTCGCAGAACGACGCCGTTATGCTCGCCGCTGCGTTGCAGGAGATGACCGCCTTCTTCACCAGCGGCACTCCTGGCATAACGTAACGCGTCGGTTGCGATCAGGGCGGAGACGAATACCCTGACTTGTCGTGACGCAGAGGCAAGATGGGCCCCAGGCAAGGCAGCCACCGTCGGCAGAAGTCCAACGAATCGGCGTCGTCATCGCTGCGTAAAAAGTCGTCGGATTCGGCATCGTCCGCGATGGCGGATGCGCGCCGGGCGCGGAAAGGCCTGTCCACCATCAAGGACGAACCCAAGACGAAGCTCTAAATACTACGGACCACGAGTGATACCACGAATCGTGTGTGCGCGCGCGCATTGCTCAGGTTGCCAATGCCAGCACGGCGAGCGCGCGATTCGTTCGCGCGCCGCGGTTGACTTCGCGCGGCTCCGCAGTGCGTTGCTCCGGGTGCCGTCGCCCGCTGTCGGACCCAAATTTGCCTGCTCGACCCTTTGGCTACGTATGACGATCATTGCGGTTTTGGGGGGAAGGGGGCGGATGCCGCCGGCGAGGGCACATGGGAGCGCACCGTGGGTGCAGCTCCTACGTCGACGTCTCCCACGGATCAGGGTCCCGGTTCTGTTCGCCGCTGTCGCCGCCTGGGCGACGTTCAGCGCCGTATCGCTCGTGTTCGGCAGGGGTCGCCTGCCGGGTCCGACGGACGGGCCGGGCGCCGCCGCCGATCCCGGGCCGCGCGACACGCCGTCCAGGCTGGTCCCGATCGAGGAACTCGATCTCTTGCGCGGGATTCAACCCGAGGTCCCTGATGTGCTCATGTCGGGCGACGAGTTCGGTACGATCACGGTCTTTGTCGACACCGAGCATCAAGGATTCTTTGGCAACAACTGGCCGTATTTCCACGACGCCTGCCCTTGGCGCCTCGGCGATCAGATCGATTGCGAATTCACGGACGACCCGAGCCGGCGAAGCAGTGCCCATACGCTCTTCGTGCACGCTCCCCATCGGAAACCTCGTCACGATCGAGTCGGTAAACGAAGGCGCCCGTTTCGGTGAAGCGAGCGCTGACCTTGTCACACCGGGCAGGCGTTTCCCGAGCAGAAGAAACTGGTCGTTTGCATGGAGAGCCCAGACCACTACAATGGAAAGCTGCTGGCCGACGAGGACTTCATGAAGGACTTCGACTACGAGATGAGCTACAGGGCGAGGGCACACGTCCCCTGGCTGTACTCGGAACCGTACCTGAACGGCGTCTTCAACACGCCGCACAGGCTATGGGATCCGCCCGTGCCGTTTTCCGAGAAGCTGAACGCGGTCGCGTACCTGAACTCGAACTGTCACACGCCGAGCGGCCGGGCAGAGGCCATGGAGGCCCTGATCCAGATGAACGTGTACCCAGTGCACGCCTTCGGCCGGTGCAGCCACAACAAGGACCTTTCACCCGACTTCAAGTCGAAGGTAGCAGGCGCGATGGGCTGTATGTCATCTGACCGAACGGGCCTGTTACCCTCCAGGTGGAGCTGTTCTCCAAGTACAAGTTCTGCATCGCCATAGGTGTGCCGATTGTCGAACGATATGTCCCGCGGCCACCTGATTGCCTACCGGCCTGTGACAGAAAACTCGAACGTTGACGATTACATCACGGAGAAGGTGTACCAGGCGCTGTCGGCAGGGTGCATTCCGATATATGGCGGCGCGTCGAATATCGGCTGGCACATGCCAGTCCCGGTCGACCAGATGATGATCATTTTCGAACCGAAACGGGATTCAGTCGGCGACCTGGCCGCTCGCCTCGCCCAGCTGTCGAACGATCAAGCCGCATACGAAGGCATGCTGGCGTGGAAGACCATGCCCGTCAAGGACATGTCCCCCGGGTTCCGATTCCACGTGAAGAACGCCGAATCCAGCGTGCAGTGCAAGATGTGCCAAATCCAGGCGCTTGACGTCGAGCGCCGCCGCGCCAGCTCATAACGGTACACTGCACTGTTCGCCGGTGAATCGTCGTGCCCGATACCCAGACCTATAACTCGTGCGTGGGGAAGGGAGGGGTCACCTCCTTCATCGTCGTCGTAGAGGCGTTGGAATGCGTCCGAACGAACACCCAGAGGCGGGTACGGAGGGGTTTCAATATCCTGGATCGGGTGCGGGGGGTACCCGGGGTCGACCTTTCTAGCTTGATCTAGCTTGCGTAAGACGGGGAGGGGGCCGACACAATGGAGGGCGACGTCGCCGCCCGCCCCGATGTCGTCGAGCCGCCGCACATGCAGTCGGACGCGTCCCAGGTCCAGGTCGAGTTCGTCGTCGTGCCCGAGGGCATCCAGGTCCAGCAGTCGTTCCCGTTCCGCGAGCCGATCGCCGCGCTGCGCTCGGCGATCGCCCAGCGCATGCGCCTGCCGGCCGACCAGCTCGTCCTCCAGCTGCAGGGCAACGACCTGACGGACGGCAGCACCCTGGACAAGTACCTGTCCAAAGGCGTCGACCGCGTCACGATCCAGGTGCGCATCGAGTACCGGGCGGCGGCGGCGCAGGCCCCGGTTGCACCGCGCGCCGACTTTGTCGACGTCCGCCACGATCCCGGCGACGGCACGAAACCGTACACGATCCGGGTCGCGATCGAGCGGGCGCCGCCGGACGCCAGGCCGTTCCTGGGCGGGTTCGCGCACCGCCTGACCGGGCAGGTGTTCCACAACGCGTCGTGCCAGACGGCGCGGATCGTGAACCCGACCGGGCGGGGCGCCCCGCCCGACGACTGTCGGCACCGGGAGACGCAGACGGTGAAGGTGATCTCCAGGTCGATCCAGGCGCAGCGCGAATGCGGGACGCAGATGGAGCGCCCCGGGTTGGTGCTCGACACGAGCGGCGACCGGGAGGTCGTCCCCCGGCCGTACTTCACGTCGGAGGCGCTGACCGCCCTGCAAATCGAGAAGGTCGTCCTGCTGCAGTGCTTCGTCCGGTACCGATTCGCCCGGCGCCGGGCGCTGGCCCTGCTCCGCCTTCGCATGGAGCTGACGAACCAGACGAAGGAGGCGGCCGAGCGCCTGCAGGCCGTGCAGGACGCCCAACGGGACATGGAGGTGCGCCGGCGATTGCACCCGACGACGTCGTCGGATTTCGGGACGCTCGTCAGCGAGTTGCAGTCGTGGTGCCAGCACGAGACGGATCGCATCAAGAGGAACACGGGCGACGACCCGACGAAGCAGGCGACGCTGCTCAGGGAGCTGCTCGACAAGGAGGTCAAGCTGCTGCAGACGATCGACCGGCTTCGCAGCAGCGCGGCCGTCGTCATGAAACGGAACGGGCAGCGGGAGCGCCTGCAGAGGATGGCGGCGCCCCGGCCGTGGAAGACGGGCACGGGCCTGACGGTCATGATCCAGGACCCGTGGTCGTTCCGGGCGCAGGAGTTGCTGGAGTTGTACGTCGCCCTGCGCCTGCACGCGGTGAACGTGGACGCCCGGCTCGACATCCTGCTCAACGTCAAATGGGCGGTGAAGCAGTTCGCGGGCGCGCTGACGGACGAGATCGTCGCGCTGATCGATCGCGAGGCCGACATGCTGAACCGGGGCCGGCCCGTGGCCAGCCTGGCGGGCCTGCGACACCGCCTCGCCCTGCTGTTCTATCGGTTCGCGTGCACGCCCGAGTTCAACCCGCAAGCGGGTCGAGTATAAAGCCGGGTCAGGACGGTTTAATCACGGCGGGGTGCCATGCTCAGGGGAGAGCAACGGGGACGTTAGCCGCGGGTACACCCCGTCGGCCATGTTGCTGACCAGGAGGCGCTCCCGAATCAGCAGATGCCGCTGCATGGCCTGCCGCATCGCCCGGTACGAGTCGCTGAGGCGGAAGCGCCGCAGCGTGAAGTGCTCCATCTGGTGGAACACGTCGCTGAGCGGCTTGCTGAACAGGTCGCCGGGGAGCGGCGCGGCCCCGTCGATCAGCTGCTTGATGTGGTGGATTTCCGGCGCCTCCAGATCGACATCTTTCGACAGGTTCCTGGCAGACCGCTTATCCAGATACAGGTCGAATATGCGGTGGGCACATCGACGACGACCGGCGTCGTTCGCCTCCTCGGGGAACAGCTTGGCCTGCACGAAGAACTCCAGCAGACGGCTATCGTCGTCCGTGGACACGAATTCGCTGAAGAAACTGAAGTACATCGGGTCGGAGAGGATGCCCTGCAACGACAGGGCCCGCTCGGGACGCGGCAGCACCGGCACACACGGGGAACGCTGGTACGACTGGTACAGGGGCAACGCAACCGACGCGACGAAGCAGACGATGCATCTGGCGATGGCGATGTACGCCGACGGGTCGACAAGGTCGGCGGCAGGCAGCGTGATCGGGAGCGCGTACGCAGCAACGAAGACGGCCTGCGACAAGGCAACGGTCCACAGGTGGTGTCGGATCCCGAACGTGGAGCACGACCGTTGCACGGCCGCCAGGAGATACGCTAGCACGAACAGAAACGTTGCATTGCCAGCGAACAGCAGCAGCAGCGTCTCGCGGGACAACCTGAGCGTGCACGAGTAGTATAAACCGGCGGTGGCGTATCGGATGAACGGAACGGCGGTTTGAAGCAGCGTGAACGATACGGGTAGGACGAGGGAGACGAGGAATAGACGGACGAGGCCCATGTCGGTGATCAGGTAGAGCCAGGCGGACACTGGGCCCAGTTGCGGTTCCCCGGCCTCGAATATGACGTACAGGCGCCAGGCCATGACGAGGTATGGGGCGACGGTCGCCAACGAGATCACGTTCACGGCCCATCGTTCCAGATGGTTGCACTGGACGACATCGGATACGACGCCGGAATAATACAGGACGTCGCTGGCCACCGACAGCATGTTGGCGAGGACGCAACACGATATCAGTGGGAGGCAGCCCTGGGCAAGCGGCGGATACCTCCGCCTGACGAACGCCAGCGTCATGACGGCGGCGACCGACGCCCAGGCGACGGCAAGCGCCGCCACCGACAGCCAGACGGGCGCAATGCGCGCCACATACCCGACCAGCAACGCGACGACCGCCCCGCCGGAACAAACGACAGCAGCCCCACGCCTGCCCATTCGCTACAGCCGCCGGACGCCGATCGTCGCATTCGACATCAACGACGACGACGCACGCACGTTCCGCCCGCGGCGACGTACACACCAAGTGTCGTGAACGACGATGTCCGGAGCAACGTCGCCCCCCGGCCAGACGGCAAAACGCCGCCGGGCCATCGGCCATCTAATTCTCCGCCTTCGTCCTGCGGCCACTATATAACTCTGCGCCCCCCATTTAGTTTAGGTACGCGGGTCGAGGCAAGCTCAGCGAAGATGACCTGTTTTCCCCCGATCTAGCTGCTGCCGTGGAGGAGAATGCCAACATGCCGCTAAACATGAGGGCGCGGTCCAGATAAACGTGCCTATCTTTAGAATATCGTCATCCAACAACTCGCCCCCGCCAACCGCACGCCGCGTTCAGGTTGCCATTTTCAGTCGCCTGTTGTCTGCGCCGACGTCTCCAGCGAGATTCGCATCAACGAGAGGTCTACCCAAGGTCGGACGCCGGTCGGCCGCTCCGCTACAATGTCCATCGGAAATCGCGCCGGCGTCGCTGCGCTATGGCTGGTCATGTTGATGGTTCTCTACGTTGGTGGGGTCGGCGCTGTCACGCTCCTCTGCAGCGACGGTGTGCGGTACGACAACCGCGACATCACAGATCTGATCGACCACTCGGACGAGGTGCAGCGCCTCGTCATGGATCCGCAGTTCAGGGTCGACGGGGTCCTTCGGCTGGACATCACCAGTGATCAGTTTGAGATCGTCAGCAACTTCGCCTCGGGAATACATCCGTATACGGTAGGACAGCGCATTGGTTTTCGTGCTGCATCCCTCCGGTGATGACCCGTTGCCCCGCCACAGATTGGGTGGGCACTTGGATGGATCCAACGCGTGCGCCGTCGTGGATATTTGTTGGAGCAACTGATGGAGATCGCCGCTTATATCAAGATCCGCGCCCTGACCGTGTCGATCGCATGGTATTCGCGGAATGACGAATATTATGGGGCTGCGTCTTCGGACGACTATTGGGTTTCGATCCGGCAACGAGAGCGGCACTACCATTTCGTCGCGGGCATTGCCCGACTTCACAGGTTGGCTGACAGATCACGGCAGGTCAAAATGCTCGTACAGGAGAGTTGTCGTGTCCTGGTCGTCAGAGGCACCGTTGACCACATCAATGCGGTACCTTTTCACGAGTGTGCAAACGTTCTGGAGTACGCGGCCGGTCATGGCGAAGAATTCATCGTCGAGGTGCTGCTCGATCTCCCCGGAGTCGGTGTCAACGCCCACATCGGCGACAGCACCCGGACGCTATTACACTACGCTGCAATGAATGGGCATCTGGGCGTTGTCAACCTGCTGGTCGGGTGGCCCGGTATCATCGCCGACTTGCAGGACGCCCACCTGTGGACGCCTCTGCATTACGCCGTGCAATACGAGCACGCCGCTATTGTCGATGCGCTACTGGATGCGAAGGTTAACCGTAGCGTCTCGATCGACCTGAACAAGCGAGACTGGAATGGGCTCACGCCTTACACTTTGGCTTACAATACTGGGCAGGCATCGGTCAAGGAGGCGCTGGGACGCTGGGGTGGACAATTTTGAACGGCAATCGCCGCAGGTTGAATACAGTCTCCATGTTTCTGTGCCGAACATCGTCGCTGTCGATGGCAGCATCGAAACTGGGCGCTCCGTTATACGTCGCAGTCGTGATGCAACAGCGACATGCGTCGTCATCTGCAATGGCGGTGATCGTCGCGACTGACGTTGCCGTTCAGATTGTCGCGTTGCTTTTGCGCTCGTACCTCGGGCGAACAGGCCCAGACCGGCCAACACAGTAGTATGGATGGGATGTACGGTAGATATCGGGATTTGGCAGGACAGCAGGTCGAGGAATGAAGAATATGAACCAAACCCGATCGCGGATCTTGGTCTCAACGTAGCCCGTGAGGCGTGAGGGGGTGGGTCCGGGTCGGTCGCTCTCCCGGGACCTGTTTGTTCTGGCCGATAGAGCCAGGTCGAAATGACTGTTAGGTCGACTGTTTCGTCTCCTTCTGGGACGTTCCTCTTCCATGTCAATTTTTGTCTTTGGAAATGAGATGAAAGCCAGGGCTCAAAAGAGACACGAAGGAGACGAACAATCAACTACCTGCAAGGCCCCAATGTTTCGGATGTTTGCAACGGAATCTTGCGTTTGAACATAGCAAAACTGAGGCAAACTTTGACCAACTTGTAGTATTCGGCGAGCACCATCCCATCTGAAAATGCAAACATGTTTCTGTTCTAAACACAGGTGGCCTCGATATGAGAGCCTGAGAGGCCGACGGATTACACGACGTCACATGCCCAGACATGGTAGCGGGTCGTTGCTAAAGGTTGGTGTATAAGCGTTCGTGTGGGCGTACAGGACCTATGTGAAGCGTTCGGCGGATGTGAAGTCGTCGGCAAAGTCGTCGGTGCGGAAGTCGACGTCGTCGAACGCGAACGCGCTGTCGTCAACCATGGCGTCTTCGGCGCGGAACGATTCGACGAAGGACGGGCCCTGTGCGGGCGGCGGAGGCGAAATGTCGCCCGGCTTGCCGAACGGTTGCAATCCAGGCGGTTCCGCCATCTGTGGTGCAGCGCCGTACTTCGTCAGGACAATGCCCAGGCCTTCGATGACGCCCAGAATGACGCCACCGACTACAGCCTGACGAGCCATGACTTTCCAGCCAGCTATGGCAACGTGAGCCAGCAGGCATAACCAGCAGCAGACCTGACCATACCGCGGGCGGCGAGAATGGCACTCGTGGCAGCTCCAGACATGATCGCATTCCAGGGATCCTCCTTTTTCCTGACGTGGACGAGCGCGCAATCAACGGAGGAGAATATCCCGCCGAAAGCGGCGAACGCGCCACCGAGAGCGGGCGATCTCAGCTTCACCGAGTGGACCATACCAGTGAACCTCTCGTTTCGTGGGCTGTTTCGCAACCCTGCGCAGAGACGATTGGTACAACGAACACGCGCGTCCGCAGCAAACGTGCACTGACCCTTGATGGAGTGCCAAATGCCGCCTCCGATGGCGCCCATGCAGAAAGCGGACCCCATGTCGTCGAGGATACGGTCCGGGCAAGGCGCTGGAGGGTCCATGATCGCAGCGCGAGCAGCCGCGCGACACTTTGCGCCGTGGCGGAGTCCGAACTAGGACGTGGTCCGGTCCGCTCGTGGCTACCGTATCGGACCGCCGCCACTCGTTCCGCAGCTTAAACAGGCAGCACGACCTGCTGTTGCAGGCCGTTAGCTGGTGGTGGCCCTGCCTTGAAAACGCCGACAAATGCAAACGGTAGTACAATTTAGTGATGGTTACAATCAGAGGACGTCGTAGATGCACTTCACCAGGCATGAGCGCGCCAGCTCCGGGTCGGTTTGGGCGGCCCATTTCCAGGACGGCATGGCGATGACGCGCCAGCCGGCCCTGGCGACAAGACGTCGTCTCATGACGGTCCGCCCGGTAGGCTGATGACACAGCTGGCCGCAGGCCTCATCGCCTTCGAGAAGGATGCCGATCCGTTTGCTGGGGATGGCCACGTCGATCGCGTACCCGGACCCTTCGCACTGGACCGACAGCTTCACGTTGTACTGCAAGTACTCGAGAATCGATGCGATCTCCTGCCGCCACACAGAGTTCGTGTCGGATGCGTCGAAAACGACGTCACCCGGCGACCCAATCACACCCGGGCCCAGCTGGTCGGCTCTGTCGCGTCGAATCACATTAAGCCGCTCGATGTCGTCGGGATCGGTGAGGTCGTCGGCGCCAATCCCACCGATGATAGGGCCAGCTTCAGACCAGAACGTGTCCAGGCTGGCAGGTTGTCTTCGGGAAGGGTGGACGACGCAGATGGCCCAGGCGACGCGCATCAGTTCAACAGGGGTCAGCGACGTCAAACGGGTACTGAGAGCAGAGAGGACCGCGCCGAAGGATGGATCGTCGGGATCCCTGAAGAACATCGACTGGGCGAGTGCCGTCATCACTATGGACAGCTGGGCAGGAGACAGCTGGTCGGCAATCTGCGCTACACGATCACCTGCTTTCGACATGAACTTGCTGTGGTCGATCCTGGCGACCGAGAACGCGTCGATGGCACCAACGAGCGCATCCGGCGTGAACCCGGTGATCTTCGCGGCGCAGGGCACGGCGATCGCCGAGAATACCTGATGGATATGCCTTCGGGACTTGGCGAGGCCGATCGCGATGTCGGCCAGAGCGCATGGCCACATGGACGCATAGAATGCAGGGTCCTTCTGCATTAGGAACGCGACGGCGCGCTCAAGGACTTCCGCCCGGAACCGCACCATGTCGGGAGCTTCGCCAACGGCCCGGATCGTCATCGCGAGGTCGTTCGGTGACAACTTGTCGATATCACGTTGCGCACGGTCGAGCAATTCGACAAGAACGCGTCTGCGACACTCATTACTGGGGGATTTCAGAAAACTGGCGATGGTTGTTGCAAGCTCCTGACTGTAGGAAATGCAACCGTTAGCCAACGTTGCGATTCGTCGACAGGCACTGACCCGCTGAGGAACCCGACAATCGGGACGAGGAACGTGGCAGCAGCGTCGAGCAGTGCATCATGCGGTTTGACCTTTGTACAACTCCACAGGACTCCACAGAGTTCGCTGTTCTTGAACGTAGATAGACACTGGACAGCACAATCGGCAATATGGCCCAGGGCTTGCTCTGCACGCTCCGGTCGACTTCGCGATAGCGCCCACGCCATGATGTTAAGATCGGATGCGCGGAACAGCTTCCACCGTTCAGGTGACAACGACGTAACCGCTCTGAAGAAGCCGTTGTGACGGATATCGAGCTTGGCGAACGACCAGGCAATGGTCGCCAACGACGCATTAGATCGCATTGTGGGCACGGCCTGCTCGGCGAGCCGTCCAATGTGATCGAAAAGCGAGGTGTCGTCCGTGACGGCCTGCGTTGACGCGATCGCCCAGATTAACGACGACAATGAGTGCGGCGACAGAGACGCCAGCTGAGGTCGAAGAAACCGAGTGACAAGCGCGACCAGCTTAGCACAATCCGTGTTGCGGTCGATGTCGGACGCGACGACCGCCATCGCCCACGTAAGATCCGCTAACAGATTCGACTTGAGAAAGCACGTCGTCTTCTCCGGGTCGTCTGCCAGTCAAAACACTCAGAGGAGGCCCAAGCAGATGAACCAATGAGGCGGCCATACGAAACAGGACAAGGCACCGATCGAGAACGGCATTGAGCAGGGCCGGGCCGGTGTCTAGGCAAGCAAGCAGCCCACTCTTCGCAAATGCCCAGGCGCATTTGCACAGGTCCGCCTGTTGCATGTGGTCGACTTCGCCAACCAGACATCTGGCAACGCATTCGAACAGCTGCGCGTCCTTGTGGCCCGTACGCGAGCAGGAGTTGACAATGAGAAGAGCGTCCTTTGCCGATAGTCCTGGTGCGACAAGAATCTGATGCGACGCCGCACGGAACAGGTCCCGATGCCGGTGTCGGTACCGCCCAAACGCGTCCAGGATTTTCGCGATCGCGGTAGGCGTCAGGAGCTCCAGACTCGACGTTGACACATGTGCTCCGACCGCGTCAAGGACCTGCGGGTTCAGTTCCTGCGCCGACGCCAGCACATGTACGTACTGCGCCAGCGTCGCCGGATCCATTGCCCCCATGTCGTTCATCACCCGATGACGCAGGTCGTCCCAGTGCTTGACGGGCGACGCGCCGCCGCCGGCGGCCCTGACCGGCGCCGGCGCCGAACCCGACATCATCATCATCGCATGACGTCCGGCACGCCAACCGTGCCTCAACAGCGGTCGCATCGCCGACTGGCAGACTCCGTGCGACGATGCAGCTCCCACTGGGCGCAGGTCACGCGTTTGGTCGACGACACAGTCGCGCAAACAGGCACTCGGCGGTTCGCCGGCATTCGTACGGGCGTTTACCAGTGCGTTATTCCAGGGCGAGCGTGGACCAGACCGCGTCGATGTCGTTGCAGAACTCTGTGGGACGGAATGAGGCGCGCGACCGAGCAATCGTGTGCGGAACAACGGTGTGCACGTACGCCGAAATTGTGGGTCGGTGTCCAGGCGGCCGATTCGTTCATGAATAGCGGCTTCGTCAAGAGCGGCGGCGAGACTGTTACTGGACACGCCTCGCAGGTCGACTGCGATTGCTGGGGTTCGAGACAGGCGTGATAACCGGTCATCGAGTTCGGCAAACATGGACGTCGCTGCGAATGCGATGGAATTACGGCGGCATGGTACGAAGCACGCCAGGAATCGGACCATGGAGTCCGCCCGTTCGCGAATCTGGATCGGGAGCTGTGCGGGAACCTGACCAGACAGCACCGTCAGCTCAATAGCAGACGACCGGTCCGACGGCGTCTCGATGATGATCTTCGGGAACCCTTCCAGCAAGCATATCGACTTCTGGACAGCCGGGTCCAGGACGTCGAACGCTAGCTGGCACAACCGATGACGACCCGTTCGCGACGCGATCGCACGTCGCACTCACCTGTGCTTCGCCGGAATCGTACCGGACGACCAACCGCACGCCCTCGCTGCAATCCAGGGACACGGATCGTCGACCGTCCTCGACCGTCCACGCCACCCCGTCTCGGCGCGCCAGCTTGACGAAGAGGCCCGCCATAATGATCGTGATCGTCCTGCACGGCGAAGGTGCGCGTTCCGCTATTTCGAGCGGCGGTTACCGGCGATGACCAGCAGCATCCTGCCTGCGTCGTTCGTGTCGTTCCTGGAGGCCAACGGCGTGGACCTGTCGGAGTACGGCGACCAGCTGCGTGCCGACCCGCCGCGCTTCATTCGCCTGTCGCCCGTCGCTGTTGTCGATCTGCACCAGTTGGCGCTGGACCTCGGCTGCCCCATCACGTCAACGATCCTGGCGGATTTCTTCGCCGTTCCAGGTCGAATTGCGTCGTGGGACGTCGTCGTTCTATCGCTTGTTGCTGAACCACATCGGACAGGTCATGTGAAGATTGCCCACTGTCATGCGTATCGCGATGGGCGGATTTATGGCGTGGATCTGGCGTCTGGGTTGGCGGTCGACAATCTGTCTCTGGACGAGTTACCCTCTGGATGCGACGAAGAAGGCCGTCGTGGTGAGAACGCGATACTGGACATGTGCTGCGCTCCAGGCGCGAAACTAGCCATGATATGCGATCGGATCGGCAGACGTGGTGTCGTTGTCGGCCTCGACGTCAGCGAGCAGCGCCTGCGGGTTGTCACGAACCAGATCGTGGACAAGTACGGCCTGTGTCGCGGGTCGAACAACCTCGACCTAACGATTGAATGCACGGACGCTACGTTGTACAGCGGGCGCCTGTTCTCCCGTGTCCTTGTTGATGCCGAATGCAGCCACGATGGGAGCATCAAGCACGTGCTCAAGTATTCGAAATGGTGCGATCAATGCCGCTGCTCGTAGTATATGCTAATCGGATCGCTGCCCAGGGGCTGGGACACGTTCGAGGAGCGGTTTATGAGTGGCTCACGACTGGAGCACTTATGCTCTTTGCAGCGGCGCTTGCTGGCGAACGGCTTCCGTCATTTGAAGCCGGGCGGCGTCCTTGTGTATTCAACGTGCAGGTAGCATCCGGTCCGTTCTGCCCACATGTCTCCAACAGCTGAAACGTCTGTTCTCAGTTTCTGCACCGCTCAGAACGAGGACATTGTTCAGTGGTTGCTGGACAATCACCCGTCAGCCCGTCTGCTGCCCGTCAACGATGCTACACGGTCGATATCGTACTCCAGCAAGCAAATGCCTGACGCTGCGCGCCTTGACCCAATCCGGTCCCGAACCAGCGCCTTGTTCATTGCCCGAATAACAAAACAATCATAGCAACGACTAGTTGACACGGTTTACTGTTACATGTTCAGAGTTGTGGCTTGGCGCCGGCGTGTCACGCTTTGGCATCTGACGCGGCTTTGGCGTCTGCAGCAGACGTGACGTCCTTGCTATCGTGTTCACATTCCTCACCGCAGCTAGGTTCCTTTCGTCGCGCCCAGCGCTTGTAAAAGAGGACACCCGCGACGCAGAGAATAACGAACAGGGCGGCGCCTGTTGCTGACACGGCCGCGACGCCCGTTGTCGACAGTTTCGAGCCAGACGACGCTGAGCCGTTTGCCTGCGGTTCCTTGTCCGGTGCCGTACCGGCGCTTCCTGCACCCGAAGGGGTCGACGATGAGCCAGGTTCTGGGGGCGATGCGACTGGCGCTGGCGGAGGCGGTGGTGTCGGCGGCAACGTGAAATCGGACATCTGCGGCACCGGCGGTATCGTTCCAACCGCCCCCATCACGCCTGGGTTCGCCGCAGGCGTCCTTGCCCCTGTTGACGGCCCCGGCTCTGTCCCGTCCGACGAGGGCGTCGACGTCAGCCCGGACAACGACGGGTTGGATGCAACTTGGTCGGCCACTCCGGTTGATGACGGCGCGGGCGGATCCGGAGAGTTCGCTAACGCGATCGCCCCGGCTGCACCCGACTGGACTGGATCATCGGCGTGCGCGTCTGGAGACGTTGCAACTCCACTGGCGCCGCTTGGTACAGATCCCGTACTGCCGTCGTCGCTCGGTGTAACTTCGCCGGGTGGCGCTCCGGCGGGTGCTGCTCCGGAGGGGCTGAGCGGGTCAGTCCCGGAGGACGATGCGCCAGGTGCTACGCCATTAGGTGACTGTCCGGATACTACGAGGCCAATCGCAACGGCGAGGAACGTAATCGCAACGCCGCCGCGCTGTGTCATTCGTCGATAACGGAGTGAGCGTCCGACGGAGGGGACCGCGTCATCCGGAGCCACAAGGGCCCTCCGACCGCGACCGGATATTGACGACTCACTGCTGACTGACAAGGTATGCACGTTCAACTGCGTTTAACCGCGCTAGCAAGCACATCGGTTGCACCAGTCTTAAATAGCAGGTAAACGCCCAATGCAATCTGCATGAACGGCACGACGAACCTGATCGCGGTTTCCGTCAGTACGCAGACGTATGAAAACCATTCGTCACGCGTTCTGACTTTGCTGACAGTTGGATCCGTTTGGCGACGGCCGGTATTCTAGTGAAGTAGTCTGAAGATACCACGAGGATGGCTAACAGGAAGTACTGCGTGGCGATACAGATGACGAGGTCGCCGATGCCCAACGGTACGAAGAGTGGCGTCTGCAGACGTTCAGACATCCTGCAAGCGGATACGCGGGAGCTTACATAGATGGAGACGTTGTCGCCACCGTTGATTACAGTGACGGTCATGACCTTGACGGTGTTGACGTCGGCGAACTTGGAACAGAGGCGGGGCGGGCGATGCTCGAGAGTAGACGATGCGGGTTCTGGCATGGCAGGGGTGCTTTCCTGAGGTTGCAATCCGGGACTGTGACATGGTCGAAGTTCTCGTAGGCTCCAGCACCCCTTCAAAATGGGCAGGAACCCCAGCAGTCCTATGTCAACTGGCCGTCAGCACGGCAACTGTGTGGAGCCCGCCTGTCGTAATGGTCACATACCGACGTACTGAATCGGGAGGAAGATTCCGCCGATGAACCCGACCAGGCTAAGGGCGATGAGCAGCGTGAACCCGATGGCCTGGCCGACATAGATATGGTGCCGCTGGAAACCGGATGTGTTGAGAAACGCCGGCAGGCCCGCTTCTGTGTAGAACGCGATCAGGATCACCAGATCATCCATGTTGGTGGCGACGAACGCCCAGCACGCCATCCCAATCGCACTTGCCACTGACGACACCATGGTGCGGTGCCCTGTCTAATAACACGCTACGACACTGTACTAGCGGTTCGATCGGTATGCTGAGCACATTCAGACAAGGTGTCGCGAAGGGTCCGGACAGAAGGTGCACACGAAAGACAAAGAATACCTCCAGCCATATATAAATACTGCAGTGGACTTTAGTCTTGGATGCGGCGCCAGACACTCACGAAGGTAGTGCCATTGTTCTTCTTCACGCGTCGCGCTTCGTCAGTCTGGAACATGGCAGGGACGGCAGGGTCGGCGGCGACCTCCACCTCGGACAGACGTTCGAAGAGCGGATGCGCTTCGAAATGCGTTACAGTCCAATTGAACAGATCCTCCACGTCGGTGACGTTGTAGATCAGGCCTCCAACCTGCAGGACGTATGCGTATTCGCTGAGCAGGTTCGGGGATATGATACGACGACGATGATTAGATCGCTTGAAATGCGGGTCGGGGAACAGGAAAAACAGCTTCTCGAGCTGTCCCTTCTGGAAGAATTTCACCATATACTTCATGACGTTGGTATGGCAAACGCCAATGTTCGAGTACGCTGGGATGTCCTCACTCTTCCATTCGGATGCGCCCTGCGGTGCGTTCAGGGACATCATGCATAAGGAGAACGCATCGAAAGGCCGAACCTTTGAGCCCGCTTGAAGACAGTTCAATCGGGTATTGACATGCTTAACGACCTGCTCGCGGATTTCCATACCGAGGATCATTTTGTTAGGGAACGTCGGGGCCAACGCCTCCAGCAACCCTCCAAAGCCACAGCCTGCATCAACGAATCTGACTGTGTCGTCAAGGCCCGCTGGGGCATCATCTGAGACCCCTGGGAACTTCGGGAAGTATTCTTTCCAGACGACACTGGATGGCCCATCCGGGCAGACTAACGAAACGGGCAGCGATCAGAACTCGTCGCATCTCAGGTACCCCTACCGGTCACCATATTGGTCGCTGAAAGACAGCGGGTTGACATGAGCCCGAATGCGCACGAACCGTTTGCCCTGGACGCGCTGGAACGGTAGCGACATCTGGAACTGACGGGGCATGCTCGGGTGAGCGAACGTATCACTGTCCGTGGCGGACTCCGCGGCGCACTTCTCCACGTCCTGGCTACGGGTACACCGTTGCATTCGAATTATACGTGCCACATAACGCTGCGATAACGCGCGTTTATGTATCGTAAGCGACGCTAGCGAGCACTTTGCTTGCACCGGTTTTAAATAGCAGGTAGATGCCCAGCGCCATCTGCACGAACGGTACGACGAACCTGTGCGGAGCGCGCTTCAGAACGTACGGGTGGCGTCATGGCGAGTGCGTCCGATCGAACTTTGCTGAATTCACGATCTTTTCCGCGACAGCCGGTATCCTAGCGAAATAGTCGGCGAATGTAACGAGGGCGGCCAGCAAGGCAAACAGCGTGGAGATGCAAGCCACCAAGCTGGCGACGTCCATCGATACGAACAGTGCCGTCTGCGAACGGATCAGAAAATAATAGCACCTGGGCAAACGGGCTCATGGTCGAATGCTTACGTAGGCGGATACATTGTCGCCGCCGTTAAGAAGCGTCATGGTCGTCACCCTGGCGACGTTCATGTTGATGACCCGTGTATAGGTCCGGGGTGACGTCAGCACGAAGCTAACTGCTGTCGGCGTTGTCACCTCTGGATCAGCACGAACGCTCTCCTCCGGGTGCAACCTCGCCCTCGCAGTATCTGGGCGAAGGTCACGTAGGCGCCAGCAGCCCGTGAATATCGGTAAGAAGCCCAGCATCCCTAGGACACGTTTAAGAGCAGGCCAATTGGACGGGGCGGCATCGTCACACTAAGCGCATACCGACATAATGAACTGGAAAGAACATGCCGCCAATGAATCCGATCAGGCTGAGCGCGATCATCAGCGTGAACCCTAAGGCCTGTCCGACGAAGATATGGTGTCTGTGGAACCCGGACGGATTCAAGGACGGTGGCAGGCTCGCCTCGGTGTAGAACATGATCAGGATGAGCAGGTCGTCCATGTTGGTCGCGAAGAAGGCCCAACAGGCAACCCCGATCGCATCCAGCACCGGCGCCACCATTGGCGCCCGACGTTATATTATTCTAATAGGAATCACTGGGTACGCTGCCCAACCGTTTCCTGGAGAGGGAGCAATCGTCATGGGCGGTCGGTCGCCTGTGACGAGACACAACGCACGCTCCTCAGACAAAGTGTTGACGACCGGCGCACGGCTCTACGATGACGTCGCCGCCGGTGCTAACACATGTCCACACGCTGGGCATGTCCAGCGATGTGCTATCGCCGCTGCACTTTGTCGACGAGAACGTCGTCCTGTACCCGGCCGGGCACTCGGTCGTCATCTACAACGCCGAGAAGAAGGCGCAGCGGTTCATCTTCGGGTCCGAAGGCGCGCGGATCACCGCCCTGGCCGTCTCTCCGAACCGTCGCTTCGTGGCCATCGCCGAATCCAGCGACCGCGCCGTCATCACCATCTACGACGTCGGCACCCTGCGCAAACGCAAGGTCATCAACAGCGGCCAGATCATGTCGTACGTCTGGATGGCGTTCTCCCCCGACGGCAAGTACCTGCTGACGCTCGGGTCCGCCCCCGATTACCTGCTCACCAACTGGATGTGGGAGAAGATCCGCCCTCTGCACTCCGTTCGTGCCGCCAGCGGCGCCGTCGCCGACGAATCGCAACCATCGCCGTCGACGGCCACGACGTCGTCGCCCGTTATGCGACAATGCTCGTTCTGCACGGCTGACCAATCGCTCGTCGTTGTCATCGGCACCGCGATCCTCTGCTGGTACCGGGTGTCGAGTTCGGGCCAGCTGGAGCCGATCGCCCACGACTTCCCTGTCGCTGTGCACGATTTCACGAGCCACGTCTGGTTGCGGGACACGCTGGCCTTGGGGACTCAGGCCGGGCGCCTGTTCCTGACGCGCCCAGGGACGACCATGTTCCAGCAGGAGATCAACCTGGGCGTGTCGCCCGACAACGGCAACGTTATCCATTCGCTGGCGGCGTACGCTCGTGGCCTGGTCGTCGGGTCGCGCCTGGGCACCATCTTCCTCGTCGACATCACGGGCCTGGAAGCGTCCAGTGCGGAAATCGGGGCGCTCAGGCGTTTGACCGTCACGAAGAGCGGCACCGGCGCCAGCGCCGACGTCACGTGCCTGGCGTTGAACCCGTCCGAAGAGCTACTGGCCGTGGCGACATCGTCGTCCCGCGCGTACTTCCTGTCTCTGACGAACAGCGACATGCTCCGCCCGGAGGAGATGAAGTTCGAGCCGCTGATCGAACCGTTTCACACGGGCCCGATTGTCGGCATGGACGTCTGCATACGGAAACCGCTGGTCGTCACGTGCGGCGCCGACAGCAGCATCCGCGTCTGGAACTACCTGGAGCGGCAGATGGAGTGCGTGAAGACGTTCGCGGAGCAGTGCCTGTCGGTGGCGATCCACCCGGCCGGGTTCCAGATCGTGGCCGGCTTCACGGACAAGCTGCGCCTGATGAACGTCCTCATGGACGACATCCGCCTGTGCAAGGAGTTCAACGTGAAGAACTGCCGCGAGGTGCAGTTCGCCAGTGGCGGACATATGTTCGCCGCCGTGCACGGCTCGCTGGTCGTCATTTATTCGACGTACACGTGCGAGCTGGTGGCGACGTTACGCGGGCACAACCAGCGCGTCCAGTCCGTGCAGTGGTCGCACGACGACTCGACGGTGATCACGAGCGGCAGCGACGGGGCGATCTACGAGTTCCAGTCGAGGACCGGGCAGCGCGAACGCGAGTACGTCCAGAAGGGCTGCAAGTACTTTGCGGCGGTCGGCGCGCAGGACGCCCGGATCTACGCCGTCGGCAACGACCGCGTCCTGAAGGAGATCGCCGACGGCGCCGTGCAAAAGGAGCTGGACAGCGGCGCGATCATGACCCAGATCGTGTTGTCGCATGCGCCCGAGCGCATGCTCTTCACCGGCAGCGACTTTGGCGTCATCCGGTCATTCAAGTTCCCGCTGACCGGGCACTGCCAGGATTACCAGTGCCATGCTGGGAGCGTCGCCCGGATACGGCTGTCCCATGACGACACGTTGCTGTTCTCAGCAGGGATGGACGGATGCCTGGCGATGTTCGAGGTTCGAGAACAGGAGGGCAGGACGCAGACGACAGTGGCCGGCGCGGTTCTCCCATGGAGCGACGAGGTGCTGGTGACGCGGAGCGATCTGGACGAAAGGACGGCGATGAGCAACGAGCTGAAGAACAAGGTCGACGAGCTGACGCTGCACAATGAGTACCAGTTGCGGTTGCAGGAGATGACGCATAACGAGCGACTGAAGGAGGTGAAGGAGACGTGCCAGGTGGCGCTGGAGGAAGAGAAACGCGTGTACGACCACGTGAAGGACGCGAAACAGGACATGGAGATGGAGTACGAGGAGCAGATCAAACGGATCGAAGAGCTCCATGCGGGGACGATTGCGTTGGCGAAGCAGGAGCATCAAGACGCCATTATGCGGGAAGTCGAGTTGTACCATGAGTTGGAGCGCGAGATGAAGCGGGCGGAAGATGCGGCATCGAAACGGTTGGGCCAGGAGGACGACGCGCATCAGGACGCGATGGATGAGCGCCAGATCATGCTGGAAGAGGCGTCGGAGCGCGAACGGGAGCGGTACCAGAGGCTGGTGGAGGAGCGCGACGCGATCATTCGCGAGTTCAACGAGACGAAACGGCAGCTGGAGCAGGATACCGACCTGGAGATCATGGAGCTGAAGGAGAAGTTCGACCAGACGCTGGCCGCCGAGCGCGAGACGACGTTGCGGTTGAAAGGCGAGAACAGCATCATGAAGAAAAGGTTCTCGTCTCTGTCGAACGATATCGAGGACCAGAAGGAGGAGATTAAGCTGATGACGGAGAAGGAGGGCCAGGTCCGCGATCAGATCGCGCGCCTGCGGGCGGAGATCGAGGCGAAGAAGTCGGCGATCACGTCGTTGGACGCCACGATCGGCGACAAGGAGCGCACGATCTACGAGCTAAAGAAGCGGAACCAGGAGATGGAGAAGCACAAGTTCGTCCTCGACTACCAGATCAAGGAGCTGAAGCGCGAGATCGAACCGCGCGAGATGAAGATCGCCGACATGGGCGAGCAGGAGGCCCAGGTCGACAGTCAGCTCGAGTCGCTGCACAGTCAAAATGGCGATCTCCGCGCCCAGGTCAGTCAGCGACGGTTCACTGCGTCGCACTTTGTCCTGCGTTGCGGGAACGTTGACCAGTCGGTGCGCAGGTCGACAGCCTGAACGTGCAGATTGCCGACGTGCAGGGCAAGGTGAGTGCGGCGCGGCAGCGGGCGCAGCGTTCCAATGCGGAACGGCGCCGACAGATGTACGACCTGGAGCGAGCGGCGCACGCCGCCTCGAGTGAGGAGCGAGTGGAGATCGTCAGGAAGTACGAGAAGGGTGGGGCGGGCGATGACGCGGACGGAGATGACAGCGGGAAGCGCGCGGTCGTGTCGGAAACGTTGGCGGAGCCGCAGGTGGCCGAGGAGTACAAACGGCAGAGCGAGTTCCTGCACCAGACGATCGCCCAGATGAAGGTGGATGTCGCGAGGAACTATAGCCGACACCGTCGGGAATCGCACCAGATCGTTCGTGAGAACGAGGAGCTGATACGGGAGATCAACGCGTTGCGGAAGGAGCTGACCGCGAAGCGTGCACAAATGAATGCGAACGCCATCAGCATCAAGGAGCAGGGCGGGCAGGCCGAAATCCAGCAACTACAAGCGCGTCGACAAGCAAACCAGGCCGCGATAGATCAGCTGCGGGCGCAACTCGCGACCATGAAACCAAGCAAGACGTAAGTAAAGGCCGACTGGTTCGTGATTTTACCTCGTGCTGCCCTTGCCAGCTAGTGAAGAAGGTCCGCATCCCCATGCCTCCGAGCTTCAGCGGACGGTTCTTTCGTGACATTGTCGTCACTGGGCAGTTACGGTGCCGACGACACGTCAGACGGAAAGTGGAACGGGACGTGTCTACGCTCCCTGTCGAAGGAGTGGCAACCAATACCGTTTACCGATATCGTCCGTGCAATAGGTCAGAGGTGACGGCACCGGGCGACGGCCCCATCGCCGTCGCATCAGTGCCGGGCTGGCGGACGCGGGAACCGTCCGCGTGCGGACTGCGGGTTCCTCGACGGCAGCAGCCACCGGTCCCGCTACATCGCCGTCGTCTCCCTCGATGGCCTCGGCGCGGGTCAGTATGCGTCATGTCTGGTCTGCCGCAAGAGGTGCGCGATGTGCACTCGGGTGTGACGAGGACATGCAGGGCTGATTACGTGGCCGACAGGTATTGCGACGGCAGCGGCCGATGCGACCGAGCAGAGGATGACGCGGTTCTCCCGGTTCCCGATCACGCTGTACCGGATCCAGCCTAGCCTCCCCGTCGCACTTCGCAGCTACGCCGATCAGATGGCCAAAGGTCGCGCGTCGTTCGATTTGAAGCTGCACGACGGTCTGTACAAACCGATCGGCCCGCCAAAGGACAAGTTCCATACGCCGAACGGCATGTCGCTGCGGCCGGCCGGAGCCAACATGCTGTCCATCCTGGAGAACTTTCGTGGCTCCCCCATGATTTACGCGTTTGTGTGCGGCATGGAGGTCCCCAAAGATATGGCGCTGTACCATGAGCATACGGACCATTACTCCCTTCAGACGGACGTGGACATCCCGCTCGAGGAGTACAACGAAAAGCTGACCAGCCTCCTGCAATCCGTACCCGCTCAAACGAAGGAGCAGTTCCTCGAGATGCTCAACGATGATAACGACCAGGACAACTGAATCACGTTACACGATGTTGTCAGGCACACATAGACGCTGTGCAATCCTGTTCATAATGTTGTCACTGCGGTTAAGTTTGGACCTGTACAGATCAGGTTGTACACATCGGGATGCGACCCGTCGCTCACACTGCGCGACTTCTCCAGGTGCGCCAGACCAGTCGGCCGCACTTGCGCGCGCAGGTTCTGCGGACCCGGAAGCCCGCGCTACAGGCCGGAAAGTCGACCAGTGTGGCAGACTGGCAGTCCATTTGCAATCAGCACAGACGCAGACGTCAGCTCCGGTGCTACGGCCGACGTACGTGAACGTCACGGGCCTACTGAGGACCATCAAAGATGTTCAAGTTGCACACAAGCCGCCTCGCAGTACTTCCCCTGATTGTCCTCCTGAGCGGACTCGGTGACGCTATCACGATACGGATCAGCGACGGCTTGACGCAGTATTTCGTGCCAGACGAGCGCGCTCGGATGCACTCTGCAGTGCTTGAGCTGGAGATGATGGCCTTACCCGACGTCACTGACTTTTTCTTGCCTTCCTCTCTGGGTATTAGGGATGAAACGTTGGGCCTTATCGTCGGATTCATGACGAACGTGAGCCTCACTCAGGTATACTCACAGTCACTGGCGTGCTGTCTAATGCTGCCAACTAACGACCAAGGATCCCACGACAGGTCGAAGATGCGTGTCAGTGGGTCAGGCACGAGCTTGGGGAGAGAGATGTTGCCAACAACGCGCTGGTAATGGCAGCTGCCAAAGTTCTGTTCGTTGATCTGCTCATTGTCGCCATGGGAATGTCCTTGCCACTGCGGTCGACAGGTCAAGTCCCGCCCGCCGTGCGAGAACTCATCGACGAATTGCTGCCAACAGAAAGCGATGACCGGTACCGTTCATTACTGTTTATACGTGCTGGATTCCTCGCTCTGATCAGGTCGTCATCCAGGTGTTCCATCTGTCAGATGGCTTACACGCGTGCTGACGACATTGGAACTCTGCCTGACGCATGCAACCACCGTTTTCACCAGGAATGCATCAATCACTGGCTATCGTTAGGCAAAACTACTTGTCCAAACTGTCGTCGGTCGACCGCCTTCCGCAGTCCAGCGAGCTGGTGGTCCTACAAGGACCTCCTACACTACATCGCCTGGGAGGTTGAAGACATTTGGCATCGTGAAGGCCTATTCTGAATGAACTACCGTACCTGTGTTCGAGGGCTGAAGCCCGGGTGGAAATTTTAGGGCAGAGCGTCTGGCCACCACCTGGCTCACGGTTGATCTGTGGAGTTTCGCTGAGGCCTCATGTTGCCCCGACCTGCACCAGTTTCGGTGAAGCTGAGACGTAATACGTCCGCGGGCGGTCGAGGCCGGGGTTTTCATTGGAGCAGCCGGGAACGCCGCGCCCATGCCGAAGATACTGCCGCTGAACATCAGGCAGCCGTACAGGTACGTCGTGTCGGAGCGGTCGCCGCTGTTCCTGTTCAGCCACGGCGTCAACGGCGGCATCGACCACCCGGACTGCCTGAAGTGGATGGGCCTGCTGTCGAAGCTGGGCCGCGTCGAGGGCTTCAACTACTGGTTCGCGCGGTCCGGCTTCCCCGTCCGGCCGCCGGCGGCCGCCGCCCTCGTCGACCAGCAGGTCCGCGAGTTCAACACCTGGCGGGAACGCTTCCCGAAACGCCCGATCATCATGGTCGGCAAGTCGATGGGGTCCCGCGTCGCCTGCATGGCCAGCTTGCAGGTTGATACGCTGGGCGTCGTCTGCCTTTCGTTCCCGCTGGTCGCTGGCGCAACGGGGATGTCCCGCGACGGCGAGTTACGTGCCACCAAGGTCCCGGTCCTGTTCATCCAGGGCACGCAGGACAAGCTGTGCCCGCTGAACGCCCTGCAACGGATCATGACGGAGGTGCGCAATGAGACCGAGCTTCACGTCATGGAGAGCGCCAACCATTCCCTGCGCGTCGGCAGGAGGTTCGACCAAGTCGTCTCCGATCAGCTCGCCCTGAACGCCATCGCCAAATGGGTGAAGAAGCTGCTCCAGCCGACAACCGGGCTGGGGCGGGCCGCGCACGACGCGTAACTAAATGGGGGCGCTTTAGATACTCTGTACTGTAGGGAGAAGAAGAGGTCGCATCACGACTAGAACTTGAAGTCCTTGAACTTCTTGCTCTTGGACTTCAGCTCCTCCTTCCGCTTCCGCTTGCGCATCTCTTCGAGGACAATGTCGCTGACGTCTTCCGTCGATCTGAGCGCCTTGACGGCCTCCATCTGTTCGTCGTACTTCCGCGCCAGGGCCGCATCGTCCATCGTGGCGAGCTCGTCGGCCGATATCGTGACGTCGACCCTGCCGTCCGTCAGGTGACTCGCAACCGCAGCGCTAGCACTGGAGGCCGTCGGGATCTTGTACGTATGCGATGAGCCGTACAACGCGTTGCCGACGGATGCCTCCTGCTGTTCCAGCACCTGGTACAGCTGCTTGGGTTTCCGCAGGTCCACCTCGGGCGTCTCGCTGCTGATGCCCTTGCGCAGATCGAACGTGTCCGGCGTGACCATACCCGATATGACAGACGACGCGACGGATTCGACGCCGGACGTCTCGTCAACGGGAACCTCCTCCTCGTCTTGCTCCATCTCGACTTCTTCGCTCTCGTGGCCCTCTTCCTCGACTTCCTCGATGAGCTCACCCCATGGCGATACATCCGACACGGGCGTCGGCGCCGTTACGACGTCGGGAGCGACACCGAACGGGTCGCCATACAGCGGCACGCCGAGGTGATCGACGGGCGGTTTGCCCCATTGGCCTTCGGCGTACCCGTACGTGGCGCCCGGGGGGAGCGGCGCGTTCAGCCCGGGGATCTTCAGGTTCCGGTACGACGGCGGTGGGCCGAACCGCTGCATGTTGATGAGCCAAGGCGGCGGGTACCCATCGCGCATGCCAAGCGCCTCGCGAAGCGCAGGGGACAGGACGCCTGGGCGCGCCGACTTGACGTTGACCTGGAACTCCTTGCCTTCGTAGTAGATATCACCGTGAACCGCCGGTACCATCTTGGGCTGGTTCCGGAAGAACGCGTCGTGGAGGAGCTGTAGAGCACACAATCAGCAGGCGGACGGCGCCCACGAACAAGCAGGGCACGCGTTACCTGATAGTCGATGTCGATCCGGTTCATCTTCGGCTGCATTCGTTCCCTCTGCTTCGTCTTCATCTTCTTGTCGGCGTCGGCCTCGATCTGCGCCTGGCGGATCTTCCCGATGCCGGTGGCCTCGATGAAATCGGGGAGCTTGAACGCCGACTTCTCCTGCCCGCGCTTGCCCTGCAGGTACTTGCGCTTCTGCGACCAGTGGCCTGGAACGGGGACCGAGTTCCGCACCGATTTCAGCTGGACGAGCAGGACCGGGTCGGACGTGCACACGTCATGCACGTCGACGACCTCGGGGAACGCGGCCGCCTGCTTCAATTCGCTGACCGCCATCCGGTTCAGTTTCCGCAGCTGTCGATGGCTCAGCTGGATCTCCTCCTTCTCGTCGTCGGACCCGCCGGACCCGCCCCCGGCCTCGTCGTCGTCCTTCGACACAACGATGACCTCGGGCTCGTCTCCAGCGGAACCTTTCGACGAGAACCGCTCGAACACATCGGAGAAGTACTGCGCCAGCGGCTCCGTCGACTCGATCTTGTCCGGGACGTACACAACTTCGACGTCCGCGTCGCCGTTGGCCACCGGCTCCGGTGCCGTCGACGTCGTCATCGCCCGCAGCTCCTGCCGGGCCTGCTTCTGGCGCTGCCGGCGCCGCGCCCGCTTCGACGGCGCCGTGCCGCGCCCCTCCTTATCGTCCGACGCCGGCCCGTCCATCTCGCGGCTCATGGCGTCGACAGACGAGACCATCGACGGCCACTCGCGGACTGCACCACGCCACGGACTTCGCGCGCGCCATCACGAAGCGGCACGGCCCGCTCGCCTACACACCGCACTCGGCACGTTCCGCCACCGTTCGCACCCGGGCGTCCTCGCGCTTCTGATAAGCGCGCCGGGGCTGCTCGGGAGAAGGAGTCGGCCTAACTCGATGTACATCTCGCGGCGGTGTTGACCTGGGCCTCGTGCGGCTATACAGGCCCGTGGTGTACGGGGGGCGCGGTTGCACGACGAAGTTGCCACACGACGGAGGAGAGGAGGGGGCGCGCGCGCCCCGTGCCACATTTTGCGTCGTTTTCGATGGGGCGCCCCGATGATGTGGACGATGCGGACCTGTCGGGCGACGGGGAGGATGACGTCGTCGCCCGGGTGATGGCGATGCGACAGGGCGTGGCCGACGAGCAACCCGAGGGGTCGGACGAGGGGGATTCCGAAGTGGACGACCCGTTCGCGGGTACGGCCCACGTCGTTGCCGGGCGGGGTCGCCGCCGGATTGAGGAGTCCGACGACGGTGAGGAGCAGCCGCGTCCTGTGGCGTCGCATCCTGGGACGAAGCCTAGTACCGTGTTCGACGGCCTCGACGATGTCTACGCGGCGCTGGGGGAAGACGCGGAACGGGATCGACAATCACGTCGTGACGATTCTGATGAGTGTTCCCAGCCCACAGAGCAGCGTCCGTCCTCGTCCACAGGGCGCCCAGGGCAGACGCAATTGTCGCCTGGCGGTCGTGGCCAGCCTCATCGTGACGGATCCCGACACGATGAGCGCCCCGAACGCCCAAGGATCGCACGGCCCGCTGTGTCGGACGCAGACGAGTCTGAGGACGACGTTGAAGGTACTTCTCTGGCTGTAAAGCACGAGCAGGTCAGGCAGCGACCGAGGCGTCAATACCAGCGGCGACGACAGGTGGCGAAGTCGAACCCGGAATTGCTGAGTTGCCTGCTGCAAAGCATCCTGAGGCGGGCGGCGCAGGTCGGCATCGCAACGGAGGCACCTCCGATCGAGGTCGCGCCTGACGCGCCAGCGCCGCGCCTCAGCGCAGGTGCTGACGACGACTTCGAGCTGGAGTTCTCTGATCAGGACGAGCAAGACGCGTATAAGACGCAGGTGTCGAAGCTGGCTCCTTCTAGCGAACCTGGGCGCACCGGTTTGCCCCGATCTGACTCGATCGCGTCCCAACAGCAACCCAGACCGTCGTCGTTGCCGTCCAAGCCGTTCGTCAAGACGCAGTCCACGTGTGGCCTGTATTTGAACCGGGGCGGGCGCTCGAAGCGACAGGAGGTCATCGACGATCTTCGCAGGCGGAGCCGCGTGAAACGCGTTGAATCGCTGGCGAACGCCCATCCTGAAGAAGAATGCAAGCTTGAATCTACGGATGAGGAGGACTTCGCGGTTGGAATGCCCTATTCCAATGAGGATATCAGAGATGCCGGCGGTGAGGAAGGGCCACGCTCCGCTGACGATTTGAACGACGTCACCCGGGAAGCGTCGCCGAAAGGAAGCGCTGACGCTGATAGTGCAGATGTCGAACGTCCAGACGAGCCTGAATGCGATCCGAACTCGTCGCTGGCGCATTCACATGCGAGGCGTCCTAGAAGAAGGCGGGTTATTGACGACGATGACGGTGCCGATGGTGTTGATGATTGCGAGGCTGGCGTTCGGGGCGCCGAGGACGCAACAGACGACGCCCAAACCACCCCTGGCCAAGTGGACGACGATGGTATCGCCAACGAGGACAATGCTTCATCCGACGGCGAGTCCGAATCCGATAACCTGGCACGGCCTACTCCACCGCCAGATGATGATGATGGCCACAACATGATACTCGATCTGGAAGCTGAAGAGGAAGGCGTCTCGAATCCGTCCGGCAGCGATGAAGACGATGCTGATGCGGGTTCCATCAATGAGATGCTTGACGACGGCCCGATCGACGATGACTGCAATGCCAACCATGTCCGGTTCGATCAAGCGCGCATGAACGCCCTGGATTCGGCGGGCCTGAAAGGCATAACGGAGCGATTCCTGCCATTGGCCGCCCCAATGCGTCAGCCCTCCAACGTCCAGCAACGTCGACCGCCGCCGCCGGCCGCCCCCTCACGTGACGATGATGACGATGACTGCTCAGTCGAGTTCGCTTATTCGGCGTATGATCGCGGCCATGTTCCTCGTAAAGATCTGCACCGGCTCCTGATAGCCGAACGAAAGGTTTGGTGCTCCCGGCACCGCCCGAACATTGCTGAATCTAATTCTCGTCGCAGTCTCGTACGGCTATCGTGGCAACGACGGCACTGGACCTTGACGAAGAGGAGAAGCGGGAAGAGATGCTGTTCAAGACCCGCAAGCAAATCGTACCGATTGGTTGGATCCTTGTCTCCGTGTGTGGATGCTGACACGGGAACAGAGTCTTACCCGATCGAGCTCAGGGCGCAACTTCCACGAGGTGGAGACCACAATGGAGGTCCGGAAATGGATCGCGCCTGCACAGCGTCCGCCAGCTCGACCTGCCTCTGGGCAGCTGTCGTCGCTCGCCTTCAACGGCCACCTGTCGTCACTGAAGCGCTCTGGGTCGTTCCTCGTGCACAACGACGCCGAGATCGAACGACTTATGGGGCCTGGGGCCACTGCGCACATCGCCAGGGCATCCTCGTTGCAACGCGCGTACACGTTCACGTCGCACGGTAGTACCACGGCTGACGATGGTCCTGCTGTCGACGAGAACGGCGTCCCCGTCAAGAAGCGGCGCTCCACGGCACCTGCCAAGCCGACGCCGTTCAACGTCGAATCGTCCGTCGACACAAACTCGACAGTCTTCCAGACCCTAAACCAGAATCGCTTCCAGTAGGCGCAACCAGCCGTGGCCTATGATCACCTCCGTCGCGGTGTATGCCCGGCGGCGAACGCGTGTGCCCCTAGAACTTGAACTGGCCGGATTTGAACTTCGCGTCCTTCTTGGTGGCCTCGTTGACGATCCGGTTCATGCGCAGCAGCTCGCAGGCACGCGCGTACATGCGCGGGTTGTCGCGAATGGCGAACAGGAGGTCCTCGGTGCGGACGCGGTCGCGGCTGCCGGCGACCTGTGCCGCGCGCCGCGTCATCTGCATGATGAACTCGACGGTCAGGTCCTCGATCAGGTCGAGCGATTCGGGCAGCGGGTTGCTGACGTCGCCGCTCCCGTACATCATCTGGCGCAGCTCCTTCTGGAACAGGTTCCGGAACGGGTTCCCGTCGCCCGACGACGACGACCTGGCGGGCGCCCCGTCATCGGGGTCCGACGCCTCCACCGGGCGCGGGCGCTTCAGTGACACGGCGGCATTGACGTCCTGCTGATGATCCGCATCACCCATACTGCTCTGGTCGCATCGCACTACGCCACGGACTTGCGACGCGCAACAACAACAACAACCGGTGCCCCGCCCATCTGCACACTTCCGTATGCCCGCAGCGAACACGCCCAACACATGGACGTCCGACACCTGGACGACAGCGTCGCTGTGTCGAGCTCACGCTTTTGTCGACGTCCACCCTGGCTGGGTACCCAACGGGCTGGGTTTCGGGCCGGGCACGAATCCGTTGTTATGATGTTCCGGAGCAGCACGGTGCACGGCGAGTCGATGAACGAACCAGCGCAATGCCGCCCATGACGGCCGCGCCACAAATTGTGTCGTCGCTGCCGGGGGGCCCCACCATAGGCGCATAGTCGGCCGTTGTGTGATGGCGCTGTCGCTGATCGCTATGCTATGCCTGCCTGCCGCGATGGCAGCGTCGGGCACCGTCCGAACCCCAGCGCCGCCGCCAGCAAACGGCAACGCCGCTCGCGTTCGTGTCAATCGGGTACCACCCGTCTTGCTAACAACGGCAGTGCCTCCGCCTGCACCCGCGGCGAAGAGCCCAGCAACGAGAACGGCGCGTACGTCGTCGCCGGATACGACGCCGGCACACGTGTCGCCAGCCAGCAATTCGTCACGTTACCAGGCGCCGCCGAGCGCGCGTCACCGTCTGACACCCGCCCAGGAAGCGTACATGATCCTGGGGGCGGTCGCGGTCATCACGACCGCGATCGGCGTGACCGTCTGCGCGACGTCGTACATGCGGCGGGCATGACGCGTGTGTTGGGTCAGAGGGACGGAGCCGGCCGCCCGCCCACAGCCCCACCCGATGTGCATTATACCTAGCGCGAGTCGCGAACGAGGGGGGCCGGCGCCCCCCCGCCCGCCGAATATCATCTGGGCTGACTAAGGTCCGCGTTCTCCTTGCGGAGGCGCGCGTTCTCCTCCTTCAGCGTCCTGTTCTCCTCGATCAGCTGCTTGATGCGATGGTGCAGCGCCGCCTGTTGGGACGCCACCCTGTGCTCAGACGGGCGCTAGGGGACGGCGCGCCGGCTCGTGCCTACCAGCATCATCAGCGGGTCGTTGCTCTGCGATGCCCTCCTGCCCTCGGTGGCCGGCGTCGCGGGCGCCACCCCCACCACCGGGCCGATGTCGGAGATCTCGAAGCGCCCCGACGACGAGACGGGCGCCATCCTGGCGGCTTGGGCGGCGGCGGGCGCTGTGCGGCACGATCGTCAGTGTGGGGGCGTGCGGTCCATATCGTCCATGCACGCTGACGAATGTCGGAGATGTGGAAGCGCCCGGCGTGCATGGACGGTCGTTTCGAGCCGTTGCCGGCGGCGGCGGCCGCGTCGCCTGTGGCCAGCGACGACGACGACGACGACGATGAGGCGGTCGTGTCCGGCGCCGGCTTAGCGCCCGAGGCGGGCGTCAGGCCACCACCGCCTGCTATGGGACGGTCAGCGACCATTGTGGTGCTGCTGGCTGGCACTGTAGCAGCACCACTGGAACTGGTCGTGCACTGCAGCGCCTTGCGCGCCTCGCTCGATGGGGCAGCAGCATCCGGCGTCGTCGTCGTCGTCGTCCCCGACCTGAGCAGGGCGATCCGTCGCATGTCAGTACCCAGAAGAATGGGCAATGTTCCAGAACGCTGCCCTGCACCCTACATTTGGACGGCAACCGGCGCGCGGTACTATACGATTATGACGCCGCCCGAGGGTACGCCAGACGGATCATTCGCGCCTGTTGTGTATCTCTGTGTGGTCAGGCAACACGGGCGCTGAGCTGACAGCGATGAACGACCGCTGTCGTTCGTGCGTCTCGCTGAGCGGCGGGCGCGGTCGTACGACGAGGCCAACCGATGCCGATCGGACACGTGTGTGTGTGTGTATGTGGTGTTGTCCTGCCTCTGCGCTTCCCGAAGCGCGCCCGTCTTATCTCTGGTTAAACAGGGGAGGTTGGGCGATCGACGATCCCATTGGGGGTACGCCTGGGTCGATCGTCACCATCGACCACCGGTTCCGTCGCTAGCGATGACGTCGCGTTCGGTCCTGCAGGTGTTCGAGGAGTACCAGGCGGCCCGGACGACGTTCGTCCAGACGGTCGCCGAGCACGCCGTGCGCCCCGCCAACATCGAGGCGCTGCAGAACGCGGGCGTCATGGCCCTGCTGCGCCCGCTGCTGCTCGACTCGGTGCCGTCCATCCAGCAGTCGGCGGCGATCGCCCTGGGCCGCCTGGCCAACTACAGCGAGGCGCTCGCCGAGGCCGTCGTCATGAACGAGATCCTGCCGCAGCTCGTCTACTCGCTGGCCGAGCAGAACCGGTACTACAAGAAGGCGGCGTCGTTCGTGCTGAAATCGGTGGCGAAGCACTCGCCCGAGCTGGCGCAGGCGGTCGTCGACGCCGGCGCCCTGGTCGCCCTGGTCGGCTGCCTGTCCGAGTTCGAGCCCAGCGTCAAGGAGGGCGCCGCCTGGGCGCTGAACTTCATCGCCCGGCACAACGCGGACCTGGCCCAGGTCGTCGTCGACGCCGGCGCCGTTCCACAGCTCGTCCTGTGCCTGCAGGAGCCCGAGCTGGGCCTGAAGCGCATCGCCGCGTCGGCGCTGGCCGAGATCAGCAAGCACTCGTCGGAGCTGGCCCAGGCCGTCGTCGACAGCGGCGCCGTGCAATTCCTGGCGCCCATGATCCAGCACCAGGACGGCAAGCTGAAGCGGCAGGTCTGCCTGGCGCTGTCGCAGGTCGCGAAGCACAGCGTGGACCTCGCCGAGGTCATCGTCGAGGCCGAGGTGTTCCCCAAGGTGCTCGTCTGCCTCAAGGACCTCGACCTGGTCGTCCGGAAGAACGCGGCGACGCTGATCCGCGAGATCGCCAAGCACACGCCCGAGCTGGCCAAGCTGATCGTCAATGCCGGCGGCCACGCCGCCATCATCGACTACATCACCGAGACGAAGGGCAACACGAGGTTGCCGGGCATCATGGCCCTCGGGTACATCGGCGCCTTCTCGGAGACGCTGGCGCTGGCCATCATCGTCCACCAGGGCATCCTGCCGCTGAAGGACGCGCTGGTCAACGAGCCCGAGGCGCACGTCAAGGCGGCCGCCTGCTGGTCGCTGGGGCAGATCGGGCGGCACACGCCCGAGCACGCCAAGGCGCTGGCCAAGGCCGACGTGTTCCGCCGCGTCATCCAGACGTACGTCGACGCGAGCAGCAAGACGGACGAGGGGTCCGCCGACCTCAAGGCCAAGGCGCAGCGCGCCATCAAGACGGTCGTGCAGAAGTGCACGCACACGCCCGCCCTGGAGCCCCTGCTGCACGAGTCGCCGCCCAAGATCATCAAGTACATCGTGCAGCAGTTCGCCAAGGTGCTGCCGAACGACCCGCCGTCGCGCAAGTCGTTCGTGCAGAGCGGCGGCCTGCAGAAGGTCCAGGAGCTGAAGGCCGACGACAACAGCAAGCTGCAGTCGTACATCAACACGATCAACAGCTGCTACCCGGTCGAGATCGTCCAGTACTACTCGCCGAACTACTCCGAGACGCTCCTGAAGAAGCTCGACGTCTTCGAGACGCAGAAGGCGTGACGGGCGGGCCCCCACACCCCACCACCACACTACAAACACGGGATACACCTAACATCGTGCTGGGGTTCACTGCGGACGCGCCAGCACGTACAGGTCGTGGTCGGCGTGCAACGTGCAGATGATGCCGTCCCGGTTGGCATGGGCGGCATCGGCCCCGTACCGCAGGTCGTCGCCGTACACGTCGGTCAGGCGCCCGCCGACCGCACGAAGGATCGCGTCCGGCGCACAGGAATCCCACTTCTTCGTGCCGGGTCGCGGGTACAGGTACGCGTCCGCAAGGCCTGCCATTGCCAGTAGGCGTCAGGGGACGCGCCCTCCCGAACGCAGAGCACATGCGACAGACCGTCGATGACCAGGACGGCTTTGTGACCACAGCCTCCGGCCTGGACGATCCGCGCCGGCTGTGGGTTCAGGTTCGCGAAATACGCTGCCAGGGACGCGTCGAAGTGGGACGACGACGTCACGACGACGTTCTCGCTCGCACCTGTTTGACGTCGGCGCTCAGCGATCGTCACCGTCAGCAACGCCATGCGGGTCGGACGAACGTTTCCTGGGTTGTGCCGGTCGCTGCGAGTGATCCGGGTGGCCGACGGCCGCGTACAGCGTGCGACCGTTGAACGGCTCGTGGATGACGCCGAACGACGCGCTGCCGTCGACGGCAACGCCAATCAAGACGGACACCGACTCCAGGTTGTCCTTGGTCAACTCGGTCGTCCCGTCGACCGGGTCCACCCAGACGCAGACCTGGCTGTCCGCGCGAACGCCCAGGTTCGCCGGCCACCTGTCGGCCGCGAACTAAACGACACGCGGTTCAGGAGCGGCCACGATACGGAACACGATGGACGCGCGTCCCAACATATTCCAGCGTCTCGTAGCGTTCGGGAAGTGTGGGCGGGAGGTCAACGTGCGCGCTGTCCACTTGGTCCTCCTAGGGCGCGCTCGACGATCAGCAAGCGGGCAAGGCGGGCGAACGGGCGCAGGATCGCACCTCTCCGATAACGACGAGGGATGGGAACTGGCGTCGCAGCCCGCCGACGATGAGCGCCTGCGTGCGCTTGTCGGCCTCGGTCGACGGGTCGAACTCGCCGGTGCCGGCGCCCTTATCGACCGTGTTGAGCTTGCCGCTGTCGACGACGGCCCGGACGACGTCGCCGCCCGCTTCCGCCAGGTAGACGCACCATCTCGACAAGGCGCCGACGTCGATCATCCGCGGACCTCCTGCGACGCAACCAACGCCAATGTGGCTGATGACGTCGATCCAACCCACCAGACGGCGGAAACACGTTCGCCCTGGACCGCAACGGTGGTATCGAGGAGCCACAGGGTGCAGGTCGGCAGCGGAGGCGCGAACAAGACGGATGCTGTGCGTCCTGCAGCCACGACCGATTTAGGGCGGATTCAATGACTGTCGGTGCACCTTGTTCCGCTGCTCGCGACCGTGTCAGACCTTCGAACATACTGAGTAGGCAATGAAACCCAACGAGCTGTATTCACAAGCCAGATTCGACATTGCGACGACGCGACGAAAGGGAAGCGATAATGGAATATGACGGAAATCTTGAAGGTCGTGTGACGGGGAAACGCCCAATTCCAGGTCACGTTGCGTTCGCAGTTGTTGATGTCCGCGCGAATTACGACAATTGCAGGGCATGCAGGCAATCGTCTCGGCAGCCGATGAAGATGACATCGCCTGCGACAACCGGAGCCGAGTAGACTTCTGCAGGAAGGTGCCATGTCGATCGCACGGAGGCCAAGCCCCCATTCCTTGTTTCAATAAGGAAAAGCTCGCCCATCGTCGAACTCGTACAAAGAGACTGTGGTCCAATGACAACAGATTGATGCAGTAACGACCCGGTCTGGGACAACCATCTCCAACGCTGCTTGCCACTATCAACTTGCAGGGCAAGCAGAATTCCTTCGCGGCATGTAATGACAACATCCTGTCCGTCCTTCCGGTTCATCACCAGGGGGTCTGCAAATATGGAGCAACCGACACGGACTGACCAGATAGACGACCCATCTAAGAGAGACATGGCACGAACGCTGCCGGCAACATCGGCAACGATGGCGACGTTTTGGTGCAGATCGTTCCCCACCGACGATACTAGACAAGGCGATCCGAAGATAGGGTCCCCCATAGCGGTTTCCCATTCGAGTAGCGGGCACTCATTCCCGTTGTACTTGAATGCAAGGACGTGGCCACGAAGCGACGCTAAAACGATCAGACGAGCATCATGGCACACAGACGGTGATGATCGAAGTGGGCCGCCACCAGAAACCTTCCAGACAACTCGGCGCTTGCAGGGATCCAGACAGTACATATGCCCATCGTAGCAGGCCACCAGAAGACACGTACCGACTTGGAGAGCGCCTGCCTTAATTTCCGTCCCAATGTCGCACTGCCAAACAGGCGATCCGTTCGCCAACGATAAGCAGTATACAATGCCATTTCTTCCGGATATAACGACGTACTTGTTCAGGTACAACGAGCATGGCGACTCAAACCGAGTCGGCCTATAAACACGCCAGAGCGTCTCGCCAGTAACAGTTGAGGCGCACAGAACAACGCCCGAGTGCGACCCGACAATGACAAGAGATGATGTCGTGGGTCCGGTTGTTGTAACAACCAAGGGTGTCGCATCGACACAACGACCGGTATCAATTTTCCATCTGGGAACAATCGACTGGACAGGTGATGGAAAGTCTTTTGGAATCGCCAACGCCACATTCAACTCAGCAGTACGGCCGGATTTATAGCGAGGGTCATAGGTGACGTATGGCAACTGCTCGCTAATCTGTGCATAATCGCGCTTCCTCGACATCGAGATAGACGACTTCAGGAGACGCTCAAGAGCACGGACTGTACGATTATCTCCAAAATCACTGACACGAATGCAGGTCCTCATTCCTAAGGCTTGTTGAATGAGAGCAGCGGCATGCGATGCAGCGAGTGAATCCAATCCGAACTTCATGACGACATCGTCATCGTATCCGATTTGACTTGGATCAACATGCAAAGCTTCCGCAATAGATTTTACGACGGCATCAGCAACTGGACTACCAGGGACAACAGCAGCAGAGACATCATGGGCGCTTCCGGCCAGCGTCACTTTGGCGCAGAGCATGTCGCGAATCGCGGGCATGTCTGGCTTCCCGCTTATCGTCAGCGGCATATCCTGCGCCATGGCCCAAACGGTAGGCACCATGAACGGTTGAAGACGACCCGCGCACCACGAACGTAGCTCAGCTTCTGAAACATTGGCGTTTGATAAAGTACAGATGAAAGCGGCAAGGAAAGATTGTTCGGATGAAGGCGTGAGAGCAACCGCCCGGCTGACATTGGGATGGGAATGCAAGCATGCTTCGATATCGTCGAAGTGAACCCAGCGTCCATGGTGTTTAGCAGTGCGGCAACGTGACGCCCGTCCCAAGTAATATGCGAGGCCGGCGTCGTCGACGATGATGATATCCCCTGTGCGAATACAAGTACCAGGAGAGACGACGTCACCAGAAGAGCCGAGTGTACGAAGCGAGACAGAATCGGGAACGACGGTCGGGAACGGCCCGCCTAATCCTTCTCCCGACACCTGTACTCCGCTAAGCACCAGTTCGAAACCCTCGTCGATATGGTCTGCGACTGAGCATAGCAGCAAGTTTCCGGGAATAACATATCCGATTGGGCACAGCGGTGATTTCGTGGTATCCCAATCGCAATGAGGGTCCCCACCACATCCAGTAGGAACACTCATGAAGCGGGACCATTCGAAGAATAGCGAGTCACCAGTGGCTTCGGTGCTACCGTACAGGTTAAGAAGTATTGTCCCTGGGGATGCGCGACGCAGGGAGGCAGCAAGGCAGAGGTCAAGTGGTTCGCCACTGGAGATTAGCAGATGGAGGTGACTGGGTCGAGGTCCCCGATTCCAGCACAGCCTCAGCAGCGAGCGTAGAACCGACGGAATCGAAACGAACCTCGATACTCGGCACTGACGGAGGGTAGAATCAAGAAGAGCAACGTCGCAGCACGCAGCAGGGTCGACAACGACGAGGACGATCCGATGTAGAAGTCGACCAAGGATTTGCCACAACGCATCCACAAAGACGAACGGAGTCGTCCATGCCAGCCGGTCGTCCGCCGTGAAAGGGTACGCCTCCCACATCCACCTGAAGCGATTGTGGACACCCGCCCACGTAATAATGCAACTCGATGGCATGGAGCTAGTCGACCCCGATGTGAACAAACAGCAACATTCAACATCGTCAATGACAGCAGCTGATGACGCTGAGGTACTTTGAAGAAGTTCCGTTCGCATTGAAGACTCCTTGCACGAGATCGCAATAATCGTCACATGGGGAAATCGCGTGCACCAATCTTCAACGCGGTCTGAAGCCGAGATGAACAGCATATCAGCACGGGACTCCTCCAGCATGCGGGCAACAGTTCGCGACCCCGGATCCAAGGGCAACGGGACGAACGACACCGACGTGCACTGAAGACACGCGAGGACGACAGCGACCGCTTCCGCGCATCGGTCCAGCGCGAGGGCGACGCGACGGCCGCCCCCGATCGCAACCTGCAGCTCCCGCGCCCATCGATCCAAAACGCAAAATGGCACTGCCGACTGGCCGGGCACGTCGAGTGCAGGCCGGGAGCTGCCGGAATGTCTTCGCCATAACGCCGCTAGCGCCTGACGGGCGCACATTCCACTGGCGCGGCAACTGCGCCACCAGGCAGTTCGGTCAATACTGAACAGCATCACATTGGAACAACCTTCCAGCATACTTATATGCACGATCTGTGATCCAGCTTGGGTGAACCGTCCCCATCAAAGAGTTGATCCAGACTTCTGTCTGGATCAGATTCAAACTGAATGTCGGATCGGGTACTCTTCGGATCGACACGAAGACTGTTGGAGGTATATCGTTCCAGTAGGTGTGTACGTGTGGCTGTTGTTGTTGGCACTGGATACTGTGATGAAGAAGCACGGGATGGACGGGGAGCGGTCACCATCGCCGCGGTCGCATACTCGGATGTTCTTCGCGGCAGATGGCGGGATCGTTGAAGTGCGAACGTCAACAGACACGTCGCCAACTCACAAGCAGAGAGCGGAATCTACCCGCAAGTGGCCACCTCACGTTGCGAAGAATAGGTCAGCCCCAGAAGACGACCACGTCTTACAGAACTGTCGCCAACACACACGGACAGGTATATCGCTCGTGGGTTCAGTATCCACGAGGGCTACTGGCACAAGCTTGCAGACCTGCACACGTTTGACAACGAGACAATGAATATCATCAGCGCCATTGTTGGATTCGCTCCAAGGTGACCCCAATAAGTGCCATATCATCCGACCGCGTCCTCATCGATGCTTGAAGTGCGCTGCTGGTCTTGAACCTCGCGTCGATGCCTTCGATAGATGGTTTCAATCCCAATGGACTCTACATGTCCATTGCGTTATTCGCCTGCAATGCGCTGATCGTCGCCGGTTACCATGCATTCCTATCCATTCCACATCACTACAGCATTTGGTCAGCCGGGGATCTGATCGGTAAACGTGCCCTACAGCTCGGTTCCTCATCAGCATCTAATCGTTGTTGACAGGGATCAACCTCGCCATTATGGCACTGTCCCTGTGTCTCCAGTATTACGGATTCCAGTTAACGAATCTGTCCTGGCAGGCGGAATTCATCCTTGTTGTTTGTGCAATTGCTGCAACATCAGCGTTCTGTGCAGTCTACCGGTCAGCTGGCAGGCAACTTTATGAAGCTGAGCGGGTGCTTAAACACGAACGACCCAGGGTAATGGATGGCCGGGACGGGCTTTTGTGGCTCCAGGGGGTCAACATCATCTGCGTCATTATATTCGTTATTCCAACCCATATTCTGCATACGCCGAAGACGCCTAGAGGTTTGCCACGGACGGATGTCGAACATTTCCCACCCCTCTGACCACGTGTGCTATACCCACAGGTGATCTGTTCCTCTTCCTGCTCATTGCAGGCGCAGTGATACACGTTCTCAAGATCCCCGAACGGCTCGTCCCACACCGGTTTGACCTTTTCGGGCACTCGCACATGTGGTGGCACCTAGGTCCAGCGCCTGATCCGTGCCGCACCTGTTGCCGTTTCTAACCACCTGCTCGCAGCCTACAGCATCGCGTACTATGCGTTCTTTACGAACATGTTTGTCATCAAGACAGGACGGGCTGACCTGCTCTGGGACCACGAACTGATATTCCATTAGCGTCGCACGTCCTTCCATACTCCCTCTTTGTGATAAATGACGCAGCTTCAATTCACAGGCGTGAGAGGTAAGGGGACATTGCAAAAACGTCCACGCGTGCCACTCTTCCGAAGCGTCGCTTCGCGACATGTTGGCGGTGCTGATTTCGGTCTGGGTGTTCGCGGTGGCGTCCGCGGACCGTAACGATGACACGAAGGCGCTAGTCGATGCTGCTACCGGGAACGTCATCGCTAACCAGTTCGTGTTGCATGAGCGCCTGGCGCGATCGGAACCCGGTCGATCGCGAGCGCTCGTCTTCAAACCATCGGTCCGGATAGCGGAGCTGCTGTTCGAGTACGAGATCCATCGCCAGTTTGCCAAAGGGGGATTCGGGGAGGTGTGGACCGCTATTCGCATTAGATCTTCGTCGACATCAAAGGGCGCGTCGCACTTCACGCATACGTTGTTGGCCAGCAATTCTGATGAGGTCTGGCGGGATACTGAACCGCTGCGGTGAACACAACATGATGTCCGGTACAGTTTATTCAAGACGACCTAGCGAATTTAGAACTATTCGTTCTGAAGAGATTCCTTCCGGGCGACGGTCGCCAGTTCAGTGCACTCCGGGAGGAGTACTTCGGCCGCCTGTTGAAGGTGATCTGAACGGATCATAGAAAGGACCCTTTATGACCGGAGTTCATGTTGTAGGGTTCAGCCCATATTGCTCGTTTCGAAGAATGCTTTACTGAAGGAGTAAGATTTCCATGAAGCTTGTGGCACGATATCTGATGTTGCACTTGGCAACAGGGCGACTACTGGTGTGTGTTCCACCACGAGGGTCGGTCCTTGTATAGAATGCTGTATGATATCCACGATGGCGTTGTCCATCCCAGTGCCGAGTGGCGCCAAATGAAACTCGAGAAGGAAGGTAACGATGGTTTGTCGCGCTGAACTGACGATGCCCTTATGATGGTTTCCAGTTGAGTCGAATCCGCTCTGGACAACTATGCAGTCAATCGCATACCAGGTGCTGCAAGCCGTTGCCGAATGCCACGACAAGAGCGGTTGGTGGAACCTTCGCGTGCTTGTCCTCCCAGCAGGACTGACCATCTGCGCAGTGACCCACAGAGATGTGAAGCCCAGCAACATCCTGCTGAGCCGAGCGCGAACTCAGGGCGCTGCACGGCATCAACGAAACGCGGAATACTTGACTCTTGGGGATTTCGGTAGCGCTGTCGACTATGCGTCGCTGAAGCGATACTACCCAATCTATGGACCGTCGAAAGAGGAGGAAACCCTTGACTATGCGCCTCCCGAGGTGCTGTTCAGCCAAAACCCATATGCTCTCCACGCGCCAACAACCTATGATCTATGGTGACCATCGTTCGATTATCAGTCTTCAATATCTGACCGGTCTCCTACATAGGTCAATCGGTGTGTTGTTGCTGGAAATGGTACTCGGGACCTCGGATGTGTTTCGGGTCAGGCAGCGAACGAGAGCCATTATCGACCGGTTCCTTGGTGAGGATTCCCGAGGGATTCGGCAATCCTACGTCGACCCGTGACATTCATTGGACAGAGGGAGAATCGGAGGACACGCGATCACTGGCTGTCAAGTTTCGCGCATTCTTTGAGTATTGCATCTACGATCCGCGTCGCGATGGTAGACCTCTTGACATGAGAGGCCTGGACAATGCACAAGCCTGTAGTAACGCCGATTTTCAAGCGCTTCTTGCCACGTTGGATCCAATCGGAATCGGTGCACCTTCAGCGAATTTCATACGCCTGGTTAGGGTAAGTGGAACATCGACGGTGTATTCCAGAATTGCGGCTGATGGTGTACAGCGTTTGTTACAATGGAGACCTACGTCTCGGATAACCGCTCAAGATGCCCTGGAACACGCATGGTTTCATGGCCCTTTCCTTTGCGATCGATGTAAATCCGAGTTCGAGTTCAAGAAGCACCTTGACGAGCATCGATGCGGAGACGGCATCGAATCCCAGCGAATGTCGGTGTGGGATCCGTTAACAATTCGCGAAGAGTTATGAAAGACCGTTCATTCAAGAAGCGGCGTCCACGTTAATCCGTCTCACACAAGTGAACGAGATCGCGCCTCCGGCTGTAACGCAGACGATTTCCCCAGAAGGCAGGCGCCCAACAGGAACTGGTTCGAAACTGTTATTCGTGCACCCCGTGCCCAAATTGCCGTGCTCATTCCAACCGAAGGCCCAGAGCCTTGTCTCGCCAAGGCACAACGAATGCTCTGATCCACAGCAAATACTTCGAACGCGCTCCGGAACTGGAACGATCCGAGGGGCGGGCCCGCCCTGTGGCGTACCCAGTTGGCCAAAGTCTAGTCGCGCATTGGTTAACGATGACGAATACAAAACCAAACGGCGTCGGCCTGACCTGATCGACCCCATGCAAGCACGGACCCCACGCTTGTCAGCGCGATGACGTGCGACCAACCAGAACGAACGTCGACAATCGTCTGCCGGCCGTCCATATCTGTTGGGCGCCATTCGCTGCAAAACGACGCGGAGGTGTTTCTACCAAGCTGGCCATAGCGATTCTCCCCGGCAGATATCACGGCTCCACTTCCTTAGCAACGATCAGCATCCCACATGACGACAAGCAATGGACAGATAAACCTGTCAGTACCACTGAGTGGCGTAGTCCACAACTGGCGAAACGGGCATCGATGGACGCTGAACGTACAGGCCTCGCCACCATGGTCTTGCTTGGAGCAATTCCTAGTTGGCCACTGCAGGGACACCCATTGATCCTTGGGAGGACGCTGGATAATCGGTTGGACGACGTACAATTTGTTTTGTCCCCAGGCATACACGGATCCATCATTGGCAACTGCAATGCTATGTCTGAAACCACACGATATCTGACGAACTTGGCAGATATCGGGAATCAGTTGGCACTGGAACGGGTCCCCATCACGGCCGATTTGTTCCGGATGACCCCACGATGCAACTCGGCCGTCACGTGTGAGAACCAAGGAATGCCACCAGCCGCAGGCAACGGTTTCCACAGGAACCGCGAACTGAACCGTCGTCGGCGGATGAATCCTGTTGTCCCGCTCCGCGCCGCATTGCCCATGCGAATTGGCGCCCCAGGCGTGCACCTGCCCGCTGCGGACCGCCAGACAATGCGTCCCACCGCACTGCACTACATCAGCGTCTTCTAACCCCGTCCATCGTCGCGGCTCAACAGCATCGTCAACGCCGCACTCAATCGTTGACAGCGACCCCCAGCAATACCACGACAACGCGGTACTCGCCTGGGCGGCATTCGGCATTATATCCCTACTCCGTGGGCTTCACCGTAATATATTACGGTTTAGACTTTGGCCTGTCTCCATAATTTTATAAAGGATCCGAAAATTCGTCTAGCTGTACAGTTCGACAGGACCTGCCGGCCAATGAATTTTGGCGAAGACGGCAAGGACTGATCGTTCGTCCTCATCGCACGACATTTTTTACAAGCTCCCTCACAAGTCCGGTGGACCTGCGCAAACCGTAATATATTACGGTTTGAAATGAAAATTTGTGGAAAGCCAGTTACGTTCTTAGCGACAGTGATGTCTGTGTGTAAAATTCAGTTATGATCCCCGTGAGCGGCAGAGCGCGTTCGGAGCGCGATTGGGGTTTCACTCTGATTGCACACCTGGTATCCTCCTGAACCTGAGCGACGCCAGCAGTAGGTCAATGACTCAGTAGAAACTGCAAAGCAGAATGCCATGTGAGACAACCTGTGATTCAATGGTGTCATCGCGACGCTTTCGCGGCCGTCCCCGGCCACGCTTGGCGGCACCAGCATTCAACTCGGGACCACCGTTGCCATCAGAATGGGCGGCAGGCGAGGCAATGCCAGATGTCTTCTTCGAAGCGACAATTTCTATGGCGCGTTGTGAGCGTTGCTCCTCTTCGTCTTCTTTCATACTGTACGCCCGCTTTGGGACCGACCGCTTCTTCATCGGCAAGTGGCGCAGAGCATGGAAGTCGCAGCACGCACGATGGTCGCTTCCGACAGGAGCAGTACGAACTGTTTACGCGTATAGCAGTAATGGTTTGTCTCGCGGACACACAAGACGCAGCCTCGAACACTTCGCTTAAGACGCTCGTTCGTTTCCGGATCTTGGATCAGCTTCTCCATCGGGTGATGGGCGGAACTCCTGTGCAATTGCGGAATCAGAACACAATGTCAACCACGTTTGGGATGTTACCTACCTGATCGTCCAGCCTTCATCGGTCCTAAAGACGGAAAGAGCATTACGTCGAGGTATCTTGGGGATGAGGTCCCCGAGATTTTGAACGACGCTTCTCTCTGCAAGTACACCTAGGAACGTCGACAGCCTCGTTGAGAATGTCTCGGCCGGCCTGGATCACGAAGTCTTCTATGGTCTCCTCTGAAACAAGGTCTCGGCGTAACGCTTTGAAAGTCGACAAGGCCGTCTTCTCGTCCTGAAGGTCGTGTCTGCATTTCCAGTACCTTGGAATATTCATTCAGTCAACAGTGGTAAACAAGACTGAGAGCACGTGACTACCTGAAAGCAATACAGGTGTCCAACCCGCAGGCTTGGAAGAGCAGGTGGATGACGTACTTGACCTCGAATGGAAGGCTGTTTCGTGGGTACCTCAACTTATTGACATCGAAAGTTGCCTTGTCGACGCAACGATCTCGTCGTCGAGGACTAACCAGGTGTTCTCCTTGACGAACAGTTTCCGCGAAGCGGCGACAATCGCTTGCTCAAGAAATCGATAGTTGGAGTATAGTCTGTGGTGTCCAGGAACGTAATTATTAATGTCACAGGAGCCGGACCGCCCGACCGTCTCGAACGCCCGGAGATGGTTGACCAGCGTCCGGAACAGTTTGGAGGGCAGCGCCCTCGTTCCGAACAGCGAGGCGCCGTACTTGCAGCGCCTGATCGATCCTGGCGGTGGTGGCCTTTGAGTGATCCGCGAGGCGCTGCTTGAAAACGGCCGACACGAAGTAGTCTTCCATCAACAACTCGAAGCGTGGCGGATCGCTCGGGATATTCCACCCATTGGTCCCGTTGAACCGCTTCGTAACTGCTGCTTGAACTGACTTACGAGCGCTCGCACTGCTCGACGCCGGCGCCATGGCAACAGCTCTGGCTGTGGTGGCCCAAAAATTGAAGTTGTTGGCCTGGATGTTCGTTCCTATTTTTACAGTTCACCACCATCAGTTTCGAGCATGACGAGTACCCCAAAGAGACACAGGCAGCACCCCTCTAAACCGTAATATATTACGGTTTAGCCGATCTACAACCAGGACCTCGCAGAGCTATTTTCGGCTAAACCGTAATATATTACGGTTTACACGGAGTAGGGATATTGGCAAGTCGCCGCAGTTCGGGAGGTCGCAGTCAAAAAAGAGTTGCCAAAATCTGGACAGGCGTCCGGCCAAATTCGATATTTTCGCCAGGACCTCTCTGCTGAACGCCTTGGCGCTCGCAGAGCGCGTTGCCCGCTGGTCCAATGGGAGCCGTGAACTCGTCGTTCCCTTACAAACTGGGCGACCTGCGCGGCACACATCTCGGCTGGGCGCTGCACGATGGGTCCCGGAAGGTGCGCCGGTAATCGTCTGCCCGCTCGGCATTGTGGATCCTGAGCATGCGTGTAGTCGGACAACGAGGAGGTATCCGTGTTCGTGTTCGACAAGAAATCGTCGTCGCCGCAGATGATCCACAATGCGACTAGATGTGTTATGCGCTTGAAAACGCTCAGGTACCCGCATATTCTTCGATTCATCGACTCAACCGAAGTAGGCTGATCGCATTCGCAATACGAAGTGACCTTCCATCTAATGCATGGCACAGGTGCCCGAGAATATATTCATAGTCACCGAACGAGTTTCTCCTGTCGTCATCGGCAGTAATGGGTTCGATGGCGACCCAAGGATGATCCCGCTGGGTCTGTACCAAATCGCCGTACGTTGTTTGGTGCCTGTACTCATATGCTCTCTCTCGCATCCCTAATGGTGCTGATAGTCGGCCGTGTCGTTTATCAACAATGATTGCAAGATGTCGCACAGCGCACTGTCGTCCTATTCAGTCTTCGTGACAAGATCTGGGGATTGGAAGTTGGGCGGCATGGATATCGTTTCTGACGCAGATGGTCTTCGCACGCTGGACCAATATAGTCTGAAGGCGTACCTTCCTTCTGGGTATATCCCGCCTGATATTGCAAAGTCGAGTGGGTCCCTCGCGTCCTTGCCTGTCCATGCCATCGGTAACCATCTTTGGACCCGACACGTATCGGTGTTGTTAATGACGTCTTGCAGACTCATGGTGTCTGGGTTGCCTCATATTTGAACTGTTCAATGGTGTTCTGTCGCAGCCTCAACAGCTCGGCAACACAATCAACATTCCTGCTTCTCTAATCCAGCACTACAAACGGTATGCTTTGTGTCATTTCTCTGCTGTGTAACTGACCCTGATTTAGGCTGCTTGCAACTGCGTCTGTGAATCGACTGCAGGCTAGCCAGCTTTTAGCAACGTCCAAGTACTTTGATAACGATATCGTGAAGACGGTCGATTTTCTGGATCAGCTGGCTATTAAGAACGCGTCTGAGAAAGAAGTGTTCTTCCGTGACATTCAGGACCGCCTGGAGTCGCTTCCCGAGTCGCTGTCGAGATACCGAGTGCTACCTAGTCTCTTGACTGCTCTTGAATACGGCGGCGTTGCTGCCTCTGCCTCTCGTGTCCTTACCGCCACACTTAGCATTGGCGCCAAACTGCCTGTCGATGAGTTTGTCTCTGTTGTCCAGCCCTGCCTGGTCAAGCAGTTCGCGAGCAATGACAGAGCCGTTCGTGCCGCTCTACTGAAGGCATTGCCTGATTACATCATGCATGTCTCTGATGCGGTCGTCAACGATGCTCTGTGGCCCCATATTGTCACCGGTTTCACCGACACTGAGCCACGACTGCGAGAAGCAACTGTCAAGTCCTTACTGTACATCTTACCGAAGCTTCGAGACAAGACCATTCAGATTTCAGCAATGCCTGTGATATCCAGAATGCAACGTGATCCCGTTGCCGGTATTCGGACGAACACGGTTATTGCTGTAGGCAAAGTCGTTCCCTATTTGTCTGCAACTTCTCAGGCACGAATTCTAGCGCCCACGATTGCGTTGGCGTTGAGGTATTGCTGCAAATGGCGCTCTTGCTCTGTAGTCTAACGAAAGAGTCGTAGGGATCCTTTCGTTCCGTCGCGCGAGGCGGCGCTGTCTGCGCTTCAGGCAACATCCAACCTGTTCAAGCTGGAGGATTTGGTGAAGTCAATCATTCCATCGATATGCCCCTTGATGATCGATCCCGCTCTCAGTGTACTTTTGCGCCAACGTGCATCCATCATCGATGCTGATTCACACGTGAACAGGTTAGAACACAAGCAAGACAAACAATACGCTCACTAGTGGACCAGATCGAGGAGCTTTCGTCTGGCATGGGTGATGCGGCTGCAGAATCCCAGGGTCGGGCTGGAAAGTCTGAAGGCGGCGCCCCACAAGGTCATTCGCATATTGTGCTCTGCACTGTTCCTGTCTAACAGACAAGTGCTAGTGGCGATGCCGACCGATCTCGCGGGAGCCAGTGCGCTTGCTGGCAAGCTGACCGGATGGGCTGTCAGTTCCATCAGCAGCAAGCTGTTGTCAGCAGCCGGTGAAGGAGGGAATAGCAGCGCGAAGCGCAGCTCTGTCAGCAGCACCCAGTCTGTACCGTCTTCCAAAGCTGGGCCATCATCAACTGCCACATATCAGCCGCCACGTGCGTCGGCTCCGGCTATTACTGAATCGATCCCGATCTCCGACGATTGGGACGATGGTGCGCACGATCAACTTACGGTTGGTCCCCGTCTTCGTTCTGTCCGCTTGCAGTGCCCTGACATCGTTGTGGAGGCTGCGTTGTCATTGACTTCGAAACGAGACCCGTCTGACGCAGGCCTGTCATTGTATTCTATTCCCGACATGAATCCGCCTGCTGCATCGTCTGGCGCTGATGACATATTTGGGCATCTGTCATTGCAGCCTTCGGCGCCAGCAACCGCAGCCGGCTGGGATGACGACTGGCTTAGTGACAACTTCGCGCTGCAGCCATTGTCACCACCGACCACGACAACAACCGCCGCCGCCAGTCTTCCGCCTCCGCTTTCATTGTCCGGCCAGCAGTCAACGGGGCGAACATCGGCTCCTGTATCCGCGCATCGACCACAGCCCGCCGATCCTAAACGGGTACGCCTCGCTAGCGTTAGGTTGGCATTTCTGCGGCTGACCGAAAGTCAGGCACCCGCCACCTCCGCTTCTGCAAGACGGAACGCGCCGCCGATGAAGCTTGGTGGTGCAGGCAGAGGTAACGCGTCTGCCCAAACGAAATTTGAGGAGGACTTCTTTAATAATTGGTAACATGTCCCTATGTGAACTACGACGCGTTAGCGTTCATGGTACCCAGTGATCAATCCCAGGCACGGTAGCTGGTAGAAGCGATGCTGGACGCCGAGGGCGTGCCGGCATCGAAGGCACGCAGCAGTCTTCGTCGACCAAACAGTGCTTGTCGGTACGAGCAGCACGTCGCCCAATGGGTGTCGCGCCAACTGGCGCTGCGTCGATCGCCGCCGTGCGAAGGGGAAGGCGTCGGGAACTTGGGGCCGCCTCCATCCACCGCGGAACGTCGTCGTGCGCTTACGCGCGTCTACAGTGCGGCCAACTGCCGACCAACTCGTCAGCGATCGCAGTCCCTCGGCAAGCTTCGAACTGCTGAGAAAGGGGCTGACACGACGACCGTGCTTTCCGCGACTAAGAACGTCGACCCCGGATCGACCGTCTTGAAGACGCTGGCGATGATGGAGAGCACACTGAACGATACGGCACACTTCTATGGGTACGATAGCGTGCAGGTGCGCGCTGAGGCGAAACGTATCGTCAAGACGGGCAACGAAGCCGCCATGAAACTAGTCGATCAAGGTTCGATGTGGAATAGGGGCAGCCGAGTTAACGTTTCTCATCTGGATGGAATTGTCTACCTAGGCGAATACGTGGCGGCGCTGAACGTGTTCAAGCGCACTGAGGCCAGTGGCGGGTTGTGCCCGGGCGCGAACGCGCTCACGTTCAGCAACTTGGCGTGTGCCTACCACAAGATGGGAAGACTCGATGTCGCCTTGGTGAACGTCGAAGCGGCACTGAAAGCCTACAAATCGGGAAGCGCAATGGGACGATGCATTAGCTTGTACGGTTGCAATGCTGCCAGGTTGCCTTGGCTAACGCCGCAATTACCCAGAGGTGACATCCGTCTGAATATGGGCGTTATCCTATCCGAGCAAGGGCGACACAGGGAAGCGCTGTCTCAGGTCCGGCAAGCAGTATCGCTGCTTCGCCAGGAACTATTCGAAGGACGCCCGTGCGATTCGTACCGTGCGCTGATCGATTGCGTGCGCTGGGAATTGCCGCCGAAACGCCTGGCAATCTTCCCGATTGCGATCTACAACCTTGCCGTCGAGCTTGAACACCTCGGCATGCGCGCTCGTGCCCTGGAGGCGTACCGGATGGCCCTAGCCATGTCCACGAAACTTGTCGGCAAGAAGCATGCCACGACGGCCATTCTACAGGAGCGTCTCCGACAAGCCAAACTCGTAAGAATCCGAGTGCGGTGAACGCAGGGGAGATTTGAACGTAGGCGTCTTCAAAAGACGTTAGGGGAACAGCCGCGGCCATCAGGTGCCGGCCTGAACTGGATATGCACGGGAGCATACCATCGAAACGACAGGAGGGAAGGCAGTTCTGCAACCGTCATCCGTCGCCGGTCGGCGCCGAGCATCACCATTGATGTTCCGAAGTGCGATTAAGAAATGGGCATAAAAACGCAGAGCAGCGAACGCTGGACTCGTGACGGTAACTGGGTCACGAACGTACGGTAGCCACCACAACTGCGCAGCGACTGGTGGAGGGAGAGGCACCGTCGGCACGGACGCAGTCCGTGCGCCGTCAGACCTGGAACTCGTTCCGGACTGGTGAGTGAGCATCATGCCGAAGAACAAGGGCAAGGGCGGCAAGAACCGGCGACGTGGAAAGAACGAGAACGAGGAGAAGCGGGAGTTGACGGTGCGGGCCGACGGTCAAGAGTATGCGCAGGTCGTGAAGATGCTGGGCAACGGTATGCGTCATTGTCGGTGCGCGCACCGGGACCTGCATGTCTGACAGAATGAACAGCACGGTTGGAGGCGGTCTGTTTTGATGGCAAGACGCGGCTGTGCCACATCCGGGGGAAGATGCGCAAACGGGTCTGGGTGCACACGGGCGACATCATCCTACTGGGCCTGCGCGAATTTCAAGACGGCAAAGCAGACTGCATCCTAAAGTATACCGCTGATGAAGCGCGCACCTTGAAGTCCATGGGGGAATTACCCGACAACGGTATCGCTGGCGCCTGTGATGTGCCGTCGTCCGATCTGCTAACCGGGACGTTGAACAGCGCGGATCAACGAGACGACTGTGATGGGCTCCGACGAGGAAGAGGAATGCAACTTCGTGTTCGACGAGATCTAGGCGGCGCTGGGCGTACTCGCCTCGCCTGCTGCTCCCCGTCCCGCTTCGCCCGAACGACGAGCGTACACGTTCGAATAAATTGCCAGCAACGAACACACTTCCAAGCAGATCGGCGGTTCATCGAATGGTTCGTTTCAGCAAGGAGGGCCTGCAGGCTGGTGCGTGGTGGACGGTGGTCGACTTGGCGGCGAAGACTCAGACCAAGCGAGTTGCTGCTGGCGACTTATTTTGAGCGCGGGCGGACTGTGGGCGGCACGGTGGGGAGTGGGGACTGGGGAGCGGCGGCGGACCACCCACCAGTGAGCGACCCGACATGGCGGATGCGCAGGGCCCGGCCGGGAATGCGTTCGGCGTCGCTGTTCGGCGCAAGATCGAAGCCGTGCGGGCGATTGCCCAGCGCGACCCGGATGGCGGGCTGGCGGGCGTCGTGGAACGCGACGCCGCCCGGCGGCGCGTGGCGCGCCTGGTCGAGCTGCAGGCCAGCCTGCGCCGGCGCAGGGTTGGCGTCCGGCCGTGCTTGATCGACCCGGAGCGACTGTCGAGGTCGCAGTTCATCGGGCCCGGCCTGCCGTCGCTGGCGATCCAGCCGCCTCGGAATCCGACTCTGCTGATCGCGAAAATGGAGGCGTACCGCCTTCACGAACTCAAAACGTGCGACCTTGTTGGATGCATTTGCGTTTCGCTTAGGGTATGCTTAACCCCGTTATTTGATCTAGTCGCCAAGCTCTCGAAGAGGAACGTGCCGAAGCGGACGCAATTGAAGCCAAGAAGGAGCGCGAGCGGATCGCGAAACTCGAACTCGAGGTTCGGAAGCGTGCTGTTCGCCAGAGCTTCCTAAAGGCTCTGCTGGCGCATGTGGAAGTCTTCAAGAACGCAGCCAAGGAAGAGAACCGTGTGCTGAGGTCTCTCTCCAGCCAGGCTCTGGCATGGGTCATTGCCAAAGAACGGTGAGGCGGCGGTGGGGAGGTTTTACCCCAATCTGACATTGGATGTAGGCGCATTCGAACGCTCGAAGACAAACAACAGAAGGCACGTATGAAGGCGCTGAGGGAGAACGACATGGAAGCATATGCTGCGCTGCTCGCTGAAACAAAGAATGATCGCCTGCAGACGTTGCTGAATCAAACAGAGGTTCGCATTGGGAAGGCGATGTGTGCTGGCCGATATTCTGAACACCATTGTATTAGGATTTCCTAGGTCAGTTGAGCGCCAACAACTCTGGAGCCTTCCACAGCGTCACAGAAGAAATCACTGTGCAACCGATGCTACTCAAGCATGGTACACTGAAGCAGTACCAACTAGAAGGGTTGCAATGGCTTGTTTCGCTTTACAACAATAACCTCAACGGGTACGCCGGCATCCACATGCTCGTAGAGGAAGGCTGTTTAATATGCTTTGTCGACACAGCATTCTGGCTGACGAGATGGGTCTGGGTAAAACGATCCAGACGATCGCTCTGCTGACGTACGTCATGGAGGCTAAGGGAGACCATGGCCCTTTCATGATCATTGTTCCGCTTTCGACGATGTCGAACTGGGTCAAAGAGTTCGAAAGATGGGCGCCCACCGTCATGGTAGTCGAGTACCAGGGCAAGCCACCGGAACGTAAAGAGCTTTGGCGAAAGTATATTCGTCATTGCGCCCCAATTGCAGCCGTATTCTGAACGCGCGACAGGTTTATAATGGCGCGTAAATTCAACGTACTCTTGACCACGTATGAGTACGTACTGAACAAGCACGATCGTTCCAAACTGGAATCGATTGACTGGCATTACATTATCGTTGATGAAGGTCGGCGACGCTTTTACATTTGCTCACATCTCTCTACTTAACCGGCCTTTAGGACATCGCATGAAGAACACGAAATCCAAGTTCACGGTCGCTCTGAACACTCGCTACCGGTCTCAGCACAGGTGCGACGGTTGATGTTTTAGCTCCCCAATCCTCCACGCTGACCGTTAACAATGCCAGATTACTCTTAACGGGAACCCCTCTTCAAAACAACCTTTCCGAATTATGGTCTCTGCTGAACTTCTTGGTGCCAAAGATCTTTAATTCCGCTGAGAACTTTGAAACGTGGTTCAACAAGCCGTTCGAAGAGGCCGGCGTTGGAGACACCTCGGCGGAGCTGCAGGAGGAGGAGAAGTTCTTGATCATCAACCGTTTGCACAGAGTTCTTCGTCCTTTCTTGCTGCGGCGACTGAAGACTGAAGTTGCTGGGGAGCTGCCTGACAAGGTCGAGCGCGTTGTCAAATGCGATCTTTCCATTTGGCAGAAGCAAGTCTACAAGCAGGTCCAGCTGAAGTTTATCCCGATGGCAACGAGCGGCGCGGGTGTATCTGCCAAGGGCCTTAACAACACCTTCATGCAGTTGCGGAAGATCTGCAACCACCCATACTTGTTCTTCGACGATATTGCCTATGACTGGGACAACCATCGCGTCACCGATGAGGTCTACAGGTCGAACCCGTTTGTGATTATTGGTTTTACTTGCGATTAATTCGTGGCGCAGATGTTCTGGTAAGTTTGAAATGCTTGATCGGATGCTGCCCAAGATTCGGAAGTCGAATCACAAGGTCTGACCTGACATATGCGATGTTTTCATTGTATACGTAGGTTAATCCATTACGCCAGGTGCTTATCTTCACTCAAATGACCAAGATTCTCGACATTATGGAGGATTTCATGGACTACAGACGTTATCCCTATTTGCGATTGGGTAACGCTAACACAGATATCGAATCAGGACACAAACTAACGCTTTTCCTCAGATGGGCAAACAAAGCCCGAGCACCGTTCCAAGCTGCTCGAGCTGTTCAATGCGCCAAACTCGCCGTACTTTTGTTTCCTGCTATCGACTCGCGCTGGTGGACTGGGACTTAACCTCCAGGTAAACGGGTCTTTCAACGTTTGAGGCCTGCTGCTTAACGTAACCTCAGTCCGCTGACACGGTCATCATTTTCGACTCCGATTGGAACCCACAAATGGATCTCCAGGTAACCTGTTGGTGGCGTAGGTGACACGTGGACTCGGGACTCACCTTTGTGGTTTAGGCGCAAGATCGTGCTCATAGACTCGGCCAACAGAACGAGGTTATTCCTGCGAGTGCATGGAATATGTAGATTACTGATGTCCTGTATTGATAGGTTCGCGTGTTCCGTCTGGTGACCTGCTCTCCAGTTGAAGAACAGATTCTCATGGTTCGCAGTGCTGTGCTTATCTGTTAGCGGTTACTGATCTGGAGGATAGCGCGCCCAGTTCAAACTTGGCCTGGATCAGATGATTATCCAAGCTGGCAAATTCAACCATCAGGTCGTTGCTGTGTTCCGCTGCTGCCCGTTGATCATTCCTGACAGCAGTGCAGGATTCGTTTGAGAACACCGCTCATGAACGACGACAAATGCTTGCCACGGTCTTACGTGAAGGTGTCGACATGGGCGAGCAGGTTGACCTACCAACCGGGGAACGCCTCAACCGTTTGCTGGCGCGGAGCGAAGACGAGTTCGACATGTTTCAGATGATCGATGTTGAAATGGAGCGCGAACGACGCGACTTATGGCTCGCGGAGGGTAACCAAGGACCGCTACCCCCGCGTTTGATGCAGGACATCAATGAGCTTCCCGACTACTTAAGAGCAGTTGAAGACACGGCTGTCCTGAAGAAGTTTAACGATCTGGTGCGGTTCGTTGCTCTTCGTCGCATGTGATCCCTGACGCGTTCTCCGAATCATAGGGTGACCGTGGTCGAGGAGCACGTCGTGGGGAAGGCTCGACGCCTGTGTACACAGAGATGTCCGACGCCCAGTTCAATGCGCTGTGTGTTGAAGAGGAAGAGGCCGAGGCCGCCGGTAATGGAAAGGGCAAGAGAAAGCGCGCGTCAAAGTCGACCAAGAAGGTCGGCGTCCAGGGTCTCATGCACGACCTGCTTGATGCCGTGATGAACGCTGTTAACGACGATGGCGCTAAGCTGTGCGACCCGTTTATGGATGCGCCCGACAGCACTGAATACCGGGAGATGTGCGCTCCTGATACGGAGCATCTAGCGTTCCGTCTGTTGACCGTACGTTCGTGCCGACCGTACATCCAAGGCGGCGGCCCGCTAACATTATGATGCAGGCCAACGTTGCCAAAGGCAAGTACGCCCGACCGAGCCAACTGTCTCGTGACGTGCATTTGATGCTGCAGAATTTCGAGTCCTGGTACCCGGTACGTCGCCATGTGTGTCGCCGATGCGTTGCCTGATTACCAGCGTTGCAGGATCCTGAATGCGCTGAGCGTCGCCAGATCAATGCGATTCGAAAGCTGTTCAACAGGCGCTTCAACGACCTGTTCGGGGACGAACAAGTGTCTCGAGGCAAGCCGAAACGGGACGCGGCAGACGAGGCGCAGGCAGTCGGGTCAGAGACCGAATCGGAGGAATCGGACCACGATCTCGGCGTCGTCGACGATGACGACGAAGAGGACGACGTGTCCGGCGTCCGCATCATCGATGACGTTGACGACGACACGACCGCCATCGACGACGAGGAGACGCCGATTCGTTCCCGTACCAAGAAGCGGAGGCAGTGATGACTGTGTTCCCATCGACCGCCCCCCTAATCTATACAGACGGGCCTGTTGACCAACATCCGTCAACTGGGGTTTATTCGGTGGGTCTCCGCTCTGCTCCGCCTCGCCACGTTGTCAGACACGCTTGGCCTTTGGCGCAGACGCTGACTCCTGACGTTCCGGCTCTGGGTCCTCCTCGTCGAACACCTGTAGCCAGCGTCAGGAGCGGCTGCCAGCCCACCGATGCAGACGAACCTTCTTCGGCGGGCCTTTGAGCGTGGCGACGATGGATCCTTCCGCGCGCCAGAGGTCGCTGACCTTGCAGGTCGACTGCTTCGAGGATGGGATCCTGCTAACGGCGTGGAAGGCGGAGACGAACAGCGACAGCACGATCCCTGAGATGAGGGTCGATCCGCCCACATACAGGAGCAGGCAGGGTGAAGCGCCGGCCAACGCTTTAACCAGCGTCGGGTGCGGCGTGCCTTGAGCGAAAACGTGAACGGCGGTAGCGATCACGATGATTACTGCGATTAGGAACGTCGGCCGAGCAATGCTGTGCACGAATGTCGGCAAACGGGTCATGGGGCGCCGCCGAGGTTGGCCGTACCAGACGAAGCAGGCGGCCAGGGCGGCGAACGCGACATAGTTCGCCTGGAAGTAGACGCCGTTCAGCAGCAGGCGGCGCTTCAGGACCTGCACGTCTTGCTTGGGCAGGCGCATCCGGCTGGCCATGAAGAAGTCGTTCCAGTCGCGAAGGCGGATCTGCGGGCGATCGTCTGTTAGCCCGGCCAGGCACTAACCCATCTGCCGCGTACATGACGGATCCTGTCGAAGACCACCTGCAGCAGCAGGTCGGGGGTCATCGTCGGGTCGCGCTTGAACCCCGGAACGCGCTCAGGCGATTCGCCCCGGCTGCGCTCGTAGTCGACACCGTCGTCGAAGGCCGTCATGCCGTTGCCAGAGTCGAGAGTGCCGATCGTCGACCGGGTACCACCTTAACGCAGGGGGTGTTAACGCGATTGTCATTCGACCCTCACGTACTGATGATCACAGGCTTTCACGGTTGCCATCGTGGCGACGCGCCGATTGGTCCTTGGACGACTGCCCAGACGCTGGCGCTGATGGACGGGAGCCCTGATGTCGAGAATGGGGGCCAGCCAGGCGTCCCTGACAATGATGCCACGTAGCACGCCTCGTTCGGCGGTACGCTACAGACGTCTACCAGAGCAAAGTCTACCTCGTTTCGAAGGCTGTCCCTGGGCATAAGCAGATATGTTTATCTCTTGTTGTGTTTGACGCATTTAAGGACGAGCAGGCAGAGCAGGCGGTTGGCGGCGAGGACGACGATGAGGCCGAGGAGTAGCTGCGTTCCACTCTCGTCGATGCCATATTGGCCCATGATATCGCGGCCGATGCGGTAGCCGACACTGTCCTGAGGCCAGGTGGAGACCTCGCCGGCGAAGCAGTAGGAGACGCCATACCGGAAGAAGCTGATGTAGTAGAAGACGATGGAGAACTTCGGCATGGCCTCGAACACGAGCAGGAACCCGCCGAACGTCATGTACAGTGTGTACAGGACACTCAACAAGCCGCACGCGATGGTCGTGTTGGGCGACAGAGCGATGACCAGGCGGACACCACTGGACGACGCCTCCGAGCACAACCAGGCGGCGACCAGGAACATAAAGAAGGCGGACGGTTGCAGAGACAGCCCAGCGATCATGTACGCAGGAATGGTGACGACCAGAACCTGGGCAATGATGTACGGCGTGTCTGCCAACGTCGACGCCAGGAAGTATGTCGCCTCATCGTACATGCCGGACCCAACCTAACCAACGGCCACATCAGCAACCGGGGCGATCGTTCACGAGGATGTGGACGCACCTCTCGGTAATAGCAGGGTCGTTCGAGAATCACACTGCTGAGCTTATACGCTTGCGTCCAGCACATCAGCGTGATCAGGGAGAAGATCAACGAAAGACGGGCCATGACGTCTGCCATCGTGTTGAGCGCCAGGCCAGTGAACATCGTGCCAAACGTGAACGACAGGAAGATCAGGGAGAACATTCGCGTCACAAGAGTCATGCGATCCCGCCAGTCGGCCAGGAACCGGCGACGGACGAGCACAGAGAGAGTCGTCAGGAAGGACGGCGCTTTGTACGATGCGGACGACGACGTTGGTCGCACCATGTCGGATGGCGGATCAGGCGCGTCGAACGGTTTCGCGTTCTCGTCCTGGCAGATGGTTCGCAAAGCGTACTCTGCGAGGTTCTCCTCGTCGGGATTGAATGGCGGGTAACCTTGGCTCTGGCAATACGAAGCCAGGTGCTCGCTCGGTCCAAAGTACGTCACGACGCCACCTTCCTTCAGCAGAAGCACCCATCCGAACGACTCCACGAGTTCGCGCGACGGCTGCCGCAGACACCGCGCTTAGACACGCACGAGCATGGCGAATGATGAATCCCCCCAAACCTGGTGAATCGTGCAGATCACTGGTAGATCACGCGATACATACTCGAGGTTCTGCATGATGTTCAGCGCATCCGATGAATCTGCCAACGCACTGCACGTCAGGACACGTGTACGGCATCAGGTGCAACACAGACTGTACCAAGGCCGGTGGTCGGCTCATCGGCGAAGAGCAATCCGCTTTCGTTCGCCACAGATGCAAGTGCCGCTGCAATGGACGTCTTCTTACGAAGTGGCCCGCTGAGACGTGTCGCAATGCGATCTTGTACCGATTCAAGCTGCAATGAAAACGATTAGGACGATCTCGGCAAGACAGATGAGCAGTGGACAAACCTGCAGCTTTTCAATGAGCTCGTCAACGATCTCCTCCCGCTCTTCCCGGTCGTATTCGGAAGAGAGAGTGAGCTGAGCTGTCTGGCTGATGACTTCACGAACCGTCGTCTCAGAAGGGAGGCTGTCAAACTGCTCTACGTAGGCAACCATGCGCTTGTGCTTCGAGAAGGACATCGGCTCTCCGTTAATAAGGATTTCGCCGGTGATGGTCCCTTGGGTCTTTCTCATTGCCAGAACATCAAGCAGCGTGCTCTTGCCCGCTCCGCTCGGACCGAGCATCGCGATGAGCATTCCAGGAACGGCGAATCCCGAGACATTGTCCAGAAGACGGATGTCGCCTTTGACCGTGTACGACAGGTTACGGAATTGCAGGCTTGAGCGGGACGGGGCGGCGGTCGCCGACCTTGACGCATTGCTGCTGTCTGATTCTGAGCTGCTAACGCTTTCTTCAATCCCAACAAGGTGGTGCTCTTCCAGCAGTTCCGCTGTCGGAGGGGCGATCGGCTGTGCCTCGAAGTTCAAGCACGACATGCAGGCCAGCGAAAGGATTTGGAACAGAACTGGTTGAATTAACACAGATTCAGTTACGGACGTATGACGACACGAAGCGCATAGCTTACAGTAGAATCCCCAGGAAAACAACCAAATGTAAATAGGGTGATAGTGCGATGGCGAGTAGAACGAGTACGACGAGAGAACATCAGTGCCTGTCTAACGTCAGTCACCTACCTCGACGCACAAGCAGCACAAGGGCCTACCAGATTCCCAAGCCAGGTTCATTTTGCGATCCTTAAGAGGTAGCCCATGAAGTTCGTTGACAGCAAGCGCTTTGAATGTACCTGTAAAATATGACGCATGGTACAGCCAGATCCATCCTTTAGGGATCAGATCAGCAGGCAGGAAGTAGCCTGGAAAAACGCAACACATCCTATCAGGTCATCGCATAAGCGCGCCAGAGGATGCCGGAACGTACCCTGAAAGTTCCAGAACATGTCATTCGTCAGCAGTGCAATCGTAAGGGCCAGGTTCTCGCTCGGCAACAGATTTGATATGAATGACGTCCAAGCTCGTCCAGTCATCGTCACTTGCAGGATCAACAGGGTGAACATGACAAAGTGGAAGCTCAGCAGCCCATCCCGAAACCCTGCGTACAGGTCGGTACACTCTCGCTACACACGAAGACATACAGCACACCAACCTGCCATCCCGTAGAATATCGCGGACAGAAGGACGGATTGAACTAAGACGAGGGGGATATCGGCGATGATGTACGCCAGCCAGAAAGACACGACGCGAAAGTAACCGCTATTCCGCTGCATATAGAAGACGTCCCTGAGAACGATACCGTTAGCCCTGCTCGCATGCGAGTCACACGTACCACCCGAACCTTGATGCGAAGATCATGGTGATTTCCTCAACGCCGTCATAACCAACAAATCCGACAATTGTCGCGATTGCACCAAGCCGAGATATGGCGCCCGCCTGCGTGTTGTCAAGCTGCCAGAAAACGAGCCCGGTGACAAACGCGACAAGAACAGACCGCATCAGACCAGCAAACGACTTGCTCTTCTCGCGGACGTTCATAACGATTTCCCTGAAACGCGTAGTCGATTAAGACAATTCAGCGAACTAGTACGACATGGCGTTAGATACCGAGTCAAGCAGGTCCAGAACTGAGAATATAGTGAACTCTTGAAGATCGGGCTGCTCGACGTTTCCATTTCGAGCGCTTTCTGTGCCACACTCCACGTCGTTGATTGCTGAGAGCAGTTTGTCAACGACGAACGCGGACGCAGAGCGCACACGTACTGTGGAGCCATGGCATTGGGTCGGATGCGCCGGCATAGAATTCCTCCACAGAACGCGACCAAGATCTTCGTGGAACGAAGAGTTGCGGAACGAGCAAATAAGCGACTCGACCGAGCCGCCATCCAATTCGATATCAGCATGAGTCTCGCCGCCAAACAACGTCCTTGAAGGAAGAAAACGGTCATCGCGGGGCACATCATGACCGATGTAGTGTGCGCGAGGATTTGCACATATCTGGACAATGCCGAATCAGCCAACGACCAGTCACTATAGATGACCCGGCCTCACCTCGGCAAGAAAATCAGGCACTGATGTAGTGGGAGGACATACGTACCTGATGGTCAAAGCCACTGTCAGCCCCAACACATGGGGACACAAATGTACTACTACAACTTACCCGAGTTGTTCCATGTAAGGCAGGGCCTGCTCCCTGGGACCAAAGTACACGAGGCGGCCTCGTGATTGCAGAATCACGAAGTCGAACAACGCAAACAGCTGAGGGGAGACTTGGACGAGCGACATAAGCGCGCTGCGCTCGCACTGCTTCGTCAAGCCTCGCACGATCATGCCAATCTCCAGAGCCGCATTCGAATCCAGTCCATTCGTGGCACTGTCCATCAGCATAACTGATCGTCCCGCCGTTATCTCCAGCCCAATCGTCAGACGCCTTCGCTCACCGCCGCTGATCCCTCGAACCGACGGACTGCCTATTCGAGAGTCGGCGATGTGCTTCAGGTTCAATAGGTTCAGCAGCAGCTCGACTTGCAGATCAAGGAACGCCTTCGGTATTAGGCTCGACGTGCGCAGCACCAGAGAGAACCGAATCGCTTCCTCGACCGTCATCTCGCTCACATGAATATCCTCGAACGGCGCGTACGACAATTGCATCCTCCGACGTCGAGAATTGGATCGCACGCCATTGATGAGGATATGGCCCTTGACCTGACCCTGCTGTCGCCCAGCAAGCGTCTTCAGCAGGTCGCTGATACCGGAATCGCCCGGTCCCATAATGCAGACCATCATACCTGGATTCAAGAATCCAGACACGTCTTCGAATACACAGCGTCCACTCTTTTCTAGAGACAGCTCGCGATACACAAGCGTTGCAGGCGGATGCAGAAGACGGAACTGCTTCTGGATCCAGGTCAGACGCGACAGGAGAACAATGTACGGCACGTCCTCGAAATCATCATCGTGCCATTCCGGCAGCGACACGGCGGAATCATCCGACGCGTCAGAGTCCGCTCGTGTTCGCGACCCAGCTCGCGACGCCGTCATTACGAACACCCGAACGCGGCCGCCACGATGCCTCGAACCCGAGAGCCTCTATATAACCTCGTCGGGGATCGGACAACGTTGTGCACGCGCGAATGGGCAGCCGCTGGGCAACAGGTGGCCGCCGTGCAGAGCGGGATACGGATTGGGACGGTGTCGCTCTGTCCAGCCCCAAAAACGACGACGACGACGAGGCCTCGACACGTCGATCGAACTGCACGCAGAAATACCCACTTGAACGCCGCGGAGTTTCCCGGATCTGCCGGAACCGGTCCATCTTTGCTGACCCCGTATCGATTCGATTCTACGGGTGCCTGCCAGTGCAACGGTCCCGCAGGGTTCGCGTTACTGTGCCTGCGATTGCCCGACGGCCAGTTCTATCTCGCACATTGGTTGCCGTTTGCGACTCGTTCTTTGGAAGCAAACACCAGCGGCAACTATCGACGCGCTCTCCACGTGAACAGGTTATGCTAAAAGGCGCGGAATCTGCGATAACCATATGACCAGTGAATCGCGAATGAAGCGTCCCTCTACCAAGGAACGTGAATACGAAACGAAGAATGCCCGGCGCTGATCGGATACGTTTCAGAACGTTAGACATTTAGCAACCGTTTCAAGTCGTCCATCGTGAACAGCTTCACTTTGGAGACATTGGCGACGGACCCACTTCCAAGTATGTCAGTTGCTAGTCGTTGCTTGCGCTTCTGCAGGTCTAGGACGTTTTCTTCGATTGAATTCGCGATAACCTGAACATTGGCGCAAGTAAGCGGACCCGAGCGCGAAACAGCCCTGAGGTTACCAGTCGGTGGATGAACACGGGTTTGGTTTGCCCGATGCGGTAGATGCGGTCGAACGCTTGATCCTCAACAGCACCGTTCCACCATACGTCAAGCGAGAAACAGTGATTGGCAGCCGTGAGGTTGAGCCCAACGCCGGCGCACTTCAAACTCAACAGAAACACGTTCGTTGTCGTGGTGTCGCGGAACCGCTTCACTGCAGATTGGCGCGCTTCCTTTGTCATGGAGCCGTCGAGACGGGCGAACTGGTACCCAGCGGATGAAAGCACGGGTTCCAAAGCATCGAGCAATGTCGTCCACTGACTACTGACTAGTGAGATTAGAAACGAACACACCAAGAGCGCCGATGGCACCTGAAAATAACGCTCTTCTCGCAGCCAGGTCGTTTCTCAATCTCCGCCAACTCTTTCAAGAGGAACTTGACTTTCGTTGACGACGCTACATGATCTTTGACCGGATGCACTGATGCAACACATAAGCAGGGCTTCTCGTGACAGCGAGTGGCCCTTACCTTCAGCGGAGCCATCATTCAAAGGTCTCCGCTTAACGACAAGATCGTCTTTGGTCAATCGTTTCTGACAGGTTGGACATTGTTCACGTGTTTGCAGAGCCTACAATCAGGATCAGAAATGCACATGAAATAGACAGGACGCGCGTACCGTCGAAATGCATTCGGTGCAGAAAGCGTGACCACATGGCGCAGAGCTCACGGACTCAGCGACAGGGTCAAAACAAATCTCGCAGCCAGAAGCTAGGTCCACTTTCAACGCATGATTTTCAGCTGGCGAAACGCCGAGATTCGCGAAGCTCTTCGACAAATCATCGCATTCCTTCGTGTCAGTGTCACTAGCTACATCAATGGCTGCTTTCGTTTCAACAGTGGCCAGGCCGCAACATGACTGCCTCAGACGAAGCAGCGAAGTTAGCATTTGCTTATAGCCACCGTCCTGTGAACTACGCATAAGATATTAGGTGTTGACACAAGAAGCCAGACTTACCTGGTCGCCTTTGTAAGCGGATGCGAATTGTTGCTTGCAATGGCGCTGGAGCTCGTTGTAAACTTGTTGTTCACTTGGACTGAACCTCAGCTTATGAATCAGTAGCGCCCTACATTGACACGTTTACACGAGCCACACTGGCAAAGAACACGGATGTGCCTACCGATGAGGAAGGTCGATGAGCAGCTTGCCAGATTCGTCGCGGTCAGCCTTGCTCCGGCGAAGCATAACCGATTGCAAGACGGTCCTCAGCCTCTCGACGTTTTGACGATTCGGAAACTTGCCGCGCCCTTCAGATAATTCAGTACAGTTCAGCGTCCAGAGTAACTCTCGTTTTACCGAACAACGTATTCCACTGGTTAAAATCCGCGTATGGCATGAAACGTAAGAACTTCATCGGAGAGTACAGATCCTGCAGCTGGTTCTGCAAAGGTGTCGCTGTTGTTACGGTCAAGTCCCGCGAGAAAACATACAAAGTAAAGGCATCACTACCAGACATAAACCATCTGCACATGGCTTCGAGCTCAAAAACGGCTTTGGCTGACATTGTCGACGCATTCTTAATGAAATGTGCCTCCTAGATCAACTGTAAGGGAACCTCGCACTGACGCAATATACATACTGAACGTCTTACATCGAGAACCACTCGACGCCACCTGATCGAATGAAGAGGCCCATTTCCTATCATTTTATAGGAGGACACAGCAACCTGTAAAACGTATGAGCGAAAAGGCCTTCAACGCATGTAGGTCTTTGGCGAACCTGGTAGGTAGTAAGGACGACATCAAACGAGGCAATAACGTTCGGGTCGTTATCGCGTTTAGGGCCATGGCAAGTCAGAACCCGGAGACGATTCTTAGCGACGTGGCGATCGATCTCATCAGCCCACTATGGTCGTGCATTAAATACGCGAAGTCACGTGGTGAAGAGGCAACCTACCTGACTGAGTACCGCCAAAGGGCAAACAATCAGCGTAGCGTTGGAACTAATCAAGGTGGACGGCTCGTCATTGTCCTTTACGCTGACAGGCTTGGATGTCAGAATCAACGAGATCATCTGCAAGGTCTTGCCAAGACCCATATCTGCTGACGTATGTTATCGCACGTCACAAGCATCCTAATACAACTTGCCGTCGGCAAGGATTCCACCAGCAGGTTCATCTTGCCGCAACGATGAAATTTCTTCCCGAGAGCACATCCAACTTAGCGCCTGACGTTGGTGTCGATACAGCTTCGATAGAAGTGCATCACTTGGCTGGACCTGACGTAATCACTTTAACCGCGAGTACCGACGTCAGCAATGTTGAACGATTTGCCTCTTGAACGTTTTCTTTCTTAGATAGAGAGTTCAACAGGCTTTGTACATGGGATATGGTCACCTGACAGAACGTTACTGGCTGCAGCAGGAGACTATGGCCGTACGATCCAAACCACACTAGCTCGATCATCATTCAGAGGCCGGTCTGACGATGACCTGCCGAGCGAAAGCCCGGCAAGAGAACGCTCCAAAGTGTCAATGTCGGCATTTGGATTGGACGGTCGTGACGATATCAGTTTCTTATTGTGAGCCCCCGAAACCGGTTCGACCTATGCAAATTGTGTTAGACGCGATATGGTATTACACCAGTCCCCTTACAGCTGTAGGTGTAGCAGAAGTGGCGGCCTCTTCTAATAGGCGCAGCTTTTCCTTCATCCGCTTCCCATTGTCAGGTGTCCGCGACACCAGAGCAGTGTCAGCAAGCATGTCCTTCAAAGTGGCGATTTGTTTCTCGATGGCCCCCAGTGGCATCGACGAAAACGCTGCACACAGTTCAGCCGGACGCTACAAACGCGACGCGACGTGCGGCCAACGGTTATTGCAGATCGGCGGTTCCGTCGCGGCAACCTTCGACTGAACGACGTCTGATTCCCATTTGAAGAACCTGTACACAGCAGGTGTCATGGAGAAGGCCGTTGACGCAGCTGCCCTGACACGCGTACCGGCATTGGCTGGGCCTGGGGAACAGCGGGCAACCGTAGAAGAACCGCCCCTGATTCGGCCCTGCCTTTCGAACTTCCCTCCGCACGGCCCGGCGCGCGCCGCCGCAGCACATCACATCGCCTGTCGCCGTCGACGTCATCGCGTCTGCGCCGGAATCGCCACGTTCCGTCACTGGCAGCTGCTGCATTTTTAGCCATGCCTCAGGACGCAAGACCGGTCGATGCGTTTTTGCCTTGTTTCCCCATGGCCCGCTCCGTACACCTGATGCTGGTCAGCCCAGGAATACCCGAGGCTCTATCCCAACCATCGAGAGGGGCACCCTTGTCACAAGCAGCGCGCGGGCGTGACACTCGACATGATTCTGGGGCGGCATGACGCCGGGGAGGCGGGGACCGGGTGTTGTATGTTACGTGGCTAAATATATTGAGGTGCAGGTCAGTGTCTAGGCGGGATGGCCGCCGCTATGTACATCGGGTCGCGCTCGGGTCGTCACTTCGTGGAGGACGTGTCGGATGGCGCGTGCGTTGACGAGCGTGTCGGGAGGGGGCTCAACGCGATGCTCCGGGGCCGGGTCCTGGCATGCGGTCGGATCCTGGGCGGCAGCCGGCGGCTTCCAGCCGACCTTCGGCATCGGTCCGGGGTCGGATATCGGTACGATGACGGAAGTGTTCATGGGCATCATGCCATTGGCGGGAAGTGCATCGGCAGTGGAACGCGCTGTTGCGGCCGCCAACGCCGACTGGTATCTCCGATCGTCGATGGAGACTGATTGCGACAGGTACGCGCCTGCATAGCCGAGGAGCGCTATGATGACGGCGATGACCACGAACGGGACGACGCCGAGCGTTGCACTAACCAGCAGGGCGAGTAGAGGAACTTCAAGCAGGACAACAATGGGGACCATGATGACATAGCAGGCTCGCCGTCGAGTTTCACGGGGAAGCACGGTCCATTGCGGGTCGATCACGCCTCGATATGTCTCGTGGGTGACTCCCCACGTGAACGTACCCAGGCGTGTGCCATCGTCCCTCCAGATGCCGTCGAACGCGTCGCCGTTCTTCCATTTCAGGGTCCCTTTAGTCGGCTGAAACCGGACAGACATGTCGCCCGAGAATTCGTCCCCGTTGGCCCACAGAAACGTGCCGCGCTGCGTTCCATCCGCCAACCACTGGCCGTTGAACGTGTTGCCCGACGCCGCCCACTTGATCTGACCTTCGTCCATCAGAAACCCGCGCCTCATCGTCCCCTCGAACCGGTTCCCGTTGAAGCTAGAGAACGTCCCCCGGTGCGTGCCGTCGTCGTTCCAGACGCCATCGAACGCATTCCCGTTTGGCCAAGTCAGGACGCCAGATTTGCAGCGAAACTCTGCATTCAGCCTGCCTCGAAAGACGGACCCGTCCGCGTACCGGAGCACGCCTTCGCGATACCCGTCGGGCAGCCAGCGCCCTTCGAAGGATTCGTTGCCCCGATCGGGCCACGACATGGTGCCAGCGATCACCGAGAACCTGTCGGAGAGCAGGCCGCGGAACACGCGCCGGTCGGCGAACGTCATCACGCCCTCGTGCGTGCCGTCGTCCAGGAACGTGCCGTCGAACGCGGCGCCGTTCTTCCATGTCAGCACGCCCTTCTTCATCTGGTACGTGTTCGTCATGAGGCCTTCGAAGACGTTGCCGTTCGCGAATGTGAACTTCCCATCTCGGGTGCCGTCCTCGTTCCAGACGCCCGTGAACGATTTGGTCGCCCAGCGGAATGCGCCCCGTTTCAGACCGTAATTCTTCGTCAGGATCCCAGTGAAGACGCGACCGTCGGCGAACGTGAAGGTGCCGTCGTGCGCGCCATCCTCGAGCCACACGCCCTGGAACGCATTCCCGTTCGGCCACGACATCACCCCGTTCTTTGGGGAGAACTTCCTGGACAACAGCCCGGAGAACGTGTTGCCATTCACCCAGGTGAATTGCCCGTCATGAGTCCCGTCGTCGTTCCAAGTGCCCTGGAAGCGCTCGCCGTTCGCCCAGCGGTACGTCCCATGTCGCAACGCGAAATCCTTCGTCATTGTGCCATGGAAGACGCTGCCGTTCCGATTGGTCAGCACGCCCGAATGGGTCCCGTCGGGTTCCCATTTGCCGTCAAACGTGTTCCCATTCGTCCACCGGTACAGGCCGTGCTCCATCGTGAAGCCGTCGGACAGGACGCCCTTAAAGATTGTCCCGTTCCTCCACGTGTACACGCCGTCGTGTTTGCCGTTCTCCATCCACACGCCTTCGAACGTGTTCCCATTTGTCCAGCGTAGGGTGCCGTCCCTGAGCCTGTAGTCGTCGGCGCTAACCGTGCCTTTGAAGACCCTCCCATCGATGTAATCCAGGCGGCCGATCCGCGTCCCAGTGTTGCGGTCCAGCTGCCCTGTGAATTCGTCGCCGTTACTCCATGTGTGTGTCTCGACCTTCCCGAGGGGCCACCGGATCGGCTCGGCGGGTTCCGCTGGAAGTGGGTCGGGGTCGGGCGCAAGCAGGGCCTCCGGGGTCATCGAGAATTGAACCGAAACGGCAGCTGCAAGGCTGGCAGCGTCCCATGATGATAACGGCTTGCCGAGCAGCAGATCGGGGCTAGCCTGTGCCAGAGGCTGATTCGGAAGCTTCAACGGTCGCAATTCGTGGCTTCCAGCAGCAGCAGCAGCAGCAGCAGACGCAACCAAATTGTTGGCGACCGGGACGTTACATACGTCAGATGAGGTACTGCCTGCATCGGGTATTGCTACCGTTTCCGTCTGCGGGTTGCTGCGAAGTCCTTCTGCAGCAGCAGCAGCAGCAGCAGCAGCAGCAGCAGCAGCAGCAGCAGCAGCAGCAGCAGCAGCAGGAGATAGTGTCGGTTCTTGCACGATGACGTCGCGCGCCGGATGTTCAGTCAGCGTCGACGGAGAAGGCGACCTTGGCGTCGGGATGGCCGATGCGGTGGGCTCGTTGATGACAGGCAGACTCAGACTAGGGCGGTTAGGGCTCGGCTCGCCTGGACCTTGCGCGTCATCGTTTCGTTGGTCCACAACGCCGCACACTGGGACGTCGTTGCCTGGAGTTGACAGCATTGGTTGACTGGGCTCCTCTGCAGGTTTGGCCACGGAATCGTGGACCACTGTTGCCGGTTTGACTTCCGGATCAGGAGTGTCCGGCATCGATGGAACGGTCTGTGCATCAGGCGCCGAAGGCTGGTTAGCGGTTGTGCGAGCCGGATTTGAAATCTGTTCCTCATCGTTGACAATGGTCGCGGAGACGTCATCGTCGGCTGTTCCAGCATTGGACTGCGCGCTTTGGATAGCGGGTTCTTGGGGCGTCATGCTGCCAGAGAGGTCTGCTCCCGGAACCGATCGATGCTCCAGTGTGCCAGTAACCGGCAAGTGGTTGTCATCGGCAATAGCGGCAGCTTGTGGCGCGGGTTGACTTTCTGGACGTGGTTCAAGATACGACACTGCGAGCAGCAGAGGCGTCGTCGAATGACCAGCGTCAGGCAGCGGTACTTCATCCGGTCGCCCCAAAGACTCCTGATCGGGGACTGCCGTGGGTACACTCACAGCATCACCTGCTGTCGCACCGGGGCACGCCGTCTCTGGCACTCCAGCAGCTGGTGCCACGTCGACAACAGTATTCGGAAACGCAGGGCTGCCCGCATGTCGTTCCCAAGTGGGCCCAGAAACAGTATCCCCAGCAACCGGAACGTTTCTTGGACTCTGGTCACCGGTGACCGGCGGCATGGCGGAAGGTACATCGCCGATATGATTGTCGTTGGCGTGAGTTTCAGGGACCGTCGGGTCCTCCATGGCCGTGAAGGCCTACTATTCGGGCGGCAATACCCTTGGACGACGCCAATCTATTTGTCAGTCAAATGGGTACCGCGAATCGACCTCATGCGCTGAATTCGCTCTAATAAGCTACCCAGGCACCGAATTCCGGTCTGTGGAGGCTTACAGTTTGCACTTTCCGCATCCCATTCTGGTATGCTGGAATCGTGGCGGACGGTTTCGTGCGTTCGTGCACGTCTAACAGAGGCATGAGTGCATCTGCTTAGATGAACCGAACTATAAACAACTATTTCATAGATCTGTGGGTATAAGCAAGTCGTGAAGAGTTTCCGCCAACGCAAGACGTGACATGTCGTCCTGGCAGTGGATGACCGTTTTCGCGACGGACGTTCGAATCTGAATCGGCAATTCAGCTGAAGGAGCAGCAAACGCCCCGCATTCAGACCCACCTGTGCATGGAGAGATGGTATGCTGATGTCCACAGTCAATGCATCCTCAACGTTAACGTCCTGAGGCTGGCTGCCGATTACGGTTGCATCACTATATCCAGACTGGTGCAGATGCGACACCAGCTGAGTTAATGTTGGAGATACTACACAACCGTCAGGACAAACTGAGCACGCGATGACGCAACATCACTTGCCATATACGTCTTGACGTTTCTGCGACAGGGAGTCGCATGCGTCAACGCCACGGATGACAATGTTGCAACCTTCCCAGCGTAATTGCCCGCGAAAAGGAACGGCACAGATACGAGACTGCCAGAGGCACTCTGTTAAGGCGATACAGGAAGGGCGAGGATAACTAGCGAACCTGTGACGCGATAGTGATGCTTCGCGCAAGCGATTCGTCGAGATACGCTAGCTGGTATTGCATGCGAACGTCGATGCGAAAGGGCTGACATGCACATACGTTAGGAAAAGCAGTGGCTACACAATACTGGAAACGACGTACCGCGAGCTCACGATAGGGTACGCTTGGAAGCGAAGACGTCTGGATAGCTTCGGCTATTTCGTATGGACAATATACCTTCTTGCATCGGTTGCACTGCCGCAGCAGCTGCCCCACCTCTTCGACATTCAGGCGGACATCTATGGGGCACTGAAACACCTGGATCGCGCGTTAGCAGGTAAACCGGCACCGACCGAGAAAGCTCACAACTTTCATTGAGCCGACGGATGTGGGAAGCTGGGGCGAGATCCCGTCGGGTTGAAGATTGATTAAGCAGTTACGCGGGTCCCCGCCAAACTGTTCCAAAAGAAATCGTGTGTCCCCGGTATGTAGGGAAGTCACACCCGTAAACATCAGAGCAGGCTCTTTGAAGCTCGACGCGAATTCATCGTCCTCGACGCTTGAATACACCTATGATACTGTGAGACACAAGCGCACAGACACTAGCAATTTCCAAACCTGCAAACGACGCTTTGAGGTGAGCTCTTCAATACCGAGTGGAGCCTTTCCATCGAAAATGCATGCCTGCTTGGGCTCGCAGAGCCACTCTCCGGCAATGCTCTGCGGGCGAACGGCCGGTTCATGTTGCGGATGCCACACGTCAGCAGCACGACAGACGTACGGAAAAGGCAATCGATGCAGATGCAACAGGTGATATGTAATGCATCGTGACGTGGCCCAACGACCTAGCAGCCAGGAACGCGTGCACGTACTCGAGGATATCGAATATCACAGCGCCGGGCGCGACTGGGATAATAACGTTCCCAGACTGTGTTACGCGTTACAACCCAGATGGGCAGCTCCAGGCGCATTCCGACCTGCTTGATTGTCGTCTCGATAACGGAGCACATTGTGACGAGCGCAGACGCAGGGTCTGCACAGGTCGACGGGCGCAGGCCGGGTCCGATCACAAGATGGTCGCACAGATGCACCCGCGACGGATCCTGTGGCGACGCTCAGTCGAGAGCGATGCATCCGTCTGAAACGACACCGTTACCATGGGAGTGGGATGCCGTCGGACGGTACCAGACGACTCGACGATGAATCCGACCGAGTCCATCGCCGTCTCGAAGATCCAGTTGCATGCGCCAATGGCGAACCCTGCCACATGGAACGGTTACGCATGCCCCTCGTATCAGTGCAGACAGGCGTGTGAACCAGAACTGGACGCCGAGACAGTCAGCGCGGCGTTAATGGGGATCCGTTGGTTGAAAGCCACGTGATGGACGGTGTCGAAGGCCGTCTCAATGTCGTGGCTGGAATACCGCCGTGCGTCACCCTTGGACAACTCCATTTCTTCCACGTAAATCCTGACAGAAATTTGTACTTAACGTCGATGCATATAGCGATACGAGAAGCGCCTACCGGCCGAAATTGGTAACGGGCTCGGTGCCGTACACGATGCCCGAGAAGCGCTCCTCGAGGACGAGCGCGGGCAGGCCGCTCGCGGCCACATGGTTCGACAGCAGCACGACGTCGGCGTCGACGCCCGCACGCGTCGTCCCGATCAGCACCGTCGACCCGCCGAACGACACGGCCAGGCTGTCGCCGGCGCGGACGACGTCCATCGGGGGTCCGAAGCTGCAGCCCGCCCGCCTGCTGCGTGCCTGTCCGTCCCAACTGCCGTGACTCCGCTGGAAACGATTTCTCGAACGGTTCCCCTGTTGACGCACGCAGGCACCCGGAACCCTTGACGCGGTTCCACTGTCGGGGGTGGGCGCCTCACTGAACAAATTGCCACCGACAAGAGTAGAACGAGTGAGCGTCGATAGCGATCATGTTGCGCACGTTCCTGCTGCTGGCACTGGCCGACGCGGCTCTGGGCGAAACAGGACAGGTCAGGCGCGCACGAGGTGCCTTTGCTTCCAGGCTGAGCGGATGGCGTAGATCACGTTCTATCCGTCGGATACGGGGGCGCCATCGTGTGGAGTCTCGGCCCCGACTGGGTTCGTGACGGCCGCAATGCCGCCACCGGCCCAGTGTGGTGCATGCTTCAAGGTGACGGTGACGCAGGCGTCTGAAGCGAACCCGGTGACGGCGGCAGGTGGGTCCGTCAATATCATCGTGGTCGATACATGTGGTAAACGCCCGTTCGTCGCGGTGCTATCCGCCTGTTCTGACCTCGGCTTGTTACAGAGGGTGGAGCTTGCAAGACCTTCGACCTAATGATGGGCGATGGTAACTCTGGTGGCGTTCAAACGATCGAGTAATGAATAAGGTTCGCAGTTCGAAGATGATTTGACCCGTTTGGTTCAGGTACACGCCTATTCCATGTACGCCCGGTGCGACTGGCCCAGGTTCTACTTCTGGCGCCAACGGCACTGCTCCCGTGCAACCCGTTGCTGACAAGAACAGTACATCTCCTGGTGTTCAGGTGACGACAGCAGGGTCCGGGTCGGGATCCTATTTGGGGTCATTCTCGAGCCCTGGTGGTGTCAGCTCAAGCGGCAGTGACAGCAGCAGCAGTAGTGGCAGCCAAGGCGATGAATCTTCCAGCGTCTCCAGCTCTGATGACAGTTCCGGGTCCTCGTGATCCAGTTAGCTGTCACGTGTACTGTTAAAAGATGCAGATGGCAACGGACGAAATACCCGAACGAATTCGTCGCGTGAGAGCGAATGATATGTCACCTCATCTATGTCGACACCGGGCAGGCGGATCATGCATGTGCAGCGGCTACATCCACCACGTCCATCCTTGCGAGTTTGCGTCAGGTGCTGGACTATTCTACGTTGCGTCACTGAGGCCAAGGGGGTTCGCAGGTCATATTGCTTGCCGATAATGTGAACCTCGCTGTCTCTTTATTCCTGCAACCCATCGCAACGACAGAAGGTGTTGATCCGGTTGACGGTTGTAAGGCCATCCATCAAGACGGATGTCAAACGTTTGTGGCATCCGCTACGGGAGTCGCGGCCGGCGTTGTGGGAGCCACCGCGTTCCTGATCGTCACGTGTTCGTTAGTGACAGTGATCCAGGAGAGGAAGGTGACCATACTGCTTGGATCCATCCAGAGCACCACGTTTTGTAGCAGCGTCGCTGGAGCGTCGGTTGCACACATGTTGCTGTACCCGTGGGCACCTTCGCAGACGCTGGCATGTGACATCGATGTCGGAGCACTCGTTATCTCGTGTAAGCTTACAGTAGCTCTATCCGGCAGACGCCCAAAGGAAAACGCAGATTGTTGCTTTTTGGGATCGGTTCTGCTATTCCTGCGCCGAGCAACGACTTCGATTGTCAAGCCGTCTCGTTCGTGGGCAGGTCACCCACGTCGACCACTTCGCAATTCCCGGATACACGCCCGCACGGCTGCACGTTTTGCGTATGATTGTACCCGGTCCACCGATCGGACCTCGGATTGACGCACGCACGGAGTGCGTCGCGCACTCCGTGCACGGCGCAGGCCGGCTTGGCTCGCAGTCCGCAGTGGGCCATAGCCCATAGCCCATACGGGTGGTCGGGTTGCCTCGTCCTAGTCAATTGTCATTGCCCATTGTGACGGCGCAGGCCGGCTTGGCTCGCAGTCCGCAGTGGGCCATAGCTCATAGCCCATACGGGTGGTCGGGTTGCCTCGTCCTGGTCAATTGTCATTGCCCATTGTGACGACCCAACCCAGGGTGACTAACTACGGGTGGTGTGTAATGAATACCGAAGGAGACGATGTCTGCTTTGGACAGCCACAATCTGGAATAACGTGCGCCGCGGGCTGCCTTGGCTGGACAGAGACGTCGGGCCCGGATTGTTTGGGCCCGGATTGTTTGGGCCCCGATTTGCTCAACTGGTAGACGTGTGCGCGTTTCAGGGCCTTTTTCCACGGCGTGACGCGGCGCGCGCTACGCGGTCCTGTACGGCCGTGGGCGGCGGCCGTGGCTGTCGTCACACTTCATTATCCGTCCACGATGCCGCTGCCATGGCTGTTTCCATTGCTGCTGTCGATGTACGTCCCGGAGCCTGCCGCAGCCATGGCTGGAGTCGTGATGGCTGGGGACGGGGAGTACAACGCCGCGTCTAGCGGCCAAGCGCACTCGTTGATGCTGATGCTGCCGGAGATCTTGGACGATGTGCGCAGTCGACGGGGCCCGGTCACGATCGCCGACTACGGCTGTTCACAAGTTCGGTGTAACCATGCGGTCCGGTTCGTCTATGTTGATTTGCGTCATACAGGGCCGGACATCCCTGACCATCTTCGAGAGCATTCTACACGCCTGTCCTGGTCAAAGCTTCACAATGTTCCTGATCGACCAACCTGGGAACGACTGGGCCACGACTCGCCAGATGTTTTCCAATTGGCCTGTGGAGCCATCAACTTCTACGTGCTTCACGTCTCGTCACGACATCGAGGCAGCCCTGGCTGAAAGCAACCCGTCTCCTATCCGAATCTTCCTGTGCGGCATTTCGTTCTTCGAGCAGGTGCTTCCCGATGGAATTCTCGACATCGCCATATCCGGATCGGCTCTGCAATGGCTATCGCAGCGTCCCCATATCGGTGCTGAAATCGGCTTTCTGGGCGGCACGACGTTTCGGTCGCTACCGCAAGAGAGTCGGATTGGCGTCGAGGATGCCGCTGCTCAGGACTGGGAACGTATTCTACGACACCGCAACCGTGAGACGAAACCTGGGGCCCGCATGTTCTATGTCATTCCGGGCTACAACATCTTGTCGACGTATTGCCCGTTCACCTGGCATGACTATTCGAGTTTTATGGAACGAACGCTAACCGAACTTCTCAGTAGTGGAACAATCACGCATGAGCAGTCTTTCAATGCGGTCCAGGCGGTCTACTTCCGATCGAATGCCGAGTTCGAGGCGCCCTTCTACGCAGGACACCCGGCCGTTGACGGGATGTCGCTGTTGCGCATCGATTGGCGGACGTTCCAGAACACGGATTGGGATGACGACCCCGACACGTTCGCGTGGAACTACCGTCGTTCTCTTCTGGCTGTCGTAAGCAATATCTGGCAGACGGCGTTCCCCGAGCACGTCACCACATTGCTGCGGGAGCGCCTGCTCGACGATATCAAAACCAACCCGCTGGTGTACAAGGACAACTGGCTTCAGGCATACGTCACCATCGCGAAACACTGATGATTGGTATTGGTACACTGTCATTTCACCGTATCATGCGTCAGGTCATCGACGGGTGCGGGCGCGAAGGTAGCTGGGGAACTAGGACCGGGTCCAGCAGGCCGACAGGCACGCGTGACAGCAGGACGATTGCAGCGCGGCGGAATCGCTCCTGGACGGCGCGATAGTTGAATGCCAGGCCACCCAGGTCGACCGTTGGGTCCAGCGGGTCGTCGACGCACAGCATGCCTTGCGGGAACGGCACCTTCCACTCCTATGCCAAGCAAGCGTGATTCGTTGGGCTGCAGCAGCATCGAATCGGATACCGCACTAGGTATTTACCCTGGGGTAAAGAATCTGTTCGCCGCCGACCGAGATACAGTACAGGTCGTAGTCAAAGTTCATGCCATAATGCACGAAGAACGACTGCAAACAGCGCCCTAGCGAGGTCGCGCAATCGACAACGTTCAACTAGGGTACTACAGGGTTACTGTCGCAGATCTCCAGATCGATCGTCCCCGTACATACCCTGAGATGCACCAGGACAAGAGTCTGAAGCAGGGCCGGAAACAGGCCGCCGGTTGACGGGAACTTCAGGCCGTGCATGAACAGGAAGTACTTGAGGTACAGGAGAAGCGGGCGAAACATAGGGTACTGATACTGAGCGTTCATCGCAAACGCCAACGCAGTCGACACCTGTGGTGCGTTCCATGTAACGTGCACGACGATGGCAGCATGGTGGCGGACGCGTAATTCGAGGACGGGTCCATCCCCGTTAGCGATGATGAACACGTTGAAAAACATCGCGTCTTGCGAGGTGATGACAGCGGCCAGCGTTTCCAAGCCGCGGTACGGCAGCACAACAGGGTCCGCGTTGACGATGACGAGGTCCAGGTTGCTCATAGGCGCGTACAAATTGAGGCCGGCCGCGGTAGACCCGGACACGACGAGCGAACACTGACGGCAGCACGCTGCGACATGCGCTTCAACCTGCTTCCGGATACGGTCCCTGATGACATTGTCGATGCTCAGCTGGGCGTCCGTGTTCCTGACGAAAGACAGCAGCTCGTTGCCCAAGAACGTATCCGAGTAGCTGCCTGGCATGGGAACGGTGTAGAATATGACCGGGCGTTGCAGGTAGCCTTCGGGTACACGAATGACCTGGTACTGATGATGATCAAGGTTCGCCCCTGGCGTTGCAACACAGACAGTGCCAAGCGTCACCACATCCTTGTCAGGTCGTAACGGTTCCGATGAGGCTGGCGTGGTCGTGTCTGGAGCGCTGCTGTTCTCAGCTTGTACCTCAACTGCACAGGGAAATGCTGCTAAAACCGTGCCATCTTCCATTGTTCTGGGCTCATCGATTGCTGGGACAGCATCCGGTTCTCCTGTAGCGTTGATCTCCTGCTGCAACACAACGGTGCAAGAGTCCTCGGACGCCGTTAGGGGTACGGTCTCGGCAGGTGGGAATGAAGCAGGCAGGTCGGCCTCTGCCCTAGTAGTGGCGTTCCCATTTGCAGAGGTTTGCTGCTGCGGCAATGGTGACACCAAACCGGATGACGCCGCCGGAATGGACGAAACGGCCTCCCTCGGTTCGTCGTCGGTTGCATTAACCGGTGGCCGTGGGGCGGTTCCTTGCTGACGATGCTTCTTCCTCTTCTTCTTGTTGCGTCGTTTCTTCTTCGATTCTTCTGCACCATTGGATCCGTCCGCTAATAGCCCACAGGAGATGTCAGGAGGGAACACGTAGTTGATCCTGTCAGTGAGGGCCGACAGGCGCCACCCAGCCACTTGGAACACGTCGTGTGCGATTGCGGCGTACCGCGCCAAGGATTTATGATCGCGGCCGCAATCCCAAACAAGTTTCAAGGACAGGACGTAATCGTGGTTCATTTCAGGTATGTCCGCTGCCGTCGCCGTCCACTCCACAAGCTTCCTTATCCCGTCGATCGCATCCGATAAGCGGTCCACAAGGTTCAGCCACTCGTGATGAGTGGCGATCAGCGATTCGACCATAGAATACGAGGCGGCCACCTGTTCGGCAGTGCGTTCTGCCGCGACTCGAATGGATTTCGCGTTGACATCGGCGTCTGCCCAGAATTGCAGAGCGGGGATATCGACAGTTTGGGAATCCCGGAGGGCTAACACGTTGACGCACGGCTTGACGTTGTGAACTCGGCGCTCTGCGATCACGTGCTCCCTGAAGGGGTCGGCGTCATCATCGGGAATGCCCTTGAACTGTGTTTGCGAGAGGCGGACAAGCGCGCGGACGATCTCGTCATCAGTCTTCTCAACGGCCGCGACATCGTTGCCGTCACACAGGCTGCGGATACGCTCCAGCGCCGCTTGTTTCATGGACAGGATGTCGTACACGTTCGACATCATGTAGAATTCGTACGTCGACAGGACAGCCTGGAACTCAAGAACTCGACGGCGTGACGAAGAACGTCGTTCAAGGTCGGCGATCGATTTGTCACTGTAGGTGTCATCCTGCATCGATAGGTTCAGCATCGCGGATCCAGGAAACTGTCCAGGCATGGCAGCGATTCGCTCCGCCTCACACAGCATCACACGAATCTGCTCGAGCTCGACGACGCCGTCGCGCAGGGCGCCCGGCGGCACAGCAGGCCCGCCAGCGGTCCGGTGACTCCCACCCGGCCTACCAGCACACGTCACCTCAGAACGGCGGAAACAGGAATACGGACGTCACGCGTACAAGAAGCCTTCGACGGCGCATGAGCACACGATCCACGCTACAGACGCCCGCCAGAACGAGACCATCTCTCTGGGTCTGGGCCAGCGACCAGGCGGAGAGGCAATGATTCGCCGTGCTATTTTTGACGTCCGGGGACTTCACGGCAGCCGCCGTCGGGGTCGGCACTGCCCCGAACGGCGCTGCCCCGTTTTTCCGCATCAGGGCCAGGCGCGAAGCTTGCGACGTGCGACAGGTCGTGTTGCTTTTGGACAGTGGACTGCCGTGCGCGTGCGGCATCGCTCGACAATGTATTCACACACGTTTTGGGGATGGCGCGCGCGCGCTCTGATGCGGTTCACCCATTGCGGCGCATGATGCCGACGACGATGGCGGCGGTGACGGCGACGACGGTGGCGGCGACGGAGACCTGAACGGCGGTGCGCTTCTGGTCGTCGGTCATGTCGGGGAGCATGGACCCGACGGCGTCGCGGACGGTGCGGGCGACGGCGGCGGTTTCGTTGACGGCCTGGCGGAGGACGCCGTCCTCGCTGACCATCTGTTGGACCTCGTCGGCCACTTTCTGCAACGCAGCGGACACCTCGCGCGTCTCCTTCCCGATCTGGTTGATGACCTTGTCGGTGCGCTTGCTGACGTCGACGACGACCTTGCCGGCCTCGCGGACGGCCTCGTTGCTCTGGCGGACCACTTCCGTGATCTTCTCCGTCATCACGCGGTGGTTCTCCTCGACGGCCTCCACCAGCTTCGAGCGCACCTGCTCCCGGTCGTTGACGTCGTCGTCGTCGACCACCGAGTACGCGTCGATCGACGCCAGGTCTTCCGAGCGTCGATCCGCGTCCGACCCGTAATGGGCCGCGATCGATGTCGCCGCCTCGGACGGCGTCCCCGTCGAATCCGTGTCTTTCACCGCGCGCTCCATTCGCTACAAATCGATCTCGTTATGACGACTGGCGGCCGGATGTAGCGCTCGGCCGATCCGCGCCAGCGGCGTGACTCACGACACCGGCCGGCGAGAGAGGAGGTCGCGCGCGCGCTCTGACCCACCTGCTGGTGCCGACATGGTCGCCCTTCGTCTCAGTTCGTCGCTGCTGTACTCGGCGATTTCCGTCAGCTGGAACCGGTCCGTGATCTCGGCGAGGCGGCTCAGCGCGTCGTCCAGCAGCGTACGTCGTTGCGCTGCCCGGCAGATTGTCGTGAACGGCAAACGGATCGCGCCGTTCTCCAGGATGGCGCTATCCAGGCGTCGGGTCGCTTCGATGTCGTCCTGCGTGCTGTCGGCAATCTTCTTCGTCTCCTCGGCATCGCCAACGTCCTAAAACGGAAAGCTCAGTGATCGCCGGTTGCGTTCATGCTGCCGCAACCTCCATCATGGTGATGAACTCGTCGACGGTAACGCCGCTGTCGGACGCTTTGCCGATCTTGGCCAGCAGGCTGTCGACGTCGGCGTCGGTGGCATGCATGCCGACCATGTGGAGTGTTCTGCGAACATCGGCCCGTTCGAGCCGGCCCTTGTTGCTCTGGTCGAGCAGGGCAAACAGGTCGCTGAGCTGGCGGCGACGAACCCATCTCCTTCTCTTCTCCGCCCGGGCTTGCCCTGCAATCTCCTCCGGCGTCGCCTCAGGTTGAGTCTTCTTCACTTTGGCATTCGGCCCTTTCCAACGCCGCTCTCTGCCGCTGTTTGCCAGTCGCTGTGCCACCATGTCGCTGTAGAGTAGCCTGGTGCATGATTAGCGTTGAGCGTTAACGTATACCCCTGTGGGATGCCGACCTGCAGAACTCGTCGACGTTAACGTCGTCGTACCAGGTTTTGCTGATCGTTGCGAGCAGCCGGACAAGGAATGGTTTGCCGGCCGGAATGCCGACCATCTCGAACGTGCGGCCCAGAGCATGAGCGCTCAGCCTTCCCAATCCGTCCGTGTCGGAAAACTGGAACAGGGCGCGGGCCTCGTCGCGCGCCTGCTTTGTTACGGCATAACGCCCATGGCCATGTGAAGCCACCCATGACCTCAGCGCCGCCCGCCATTGCTGTTCATCATCCATGTCATCGTCAGCGGTCGGGACACCCCTAAATTACTACGCTACCTTCACGCGGCCGGCCATCACTCGAGAATGTTCGTCGAACTCCATCGATTCCTCCGTTTTCCATGGGTTCCCCTTGTACCATGCCGTACGGACGCCAAGCTCACGACAAGTCGCCCTGAAGCTCAACTGGGGCGCCGTTCGATACCAGGGCCTGCTCGCATCGCGAACTGGGAGCAGGCCGTGTAGCGATATGCCATTGTCGTGCGCCATTCGCGATTTGCCTCGCGTGGGCAGGGCTGTGTCCACTGACGGCAACGACGACGTCCCTATCGATGAACGGCACTGGTCCTGACGGTGATGTTGTGCATAACATGGCGTAGTCGACTGGCGATGGCCGCGTTCGGAAACGGAGCGTCGACGATTGGCGGCCCGCTCTAACTGAAGCGGCATCATGGCGCCACGAAGGGGATGCAACAACCCGCCGACGGGGTACCCTGGTGTGATCGCAATCTACGAATGTGTATGCAACGGGTGCGTTGCCGCTAGGACAGATCCGAGCTCAACAGTTCGGCGTCGATGGCGTCCAGCTCCGACTGAACACGACGAATCTCATCTTGGATCGCCTGGGCACCGAGCCGGGCTAACGATTTCGAACTGTGCATGCGCGTCATCGCAAGCGCCAAGCATACGCGACAGGGTGCTGGATACACCTGTTCGTGATCGGGAAGCAGGACGGGCAGGCGCTGACGCATTCGGGATGGCGCCATTCCCCACAGTCCTGACACTGCCGCCAGCGACGTCCAATCTGATACGGCATCCGGCTGGAGGTTACCCACGATTTAGTGTTGCGACCGTGTTTGCCGATGCCGAACAGTGTGTGTGTGTGTGTGTACCATATGCAGTAGAGCGGCTCGCGGCCGCCCACGTCGGCCGACATCATGTGTCGGATGAGGGCTAGGCATCCGCCCAGGTCGTCCTGCTTTGCGGCCATATCCAGGAGCAGTTTCGCGTTCTGGACCCGGAGGGCAGGTCAGGCCACTCTCGTTCCTGTGCGAACAGGCGCCCCCTCCCCCTACCGCATCGGTCGGCGTCCATGCCAAGATCTCCTGGGCGCACTGCTGTGCGTCGCGCCACCCGTTCTGCTCCTCGACGTCACCCATGACGGGTCGCTACTGGATATTCTCGGGGCGGTCGCACTGCCAGTGGGTGGGGTGGGGTCCCACCCCGCTCCATTCCACCCAAAGACAAAACCGTGTGGTCGAAGGACAGGACGAACGACCAGGCAACACTAACGAACGATGTTGTGGGTGTATCAAGGTGTCCCTATGCTTCCACAGTCATGGCGCAGACGTCGTCGTCGCCGTCATCGCCGGAACCGTACAGGGCATGTCGCGATCGCCATCGGCGATGAAACCGAATGTACCGGCGTTCCAGGATATACCGCCCGACCTTATACCGTTGCGATTCGCTCATGGCGTCGACCTGCCGCAGAGCATCGCGTCAGCGCGGATGGGCTCTGGCGTCACAGGCGCAGCATTACGTAGAACCAGCCGAGTTCCATGTCGCAGTCGATGCAGAAGACGGGGCAGATCCGGTGCAAGCCTGTCATCAGGACCTGCAGTTTGGATGGGCCGAGTCGCAGATTGACCCTGCATGTGCCACGCCCCACGTCAGAAGGGTCGGCGGGAGCGGCGAAACCCAGTGTGGATCATCCTACGCGTCATCGAACAGATAGGCGGCTCCTGACCTGGCGACGAAATTCTGTGTCGACCATATCGTCAGCGCAATCAGGGCAGGTCAGCAGCAGGCAGGCGCAGGTACCCTGGAATGCAGGTACAATTTCAGCGTCAGCGCCGTGCCACACTGGCGGCAGGAGACGAGCCTGGACCGGCCCGGGTTCAGGTACTGCTTGACGACGATCCCCATAGAGAGGACGACTGGCGGGCAGCGAATGCCGAAAGCGCGTACCCTCAAGTCCGTAGTGACTCGCCTGGACGGCCCGGCCGCCGCCCCCGACCGTCCGGCACGCCGCCCGCCGTCCGTCGCCGCGGCGGGTCGCGGTCATTGGGGGCGTCAGCGCTCCCGGGACAATGTATACCCATTGCGGTGATGCCCTCGGCGCTCCCCCGGGGTGGCAGTGCCCGAATCGATGGACGGTAGAGGTCATCAGGCAGGCAACGCGAGGCTGATCGGTAGAGCAGCGCCTCGCCGGGCGCACGCGCCGTCGCGAACACGAAGAACGGGCCGAGCATGGCCCGTGGAATGAATCCGGGTCTGCCTATTTACGTCGCACCTGAATTCTATTTCGGACGCGCGTCGAACAGTCTTGCTCTCGAGCGCCATGGTGTCGACCTTGCCGTCATGCACGACAGTCGCTGCTCTATTCGCCATCGCCGTCGCTGCGTTATCGACTGAGGAGCCCGGCAGGGAGCCCCGTAAGGTACGGCCGCCCCCGGATCATGTCGTGTCGCGTATTCCCAACTCTCGATATGGTGGCAGCCATTCGACGTCGTCGCCTTCGTCATGATCGGCGTCCCCGTTGCGATCGTCACGATCCTGCTCACGTCCATCTGCGTCTGCTGCTGCCGGCGCCGCTCCTGCCGCCGGGACGACCGTATCCCATACGACGTCTACTGAATATACTGTACACTGCCCCCACCGATACGTGTTGCCGGGGCGCTCGACGACGCGCGTATGACGATCAGCAGGCGCGCGCGGGGACTCCCGAAAGGCGCCGGGCGCGGGCAGCAATGGACGACGACGACGACGACGGCGACGGCAACGGCGACGTGCGCTTCCTGAAGGACATCGCCACGGGGCGCATGGTGCCCCTCGACGAGATGGAGCAACCGACCGTGTTCTGGCAGGACGCGCCCGTACGTGGCCCGCCCCCCTGGGCACCCACGCGCCGGCCGGTTTGCTGACCACCCTTCGGTGCAGGCGGTGGCGGTGGTGGCGCCCGCCGACCTGCCGATCGCCGCCCTGCACCGGGGCGACATTGTGTTCGTCACCGACTTCTCCCTGGTGTCGATCGGGCAGAGCGTGCTGCGCCTGCTGGGCGGGCAGGGCGGCAGCGGCGGCAGCGACGCCGTCCACTGCTTCATCGTCGTCGACACGGGCACCGTCTACGCCAGCGTCGCCCACGTCACCAACGCCGGCGCCTGCATCAACCTGATCTCGCAGCCGGCCGCCGGCGACGTCGCCGCCCGACGAACGCGCGGCCGCGTCTACCGGCTGACCGTCGACCTCGACGGGCGCATGGCGCGCCTGGCCGCCGATTACGCCTGCGGCCTCGTCGAAGCCAAGGTCGCGTTCGGCACCGCCAAGTCGATCACGTCGGCGTTCAAGGACGCCAAGATCGGCGCGTTCCTGCGGCGCCGGAGCCGAACGACGACGACGACAGCGACGACGACGACGACGACGACGACGCTGGAGATGTTCTGCACCGAATTCGTCATGTCGTGCGTGCAGGCCGCCATCTACCGGCTGGACGCGTTCGATCGCCCCGAGATGGTTCGCGCCCTGGACATTGACGGGTCGGCGTGCACGCCGATGCGCCTGGAGGGGTTCCTCAGGGACAACGCGGCCGCGTACGGCGACTGGGCCCTGATCGGGTCCTGCCTGTTCGAATACTCATAGGCGGGGCGCGCGTTCCTGTTGTTGGGTTTACCCGGTCCGGTAGATGATCTCCAGGCGCGGGTCGGTGCGTAGCTGGAGGTCCAGCGCCCTGAACTTCTTCATCGCCAGCTTCTCGTGGCGGTGCAGGCGCGCGTCCAGGATGTGGATGCGGAACATGGTCGCCTCGTAGAACGCGTTGAACTCCTCGTCGTCCCTGTCGACGTGCGCGCCCTGGTTCCGCTGGTACGACGCCTCCCGCTTCTTCAGCCGGTCGTGCTCCTCGTTCAGGCGCCGCTGGATGATGTTCCCGCGCTTCAGGAGGCGCTCCGTCAGCGACGCCATGCACTCGTCGCGCGCCTGCTCGGCCTGCTCGCGCGTCAGCGGCTTCCCTGCCGGGAACTGGGCCAGGAACGGCGCCAGGTAGTCCAGCTTCCTGGCCGACGCGTCCCCGTCGACGTCGGCGGACGCGTCGCCGCCGCCGTCCAGCTTGCCCTGGTCCGACTTGGCCTTGGCGCGCACCTTGTCGTCCACCGACCTGTCCAGGGCGCCCTCGTCGAGCTCGACGCGCAGCTGGTTCAGCATCTCGTTCAGGTCGGACTCGCGCGCCCGGATCGTCGACATGGTCTCCTTCTCCGCCTGGACCTGTGCCTGGAACTCCTGGCGCAGGGCGGACGGGCGCGGCGGCTTGGCGCTCGGGTCCGCCTGCCACCCGACGACCTCGCCGCCGTCCTTGCTGTAGACGCGAGACGAGGCGGTGACGCGCCCGTCGCCGTAGTGGAACAGCAGCTCGATCTTGCCCTGGTCGATGAAGTACGTCCGCTTGCGAACGTCCCGGTCGGCGGGGACGGACGGGTTCCTGGCCATACACACGCGCGCACGAGTTATGACGATGGACGACGACGACGACGAGCACACGCGCGTTAGGCACCTGGCGAACCGCTCCGAGATGTTCGTGACCGGCATCTCGTTGGCGCCGCCCGGGTTGAGCGAGAACCCCTTCAGGCGTCGCGTCCGCGAGTCGGCGTCGTCGACCGTCACGCTGCGGTAGACGAGGTTGCTGGCGCAGCCGGCGAACTCCTCGACGAACTTCCGGTTCACCGTCTCGGTGCGCCGGACGAGGCCGTCGACGCGCGACCCGGGGTAGAAGCGCATGACGCGCGTGGTGCCGGCCACCTCGATCAGGTCCTGGATGCCGCTCGCCTTCCCTGGAGCGTACCGCAGCTTGACGGCGCCTACAACGGATGGGGGGGCGCGTCGGTCAGTCATCATCCCCAAGACGGCTGGTGCACAACCGGTGTACCCTTGTCGGGGTTGGTGACGCGCAGGACGAGGCCGTCGCGGCGCCCGTCGAAGACCTCGCGGACCTCGGCGACCGCCTGCCGGGCGTCGTCGTCGAACAGGGTCAGGCGCAGGACCAGGCCCATGCGCCCGTCCGAGTGCCTGGAAAACTTCTCCGCCTTGCACCGGTGGTAGAACGTCGTCTTGCACCGGTCGGGGTAGACGGCCTCGAACAGGTCGTACGGGATGTCGACCTTGGCCGGCCAGGGCGGCACGTCCAGCAGCGCCCGCTTCCCGTCGTCCCGCGGCCCATCGCCCTTGACGAGGACGTACTCCCAGGCGCCCGCGTCGTCCAGGTCGAACGTCATCGCGCCCACCGGCACGCCCTGCTGCAGGTTCGCCCAGTAGTTCGCCTCGTTCCAGACGCTCTCGATCCGCTCGTACGGCGCCTGCGCCGGCCTGTACGCGACGCCCGTGCTGGGCTCGACGAACAGCGCGTCGCGTCGCCCGTCCAGGACCAGCACCCAGCAGTGCACGCGCCGCCCCTTCAGCGGGTCGTCGTACTCGAACCGGGACGCGTTGCGTCGGGCCGCCTGCGCGAGGAGAGGGGGGCCAGGTCAGACGTGCGTTGCCGACCGACCGAAACAGGGGGCGCGCACACCTCGTCGGCGAGCTGGGCGGCCTCGGCGGCCTCGCGTTCGGCGACCAACGCCAGGTACCTGGAGCGTTGCTCGCGATCCCGGTGCACGTCGTAGCGCTGGGTGGCGGGCGACGTCGTCGCCGGCGGCGCCGGGTCGGCGCAGAGGTCGGCGAGGGCGCGCGGCGGGTCGTCCGTCCACGCCGTGCTGGCCAGGAGCGGGCAGTCGACAGCGGTCTGGTCCTGGAGCGTGACCCAGGCGGGGGCGTACCCGGCGACGACGTGGGCGCGGTGGCCGGCGCCGCGCAGGATCGAGACGAGCAGGGTGGCCAGGTCGAGGCAGTCGCCCTGGCGGGAGCGGATCGTCGTCGTCGGCGACGGCAGGAAGTCGGGCAGGGCGGTGGGCGGGTCCATCGGCACGTACTGCAGGAAGTCGGCGACGAAGGCGGCGGCGGCGTGCAAGTCGTGCAACGCCGGGTACCGCAGCAGCGTCGGGCGGATCGTCGTGCAGACGAACCGGCGCAGGCCACACTCGTTGAGCGGCGTCAGCAGCAGGTCGGCGCGTCCGGGGAACAGGCGCGCCCACTGCCGCCGCCAGTGCTCGACGTACTCGAGCAGGGCGGCCTCGCGCGCCGACCTGCTCGAGTACGACGCCGGCAGGTCGGCGACGTCGAGCGCCTCCAGGCGCCGCTGCTTCGCCGTGCAGGGCGCCTCCTGCGACTGGGGGATCCTGTCGTAGGCGGGGCGCGGTCGGTCAGCGCCAGGAGCCGCGGCCGATCGGGGCGACGCTCCCGCTTACACGATGGGGACCGGCTTGGCGTCAGCGTCGGTCGGCGCCGCATCGCCCTGCCTGGACGACGCCTGGACGGCCGGGTTGACGTCCAGGATGTCCATTGGCGAACCGGTGGCGCGAGCGACGACAACGCACAATAGAGCCGAGGGTACGCCCGCGCGATCGACCCGCCTCGATCCCAGAACGAGGAGAAGGAGGATCCCTTCCTGCCGGGCGCGCTGCTGGGGGGCAGATCAACGAACGGCAGTGTGAACGACGTACGACGTTTTATATGAGGTCGAAGGCGAACATTTGGCGGGTCTGCCAGCACCGTCGACTGCTATGGCATGCCCCATGACCTTGCGTGCCCTCCCCCTCCTCCTGTCACTGGCAGCAGCAGCCGCGTTCCCATCAGCAGGGGACGACGAACCGATGCGGTCGTCGCTTTCGATGATCATCCTGGGCGCCGCTGTCGTGCTGGCCATCGAGGACGGCCAGCAGGTGCTCGACATCGCGTTGACGTTGCCGGCGGCGGCGTCCACACTGTCGGGAGGCCCCATTACCGCGACCACGTCGTCCCCTGCCCTGACGCCTGCCCACTCGTAGGTCGTTAGGCGAACGGTTCCTGACGACGGTCGTCGCCGAATTACGCGCCGTGGCCGAGCGGGAAGGGTTCGCGCCGACTACCATCGACGTCGTTGGCGGTAGCACAACGCGGACCGTGCGCATCTTGGTCGTCCCGCCCGCCGGGTCAGACGTCGCCCGCCTGTCCGGTCTGCTGAGCGACGCGCTGGCCACCGACGAGGCCAACGGGCAGGTCGGGACGTTCTCCATCGGCCAGCAATCGTACTGCGATGGCGCGTACTACTCGGACCCGAACGCGATGCCCTGCGCCAAGACCATGTCGCACCACCCGATGATGTCGGTCGTGTCCGTCGCCGTCACCTGCTCCGTCATCGCAGTCGCCGCCATCGTCGTCCTCGCCGTCTGCCTGCGCCAGCGCTGCCTGCGTCGCGAATGGACCCGACAGAAACGGCTGTCGGACGCGATCGACGCGCCGCCGCCCGCGTACGACGACGCGGTCCGGTTCCATCCCGTCCTATGATAAACGACGATCGGTCTCGATGACCATTTTGGGCGCCGCTGTCGTGGCGGTGATCGAGGACGGTCAACAGGTGCTCGACATCGCGTTGACGTTGCCGACGGCGACGTCAATATTGTCAGGAGGCCCCACCGGCCGCCACGTTGTCCCTGCCTCGCCGGTCCACAGGCAGGTCGTCCAGTGACGAGGTCCGGTTCGATCCCGTTCTATTGATTAACGACGATCGGGATATTAATCGGACTCGGGGGGCACACGTCATGCGAGCGCCGCTGGTCCTGGTCGCTGTGCTGGCGGCCGCCACCCATGCGCTTCGCGACGGGCCCTACATCCAGGTGGCGTTGCGGTGGGCGGTGGCCCCATCACGAGCCGATGCAGCGGCCCAGGCGCTGGTGGCGATCTGTCAAAATCACGGGTACCTGGACGGGAACGTCGACGTGACCGCCAACACGTGCCAGGTCGGAACCGGGTGCCAGGCGACCCTGGTCGTGACGTGGGGGGACGTGTACGACGGCGGCCAGGCGCTGAAAGGGTACATCGAGGCCGACCTGCCGGGCACGGGCACCTACGACGTGCTGGTCGGCGTGACGTTACGATGCTGGCCGGCGTACGGCCCAGGGGGAACCTGTTCAACGGGCAGCACGCCGTCCCCGACCGCGTTCAGCAGCAGTGGACGATCGGCAGGCAGCAGCGGGTCAGGCGCCGCGACCTGGATCATCGTCGTCGTGGTCCTCTTCATCATCGCCGGCATCTGGATCCGGCAGCGACGCCAACGGTAACTTGGTGCGACGCGAGCGGCGCGTGGCAGGCGCTGACCATTGCCAGGGCGGCGTGGACGAGGAACCAGGTCCTCGTTCGTCAGCAGCAGGAACAGCAACATCAGCACCAACAGCGGCATCAGCAACCGCTATCGCCGGTCGTGCAGAACGTGGCCATTCCCGTTGTGGTCAGCAGCGTCCCTTATGCTGTTGCGAGTCCCACCGGCGATGGGGCGCCGCCCGCCTACAGCGAATTCGACCCGTACCCGGTGCCAGCAAGGACGACGCCCTGACCGTCGTCGCAGGCGTAGCACCCCGTTGCAAATAATAACAGCAACACGCTTCTGGTTGATCTCGCCGGGTTCCACAACGTCGGGGCGTGAAAGCCCCCGCGATGACAGACCTCGTGACAACTTGTGCATAAGCACGCTTCGGTCACGCGCGCGCCGTATCGCTCCACGACCCGATCGTCTACATCGGCATTGACCTCACTGCTCCTGTTGATGAACCGCCACCGCCGTACAGGGAAATCGACCCACACCCAATCAGCCAGAAACTGTGGCGGGATATATACCTTTGCTAATAACGGCAGCCGTGTCAATCGTCAGCGTCATCGTCCGACGGTTGGTCGCATTTCGCCGCCGGTAGGTTGAACATGGCCATGGCGTTGCGGGTCGTGTGTCTCGCGATGTCGTCGACCGACATGGTGATCCCGGCGTCCCTGTAGCACTGTGCAACCTTCCGGGCGATGTACGACACGACCGACGGCTCGCAGATCTTGATCCGGGGCACGAAGTCGTACCGCCTGATGTTCCTCGGGATCATGTGCGGCGCCAGGCTCTCGATCATGATCCGGTCCAGCGGGATCTCCCGAATCAGCTTCTGCTGCGCCTTCCCTCGGCCGGGTCGTTCGTCGGTGACCCAGCCACAGATGCCGATCGACAGGCCGTACGACAGGTACTTCTCCAGGTGCGCCTCATTGTTGTCTGTGTAGCAGTGCATGACGCCGCGCCATTGCCTCGGCCCGAACGAATCCATCACCTTGCAGAAATCGTCGTGCGCATCGTCCTTGACCTGTACGAGCGTCGTTACCGCCGCCGCCGCCGTCATACACTACGAGCGGAAACGTACGTGAAGGATGGCGGGCAGGTTCGCCTGGATGCTGAGCTCCAGGAACGCGGCCATGGCGTTCATCTGGTCGATCGGGGCCGATTCGCGCCCGTCGTAGTCGAGGCCAGTCTCGCCGACGGCCACGACGACGTCGCTGTTGCCGCCGACCAGTTCGCAGTACTGGTCCATGGCCTCCAGCAGCGACATGTTCAGTCGGCCATGGGAATGTCTGGCGGCGTCGTTCGGCGAGCAGCCGACGGCGCACAGGACACGGGTGCCCGCGTCCTCCAGCGTCCGGCACAGCTTAATCACCTGCCTGGACTCCTTCAGCGACCCGGACACGATGACCATGTGGCTGACGCCGGCCAGCGCGGCGCGATCCACGATCTCGTGCTTCAGCTTCAACCTCGGGTGCCCCAGCAGGACGCCGACGTCGACCAGCGGCGCCCCCAGCGACGACGGCACCGCCTTCCGCGCCGACCGCCACGCCGCTGACCCCATCAATCATACAATGCGGGCGCCGCGCCGCCGTCGTGCGAACCGACTGGCCAACGGGCCCACGGTCGCACTTTTCCGAGCTGCACTTTCGCGCTGCGCTGCTGCGCGCCCTTTCACTACAGACGCACTTTCGGGAGCTGCACACACACGTTGACCTCGTCGCCCTTTCATTACCGACGCACTTTCGGGAGCTGCACACAGACGTTGCCCTCACATGATCGCCGCTGCTGCGCGACCCTCTCGACTGCTGAAGCGGCTTTAATCGTCGGCATCGGCCAGGCAGAACAGCGCCTTGGCGTTTCGTGTCGTGTGCAGCGCGATGTCGTCGGCGGTGAACGCCTGGTAGCATTCGGCAACTTTCCGGGCGACGTACGACAGCAGGGCGGGTTCGTTCTGTTTCGGGCGCGGGTGCAGGTCGCCTTTCGGGATGTTCCTCGGGATCAGGTACGGCGCGTCGGTCTCGATCAGGAGGCGGCCGATCGGGATCTCACTGATGATGTCCTGCAGGGCCTTGCCGCGTCCCGGGCGTTCATCGCAGACCCAGCCGGTGATGCCGATGGAGAACCCGTACGACAGGTACCGCTGCAGGTGCGCTCGGTCGTCGTCGGTGTAGCAGTGGACGACGCCGCGCCACGATCGCTGGCCGAACGCGCTGCAGAGGTCGTCGTGCGCGTCGCCACGTGCCTGAACAACGAAGACGGTGAGGCGGAGACGACGATGCCGACGTGAACGCGCGCGTAACGAACATGGAGGAAGAGAGGCAGGTCGCAGGCGATGCTCAGATCGAGCTGGGCGGCGAGGACGGCCTGCTGGTCAGACGGCGTCGAGAAATTCCTGTCGTAGTCGAGGCCACACTCGCCGACGGCCACGACAACGTCGCGATTGTCGTCGATCAGCTGGCGGAACCGGGCAATGACCGCGCCGAGCGTCGCAGCGTGCCTGGTCGCCTCGTGCGGATGGCACCCGACCGTGCAATACAGGCGCGGGCGGCGGCCGGCGCCCGCGAACGCGCGACACAACCGGATCGCGTGCTCCGATTCGGCCAGCGACGTCCCCGTGACAATGATGTGCGAGACGCCCGCCTGCGCCGCCCGCTCCAGAAGGTCTGCCGTGTGCTTCAGCTTGGAGCTCGTCAGGTTCGCCCCGATATCGATCAGGGGCGACGCCAACGCCGCCGGCACCGACCGCCGCGTTGCCGCCGCCATCGCGACGCGCTTTGATAGCCTATTTCCGACCCACCCTTCCTGGGATGAACCGCATCACGTCTCGAACGAACCTGTTTGCGCGGCGTTCCCCTCGTTGCGTCAAGGTGACCGTGTGCATCACACTCAATGCGGCACCGGTCGTCCACTGCCTGGACCGTTGCGCTGTCCAAGCCGAACCCGACTGGTGTTTATGGCGGGACGGGCTCGGGTTGGACGGGAGCGCCGCCCATGTTGAACAGGGCGTGGGCGTTACGGGTGGTGTGCAGGGCGACCTCGTGGGGTGACATCTTGACGCCGGCCAGCGTGTAGCATTCGGCGGCTTTGGTCGCGACGTACGACAGGAAGGCGGGCTCGTTGAGAGACGGACGCGGCAGGTACGCTTTCCGGTCCATGTTCTTGGGCAGCAGGAACGGCGATACAGACTGGATCAGGATTCGATCGAGCGGCATGTCTGGGATGATCTCCTGCAGGCGCTGAGCCCTGTCGGCCTTGTCGTCACAAATGATCCCACTGAGGCCGAACGAGAACCCGTAGGACAGGTACTTGTCCACATGGTCAGGGTCCTCGTCGCTGTAGCAGTGAATGACCCCACGCCACTGTCGTTCCCGTCCGAACGCGTCCAGGGCGATGCAGAAATCATCGTGGACGGGCCCCCTTAACTATAGACGACGACGACGACTCGTTCAGTCGATGCGTTTCGTGTTGGTCAGCGCGACACGTTACGTGGAGGAATAGGGGCAGACCGGTCTGGATACTGAGTTCGAGCTGGGCGGATAGGATACTGAGCTGGTCCTCGGGCAGCGAGAAGTCGTACACGTAATCCAGGCCGCATTCGCCGACGGCGACGGCGACGCCTGGGTCCCTGTCGATCAGGTCGCGGAACTTGGCCACGATCTGTTCCAGCGACATGTTCCGGATCGAGCAGTTGACGTGCGCCCCGGCCGAGTTCGGATGACAGCCGATCGTGCACCCCAGGACCGGACCGTCGCCCGCCTGGTAACGCCGGCAGAACCGCATCGACTTCCTGGATTCGTCCAGCGTCGTTGATATGACGACGGCATGCGACACACCGGCCTGTTTCGCGCGGCTCAGCACCTCGCCCTTGTTCTTGATCTTCGCGCTCGTCAGGTTGGCGCCAACGTCAAACATCGGCGACGTCAACGGTAACGGCACTGCCCGTTTCACGCGCGTGCCCAGCCGGTTTCGGCTGACGTTCATCGCCATGACGCCGACCGCGCGATGGAAATGGCGGCGGCTGCGGCGTCGCACCGCACGGCACCGATACGAACCATAGCCCTGATCGGTATCCGGGCCCTGATTAGTCGGGTGAGTTCATCCATGGAGTACGAGCGGGCGATCGCATAGTGCGCATCGATGACGTCGCCTAACGCGGCGGCGGCCCAGGTCCAGGCCCTGGTCAAGCAGGTGCGTGCGGTGCTGGCCGGCAAAGGCGCCGCTGCTTTCGTCCAGTTGCACAAGGCGTTGCGTGAGGCCGATCGCGATGGACGCGGTCTCCTGAACTACGCCGTAAGACGAGCGTCCAGCGGAAGAAGCGGAAAGCGTCTGACGCGCGATACCTCTGGACAGGAGTTCGAAGTCGTCCTGGGCAGGTCGGGCATCTTCCTGACCCGGCCCCAGATGACATCGCTGGCCCGACGATACGATCCCACTCGGACACGATCCGTCGATATAAACGCGTTCGTCAGCGACGTTGCCGGGCGGCTAAACGGCACGCGGGCGCGGATCGTGGACGACTTGTTCCATGAGCTGTTGCGGCCGGGGACGACGGCCGTGACGGCTCAGGCCGCCCTCGAGCGGTTCCGTGCGGACCGGCATCCACTGGTGCTGGCCGGCGCCATGTCGGCCGCTCGCATCAAGGCCGAGTTCATTGAGAACCTGCAGGCATTCGCCCAGGATGGCACGCTGGATCGCGATGCGTTCCATGGGCTGTTCACATTCGTCGGAGCCAGCACGCCCGACGACGACCAGTTCGTCAAAGAGATCGCGTACGTATTCAGCGTCGAGGACAAAGGCGTCCACCATTTCCAGCGACGGGAGGGCGGCGAGATCGACCCGGCCTATCTCGCATCGGTCGCCCAGGTCCTCAAAGAGAAGGTTCGGCAAAAGACGCGCGGATCCGAATCGGAAGCGTACACGCTGACGCGCGTCTTCCGGCATTTCGACCTCGACGACACGGGTACCGTCGACGCCGACGAGTGGACGCGCGCCCTGGAGCGCTTCGGCATCCTGATGCCCGACAAGGAGGGCGCCGCCCTGTTCCAGGCGCACGTCACCGACGGGTCCGGGCGCATCGCCTACGGCGACTTCGTCAACGACCTGTACGGCATCGAGCACTGACCCGGCCCCCGGCCCCCCGCCACCCGCAACACCCCCCATTTGATAAATGAACCGAGAGAGAGGAAGCTGCACGTCGGAATCGTCGTTACAGTCCACGGCACCCCCAAAAATCGGGCCGATATGAAGTGCCCTTTTTGTTTGGCGTGGGCGCGCGATGCAGTCAGCTGTTACAGTGTGGCCCCGACGCGTTCAGACGTGGAATTGGTTCCATTTTGGTTCGTCGTCGCCACCGGATGAGGTGTCCGGTGGTGGTGCTATGAAGAACCGGCCGGTGCTGTCGGGCAGGTCGTCGTCGGCGTTGGGGTCGACAGCGACGCAGGCGGCGCCGGGGAGTCCGGCGAGCCCGCGCGCACCGGCCGTCGACCGGGTCCGATCGTCGGCCGCGCTCGCGCACGCCATGCGCCCCGTGTGGAAGATGGCCGTCGCCGTCCTGTTCTACATCACCGTCGGCGTCCTGATCACGTTCTACAACAAGATGGTGCTGTCGTACAGGTCACGATGCGCGTGCCAGGGTGCCGGCCTGTACGCGCGCGACTGACATTTGTGTCCCCCAGGGGGTTCAAATTTGAAATCACAATGATATTCGTCTGTAAACGCTATCCCAACCGAATCGCAACGCAGACGCATTGACATTGGTCACACAGGTTCATTCTATAAGCAACTGCCTGCTCTCGGCCGCCTACTGTTACGCGTTCCTGAGGAAGTCGTCGCTGGTTACAAGTTCGCGGTTCTGGCCCGGAAGGATCACCTGGTCGATCTACTACAGGCAGCTGCTGCCGCTCGGTGCTCTTCTCGGGTATCGGTGCTTGTTTGCGAGCCGCCCATATATGGCTCTAACCATCGGGGCTAGGTTCGATATCACGCTGACGAACCTCGCGTTCCGATTGTCCTCCGTCGCATTGACTGAGGGTGCGTTTGTCGGCCGCGCTGCGTCCCGTGGCCGATATATTGGCCTGATACGAGCTTCTAGTCGTGAAGTCTGGTGTACCTCTACTGGTTCTTGCTGCAGGCGTTGCGATGCACCAAGAGACTCTCTCGCGGCGCAAGGTGGCCGTGATTCTGCTATTGTCGCTGGGAATTGTGCTAACGACGTTTGGCGAATTTCGCCTGCGGTTCACCGCAATCGTGGCAGCTGCTGGTGCGGCAGTATGTGGTAATGGGAAACCCGTTCCACGAACGGACCTGGGTCTGACGTTCATGAGACGTAGGCGCTGCAAAGCTTGTCCTGTTACAGATGCTGATGAAGGGACGCGACCATATCCATCCGACGCTGTCGCTCATGTACATGACGTCAAGCGCTGTCATCTCCCTGCTGATTCCCTTGTTCTGGTTCGAATGGAGCGAACTGGTACATTCCTCTTGGGTATCCTCAGGTAGGGTTCTCCCATTCGTAGCACTCGCCAACGTCGCCTCTCCTAACGCACCCACCGTCAGATGTGATTCTGTCAACGCTTTCAATGCTGTTGATCGGATCCGGTTTGGCGTTTCTGTTGAACATGTCGGAATTGATCGTCGTCCAGTGGTCGTCGGCGCTGTCCCTCTGCGTCGCCGGAGTGTTCAAACTGATCATCGTGATCATCGTCTCCTCGGCTTTATTTGATTTCAGACCGTCCATCGTTAACGTTTTCGGATGCGTCCTGTCTCTTGTCGGTCGGTCTAGTGCTGCCGTCACGGGTATCGACGAGCCGGGTCTGACAGTCGTGTAGGGATCGCTGGGTACAACTGGGTCCGATACCATGGTGCGTCGCACCTGTCCCACACTGCAACAGAGCATGGGATCTGACTCTTGTCTTTGCAGACGCCCGGCGGGCAGCCCACTACGAGAAGCTCAACCTGGAGCTGACCGAGTTCGACATGGACGATGTGACGCCTGCTGGCTCAGACATCGGTGACGACGATAACGTATTCAAGTAAAGTGTCGTTTGTGTCAAACGGCGCTTTACGCATCGTTCCAAGCGTCGCAGAAGAGCAATGCCGCTTCTTTATCTACAGAGCAATCACGTACAGCATGGCGACCGCGACGACAAGCACGGTCGGCAGCGCCGTCTGGGCCGACGACGTTGACACTCGGGAATCTGCCGCGGGAGTCGGCTTTGGCGTTGCACCGCCACCATTCGTTGCCGCTGGCGTTGGGCCCGGCGTTGCGAGCGTCGGCACGGCGTCGTTGAAGTTGGTGTCGACGTGGCAGACGTCCATGTCGGGCGGGCTGAACGCACAGTAATGGCCATGGAAGTGTGAGATGAACATATCGCAGCACATGGTGCCCGGCATGGCACCGGCCGGCATCGCAATGTTGCACGCCCCGTTGCTGTTGCCGGGCAGGTCCATACAGTTGCCCAGGTTCTGCATCTGGCCGTCGTAGTGGAAGTTGCCGACCCAGGTCGTCAGCGTCGTGTTGTCGATCGGGTGGCACCAACCTGGACGCCGAACCGTCACCACCAGGCGATACGGCAACGAGGTGCGCTCGTGGTCGGGCATTACCAAAGTCACTGCAGTGGCTGGCTTGCCAGCATCCGGCCCCGCCGAAGAATGGCCCGCACCGGCCGTCTTGCCTGTCGTGGCACCGACTCAACACATCGAAGCGCCGACTACGTGTACCCCCGTTATCGTTTCTAACCGAGGCGGCTGCGACGTGTACTTCTTGTACAGGCTGTCTCCCGACGCCAGCGAAAACAAGGCGACCATGAACACCGCAGCCGTCGTCGACATTGTGGCCAGACGCCTCCAACTGGCAATTGCCGCCTTTGGGAAATGTCGCTGACGAGACAGTGGACTGACGAACTCGATCACGGACGCCCCCAGGGCACGCGCTCCTCCTCATCGTGAGTCAAGTGCCGAGGCACGCCGCGCCCGGGGCAGGATGAGAGAACCAGGCAGGCGCATGCCAACACCGTCATAACATGGTGCCCCCCTTGCCCGGTCATATATTACGCGCTCACGAACGCCCAGTCAGAACGGTTTAGCGTCGGACCCGCACCAGGGGCACGCCTTGGCCTTGGTGACGAACCGGTTCCAGTCGTCGCGATTGGCCAGCTTGTGGCACGCGCCGCATTCGACCTTGCTGCTGTCGAGGACCGGGTACCCGGTGACGATGCACGGCGGCAGGCGCCGGTGACAGCCATGGCACTCCAGCGTCGCCGTGTACGTTCGCGTCCCGCACGACTCGCACGTCCTCTGCGTCAGCGCCTGGCTGTTCGTGTTGCTCATGGCCGTCTCCAGGACCCAGTCCCGGATCCGCTCCCGGGCGTCCGTCGTGTACGACAGGTCGGTCGGCATCGCGATCTGGTTCGGGGCCGGGATGTCCGTCTCCAGGAAGTCGGCGTTGTCCACGTCGCCGTGGTCCGGGTCGTCGACCAGGTCGCAGATGTCGACGAACCGGTTGTAGAACACGAACGCCATGTTGGACCAGTCGGCGGCCTCGCACGCCTTGCCCGCCTCGTAGAACGCCTTGTCCACGGGCACCTCCCCGACGTACCTCAGCAGAGCGACCGCGATCTTCGCGACCACCCGCTTCAGGCCCATCGCGTCCGCCTTGGCACGAACCGCCAGCAGGTGGGCGATGAACGCCAGGCGCGTGATCTCGGCGTGGTCCGGCGACCCGGGCGCCAGGGCGGCGCCCGGCAGGACGACCTGCTCCAGGAACGCGCGTAACGTGCCGGCGCCCGCGTCGGACCCCGACGCCGGCGTCATGGCGCCCTGGATCACCTGCCGGGCCAGGTGCTTGTACAACGGGGCGTGCTCCACGCCCGGCGGGATGCCGTGCTCGAGCAGGACCTGCACCGCGTCCTGCCAGGCGGACGCCCGCACCAGCTTCTGCACGTGCACCATGGCGTACTTGGCGATGTTCGCGCCCGTCGCCTACCACCCGTCGAATATCAGTGCCCAGCGCGGACAAGGCGCACACGCCGCTTACGAGCTGGTAGACCTGGGGCCAGTCGCCCCGGGCGGCCAGCGCCTCCAGCTGGGCGTCGGCGCTCGCCGGGACCGGGTGTGTCGCAGCAACAGCATCCGGCGCCTGGACGACGGCGCTGGGGATCAGCACGGGCTGCACGACGACGGCGACCGGCGTCGCCGGGACGGGCACGCCCTGTGGCCGCGTGGCCGGCAGGTCGGCGACCAGGTCGGGTCGCCCACTGGCCTTGGCGCAGCGCACCGCCTCGTCCCACATCCTCGCGTTCCTGTACATCGTCACGGCCAGGTCCACGCGCCCGCCGGCCACGTACAGCGCCTCCGCCGCTGGGCGCTCCTGGGGCCGCACACGTCAGCGCACGTTGGGCGAGGGGGCGCGCGCGCGCTCGAGAGTGCCGACCTGGCGTTGTTCACGGGCGGCGCCGTGCGCGACATGGACGTCGTTGACGGCGCCGGCGTCGTGCGCCTGCGCGACCTGCAACGCGCGCGCCCATTCCTGCTGGTGCATCCACATGTCGATCGCTTCGCGCGGCTTGCCGGCCGCCACGAACTCGGTCTCCGCCTGGTCGAACCGCCCGTCGTCCTCCAGCGACATGGCCAGCTGCAGGTGCACGTCGGACAGCTTGCCGGGCGCGGCCGCCGCCCCGATCCGGAACGCCTCGGCGAAGTCGTGCCGCTCGAGGGCGGCGTCGACGGCGCGGTCGACGAGCCCACGCGACACGAGGAACGCGATCGACGCGTCCGGCGCCAGACGCGACGCGTACGCGCAGGCGACGACCTCGTACGCCGCCTGGCCGCCGTGCTGTTTCGCGACGCGCATCGCGTCGTCCCAGCTGGCGCGCTCCCTGTACATGTCGACGGCCGCCTTCCACTGCCCGCACTTCACGAGGTGCGCCTCGGCCGTCGCGTAGTTCGCGGACTGCACCGCGTCCTGCGCCAGGCGCGCGTGCGTCTCCTGCAGCAGGTCCGGGCGGTGCCGCTGGATGACGCGCAGCAGGTCGTCCTGCCGGCCCGCCTGCCTGTACATGTCGGCCGCCTGCATCGGGTCGCCCATGCTGACGAACAGGCGCTCGGCGGACGACAGGTCGCCCGACGCCATCAACGCGCGCGCCTGCGCCGTGTACGCCGACCGGATCTCGGCGTCGCTCAGCGACCCGACCGCGACGCGATGCGCGTCGTCCAGCGCGCCCTGCGACAGCCACATCTGGACGGCCGTCAGCGGCATGCCGCCCTGGACGTACTGGCGTTCGGCGTCGCGGAAGCGCCCGGCCTGCACGAGCTGATCGGCGATGCGCTTGAAGAACGGGCGCGCCTGGTCCGCGTCGATGTTGCCGAGGATCTGCGCCGCCTTCCCGTACTGGCGCGCCTCGATCGCCGCGTTGATCGCCTTGACGTACCGGGCGGCCTCGATGAAGTGGTTGGACGCGGCGTCCCAGTGGCCCAGCGTCGCCAGGTGGTCGCCCCACATCTCCTCGACCTGCACGACGCGCGCCGGGAACGCGCGCCGGCACAGGTCGATCGCGCGGCCGTACGCGTGGCCGTCCTGGTACGCCGCCAGGGCGCGCTCCAGCATGCCCAGGTCCTGCATGAAGTCGCCCGCCTTCTCCAGCAGGCCGCCCGATATCAACCCGGACACGATCTGCTCCATCAGCGTCGTGTCGCTCGTCAGGCCGTGCTGAACGACGAGGGCGGCGGCGTGCGCCGCCCCGCCGCCTTTGATGTACAGGTGGATCGCACCGACGTGGTCGCCCTGGCGCTCCAGCAGGTCGCCCGCTTTGACCTCCTGGCCGGACGCGACCAGCACCTCAAAGTACCGCTTGCGAAGCGCGTCCAGGCCGGTGTACCCGCGCGCTTCCGCGATCGCCAGCGCGTTCTCCCATTTGTGCAGCCGGATGTACATGTCGATCGCGTCCTCGATGCGGCCCGCCCCGACGAGGATCGCTTCGGCGCGCAGCACGTTGCCGGACAGCAGCGCCAGCGCCGCCTGCACATCGGGCGACGACGCGCCCAGGCGCTCCGACTGACGCGCGATCGAGTGCACCGCCCGGGCGCGCGACATGTCGCCCAGAGCGACGTAGCATCGCTCGGCGACGGCCAGGTTGCCATCCGACAGGGCCAGCGCCGCCACACGCGCCCACATCGATTCCGATTCGGGAGACTCCTCGCCGACGCGTTCCAGAGCGGCAACGACTGCAACGTTGTCGCTCAGTGGTGCCTCCTTCGCGGGCCATGGTCAACAGGGGGGAGGGGCCCGCCTACCTTGTTCGTACTGGCCGGATTCGACGGCCGCCCCGAACGAGATCAGGGATTCGTCCAGCGGGTACCGTTGGCGTTGCCCGCCGCCTTCATCGACAGTGACGGTCGTGGCGCCATTGGCGCGTTCGATCTGCAGGACGTCGCCCTTGATCGGGATCGTCGTCAGCTGCTCGGTCTGGTCGATGTTGTACCAGACGAGCAGGTTCGTGCGGTTCTGCGCCACGACGACGTCCGCATCGGGCACCCATTGCGCGTAGTTCGCGAACGACGACAACGTCGTCCGGTGCTGCCGCTCGACGTCGAACAGGTGCAGAATGCGGTGCCGGTCCCGGAAGAGAAGCTTCGTTGCGCGGCCGTTCATCTCCAGCCAGTCGATATCGGCGTCGTGGTTCACGGTCGCAATCGTCACGCCCGACTCCAGGTCCAGGATGACGATCGTCTGCAGGTCCAGCAGGTACGCGATGCGCTTCACATCTGCGCAACGTGCGCCGTCCGTCAGGCACCTGTGGGCCAGCGCAAACGCGAACAAACTCCGGGACTGCACCTGTCGTGTACTTGCCACGCGCCTTATCGATCCGCAGGCTGACCAGGTGCGTCGACGCGTGCTCGGTGCGGCACGACCCGATCACGTTGTCGTTGCCGAACGCGACGATCGACAGCTCGCCGGCGCTGAACACCATGACGACGCCCGGCGACCCGAAAACGAACTTTGTCTTCGCGTTCGACGCCGTCCCAGTGACGCCGAGGCCGCGAACCTCGCTGGTCGCCTGCGTGACCATATCGCCGGCGATCAACGTGTCTCGCGTCCGGGCGATGACGTACCGGTCGTGGTAGATGTCGACCTTGACGATGGGCGAGGTTGCCCGCGAAGCAATCGTGATCGACAGCGCCCCTTTCGTCAGGTGCCGGACGATCAGCGACGACAACGACGTGAACGTGACCTCGAACGTCTGCCGGTACGTGTACCGTCGCAGGCAGGAATCGAACACGTCGATGGCGCCTGTCATCGACGCCGTCACGAGTCGCGATCCATCCGCTTTCCATTGCACGGCCGTGATGGTGTACAGGTTCTCCATGCGAGGCGATGGAACGCGCTCCCAGCGCCCCTGCTGCTCGCTCCATGCGAAGCTCACGAACTGATGGTAATTCCCGAGAACGACGCCCTTGCCGCTGGGCGCGAACGCGGCGCCCGTGAACTCTTTCAGGTTGTCCCCGCCCGGCTCGAACTTGAACCGCTGCAGCAAGTCGCCCTGGGCGCTGAAGAACTGGACGACGTCGGCGTTGCCAGCGGCGACCAGCGCCGAAGTCGACCACGCCAGGCAGTACGGTGCGAACGCCAGGCGTACGACCAGCGCTTTCGTGGCGGGCGACGACCCGGTCGGGAACGTGTACCGGTAGATGTTCCCGTCGGCGTGGGCGCTTGCGAACGAGTGGCCGTCGGGGCCGGCGGCCATGGCGACAACGGCGCTGTCGGCGTCGAACAGCGTGGCCGATTTGTTGTTCCGCAGGAGGCCGACGCGAAGCTTGCCCTCGGCGCTGCCGTAGACGAGCTCATCGGGGCGCAGGGACGGCCAGGTCAGCGACGTGCACGGCGACTTTGACGGGAACTTGTTGCAGACCGTCTTCCTGTCGTCCCAGGTCCCGCCCAGGTTGTAGACGAAGACGACGTTGTCGGTCTGGGCGACCGCCAGCTTTGTGGAATCGGGCGAGAACTCGATGCCCCGTATGAGGAAGTCCTTCGCCCCGGTCTGGATCGGGGTCAGCACGGCGACGCGATTACGAACCAACGTTTCGGCGGCACCTTGCCGGCGGGTTTCAATGAGAAACGATCGCGCTGGGTGCCAGCGTCGTCGAAGAGCAGGATTTGCCGATCGGAGGTGGCCGCCGCTAATCGGGAGCCGTTCGGCGCCCAGGACAGGGCGACCACCCGTTGCGGCAGGTCGCCTTCGGCGGGGGCGTCCCCCGCCGCATCGCGAATGCTCTTCAGGTATCGAAGTTGCATCTGCGCTCGGTGCCGGCGAACGCAACGACTGGCGGCGGCGAGCGCTGCCTTCCCCTGTTTTCGAGTCTGTGCCGAACGATGGAAACCGGGAGCGCTGCCCCCTCTTGTACCTACCCCAGTCCACGCCGGCTGGGCAGGCGGACCTGGCCATTTTATGTGTTTCGTGCATGAGCAGGAGGACGCTGAAGACACGTGGCAGTGTGCACGGCGCCGGTCATAGCGACGGCGGACGTTGCTCTCACCGAGGAGGGGTGCGACCTCGACGCGCCGTTCAACCGCCCATCCGAATTCGTATAGTGGCCAGTATGCATCCCTGTCACGGATGAGACCGGGGTTCGATTCCCCGATTCGGAGCGGTTCGCTTTGGGTTTTGGCGTCGAGTTTTGTTGCACGAATTTTCGATTCGCAGCGGTTCGCTTTGGGTTTTGGCGTCGAGTTTTGTTGCACGAAGCTTTTATATCGGTGTGTGCCCTCTGCGGGATTCTACGTTTGTCATTGTCCTGGAGACACCACCCACCCGCTGTACTGGGCGCCACGAGCGATGATCGTTCGCCACTGGGTAGGCGGAACGGTGAAGATTGCAGAGCTCCTGCAGGAGTCCCAGGTGACGTTCGTTCTGCACCTGCGGCTGTACCTGCGACGTCGGCATGACGCGTTCTTGCACGTGGACCAGGCTCGCGAGAACAGTTCGGGTTCGCCGGACAGATTCGGCCAGGTCTCGCGCGTAACATGCACCACGATTTGCGTCGGCAGATGAAAACGGTACTGTCGCATCACAGGTCGATGTGCTGGCATCTACTACTTGCACAGTAGTGGCACAGCGGGCAGCACTTGGGACGCAACCGTTATCCGAAGTTACTGATTGCCCTGCAGCGTCCGTTGCATTCGCGTCCTGCGCTTGCGCTGTCGTCATTGGCGAACCGACTGGGACGCCCGACGTTGACACCCTCGGCAGCTTCACGCGAACCCGACGGTATCTTCGAGCGGTACCAAACAGGTCGCCATCGTCTGGCTGTCCAGCAAACGTGAGACGCGCCCAGGACAGGCCAGGCGAGGGTGCTGATCGTACGCATGTCAAATATCGATAACGGTCTAGGAAGCGCGACAGAGATGCGGACGTGGTTGATGACATCAGCGATTGACGAGAACGGTACGTGGGACGATCGGCGCCAGAATAGACAGTACTGTATACCGGTTACCGGATCAACAACGCAGGAGCCGGGAACAGAAACCAACTAAACGCTACGAAGAGCGCGTCCTTGTTGCTGCTAATCGAGCGGCCCGTTTGGATTCTGGCAGTTGAGCGACGAGCCAGTCGAAGGCGGGTTTGATGCCGGTACCCGTTAACGCAATCACGTCGGCGACCTTCATCGGGCGGTCAGCTTCGAGGGTCAGAATCTGCTCCACCTCTGTGGCCGATTTCGCGTCAGGCAGGTCCTGCTTGTTGGCCAGGACGAGTAGCGGCGCATCCGCAACGTCTTCGTGGTCCAGTAATGCCGATAATTCCTTGCGCGCCTCTTCGAACCTCTCGGGGGCGGCCGCGTCGATCACGTAAACGATCGCATGGCATTCTGAGTAATACTACAGAATTATAAATGCATTCCACGTAGATACAGCGAATCGAAACCGAACCTTGTTCCATATGATACGTAGGCCAGCCTGGCCGCCAACGTCCCAGAGGACGACGTCCGACCCGGCAATGTCGACGCGAACCACTGCAGCAGCGTACGTACAGCGTTAGCATCCCGCGCCAAACCGGAGCGTGATCAGCAGCGGCGCCTACGATTGAACCCGATCGTCGGCGCAATCGTCGGCATCGTCCGTCGGCGATCGCCCTCATCGTACACGATCCGGACCTGCTCCGCGCACGACGTCTTGCCGGCGTTGTCCAGCCCGACCAGCAGCACCTGGTACGATGGGCGCTCGAACGCCTTGCCCCACAGGTACCCGATCAGACCGAACATGCCCAAACCGCATCCCAAAATGGACCATCTGGCGGTTCCAGTTGTGCCCAGGTGGACTATGTACTGGTGCCAGCTGCGACCGCATACAATCCAGCATATAGTATCCGTTCTGTACAAGCAGCACGTGCATGCAAGCGTGTGTCTGGGCACGCCTGAGGGCTGGGCAGTTTTTATGGTCATTGGTTCACCGGATGCTAATGCCCATTGGTGCGAAGCCACGAGCAGGCGGCCTTGATGACCTCGGTATTGGCATGCGCTGTGGCCTCTGCTTCGGGGTCGTCGACAAACCGGGCAAAGGACGCACCTCGAAACTTGTGCGGTCCTGTACAGTTAGATGCGGATCCAATGGTTTGAAGAGCATCCAGGCGCGCAAGCCGGGCGTTACTGAAGATGTGTTCTTCCCGGCCCTTGAGCAGGACCACGTTTCGAAGGAACCCGCTGTGAAGGTACAGCTCGAACGCGCCCCAGTTATCTGTTAACGCGAACGCGACCGCTTTTGACGCCGGGACACCATCGGGCTGGTTTGCGTGGAAATGTCGAATCATCGGCAGGAGTGCCGCACGTGCAATCCCACGTCGCCGCATTGAAGGAACGATACCAAAGTTTTCGAAGATGTACCAAGCCGCGTACGGATTCGCTGTATCGTTTTCGAGCTCCTTATTTCGCTTGATCGTGAACTCGCCAACGAACGTGACGTTGTCGCCCATACGGTCGCAAGCGACGAAGTTGAACTCCCCAGCGTGGCTGAGCTCGCTCTGAGCAATGATATACTGGCCGCCGGGAGAGTATTCCGGATCGGGAAGATAGCGGTTACCTGATATGGAGTTGAGGCCTGGGTCGCGATAAAACCGCTCAACGAGCGTGCGGCAACGCCCTACGTCAGCGACGGTAAACACAATCGCGCTCTGGACGCAGGCCACACCAGCAATTAGAGCAAGAAGCGTCGACAGCATCGGTGTCAGCCGTATCCCACTATTCGGATTCTAGTCGCAATCGACAGTGGACTGGTGGTGACCGTTCGTCCCGGGTTTGGTCAGTCGCGCACTTCGCGCCGCGGGTCACTTCGTTTGCGCGACCAGCGGCATACCTACACAGTACCATGCAAGGCAGTACATAGCTTGTGGTGATACTGGTGGATAGAATGTGTTGTATTGGACTGAAATCATTTGACATGGCACAATTCAACCTCGAAGATGAGGACGGAGTTGGGAGGGATGGCGGGAGGGGCACCTTCCTTGCCATACGCCATCTTGGGCGGGCAGACGATGGTCCTCTTGCCGCCGACCTTCATGCCGGCGAACCCGACGTCCCAGGCCTTGATAACGTCGCCGTTGCCGAGCTTGAAGTGGAACGGCTTGTTGGAGTCCGTGTTGCTGTCGAAGACCTTGCCGTTCTTCAACATGCCCTTGTAGGTAACGCCCAGGCGCTTGCCCTTGGCGGCCACCTTGCCTTCGCCGATCTTCGTGTCCTTGATCATGACGCCGCCAAACACCTTCACGAACCCGTCCTTGTTGGGCGCCTCGGCACCAGATGGCTCGGCTTGCTTTGGCGTCTCAGCTTGCTTCTGCTGCTGCTGCTGCGCGTCCTTTTTCGCAAGGGCAGGAGACTCGGCAACGCCCTTCTTCTTCGGCTGTTCCTGCTCCTTCTTCTGCTGTGGCGGCTTCTGCTGCTGCTTTTGTTGCTGTTGCTTCTCCTGCTGCTTCTGCTTCTTGATCTGCTGAGGCTTGTCCTCAGATACGTCGTTGGGACGCTTCTGGCCACCAGCCGCGCGGGATGGTGCAGCCTTCTCGACGGGTTCATCATCTTCCTCACCGCTCTCTTCCTCGTCGTCTTCTGCTTCGACATCCTCGTCGCCAGACTCAGCATCGATCATCTCCTCATCGGATTCCTCTTCGGAAATGTCTTCCTCGGAACCCTCGAAGTCCTCGTCGTCGCTATCGTCGTCGAGGTCCATCAGCGGCTGCAGATAACCGACCAGATGGACCGGAAGCTTGCCGACAAGCTTGAACTTGAACGGCTTGCTCTCCCGGAACAGGAAGTCGACCGAGATCTGCTCACAACCGCCCTCGCGCAGCGAGGCTATCACGAACTGCTTGTCGTCCATGACCGCATACAGAATCGATCGCTGACCAGCCATCTTCTCGTCAACGTTTGCCAGGTCCAGAGCGATCGACGTGACATGGAGGATGTTCTCGGCGATCTCGCACTTAACAACCTTGCCGGGCTGGATCGTCGCGCCCCAGAACTCGAAACCGCTCATGCTCGGCGGCGCCGCATCGTCGTTGATCGGATCGTTGCTGGGCATCTTCATGGCGGCGCGGTAGTTTGCAGGTCTGAGGCACGGGCAGCGACGAACTGCGGAGTCGCTCACGGACTCCGTGGCGGAGTCCGCGGCTGCCGGGGACAGACCTGAGAAGGTTCCCGCGAACGCCCGACCATGGTTGGCGTCGTTGAACGAAAGGAACCTCGCAAACGGAAGCGTTCCGACGATAATGCGGACACAGCTGCATCGAGCACTAACGAGTGCGCTGGCAAGACACAGCTGCGATTCTTTGATGTGAACGAGGTCGTTCCTCGCGGTGTTGTAGCCATGGCGGCTGAAGCTCCCGGCCGAATCGCTATTGCACGCGAGAACGGCCAGATCGAGATATGTGCTGTGCACCAGCGCATCGTATCTTGTCTCTTTGTATGCACAATCGGACCGTGATTCATTTGGTCCGTTTCTTGACAGATGCGCATAGGTGATACCCCGTCTCAGCAAGGATTCGGTGATTACTGGCCTGGCCTGGGTGGGAGGTCGCCTGTTCTCTTGCGGCCTCGATGCACAGATTGTCGAATGGTAACCACGTTTGGCCAATTCCCCTGCGATGTGTTGGATAACGTTCGTCCAGGGATGTGAATCGGCGCTCCCCGCGTTCATCCTCGTCATCGTACGGCGGCGCCGTCTTCCACATGGTGTACGATGGCCACAGCACGATTGCGCTGGCCTGTACGGATGGTTCGCTTCGCCTGTTTGACGTCAGCAAGGGCTCGCTCGTCTACACGAAGGCACTCCAGGCCGGGTCATTGACAGCATCGTCCCGTGCCGTCAGTGCCCTGTTTATCGACCCACACAACGTTGCCGTTTCAACAGCGGACGGCATCGTCCGCGTTCACGACGTTGCTTCCGGTCGTGTTCGTTCGCAGATGCAATCAGAGAGCGGCACCCACGTCACCGCCATGTGCGTTTCGGTGGATGGGCAATCCCTTGTGACCGGTGACACGTCCGGTCGGACACAGTTCTGGTCGATGGACACGTTCACCGTGTCCCGGTGCCTAGCGACCCACGCCGCCGATATTCGCGCGGTCGTCGTCCACGCTGGCCTCGTGCATTGCACCGGTATCGACCATAAGATCGTCTCCATTGACAACGACTGCACTGTCGTCTCCGAAGTACGCCTGCACCGATCCGACGTCCTCTGCCTGGCATCGCTGAACGAGAACGCAATCGTGTCAGCTGGTATGGACGCCCAGATCTGCGTCCAACTCGCTGGCGAGTACTCGCTGTCGCCTCCGGTCTTCCATGTCACCGCAGACGCCGACGCCTCCTTCGTGCGGGTCGCTGCGCGAAACAACGACGACGACTCTATTGACGTATTCGAGAACGGCCATCGCCTGGCTCGCATCGAGACGTCACGACCGCTTCTGACATTCGCCATGGCTCCTGACGGGTCCCGCATCGTCACGGCGACGACCAGGTTGGTGCTGCGCCTCGAGGTCACTCTGCCAATCAGGTTCTGAACGGTGCTGACAGGTCGACCCACGTTCTCGACATTCTGCCGAACGGGACTGTTCGCAAGGCCGGCACTGGCCTGCCTCCTTCCAGTCTTGTCGCGTTCTCGAGCGATTCTCGGTCGCTGGTTGTCGTCGGCCTCGACGGTCGGCTGACGTTGCGCCACGACGGCGGTGAGGAGGACGTCGCTGGACAAGTGCCGATCGCCAACGCGACACGACTGTGTGTCAGCCATGGGCGGATCGCCGTTGCGGACGCGGATGGCGCGGTCAACGTGTTCGACCTGAAGGACCTGTCCCTGGTGGGGACCCTGCCCCGGTTCCCATCGGCGATCACCGCGTTGCAATTCCAATCGCCGTCGATTATCGCGGTGGCGTTGGCGTCGTTATCGTTCCAGCTGTTCGACCTGGACCGTGCGTCGTTCACCGAGTGGTCGGTGAGGAACGGCGCGCCGGTCCTGCGACCCGACCCGAACAATCGGGCATCGCTTCGCCTGCTTCGCGGTGGTTCATCCGTTTCCCGTATCGAGTTCCAGCCGAATGACATGTCGAAGGCCATGCTGGTCGCATCGTCGTTCATCGCCAAGGTGGACCTGTCGGTCGAGAGTCCAGTGACGACCGCGGTTCCGAAGTCGTTGACGATGCATCGTGCTGCCGTTCACCACCAGAACGGCAGCGGCGTCCCCGATCGTGTTGTCCGACACAGCACGGCCGTCTCCCTCCTGGATTTCGTCGGCAGCCCGGTCGCGCTGGCCAGGTTCGGCGACAACGGCGCGTCGGTGAATATCGTCGCGACCCCATGGTCCCTCATGCGACAGCGGATGCAAGCCCCGATACACCGCCATCGGTACGGTGCCACGTAGTAATACATCGTGGAGCCACACTGTTCTCGTCCACGTGTGATCAGTGTCGCTGTCCCCGATGGACAGGGACGCGCGCACAGCTCCACCAGGGCCAACGGTCAGGACGGGATCCGATGGGTGCCCGCTTGGCACATGGGGGTCGACATGTCTTCCTCGGTCGGATGGTTGGCAGGCGTCCGGCCGACAATGGGGTGATGATATCTGCAGTCAGATTCAGTTCGGCCGATCCCCCAGTCGGACGGCCAGTCCGGGTGGCACGTGCCAACTGACTGTCAGCGTGTCTGGACCTTCGGAGCTTGCTCAGTCTGATAGCAGGTGTCAAGATGCCACAGCGGCAGGAGCAGGGCGGCCAGGCGCAACAACAACCGGCGCACATGGCAGTCGTCTTCTTCGATGCCCTGTCGTCGCTGCCAGATGACGTCCTAGATCTCGTGTATGGCCTGCTGACGTCGTCGCAGCCGGTCCAGGATCAGGACCGCGTACCGCACGAAGACCGGCTGCGTCTCTTCGCCGGTCTACAGACGCTGCAGGAGGTCGTCGGCCTCGACTGGCTGGTGGACCAGCAACACGATCAGCCGCAGCGGGACGCACGGCTGCTGTTCTGGACACGCCTCGTCCTCAAGCGACTCTACGTCCACTATTGCGCCCTCGCCAGGGCCGAGGAGCGCAATCTGGAGCAGCAGCGTCGCATGCGGCAAGGCAGGTACCAGCAGCATCGTACGCTGCCGCAGCCGCAAAGCCAACGCAGGCAGCCGACGCAGCACCAGCCTCGCAAGCAGCCGCGTCAGCAACACCTCCATCGCGTGCAACCGCAGCAGAAGAGTCGCAGCCAACTGTTGCAGCAACAGCATCTCAAGCCAGTGCAGCAGAAGAGGGAACGCAAACAGCAGCAGGGACGCAAACAGCAGCAGGGACGCAAACAGCAGCAGCAGCAGCAGCAGCGACGGCTTCGACAGCACGAGGAGGAAGACGCGGAGAACCAGCAGCGACAGCAGCAAGCTCTACTTCGTCTGCGGCTGCGACGGCAACAGCAGCAACAGCAGTCGCGACGACGCCATCAGCAGTAGCAACAGCAGCAGCAGCCAGTATAATAATGTCCACACTGAATTTGTACGACGTGTTCCAATAGTGTGTCTCGGCCAGCTACTAGTCACTCAGGTTTGACTCGTGGACCTCCGGGGCACAACTCGTGAGCGAACGCTGAATCTCCCTCGATACGGTCCGTCGACGAGGCAAAGGCACACGTACCGGTGCCCTACGTATAGTCGATCATACGTTGCATAAATTCGATGGTGGTAATACCCAACTGACGCAAATCATGGTACGAGTTGGCGTCGTCACCTGTTGATGTCGTTGAAACCCGGCATTGTATAAGACGTACTGCAGCACATGGTTTCAGCGGACGACGGCCCGCTAAACATGGTTGAACACGTGGTCCAGAGCGTCGCAACGGGCGCGGCGTCTGGCGATATCACGTGTCATGTGCTGTCTCAGTTCACGCAATTCGCTGATCGCCTCGTCCAATTCGGACACGCGCTGCTCGGCGGCGTCCATGTACTCGTGCATCGTATGGTACGTGATCATGTTCATGAGCCAGTTGAGCCAGGGCGCCTTTTCCGTCTTGTGCCTGGTGTGAACAGTCGTGTGCTGATAACTGTTCCTGATCACGCATATGGCCTCTCGGGCACACTGGGCTGTCAGGTACGCGGCGACAGCAGACGTGCCTACCCCAATTGCAACAGGAAACACCATTGAGCTGATCGGCGCCGCCACCGTAGTTGTCGTCGTGCCGAGCAATCCCCCGAATGAGTACCCGAGGATTGTCTTCTTCGTCACGACTGTCACCGTTGTACTGGCGATTGCCCTGGATACTGCCCGTGTCGCCAGGCTCTTGACTGCGACGACCTTTAGGAGCGACCCAGTATGGCTCGACAGCTGAAGCAGAAAGTTCCCTGGAAGATCGGGGACCGGGTCCATATCGAACACGGTCAGGCGCTGCGCAATGGGCAACTTGTTGAACTCCTCAGCAAACCTGTGGTTACCCACCATTGGACTGCCGAACGTGTACAACGACACGTTCCGCGGGCCCTGATGTCGCACCAAGGCGTTGAACTCGAACGCCGCCAGTGTTGCCAATGCACCCCCTCGGCTGTGGCCGGTGAACACGACTGGTGCATGCGGGTGTTCACCGAGCAGCCGCTCGAGACGCTCCTGGACCATGGGTCGCAGAGTCTGGAACGTGCCAAAGAACCCGGCATGGACGAGGACACCAGGGAAACGTGCCTTCTCGTACGGCACGAACGCGATGCGCATGTTCTTGGCGATCCAATCGTGGAGCGCCGCAGCGCTGGCGTCAACGTGCGACCCGGGGAATGCCACGACGATGGAGCCTTGGTCGAAAAAGGTGACGAACTCGCCCTGGTCATGTTGCGTTAGGTTGTACGCCATTCCCGACCATCGGCATGCAAGCAGCGCTGGCCGGGCACAGTGTGTGGACGTTGCCGCGATTCTCGCGTCGACGGCCTGCACATCGATCTGCAACGCGGCCACACGAGCCCGGCAGGTGCGAATGGCTCCCTCAAGCGTGACGTTCGTCTCGATCGGTTTGGTGGCGGGAACGGTGGCCCATGCCTTGACCTTACCTGTGAGCGTCGTGTAGTTGTTCGCCTCGACGGTCGTGATACGACGACTCAGATGTGGGATAGGGTCAGCAACCCCAGCCGGGTCATCGTTGAAGCACTGGATCTTTTCCAATCGGGCTGGCGCCGAATGCTCTCCTGGGGCGTTGCCACATGCGCTGGTAACCGTACTAACAAGCTCCAGCGCATCGTCATGCCCAGCCTCGGTCAACAGCAAATTGAGTCTGCGGGCCTGGTTCACGCTGGCCCGAAGATCGGCGTCATCGGCACAGTTCTTGTTGAACATGTCAACGACGTGGACAATCTTGGCAATCGGACCGGTCGCTTTCGTAACGGCATCGATGGCGAACTCGAATTGCGGACGAAACATTGTGCTGTCCTGGTAGCCCGGCATGCCGCAGAGGTTGACCAGAGCGAGGCGGTCTCGTCTGCAGGTGGTGCATTGAAGGCGCCAGGGGGCACTCTCGAAGGTATGGTTGCAGGGATCGCAACCGAGCGCGTCAAACAGGTTTCCGAGCAGGCGCGCTTTGCCGGCGTTGTCCAGGATCAGGATTGTTGGAGCCCGGCGCGTCACATTCGACGTCGGGTGGCTGCTGCTGGTCGGGATGACAGTGTTGGATATGCCAGTTGTACGTTCAGCGCCATGGTGCGCTGCATCGGCAGAGGGCAGAACGTCAGACGAGCACAACCCGATACTGAGTGTGGCCAGGGCCAGCGTCGCCGCCCAACATGACAGGGACCCTGCTGCCGTCAGCGAGCGCATTCGATTCGACGCGATCGCAACGCGCGTGCAACAGAGGTTCCTGATTGTTCGGCCCTGGTTTTCAGCCCGATCGGCGCTCGGGAAGGAGGGCACAGCAAGGAAGGACCAACAATCAGGGCCGACGCGCACCGCGTCAAGCTGAGACCGCGGACATCTTCTCAAACGCCTATTTATAGCCCATGAAGAGTCCCGCGAAATAGGTAGTCCGCGACTGGGAAAGAAGGCCCCTACAACGTACGCACCACTCGCCGAGTGGAGGACATACGATCTGACATGCCGCCACGAAGTCGTTATGGCACGTTGCACGCGGCTTAGAAATCCTCATCTGCTAAGGATTACCTGTCGAGGGGCGACGTCACTGCCCGAATATGCACCGCGGTTCGGGCGCTAAATCATGTGCGCACTGACACTGGGTACGCGCTGGAATTTACATGCAGAGTACGGTGAGACCCAGTGGTGCGCTGCGAGAATCCATCGAGCAAGCTGCATGCAGACGACCTGAACGTTCACCAGTTGTTGGCTGCCTGGCGTAAGCGTGGCCGAAATAGGATTGCTCGGCAGCAGTAATGCCAGTCGCGCAGTACTTGCGTTGTGCGCGGCATTGGAGATTCGAGGTTCGTCATGATGAGGTGCTGTTGCAGCATCCTGGCCGCGCTAGTCGTTTGTGCCGCCCTCGTCCTCGGGGCAGCATACGCGGCCGGCGGCGATAGCATACCCGGGTTCCGCAAATCAGTGGACGCTTGCAAAGTGCATGGCGTGATCGCACATGTCCAGCAGCTGGACACAGCGGCGCGTACCGCTCGACGACGCGACCGGTTCAACTTCCTGTTCCTAAAAGCGCTGCTCGTCTGTGCGCATGAACGTATGTTCCTGACTACGAAACGTTTTCACGGCCGACAGCAATCCGCGACGCTAATGCAGGTCGTCGGTGTCGCGAGTGATCTGGGAGACACCTGCACGACCTTGGTTAAGAGTGCATTCGAGGACGAAAACGTCGAGCGTCGCTGCCGTGACGTCGTCCAAGCTGTTGTCGAACTGTTCCTGGACGAATGCCGGGACATGCATACCCACGGCGAACGAACATTCATTGACGCCCTGTGGCTGGTTTGCACCGATGATACTAGCCGGTCCCGGCTTGCGTTCCTCCACGCCATACAAGTACTCCAGCGGGTCGCCATGAATGCGACGAAATCATCGGCCAAAGCGTTGCTGTCCTCGGTGTCGCCATGGTTGACAGGACGTTACCAGGACTTCATCGAGACGTTCGCTCTACACGTAGACGCAACCGCCGAGCAAAGCCTTAGGTAAATGGCACGCCGACTTCCTAAGTTGACCGAGACCGAATGACAGGCTTGCTACGACGGTAGGCGCCTGAACGAGTACGTCACGCGGCTGAAGGCGCTGTTGCAAGACACGGCGCTGCGCGCGTTGGTACGAAGCAACCTGATGGTGAGATCCATGACCTGCGCCATGTACACGTCGGTCACTGTAACGTCGGCGGTTGCACCGAGCGCGCCCATGTACGATATTCGTCGGATCATTGCCGACTCCGACGAACTGCAATGCGGGTCGCAGCTGCCGAGTCACATGCGCAATGTGGTTCAGTACGCGCGCGCATTTTGCACCGCTGGTGGGGCGGGTGCCCTTCCGATCCTGCGACGATACCCAGAAATTGCCTCCATCCCGCCGCTTGCCTCGGTGCCCAGCCTGGACCTATCGTTGGAATTCGGTCGTGTACTAACCGATATGATACGACGGCTCGATCAGGAAGAGTCTAGCGTCGCGGCCTCACCCAAGTCATTCGTTGTCGATGTCGTCAACCGGGCTCTCCGACGACCTGGGCATATGTCCTCAATTGTGTCCGCGTTCCTGAACACGCTGGCGCGCTGTTCCATGACAGGCGCATCTGCCAATGCTCCCGTTCTCCTGTTATACACAGCGATAGCAGCACTGGTGGGTCACTCGCTATGCACTGCACAACACACTGTTAACATGTGCCTCGCAGCCCGACGCCTTCTCTGGGCACGCTGCTGATTTCGCCAGGCTGACCGACAAACAAGTCGCCGTGTTTCGCGGTTATCTTCGGGATGCCGCCCAGAACGAAAGCAGGGACGCTCACCAGCGCCGCCGATATCACGTCGCCGCCGACGGTGACTCTCCCGTTTCCGCGTATGTGTCCATCATGCTCGACAAGTTCTCGGACGCGTGCGCTGACGAGCCCTGCACGAGAATATCGCCGTTGTTCCGCGGGGGAAGGGAGTTCGTTCAACTCTGGGCTCGCCTCGGCATCCCGTTCCTTCCCCTGGAAGACATCGTCGCGTTGGCTGTCGCCAATCTGGTCGACTTCCATGGGAAGAAACCCATTGACTTGGTCCGAATTACGGATGGCGTCCCGGACGACGTTCAGCAGGCGTTGAGCGTCCTGAGCAAGATCGCCGACGAATGCCTAGTTCGGCGCGGGTTCTGGGCGGCATCCCGCCTGGACGCGAATCGTCGCGCCTGCGGCGTACGGCTTCTGAAAAGGTTCCGGGACAGAGGCGACCCGCTCCTGCAGATGATCTTCTTCGTGGCGAGACGTACCGCCGTTGGCGTTCACGGGAACGCGGTTCAGGACTGGCAGCATTTGCTCGACGTCGGGTTGCAAGGCTTTACCGTCGTCCGCCGCCTGATTCGGTTCATGATCGGCGAGCTGACTGGTGTGATCGTGCACAACGACGACCTGTTCGCTGTCGATAACGGCCTGTACCTGGCGGCCGCCGGATGCGATGCTTCGCCTCGGTTTGCACATCAGCTTGTCCTTTCGACATGGGCGGTATCGCCGTGGGCACTTCGGCTGTATCGGCGCGTTGCCGCTCGCGACGACGTGTCGTTCATGTCGGCATGCTTCAGCGCCAGTTTGTTCTTCATGGATCGGATCCCATCACTGCGCTCCAGCGACACCCTGGATGTCTATGCAGAGCTAATCGCCCCGAATGGCACGATGTCTGTCCTGCTTCAAGACGTCCGCCGGCAGTCGTTCCCGGAACGCCACCAGGTCGTCGTTGCCAGTCCTACCAATCAAGGCATGTCCTGTAGCGACGTTGGCTCTTGCCTTGTCGAGCAGCGGAATGAGCTCGTGAGCGCGGTCGACTGTGAGCAGAGCCCGTCCTCGGCGGCAGCGGATCCAGAGAAGCACGCGAAGCGGCGGCGTGCACAGGTGACACCGCCGCTGGACCATCGTGTCAATGTGAAGGTCCCTCGCACGGTCAGCCGTGAAATGAGGTTCTCGACGTTCGTGCACAACCGCCTGGACGATGACGACAAGGCGGTCATCGTGGCGTTCGTTACGGAGAAGCGCGATCAGCTGACCGTTCGTGGACTGTTCCACATCGGCGCACGCCTGGTCACGTCGGCGGCGAAGACGCTGTGGCGCGTACGCATGGGCGATCATCGGCTCTTCTTCGTCATTCACGAGATGGCGCTCAAGTTCGTCGGCGACCAGAGGCGCACAGACGCCACGTACTCGGCGCGGCACATCCGGGCCTTGCTGAAGGTCGCCCAGGAAGCGCCCGGGTCCGAATGGACCCTCATCGAATGATACACGAAACGTCCTCCTCCTCCTCCCTGCATGTTACGGGACAGCGGCAATGGTATGCCGTTGTTAAGCATCTGGACCCCACCGACGGGACACCGTGTTGCACACGTGAAGCCGCAGGGGGCGGGATACCTCCAGCATATAGTTGGCGGCGTGATTCTGTTGACACCTTCTGCAGCGATGCCCGCGTGATCGACCGGAGGCAGCAGGCGGGCGCCCGCTGCCTGTGACAGGATCGCTGTCGATTTACAGGGCGACGTCGCGTTTCCGCACCAGTTCGGGAACGGTCGCCCACCGCCAGGAACTGGATCGGGCAGCACCGAACCCGGTTTCGCTCGCTGGAGAGAGCGCCAGCGCAGCGTCCGTCATCGGAGCCGAGCAGCGGGTTTGTCTGGAGTCGGTGCGTGTCGATATGCCTCCGTCGTCACCCTGGGCCGGGCAGCGCCCCACTGGAACGTTCCCCAGCGCCGTTCGGCCGAACTCGTAACACCCCAGCTGGATTCTTCCCGCACGTACACGCTTCATTCTGATATCGCTTGTTTACGTACCCGATGTCGTCGTCGTCGCTCATCATCGTCGCCATCGCGCTGGTCGCCGGCGGCCACCCGGCAAGCCCGCCGATCAGTTGCTCGCCACACGCCGACGTCCCGCTCCAGCACCCAACCAGCGCGGCGATAGCCAGCACGTCGCTCGTGCCAAGCGTCTCGAGGGCGTTCGCCCCGTCGGCCTCTGCGTCACGCGCCGAACCGGGACCAGCCCGCGACTCGACAAGCGCAACGTCGCCCAGCTGGCGAGCGATCGCCGCGGTCGTCAACCTATATCCGCCAACGCCAACCTGCACGTCGACCAAGTCGGTGCAGATCGGCTTGTCTCGCCCGTCACCGTGTGCGCCGGTCGACCTGGCGGTCCCGCTCCTGGCCCTCGTTCTGATGGCGCTCTCCGGCGCGATCGCCGACGTCACCGACAGCGAGGACCCGGCGACGCGGTCGAGGTAGGAAGTGCCGCGACCGGTCGTCGCGCCTGACCGCTGCTGACCGCCGTCCCGTTGTGCAGGACGCCTATCCGTCGTCGAGGACGCCTGGCTGGGAAGGCGCTCGTACAGGGCAAGCGACGGGCGGCCGCAGGACGACCACCCTGGCGGCCGTGATCCACTTACATAACCGGGCAATGCACTGAATACCTAAAGTACAGCCGTCAGCAGGCGTCGTCGTGCGAGCGGTCCCTGTCGTAGGTCGCGTTCGTCAGGTGGGGGCGTCTCTTCGAGATTCGCTGCCACGGCCGCTGTACGAAGCGCCGTCGCGAGACGGGACGCTGCCCAGACGAATATCACTGACCTGCGACGGCAACCGGGTCAGCTCAGGCTGGCGCATGACGGCCTGACCGACAGCGTTCGCCAGCAGAGCGATCGTGAACGGGTAGGCGAAGCCTCGACACGTTGAGCAGCCGACCAGAGGTGTCGCGACGCGCCCGTGCTGAAGAAGAGCTCGAGGCGCTTCGCGAGCGACGCCGCGCCCCCGCCAAACAAGTTATTCGCGAGCAGCGGAAACAGGATCGCCACGACAAACGGCAGCCGGGTGCACTTTGCACCAGTGTCAGCAACGCGGCGTTCTAATTTATTGGGCTCCATATCGCCGCGCAATCCAGGGCATGGACCGACCTCGGTCGGTCAGGGACACCGCGTTGCCCACGTGCAGTCGCAGGGGGGCGGGCGGCGGGCCGCAACGCGCATCGTCGACGTCCTCGTCCCCCATTTGTGGGTGTTTTGGAGGGGCCAGGGGGGCCCCCTTTGGGTGTCCATTTTTTCATCCCCCAGAAGTCGACATTGTTTCCCCCAGAAGTCGACGTTGTTTCGAAAGGCGATGGTGCAGCGGGTACAGCTGGGGCGCGGCGGGCCGATGGTGCCGGCGATGGGCCTGGGCGCCATGGGCTTCAGCTCCTCGTACGGCGGGCGGCCGTCCGAGGCGGATGCGCTGCGGACGCTGCAGCACGCCGTCGATATCGGGTGCACGCTGATCGACACGGCGGACGTGTACGGGCCGCACACCAACGAAATCCTCGTCGGCAAATTGCTGGCCACCCGGACGCGTTCCGATATCTTCGTCTGCACGAAGGTTCGCCAGGGCCTGTCCCACTCGTATGTGGCGCGGCCTAATGAGCGGGCGCCATCCAGTTCGGCATCGAGAAGGTCGTGCCGGCGTACGCGGTGAACGGGAGCCCGGAGTACGTGAATGCGGCGTGTGCTGCCTCGCTGCAGCGTCTGGGTGTCGACCAGATCGACCTGTACTACCTGCACCGGGTGGATCCCAAGGTGCCCATCGAGAAAACGGTCGCGGCCATGGCTGAACTCGTCCAGCAAGGCAAGGGTCCGTAGGGCCATATCGTACTACTGGTTCCTGGCTTGCTGGGCTAACGGTTGACTCCAGTGAAGCACATTGGGCTATCGGAGCCCAGTGCGGCCACGATTCGTCGGGCACACGCCGTGCACCCGATCACAGCCGTCCAGGTGGAATATTCGCCTTGGACCACAGACATCGAACGGAACGGCATCATGGACACGTGCAAGGAACTCGGCATCGCCATTGTAGCGTGTAATACCCGATTCCCCGACCTGGAACGTGTTGCCATTGAACAGGGAGCCCTGCTGACGTCGTAGATTCGCCCCTGGGCCGAGGGTTCCTCACTGGGACGATATCTTCCCCGACCGACCTGGAAGAGAAGGACTGGCGCCGCATGAACCCGCGATTCGCTGAGGAGGCCATGAAGAAGAACATGGAGCTTGTCGATGCACTGAAGTCGTTGGCCAGCAAGAAGAACGTCACACCCGCCCAGCTGACGCTTGCCTGGGTCATCGCCCAAGGTTGTATCCCCATTCCCGGCACGACAAAAGCATCGGTAATTCGTAGACGAAGCATTATGGCGTGTCGCCCGCTCTGGCGCTGACAGTTGCGGCAGAGGCTGGATGAGAACTTCGCAGCGTTGAACGTGGAAATCACGGCGTCCGACGAGAAGGCGATTCGCGACATCATTGCCAAGTTCCCGGTCGTTGGTCCTCGCTACCCCGAAGCCATGATGAAGGCCGTCAACATCTGAACGCGTCGTCGTCCTGTTTCGAGGCCGTTGGACGTCAAACAATAAACATCGCCGGGAACGTCTCCGCTCGCTCGGAGCAACCCGTCGAAATGCCATTCGATTCGTCGCCTGGCCGGTCGTGTTTCGGATAGACGCGCGTGCTCCATGTCTCATGCTTACACAGGCAATGGTTTTATTCGGTGGGTTCCGATTCGATCGTGACTGACGATTGTCACCTGGGTTCTTCAGCAGCAACACTTAACCGTATATGTCATCGAGGGCACCATCGTCCTCGTCCTGCGCGAAGTTACGAGGTGCGGCGGCGCCGGATCCGGAGGCGGCAGCGGCCGGCCCGGCTCCCGAGTCGAGGTCTGTGTCGTCAAAGTTGGCGAGCGCGGCCTGCTCCTCATCGAACACTTTCTTCATGTCCAGGTACTTCTGGTACTGCGCCGCCGAGACGGACTTCTTCGACTCCTTCAGCGCCTGCAGCATCATGCGCTTCGTAATCGTGGGTACAGGGTCCTCTTGCATGTCGTCATCAGAGTTGTAGGCTTCCCCAGCGGCCTCAGCGGCAGCCCGCCGTGCGTCTTTCTCCTTTGCCAGCTTCAGAGACGCCTTGATCGACTGGCGGATGGCAATGCGCGCGCTCATCTTTGCAAGGCCAGACAGGTCGGCCCCGCTGTACCCATCAGTCTGCTCAGCGAACCATTCAAGGTCGACGTCCGGGTCCAACGGCGACTTCCGCATTGACGCCTGCAGGACGTTGACGCGTGCGGCGAAATCGGGCAAGTCGATGAAGATCGTCTGGTCCAGTCGTCCCGGGCGCTTCAGGGCAGGATCAATGATATCGGGACGGTTGGTCGCACCAATGAAGAAGACTTGTTTCTGCGGGTTGATTCCGTCCATCTCCGTCAGCAGCTGGTTCATGACACGGTCACCAGCGCCGCCGGCGTCACCCTGGCTGCCACCACGGGCCTTGGCAATGGCGTCGAGTTCGTCAAAGAACAGGATGCAAGGCGACGCCATACGGGCCTTGTCGAAGACTTCGCGAACGTTCGCCTCGGACTCACCGAACCACATGGTGAGCAGTTCGGGGCCTTTGATCGAGATGAAATTCGACGAGCACTCGTTAGCGATGGCCTTCGCCAGCAGCGTCTTACCACAGCCAGGTGGACCCCACAGCAGAGCACCACGAGAGGGTTTCTGGCCGTACTTCTGGAAGATCTCTGGGTACTCGATCGGGTACTGGATCATCTCGATCAGGTTGCGTTTGACCTCCTCCAGACCGCCAATGTCTTCCCATTTGACGTCTGGCACTTCAACGACCGTCTCACGCAGAGACGACGGGTTGACGCTCTTCAGGGCGTCCTCGAAGTGGGCCTGACGGACAGACATGGCGTCGAGGATCTCGGCGTCGATCACCTCTTCCTCAATGTCAATCACGTCCATCTGCTCCCGAATGCAGTTCAGGGCAGACTCCGTGCAGAGTTGGGCCAGGTCGGCCCCGACGAACCCATGCGTGGCCTCCGCAATAGTCTGCAGCTCGACCTCCTCATGCAGCTTCATGTTCTTCGTGTGGATGTGAAGAATCTCCATTCGCCCTGTTAAGTCAGGGACGCCGATCTCAATCTCACGATCGAACCGACCAAACCTGCCCATGGCGTTCAGCATCGTACATATGATACAATGCATGTAAATACTAACCGCCGCAGTGCAGGATCGATAGAGTTAGGACGGTTGGTAGCGCCAATCACGACGAGCTGGCCACGCCGCTTCAGACCGTCCATAAGCGTCAGTAACATTGACACAATGCGGCGCTCGAGCTCGCCATTGGTCTTATCACGTTTCGGGGCAATGGAGTCAATCTCGTCGATGAAGATGATGGCGGGGGCGTTCTTCTCGGCCTCCTCGAAGGCTCGTCGCAGATTCGCCTCACTGTCACCGGCCATCTTGGACATAATCTCGGGGCCATTGATCAGGAAGAAGAATGCGCCCGTTTCGTTTGCGACGGCACGAGCCAAAAGCGTCTTGCCGGTACCTGGCGGGCCGTGCAGGAGAACACCCCGAGGTGGTTTGACACCAAGGTTCTGGAACAACGTCGGATGACGCAGAGGCAGCTCAATCATTTCGCGGATCATGGACAAAGCTTTGCCAGCTCCACCGATGTCGTCGTATCCGACCTCATCCAGTCGCTCTTCATCTTCCCGCTTCAGCGCCTCCCCGTCGCAATGGATGATCGTCTCGGGCGCAACCTGTATGCAAGCACAGGACAATGTTACTAGCCCTGCGAGGGCCAATATATACACGTGCCGCGTTACCAAGCAGAACTCCTCGTCCGGAGGGTCGATTTCCATAACCTTGAACTCGACAGGGCGGAATCCGCCGCGCACCAGGAACGTGTCGCCTTTGCGGACAGGTCGGTAGGCCTCCAGGAAATATGGCTTCAGGTAGGCTTCAAACAGGCTGCCTATCAAAAGACCAATGTCAGCAACCGTGACCACTCGCGTGACGGTGGGATGGATACCTGTAATGCCCTCCGTGGTATCGGAGAACGGCAGGACATGGATTGCTTTGCCGTACTTGACCTCCCCAGCAGAGTGCAGCGAAACGAGGTCACCGAGCTTCACCCGGAGGTTCTTCCGGACGACCTTGTTCATCTTGATCGACCCGTCGGTGCATTCTTCGTCAGAGATGGCAATCACGAGCGTGTCATGCTTCCTCTTGCCCTTGATAAGGACTGGATCACCCCGGAAAAGATTCAACTCTGGAAAGGCGTTAGAACCGGGAACGGAGCGCGCGCGCCACCGACGGACACCGACCCTCCATCTTCGCCGGCGACAGCAGCACGCACGAGTTGTCCCCATCGCCGGACGCATCGTCAACCACGAGCCGGTTCGGCGAACGCTTTCGTTCGCGGACGGGCGTCGGCGCTGTCTCAGCCATCGCAGATCGTTCCACGACGTCGAAACGCAAAATGAAACGCTGCGGACTCGACGTGGCGAGTGGCGACGCCCCACAAAAACCGTCGCGAGTCGCGAAACCTGACAGACGTGGCACGGCGTCGTCTCCCTTCGGGTAAAAATTCCGCCGGAACCTTCTGGAACTGCCCATGGACGGATCGGATGCAGCTCCGACTGCGGAGGCGCGACCTCCCCCGTTGTCATTGCGTTTTATTAGGGCGGCAGTGAGCGTTTCTCGGGGCGTAACGCGCGATTCCGCCGACGGTGCGAGCCCGGTGCGTTGGGGCGAGCCGGTCTCGCCAAATTGGGTGGCAGCGGCGGATGGCGTCACAGCCGGCACGGGTGAGGACACGATCGGTCCGGAAATCGTGGCGGAACGAGTCCGTTCATACCAGTCCTCGGTTCATGTTTCGCTATGCGACGTGAGGGCATCAGCGACACCAGATCCAGGTGTGGTTACTGCGACGATGGCACGCGTATCGACGAGAGGCGCAGTTGGTTCGGTGCGGTCAGTTGGGCGCTGACGGCGATGGTCTGCGGTCAGGAGCAACGTTATTGCGATGCAGAACGGGACTGGCGCTGCTGATGCTTTTCGACAAGACCGCGGTATTCACGACCGCGCCGGAACGGTTAGCGCAGCCGCTACGCCCAATGGCATGGTACTCGCTTCAGCATGCCGGCGTGTCGTTCTAGAACGCGAAACAGTTGACAAAAATCGACAGCCTCATCTACGATCGGTGGGCGTTCACACTAGTGGCCGGCTGGGCTTGGGCTCGAAATGTCTCTGGCGCCAGGGGTCGTCAACGGAACAATGCTGTGTGTCCTCTATCCGAAGAGGCAATGGGTCCCAGAAACCTGTTGGTGTCTGCCTGCCTGCCTGCCTGCGTGAGTGCGGCAGCGTCCCAGGCTCCCAGCGCGTTCGATTTTTCGCCGCCTAAATTTGGATCTCTGTCGTAACCTGCGATGGAACTTTGGCAGTTTGGCGAGCGCCCAAAATACCCACCGGGTCAGGAGGTGAGGGGGGCCCAGGGGTTCACGGGCCCCGTTTTTATGACAGCCCACTGTCGAGTAGGTAGGGTCGCCCGCCGTGAGTTTGTCAGGGATGCCGCCATTTCCATTGTCAGCGCGTCTGGAATACCACGGTCCAAATGGTGGCGGCGTCGGTGCTGGTGCTGTTTGCCGTTATGCTGGCCTGCCCGTCGGAGGCCATCTTCAAGGGCGTTCCGCCGGACCGCATCAAGGTGACGTCAGCGGACCGCGAGGCCATGATGGACCTGCGCGCCCACGCCCTGCACAAGATGAACCCGTTCTTTCAAGCGACGCGCTGCACGGTCGACGAAATCCGTACCGTGATGTCTGGCGTGTACCCGACGAGCGACGACAACAACATTGTCTACAAGAGCACGCTGGCGTTCAGGTTCCGCGATTCGCCCCGCACCCGTATCGATGCCATCGTCATGTCCATACTGGAGGGGTCGGACGAGTACGTTGCGCCCGAAGGCGAGTGGGCGTCCCTGACCACTGAATGCGCCGAAGATGCCCGCCTGATCCGCACAGTGATCGACGTCGTGGACCAGCGCTTCCGCTCCTTGGTTGCAGGGCTCGCCATGGGCAGCCAGGAATTCGCGCTGGCCGGCGGGATGCTTACGCACCCGGCTATGAAGAGCCGGTTCACGCTGACGAGGCCCGGCCAGGCGCTCCTGATGCAGAAGTACGTGTTCCCGCATGTCTGTGACCCTGCGACACCGTACAAGGGCGTGTACGCCGAGATCTGGAGCGACGCGATCCTGGGCCGCATCAAGATGCTGGAGTCGTGGTTCGGGCGCTCCGTTATCGGTCAGGTCAAGGCGGACGACCTCGCCCGCGATTTCGAAACTGGAAGGCTGGCCGCCCCTGGCGTATCGTTGGAGCGCGTACGTTCGTACTTCGACGAGGTCAAGGGGCACGGTGGCAACACCGTCACGTTGTTCCTGCTGCCAGAGGCCTGCGCCAAATGGCGTGAACGCGAACGTGACCTGCGTCCCAAGGCCCGCCTCTGACGCCCGTCCCAGTTGTGCCATCCGCTGATCGGCAGCCTGATCACCATATCTGGACAATACACGCTTCGTCGTTGAACAGACAATGACACACTGGTGATAGCGGCGCAGGCTGTATACACACATCAACGGCTCTCGTGAAAGGCTTTGCGCCGTTCGCAAGGAAGTCCGAGGTCGGCACCTGCTCCTGTACATCACCGGGTGACGACCTCGATGCACGTCTGCAGATGTGGCATGGCGTCCGCCGTCGACGTCTTCGACACCGCATCGGCCCCTTTGATCGACGACGTAGGTGATCGTTTGGGTCGGCACGGCAAATGGTAACGTCATTCCAACCTGAGATCTTCGATCGTTACGCCATTCGCCTTCGTCCTTCATGGTCGACCAGGTCATCACGCCGTACCCGTGCTCGAGGTCGGCGACCCAGTCGCAGTCATACGTGTTGCCCGACGCGTATGAAGGAATGAAGGGGGATTCGGCCGCCGCGCGAGTACTACCGACCCCGGATGGGAGCTGTGTCCGGCCCCTGTTCTGAAGCGGACTCGGACTGCCCAGCGTCAGTCAAAGAACTCGACGCTCTACTAGACACGGTTGTCCGGGTGTCCGGCGACGTTAAGCCACCGATTCCCTACTGGGCCATCTGGCGTGTGTATCGGCTGTCCATTGCCGGAGTGTCGTTCTAGTTATGTATGCAGGTAGGCACTGCGCGCAGTCGTCCCCGCTGTCGCTGTACGAAACGGACACGTGCTGACTGGCCTGTCGCACGCTCCCGCGGACGACCTCGTCATTGTCACGGGCGACTTCAATGCACACCACGGGCGTCTGACCGGAGACCACCAGTCTGACGTTCGAGTGGAAGCCGTCCATGACTTTGCCAGCGCGAGCGCCGTTGGACACGGCTGAGCGCGTCCTCGTTTACGAGAAGCTGTTACACCCCGCGACTATATATAGTGCCGAGCACTGGCCACGGTGCCCGTGGGGCGGGCGCTGTCCTCCAGGCCGTGCGCCTGTGGTTTGCGCCGGCCTGCGCCCAGCCGCCACGGCCTCATTGCGGCTACCCTCGCGTCATCCGTCGCGAACCGGCTTCTGCTGATACATATGACGCGTTCCGATGACGCGTTGGTCCAGAGGCTGTCGGCCTGTGGACCAGGGTCACTGTACCTGCAACGCGCTGCAGCAGACGAAGGCGCACACAATCGTGTATTCGAGGAGGACGAGGAGCTTGTCAGCCGCTCTGTCGAGAACATCATCGATCACGCCACTGATGTACAGGTATTATACACATGTTGTATTGTTCAGGACCTCGGGTGTGTTATACAGAGCCATAGGGATGCCGCCATGTCCATTGTCAGCGTCTGAAATACCACAGTCCAACGGTGGCGGCGTCGGTGCTGGTGCTGTTTGCCTTTATGCTGACCTGCCCGTCGGGAGCCATGTTCGAGGGCGTTCCGCCCGACCGCATCAAGGTGACGTCTGCGAACCGCGAGACCATGATGGACCTGCGCGCCCTCGCCCTGCACAAGATGAACCCGTTCTTTCAAGCGACGCGCTGCACGGTTGGCGAAATTCGTACCATGATGTCCGGCGTGTACCCGACGAGCGACGACAACAACATTGTCTACAAGAGCACGCTGGCGTTCAGGTTCCGTGATTCACCCCGCACTCGCATCGATGCGATCGTCGTGTCCATACTGGAGGGATCGGACGAGTACGTTGCGCCCGAAGGCGAGTGGGCGTCCCTGACCACTGAATGCGCTGAGGACGCCCGCCTGATCCGCACAGTGATCGACGTCGTGGACCAGCGCTTCCGCTCCTTGGTTGCAGGGCTCGCCATGGGCAGCCAGGAATTCGCGCTGGCCGGTGGGATGCTTAAGCACCCGGCTATGAAGAGCAGGTTCACGCTGACGAGACCCGGCCAGGCGCTCCTGATGCAGAAGTACGTGTTCCCGCATGTCTGTGGCCCTGGGACGCCGTACAAGGGCGTGTACGCCGAGATCTGGAGCGACGCGATCCTGGGGCGCATCAAGATGCTGGAGTCGTGGTTCGGGCGCTCCGTTATCGGTCAGGTCAAGGCGGGCGACCTCGCCCGCGATTTCGAAACTGGAAAGCTGGCCGTCCCTGGCGTATCGTTGGAGCGCGTACGTTCGTACTTCGACGGGGTCAAGGGGCACGGTGGCAACGCCATCACGTTGTTCCTGCTGCCAGAGGCCTGCGCCAAATGGCGTGAACGCGAACGTGGCCAGCGTCCCAAGGCCCGCCTCTGACGCCCGTCCCGGTTGTGCCATCCGCTGATCGGCAACCTGATCACCATATCTGGACAATGTACGCTTCGTAGTTGAACAGGCAATGGCACACGGGTGGTAGCGGAGCAGGCTGTATACACACATCAACAGCTCCCTTGAAAGGCTTTGGCGAGACTTGCAAGGAATTCCGAGGTCGGCACCTGCTCCGGTACATCGCCGGGCACACACCGTGCGACAATCTCCACGGTTTCATCCAGGACGAGCTATGCCGATCGGTCAGACGTTCCCCGCTGGGGACAGTACGTGGTGGATAACGGCACGAACCTCGTCCGCGACGATATCAACGACGCTGGCCGAGGCGGGGTTGTGCCCCCAGCCGTACGTGGCGCGAACAGCATCGACGATGCGCTCGACCGGGACACCTTGCGACCTGACGACCCGCATGACGGCCTTCGCCGGCACAGTTTCGCCCTCAGGCAGCGTCACGTGTCTGTCGAACCAAGTCTTCAGGACGGGGATCACGGGTGCAACCAGGGCCGTCCGCCATTCAGCGTTCTTGTCGTCGTGGCCGCCTGACGCCCGTAACGCAGAACTGGAATTGCACCTGCAAGCGGCATTCGCGTCACGCGAGGCAGGGGACGTTGACGGTTCAGGGGTTGGACCTCTCCAGGACGACGGTTTGGATCAGGGCCTCCAGGGATTGCGCCAGGGATTCGTCCGCCTCGGCAGGGAACAGTCGTGCGGACACCCGGACGAGGACCTCGTAGAACTCGCGGAGGAACACCGGATTGCCACCATCGTGGGCGCTGAGCTGATGGCGGCCGCGCGTCAGTGTCCCGCTCCGCTGCGACCGCAACGGCCCGTGCCCACCTGCCGGAACCGGTCATCGACGCGGCGGTGCATTGCGATGCGACTGATGTCGGCGCGGGACAGGCGCGGCGATCGAATCGCGCAATCGCGGGCCCAGGCCCACAACTGCCGAAGGGTCATGTGGAGGCCCGGCTGGCCCAGGTTCGGCCACCGGGCGTACTCGTAGTAGATGCGTCGCAGGTCCCCTGTGCACCAGCGCGACCGTTCACGCCCGCGCCACCTGTCCATCCGGTGCTGGCCACTCGTTACCATGGTACCGAAGCAGGACCGTCGTGATCATCTCGGTTTGGGAGAACAGCGATGTCGGTTGTGGACGTGCGCATAGGTCACTGCAATCGACGACGAGCTCCTGATAGGCACCACCAGGCGGCGGCGGCGGCGGCGTGACGGCGCCCTCGTCGTCTCCTTCACCGCCCTGGGCCCGGTCACGCGACCCCTCCTGGACCTGGTCGTCGACCCATACGCCAGTGATGACGCGGCCGTTGTCCAGGATCAGTGTCCCATGGCCGTGCTTGGCGTTGTTCCGCCATTCGCCAGTGTACACGGCGCCGTTGGCGTACGTGAACGTGCCTTGCCCTAGCAGGCGGTCGGTTCAGGCAGGATCGCTGTGCACAGACGGCGAACATCGAGTGACCATGACGGGCGCCGGCGACGAACTCGCCGCGGTACTGGTTGCACGTCTGCAGATGTGGCATGGCGTCCGCCGTCGACGTCTTCGACACCGCATCGGCCCCTTTGAACGACGACGTGGGTGATCGTTTCGGTCGGCCCGGCAAACGGTAACGTCGTTCCAACCTGAGATCTTCGACCAGGTGTGCGTTCCGACGCCATGCGGCTCGTCGTTGCGCCATTCGCCTTCGTAGACCTCGTTCGTGGTCGACCAGGTCATCACGCCGTACCCGTGCTTGAGGTCGGCGACCCAGTCGCCGTCATACGTGTTGCCCGACCCGTACTTCTGACGTCCTTTCCCATGGCGACGGCCATGGGCCCATTCGCCGGCATAGACGGCGTTGCCAACGGTCAATCGCCCCTTGCCATGACGGCGCCCGTCCAACCAGGTTCCTGTGTACGTCGAGGTGACCCTGTCCCCGTCGACGGCAATGTCCTGTGGCCATCAGGTGTCACACCAACCGACGTTGGCCCTTGACTCGCGAGCCCATACCGAATGGGTCTGCTTGCCATTGCCGGATCGCATGCCGCCGGCGACATCGCCAACGTATACGCTCGAGGGCCCCCATCGGTAGGTCCCTGCGCCGTCCAGGGACCCGGCCCCGATGTCACCCGTAAACGTACACCCTGGGGAGACGTCGTCCCAGGTCAGTGTGTTCGTCCCGTCGTCAGCAGGGGCGCTGTCAGCCACCGACGCCGACATCGCCGACCGTGATCGAGTTCAGCCTGAGACGGTCAGCGGTGGATGCCATTCCAACTTGACGCTGCTCTCAGCCGTTGCACCTGTCGCGTCTTGGTACGAATACGATCACGACAATCCTAAACTGCATGGGCAGGTGTAGTATATTTGTGGCAGTGACCGACCACCGTTAGACAGGAAGGACGAGACTCTGACCCCGGCCAACCCTGACGCACCGGTCAGCAATGACACGACGATGCACAGACGACGCCTGACTGACGTCGTGATGTAGTAGTAGAAGAAGTCGCAGTAGATGGCGGTTTGGATGATGCCGGTGATCCAAACGATAGGATGCCAGTAGCCAGGTTCTGTGAGCAGACGGTAGATCCAGTTCAGCAGGTACAGTGCTCGGTAGCCGCCGAGGGTGAACACGTAGTGTCCCGTCAGGTTCTCCACGAATCCGCCCGATGTCCTCGCTACCTGATGGACCATGAACAATTGCGGGACGATTGCGACTGCCTCGACCCATAACGAGAACGTGTACAGCACCTGGACCGGCGAGCAGGATTCAGCGCCGAACGACACATACGCAATAGAAACAAGCGGACCTCCTCGATTGTGAACTTCTCGTTCCAGATCATGGCGAGCAGGAAGCACGGGATCATGAGCATCTCCATGCGGACCTTGTCGAGTTCCCGGTTGTACGTCTTGGAGAATGGCGGCTTGACATACATGAGGTAGACAATGAAGATGGACGATCCAATGTACAGGACTTTCATCAGCGACAAATACGTCATGACGAGCGACGGCAACTTGAACAGCACGAACACCTTGTAGAGCATGTGGCCCAGATCGAGATACCGCGTGACGAACACGACGGCGTACAGGACCTGCGTCTTCCTCGAGATGCCCTTCGACGACCGCGTCGCAAACATCTTGACCAGCAGGATAAAGATACTGGCGAGGTGCAGGACATCGCCCAGGAACGATATCAGGTTCATGGCGGCGATCCGGCGAACGAGCGACGACGACGACGACGACCAGACCCGCGGCGCACACCCACGGAGCGCAACGCACTGTGCTGTCTGCGCACTAATTAACGACCCAGCCGCCGTCAGCGGCGCGCGGCCGCACCCGCAGGATATTCTGCGCGGCTGGACTGACTTGGGCCGGTGCAGTTCGCCGGAGACGGGCCGCGCCGCTCGTCAGGCGGTTTCGTCGCGGTGTGCCGGATTCCGCGACGCTCGTGTTGCCTGGGCTGCCGAGTACGATCCATGGCGTACAATTGGGGGGATTGATCGGCGGTCAGATTTGTACGGGTTCGCGTCGACGTACGAGGCCCGGCGCTGTCGGTCGGGTAGGCCGTACGTAATCGTGTCGCCATGCCGGGCATCGGGAAGGCCAAGGAGAGCGTGACGCTGCCCGACAACGAGGACGGCACGTACTACGACCGGCACCAGAAGTACGAGAACAACCTGCGCGCCACGCGCCGTAGCTGGACGCGTCGCTCCATGATCGACCTCAGCCTGTTGTGGCGCAAGCGCTTTCTGGCGTTCTCCCACGTCCTGAACGGCGTGGTCGCCGCTGGCATCCTAGGCTATTGCATATGGCGGTTTGTGACCGTCCCCGAGGTCGCGTCGTACGACATCACGAAACGCAGCATCATCGTCACGGGCGTTGCCATAGCCGTCGCCGTGTTCGGGTTCCTGGTCGCCCCGCGCATGAACCGCTGCACGTTCTACCTGCACGGCTGCATGGTCATCGTCACCAGCATCGTCGTCGGGTACCTGGTCGTCGTCCAGTACCTGACGCTGATGGACGCCGGCACGGCCGTATCGTCATCGTGGACGACGGCGCCGACCAGCACGAAGGTGCTGGCCCAGGAGCACTTCGGGTGCTGCGGGCTGAACGCCCTGCACGACGACCCGAACGCCGGGTGCCCCGTGCCATTGTCCAAAGCATGGCCGCCCTGCCTGGGACCGTTCGCCGACGACCTGAAGCGCCACCTCCTCATCCTAATCGTGTCGCACCTCGTCCTGATCGGCATGCAAATGACGTGCCTGGTCGCCGCCGGCGTCCTGGCGCGCGCCATGGCCAACCAGCTGGCCTCGTTCCTATCGATGGGATAACGGGCGCGCGCGACACGTCGAATATGACAATACACGGTCAAGCGGTCGGTCGGTTTAGAATTTAGATTGGGTCGGCTGCGCCGCCTTCCTGGCTTCGTTGACGCGGGCCATCATGTCCTCGTCGATGGGCGTCTCGGTGCCATCGTCTCTGTTGAACTCGGCCTCCAGCTCCTCGTCCGGCTGGACATGCGCCGACCCGGGCACGCGTTCGCCCGCTGCCTGGTCCAGGGACGTGTCAGTGAACACGTCGTCGCCGTCGTCGTCCGGACCCGCCGACAGCGTCCAGTCCTCCATCTTGTGCGCCTCAGCGCCCGGCTCCTGCTCCTGAGCGGGATCCGCCGGCGGCGACGTCGGCGGGATCATTCGTGACGCGTCCAGCTTGCTGGCAGCGTCGCCGACAGCGTTCAGCATGATGCGGTTGATACGTTGCAGCATGCAGCGCGGGTCATCCATCAGGCCAGCGGCGACGAGCGCGTTGTCAAAGACCTGCTCGACGAGGTCAGCGGCGGCCTTCTCGTTCGTGTCCCGCAGGGCGAAGATGCCGCGCATGATCGGGTGGCGGATGTTGATCTCCAGCTTCTGCTTCGCCAGCGCGTCCGTCATCGACTTGCCGCCGTCCACCATCTTCATCATGCGTCGCACGGCCGCGTTCTCGTGGTCGACAATGATGGCAGGCGAACTGACGAGGCGATCGGTGACCGCGACGCTGGTGACACGCTGCCCGAGGACGTTGTTGAAGAACGTCGGCATCGACACGCGCATCGACGCTTCGATGTTGTCGTCGGGACGGTTGTCTTCGGGCTTGCTGGCGTCCGTCTTGGGCGTGGGAGGCTCGGCGCGCGCCTGGGCGCTCTCGATGGAGACCAGACTACGACCCTGGTGGCTCTTCAGGTTCTGCATGACAAAGTCGTCCACCTCGCGGAACAGGAACAGGACTTCGGTGCCGGCGGCCTTGAACGGTTCGTAGTACGGCGACGTCTCGGCCAGCTCCCGGGACGGGATGCAGAAGTAGTAGATGGCCTTCTGGTCGGCCGGCATCCTCGCCACGTACTCGTCGAGGGATGCGTTTCCGCCGACCGACGATGAGAACCGAAGCAGGCCCGCGATGCGAGCCTTGTTCGTGTCATCCGTGCAGACGCCCTCCTTCAGGAATTGGCCATACTGAACGCCCGTCCAGTCAGGTGCGCGAAACAAGGACGCAGCAAGCGGGTGGACGCACCTCGTTGATGAAGTCGTCGAACTTCTTCGGCTCGTTCTTGGCCATGTCCTCGAGATGACGGAGAAGGCGCTTGGCGAGGACGTTGTTGATTCGGCGGACCAGCGCCGAGTTCTGCATCGACTCACGGGAGATGTTTAACGGGATGTCGGCACTGTCGACAGCACCCTTGACGAAACTGTGGTATTCGTTAGCCCCGTTCTAGGACGCCGCATCGACGAGACGAACCGAAGCCATTCCGGCAGTAGGTTCGACGAGTTCGGCTGAATCATGACCTTACGGCTGTACAGGTTCACGCCAGGCTTCTCCTTGCCCATACCTGTCGCGAAACAAACTCAGAGGACGACCCACGGAGGAACGTCGAACGACAGTACCGAATTTCTCACTATGACGCTTGGGGATGAAGAGCAGTGCGTTCAGGGAGATGGGCACGTCAGTCGCAAAGTGCAGGGTGTCCATCGGGTCCTCGTATCCCTGAGCCTCCGAGGTCAGAACAACCACTGCGGAACTGTGAATACCGAACCGACATGGGTGAGTTGCTTGAAGAACTCGGTGTACTCTTCAGGCTTGATATCCGATTTGGATCGGAGCCACAGGGCACCCAGCGACGTCTGTTTCTTGTCGTTGACGAAGATGGGGAACCCGACGTTGCTGCTGTGCTTCTCAACGATGCGCGTCAGTTCCGAATCCTTGGCGAACCGCCTACAGTCCGTTCGCAGATGCAGAACGATTTTCGTGCCGACGGGAACGCCCTCGGCCTCGCCCAGCTGATAGGATCCCATGCCGTCGGACGTCCAGTAGTAAGCCGGTGCTGAATCGCCAGCCGTGGCCGGTCGCGTGAAAACTTCAACCTGTTCAGGACATCAGTACGTTGTGTCACCATCCAGCGGTGGGTGACGGCAGCAGTGACCTTGTCGGCGACCATGAACGCGGCGTAGAATCCAACACCAAACTGTCCAATGATGGACGTTGCAGAGGTCGCCGCATCGGCATCGCCTCCCTGAAGGCGTCCCAGGAACTCTTTCGACCCGGATCGGGCGATCGTTCCCAGGTTTGCAACCAACTCCTCGCGCGTCATCCCGATACCCGTGTCGGTGACCGTCAACGTGCCTTTGACCTCATCGCCCGTGATCATGATCTCCAGCGGTCGGTCGAATTCCGATTCGCCACCCGCCGTCAGCCTTGTCAGACGAAGCTTCTCCAAGGCATCGCTCGCGTTCGATACAAGCTCACGAAGGAACACTTCCTGCGAACGCCGCGTTACGTGACGCCACGAACAGACGGGGACACATGCAAACCTTGTCAGTGTACAGCGAGTTCGCAACGATATCCAAAAGCTGCCGGGTCTCCGCTTGGAACGACAGGGTTTCCGTGGTTCCCTTCACGACGGGTTCGGGTGCCGGTGGTTCCGGCGCGGCATCAATAACTTCGCCTTCGGCGGCGGCTTTCTCAGCACCTGCGTCGGCAGTACGAGCTGATTAGGAGGAGGACTGCGAAGCACCGACGTCAGCAACGGCAGGTGCGTACCCGTCGTGGACAGCGGCCGATAGGCGACCGTCAGGGGCAGTCGCCCAGTCGGGGGGTAGGCGCGGGCAGCGACGGCCGGCAGACGACGCGCGAGTCTGGACAGGAGCTGCATCGCCACGCAGCAGCTGCAGTTTGGCAAATGACGGGAGGCCGTGCGTGGGGCGCTGCGCGCAGTCCGCCCCGCGCCGCCACTGTTGCAGTTGCAGCGTTGTGGCGGGTCACCGGACACCGCTCACCCAGCAGCGGAACATTCCGGATGCTGCAGTCGTGCCGCGTCGCCCGCACCGACGGCAAAGTGCGGCGCGCTGCAGATGCATGCGCCAGGTCAATACATACAGGGGGCGATTTGTTGCGGGAACGTTTCTGCGGTGGCAGAGTCCTGCAGCACCGGGGGGAGAGATGTATTGGGATACAGTGGATCCGTTGTTCACCATTCGGTCTCGTTGAAGTCCTTGAAGAACTTGCCGAATGGAACAACGCCGTTGGCGAAACCGTTGATGATGGGGTCGAGGACGCGGGCCATGGCGTCCACCTCGTCGATCGGGGTCGCCCAGTTGCGCTCGGCGTTGGCAACACACTTCTCGAACGGGTTCTCGTCGTTGATCCAGCCCGTGTCGACGCTGTTCATGTAGATGCGGTCGCGAGCGAAATCGATCGCGCTCGTCCTCGTCAGCATGTTCAGTGCGGCCTTCGCCATGTTCGTGTGCACATGCTCAGGCCCTGTGCACGAGCGCTTAACACCGTTGCTCCCTACGATTACAGCCGACGGAGCACCGACCTTTGAATCTGTAGAATTTCCCTTCCATGGCGGACACATTGACAATGAACTTCATGTCGTCTGGACGGTCCTTCTGCAGAAGCAACGGTTTCAAGCGCGAGTTCAGGATGAACGGGGATAGGACATTGACGGCAAACACTTCGACCAGCTGCGTCGTGCTCGTTAGAACGAGACACGCGACTCTCAACGCGAATCGACTGACCTCGACGGGACTAACCTCGTGGCATAGTAGCGTCCACGAGTTCTTCGGCCTGCATTTTACATGTCAGCATCCCAGCATGCATTACGCAGTGGACGACCAGCTGACCTCAAATCCAGCTGCTGGTTGTTGACGTCAAATTGATGTTGTGGGAAGTACTGGTCCAGTGACAGGTCATCGTCCAGTAGAGCCACCTGGGACAGTACGGCAGACATGGGAGTCGATGGACGAAATCCACCATCTTGTGGAGCGCCAGCAATGCGCAGCGTATCATCGCCTCGTACGGTTGACATTGCCGCTTCGCTGAGGAACGTCCTCGGGTCAGACTCGGTCGCCATCATATGCTGCTCGAGTCGGGTTAATAACAGTATTCCAGATACGTCAGCCACGTCCCGATGTTCCTACCCGATAGAACGCAGGAGGGCGCCTGACGGTCTGAGCAGCATTGTTAACTATACCATCAAGTCGCGAATATTCACCTTTTATCCGCTCTGTCAGGCGGATGGTGGCATTCAGATCACGAAGATCGATCCCATAGACTATATCCCGCCAGTCAGACCCGAAACAACGACATCACGTCAACACGATCTCAAGCTTACTGTGCAAACGAGACTGGTAGTCATCGAATTCAGGCAGAGAGGAGAAACGCTTGGCACAGTCCATCGGGAACCGGGTAGTTGCCAAGACAGTGGCGCCACACTCCAAAAGGCGCTTGCAACATTCGAACCCGATCTTGATACGTGCACCGGTGACCAGGAAGACTTTGCCCGACAGATCGGTCCGTGCCATCCGCTTGGACCAGTTCAGGGCCGCGCAAGAAGGACACAGCTGGTCGTAGAAGTGATGCAGGTCCACGAACCGTCGCTTGCAGATGTAGCAGCCTATGGACGATTAAAAGCGAATCGACTGATGAGCAGCGTGACCAACCGCGATGGTGAAACAACGGACGCTCTTCTTCGTCAGCAATGGTTCCGGCATCGTCGGTTTCAACCGAAACATTATTACTAGTGCCGTCTGACGCAGCACATATGAGCCGACGAGAGGCATTCTCGAGCTGGCTGAGCGCCTGGAAACGTTGCGCACGAATGCGGCGCTTGGCGCTGTACTCAACGTCCAGCTTTTTCAGTTGACGCCTGCGACACTCCAACAGGTTGCGTCGCTCATGTTCCAGCTTTCCGGCGGTGACAGCAGCGTACAGCTTGTGGATGCGGGAGCGAACCCCACGAAACCGTTTGGAACGCAGGTTAACCTGGAGCAACGCGTCCAGAGTTTCCTCAAACGCCGCGACCTGCTCGTCTGTGATCTGCGCGGAGGCGGCACAGTCGGCGTCATCCTCCAGATCGCTGCACGCGTGCACTTCCGGCACGGATTCCTGGACGCGTTGCAGAAGGCGATCTAACGCGGCGTCACCCGGAGAAGCCGCCATGGAATTCCGGTGGCCCGGCAGCGCGTGTGTTTGCTGCGGACACCGTGCGGCGTGCGGACTCCGCGTCGCTCCGTGATTTCGCCCAAACGCAACAGACCCCGTTTTTCTTTACACCTGAGAAGCTTGTTATGGCTTCTACGATCTCGGATGGCAATACCAGCGACGGTCACTTGGTACCCGGATTATGGCAAACCTTCTCGGCGATACGTACGCTTCCCGATTCAACCATATGGCTTGGCCACTGCTGCATCGCGGGGCATGTTTCTGGACAAGCCCAATGATTAGTCTTTCGGTCCCGCATCAAGAAACGTAATCTTCATCTGAAGGCACTGGATAGGTGACGCGCGCCCTACCTCTGTGGAACAAGCTTCCCTGGGACGATGTTATTGCGTTTGCCTGGACGATGTTGACGACTTTGACATCGTAGTACGTTATCCTTTGGCACCGCTAAGGCTCCCGAAGACGGTCAATTCTGTATACTACAGTTACCGTTGGGTGGGGTGGGGGAGAAGAGGTTCTAGTGCTTGCATGGCGAGCCTTGGCTAATAAGGACCCGATGCAGTGTGGCCGTAGTAGCGCTGACAACGACGTCAGGTGGATCCAATCATGACTGATAACGTTTCGTTCTGGGTCATCGTCGTTGACTTTCATTATGCATCTGGCACCAAACTCGGTACGACGTGAAGCCGTATCAAGTTCATTCCACAGCCAGTCCGGTATGTCAGCATCGATCGCAATCTCGACCTATGCATTTAAAAGGATCAGTATCCTGGTCCGATATATTGTCGTGCAATAAACCGACACGGGACACTTCGTCGTCTACGACAGCACGTGCTGTCCCGCCATCATGTCTCGCGTCGCGAGGGCAGTCAGCCCAAATCAGCAACTGTCTGTGATGGACCGGAACCCGGCCTTGTCGATAATATCGGCGTCAGGAGTCAGCCGTCTGCATGAGGATGTAGAACACGCGGGCGGCTACATACTATAGATGAACGGAATAACGAATTGTATTCATGGATGAATGTTTTTCCAAAACTGACCAGGCACCGCCGTCATATGGTCGCCAACCTTGACGGTCACCTGATCTACACGATCACGGCGTCGCGGAGGCGTCTCTGCCTCTTGTTCGGTTGCGAGCTGGGGAGCGACTGCGCGTCGCTACCTCGATCACGACTCATCATCGGCGTCACGATAGCGCTCCCGTACGAATTCCTCATCTCTTCGAGCTGCTGTGGACTCAACCTAGGCAGAGGAGGCACTGTGGAAGGCGTATGTGTGGCCGTCTCGTCGCCAGCGGCATCGATGCTCTGGTCGCCATCAACGTCGGTGCTCTCGTCGACATCGGCATTGTCGCTCTGGTCGACATCATCATCGGCGCCGCTCTCGCCGGCATTACCGTCAGAGTTGGGGTCTGGGTTCCGTGCAGGTGACGCTTCGTTGCGGTCGCCGCCAGCGCACGCGTTCATCCCTTGACGAAACTTCCGCATCTCGGCAACGTGCAGTATTACTGCCTTGCAGCGATCAGCACGCGTTAGTTTCAACCCCGCCTTAATTTCCTGGATCATTTCCGAGGCATCGTCCGGGTCGCTAATCGGCGTGATAAGGTTGTCGTGGAAAACCTCACAGAAGCCCTCGATATCCATCCCTTCCAGGACCTTGTCATTTGCCGAACGCTGGACTTGACACGCCACTTGGAGCCGAACCTCTTTCCTAATATTCGTGAGCAATGCGCGAAACAAGTCCAAGTCCCGTTTGGCGACAGCCGATTCCAGGGCCCGGATCACCCCGCCTGTGGAGACTCGGTCATGCTTCAGGATCCCGATGAGGACGGCGTGATCAGGCCTTTTCATATTGTCGAGGAAGTCTTCGTCACCCCAAACGTCCGTCGGGGCCACGTTATCGACGATCGCACTCCAGATGACGCCACCCGCCTGGAATGCGAGATCCATGATGATGCCGTTAGGAGATACGCCGCGTTGGAGCGCGGAAGCGACCAGGCCCACATCGCTTTTCCGTACCGCCATCAGCAGCAACTCTTCGGTACCCCTTGCACCTGCCCGCAGGAGCGTGTCGGCAGCCCTCATCGAATGGGACTTCTCAGCGACCAGCAAGGGCAACCCGTGACGTATGTTTGGGTCGATACCATTGTCGAGCAGGTATTGGACAATATCGTGGCGGTCGGAGGCAGCGGCGGCAATGAGCGGCTCGTAGTTCTTGGCGTCAATCGGCGAACGAACACTTTCGATGAGGTATCTGACGAGGTCGAGGGACGGCGTGCTTGCGGCTCGGACCAGGCATTCATGGCCTCGAGCTGACACGTCCGCGTTGTGCCGAACAAGCAGCTTGACGACATCGACGTTGCCTGCGGTGCACGCAATCATCAACGCCTCGTTGTCCTGGGCGCCGACAGGGGCGCCCAACTCCAGCAGGCTAGCAATCGCTATTGTATCGCCGTGGATGACCGCCTGGAACAACGAGCCGGCCAACGCGTCGCCAAAGTCATCGCATGCACAGAACCCGAACGACAGGGCGAACACAAGCAGCAGTCGCAGGCACAGCATGGTTTCAACAGAATGCGGCGGCGGTGGTGGCGGCGGGCCACGGCCCAACTGCGCACTGAATCCAGAAATAGAAAACGCCGCCACCGTTGACCGGACTGCGGTCTGCCCAACGAGACATCGCTTGTTGCGCGAGTGCCCACCATCCGCCCCATGTGTCCGAAAGGACCGGCGTTACGGCCCTGAGCTCACGTCGGGCTTGGTGTAGAGGAAGCGCAACGGCGCCCATTGTCCGATGGGCAATGAGGGTTTTCGTCTGGACATGAAGCATCAGAAGTAGCGCTTGCTGGCGCTTGACCGCGGGCATCGAAGCTCGAGTACGACCAGGTCGATGGCGACAATTGTTGAAAAAGCGCGTAAACGGTGCCCTTAACTATGAAGAGCCACAGCATGGGCGCCATGACCGCGGCCGATGAGGAGATCAAGAGGCACTGCGCGCGATCGACCTGCTCCAGCTGGTCGTTTCGAGCCCATACCTTTTTCCGCTCGTTATGCTGTCATGCGCGCTATCGTGTTTACTAGATTATATGGTGGCTCAATAAGGTACTCTGTAAAGTCAGTCAGCAACGCCTATGTCAACTGCAGCGCCGATCGATTCACGAACACGGTGGCGGGTCGAAGCTTAGGTTTGACGTCGACTGTCGTCGCCTTCGTTAATGCGGTTTGCTCATAGAGCGCTCTGGGTATCCACCTGAAATACATAATCAGCCGTATCATTGCACCCAGGTTTCCTCCACAATGGTACGCTGTCGAGCAAGTGCAAACCACTGCGAGGTTGATTGTTACGTCGATGACTCCCATCAGGTTCTCAATTGCCATGTGCAATGTGTCAAAGGATCCGAACACGATATCGTTGATGAGGAGGTACATCATGGTGCTAGTCGTAGCCATGAGTGCAATTGTGGAAAATGTCAGGTTTCGATGTGCGATTGTTTCCAGCCTTTCATTGCGGGCCTGCCCTGCCCCGGATGACTCGTCTGATTTCGCCATGCGAGCCTGGTGCTCGCGTAGAGATGTCGTAAATTTGTAGATCAGTAGCACAGAGAACGTAAACGCGGCCAGAACGAACATGATGACTACGTAGACAGGGTAGTAAGGCACGCACACGCCATAGTGTTCGTCGACGTGGCCTCTCGAAACAGCGGCTGTGAAGACAGCGAACGGGACGACGCTGATGATCCCGCTTTGGATCACTCTCATTAGCAGTGTCGACCTGGCGTGCTCATCGACAAGCAGCGCACGGCAATATAAGAATTGCAGGACCGAGCCGATGGTAGCACAGTCTACACATATGTATCATCCCCATCCAGTCAGATTAGCTCGATGAAGTTCAGTACCTGGCACGACTTACAGAAGAAGCTGAGGAGCCCACCGGCGACAACGTCGCACAGGTGCGCTTGCGACGACGCCCACGGGTACAACCATTGGACAGCGACGCAAATCGCGGCGATACATGCAGAGCTCGAGGTGCTCAGAATCGACCCCGTCATTAAAGTGATCTTGCCCCCTTGGATAATGGTCGCTGTGGCACATACGGCGACCAGAAACGACGATATTGCCAGGAGACTGCCACCAATGCCAATGGCAAGTGCCAGCCCCTGCACAGCGTCCGCCATCGCCTCCAGGCGCCTTACTGGGGAGTACAATATGGATTTCATGGTACCTCGTGACGACCCATTATGTCGTATATAGCACACGAAGCGCTACCGGAAGAACAGGGCACAGGCACACACGCAACGAAGGTCATTTATATAGGTTGGCGAGGGATCTTTGCATCATCGGATCAGCACAGCAATATTGGATTCAGAGGGAGGATTGGTGGGGTTTCTCGTGGGTGTCGGCCGTCGTTAGTTTGTGAGTGCGCGTCATGCTCACCGTTTTCAACGCTTGCGGTATCCACCTGACGCGCAGCTTGTTAGTAATCAGCCATTCGTAATTCCTTACGGGGCGATTAGTACGCGGTCGAGCAAGTGCAAATAACTGTGATGTTGATGGCCACGTCGATACTGCCGACCAGGTTCTCAATGGCCATGTGCAGTGGATCGTAGGGCGGGAACAGGATGTCGTTGACCAGAAGGCAGACCATGGTGCTGGTTGTGCCTCCGAGCGCGATCGACGAAAAGAATAGATTCCGGCGGGCGATCTGTGCTAGCTTGTCGTTGCGAGCGTGGGTGCCTGCGCCCTTCTCACTTGGAGACGTCATGCGTGCCTGATGCTCTCTCAGAGACATTGTGAACTTGTAGATCAGAAGGACGGAAAACGTGGCTGTGGCCACGACCATCAAGACGGCCATATATACCGGCTCGTACAGGACACACATGCCATATGTCTCGTCGACACCACCACTTGACAGAGCGCTCATAACGATGGCGAACGGGATCACGCCGATGATTCCAATCTGGATGAGCTTCATCAGCGGGGTCGACCCCGCCGTCTCGTCCACCAGCAACGCACGACAATACAGGAATTGCAGGACGGATCCAACCGTGAGGCAATCTACATGGCCGACAGTATGTCAGTTAGAGCGCGCGCGTCAGCCAGCTATGGATGATGCGTCCTACAGGAGAATGTGACCATCCAGCCGGCAACAATGTTGCACGCCAACGCTTGCGACGCTGACCACGGGTAAAGCCACATGAACGCGACAGAGGTCCCAGCGATGGTGGCGCTGACCGCAGCGCTTAGGATGGACCCCAACATAAGGGAGGCTTTCCCATCCCGAATCATGGTGGTTGCAGTACATACGGCGACAAGAAACGTGCACACCGCCAACGTGGCGCAAGCTATGCCTGTTGCATGCGCCACCCACTCCACCGTCGACATCGTCCCGGAATATGGGCTTGACTACTTATGAATCAGTTGTACAATTTACGATCCGATCCGGTACTATAATATCGAGGGCCTGGGAGTATGGCGTGCGTATCCGAGTTGAAATATCGACCATGGATATCGGGCGTACATCTGATCAAGGGGCGAAAGCAGGAAGCACATGATCGATCGGGCAACGTTCACGTCGGCGCACGGAACCGTCTCCAGGAGCACTCAAATCGAACCGGCACCGGATTATGGCACGAACGCGGATGATGCCACCTTTATACACGGCTGGAAACAATTGTACTATGCAACTACGTGGTTAATGACTAGAGCGCGGCCTATCGACATCATGGCAGTGATATTCGAACCAACCCGCTCACCCGCCCGACCCCGACTAGGGTAACGGGTCAAGAGAGACGCCAGGGTATGAGGTGGTAGGCGCAAGACATTACAACACGGTGCGTACATACGGGCGGATGCCGCCCTACGACTCGCATCAGCTTTAAATGAGTGTATACCCCCGATTGTACTTTCGTCTCAGTGAGGCCGTGAGACGCTGCGACCTGGTGGGATTCTCGACCGTGCAACTCACGACCCTGTTTCAAACGAACCAGATTGAACGAATCAAGGCAGAGCGAAGTTCGGTATCGTCGTACGTGAAGGCGTCCCGGTGACCATGGTAATGCCCGGGTCCAACAGCACAGTACGACGCAGGCACGCAGCGGAGCGACCGGTGACCAGTCACAAGCCGGCGTTCGCGTCCCAATGGTTCTCAGTGATGTGACGAACGTTGTCGACGACCACTTCCTCCTGCGCCGCCTGGCGCGAAGGTTATCTTCGCAGCTCGCTGATTGTCGTCTGCAAGCCGAGATCGACAACCTGCGCGAGCGTCTCGCTCGTCAAGTACGTCAGGGCAGCGTACGAAATCGCCCCGGCGTCTTCTGAACGGTCGATCGGTGGACAGAGGGCGGACCACGAGCTAGACATCCGGCGACTTCACGTCGAGCACGGTCGCGTCCTGGCTCGCAAGGTATGCGCCACTAAGACCCGTGTCGCTATGCTCCAACGCCAATGTATGCACACGGCGAGATCGTTGAACCCTGGCCTGGTTTCGTTACGGACCTGACAGATCAACGACAAGCCGAGCATGCACGCGCGGTGAATCGGTCGCATTTGAAACGCGACGAACGGCAGCACAGGCACCGATCGACTATGATATGCAAGAAGGTCCAGGAGAGTCAACATCGGTAGGGGAAAGTCGGACGAATCGATGAACGCCTGGTCTAATTCGCATTACACCAGATCGCTGGAGCTACTACGAAACCAGCTGGAGACGTCCATCGATATGCAGAGCGATGCGTACAACGTTGTGAAAGCGTTAGCATTAGACGTGCGCTGGAGCCTTGTCTGCGTCCCCCAACCTTACACACGTCGCAGGCGCTTGAACGATGCTGCCGCTGTTGTCGCCAAGCAGGAAATTACGATCCTGGTGTTGCAGAAGGAACGAATCGACGTGGAAACGGCAATTGCTAAAGCGGCCGGTGAACGTCAAGCAGTGCGTGATGAGATCGGTCAGCTGGCAGCGGGGCCTGCATACTGGACATATTCACTCACACGGCATCCAGGATCGCCCGACGACGTGAGAAGCAGACTTCACGCTGTGAAGAAGGCCGTCTCGTCAAGAGAGTCTGATATCGTCCACACCATCCGATGTCGACGGGTACTGTACCACGGCCTCGACGCGATGGTCAGAGAGCGCGATCAGCTTCACGACCGCCTCCGCAACGTCATCGACCTGGTCCAGCAGTGGCGTCTGGCGAAAGAGGTCCATGTCGACAGTGATGTTGAGACCCTGCGGCAAACAGCGACGTCGGCGGAAACGACTTGATAGGATAAACCTCGATCATCCTGAAACGGTATATGTACGAGAGCAAGATCAGTTACGTCGAGACGGCCAGAACGATAGCCAGGGTGACACAATCGCCAACCAGGATGTAGGTCGAGAGACAACCTCGATCAGTTCCCCTCGAGCAGCTGCGATCGCCAGCCTTCGGGATCCGCCTGGTCTGTTCGGCGAAGCATTTCTATCGGTGTCGCGAGCTGATGACCGCGCGCCCACGTCGCCAGGTAACAGGCAATGAACGCGTCCGGCGCGGTGGGATCACTCGTGCGCACCAGTGGTTGACGTCATTGACTTGTCCCGTCATTGTCCCAGGCAAGCCGTCTTTGCGATCGGCGCAGACCTGCCGCCGAAATCAGATGGCCGGCCCCAGCTCACCACAGGAGCTGGGTACACGCACCGGCGCATCGTCACATTGTTGGTCACCAGAGAGACAGCTCTGCGTGCCAATGGCTGACCGTAACTTGCGCCGACGTTGTCCCAGGCAAGCCTGTTTGCTATCAACTTGTATTTATGATTGCATTGATGCTGACGTTACCGGTCGGGCCGGATATCGAACAGGGTCAGTAATCGTTTCGCGTGCGGGCGAAGACTTGCCCTGACGATGGACATGAAACTTTGCAGATAGAGATGTGGGCGGGTCGCTAGAAGATCCACGACGGACCCGTCGTGTTCAGCGGCCATCGTGCTTAACATAATGTGAATGCTGCACATGATGAGGACAGCTCGAATGAGGTACGCGGCCCAGCAAGGCAAGGCAGATGTTGAACAGTCTTACAGATGCGCGGTTCTGCAGGGATGCAGACTGTACGATAGGCGGTGCCGCCATGGGTGCTCGCACTGTCCAGCGTCGGCACATACTCGCTCGGCAACCCAATCGGCATCCCATGACAGATTCATGTACAGGACCGGCACGCCATACGTTTCGTCCCAGGCGACATCGACCGGCACCTGACCCCATCCCATTCATGATCAGACAGCGGGTCGACAGCGTATCCGCCGCCCCGTCCACCCTACGTCCTCATCGCCATCGGGCCCCGGCAGCCGGACTCGAGCGCTCAGCACCAACCGCCGCTGATCGCAGTCCGCCTCCCAGTCGGGCTTGATGTTGGCGACGGCGCGCGCGGACGCTGCGAACACTTCCGCCGTCACACGACCACACGCGTAACCGCCGGCCATTGTCTGCGCGCGCTCACTGTCACGGCCCACGGGTGACCCGTCCGGAACTTGCAGTTGCTGAGCAGCCAACTCCGGGCGGCATTCCACCTGCTGCTGCGGACAGCTGCAGCCCCCGGGGCCCGGGGCCGGGACCGCTTCGGGCCACCTGGACCGGACCGCACGATGCGCCTGGACGACTTCGATGATGACGTCCTGGGTATCGTCGCCTCGTATGCGACGGATGACGCCGACAGCGTCGTCGTTTACAATGTCTGCCGGCGTCTGCGACGCGCCATTGTCGGGTGTCTGGTGCGCTGCGGGCCGTCCGCCCTGATTTCGGCCTGCCGGGTCGGGCATGTCGGTTTGGTGCGAGACGTGCTGGCCGATCGGCAGCGACTGGATCCCGGCGCCCATGGCAATGCCGCTATACGGTGGGCGGCCAGTAAAGGGCATGTGCAGGTCGTGCGCATGCTGCTTGAAGACGGACGTGTTGACCCGTCCGCCAACGACGGCGATGCGATTCAGTGTGCGGCCATTGAAGGTCATGCCGATGTCGTCGCGGTCCTGCTGGCCGACCCACGTGTCGACCCGACTGCGCATGACCATGCAACGATCCGGTGGGCGGTGCGTTGGGGCCGCGAAGACGTCGTGCGCTGCCTGCTGAAGGACGGTCGGGCGGACCCGGGAGCGCATGGCAATTTCGCGATCCAGGACGCGGCTTCCGAGGGATTTGACGGCGTCGTCCAGGAGCTGATTCGCGATGCACGCGTCGACCCGGGCGCTAACAACAGTTTCGCGCTGAGGGGGGCATCCGCCAACGGCCATGTTCGGGTCGTGCAGGTCCTGCTGAAGGACGCTCGTGCCGACTCGAGCTCCGACGACAACTATGCATTAAGGTGGGCGGCCTGCAATGGGCATGCGGACGTCGTACAGGTGCTGCTAGGTGATCCACGCGTCGACCCGGGCGCCGACCACAGCTGGGCCATGCGTCACGCGGCATGTAATGGACACGTCCAGGTCGTGCATTTGCTGCTGGAAGACGGGCGGTCGGATCCAGGCGCCGACGATAACTTCGCCATACGGGAGGCATCCAGATGGGGGTTCACCGCAGTTGTCGACCTGTTACGTGCTGATGGGCGTGTCGACCCCAACGCAGTACGCGTACCATGGCTTACCCACACTCGGCAGCGCTGACCTACATTCCATATTAGGTGGCGAAAGGTACCCCGGGTTCACATTAACGTAACCGGTTATCGGCACGTTCGGGTTCCGGATTGCTGTTGGAGCGTGTGGCGCTACTCCCGACGCAGAGACGTTCGTGTGGTCAGTGGGCCCAGAAACCTCGCTGCCAGCAATGTCGTGCATGGCTTGCGCCGCCTGGAAGGTTTTCATCAATCGTCGACGACGCTCTCTCGTTGACCAGCAACGCTCGACAGTACAGGACTTGCAGAACGGACCCGATGGCCATGGCATCTGCGTTCGTGAGTCTGGCGCAATCCGTATACCGAGACACATAGATTGCAGAAGAAATACTTTGCAGATCACTGTTTACAATGGCAGCCAAGTGAAGCCCGGCGAATGCGACAAAGCTGCCAGCCTAACAGGAACACAACGTAGCGTTCAGGATGGATGCAACAAATGAAAAGGTTGAAATGATTCCTCTTGGACCATGTTCATTGCAGTATTTACACATAGCGGCAAGGAAAGTTGCTATGACCATAGAACTGGTTGAGATCCCATCGACAAGGACCCCCAATCCCACAGCCGAAGTACTCGGCTTCGCCCGCTAGGTGAGCGACAACTGAGGCAGGGTACTCGTGCATTTGCTACCGATCCGCAGCGATTAGGGACTCACATGCACTGACCGTACCATCATAATTGACGGTTCTTCCGATCCGACGAGCCCCTTGTGGAGTAATAAGTCCTGTTGTACGAGCAATCGTCCCGTACCGGAAATGCAGCGCCACAAGACCAGCATAGCCCACACCATTGGAGTTACAGTCGACGCACGGCAGGTACTTCCTGATCTGTAGACGTCACAGTACCGTTGTCCTCCGGAGATCCTGGCGCTGAAGTTGATGACGTGGCGCTTCATTGCAGGGACAGATGTGCGAACCTTCCTCGCTGCATTGGAGGTTCACAACAATACATAGCGGCAGGATGTGAACGACCAGCCCTTTTGAATCCAATTTTCGCTGGTGACGAGGCAACGCACACCGAAAGGTTTACGTGGTTCTTCCGCCAGCCACAGTAGGCGACGATATGTACAACGTCCCGCCCAGAGGATTCCGGGTCGGCCTCTGTTGTTCTACCCCAGCATGCGGTTGTTGATTGCCAGAATCCAGCCCGACAGCCGCTCCATAGCCCTTGCTCGTGCCAACAGATATGATATCATTATTATGAATGATATTCTTTCCCTGATTCTTCAGACGTCGATGGTTGGAACGTTTCGGGTCGTTGTGTCAATGCTTCCACAGACTTTGCTTCGGCGCCGGCTTGTTACGTCGACGCCTGGCAGGCCGTCAGTCACCTAGGCATGGCGCCTGTTATTTGGTCACCAAGTGGTTTGACGATTAGAAGATGAGTAATCCGGTTAATGGTACTGCCGCCCGTAGTTGAGGCGCCATTGCCCGGCACCGTTTTGGTAGTCGGCACCTGCTTTAGCATTGTAATGATCTTCGCCTTGAGTGATGATGGAATCCACCTGGCGCATCGGATGACGGTTCAGACTCATTAGAATACCCCCAGCTCGTGCGTGAAACGTACACATTCGAGCAGGTGCAGATTACTATGCAGTTGATGGACACGTCGACAACGCCAATTAAGTTTTCGATCGCCATGTGCAGTGGATCGTACGGTGGGAACACGATGTCGTTGATGAGTAGGCAAACCATAGTGCTGGTGGTGAACCCGAGGGCAATGGACGAGAAGAATAAGTTCCGACGCGCGACCTGCTCCAGCCTGTCGTTGCGCGCGTTGGCGTCCGCGCTACGTCGGTCGCTCTGAGATGCCATACGGGCTTGGTGCTCGCGTAGCGACGTTGCAAACTTGTAGATCAGTAGGAAAGAGAACGTGGCGCTGGCCAGGACAATCAAGGCAGCCACGTACACAGGATTACGTGGCACACACATGCGGTATGTCTCGTTAACTTGACCTGTTGACGTGACGCCAGCAAAGACAGCGAACGGGACCACACCCAATATCCCGAACTGGATCATTTTCATCAACTTCGTAGAAGCCGCTTTCTCGTCGACCAGCAACGCACGGCAGTACAGGAATTGCAGAACAGATCCGACAGCCATGGTATCTATCAGGCCCAATTGATCCACTTTGTTATCTGCGGGCGTTCGGAGGAATAGGAGCCAGGCTTACAAGAGAAGGACAGGATTCCTCCAGCGACGGCGTTGCATAGTTCTGCTTGCGAAGACGACCACGAATAGAGCCACCACATAACCGCAACGCAGGTCGCACCTATGCTGCTGCAGAATGTCGCGCCGAAGATGGACGCCAGCATGAGTGTGATCTTTCTCTCCTGGATCATGGTGACTACCGTACACAAGGAGGTCAAGAATGCACATGTCGCCAGAGCGGTACCACCAATGCCGGCCGCAGATGCCACCCATTCGACAGCCGTCATGTCCGCCATCTCGCTCACTAGGTTCACCCTGCTTGTACACTTAGCGTTAATGGGTTCTCTGGGGCGATCCAGTTAGTCCACTCGTTAGTATTGGTGATAACCATGCCACTTTAACGATCGAACCACTAGATGTGCTGGCGCATATGAAATATACGATCAGTCTCGTACTCTGCATACTGATCTGGTCAGTACCTTAACCCCGCCATGTGGGAGAGGTTTACTGAAGCCCATAAACGAGTAGTTCGCAGCCGCTGTTTACCTGAGCCCTCCTGCGTGTATCACAGTCGTCCCTGCATGTAACTAGCAACAAGCCGGATCGGAATTCGGTGCCGTAGCGCGCTACTAGGTGACCGAGTAGGGGGCCTCCGTCCCCCTACCCAATCACCCTTCGGTGCCGGTTCCGAAGATCGTGGGAAAGTTCGCAGAACGGTAGGTTACCCCGAGCTACGGTAACATGCGGATCTAATTTATTGAAGATCAAGCGCATCATCACCATTAATCAGAGCCAGAGAACGCCAGTTAGTGGTAGCTTGCACCTGCCTGCCATACCGGGTTAATCCCTTATGCACCGTGCATTGCACACGATGTCCGAGCCGAACAGGTATCACTGACAGTAATGGATCTCTCCGTAGCGTCGTTGCAATTGGCATCCTAGCTGGTCGTCCTCTCTGCGGCGGGCAGGCGTGATGCCAGGTTGAAACGACCGGTGACTGGGGTGCGGTGCTTTTGTCGCTGACCGGATGTACCTCTATGAGGGGTGATAGACCCGCTGACAACCGCGAGCACGTACGCGAAGCAGTCCTTCGTCTAAAGCAAGCACGATCGTCACTGTCCGGTGCTGAACGCATCATTCTCAGCGTCGGACAGTTCTTCGGTAACGATCTGCATGTTGCGGATCCCCGAAGCGCCCGGTATGCTCGGCAGGTCTTATCCTGTATGCCACGAACCCAATCGACCTAACTTCGAGGCCGTGTTCCGCGATTTTGAGCAACGACTCATCACTGGCACGGTGTCTCTCATGGTGTCACTTGCCAGTGCGTACTACTGGATCCACCTGCTCGCTGATCAGAACGGCAACAACACAACAGTGCGCCAACGAGAGACATCAAGGATGTCCGCAGCGAATCTATCAAGATGTCGCGTCGCAGCTGACATCCACAATCCGTTCCTGGGCCCCAGACAACGACCAGGTCAAGGTGCTCCAATCCATGCTCCAAACCAATCGTCTACCCAACGTATTCGGTATGCGCGACGCGGGTCGATTGCGTTGCCCGATACAGGGAGAATTGCACAATTTGCAACAGTTGTGGATGCAATTTTCTGTGGAGCATGCGCATGCCGCCGGCACGTTGATTTAATGGCGTCGACGACCTGCGCGTGCCGAAATGTTTACGTGGTTATTTCGCCAGAGTCAGTAGTCGTTGATATGTAGGAAGCATTGCTCAGCGGATTCCGGACCGGACTCTATTGCTCAACCCCAGCATGTTGCTGGTCGCCAGAATTCAGACGGACAGCCGCTTCAGAACCATTGACGGCGCCAAAAGAAACGGCAGCATGATTATGAATGACATTCTTTCATTGCTTCGTCAGTCGTCGACGATCGGAAACGTTACGGGTCCTTGTGTCGATATTTCTCGCACAGACTTTGTTTCGGCGCCGACGTGTTACGTCGACGCCTGGCAGGCCGTCAGTCACCTAGGCATGGTGCCTGTTATTTGGTCATCAAGTGGTTTGACGATTTGAAGATGAGTAATCCGGTTAAGGGTACTGCCGCCGGTTGTTGAGGCATTGCCTGGCACCGTTTTGCTACTCGGCACCTGCTTTCGCATTGTAGTGATCTTCGCCTTGAGTGCTGATGGAATCCATCTGGCGCATCGGATGGTGGTTCAGATTCATTTGAATACCCAGGTCATGCGTGGCACTTACACATTCGAGCAGGTGCAGATTACAATGCAGTTGATGGACAGGTCGACAATGCCAATGAAATTTTCGATCGCCATGTGCAGTGGGTCGAACGGTGGGAACACAATGCTGTTGATGAGAAGGCAAACCATAGTGCTGGTGGTGAACCCGAGGGCAATGGACGAGAAGACCAAGTTCCGACGCGCGATCTGCTCCAGCCTGTCGTTGCGAGCATGGACGCCCGCGCCACTCTCTGGCGATGCCATACGGGCTTGGTGTTCGCGTAGTGACGTTGTAAACTTGTAGATCAGTAGGACAGAGAACGTGGCGCTGGCCAGGACAATCAAGGCCGCCACGTACACAGGATTACTTGGCACACATATGCGGTACGTATCGTTAACTTGACCGTTTGACGTAACACCATTGAAGATAGCGAACGGGAACACACCCAATATCGCGAGCTGGACCAGTTTCATAAACTTCGTGGAAGCCGCTTTCTCGTCGACCAGCAACGCACGGCAGTACAGGAATTGCAGAACAGATCCGACCGCCATGGTATCTACAATTGGTCCACCTTGTTAGCTGTGAGCGTTCGCAGGAACAGGAGCCATGCTTACAAAAGAAGGAAAGGATTCCTCCAGCGAGGACGTTGCACATGTCCGTTTGCGAAGGCGACCACGAATAGAGTCGCCACATAACCCCTACGCAGACCCCACATATGCTGCTGCAGAATGTCGCACTGAAGATGGATGCCAGCATGAGTGTGATCTTTCTCTCCTGGATCATGGAGGCTATCGTGCACAAGGCGACCAAGAATGCACATGTCGCCAGAGCGGTACCACCAATGCCGGCCGCAGATGCCATCCATTCGACAGCCGTCATGCCCGCCATCTTCTCGCTCACTAGGTTCTCACTGCCTGTACCCTCAACGTTAATGGGTTCCCTGTGGACGATCCAGTTAGTCCACTCGTTAGTATTGGTGATAACCATCCACTTTAACGATCGAACCACTAGAATGATGTGCATATGAAATATACGATCAGTCTCGTACTCTGCATACTGATCTGGTCAGTACCTTTACCCCGCCATGTGGGAGAGGTTTACTGAAACCCGTAAACGAGTAGCTCGCAGCCGCTGTTTACCTGAGCCTCCTGCGTGTACCACAGTCGTCCCTGCATGTAACCAGCAACAAGTCGGATCGGAATTCGGTGCCGTAGCGCGCTATTCCTGTCTCCTGGACGGTGGCGTACGGAGCAGCGGCGTTTTTCACTGGCAGCAATGCACCTCTTGCGTAGCGTCGTTGCAATTGGTATCCTGGTCGTCCTCTCTGCGGCGGTCAGGCGCGACGCCAGGTTGAAACGACCGGTGACTGGGACTTTCGTCGCTGACCGGATGTACGTCTAGGAGGGGTGATGGACCCGCCGACAACCGGGAGCACATACGCGAAGCAGTCTTTCGTCTGGAGCAAGCTCGATCGTCACTGTCCGGTGCTGAACGCATCATCCTCAGCGTCGGGCAGTCCTTCGGTAACGATCTGTTACGGATTCCCGAAGCGCCCGATTTACTCGGTGTATGCCACCAACCCAATCGACCTAACTTCGAGGCCGTGTTCCGCGATTTCGAGCAACGGCTCATCACTGGCACGGTGTCTCTCATGGAGTCGATTGCCAGTACATACTACTGGATCCACCTGCTCGCCGATCAGAACGCCAACAACACACAGTGCGCCGACGAGAGACCCCAACGACGTCAGCAGCGAATCTATCAAGATGTCGTGTCGCAGCTGACATCCACAATCCGTTCCTGGGCTCCAGACAACGACCAGGTCAAGGTGCTCCAGTCCATGCTCCAAAGCAATCGTATACCCAACGTATTCGCTATGCGCGACGCGAATTACGTTGTCCTGCCCGTGCAACACTTCTGGAACGTCACGCGTGTGCAGATCGACGACCTGTTAGACGCGGTATCCGAGACACGGAGGCAAATCGCGGCATCCAGAGTTCTGCTGAAACACTTGAGTTCCGACCTTATCGTTCTACACGAAGTGTACAAAAGCACTTTGGACCTGTCCCTGCAAAGCTACAACCTAACCTGGACCGTTCTGATGGAAGCAACGTGCTTGTGGCCGGATTCGGTGAACAAGACAGTTGTTCATGGTGTACTGACCGACCTTGGTGCCAATATAGATCGATGGCGACTGCAGCGTGATCAGGTCGCATACATGGCCACCTTGTACGCGGACGCCTTCCTAGATCTGGACAACGCGCGCGACCATGTCGAAGAGTGCCGGTATTTGGCAAACCTGGATTCGCTTCTCGCAGATGAACCGGTGAAATCTGGCAAGCGCCCTTCCAGGAAGAAGCAACTGAAACGGCAGCGATCTGTGCCACAACTGCCGGCTCCTCGAGACAGTGAGCCCGCCCCGGCTGGCAGTCAGCTGGCTCTGACGAGGTCGTTTAATCCTGGAGAGCACGATGTTCCTTTGACAGCAACCGTACAGCCGACTGTAGACGAAGCTCCTGTTAGGCAGGAGAGCAAGTCGGATGATGAAACTTTGGACGCTGAGACGAATCGATGCTCATCTCCGCCATTGGTCATGAACAACGCGCCCGGTGATGATACTCTCCAAGACCCAGCTGTCACGTGCACCGATGAGGTCTTCACCAAGGACAACCATGCTTCCGGCGCGCTCACGGTGGCCCACGAGCAACATTCGCCAGCGATATCGGCCAACAGCGATAACGACGATGAGCGTGATCCCACGAGTGTACCGCAAGACTCTGGCCCTAACCGTCAATCAGAAGGCTTGCCGCCGGGTATTGGTGAGTTTCTGGAGCCGCCTGCAATGGGCGGCAGGTATCTCGAGAACGACGTAGCTAGTTTCGTGGCCTGGGTCGAGACTATGCGACACAATGACGATCCCTTTCGGTACATTGTTCGGCAACAAATCGAACGAATTGCTGCGACCATGTTCCCCGGTTCCGTCGTGGTACCGGCGCTATCTCCAGCCGATGACTTGTACATGCACTCGCCATTCAGTGGCCTGGATCTCACTGTCAGCAATTCTGCCCTTCCAGGTGGAAGCCAACAGCATCTCCATCAGTTTCGTGACGCGGTACTGCATTTGCCGAACATGTTTGTCTCGGCGACGTACGCTTCACTGCCGGTCCCAAAGCTAATCATCAGCTTAAGGGACAGTCCGTTGATCGTGACGTTATTCTGGAACGTGGTCATGCGGAACGATTTTGCATCGGAGGTCGCCGTGAAGTATCCCATGGTGAAACCGGTTCTGTTCTACGTCTGGTACTTCCTCGTCCGTCACGGTCTACATGGTACTGCCGGGGGTGGTATCGACTGGCAACTCCTCCAGGTCATGGTCGTCTCCCACATCCAGGTGCCGGCGTTCCATGTTTCGTATCGTTCGTCAGCGCTGTAACTGTCCACCGTACAGGTGAACACTGACGACTGCCGGGCGCCGTTCCAGGGCCGCTGCCTGCGCTCGTTCTTCACGTACTACGGCACACGTTTCAATTATAATCGGGATTGCATCTCGGTGATCGGCAACGGCCGAGTGTTTCCAAAGGTAGAGTGCAGACTGACGTAGTCATTCCAGCCGAAAGTGATGTATTGAATTAGGCGGAACGAGGTGCGATGGAGCGTCAAGGCCTCCGCCTGTGTGCTGAGAGCCCGTATGATTCTGCAGTCGACCTTGGCCGTCACGCGTTCGATATCGGGATCGCCGTGCAAAGGTTCAAGGCCGCCTCCAACCTGTTAATGGACTACTTCCCAGGCCAGCTCATCAGTACAGACATGACTGGTTGATAGTCGTCTAGACGGGTCTCGAACGTGTAGAAATAGGAATCATAATTTGGACTTTGTCGGCGTCGGCTGCACTCGGGACGTGCCTCAGTTGGAAGATGCGGCCGATGCGTTAATCAATGGCCCGTTCCGGGCTCGTTTGTACGTCTTGACCCGAAAGACGTTGTACGGCAGTCCATCTCGAGATCGCGGTCGCACCGATATATTGTTCGACATGGATGGCTGTCCTAGCGGAGAACGCCATGCCCAGCGCACAGTAAATCAAACGGGTCGACACCGCATCGACAGCTTTGAGGTTGCCGGTCGAGGCACGACCGGCAACGTTGCGTCGAGCGCCACCGGACCCCGGGTAGGTCATGGCCGCCGACAATCGTTGGAGCACGACCAGGAGCAAAGTACAGGTAATTCTTCCAGGAGCGATGGATAATACTCCATTGCCACTGCAACCGACGCAGCACTGTCCAGGATGATCGAGTCAATGCATGTAGAGCGGAGAGACAGCGGTCCGGGAATCGCCACGAAGCAGCCGTACATAGGTGTAGCGAGCGACCCCGTCTCCGATCACGTCCGTGTCGAGAACCGCTGCTGCCGGGGACGGAGCCGTCCAGCAACGCTAGCCGCTGTCGTACGTACCGGTGCGTGATGTTCAACAAATAGGACACGAAGAACGCAGCGGCGATGACGCCTGATCACCCGGTCGTTGTGGTCCGGGGACGCGGTACGTACGTTAGGCGTTTCCGGCGCCAGCGTTCGCCACCTGCAGGTACTCGTCGGCGCTTACCCTTGTCTGTAGGTAGAGCATCGGTAGAAAGCGGGTTCGGGCCCCTCGTGTAACATCTTCGGTGAAAGCGCCCTCTCCTGAGACGGCGTCTAAAGTGACGCGTGCCTTCAGTCAGACGTCTGCTGGTGAACAGTTCTGCCCAGAAACGAAAAGCACGGGCACCATTGCGGTATAGGTTCAGGTAGGTGGACGCGCAAGTGCAGTACAAGGTGACGGGTGCGTATCATTGGGTGCTGGCGGCTGTTCATGATATCGGTGTCAAACCGCTTGTCAACCAGCGGGAAACAGCTAGCGTCCTCCACCCGAATGGTCGCGACTCTTGCCTGGTGCAGTCGAGGATTTCCTACCTAGCTAGCGAACTTCAGCTGGGATCATGCGCAATTACGTACATGCCCACCGTACACTGGCATGAATGAGTTGTTTCGAACGTGGCGGAGACGGTAAATGCACGTGCTTCCTTGAGAGCCCAGCCTTCGTCAGGCACCAGGACATCGTGAATATCCCACCCTCTGCCCTTCCGGCGCCTCGACGCCTGACCCACTTTGCCGGCTGCTGGACAGTGAACAGTGAACGCTAACCAGCTGTTGAAGAAAGGCCGACCTCGAGATGTCCTCCAACGGTCATGGGCTCATGGTCCAATGGCCAGCGTACCGTCGCTTCCCTGGTTTAGCGGGGCGTTTACAGGGTCCATTGGAGCAGCCCCAGGCGCAAAGCGTGTTTCGGCAATGACGCTTACTAAAAAGGCCACAGATATACGAGAAGTCAGACAGGGCAGACTTTGCAGGCCATGCACAACGTAGCGTCATGACAATACCAATAGTTGCGGGTGGAACGTTCCTCGAACTAATTCCACAGACGGGTTCCCATGTTATTCGTCCATTGTTGCTGTGTGCCGTTGACCGCGTCGGCGGATCGGCAGTCCCCAGTCAGGGAATCCCGTGCCGCGCTGAAATCCGCTCCAGTGTGACGCCGCACGGCTTCGTCTCCGCTGCACCTGAGCGCAGCGATGACGTCCTCGGGTAGGGTGAACGTCGTGACAATTGCCGTGTCGGTCATCATCTGTCTTGCCACCAACAAACGCCATGTCCGGTACGTACCCTTTGTGCGCACACGTACCGTATATTCCAGGCGTTCGTGCTCAAGGGTGCACGTCCAGCGGCTGGCCTGTCGACAATCGCGAGCACATATGTGAAGCTGTCATGCATTTGGAGGACGCGCGAGCATCGCTTTGTGAAGCTGAGCGCATCGTCCTCGATGTTGGTCGCGAGTTCGGCGGCAATCTGCTGCATTTCTCGCTGCCTTCCGATTCGCACGATACGACGCGGGACCCCGACCGACCTCCAGTCAGCCACGATTCAAGCATGCCCAATTTCGAGGCCGTATTCAGCCTCTTCGAGCGTCGCATTGTTACCGACATCGTGGCGCTCATGGAGGCCGTCGCCAACGCGTACCACTGGGTCCAGGTGGTCGCATCGCAGAACTGGACCGAGACCATGCTCCCCATCGCTAGAGCCCAAACACGACGATTCTACCGAGACACGTTGACCGACCTGGCATCCGTTATTCGATGTTGGGCACCAGAGATCACCGACCGTTGCCGTCGGCCCAACATATTCGCCATTCGCGACGCAAGTTACGTCGAGCTGCCCGTCCAACGCTTCTGGGATCTGACCAGCGTTCCGATCAACGACCTTACACGTGCGATCTTGCAGACAATCAAACAGGTTGCAGCATCCCGGTCCATGCTGGATCTGCTGAACATCGACCGCGTTTCCCTGCATGACGTATACCATTCGGCTTTGACTCTATCCGCGACAAGGTGTCGTCTGATGCAGTCCATGGTGGAAAGTGCACGAACACAGATGGGCATACCGGAACTGACGATCATAGAACGCGTCTTCTCAACGCTACGGGACCATACGCGTCGGCTGATGCTGCTCCACCGTCATACCGAGTACATGGCTTCGATGTACCGCGCCGCCTTCGAGCATCTGGACCGCGCAGACGGGCACATTGCACACAGTTTGAGGCTGGTCCGTCTGCATCCGCTGCTGTCTGATCAAACGGCAAGAGCCGCCTAGACCGAATATTTCACTATATACAGGCCAGGGCGTACAACATTGAAAGACGTTTGATAGACGCAGGTCGTCGTCAGGTCTTCTTGTGCTAGGTAACCAGCATCGTCACTGCCTTTTGGCCCATCGCGGATACAAATGAGGCGCCCGGCAACTTACGACGTCATTGCTGACTGATCTCTTCCATTGCTCGGGAATGCGCAGTGGCAGAGATGCAACATGAGTTGCACCCAGTTCATCATGGAGGAAAAAAGAACTGTGAAGACGATCCCCTTCTCTCGCTCGACGCCCTCACACGGGTCCGGGAGCTCTGGTAGGACCTGCGCCTTGCCAGTTTATTGCGGTCTGAACCTATATGCGAGAGCGTAGTGGTGGACGTCTCATCCGACCATATCCGCATTCAGAAGAAGACCGGGATGGTACTCCATTAACAGGCTTGATGCCATCTTGAACAGGTGGATTGCCGCACCGATCATGTATGCATCAACGCCAATGTCGGCATCGGGGTCGTCTGGGCTGAAAGCACACAAACGGAACTGGAACGCATGGCGCGCTGTTGTACCTCGACCAGACTGTTTCCGTACACACACCATTAGCAACGTGCATGCGTTCGGCTGACAGTACTGCCAGTCGTCTGTACCTTGGGAAACACTCTGCCGTCTCCGGCCACTGAGATGCATTGGTGGGTATAGTCGAATCGATTGCCGTAGTAAGTGAAGAACGATCGCAGACAATGCCCATAGAATGGGAACTGGCAGTCGTCAGCATTCACCTATACAACGTCATTCAGAAGCGAGCGAACAAACAAGGCCTGTGCAGGTGACTGAAGTACCTGGAGGTGGGACACGACCATAATCTGGAGGAGTTGCCAGCCGATACCACCTTGACTAGGATCATGCAACCCGTGCCGGACAAGGAAGAACCAAACATAGAGCAAGACCGGTTTCATCATGGGATAATTGACGAATGCCATCGGTGCAAACATGTTCGACAGCGCCACGTTGCAGGATACCGTCACGATCATTGGATTGTCCCGTAACCTGATGACCAGTTTGGTTAGCGGGTGCAGGACGAAAGTTGCCGACGTCAGGAACATATCGGGTACACGTATTATCGTTTCACATAAGGTCAGCAGATAGCGCAAGCTGTCACCCTGCAGGGCCGGATTGTGGATAGTGAGATCCAGCCCAGCGAAAGGCGCCTGCATGTACAAATGGTCGACAGGGGTCAACATCGGCGCAACGACTGAACCCGGGAAAATGGTCTGGACCAGACGTTCGATCTGCTGTTGTACCGTGTTCCGGATCGATTCGTCTTTATGCCGCCTAGCGCCAACACAGTCCAGAAACATCAATACATCCGCCTCAAGATACGTGTCACCCAGTGGGAGAGGGGCCGGAAGTGCTGAATCTTTGCTCGGTGAGACATCCCCGGCAGATGAGTCGCTGGAACAATACTCAGGCGAGGCATGAGCTTGGTTGCCCGCCTGGGCGACGACACCGTTGCAGGATTTGTCAGGTCCCTGGCGATTGCCATCGGCGTGATTGGCATGTGCGACTGATCCCACAGCCGCATTCCGATCAACGGCATAATACTTCGCCTGTTTCGTGCCTGAGACCGGCACCTCCAGCTGCAGGCAGGATCGGCGTCGCTTTGGCGGTTTCCTTCTGGACGGCTGGGCTGGATTGCTTGCTGCCCCGTCTGATACCAGCAAACTCAAGCTGGTCAGGAACTGACTTTGATCGATGTGTCTGTCAGCGCTGGCCAGGCAGTCGAAGGCGGCTTTGTACAGATCCTCCATGTAGTCGATCTCGGAAAGCAGTATTTGCCACCGTTCCAAGTTGTCGCGAAGCTTCGCGAAGTCGCTCTGGACGACGTGCATATTCACCCATTTCGACCATGGCCGTTGTGCCCCCATCAGCACTATCTTGCCCAGATTGTAGCTGGAAGACGACAGGTCCAGAGTACGACGGTACAATCCCCGAAGAACAATGCGGTCGGTATCCATGTCCTCCAGCATCGACCTGGTCGCTAAGGTCTGGCTGCTCGTCGTCGATATCGCAGTCACCAAATCGTCCAGCGGCACGTGCGTTTCGTTCCAGAAACGTTGAATCGGAAGAGCGACGAAATTCGCATCGCGCCTGGCATAGATGTTGGACAGCGGCTCGATCTGGGGCGCGACATGCAACAGGATGGTAGAAGCATTGCCTGACGTGTGCACCCGAACCAGAGATGCGAGACGGGCAGCAACGTCGTAAAAGTCTTGTCCCGTTCCGAGTAGTTCGTTGACGTACATGGACTCGTTTGCGCTCGATGCGATATGTCTAGTCCACACGTCTACAGAGGTGGCTGAGTGCATGAGCGACACAAGCTGGGTGACGAATGTGCGCTCGAAATCGCGGAACGCGTTCTCAAACTTTCGCGGGTCGGCAAGACGGCATGGGCAAGGCCGGGGGAGACGCGTGCCGCCACCCGCATTCGACGGTTTGAGAACCCGCAACAGGTCGCCACCGAACGATCGTCCCACATCGAGTATGATGCGCTCTGCTTCGCACAGCGACGAACGCGCTTCCTCCAAATGCATAACCGCGTTCGCTATGTGCTCGCGGTCGTCGGCATGACCGTCCCCCCGCCTGTAAAACGTACAACCGGATATCAATAAACCACGAGAGGCAGCAAGCTACGAAGTACCGTGCACTGCGCTCCGCAGCGTCGCCGAGGGCGACGAGCAGTCCAATTGCGACGATGGCGGTTCCCAGGGACGTCCTCATGGAGCGGTGAAGCTGCAATGCCAGTTGCGCGCTCGCCAGTTGCGCTCATCACTGCAAGGCCGCCGAAAATGGCGCCCCAGCGGCACCGTGCTGGTCATTGCCACACTACCACTGCGCAGGTGATGCCGATTGCCGATGATCTCCAGGCGTTCGTGTGCTATACCGCAGGTGTGCCATTGTGATAGCACTCCTTAAAGAACCGTCTCCCGTTCCGTGGCTAGAATGACACCACGACTACTTGGTCAATTCCAACGGGGGGTTTGGAGCCCGGCACGGATTCATTCGGTAAGGTTTTCACTGGACATGAGCTGACCGGGAAAGTAGTCCATCAACAGATCAGATGCCATCTTGAACTTTTGGATGATAGTGCGGATCCGGAACGCATGGAGGCCCAGGTCAATATTCGGGTTGTACGGGCTCTCGGCACACAGGCGGACCCGCTGCTGGCTTGGGGTCATCTGGCCCCGATCAGTCTATGATACACGACACAGTGAGGGATTTCGCTTGCCAGGCACATCTCTAACCAGTACCTTCGCAAACACTCTTCCGTTGCCGACAGCTGATATGCAGTTCAGATGGTAGTCGAACCGATGGCCATAATAATTGAAGAAAGAGCGCAGACACCGACCCTGAAATGGCATCTGGCAGTCATCAGCGTTCACCTAAAGTACAGCACGCGCACGAGGTGAGTATACATTGGCCTTTCCAGAGTGTACGTATGAGTCCGTACCTGGATGTGCGATACGACCATGACCTGGAGGAGTAGCCAGTCGATACCGCCCTCACCAGCATCGTGCAGTTCGAGTCGAACGAGGAAGAACCAGACGTAGAGCATGACCGGTCTCATCATCGGATACTTGATGGATGCATCCAATGAAAAACGATTGGGCATGACCACGTTCCAGGAGATCGTCGCGATCAAAGGGCTGTCGCGTACACGGAGGGTCAACCTCGGAACCGGTTGCACAGCAACAGTACCAGACGAGAAAACGCTTGGACCATGCATTATCGTGTCGTGCAAGGCAAGGAGACATCGCAATCCCTCGCCCTGTCGGCGGAAATTGATGATAGTGAAGTCTAGACCGGTGAACGGCGCCTGCAAGTAAAGGTCATCGACAGGGGATAGAGCCGGCCCCAAGACTGAACCTGGGAACTTGGCCTGCACTATTAGTTCGATCTGCTGTCGAATCATATGCCGAGCAGGGCCTTCGAGGGACCGCTGCACCCCGACCCAGTTGAGGAAGGCCGCCATATCTGCCTCCAGATGGGTGTCACCCATCGGCGGCGGGTCGAGAAACTGTTCAATACCCGGTGGGACATCATCCAGCAGCAGGACGTCAGGCGAGAGGCCCGCGGGATCATGTGCGGGTAACAAGGTGCTTGGCTGGGACGCCAAGATCGGCGCCGGAGAGTACGCGGTCGGTTGGTCATCGGCATCCACGTCCTCGTTGATGGTCATCATGATCGTTTCCGCCGGCGACGATATCAAGGCAGCACGCTCAACATCAATGTTCGCAGAGTCGATGACGAACGTTGCAGCAACAGGTGGCGACATGGGCGCATTCGCGTCCACGACCACCCGGCGAACTGAAGCGTCATCGATTCCCTCGGGACGAATTGTAGCATCGGCATCCCAAGCAGATGGGTCATCATCAACGGAGGCAGAAGGGCTGCGTACCTCGGCGGACGGTTGTTCGCCTGTCGGGGTTGTGGAATCAGCCGTCGAGGCAGGCACGGTGTTCGACACGTCTGCTGACGACTTCCCGGATCGGTTCCGCTTCCGTTGTTTCTTCCTGGGTCGCGGTGGGTCATTTCGCACCGGCTGCTGCTCAAGAAGCAGCGGGTCCAGCCTGGTCAGGTACCGGCTCTGCTCGACGTTCTTATTCGCTTGCTCGAGGCATTCACCCGCTTCCTTGTACAGGGTGCCCAGGTGTTCGATCTGGCCAAGCAACAGGCGTAGGCGGTCCATGCCATCACGAAGCGCCACATGATCCAACAGGACGCTCGCCACCGTCGATGCCGACCAGTCGTACCGGTCATCGGCCACGACGGCCATCGTCAGGGTGTACACTGACAGGGACACGTCTAGGGTCCGGCTGAACACCTCATAAAGTACAACGCGATCGACACTCAGCTCTTCCAGCATGGAGCGGGATGCTGCGATCTGTCGCTCCGTCTCTTGTATCGCATTGGTCAGGTCGCCGATCGGGACACGGGTCGCGTTCCAGAAGCGGTGCACGGGCAGGTCGACGAAATTCGCATCTCGGATGGCGAAGATGTTCGTCGTGGGCTGGCCGTCATCTAACCGTAACGAATGGATGACGGACGCCAACTGGGCGACGATGTCGCGACACAGGAGAGGACCGCTGGTCGTGTTTCCGGTCTCGTTCAGCGCCGACTGCGTCCAATCATACAAATTGACAACCAGCTCCACGTCCGTCATGGTTGCAGCGATGAGGCGCCGTTCGAGACGGCTGAAGACGGCCTCGAACTGGGGCGGGTGTCGAACACTGCGGATGGGCGATCGGGATCGGCGGTTCGTATCGGATGGCCTGGGGACTCGCAGAACGACGTCGAACCCGAGACATTGCCCCACACCGAGGACGACGTTTTCTGCTGCACATAACGATGACCGCGCTGCCTCCAGATGCGATATCGCTTCCGAAATGTGCTCGCGAGTGTCGGCAGGGGCGGCGCCACCGCGCCTACACGTTCCATCGTTCAGCAAGCGGATTACGAGCACAGGCCGACGCACATGGCGGCATACCTTGCGCGTCGTTTCGCAGCGTCACAGATGACGATCAGCATGGCAACAGTGATGATGCTGTGCAGGAGCGTCATGACTGGCCAGCAGCAACGCCAAACAACGCGCGGCGCCGACCCTATTTCCGTTGCCGCGATCCTGCTGACCCGCCCACTTCCCGACCCGCCGCACGGCACCTTCTGGGGCCAACAGACAGAGCCAGCGTCAACCACGCAGACACGGACGTCACAATCATGAACAACGCAAACGAGAACGTGTCAGCGGTCCGGTGTATTGTGTGCAGGCGACATCTGTGTGTTGGGCCTTGTGTCATCGCAGTGCCACACGTGTTGATCAGCGCGCTCCTGTACGATATGACCTGCAGAACACATCTCATCGACAGTGCTGGCTAGCCCGGCAGGGCGTACGATCCGAGCATGTCCTCGCTGATGAGCCGGCCGGGAACGTTGTCCATCAGCAGTTCGGACGCCCTCTTGAACTTGTCGACGACGGTGCGGATGCTGGATGCCAGAGCGCCAAGGTCGACGGCGGGGTCGTATGGGCTCTCCGCACACAGCCGGAACGCGTCGTGCCACATCGACCCTGACAGATCCGACTGACAAGTCGCACACACAGTCGTCAGCGTGTTCCGATGGCCGCGGATGCCCCTAAAATTCCCATGGTACCTTTGGAAATACTCGGCCGTCGCCGACCACCGAGATGCAATCCCGATGGTAATTGAACCGCGCGCCATAGTAATGGAAGAACATACGCAGACATCGACCCTGGAACGGCGGCCGACAGTCGTCAGCGTTCACCTGTAACGAACATCGACGTCATACAGCTAAGGAATGCGACGATGCACGGGGCAGTACTATATACCTGAATGTGAGACACGACCATGATCTGGAGGAGTTGCCAATCGATACCGCCCTGGCGCAAGTCGTGTAGGCCATGGCGGACGAGGAAGACCCAAACGTAGAGCAGGACCGGCCTCATCATCGGATACTTGGCGGCCGCTTCCTTGGCAAAAGCGTTCGGCAGGACCGTGTTCCAGGATAACGACAGGATTAATGGGCTGTCAGGTACCGTGACGATCAGCGTCGGAAACGGTATCAGGGTAATCGCTGGCGACAGGAATAAATCCCGCGCTTGTACGATTGTGCCAAGCAGTCCAGAAAGGTACTGCAAGGCGTCACCATGAAGATCGCGATTGCTTATAGTCAGGTCCAGACCGGTGAACGGCGCCTGCGTATACAGGTCGTCCACCGGGGACAACTTCAACAACAGGAGTGAACGTGGAAACAGGGTCTGGACAATCTCCTCGACTTGCCGACGCACCGTGTACCGCACAGGATTGTAACGCTGTCGCCACACGGGCACCCATTCGAGGAACACAACCAGATCCACTTCGAGATGCGCGTCGCTCATTAGCAACGGCTGCACAGAATGCCCCGGTAGCACATCCTGGAATATCATCGGCGAGATCGGCGCGTTCGAATCAGCACTGCCACACGCGTTGTCGTTGACGGTCAGAATGGGCGACGTTTGCACGGGTGCGCCGCGCTGGTCAGTAATGCATGGAACGCTGGAGAGGATGTCGTCAGCGGGAGTCACTGCGCCCTCTTCGACAATCTGGTTATCCCCAAGATCGATATCATCGCTATAATCCTCCAAAGCTCCTAGTTGCAACATTTCAGCAGCCGGTTCTGGCACAGGTGGGTTCGGGCCCACGACGAGTTGGCGAATTTCGCGTGGGACGTACAATGGCGTCCGTACGTACCTTGGTCAACCGGCAATGGATTGTTGCAGTTGGTTGCTGCTGAACCGAGTGTCTCCACGATTGGTTGTACGTCTGCCGACGTAAGAGAAGAATCGGTCTGCACAGAAACACTCGTTGATGTCTCTGCTGACGCCTCGAGCCCCGGTACAGGTCGGGTACGGCTCCGTTGGTTGATCCCGGACGGGGACGAATCATCTCTGATCAGCTCCTCCGAGAGCAGCGGGTCCAGGCTCGCGAGGGACGAACTCAGCTCGATATGTTTGCTCGCTTGCTCAAGGCATGCCACCGCGTCCTGGTACAGGGTGCCCATGTACTCAATCTGGCCAACCAGCAGGCGCACTCGGGCGACTCTGACCCGGAGTGTCACACGGTCCATCATCATGCTCGCCATCGACGATGTTCGATCGCTGGACATAACGGCGTCTGTTGACAAACTGTAGACGGAGGCGGACACGCCCAGAACCCGGGTGTAGACGCCATACAGGATAAGCCGGTCAACGTTCAGCTGCCTCAGCGTCGATCGCGATGCCGAGATCTGGTTGGCGGTCTCTGATATCGCATTCGTCAAGTCGTCGACTGGCACGCGGGTCGCATTCCAGAAGCGTCGCACGGGCAGTACGACGAAATTCGCATCGCGGATCGTGAACAAGTTCGTCGTACGCCGGCCTTGATTGCCCAGGAGCGCCTGAACGACGGAGGCCAGCTGGGCAACGGTATCATGAGAGATCCGACGAGAACGATGGGGTTCTGGGGCGTTCCTTTCGGGATCGTTCAAGGCCTGATGGGCCGATTCGTACAGATTGGTGATCAGCTCCAAATCGGCAGTGGTTTCAGCGGTCAGACGTCGCTCGAGACGACAGAATATGGACATGAACTTGGGCGGGTTCGGTCCATATTGGCAAGTAGGCGAGCGAGACGGGTGGGTCGTCCGCCTATCACCAGACGGCCTGGGGATGCGCGGGAAGCTGTCGGTACCGAAGAACCAACCCACGTTAAGAACGATGTGTTCAGCTTCGCATAGCGATGATCGCGCTGCTTCCAGATGTTTGACGGCTTCCGATATGTACTCGCGATGGTCGGCAGGGCCGACGACGTCTTGCCTATGGACGAACCGAGACGTTCAGCAGCGCATCAAAGATCATTGGACGCGGCAGGACCATCCGCGTCGCTTGGCAGCGTTGCAGACGACGATGACCAGCACGACAATCGTGAGGGAGGTGCGCATGATTCCTCAGCGGCCAGCAGGGATGACAATCCAGTGCGTCTGTAATCTGCAGCGACCGGTGGTGCGCAGGTGGCCCGCGCACTGTACCGAGCCGAGCCGACAATTTGCCGACCCGCTTTCAGGGGTCTGCGCAGTGCGCATGGCCTATCCCCGTATGCGGCATCCATGAAGTACGTCGTTGTTGTACGCATCCGTCACCCGTCGTGTTCGCTTGGCTGCCACCCACCCGTACCTGCTCGTACCCGGTCAATGCCTACAACGCTCCACCCAACCCAAGCACCCTACCTACAACAAGCAATCTGCAGGCATCTATGGGTCGAACAGTTCAGGCACGACAGTGCGGTGTACAACAACGGAAACTCGTCCATACCGTGCTGAGGTCTTCCATCGTTCACCATTCTTCTGGTCTTGTGCAGCCCCAATGTCCGGGCATCTACTGTGCTTCCTAGGAGCACGTGCCGCTGATGCTCGGCAGTTCGAACCGGTGCAAATAATGAGTCAGCACCAGCCCGTCTCCATCAATCCGGTACCCTGTATCCGACGGGTGCGGAAACGGGTGACCGGGTGGAACTGGATCCGGCTCCGGGTACGCAGTGCAGACCGGTTTGGCAAGGCCGATCACGTCGCCCGACGAATGTCGAGTCGCCGCAGGCTTGGGTACGCCGTGACGACGGCCAGCGAATGCCGCGCGGGCAGCAATCCCCGCGGCTGCCTCGACTGCCTCATGACGGGCGACGGGATCGGCCGAGATCCGGACTACGCGCAAACGCGGCGTCCTCGACACGACCGATGGCAGCGCTGACGCGACCCATGAGCGCCGGGATAATGCTCTGCAGCGACACGCATGCGTAGACGAACACGTCTGCCGTTATCCGTATTCCTGAGATCGCGGAAGCTGTTCGACCCGATTGGAGGGTTTGCACGGGACATCAATGGATGCAGTCCATGCGATCATTGCCAATGGAAACGATCGGGTTCGCGGTGAATGTCGTCGACGCGTATCAGCTGATGTCAGGTGTTGCGAGGAACAAGTCGGTGCTGCACTCCAGCTGATTGTGAAGTCTAATACCGTTTCTCATGTTCGGATGTCTGCGTAGGGCGGACGTTGTTGATTCATGTCCCACGACGACCGGCAAACGGTTTACCTCTGGCGAATCGCCGTCTCCAGGACCCGACGATGCCTGTCCCGAATCGCCATTCAGGCCGGATGGTCCTACTGATTTGATGGAACTCGGGGTTCAAGATCGGCCGTGGGTTCATCGATGTTTACGGCTTGCCGACTAGTTAGCTCGCCACTCGTGTTCTGGGTACGCACGCGCCCGCATGTCACGCCATTGTTTCATTTGTGTTCTGACGTCTTCCGTCTGCCTATCAGGTACACCCTAAACGTGTTCGTTCTCCGCGATCGTCCTACCCGCTGCTCGCTGCCATCTTGTTCGGCAGGCATCGCGACGACACCATGGCCAGTCGTCGCCATCCATGGCACACTGTGTCACGTGTAGTACGTACATCGAGCGATGATGCCGACGTTGAAGTTCGTTATGCGCACGGTCACGAGCTGTACGTGTATCTGCCTGTCCTGGTCATCCATGGCTGAGTACTCACATGATTCCGTGTCGCAGATCCCAGGAGGCGCCCGAGATTTGGCCAGAAGACGTCGATGGTGAAGGATGTCGGGAGCAACGAAACTACCGGTACTGTGCTGTACGATGCTACGGTCGCCTCCAGGATCAGCTGTCTCATTTTCGGGTACGTTGGCGGCCGTTGATATCATTTGTGCTCCGTGACCTTTGATGATTCCCAGTCAGGTACACCCGGACCTGCTGATTTGCCTCGTTCGTTCTAGCCGATCATCACCTCCCGCTTATTTGCGATCCTGACCAGCAGCGTTCCAAGGCGCGGTGGGTACGTCCTGGTTGACGATGCTGTCCAAGATGCGCATCCTGTCGCCGGCGTATCGCTCAACCGCATCCGTCCTTACTTCAACGATGTCAAGCGGCACGGGGCGGATCGCATCTGGGTGCTGTTGTTTCCGAACGCGTATGCCAAGTCGCTTCAGCTTCGTAGAGAAACCAAAAAGCCGCGTTCGTGATCACGTGTGGCTGATCCTCGTCCGTCGTCCGGGATATCTCCAAGTACGACCTGCTGATAGAAGTACACCAACACAGTTTGGAAGTCATTGGCCAGGGTGGCCGGACTCGACAACAGCACATGCAAACCGGCCGACGGCAGCCAGACAGCATCTTCATCCGTCGTTCGTCGTGTGTTCGGGGGAAGGCATCCAGTAAGCCTACTATTGGTCGCGTCAATGCTACCTCTCGAAGTACTTGTATGGCATTGGTGCAGTAGAAATTCCTTGGCGAAGGCCGAGTTGGTGTCCGACACGACGTGCCGCTATTCCTGGCGAAACCGCTGCCGCAGTTTCGCGATCCGTCTGGCCTCTTGGGAGCCGCGAAATGCCCGTCGAACGTCGGCTATGCAGCATCGTCGCTGCGTTCGTCTTTCTGACGTCCGTCTGTGAAGCTGGTAAACGCCACGTCGGCAGGTACGCCGAGCAATTCGAGGCACGCACGGGCTTGGTTTTGACGAGATGTCCGCTCATGTAGGTCTGGCGATGGCCGTCCTGTCGACAATCGCGAGCACATTGTCGATGCAGTTATGCATTTGGAGGAGGCACGGTCATCGCTGTGCAAAGCCGAACGTCTGATACTGAGCGCGGGACAGTCTTTCGGCGAAGACAGCATAGCACCTCCTGTACTAACATCTGCACTAGACGCTGCGATGCGGCATGTCGACCGGTTTCCGGTGCGCCATGATGAAATCCCGCCCAACTTTAGCGCCACGTTCTGTCGTTTCGAGCAAACGTTTGTCTCTGAAGTGCTGTCCCACATAGACTTGGCATTGGAACCCAATCAGTGCACACCAGAAGATCGCGGTAATCTTCTTCTCGGGGTCGTATCCCTCATGCGCCATGCTGGTACCAAACGATTGCAAGATCAATATGGCATCAAGTCCTTACACAACATTTACGCGGAGCGCGACGAGAGCTACGTCGACCTACCCGTGCAACGCTTCTGGAATACGTCGCATGTACCAATCGACGACCTGGATAACGCCATATCAGTGATGGGCAGTCAGATTGCAGCGACTAGGTCCATGCTGGAACGAATGCGATTCGACCAGCTCCTTCTGCATGGCGCTTACCTAACGGCTCTGAACCTATCTACGCCAAGGATCACGTTGTCCATGGGGAAGCTGGACGAATTTCGAGCCAGAATGGATCGCATGGAGTTGCTGACGAATCAGATCGCGTTCATTGGCGATGTGTACGAGGCGTCCTTCCATCTTCTGCACGTTGCAGACGCGCATATCGAAGACGTTCGGTACCTGGCCAGTCTGGATTCGATTCTGTCTGATGAACCCCCGACTCAACCTCAACATCAACGGATCGGCCTTGGACGGAAGCAGAGTCGTCGATCAAAGCGGAAACAGGCGAGACGGCGCCGGCGTCCCTGTGATCAACTTCCAGAAGTACCGAAACGTACATCGGACATCGTTGCTTCCACGATGGCTACTTCCACGACGGCAGCCGGTCAAGCGACAAGTGAGGCAGCGTCTTCAGGGACAGACGACGGTCCGTTGTCCTGTCCGACACAAGCCGATCATTGGACTGCGAATGCAGAAACAGAACCGAGGCAGTCTGATGGCCTTGAAATGGCCAGTGAGGGCAAACCCGTCGACGTCATGCTCGATTCATCGGCGACAGACCGGTTCGACACTCCAGGTGAGGCCTCGGCGAGTTGTGCGCCAAGTGAACGTGGCACGCCGGTAGAACGTGATCCGTCTTGTGCAGTCGCCCTTCGTGACAATGTCGAACGGCAAGTGGAGCAGAACAGCATCGAGTCCACCGGTGTCCACGTGAGCGGAACATTACAGCAAATTGAGCGTTCTTCGAGCACGTCCGGAAGCAGTACTGATGATTATGATGATGACGACGATACTGGTATTGAGCGCTTGCCGCCGTCAACGTCGCCGATGGAAATGCCTGCCGAGAGCAATGACATACCAAACGACGACAACTGGACGGCCGCCGTCACGCCGACTTCCTACGATTCACCAGAACTGGCCGCCCGGCTACCTGATGAGCCTAGGATCAAGAGTGGCGACCCATCAAGCGGCGAATTGCTCATGCAGTATTCTCGTGACACTCGCATGGAGGACGTTCTCCTGGGCATTGCAGAATTTCTGGAACCGCCTCCGATGGGGGATCCGTACTTCGATGCTGACGTACTCGGATTTCTGGACTGGGTTAACGGTGCTTGTAATGCCTACGATCCCATTCGGGACGTAGTACGGCGACAGATCGAGCGGATAGTTCAGGTCGAGTTCCCGGGCTCCACGGTGGCGCCGATGCTGCTGCCTGTCGATGAATTGTACAAGCAGGCTCTGTTTACTGGCCTGGATCTCACTATTGTCAACTCTGGTCTGCAAAGTGAGGGTCTTCAATACCTGAAGGCGTTGCGTGAAAGAGTGAATCGTTTGCCTTCCGTTTCGTCTTCGATATCTCTTGTGCTGTTACCTTTCCCGAAGCTCATCTTCAAGTTACGCGACGGCCCGCTACTGGTGACGTTATCCTGGAACGTGTTTCAGCCGAATATGTTCGCAACCGAGGCCATCATCAGATACCCGTTGCTGAAACCGGTCATGCTCTATGTCTGGTATTTCCTTGTCCGACACGGCTTTCATGACGTGACCCAGGGTGGTGTCGACTGGCAACTGCTCCAGGTCATGGTCGTGTCACACATTCAGGCACGGTTCTGTGTATTGGCCTGATATAACCCACTTGTTCTCATTCCAATTGTGTTGAACAGATGAACCGCGATGTCTGTCAGGCGCCATCCCAGGGTCGATGTCTGAGGGCATTCTTCACGTACTATGGCAAACGGTTCGATTACAATCGGGATTGCATTTCGGTGACCGGCAACGGCAGAGTTTTTCCAAAGGTAACAGTTATGGTGGACAGTCGTACTAAACGACTGCTAATGGCATTGGCTCCTATTCATTATACAGACCGATCGAGGCGCGACGGCGCTCCATGAATTCCGTCTGTGTGCGGAAAGCCCTGACGACCCCAATGTTGACGTTGGCCGTCAGGCGTATAACATCGCCGCTGTAGTCGACAAGTTCAGGCAGGCATCTGACATGTTATACGACTACTATCCCGGCTTGCTCCTGAGCGAAGACATGCTCGGAGCCGGCAAGCACGCTCTTGTCCCGCCGGCGTAAGATCCCGACGACGGCACGCAGGCGCCAAACATGAATTTCCCGATGACGTCAGTACACGATGCAACCATACGCTGTCAGCGGTTACGTATTGAGCATGGGAATTGCCGTCATACATACTGGTGCCCGTTAGCAATACCTACTGGACGTCAGAGATGACGACGCGCGAACTGCGCGCGACTGGCGATCCTGAATCCCGCGGTTTGAGATCCTATTAGACCATTCCGGCAGTGTGCCGAGATGTCGATCCATCGGAGCTTTAGTGGTTGTGAGCGTGAGCTGCGATAGCACCGACGTGCCTGACGCCAGCATTGGCGTCCTCGTTAATCGCCAGTCGTCCATCGTGCTCCAGTAATTCGTTAATGTAAGCTCGACCCCTTCCGAGTTTTTCGAACTTCGACTTCAATGATCAGGCGGTCGGACTCGTCGCCGAAATGTCAAGAATCGGTGATGCTCGACGAACGACGGCGGCACCTTTGTTTTAAACGTGTAGGGCGCGTGATGACTGGCCGGTCTCTTCACGAGACTGGTCAAAACGCAGCGTTGTACTCGTTACCACACGTTCGATTCGGCGTCAATCTGATTCCCCTACATCGAGGCTCTGCATATATACGCAGCTGCGTTTCCTTTGGAGGAAGGTCACACTGTGCATATCCTGACATTTTTCGTAGTAAGTCGTCTGTTGTCCACGCAATGATGAGGTTTCCGTTAGGGTTCGGACTCCAGCATGGCTCTGCAAGGCAGGCTCCCTGATGGCATGCTGTTCATCATGCCCTATTACGCCGAGCCTGCGACGATGTGGTCAGCTGATCACTGGCTGAGGCCCCATATCACGGTAGACAGCGGCAGAATAAACACGTTTGCCACGATCCGCCGAATGTCATTCATAACTCAATCTAGGTAGCTGCAGCGCCGGCGAACTCTGTGAAATTGGTGTTGCATAAATAGGTAGACGCGCACTTGCCAGTGGACGGAGTGCGCTGTAGCGCAACCAGTTCATCGACAAATGAGGATCCGCAGTAGCATCGTTGTTGCGGTCGGCCTTCTGATTGTCCTGTGCGACGCTGGAAAGCGTGGCACCGGCGTCAGGTACGTTTGCGCGCACACCATTGGACGTGGACCCGCTCATGCCTGATCGCTGTACATATGTGTACAGGCGTCGTGCAGCTGGCCCTGTCGACCATCGCGAGCACATTGCTGAAGCTGTACTTCGTTTGGAGGAAGCGCGGTTATCTTTATGCGAAGCTGAACGCATTGTGCTCAACGCGGCACAGTCGTTCGGTTATTTGCTTGGTGATCCCCCGACTTCGGACATTACGCGCGTTACAACGCGGCACACCGGATATGCGGGTCCTAGTGACGAAATTCGGCCTGATTTCGAGGTCGTCTTCAAGGGCTTCGAAGACACCTTTGTTTCCATCGTGATGACCCATATCCGTTTGGCCTTAGAAGGAAACTTCTGTGCAAAACGAGATTGTCGAGACATCGCTCTTGCGGTAGCATCCCTCGTACGCTTCGATGGGGCTCACAGGTTTCAGGCCATGCATCAGATCAGTCGTCCGCCAAACATATACGCCATGCGAAATGCGAGCTACATCTCTCTCCCCGTGCAGCGCTTCTGGAACGTGACGAATGTCCCGATTAACGACTTGAAACATGCCATCGCAATCACAAGCAACCAAGTTACAGCATCCAGGTCCATGGTGAGAGACATCTGTATCGACTCTCTTCTCCTACAGGTACTGTGTCAAAGGGTGATAGCCATATCGATGCCAGGTCTCCGGCTGGGAGATGCCTTACTGACATCACGATTGTGCCGGGCATCACCGATGGAAACGACACGGGTGGAGAAGTTCGAGGCGTTCCGCGCCAGCTTGGATCGTGTTCGTTCGCTGTTTGCTAACATTTCTCATGCGCTCGACCTGTTCCAGGCCGCTACCCGACAGCTGGTTAGTGCGTACGAGCATGTCGAACGGAGTCACTACCTGGTTAGTCTGGAATCACTGTTATCTGGTGAATCAACCGATACGAAGCCTCGTCGTCTCAAGAGGAAACATACGAAGAAGCGCCGCTCCATCGATCGATTTCCCATTTCGAAAGCCACGTCAGCCACTACTACCGTGTCTTCAGCACCAGACGTCGGTCTGTGGCCTGCGATGACGCTATAACGTTCTATTGCTGATGATTCGATGACAGAAACTGACGCAGTGCACCCTGTTGATCCCGAAGGCGACGTTGTGTCTAAATCCGCCGTGTCTGAGTTGTTGATGACAGTCGAATTCAACATTAAGACTGTTAAGGCCTTAAACACTTCTACAATCGAACCGGTACCACTGGGTGGACATGGAGCCCCGGGTATCGGCACCACTCTCCGAGGCGACGACGTCGTTCGGCAGCAATGCAACTGCAGTGTTGACGTCGATGGCGGCGCATGTGAAGTCCTGCATCAGGAGGATTACTGTTTGGGCATGGGGAACAAAGATGATGATGTGTGCGATCACTTTGACGGCAATGAGGGTCAATCAACGCCGAAGGCGTTGCGGGTGACCGGAACACTGACCGAGAGCGATAGCGGGTGTAAACGTGACAATGGGGACGCCTGCTCCGCATCATCATTTGATACGTTCAACGACGAATTATGGGAGCCTGAGCAGCTGAATATAAGGACCGGTGACCCAACTAGAGGCAATGAGCTGGACTTCTCCTCTGCTGTCGGTTCGGAGGATATCCCGCCGGGTATTGAGCAATTCCTGAACCCGCCCCCAATTGGTGGCACGTATCTCGAGACGGACCTATGCCGATTTGTGGACTGGGTTAAGGACACGCGTAACGCATATGCTCCTATTCGAGATGAACTACAAGAGCAGGTTGAGCGGATGGTTCATGTTCTGTTCCCAGGGTCCAAATTGTCGCCGATGCTGTCCCCGGTTGATGACCTATACAAGCAGGCACCATTCACAGGCTTGGATCTCACTATTAGCCATCCCGGCTTGAACGGCGCCGACCGCGATCTGAGGAATCTGGAAGTTTTGCATGAAGCAGTGAAAGGTGTCCCTGTCGTTTCATCTTCTGCAACTCTCGTGGTGCACTCGATCCCGAAACTGGTCTTCAGGATACAAGGCAGCCCGTGGTTAGCGACGATATCTTGGAATACGTTTCTGTCCAATAGTTTTGCCTTGGAAGCGTCCGCAAAGTATCCGTTGATGAAACCGATCATGTTCTATGCCTGGTATTACCTTGTCCGGCACGGCTTACATGATGTGAGCCAGGGTGGTGTCGACTGGCAACTGCTCCAGGTCATGGTCGTGTCTCACATGCAGGTAATGTTTATGGGAATTATTAGGTCTGTCAACATGATAAATCCCAGTGTGGTCTCACTGTACGTGCGCTCTATAGGTGAACGCTGACGACTGCCGAGCGCCATTCCAGGGCCGCTGTCTGCGCTCCTTCTTCACGTACTACGGTACGCGTTTCGATTACAGGCGGGACTGCATCTCGGTGATCGGCAACGGCAGTGTGTTCCCAAAGGTACACCTAGGGATCTTTGCCATGAAATTGCTAACGAAGCCAATGTAGGCTGGTCGAGGCACAGTGTCGAACCCCGAGTTCCGGCTGTGCGCCGAGAGCCCAAACGATCGCACCGTTGATCTCGGCCTTTATGCATCCAGTATCGGTGCCGTCGTCGAGAAGTTCAAGAAAGCATCTGAGTACCTGTTCCCTGACTACTTCCCCGGACAGCTGACCAGTGGATACATGTTTGGACGTTGAGATCATTCCAGTCCTGCCAGTACATATGAATATACTCCCAAGTTACCATGGTAACACAAACAACGTGCTGCTTGGCATGTCTGATGACTTGTGATGCCTCCTTGGCTACACTGGTCGGTCAGGACGTCCTCGGGTCGGGACAACCCTGAACTGAATGGGCACGCTGGTAGCTACCTAATTACGCGTATGAAGCTATATTCTTACGTAGCCTAAGGTATGCGCATTCGTGCTCGTTGGTTTGAAGGTGTGCGTTTCACAGACGATGCACGCGATGGCCGCGCGGCCAATCATTTTGGTCGCATGCATAGTATCGGAAGCAGTCTTATGCACGAATTTAGGGCAGGAGCGTCGATCGCTGTGTGACGCCAGCACAACCGGGTGCCCGAGATTTGCGAATGCTCCCTGGTTCGACACCGTCTGGACACACCTTGACGTGCACATGGGTTCGCATGTGAAGTCGGTGTCCAGGGTGGGCACGTGGTTCCGCCATTTGGCTCACCCTTCAGGTTTGCGGTCACGCGCATTGCCCAGGCGCAGAAGACACCTGTCAGGCTCGTATGCATCATGTGCAGCCCAAATGGTCACGACAAGCACCAGCCAGTAGGCTTATCGAAAGCCGACGCGAACTCGCAAGCGAGTAGCGATAGTGTTGCGACAGTGACAGGTCAACCAGGCCAGAACGTTCCAAATGGGGAACCGTATCGAGCGCATTTCAACGTTTGCACTACCTAGACGCAATGCCAACTTCGTCGGCCTGCCCGCGCACGCCACTTATGGTCGGATGTGGCATACGTCCGGTCGGCAATCTGGCGATCGCCATATATCATTGGCGTCCTTTTCAGTTCATGGCAGTGACCAGGACGTCCATGCTTCAGCAGATGAACGTCGACATTTGAGGACCTGCTGGTGGATCGATGCAATGGCGCCAACGACCCGTTGGGCGGGACATTCGGAACCCTCCGTACCATGGCACATCGGCTGGTGTGTATCCTCTGTCGCGCTGCACACATGGGCGACGTTTACGCGGCTGTTGTTGACCGCCTGGATAACGCGGACAGACGCTGGCGTGCCAGTCTGGCTGGTCAAACAGAACACATGTAGTTCGTTTGTTGAATCACCAACACAGTATATACGTCGCCAACCACTTCGATAAGCCGAATGCAGTTCTGCTGTGGCTGCGCTATGCAGGTACAGTAGTCGCGAGGAGTACGACGCGTTCATGGATCGCGGCCGGTCCCGTGCCGTGCGCTATTCCTGGCATCACCGAAGTGGCGCACCGCGTGTCCGTCCAGCGCGTGGCCCTGCAGCCACACCGCCACATGATGCGGTTCGTCGAGGGCGTCGTGGCGGTCGGCCTGCTCGTAGTACTCCTCTGTGGCGCGAGCAAGCGCAATGCCAGGTACCGTATAGTACTTGTGTGAAACGGATATGCGGCGCGATCGTTTGCTGAACGGATGCGCGCTGGCAGGCGAGACGGCCGCCCTGCCGACAACCGTCAGCACGTATCTGAGGCCGTCGTATATCTGGAGGAAGCGCGTTCGTCGCTCTGCGAAGCCGAACGCATCATACTTGGCGTGGGAAGCTGTTTCATCGATGGCCTGCCGGACATATCCGGCAATCCCGATAGCAGAGGGCGTCCTGTATGCCATCATGAAAACCCGCCCAATTTCGAGGACGCGTTCCACCATCTCGAAGTAGGTCTGATGCTTCAGATGGACTTCCACGTGGACTCGATCGCCGCTGTGGACAGGTGGATCCAGCAGGTCGCACCGAAATCCCGCATCAGGCATGCAGGAATCGGCACGTATGACGACCATCGCGATCTCATTACCCGCCTCCTGTCCACGATCCGCACGTTTCCCCTAGGCAAGAACTGGACCGACGTGCCATCGGTCGATCATCCACCCAACATATTCGCCGAGCGCGATGCGAACTTCGTCGACTTGCCCGTGCGACGCTTCTGGAACATGACGCATGTGCCGATGGACGATCTGGACGACGCGATCTCAGTGATGAGCGGCCAGATTGCGGCATCCAGGGCCATGCTGACCCAGTTGGATGCCGATCGTCGCGTTCTGCGTGACGTGTTCCAGCGAGGGCTAAACCTGTCGGTGCCAAGTCAGAAACTGATGGAGGCCTTGCTGACGGATGATCGTCTCCGGTGGCCACCGACGACGAATATGACGACGGTGCGGCAGCACTGTTTGGCACTTGACATCAATGTGGCGCAGTGGCAGTTATTCCTCTACGATATTATCGAGGTGGCCGATCTGTTCATGGACGCGTTTGATAGACTGGACGACGCGGACAGGAATGTCGAGGAGAGCCGGTACCTGGCCGGACTTGATTCACTGCTGCGCGATGAGCCGGCCAGTGACAAGCCGCGCAGACGCAAGAAGAAGCCGTCGAAACGGAAACGATCAGCGGCGCAGGTGAAGACAATCCGGGAGACATCCGCGAATCCTTCCGCGTCGCTGGACGGCCAAGAAGCACAGGCGCGTGTCACAGACGACCCAGGAACGACGACCGTCGACACGCTGTCAGGACATTCACCGGTAGAGCAGCTCGGCATGCAGGCGGCGACACCGGCTGATGATGTTGACGTCACCGGTCATGTCACCGATAACGCGGATGGGAATATGGCTGAGTCGCCGGCACATGCAGTGGCCGATGCATCTGATCTCCATTGTGCTCGGAAGCGTTTCGAACATGTCGACCAGGATGGCGAAGGGGCCTATGATGTCGCCTCCGTAGGCAACGACGTCGGTGCAGGTCTAATGCAGCAGGAAGGAAGCGCGCCAAGTACGGCGGCAAGCGATGACGATGAGAAGCGAACAAGACCTGCGTTGTCACCGACGGAAATGCTGAGCGCAAGCGACAACGCGTACGTCACTAGTGACGATTCGGTCATCGCTAGTGACGATTCGGCCTTTGGCTCCATGACGTCATCGACTCCAAGCGGTGCAGGCCTACTGCAGCAGGAAGAAGGTGTGCCAAGTACGGCGGCAAGCGATGACGATGAGAAGCGAACAAGACCTGCGTTGCCACCGACGGAAATGCTGAGCGCAAGCGACAACGCATGCATCACTAGTGACGATTCGGTCATCGCTAGTGACGATTCGGCCATTGGCTCCATGACGGCATCGACGCCAAGCCTGCCGCATGTCGATTCCGTGGCCGGCGACGCATCTAGTGGCATCGATGTCTCGCCCAGCGTTTACCCTGGCATTGGCCTTGATGGTATCCCACCGGGCATTGAGGAATTTCTGGAGCCCCCCTCGCTGGGTGGCGCGTACCTCGAAGCGGACCTGGACCGATTTCTAACATGGGCCCACGTTTGGCGCCACCGCGACTCACCAGTTCGGCAGATGGCGCGGGACCAGGTGGAGCACATTGTTCAGTCCATGTTCCCAGGTTCGGTCGTGAGGCCCATGCTGCTACCTGCCGACGGCATGTACTTGCAGGCGCCATACACCGGCCTGGATTTCACGGTCTGCAATCCTGCCCTGCGTGGTAGCACGGTACGGTGCCTGAAAGCCCTGCGTGCCTCAATGACGCATGGTCCCTCCGTGTTCCTGCCAGGAGCGGTCATGATGGTGCCGTTCCCGAGGCTGATTGTCCAGATTCGTGGCAGTCCGCTGCTCGTGGCCCTGTCCATGAACACGTTTATGCCGACCAGGTTCGCGCTGCAGGCCTCCATCAAGTATCCGATGATGAAACCGGTCCTGTTCTACGTCTGGTTCTACCTGGTCCGGCACGGACTGCATGATCCTGTCCAGGGCGGCATCGACTGGCACCTCCTCCAGGTCATGGTCGTATCCCACCTTCAGGTACCGTACGCCATATACCTTTCGTGGCAAACCATTGCTCTAACGAGCAGCGTCGCGCAGGTGAACGCCGATCAGTGCCAGGCCCAGGGCCGGTGTCTGCGTTCGTTCTTCGCGTACTATGGCACACAGTTCAACTACCATCGGGACTGCCTCTCGGTGACTGGTGACGGCCGGGTGTTCCCCAAGGTTTCCTGCAGCGCGCACGGAACGGCTCCGGCGAATTCGGGCGTTGCTAACGGTTGCTTGTCCTTATTAGGCTGAACGAGGCTATCTCGTCGACGAGCGTGCCGAGTTCCGCCTGTGCGCCGAGAGCCCGTACGACCCCAAGATTGACATTGGCCTAGCAGCGTTCAACATCCGCGCTGTGGTCGACAGGTTCAGGGTGGCCTCCGACAAGTTCCGTGATTACTTCCCCGGCCAGCTGCTCAATCCCGAAATGGTCGGATAGAGAGATCTCTGTAACTCCTACTACGCGTCATAACAACCGACAAGGTGAGGAGTGCCCAGCGGCAGGTCGGTTAATTAGATATTTGGCGACGGGCGTAGCGTACCCATGCGACCCCTGGTGGATGGGGTGAATCGGTATCATCCACCAGCAAGTCTATGCTTGCCGGGGCGCCACCTTAGTCTTGGCACTCGGTAGGAGCGTACGGCGCCGCAGGGTGGAGGTGTACCGAGGATGGAGGCGCTGCCCGGGGCGGACACGGCCCAGATAGTCATAGAAGGTTGCATTCTGATGCAGGTCCTCGTTCCGCAGCGTTGCTCAGCGTACGCGTTCCTACAGTGGATCGCGAGCGGCAGATCCTGAAATGGATCACCGAGCAGGGCGACCTGAAGGCGTACCAGCGCATCTGCGACATTCAGACGGTGCATTTCGTACCGAGCTCCCCCGACAGCTCGTCGTACGGCGTTACAGTGGTCTTCCAGCCCACGTACCCGAACAGGGTCTTCGACATTGAGTTCTCCAGCGACGATCTGCGGCAGAAGTTCGTCGATCGCATCCTGCAGATTGACGCTGCGATCAGGGTGGATCGCAGCGGGGCCCCGGTCGACCGGTCGCTGTACCCGGTGACCAACAGCAAGGCCAGGTCCTGCATCTGCTGCAGGAAGAATTTCAAGCTGAAGCGCCGCCGGCACACCTGCAAGATCTGCAACAACACGGTCGGTTGTCGGGGCGTGCCCCGACCTTCGGGGCGCTGCGCCTCACGTACTGATGATCCCCGCGCTGCAGGTCTGCACGTCGTGCTCGTTCACGCGCATCAACCTGGCCAACAAGCCCGTCTACCGGGATTCGGACGCCGATCGCGTTCGCATCTGCGATTTCTGCCTGGCCGAGGTACGCAAGAAGCGCGTCGACATGCACGTCCGGCCGCTGTCGTTCAACATACCCGGCGCCTGCAACAACGACGTCCTGCTGCTGACCAGCGCCAGCGCGACGCACCCGATGCAGGCCGTACGTGGCCGGCCTGATGAGGCGTGTGGCTGTGTGCCCTGACCGCCCCGCCGGCAGGTGTCGCTGGACCCGCGCCTCATATCGGGCATCCTGCCGTCGCCGTCGAACGGGCGACGCCGGCACAACGACCTCGGGTTCATGATGCCGGAAGGGTGGGAGGCGCCGCCACGACGCACGTCGTTCATGCCCGAGGACATCCTGTCGGTCGGGTTCAACCTGGACCCGTTCGTCCTGTGGAGCTCCGAGCTGCTCAACAACCCGAACCTGGTGTTCTCGCCCAACCTGAAGTGCCTGATCCGCGTCGGTACGTGACGTGGCGCCCGAGGCGCGCGCGCTCGCATCCGACGCGTGTGCGTCCTGCTGGTGCAGGGATCCCGGCCCAGTTCCGCAACCGCGTCTGGCCGCACATCAGCGGGGCGAACCTGCTCAGATCGTTATCGGCGCCCGGGTACTACGACGATCTGGTGGCGGGTGCCACCCGGGCCATGAAGGTCGACGTCGTCGAGGGCATCGACCGGGAGCTGCACCGGACGTTCAACGGGCACGTCTGGTTCGACCGGCCCGCCGGCATCGTCCCGCTGCGTCGCATCCTGATCGCGTACTCGATACGGAACCCGGCCGTCGGCTTCCAGTCGTACATGAACCACGTCGGGGCCCTGCTGCTCCTGTTCCTCGACGAGGAGAACGCCTTCTGGATGCTGTGCATCATCGTCGAGTACCTGACCGCGTCCAACTACGACTGGCAGCAGCAGCGCATCACGAACCCGGAATCGACACCGGGTACGGGCGTTCGCGCATCGCCTGCGACGGTTGGGCGGCAACGTGTATGCTGAACGTGTGTTTGCGTGTGTCGTGTGACAGCCGGGTACTACTACTTCCAGGAGGGCGGCGCCGGGCACAAGCTGGACCAGCTGGTGTTCACCGACCTGCTCCGGCAGCGGTACCGGAAGGTGTGCCTGGCGCTGGACGCGCTGGAGATCACGGTGCCGACGTTGATGAAGGGGTGGTTCGCCAAGATGTTCATCGGCTGCCTGCCCGTCGAGTTCACGCTGCGCATCTGGGACATGTTCTTCGCCGAGGGATGCACCGCCTTCTTCAAGACGGCGCTGGCCATCTTCGACCTGAACCAGACGGCGATCCGCAACTCGAAGACGCTCAAGGACCTGACCGTGGCCCTGCAGGCCTTCTCCGAGGGCCCGCTCTCCGAGTCCGCCTTCTTCGACACGGTCAACTCGACGACGCTGCTGCGGGGCGACGTCCAGGACAGGCGGGTCGCCCTGCGCACGCAGATGACGGCGCCCGCCTACAACATGGCCGTCCTGATCAGGAAGAACATGGCCGTGCTGGACGGCGTCCTGCGCCCGGTCGCACCCGCCGCCGTAGGAGGAGGAGGAGGCGCAAGCACGTCGGCAGAGGCGAAGGAGGTGGCCGCTGCCGCCGCCGCCGCCGCCACCGCATCGGGGGCCATCTCCAGGCCGAAGAGCGCCCTGCACCGGCACCCGTCCCGCATACGCGACCAAGCCAAGCCGGAGACGCGGCCGGTCGGGTCCGGATCGGGCACCATCCTGCCGGGTCGGCACCAGCACGCCAAGCAGGTCAGCGAGGCGCCCGAGCCGCCGCCGCAGCCACAGGCGCAGCCGGACGCCGAACAGCCGTACGACAACGACGACGACAACGACGACATGAACGAGGTGGCCATGCGCGTCCGCGTCAAGTCGATCCAGGGCGGCGGGCCCGTCCTGCTGGACCTGCCGGGGCAGGCGCTGCCCGTGCCCGTGACGGACGCGCCGGCGCCCGCCAGCGAGTGGTTCGAGGACGACGAGGCCGTGTCGCCCGCCATCGTCGAGACGCTGTCGGCGGCCTACACGCCGCGACGCTCGCACCTGGGCGTGGGCCCCCTGCCCGACCAGGTCAAGGTCGACGCCAAGGACGACGACTCGGACGGGTCGCTCGACGACGACGCCGACGCCGACGCCGACAACAACGACACGATCGGCCACGTCGTCGTCTGGTACCAGGGCCAGGAGCGCGCCCGGGTCGAATGCCGGGCGCGGGACGACCCGTCGTCGGTGCGGGCGCGCATCGTGGCCGCCCGAGTCGCCGCCGGCCTGCCCGACGACCTTGCCCTGACCGTTGAATCCGTCGCCCGCCTGCAACGGGCGCTGCAGGCGCAGGTCAAGTTCGACTCGGTGAACGTCGACCTGGAGTCGTCGATGGCGTCGACGATGAAGGCGCTGGTGCTGGACGAGATCGGCCTGTGCGCCTCGCCCGACTGCCGCCGCGTCCGCGCCGCCACGAACGAATCGGGTCGCATCCGCGCGCGCTTCATCGAGGCGCCGCTCGACGCCTGCACGTTCGCTGGCCACCGCTGGCACCGCCAGTGCCTGGTCTGCTGTGGGCCCTGCGCCCGCGTCGTCGACCCGGACGACGCCTGCGACCTGGACGGGCGCCCGTACTGCCCGGCCGACTACCCGGCCGCCTGTGCGGCCGTCTGCTTCGCGTGCGGGCGCCCGCCGACGCGCCGCACGACGCAGCTGAAGCGGGCCTGCGTCCAGTACGTGACGGGCGACATCCAGGCGCAGACGCACGACCTGTTCCTGCACGACGACTGCGCCCGGTGCTGCCGGTGCCCGGCGGGCGCCCTCTTCCAGCTGAACAACGCGCCGCTGGTGCTGGCCGCGCCCAGCACCGGCACGGGCGACGACGGCGCCAGGCACGACCTGTTCTGCAAGGAGCACTTTGCGCCCGTCGCCGGCGCCGCCGCCGATGCGACGTGCACGGCGTGCCACGAGGGCATCCGGGTCGAGGAGCGGTACCTGCGGTTCAACCGGCGCGGCGTGCCACCGCTCCTGTTCCACCAGCGGTGCTTCGCGTGCGCCGTGTGCCGCCAGGCGCAGACGCTGACCAGGCCGGTCCTGGTGCACCCGGACGACGACCGGGTGTACTGCGCCGACCACGTGCCCGACGCGTACCGCTGTGTGGCGTGCCGGGCGCCCGTCCTGATGGTGGGCGGAGGCGGGGGCGGCGCCGGCGACGATGCCGACCACCAGCAGCAGCAGCAGCAGCAGCGGCGCCGGGTCGTCGGCATCGACGGGCGGTTCTACCATCGCGCCTGCCTGCAGTGTGCGACCTGCACGGCGGCCGGCACCAGGGCGCCCGACGCGGTCAGCTTCCACGCGCGCGACGGCGTCGTCTTCTGCGCCGACCACTACCAGGCCAGGTTCTGCGACCGGTGCCGCGCCTGCGACGCCTACATCCAGGGCAAGGCCGCCTGCCTGCACGCGGCCCACCCCGTCAGGTTCCACGCCGAATGCTTCGTCTGCCACGCGTGCCGGACGCCGATCGGCGCCGACGATGTCGACGACGGCGCCGTCTGGCACGACGACAAGCTGTGGTGCGCGCGGCACAGGAGACCATCGGCGACGACGACGACGACGAGCGCACAATAAACGCAGGCGGGCAGGGGAGGGGCGGATGTCGCGTCGTCTGTATCGGGGCAGCGCGATACGACACGTGGAGGCGAGCGCGCGCTACGATGCCGTCTCCTCGAGCATGCCTTGCCGGATGAGGAGTTCGACGTCGTGGCGCCGCACGAGATGGGTGGAGTGCTGCTCCAGGGACAGCGGGCCGTTGTCCGTCTGGATCGTCCCGCACGATTGCAGGACGCGCACCTCGACGAGCAGGGAGGCCGGCGGGTCCTGATCCTACGGACGGACGGCAGGTCGGTCAGGTGTGTGGTCGGGAGGGCGCCGCCATGCCCCCACGTACGTACCAGGGTCAGGTCCATGTCCATGACCTGCTGGTACAGGCGCAGGTTGCGCGCGTACCCGTCCAGGAACCGGGATTCGCCCGCGCTCGTGTGCCCGCGCACGTCGGCAGGCGGCTGGCCCAGCGTCCACCAGTACGATTTCAGCCGTTCGAGGCGGTCGTTGCTGAACGAAGGTCTGGGTCAGTGGTCGGCCGGGCCGGGGCGCGCGTACGCACAGGTAGGCGAGGACGGCGCGCTTGTTGAACAGGGCGGCGTGGTAGTGCGCGATCATGGCGCATGCAATCTCGGGCTGCTCCGGGTCGGCGTCCGATGGCCTGCGGCGGGGGCGGTCAGCGGCGGGCCAGCATCGCATGCGGCGCGCCAGACCCGGCGGCCTGCTCGATCAGCGACGACAACGTCTGCAGCTCGGCGACGATCTGCCGTATGCGATCATCGCGGTAGGCGGGCAGCCATCGGGCGCGATTCAGGTCGGCGACCAGGGCCAGCGCGTGATGCCCGAGCATGCGGGCGGGGGGGACGCCGCCACGTACGAAGACGACGCGCGCAGCAGACGGACGTGGGCCGCCGCTATTTTGGGGCGCACTGCCCTCGCCTGCTGTGTGAGTCGGGTTGGACTGCACATCTGCAACGCGTCACGGCCCTGCAGCGTGCCCCAGTGGGACTGCCCCTCCCCCCGCCCCCAACTTCCCCAGCTGTCACTGCACGGGTGGTACTGCGAAGCTGCAGCCGCCATGCGACGGTCGTCGAGCGCTTTTACATGGTTCTAGCCAGTCGTCGTTTGCGCCCAACATGTCGCAGGCTCGCCGATTGGCATGTATGGCTGATGCCGCTGGTTGATGAGATGACGCGTGGTGCATCGCTCTAGGCATGGAAGCGTCCCTGGAGAATATCTTCGGTAGGCCATCGTTAGGATCAACTTCTAATATCTGCGCTTGATCCTGATACGACTGTATTGCGGGTCGACAGCGGGCGTCGTAGGCGTGCAGCGAGGGCGCCGCCCATGGCCGACGACGAATGGGACCAGACTGTGGATCCCAGCTCGGGCCAGACCTACTGGTACAACAGGGTCACCGGCGCGTCGCAATGGGATGACCCTCACGCGCGCTATACGACCACTTCCCCGGCTGCCCCTGCTGCTCCAGGCCCGCAGCAGGCCCCGGGCCCGGCTGCGCCTCCTGCTGGACCGACGGCCATGCTTCAGTTGCAGATGCAGAGGCGCATGAAGGACCGCGCCAGGAATGCGTCCGTCGCGGCCGCCGATACGATACCCAGAGCTGGGCCTGAGCCGATACCCATCCGGTCGCTGTCGACCAAGGACTCCAAGGCCATGGCCGACCAGGTGCAGGCGGCCGGTGTCAGCGTTGCGTTCCTGCCTGCACCCGCACGAGGAGCGAAACATCGCCAGCCGGCCCCAGTCAATACGGAACCCACAGCGGCACAGGACGTTCGACCACCGGCCGTCGCCGCCCATGCCGTCAACAGCGACGCCGAGGCCCATGCCGTCAACAGCGACGCCGACGCCCGGAAACAGGATCAAGGGCAGCACCCAGTGAAGGTGGACGCACCGAAGGAGGCCGTTGAAGCGCCGCCCAAGGAGACCATGGCCCTCCCTAGGCGGGCGGGGCCGCCGAGTCGCATCGTCAAGCCAAAGAGCGGTGCCGGCGGCGCCGCCGGTCTCCTAGCATCCGTTGTCGGTGCTGCTGGCGGCACGCAAACAACAGCGGCGACGCCCGACGACGCGCGCTCGTCGGCCCGTCCGCAGGAATCCATCGACGGGCCTGGGCGCTCGCGTCCCCCAGCCGGCGCTGACGCTGTCACCAGCCAGAAGGCTGATGACCATGACGAGGCACATGCAATCGAACGCCCATCTGATGCCGCAGCTGGTGGGCCACCGATGGGCGCCAACAAGCGGGAACAAGGACCGCCCGATGGCGGCCCGCGTCCCAGCAGCAGTGCTGATGGTGGGCCGCCAGGGCCCGCGATACCTGATACCAACGCCAGGGCCGGCGCAGACGACGGCAACGCGATTGCTGGTCGACCGCCTGTCGTCACCCTGGACCTCCTGCAGAGTCAGCTGGGCCGCAGGCAGAAATCGACAGGGGCGCCACCATCCCGGCGACCCGATGCTGTCCACCCTCCTCGCGGGCAGCACCACGACCGGACACCGCTGGGCCATCCAGAAGATCCTGCACCAACGCTGGCGCCCGCCGACCGCCCACCGGTCGCTGACGTTGCGGCCGTATCCATGGGCCCGGGACCGACAACCCGGCTGAACGCGTCCGACCCCGAACGCGATGCCGACGTTACGCGTCCGCACGAGATCGCTGCCGACACGTCGCTGACGAAACCGTCGACGGCGGGCGTGCCGGCCGCCCATCCGTCGTCCGCTGCTGGAGCGGGCGCTACTGCCGATGGGGATGACGGCCACCAACCGATGCATCCGGGCGTCCCGGTCGTGGCGTTGGCAACGGGCGCCGACAGTGATCCTGCTGTGCTGGAGCCCCACCCGTCAACGTGTGCCGCTGCGTCCAACGCGTCTGCTGCCGACGCCCAGACTAGTGACGGTCACATCCATCCGGAGAAACATGCTGGTCGGGCGGGCGACCAGATCGGACCTGCGCCTGATGCCGGGACAGCAGCAGGTGGATCCGAGCAAGGGCAGCAGGGCGCTGCTCGACCCAAACACCGAGGCATCCAGGTCATGTTCCCGGGCGCGCACACGCCATCGGTGCGTGCGCCCCACGACGCCAACGACAACGCGGCGCCCAGTGCCGCTGGGCATGGCACCACCTCCGGTCGTCCGGTGCGCCCTCAAGATGCCCTGCCGGGCCCCGCCTCGACGGTCGTGACGGCTGCATCAGCACCCACCGAGCCGCCACCGACGATCCAGGACCCAACGTCGGCAACAGGCACAGCTGCCGAGGCAATCACAGGCAGCGCTGCTGGAACCAGCGGCGACGTCGCCATTGGAGCACGTGCTGCCGCGTCTCTGACTACTCCTGCGGAGGCTCCTGGGTCGGCCGGCGCTGACGTTGTCGCCCGTGACGGCACCCTGGCAGTGGGCAACACGGATGCGTTCGGCGGTGTCGCCGGGCATGGCAAGGTCGTGGCGCGGCAGGCGCCACCTACTACGACGGGCCCTTCGGATGCCGATCAGGGCAACCCGACGGCAGATGACGACCCGTGTTCCGCCCTGTCGTCTGGGGAGTCGCTGCCCAGCGGTGCCGATGATGGCCTGCCAGCAGCAGCGGCGGCGGCGGGGGACCCGAGCGTCGCGCCGGAATCAGGAAGCGGCAGCCTGTCAGGGCGACGTCGCCCCGTGCCGGCCCTGTCCGTTCAGGCCAAGATCATCTCGGAGATGCTGTCATCGGAGCGGTCCTTCGTGGCGTCGTTGACGCAGCTGGCCACCGTGGTCATACCGCGGCTGAACGAGGCACCGCACCTGCAGGCGCTGATCTCGGACGCTCGCGTCGCCCTGATGTTCGGCAGCGCCGAGCAGGTTCTGTCGCTGAACGGCCAGCTGGTGCACGACCTGACCGTGGCCGTCGAGGACGGGACGACGCCGTGCACACCGGCGTCGGTGGCCGCCATCTTCGAGCAGTACGCGCCCCTGTTCTCCATCTACACGACGTACGCGACCCATTACGGGCACGCGCTCCCCGTCCTGGTCCAGCAGGCCGAACAGATCGACCTGGCCCTGAGGAACATCTCCATGCAGGGCCAGACGCTCTTCTCGCTGGGCATCATGCCGATCCAGCGCGTGCCGCGATACGCCCTGCTGCTGCGCGAGCTGCTCAAGGAGACCAAGGGCGACCCGGACGTGCAGCGCGCCCTGGCCGTCACCGAACAGGCCGCCGCGTCCATCAACGAGGCGATTCGGGCGGCCGAGACGCGCGACGAGATGCTCAAACGCGTCAAGGGCAAGGCGCAGGCGCTGATCGCCACCGGCCATCAGCTGCTGCGGACGGGCGCCCTGTCCAAGATGGACAGGAACGGCAACTTCAAACGGTGGGTCGACGCCCGCCGCCGTCGTCGTCCGAGGGTGGGGGCTGACGACGACCGCCACTGTCTGCAGGCACACGTTCATGCTGTTCGCCGACCAGCTGCGGTACGGCGGGCACAACGAGCGCAGCGTCCCGCTGCACGGGTGCACGGTCGCGCGCGACACGTTCGAGCTGAAGCGCCGAGGCCTGGCCGGGACGGCCTTCGTCCTGCAGACGACGACCAAGTCGTTCATCGTGCAGGCGGACACCGAGGACGACGCCAGCGCCTGGATGGCGGCCATCGACGAGGCGGCCCGGTTGGCCCCGGCCACGGGCGGCGCCGACACCGACGACGACGACGGCGGGACGACGGCGGCGCCCGTCATGACGCGCACCGACTTCTGTGCCGTCTGCGCCGCCCGCTTCTCCATGCTGGTGCGCCCGCGACACTGTGCCCGCTGCGGCCGATCCGTCTGCCCCAGCTGCTGCCTGAAGATGCCCTCCACGAGCAGCCGGCCCGGCCTGGTCTGCGCCCTGTGCCGCCCCAGCGACCCGGTGACGACGACCAGCAGCACCAGCACCAGCACCAGCAGCGCCCATCATCATGCGGCGCCGTCGTCCACCAGCGTACCGGCGTCCGGTGGCGCGTCGACGCCCCGGAATCACTTCGCCATCGCCCTGCAGGAGCTCAAGGCCAAGGTCGCCGTCGTGCCGCCCAGCGTGGACCTGCCCGAGACGACGCCGGACGCGCCTGCCGAACCGGCGCGCCACCACGACGAGCCGACCCGGCTGTCGCCGCGGCGCGCCCTGGGCCGCATCTTCAAGGGCGGGTCCCGGTCGTCGTCGAACGCCGCCTCCGAGTCGGCGTCGTCGGCGGCCTCGCGGGCCACGTCGATCGGTGAACCGGCCGTCATCGTCAGCGCCGTCAGGGCGCAGCACGACCTGCTGGCCGAGGTCCAGGCGCGCCTCGGCGTGCCGGCGCCCGCTCCCGTGCAACCGGTGCCGTCCGGGGCCGCCCTGCCCGATCAGGGCCCGCCGCCCGTCGCCATCGCCATCACCCCCGTCACCAGCAGCAGCAGCAGCGGCAGCATCAGCCACGCGGCCATCTCGTCGTACGACGACGCCCGGCAGGCGCTGCTGGCGTCGGAGGCGGCGTACGCCACCCAGCTGGACGATATCGCGCGTGTCTTCGCCAACCCGCTCCTGCAGGACGTGTCGTGCGCGTCGCTGCCGCCGTCGCTGGCCATCGTGTTCGACACGATCGGCAACCTGAGGACCGTCCACGGGCAGCTCGTGCAATCGGTCGTCGCCGGCGCCGACCTGGGCGACGCCCTGCTCAAGTTCAGCCACCTGTCGAAGCGCTTCTACGTCATGTTCGCCAAGCACTACGGCGAGGGCGTCGCCGGGTTCGCCGAGGAGGATGGCGCCAGCAGCGTCTTCCAGCGCATCGTCCAGTGCGGGCGCCAGTACGACGCCGGCGCCGTCTCCGGGCCACTGCTCCTGAACAAGTGGCTGGTCGGCCCGCTGAGGCGGGTGCCCACCTACGTGTCGCTGATCGACCGCACCATGGCGGTGGCGCCCAGCCCGGCGCTCCAGGCCGCACAGGTACGTGTGTCCCGTCGTCCGCCAACAACGTCGTGACGCCCCGCTTCTGACGCGCGCCGTCTCCCCCCCGTCCCCGTAGCAATCGGTGGGCGACACGTGGGCGCGCATGAGCGAGATCATGGAGATGCGCGCGCAGTACGAGACGTTGCTGTCGCTGGAGAGACGGTTCGAGCGCGGCGGCAGCGGCCTGGTCGACCTGGCCGTCCCGAACCGTCGCCTGGTGCGCTGGGGCGTCCTGGACAAGTTCGACCGGCACGGCAAGGCCGAGTCGCTGGCGTTCCACCTGTTCACCGACGTGCTCATCTACTCTCAGATCGTCGGCGACAACTTCCGCCTGCGTCGACGCCTGGACCTGGCGCAGTGCACAGTGGCCCAGACCGGCAAGAACGCCAAGGCCAAGTACGACCTGTCGTTCCAGGTCCGCGTCAAGGGCACCGCCAAGACCATCATTGTCGGCGCCGGCACCCCCGACGACAAGGACGCCTGGATCAAGGACATCATGGCTTGCATTGCGCGGCAGGAGGCGCACCAGAGGAAGATCAGCAGCACGACGGGGGCGGGCGGGCAAACCGCCGACGACGTCACGTCGACGACGGTCGCTTCGACCTGGGCCGATACGGCCACGGCCGCGTCCACCATGGTGCCGTTGGCCGATCCTGGATCCGGCGCCGCCAGGGCCGCCGCCGACCCGTCCAGGTACGCCATGTTCTACGAGGAGGACGACGCCCCGGTCAAGGCGCGCAACGACGACGACGACGACGGCGGCGGCGTCGGGGCAAATGTGCAGGCCGATCCCGAGGCCGCCGAACGGCACCCGAAGGAGGTGGACAGCCTCTGGGCCAGGTACCTGACCGATGCCGGCGAGGAATACTATCACGACGCCGTCACGGGCAGGTCGACGTGGACGAAACCCAAGAACCTGCTATAAACACGTTCATAAGACGCAGGGGCAGCGATCGCGGCACGCTGATGCCCTGCATCGTGGCAGGTCACACGTTTATGCCGACGGTCGTATCCGGGTGCTCTTGTGCGAGGACGACGCCAGCACGCTGTACGATTCCGACACGTCCCGCTTGTCGTTCGACAATGTCGCCATCTGCACGTCAACGGCGTCGTTCGGCTCGCAGTCGTTGGACTTGCAGACGCTGTCCCGCATGTCCACCGGGATCTCGTCGACGATCCGGAAGCGGCCACAATTGTTCAGGTGCTCGTTCTCGACCCGGAAGATGATCCACTGGCCGCGGCGCAGCATCTCGCCGAGCGCCAGCGCCAGCAGGAGAACATCCTACAGAAGGGCGTCGTTCAGCAAAGCGCATAGGCAGGCGACAGGGGCGCGCATCCGACCTGGTTGACGAGAATGGTGTCCGCTGTGGATGGCGATATGGTGAGCACCCAGGTGATGCGCAGCAGCAGGTTGATCAGCATGGCAGCGTAGTAGACGGCAGGCGGGAACATCAGGCGCGAACGCAGGAGCGGCGGCCGGGCACCGCGCTGCAGCAGGCCCCAGTCCATTCGGATGTCCCAGGCGTACAGATACAGTGTGCTCATGATGGCGACGACGACCCAGGTGATTTGCAGGGACACCGCATCCGGGTACGTGCTGGATAACAATGAGAAGAACGTGACGGTCAGCGCCGACCCGTACTTGGCGGCGTTGGCCAGGTGTGGGAACACGTCCAGGGTATCATAGTATCGACGGAAGCACTGCGCCATACGCCACCAGTACGGCAGGAACGCGACTGCCCATCTGCCTGTCAGCACCGCGTCTTGGCAAGTCGTGGAGCTGCGCTCCAGGAACGACCCCGTTGCGTAGTAGCACATGACATAGTTCAGGTCGTACAGGATGCGCACCAGGGACGTCTACGGCAACGGACGACGCCAGTCAGCGACACCGTCAACGCACCGTCGCGTTCGTCATACGTACAAGGATATCGGCGATGAAGAACGTCCGGAAGTGGACCCGGTAGAACGGCGAGCAGACGATCGTCCAGAGCGTGCGGAGAAAGAAGACGCGCGACGATTTGTAAAACACGTCGAACGGGCAGAACAGGACGGCCGCCAGGGTGACCATGGCGCCCAGGTGCAACCATCCCGGGTTGATGACCCAGGTCGTGGTGAACATGGTCACGGCCAGGAACACCGACAGCGACGACAGGACAATGACGAAGCACAAGGCCGCCGCCAGGATCACCTGATTGCTCCGCAGCACCGACGACGGCGACGCCTGCAGTATGAACCCTGAACAAGCAAGCCAGCCATGTCAGCGGACCGGTCAGGAATACGGGAGACGCGGTCCTGCTACCGTAGTTGATTCGTTTGGAGGTGAACACGGCCAGGTCAACGCCCCAGATGACCAGGGCGAACGTGACCAGTATGAGGAATCGGAACGGCGGGAATGCGGCCATGAACCCAGGCGGAAGGCTGGGCGTCGGGTTCAGCGCGAACATGGCGCCGATGACGCCGATCAGTGCAATCAGGAGACCGACGGTGACGCCGGCCGTGAACGACGTCGTATGGGACTCGGGTTGCGGTATGACACGAAGCATGTCGGTACCGCCTGGGTACAACTGCAGGAAGACGTCCTGGACCTGGCGGGACATGTCGAGAACCGGGGCCAGCGACGGGTACACGTCGGGCCTCTGCAGGTGCGGCACGATGACCTGCGTTGACGAGTGCCACGACGAGATCTTGTCGTGCTTCTTGAGTATCTTGGCGACGGCCACGTAGTTCAGCACGTGGTAGTTCTGCAGGAACTGCAGGCCTTGGTACAGACGCTGCAGGAGCAGGCGGAAGCTGGAGCCGACCGATGCGCGGCGCTCCGTCCTGACCATCATGGCGTCCACCTGCCCGGCGAAGAAGGCCGACTGCTCATGGAAGAAATCGACAATCTTCTCCAATTCGGACTGGAGCAGCGCAAAGAACTGCATCTCGATCTCCCGGTGCGCCATCGTCGTCGGCATCAGCGTCGTCAGCGACAACGGGAACGGATCCGGCGTCGACGCCGACGACGGTGCCGCGCGACCGGATAGGTCGATGATGGGCTCGACCAGTGGCGTGGTGACGGCCACCATAAAGGGTCGCCCCGTTAGGTGGTCGGTCACGACGCGGCGCATGGCGGGTGGCAATGGACGACCATCCTCGCCGACCGCGGGCGGCGAGACGGGTGCACGACGTGCGCCGATGGCAGCCGCCGACAGCCGTTTCAGCACCTTCTTCAGGGCTTTGTAGTCCAAATACTTATCGCGCCATTCCGGAACGGACGACTCGGCCAGGTACTTGCCGAATTTTACCATGGTACCGTAAGACGACTAACAGCGAGCTGAACGCTGGGCGGCTGCCCGAAGCGCAGAGCGGACGGTAGCAGACAGGTGCGTGTGTGCAATGGTGCGACAGGAATCTGGTGCAAATGCGCGGCGACAGATTTCAGGTGGGGCGTTCGGGGCGCAGCAGCGTTGCCGGGTGTGGTCAGCAGGAGGAGGCGGCGGGCAGTGTCGGCAGCCGGCTCCGGGCGTCGTGCCGTTGCCGATGCTGAGCCGTGACCCGGCCGGGCTGCGCACAAAATTCTCCGTGACCGCACTGACCGGCCCACCCGGCACACTGCAGCTGGCAATGCCACGTACGCGTCGCAACCCGGGACTCCCTGCACCTGCTATGCGGTACGTAGTCAAGCTCGCCGATGCATACCTAGAACAGGCCCCTGGGCCCTGTGTTGGGTACCAGGCGGACAACACATTGATTCGAGAACTTTCCAGCCAGTCTCATTCGAGCGATTGACGAGACGGGCTGTCGACACGCCGTGGTCTGAGCCATGGCGCAGCCGATGTGTCCACCTGAAAACCATGTAATACACAGGAAACGATTTCGTCATCGTGCAGCTGACCGAGATGACGCATTGCGTCTTCGCTCCTGGCTAAAAAAGGACAAAACGCAGGCACCAGAACGGTAAACTAATCGTTGGATTTGGCCTCACGTGTGTCTCTCTGATGTTCCGCCGTGGCATTGTTGTTATTCTGTGCACCGATCGCCGTCTAATGCGATGCCCCGAGCTGTGTTGGAAGTGGAACGCGAGGGCGAGAACTCGACGGCCGGCGCGGACTGCGCAGTCGCATTGACGGACGGCCAGGTGGGTCGGCGAAGTGCCATGCGGCGTCGGGGCGCATCACAGGCGAATGCTGCATCGGCGCAGTGTCAGAATTGCCTGCAGAAAGGCCACTGGACGTATGCGTGCAAGAACCCGCGCGTCTACGTCAAACGGGCCAGCAGAACCACCATGATGAAACGACCTGAAACACGACCCGTCATCCGGGAGCATAAGCCCCCGGAGATCCTCGACCTGGAACGTGAACAGCAACGCTTGGAGGAAACCTCACGCAAACGAAAACGACGCCGTTCATCCTCGTCATCATCATCGTCGTCGTCGTCGTCTACCTCATCTGGTTCAGAGTCGGATTCTGATACTTCGTCGTCGTCGTCATCTGGGTCCTCTTCGTCTGACTCGTCATCCTCCTCCTCCTCCTCCTCCTCCTCATCTCTATCCTCATCATCGTCGTCCTCCTCCTCCTCTGTGTCGAGCGGTCCGCGTGACAAACGGAAACGACGCTCGCGTTAAAATGCACGGTTGTACGTCGTTGGACATCAATATCGGTCGCCATTGTAGGAATCGACCCGTCAGTACACACTTGCAGTAAGTTCAGAGTGTGCACATACGTTGTACATTGGTCCACACGTGCGTACGTATACGCCGCGTCGCGCGGGGGGTTGCGCCGTGGCGCATCGGTCCACCCGTCACTCGTCGGCAGGCGCTGCAGTTCGGGTCTGCATCGATCGACCGGCGACTGCAGCAGCGTGCCTGCGCCTGATACCACACCCCGCTGCTGTCGTCGCGCGAACAGGCACGACCATATGTTCAGGACGCCAGTCCCGCCCAGGAGACGCCGCACGTCCATCATGGACCATGATGGTGATGACGCTGGTCCGGGCCCGCGCGGCCACGTCGCGCTGGACACCGACGATGACATGTTCGATTCCTACGATGGGCGTATGTACATCAGCCTGTATCACGGCGCCTGTAGACTAATGTGCACGCCTGGCTGTACAGTGACCGCCGCCGACATCATCGACGCCGACGAGCGTGACTTCGTCATGTCGCTCGATGACGACGTGCTTGGTCCCGATGCATGCCGAGATGCGTCGCTCATGTCGACGCCATCGGACGATACCGTACGGTCGTCGATGATGTCTCTGGCATCGCCAGCCTCGTACTTTCAGTCACGGGCGCCAGCCATGGGCGACCTGTCCAGCAAGCCGACGACGCATCGGCCCGTGTTCTATTCACCAGATTCGTCGTCTCGGTCGCCATGGACAACGCCTCGATCGGCCGTGCACAGGCCACTGCGCTCCTATACGATCGAGAGCCCACACCCATCGGCTCCGACGCGACTCCTGCCTGAATCGCCGGATCCGGCGTCAGGACGAGGACCAGGAAGCACGCCACAGTGCCAGGGCAAGAACCAGCGGCGGCCACTTCTCCCGCTGTATCCAACGACATCTGCCCATATACATTAAGCTGCCATACCGTCTCAGCTCAGGGCGCGCGTGCAGTGCTTGATGTATACGTACATCGGTCGGACGGGTTCCCGCTGGCAATGCCTGGATCGCCTTATCTGGGTTTGTACAGTACGTACTCACTCATGTCAGGAAATATCTATCGGATGCCATGGAGCGGATATAGGTGAGCAGCATACAGTACCCATGGGCGATGTCGCCAAGCGCCTGCGCGACCTAGCCAGCTGCCTGCATGCCATGGCGGACCGCCTACAGGACAGCGGCGCCGGCCTAGGCCAGCCAGCACTATACACAGGCGACCTCGTATCCGCCGTCGATGCTCTAGCAGTGCCTATGGGGCGCCTAGTGGACCAGGAAACCAAGTAACTCGTCTGCGACTCGACGGACTGTACATGCATCTAATCGGGCGCTCTCGGGCAGCTTGCGTCAGCTGTCGACCCTCGTCTGCGAGCAGTCGCTTCGATCCAGAGACGACAGGCATCGACAGGATGCGGCCCTGTCGGCGCTGCGGCACCAGGTCGCCCTCCTGACCGAACAGATGGAGCAATGCCGCCAGGCGCTGCACCGATCGGCTGCCCTCGACGTCCATGATAGACTGTCAGGACGTCTGGCAGATCTGCAGAGTGTGCTGAACCGCAAAGCCGACCTGATTGACCTGGACCGCAAAGCCAACTTATCCGACCTGCAATCCCTGATGGCACTGGTCCTGTCGGGCGACCGCGTTCTGCTGGGCGCCCGCCCGCTCAAGTAGTGAACCGTAACCTGCGAACAATATTATCATGCCATGCTGACCGTGTCTGCGAACAGCACCTGGAAGTGCATGTCCTGCGATCGGCGCCTGCTCTCCGTTGATTCACAGGTCCAAGATGGCGGGCAACGTGCATCTATGTGAGAAACTTGCATGTTGACTTAGGTATGCCTGGGCAGGCTGGTGGTCAGCAACCGAAACAGCAGCGAGCCCGACGAGCACCGGTGAAGACCAGGATAGGGCGGGCGGTCGTGTCTCTGCCAAAGTTACACTGCCGTTCGCTGCAATGACGCGAGTAGGCGGAGGGCCAACTACGACGACAGACGTACAACCTGTATTCGCGCCGGGTCCAGCGGCCTATCTTCGATGAACACGGTCGAGTGCGAACGCGACCATTCGGCCAACTGCTCGCCAATGAACAGGCAACTGCATTCCATAAATTGGGCAACGGATCAGTGGAGGACGAGCGCGCAGCGATACAATGACGCAACGTACTCGGCTGTAATGAAGACGGAAGTATGGGCCATAAGAAAGGTCATCAGGAGACGTCGTGCGCTGGACATTGGGCGGATCCATCTGCGTGTGATATCCAGGAGGCGCCGGGCGAGGAACATCAAGTAGATGCCGTGGATGAGGAGTCGGACCCAGTGACGGGGCAGTCGACCGGACAGGAGCAGTCGGTGAATGGGCGTCGGTATGTACGATAGTCTGTACTCGAATTGGCACACTTCGCAGGTCGTCCTCGATGCCGTGATCAGCCATTTGTGCAGGCACTCACCATGAACGCCGGCCTGAGTACCACGGCACCGACACGGGCGCAGCAACGTTCGCGAGCTGCCATCCTGAAGACAGATACGACACAGGCCATCAGCATGGTCATCGCCTCCCGTGGGCGGTACTGTAGCCGAAGCAGTTGACGAATCGGACATGGGCCCGTTGGCGTCGGGACGCCTGGCAGATGCCCGCGTCTGTCGACCGACGTACAGCGGCGTCGCTTCAGAATATAGGAACTGAGCCACTGACTGCAACTGGTCAAGCCACTGGGCCGGGCAGGAACGGGCTGGAGCTGGGATCCGGATTGAGTTTGAGCTTGACTTTACAGAGTTTAGGTGGCTGTGACTTAAACTGGGGGAAATATGGATAATTGTCCCAGGACAGAGTGCCCGACGTCGGTGGCAGGGAGCATGTCCCCGACAGTGTTGATAAAAAGGTGCTCTGAGGAAAAAACGTTTAAACATGTTTTTTCATGTTTAAACATGTTTTTTCATGTTTAAACATGTTTTTTCATGTTTAAACATGTTTTGTTTTCATGTTTAAACATGTTTTGTTTTCATGTTTAAACATGTTTTTCATGAATACTTTTTTTCATGTTAATCATGAACATGTTTTTTCATGTTTAAACATGAAATGAACATGTTTTTCATGTTTAATCATGTTTTTCATGTTTAAACATGTTTTGTTTTCATGTTTAAACATGTTTTTCATGAATACTTTTTTCATGTTTAATCATGAACATGTTTTTTCATGTTTAAACATGAAATGAACATGTTTTTCATGTTTAATCATGTTTATTCATGTTTAAACATGTTTTTATATTTAAACATCTAATAATAGAACGATAGTTGTTTACTGATAGAAGTCCCGGTCTTTGGCCTCAAATACGCAGGAACAAGTCCTGTAGCAAGCACTTACGACCTCGCATACCTTGCAGTTTGGCGCCAGACGGTTCCTGGCGCCAATTCTTGTCATTGTGATCGGGCAACGCCGGTCGAACCACCTCTTGTTCCATGGCCTCCACCTCAGCAGCCTCGTGTCGTCGACAGCACTCCCAGCTGGCCGCGAGCGCGTCGAGGACCTCTGTCCATTCTTGGAGGACGTCGACTACTTGGCGCTGTTCGCGGCCATCTTGACCGTGATCCGATCCGTCGCCTGCCTGACCTTCCTCATCTGCAAGGCCAGCGGGGTGTGGGTGCCCGTGATCCAGGTCGTCGACATCGTGCTCAGTCACCCTTCGAATGAAGTCACACCAAAGATGTGTATTTATTGCCCATGCCTGTCAGAGATCGCCTATTGCGTTTCTCCGTACGATCCCGAGTGCAAGACCGTATCGGGGTCTGCGACGTGGGCACGCTCACACAGCAAACCAAAACTGGGAGCCATTGCATTTCTCCTCCAGTTTATGGAAGAACTTCCGCGCTTCAGAAGGGCGCCGACCGCCTTTGCTCGCCATAACCGATACGACGCCACCCCCAAGGGCACAAAATGACACGAGATACCCCGCTACGCGACAGGCCGCTTCTGTGGGGCAGTGCGCCACGTACGGACCGGGCCGACGTATATTAGGGCACTGGAGGTACTGTAACGTTACATGTTTAAACGTCCAGGTTGGGTCAAACGTTTAAACATATGTTTAATAAACATACAAAAAAACGTTTTTCGTTTAAACGTTTAAACAAAATCCGACAACACTGTCCCCGACAGTGGCACGGAGCAACCATGTCTACCGGGTGCGACCATCTCCGGACGGGTTTGCTCCGGGACTCGGCGCACGATCGAAGATCAACTCTCGTTGTGACCCATTGTCTGATGGCTTCCGGTGATAAAAGGTCTCGGCATCGGGCCACGAATGAGGGCAAGCTCAATGTGATAGAGTACGTAGAGGCCAACGCGGGCATATCCCATCAGACGGCGGCGGATCGTTTTGGCGTTGATCGCTCTGCAGTCTCTAAGAGCATCTCCACCGCGTACGCAAAACCGCACTGCATCGCTATTTTTCAGATCCGGATTCCGTTTCTCGTCTCCACCGCAGAGCGTCAAACTGCAAATATTTTGCAGGCGACGCAATTTTGGCCCTCGGCGCCTGAATATCCGTCGGATTTTCAGGCGTCGCGCTACGACTGCATCGCCAAAACGATGGAGCCCAGTGGGAACCGTCAGGACGGCGAGGCGAAGCGTTCGCAGCGAGGCACAACTTAATTGATGCGGAATATGCTCAGTTGGCCCGCTCGTGGTTGAACGTGTCCCAGAACCCTGCAACAGGGACAGGGCGAGGCCCATTTCTGCAGCAACCCCAGTGCCGGGGCGCGATCGGCACGTTCTCTGCAGTCGAAATGGAGCACCATTCAGCGAGACGTTTCTAAGTTCGCTGAAAGAGCCGAACATGTCAGGGAAGCCTGTAGCCGCGTTGTCTTTGAGTTAGCGGTCGACATCGGCAGCTGTGGGCTTGCGCAGGTACACTGCTCCAAACCGTCGAACGATCACACAGTTGACACGCTACAGACAACTGCCAGCCTCATCACATGCGGTGATTTGTTCACTGCCTTGAAGGATTCAAGGGCCGTACACTCCCCGATCTTGATATACTCGTCGAGCGCGACGTCGGCCGGTAACCCATAGCACAGGCGCGCGGTTCGCTGCTGTACACGTTTGAATTGTCGACAGGCCTGGTACACCCAACGCATCGACAAGTTGAATGAAGTACTCGTCCTCAAGATATACTTCCTTCATTAAAAGCTCGAACAGCGTTCGCCTACCGGAATGTATTATTATGACAGGACACTTCTTGGAAGCGATCGTTACCCCATTCTAAAGCGACGCGTGAACAGTTTTTCACCATAGAGCGGGACCCGGTCGAAGTAGTCTTGTCGGATGCGCAGGTCTGCAGCGACACGGTCTCCAGGCAAGTTCGGCCGTCGGCCAGGACGAGAGCCACCCCGTTTGACGTCGGTACTGTCGGCCTGACTCGCATTGGAAGCGTCGAACATGTCGGGAAAGAACTCCAGCACCTTTTCATCTTCATCCCTGTCATTCTGCGCCTCCCGGACGAGTTTCTGAAAAGCTTCCCACCACTGCTCCATCGTGATGTCCTGCCCCAGACAAGTTTGCAGGCGCGCAAATTGCGTCGTCGCGGTGGGAAAAAAATTGCAATTTACTGCAAAGCTTTTTCAGACGGTCCCAAGAAACTGCAACCCAAGGGATTTGGCGTATCATTTTCCCGCACGCGGTGGAGATGCTCTAAGTGGCTCAAAGATCGGGAAAAGATCAGATGCATAGAACATTCATCCTGAGAGCTCTGGTGAAAACGACGACGATTTCAAGGAGTAAGTGCCCATGTCCACTTCTGAAGCTCTGACAGCGACAAAATCATTGCAAGAGTTCGTCGGCCACGCTGGCGTTATCCCTGCAAGCTGTAAAAGGAGTGTCAGGAAGTTCTCTCCAGCCTACAGCGCTCGTTGGCATCAATGTTCCGCATCCAGCGAAGTATGAATCTCGCTCAACCACGCATTGGTTCAATATTCCAGAAGCGCACCGGCCTGTACTCGTACTAAACGATTGATCGTCCTCGAGCGGGACGGGTTGATTGACGTCGGCGCCAAAGTTCAGGTGACGAACGCATCAGGTTTCGTTATTGCCCATGGAGTCGTGGAAGGTTTGACTGGCTGCGTAATCCATGGGTACTCAGCCGCCAATGACGAAACAGTGGTTAACGAACCTGAAGTGACTCCTGTGTACGAAGATCAACTTCTAACCATTCCAAACTCGTCTGTCTCCACGATTGGTGAGGCCGGCCACTGCCACGTGTTTAAATTTGACGAGTTACATGTCATCGGATAAACAGGCAAATCATTTTCAACGAGAACCGGCTTCTCAACTGCGAGAATAACTCGTAACGCAGTGGCGAGAGGGAGCAGCCCGCAGAACCGCCTGTTATTGACGCCGAACCTTTGGGATTATGAGGGCAGAGGGCATTCAGCCACGATCTGCATTTAGCCCAGAGTTGGATCCGGCTTTCCTCGTGATCGGCGTGGGGTTTGGCTGGTCTTGAATCATCCGTTGTTGATTATTGGTGGCGCGGACATAAAATACCAGCTGCTGTTTTATTGATATGATACGGGCACAGTTAAACTGGCCGATGATCTCCTGTTTCACCCCGCAGCCTCAGGGACAGCCGACCGCGACTCGAGCCTTGTCATCGTTCTCGCGAAGACGCCTGTTGTAGTGATGTTTACCCAAACACTCCTGGTCCAAGGTCCCAGACCTCGGATCGTTCCCCCTCCTCGCGGCTTCCTCCCGCATGCCGTACGGACTCCCTGGTCTTAGGGCTGCCTCCCGTATATGCTATTCTTGGTATCTCTGGCTGCGACAGGGCATGCTGCATCGTTCCACCGTCTACACTGCCCTTTTCCGAACATGACCTGGATGCAGTAGAGATAGGAAGGCTTGCTGCTGAGTCCGTGCGATACGTAGGCGCCGCAGGGTTCGTGTGCATGTTCAGATTGGCCACGCCCGTTTCTTGAAAGTGGACTCATCGCAATAAGGACGGATTGAGTGAATCAGATTCGCTGGTCCAAGTTAACGTTGAACAAACTCTTCTTAGCCATACTGACGACATCCACCCCCACATGGGAGGTGGTCACCTACTTACAGGCACCCATCCATTCCAAATCATTCACGCGAGTCACCAAACGTTTCCAGTTCCCAATGATCCTTCCAATCGTCCCATTGTGATGTGCGACAAGTCGTACATCCCGTTTCCGACATTAAGGCACCCGTTCCAATTCCATGCACCAAATTCCAGATCCATCCCGTTCCAATTCCCCATGCACTGATTCTGTGAGTTGCGTCCAACACACTACATCAGCGCCGGTTGTGAGCTCACTACTGCGTCCAGTGAGTTCCGCTCGCAACCACCACGAATGCACACACCGCGTCCGGCCATGAGCATCCGTGGCCAGTTCCATTCCCATCCGATATCGGTTCATCGAAGCCCAGCCCTTAGGGGTCCGATGACTGCCACAATCCAGCCATTAGGATCCGACCTGCGCATGCGACTTTCCATACCGGTAGTTTCCATCGGTACATCCCATTCAGTGGCCAATTTGCTGAATGTTCCTAGACTGAGTTCCATACCCAGTGTTTCGGGCCCCATGCCCACGCAAGTGCTCCGCGCACCGTGCGTTCGATCGCCGTCCTTTCCGTTCTCGCGTCGATGCTCCACCGTTGCCCAAGTACAGTTAGGGCAGCGTTCGACCAGCCTCTTTTCCATGTTCGTGCCGGTTAGTCATCATATCGTCGATTCCGTTGTCGTTTAGTCCTCTGACGTCGTGTTCCGTTTCCTTTACGTCGTGTCAGGGTAGGTCGGCGATTCGAGTTCGTCGCCGCGGAGTCCGACAATGATCGCAAAGCTTCCGCCTGAGGGTGGTCACCTCCCAGTCGATCATACAGATCGTGAACCATCGTCGGTACGTCCTCGATTATGATGTCCGCTGGTTCCCATGTGGCGTCTGCTTCTTCGAATCCCTCCCATAGAACCTTGATTTCGACACGCTTCTCGCTCGCATTCTATCGGCAGTCAGCTAGATCTTCCACCAAGAGCTTGTGACTCGAATGTTGAAGATGCTTCTTCATCGTCGCCGTCATGTTCAATTTCCCATCAGCGTATCGTCTCACTGGACAGAAATCCGATGCAGCGGGATTACGTTTTTGCTCGATGTATCAGCGACGTATCTGACAAGTGATGCAGCGCAGACACATTTGTCTCATTAAAGTTATCCGCAAACTTGCCTACCAGTTTCTCACAGTTCTGGCTACCAGTTACAGCTGACATTCAGTTTTGTCGATTATCCGCAAACCTGATCAACTGAGTGTGGCTGGCTACCAGTTAGGGCCTCCTGCGCGCGCGGCTACGCCAGAATCTTCTTAGAAGCTGTCTTGGGGCCTCCTGCTTAAGGAAGACAATAACGAAGTGATTTATTCCGACCGACATCGGCGCGAGACGATGGCGACGTAAAGCTGTGTAACAGGGCTCGCCAAGCCGTTACCGACCACGGCGACAGTGGCGGAGCCTCTGCCGTGGACGTTACGCAGTCGCGCACAGTCACAGGGTCACCGTGTGTCGGTGGTACGACATTGTCCTCGACACTGCTCGGCTACGCCAGAATCTTCTTAGAAGGCTGTCTTGGATCTCGATCTGTCTATCGACCTCTATGCATTCTGACGATAGCGATGACTCCTTTGAGATTGACGCGGTGGCGTGGTGCTGTATGGCGGCTATTGGCAACAAGAATGAGTTCTTCAACCCCTACGAACTTGACGACAACGTTAATGATCAGGTGTATGTTGACCCAGACATTGGCGTTCGCGATGAGCTCGCATATCTTCTACGACGGCCATCGTTATTTAGGGCGACAACGAACTTCACCGCAAGCGAATTCGAGGAGTTGTGCTCGCTTGTGTGTCCAGTAATTTAGCTCTATGCTCGTAGTACGGGCGAGATTCGAGGTACTGGTGGTCGACCACCCAAGCTCAGTCCTGAACAGCGGCTTCTCAGCTTCATTCTACACTTCAAGCACGACAACAACTTTGTCTACGACAGCGGGAAGTGGAATTGGGCGAAGTTATCCCATTGCGACGACGCAATATTCGTTGCTACCTGCATCAATGAGGCGATCCTGGAACAGGAGATATACTGGCCTGACGAACACGAGCGGAAGACGCTGGGTAGAACGTTACCGGAAATGCCGGGCTGCATTGGGAACATCGATGGAACCCTGGTCAGGATTCCCAGACCTCACAACAACCCAGAACACGAATGTAGGTTCAATGGCCGGAAGAAGATGTACGCCATGAACAATACCGTTGTCATCGACCACTTCGGCTTAATTCGCTACGTGGACCCCGGCTACCCTGGATCATTCCACTGACTCCGGCAGTTAAACCTTGCCACGAACTGGCGTGAACACTTCACACATGATGATGACGAACAGTATTTCGAGTACCTTCTCGGGGACCCAGGATATCTTGGAATGGAGATGTTTGTCATGGGGCGTGCCCGTGATCTGGAGCTAGAGGGAATTGACAATGACGTCCTCCGCGCATTCAACAAGATGCACGGCGGGTATCGCGTACGTGTCGAGTGGGGAAGTGGAGGAGTTAAACGCAAATGGAAGAGACTCATGAAATGGTTCGACCTAAGAAAGCCCAAGTTCTCAATCATGTTTCGCTGTGGATGCGGGCTCACCAATTTCATCCATAGACGTCGAATGGATATGGAGGCATTCGACATCGAGCGCGTACCACACCAGGACCTGTACGGATGGGATGGGGATTATTGACAAGCGTGAAGAACCTTTATCGAAATACACGCCATGTTTAAAGCCCCATAAGGGTGCGGGCCTTCTGCCTGAACTCCTCGTCCGAAATGACGCCCGCACCACGGAGCTCCTTGAGATTTGAGAGCTCCGTTTGCTTGATCCGGGACTCGGTTAGGCGACCTAGATCGTGCATCGCTTTCGCGATCTGCGTGAACGCCATTGCCTGACAGGACAGAGCCTGCGCCTTGTTCTTCGGAGCCGCCGTGTCAGGGGGAGACGGCGACTCAACCCGTGGCTTCTTTTCGGGGGTCTTCCGCTGCACGATTGAGCCACGCAACTGGATGACGTTCCGCTTGCAGTGTGACTCGAGCGTCTTAAGTCGCTCAATCACCGACTTGGCTTGAAGCACGCCACGTCCGGAAGTGGTCGTACGAGACAGGTCTGCAAGTTCAACCGTCGGTCCGGCGACATGTCGGTAAGCGCCGAGATGCTCGCGCAGGGGCGTCATTGTGGTGGAACATCCAGAATCGAGCAGGCCGACGAAACTGTTGTCTACGGCGGGGTGACGGGCAGACATGGCGCGAACCGGGACGTACTGATCAGGTTGCGACGATGTATTCGATGTCGTCCGCCACAACGAGCGCTGTAGGAAACAGTTGCCATTCGTGTGCGGCTTCCTCGAGGTCGTATGTAGGACGCAAAGTCCATCGCGTTCGGGAGCCTTGATCGGGTGTGCGGTGGCGCTTGCACGGTTCGCCGTTGCGAACGATATCTCCCGGTCAGCATGAGCCTCTTGAATGCGCTGCTCTTCTGATGTGAGCGTGGACACGACCTCAGTGACGGTAGGCCGCGGTTCGAGTCCACGACTGTGCAGGTTGGATGCGGCCGTGTCCAATTCTGACGAGGCGTTGCCAGCCATCAGGACAGCCAGGAAGGAATCCGTCATGTGAAGCATGTCGTTCGGGACTGTTGTACGGAAACGTTGGGCAGCGGCTTGCAGACGAGCCGCGTACAAGGCGACCGATTCACCGGCTTGCTGTCGAACACTGAACAAATCTTTAGAAGCACGAATGACAGACGAAAACGTGCAGGATCGCAGCATGCGGAAGAGAGCGCGCCAGCATTGCGCCGATGTACCGGCGTACAGCAAGTTGTAGCCGATCAGAACGGTCTTGTCGACCATCTGAAACAAGAGTATCTCCCGAGCAGTTGCCTCCAGATCCGCGTCCACATTGTCGGGGATACTCGGAGTCGGCGATCCGTCCAGGTCGATGCCGACAATTCCCGCGAATCCACGGTTGGTAAACCAAGACGCGGCGGCGGGCGCCCAAGCGGCAAACGATTCGTGCTTGCCGTCGAACCGAGGCGGAGGCACGCGATCTGTACCTGGACGCACTACGCCGTCCACAATGGTTGGGCGAGGCTGCGTCGTCGGCGTCGTGGCGATGCAGGAGTACGATGCGGTTTGCTGTCGCAGGAATGCGATGCGCGCGATCTTCTCCTGTCGCTCGGCCTCAGCGAGCTGCGCGTCGAGATCTTGGACATCTGACTCCGCCGTTCGACCGCGATCGGCCATGACGTTGGACGCGAGCGAGACGCCCAGAGCGCGGTTACGACTGTTAATCTGAAACGACGAAATCAGAGTGATATATATTGATGGATATAGAGCGAAGATATTGGGTGTGACGGGCAACGTCGTAGACGTGAGACGCGGTGCACGTTACATCATCGCGTGCGGCGCTGACACCAGACTTGCGGAGTGCGTGGCAGCGTCGGTGTGCTGCACGAGTGTGCTGCTGGATATGGAGTTCGACAGCGTTTCGGCACGTTTTCCATGTTGGAGGTACCGGTTTTGAGCTCCAGGAGCGTGTCGCGAGGGCGAACCTTCAAGTTCGCCTCGCAGAACGTCGAATGGGGGAACTTTTGTCGGTACTCAGCGTAGAGCTTGAAACATAAATCAATACCAGGAGTACGAGTTGCCCAAATCGTGAACCTGACCTGTTTCCAAACCCGCTCCTGGAATCACTTGCGTCACCGCCTTCTTGCGGCCCTCGCAGTCATGCTCGAAGTGCGAGTAGTAGCTGTCAGCCAGCGCAGAGATGTGCTCAGTGGACACGAAATCGCGAACCTTCTTTCCCTTCGGCTTGAATTCGGACTGGTCGGGCTGGCCATGGCCTACTGGTGCCGCAATCGCCTGAACGCTGACCTCGCTCTCGCTGGAAGACGACGATGACGTGTCCATGACGACCACTGTTGCAACTCAGAGTGAAGTTGAAAACTTTTTGGGGGACCGTCCCAGAGGCCTTTCAAAGTTTGCCCGCCAGTCTATATTTGGAACCTCATGACGAGGCCGCGCACCCATTCTGGTGGTGAACAGACTGTGACTCGCTGTCAGTTTAGGGGGTTTACGGATAACTCTATTGTATCACAAATATATCTAAATGCATACATTGGAGATACACTCAAGACGTCCGGCAGGACATCGCTTCGTTCATCGACGGCCAACAGTGTATTACGACAGGTATTGTTCACATGAGCAGCAATACGTTCAACAACGTCTTGATGTTGTCACCATGCCAGCAGCCGTGGTATTCGCTCTGGAAAGCAAGCACACCAGGTGAATAGGGACTCGCAATCTGCGACGTGGGTCTCTTGGCAGAGCGCTAGGCACCAACACCACATGCGCCGGTATGACGTGCTCGATTGGGAACAGCGGGCTATCCGAAACGCCAAGGGTACGTCGGTCCTTCTGCAGGTAACGTACCGGGGAATGTTGCCGAATGTCGGATACGGAATCATGTCAAACGAGCTAAAACAACATTAGAGATATACAGGTCGAACACACGAATTAAATACGCGCCAACCTTGTGCATTGAAATAAATCCAGCGTCAACGGTGTCAGGGATAGATGGGTTTCATCGACAACACGTGGCATTTCGATGCGCAACAGTCGGTCAATGTCGCCAAGGTACATGTTCCCCTAAGGATCTGCAACCGCGACGTAATTGTCAGTGGTTGTGTTCTCGTTTCGAGCTTTCCAGGTCACATGCCTGTGAGTTCAACATAATGTCAGAGAATAACTATGCTATGTGGTCTGATTCACATACCCATCTGGACGTGACGTTCTGGTAAACGGTGGCCTCATCGTGAACCAGGTGGGTCCCGAAACGGCCACGACAGAACGTATCGAACTGGCCCAGTGCACGGGAAATTTCGTTGTAGTTGCTGATTGAGGCGTTGGCTGCATCGGCAAACGACTCGCGTGCTTCGAGGTAGTGCATCACCCAAGGATGATCGTTGACCAACGCCCAATCCTTCGTTACAAAGCGATGGTGGAGCCAGCACCGAAGATCGTCAGAGATGCGCTCCGCTTTCGTGAACCGTCGACGAATTCCACCACACCATGTCGTTGGCAGCCGGATCCATTCGCAAATACAGAGACTGTCCAAACAGCAAGGGACCGCCCTTGTTGCAAGCATATTCAGCACTGTAGTCGCACCTAAACCGCAGCACGTGAACATAAGAGTACGATCACTGTAGTGCATGATGAAGACGATAACGAAGTGATTTATTCCACTGACATCGGCGCGAGACGATGGCGACGTAACGCAGTGTAACAGGGCTTGCCAAAGCCGTTACCGGCAACGGCGACGGTGGCGGAGCCTCTTTTGTGGACGTGACACAGCCGCGCACAGTCACACCGTCATCGTGTGCCGGTGGTAGGACATGGTCCTCGACACGCCCCCTCCAACGGCACGCGGTTGCATGCGGAAGGCGGTCGAACGGACGTGTCCCGGCTGGACCTTCGACTCTGGATCATGTACAACACGACCTTGCTCGTGCTCGTATGTCTTGGCTTGTTGACGCGACACGAGACGGATCGTGGCGTAGCTAGAGCTGACAGGTGTGGCGCGATATGCTGGGGCAAAGTCGTCAATGACGACACAGAGAGGAGGACCTGGCTCGGGACGACACCGACGCCGAAGGCGCCGGCGGACAACGTTATATCGAGAAGAGGTTGAGGCAAGCGATTGAGGCCCGTACGACCGGCGTACGCCTGGCGCTTACGTTCCGGTACTGGTTCTGGATTCCCGTAATGACGGCCTGCCTTGCTTGCGCGATCTGCCTCGGCTCTCTGGCGCGTGGCGCGACTGGAGTGGGCGTTCGTGGCGCGTTGTGCAGAAGCAGGGTCAGGGCAGAGACACAGTGACGCGGGACTGGCACTGGATGGCACCGGCGCGCGGGGCGCCGGCGGGCTCGCCGCCTCGAAGCGCGTAGAACGCGTACGACTGTTAATCTGATGAAGACGATAACGAAGTGATTTATTCCACTGACATCGGCGCGAGACGATGGCGACGTAACGCAGTGTAACAGGGCTTGCCAAAGCCGTTACCGGCAACGGCGACGGTGGCGGAGCCTCTTTTGTGGACGTGACACAGCCGCGCACAGTCACAGCGTCATCGTGTGCCGGTGGTAGGACATGGTCCTCGACAGTGCACGTGACGTGCACTTACCTGAGCCTGACGGCAGCTGACAACAGCTGATAGTTGGCAACGATGTTGGCAGATTGACCCCGTGTCGATGTGCATACATAAGATTCATCCATCTTTCAATGGAAACGTCCACACGAATCCGGACATCGGGCCAAAGAACTCGACGATATCCGGAACATGAACCAGGGAATGGACCTTAAATTCACGATACTTAGCAGAAAGATGGAACAAGTCAACGGCACATGCATCATACCGAAATCGTTATCAGCAGGATATGAGACAGCATCTCTAGTTTCGCCAGTGACTGACGAAATCGCAGACTAATCGCCGGGAGGTCTTGACGTGAAAACTTTGAAAGTATTTCGTTGGCTGCCTGCAGGAATTCGAACATCGCGTTCCACCATTGTCTTGTAGCCTTGCTGTCGAGGAAGCGATGGATCACAGAATGAAACACAGCGACGCCAAAGTCCCCGAGCCATTGGATGTAATCATGCGCCTTCCACGACCGACGATGAAAGCAATTCCTGGGTTTATCGCCGTTCCCTATGACGAAGATATTCAGGTCACGTAACTGTGAAGACTCTACGGACATACCTGTACACCAAGGATTTTACCCAGGACGGATTCAACAATCGTCGCTGTAGCTGACATTTTCTTGTTCGACTTTTCGGCGCTCGAAACTTCAACGGGTACCTTCCTTCCGGGTTTGTCATTGGACGACCGCACGCGACTTCAATATGCATTGGCAATGAATGATCAGCCCACTATGATATTCATCCATCACGGCATGGTACCGGCTCGATATTCATGTCCTTCTTATCGGCAGGGCAACCTACCATGTCGAAGATTCGCTGCATCGTGTTGAGCAACAAACAATGTAGAGTACAAAGCGTGAACTGAGTGGCGTTCCCGAACTTGTAAGGCAAAGTGCCTGAATACGGATCGGGGCGAAGGTCGCCTGTTTTCATACGTTCGAGCATCTCTTCGTCTGTTTTAATTTGGTCCCTACAGACCATTCGCCAGAAGCGTAGTTAGCGCCTAATTGCCGCCTCGATTCGATTTCAAAAGTACCTTGGATGACCTCGCCGAAACGTCGACCAACGTCTGGTGATCGTCTCTTCAGACACTCTTTGAACCACGACTCGCACTTTCGTCCGACAGGGTCATCATCTGGAAACTGTGTCCAACTTTCTTTGTAGAGGTTGTGCCCCATGTATATCGCCTGCTGGTGGCCATAGGTGTGATTGGGCATGGCTGATGGCCTCAGACGAGCAGGGGCTGTCCGAACTCGACGACAACAGACGGCGGCGGACGTGGCGTTCAGAGGATTGAGGTGGCGGCAAGGGCCTGGTGTACGTCGCATGTCCGTTGCCGAAATCCTGGCTACGCGGCTCACGACCACAAGCCATAGAGCCGTGACTCACCGAAGTCATCGCGTGCCCAATGACGACGACGGATCCGGTGGCCGCACAAGGCACACTGGAGAATCGTCATTTTTAACCGGTCGACCTGAGGCGGCCAAAAACCTCATCACCCCGCCTTATATGAAGCAGGCCCTAGAGTAAAGCCGAGCGGAGTCCGCCACGAATTGCGGGGACTTGGTGGGGTGCTCAGTCCAAATCACCCAAGTGACATGGCGCCGCTGACGCGCAACCGTCGTCCATCCACGGCCCTGCCGATCGTGAAACCGCCATCGAGCCTGTACCGGACCGCCAGCTTGAAGTGAATGGCAACCTCCTAATTCCAAGGACGGGCCACCGTTAACGGTGGCCGTGGCCCGTACTTGGAATTAGGAGACAGTGAGACTCCCCTAGATGAATCCGTCTCAGGCCAGGGATCGCGATGGAGTGGCCACGCCTATACCCGGAAAGATGGTGCAACCGTCGAGTGTTTCAGACGCAAAGACCCCGTTCCTCGTGAACCAACGCTGCTAGTGCCGTACCTCGGCAACTCCAAGAGGCAGAAAGTGGAGTCAGAACGCGGCCAGCTACGGGATGAAACGACGAAATCAGAGTGATATATATTGATGGATATAGAGCGAAGATATTGGGTGTGACGGGCAACGTCGTAGACGTGAGACGCGGTGCACGTTACATCATCGCGGGCGGCGCTGACACCAGACTTGCGGAGTGCGTGGCAGCGTCGGTGTGCTGCACGAGTGTGCTGCTGGATATGGAGTTCGACACGCCCCCTCCAGCAGCACACGTCCTGGGACTGGTGTCGGTGATGTCCGCCAGGATAAGGTTCGCGTGAAACGAAGTGCTGAGAGCGGGCTTCGTCAGGTAATCGGCGGCCATCTCGGCGGACGGGCACTTATGAACCACAACCAGACCGGCCTCGACAGCCTCGCGGGTGTAATGAAACTGCACCTCGATATCTTTCGTGCGATCGTCCATCCGACGATATCCGGACCAGGCCTTCTCGCCTTGGTTATCCTCGTACACGATCGTCGGACCGGGACGCGGGAAGCCTATCTCGTCCAGGAACGTTCGGATCCAGGCAAGCTGCCGGGAAACGGCGCACAACGATTTAATCTCGGCATGCGTTGATGATAAACTGACCTTAACGGCGCCTAGGTCCTGGCGTCGTGACTGCCAATGAACGGGGCGCCGGCCATCAGAATGACATGGCCGGAACGGGACCGGCGTGTATCCGGATCGGAGGCCCAGTCAGCATCGGCGTATGCGAGCAAGAGATCCTGCGGTTTACGCTCGTAACGAATGCCGCGCGTCGTCGTACCCGCGAGGTACTTCAGAACACGTTGGCCCGCGCGCCAGTGAGAGATGCCGGGGTTTGACGAGAACTGGGCGAGCACGTTCGTTATGTACGCGATGTCGGGACGGCAGCGATGGGCGAGCCATGTCAGACATCCGATGAGCTTCAGGTATGGTTTGTTCGTCATTTCGTCCCGTTCGATGTCCGATTGGGGACTCATCGACTTGGTCAGATGAACGCCGGGTTGGTGCGGCGTGTCGACCGGATGACAATTGGACATGTTGAAGTCGTCGAGTACCTTCTCAATGTACTCAGCTTGATCGAGTGTGATGGCGCCTGTGCCAGGGTCGCGTCGGATCCGCATGCCGAGTAATGTCGATGGTTCACCTTGAGTGATCTCGGCCATGGCAGAGAGCTGGACGAGAAGCGATTCTGCGAACACGACGTCGTTGTACGCCAGCAGGCCGTCGTCGGTGTGCACAGACATGACAATGAACTTGCCATCGCGGTTGTACCTGAAGACGCACGGGTCCGTGATGATCGTTTCGAAACCGAGCGAGAGCAGCATATCGCGGAGCGTCTTGTACCAACGTTCGGCGCCTTGTTTTGTACCATAAAGAGCCTTCTTGAGTTGACGAACTCGATACGGGACATGGTGGTCAGTAAAGCCGTCCGGCTGGCGGATGTAGACATCGTGGAGCATGTCGGCGTTCAGATATGCGGCTACCCAGTCGACCTGTCGAAGATGCAGGTTGTGCTGAGCTTCGAGCGCTAGAATCACGAGGAACGCGGTGGCACGGGCGGTCGGCGCGAAGGTGTCGTCGAAGTCGATGCCGGGGCGCTGTCTGAACCCTTGAGCGCAGAGACGAGCGCTGAACTTACGGATGCCACCGTCGCCACTGAGCGAAGACTTGACCCGGAACACCCACTTGGCGCCAACAGCGATCTTACCTTTCGGCAGGTCGATGAGCGGGCCGAACGTGTCCTTGGAGTCCAGCGTTGCCATCTGGGTGAGGGCAGCGTCCCACCAGTGGCCGGCGAACGACGATCAGAGGGCCTCGGCCATCGTATTAGGAACAGGAACATCGATCGCTTTCAGACTCGAGAGATCGGGTCGTGGTAGAGCTGCTGGGTCGATTGGCGCCTGTATCTTAACGCGGCAGGCGGAGACAATGCCACGACGAGCGGCCGGTCGATGGGAGCGGATGGCCTCGCGGATGAGCCGGCGTTCTTCGACCTGTAGCCAGTGGTGAATCTGGCGGCGCGATGGGCGTGGCGGACGTTGAATTGGGGCTGTCAGCACTGGGTGCTGGAACCAGGCGTCCACCGTTGACGCCCACCGGGTGGAGGACCGGTTTGCCTTCGCGGGACCCTTCCACCATTCGCCCGGTGGTTGACGATGACGTGTAGATCGACGAGGATGCGGCATGTCCAGAACATCGTCGTCGGCGACGACATCAGCCGCAATATCCATGTCAGCAGGAGAGTCATCACCATCGTTGGCGGCATCAGCCGCAACATCCATGTCAGCAGGAGAATCAACACCATCGTTGGCGGACGGCTGAGCGGCGTCAATATCCATGTCAGCAGGGGAATCAGCACCAGCGTCGTTGCCGGCCTCCTGATGGTCCTTAACGTCGGCATCAACGATGCTGGATGCGCGGTTGCCGTCGTGGTTATCAGCGTCGACAGCAGCGTCGTTATTAGAATGACCGACGTGGCCGGCGAGATCAGGCAGGGGAGCATGATGGGTATGCGCAGATGGTTGAAGACGATCAGATGACGGAGACGACACGACAATGGATGACACCGGAACGGGGGATGCTGATGGTAGCGGTGGGATAACGGCGTCGGCAGCAGCGGGTGATGATGTAAGAACGGCAACGGTGGACGGGGAACTGGCGGCGAGTACGGGCGCGGCCTGTGAAGACTCGAGACCAGAGTTCGACCGCCCGAAGCCGAAGGTGAACGACGTTTCCAGGAATTCGGCCGTCGTGCTCTCGAATGTGTCACCTCGTTCGACGTCATAGAAGCGCCATGCCTTCATCCCTGGCGTAAAGCCGATGAATACAGCGCGAACGCGACGATGATCCAGTTTGGTCGGCTTCTTCGAAGAGGGGTGAGGGCGCATGGCGTACGCGTCGCAGCCGTAGACGCGCAGGGAAGATACATCACGTTTAGCGAAGCGAGCCGCCTGGAACGATGAGCGACGTCCCGGAAGGACGGATCGAGGATGGACATTGTAGAGGACGGCAGAATACGAGAGCGACCAGGGCCAGGTGAAATCGGGCATACGCGCGTGACACCGGATAGCGCCTTCGATACAGCACAGGCTGTAGTTGACAATTTCGGCTCGGCCGTTCTGCTCGGGCGTATACGGAACCGACTTGCGATGAAGGATGCCGGACTCATTGTAGAACGTAACGCATGCCTTGGAATTAAACTCGCCCCCGCCGTCTGTTTGGAAGTCGGAAATGCCACGTCCCTCCTGGTTGCGGAGACGTGCATCGTAGTGCTTGATGACATCGAGGGCGTCCGATTTCCGACGGAGCAGGTAGACGGTCAGGTAGCGCGTTGAATCATCCAGCATGGTCTGGTAATACTCGAAACCGCCAATACCGACGACAGGCCACCGCCCGGAGAGGTCACTATGGACGAGATCGCCAACGCGACGTGCTCGGGACGTACTGGGAGGGAATGATGAGCGCTTGCCTTTGGTGAGAAGACAGGCCTCCAATGGACATCGATCCTGAAGCTTGGGAATGGGCTGATCGACGGCCATTCCCCGACAGCGGCGCTGCAGGAGACGCAGATTGACGTAGCCGAGATGTCCAACGCGCGCGTGCCAAAGGGCGGGCGATGCGGAGGCGACTGTGGCGGCGCGGCAGGACACGCTGGGCGCAGCCGATGAATAAATTTCAGTTAACGATGGGGCAGCGGGAGCACGCAGGGCGATCCTGTAGAGATTATTGGCTGCTCGCGTGCTGACCGCTAGCGGGGTCCCGACAGGGGACGTCCAGTGGTCCTTGGAATAGATGGTCGCGTTGGGCCCATCGAAGACGATCTTGTGCCCGGATCGGGTGATCTGTCCAACGGAGACGAGCGCTTGGCCGAGTCGTGGGACGTGCAGCGAATCGATAGGCGCCATTTGGGACTGATCAGCGCCCAATGACGTCACGCCACATCCGGAAGTGGTCGTATGAGACAGGTCTGCAAGTTCAACCGTCGGTCCGGCGACATGTCGGTAAGCGCCGAGATGCTCACGCAGGGGCGTCATTGTGGTGGAACATCCAGAATCGAGCAGGCCGACGAAACTGTTGTCTACGGCGGGGTGACGTGCAGACATGGCGCGAACCGGGACGTACTGATCAGGTTGCGACGATGTATTCGATGTCGTCCGCCACAACGAGCGCTGTAGGAAACAGTTGCCATTCGTGTGCGGCTTCCTCGAGGTCGTATGTAGGACGCACAGTCCATCGCGTTCGGGAGCCTTGATCGGGTGTGCGGTGGCGCTTGCACGGTTCGCCGTTGCGAACGATATCTCCCGGTCAGCATGAGCCTCTTGAATGCGCTGCTCTTCTGATGTGAGCGTGGACACGACCTCAGTGACGGTAGGCCGCGGTTCGAGTCCACGACTGTGCAGGTTGGATGCGGCCGTGTCCAATTCTGACGAGGCGTTGCCAGCCATCAGGACAGCCAGGAAGGAATCCGTCATGTGAAGCATGTCGTTCGGGACTGTTGTACGGAAACGTTGGGCAACGGCTTGCAGACGAGCCGCGTACAAGGCGACCGATTCACCGGCTTGCTGTCGAACACTGAACAAATCTTTAGAAGCACGAATGACAGACGAAAACGTGCAGGATCGCAGCATGCGGAAGAGAGCGCGCCAGCTGCGCCGATGTACCGGCGTACAGCAAGTTGTAGCCGATCAGAACGGTCTTGTCGACCATCTGAAACAAGAGTATCTCCCGAGCAGTTGCCTCCAGATCCGCGTCCACATTGTCGGGGATACTCGGAGTCGGCGATCCGTCCAGGTCGATGCCGACAATTCCCGCGAATCCACGGTTGGTAAACCAAGACGCGGCGGCGGGCGCCCAAGCGGCAAACGATTCGTGCTTGCCGTCGAACCGAGGCGGAGGCACGCGATCTGTACCTGGACGCACTACGCCGTCCACAATGGTTGGGCGAGGCTGCGTCGTCGGCGTCGTGGCGATGCAGGAGTACGATGCGGTTTGCTGTCGCAGGAATGCGATGCGCGCGATCTTCTCCTGTCGCTCGGCCTCAGCGAGCTGCGCGTCGAGATCTTGGACATCTGACTCCGCCGTTCGACCGCGATCGGCCATGACGTTGGACGCGAGCGAGACGCCCAGAGCGCGGTTACGACTGTTAATCTGAAACGACGAAATCAGAGTGATATATATTGATGGATATAGAGCGAAGATATTGGGTGTGACGGGCAACGTCGTAGACGTGAGACGCGGTGCACGTTACATCATCGCGTGCGGCGCTGACACCAGACTTGCGGAGTGCGTGGCAGCGTCGGTGTGCTGCACGAGTGTGCTGCTGGATATGGAGTTCGACAGCGTTTCGGCACGTTTTCCATGTTGGAGGTACCGGTTTTGAGCTCCAGGAGCGTGTCGCGAGGGCGAACCTTCAAGTTCGCCTCGCAGAACGTCGAATGGGGGAACTTTTGTCGGTACTCAGCGTAGAGCTTGAAACATAAATCAATACCAGGAGTACGAGTTGCCCAAATCGTGAACCTGACCTGTTTCCAAACCCGCTCCTGGAATCACTTGCGTCACCGCCTTCTTGCGGCCCTCGCAGTCATGCTCGAAGTGCGAGTAGTAGCTGTCAGCCAGCGCAGAGATGTGCTCAGTGGACACGAAATCGAACCTTCTTTCCCTTCGGCTTGAATTCGGACTGGTCGGGCTGGCCATGGCCTACTGGTGCCGCAATCGCCTGAACGCTGACCTCGCTCTCGCTGGAAGACGACGATGACGTGTCCATGACGACCACTGTTGCAACTCAGAGTGAAGTTGAAAACTTTTTGGGGGACCGTCCCAGAGGCCTTTCAAAGTTTGCCCGCCAGTCTATATTTGGAACCTCATGACGAGGCCGCGCACCCATTCTGGTGGTGAACAGACTGTGACTCGCTGTCAGTTTAGGGGGTTTACGGATAACTCTATTGTATCACAAATATATCTAAATGCATACATTGGAGATACACTCAAGACGTCCGGCAGGACATCGCTTCGTTCATCGACGGCCAACAGTGTATTACGACAGGTATTGTTCACATGAGCAGCAATACGTTCAACAACGTCTTGATGTTGTCACCATGCCAGCAGCCGTGGTATTCGCTCTGGAAAGCAAGCACACCAGGTGAATAGGGACTCGCAATCTGCGACGTGGGTCTCTTGGCAGAGCGCTAGGCACCAACACCACATGCGCCGGTATGACGTGCTCGATTGGGAACAGCGGGCTATCCGAAACGCCAAGGGTACGTCGGTCCTTCTGCAGGTAACGTACCGGGGAATGTTGCCGAATGTCGGATACGGAATCATGTCAAACGAGCTAAAACAACATTAGAGATATACAGGTCGAACACACGAATTAAATACGCGCCAACCTTGTGCATTGAAATAAATCCAGCGTCAACGGTGTCAGGGATAGATGGGTTTCATCGACAACACGTGGCATTTCGATGCGCAACAGTCGGTCAATGTCGCCAAGGTACATGTTCCCCTAAGGATCTGCAACCGCGACGTAATTGTCAGTGGTTGTGTTCTCGTTTCGAGCTTTCCAGGTCACATGCCTGTGAGTTCAACATAATGTCAGAGAATAACTATGCTATGTGGGTCTGATTCACATACCCATCTGGACGTGACGTTCTGGTAAACGGTGGCCTCATCGTGAACCAGGTGGGTCCCGAAACGGCCACGACAGAACGTATCGAACTGGCCCAGTGCACGGGAAATTTCGTTGTAGTTGCTGATTGAGGCGTTGGCTGCATCGGCAAACGACTCGCGTGCTTCGAGGTAGTGCATCACCCAAGGATGATCGTTGACCAACGCCCAATCCTTCGTTACAAAGCGATGGTGGAGCCAGCACCGAAGATCGTCAGAGATGCGCTCCGCTTTCGTGAACCGTCGACGAATTCCACCACACCATGTCGTTGGCAGCCGGATCCATTCGCAAATACAGAGACTGTCCAAACAGCAAGGGACCGCCCTTGTTGCAAGCATATTCAGCACTGTAGTCGCACCTAAACCGCAGCACGTGAACATAAGAGTACGATCACTGTAGTGCATGATGAAGACGATAACGAAGTGATTTATTCCACTGACATCGGCGCGAGACGATGGCGACGTAACGCAGTGTAACAGGGCTTGCCAAAGCCGTTACCGGCAACGGCGACGGTGGCGGAGGAGCCTTTTGTGGACGTGACACAGCCGCGCACAGTCACACCGTCATCGTGTGCCGGTGGTAGGACATGGTCCTCGACACGCCCCCTCCAACGGCACGCGGTTGCATGCGGAAGGCGGTCGAACGGACGTGTCCCGGCTGGACCTTCGACTCTGGATCATGTACAACACGACCTTGCTCGTGCTCGTATGTCTTGGCTTGTTGACGCGACACGAGACGGATCGTGGCGTAGCTAGAGCTGACAGGTGTGGCGCGATATGCTGGGGCAAAGTCGTCAATGACGACACAGAGAGGAGGACCTGGCTCGGGACGACACCGACGCCGAAGGCGCCGGCGGACAACGTTATATCGAGAAGAGGTTGAGGCAAGCGATTGAGGCCCGTACGACCGGCGTACGCCTGGCGCTTACGTTCCGGTACTGGTTCTGGATTCCCGTAATGACGGCCTGCCTTGCTTGCGCGATCTGCCTCGGCTCTCGGCTCTCTGGCGCGTGGCGCGACTGGAGTGGGCGTTCGTGGCGCGTTGTGCAGAAGCAGGGTCAGGGCAGAGACACAGTGACGCGGGACTGGCACTGGATGGCACCGGCGCGCGGGGCGCCGGCGGGCTCGCCGCCTCGAAGCGCGTAGAACGCGTACGACTGTTAATCTGATGAAGACGATAACGAAGTGATTTATTCCACTGACATCGGCGCGAGACGATGGCGACGTAACGCAGTGTAACAGGGCTTGCCAAAGCCGTTACCGGCAACGGCGACGGTGGCGGAGCCTCTTTTGTGGACGTGACACAGCCGCGCACAGTCACAGCGTCATCGTGTGCCGGTGGTAGGACATGGTCCTCGACAGTGCACGTGACGTGCACTTACCTGAGCCTGACGGCAGCTGACAACAGCTGATAGTTGGCAACGATGTTGGCAGATTGACCCCGTGTCGATGTGCATACATAAGTTTCATCCATCTTTCAATGGAAACGTCCACACGAATCCGGACATCGGGCCAAAGAACTCGACGATATCCGGAACATGAACCAGGGAATGGACCTTAAATTCACGATACTTAGCAGAAAGATGGAACAAGTCAACGGCACATGCATCATACCGAAATCGTTATCAGCAGGATATGAGACAGCATCTCTAGTTTCGCCAGTGACTGACGAAATCGCAGACTAATCGCCGGGAGGTCTTGACGTGAAAACTTTGAAAGTATTTCGTTGGCTGCCTGCAGGAATTCGAACATCGCGTTCCACCATTGTCTTGTAGCCTTGCTGTCGAGGAAGCGATGGATCACAGAATGAAACACAGCGACGCCAAAGTCCCCGAGCCATTGGATGTAATCATGCGCCTTCCACGACCGACGATGAAAGCAATTCCTGGGTTTATCGCCGTTCCCTATGACGAAGATATTCAGGTCACGTAACTGTGAAGACTCTACGGACATACCTGTACACCAACGGATTTTACCCAGGACGGATTCAACAATCGTCGCTGTAGCTGACATTTTCTTGTTCGACTTTTCGGCGCTCGAAACTTCAACGGGTACCTTCCTTCCGGGTTTGTCATTGGACGACCGCACGCGACTTCAATATGCATTGGCAATGAATGATCAGCCCACTATGATATTCATCCATCACGGCATGGTACCGGCTCGATATTCATGTCCTTCTTATCGGCAGGGCAACCTACCATGTCGAAGATTCGCTGCATCGTGTTGAGCAACAAACAATGTAGAGTACAAAGCGTGAACTGAGTGGCGTTCCCGAACTTGTAAGGCAAAGTGCCTGAATACGGATCGGGGCGAAGGTCGCCTGTTTTCATACGTTCGAGCATCTCTTCGTCTGTTTTAATTTGGTCCCTACAGACCATTCGCCAGAAGCGTAGTTAGCGCCTAATTGCCGCCTCGATTCGATTTCAAAAGTACCTTGGATGACCTCGCCGAAACGTCGACCAACGTCTGGTGATCGTCTCTTCAGACACTCTTTGAACCACGACTCGCACTTTCGTCCGACAGGGTCATCATCTGGAAACTGTGTCCAACTTTCTTTGTAGAGGTTGTGCCCCATGTATATCGCCTGCTGGTGGCCATAGGTGTGATTGGGCATGGCTGATGGCCTCAGACGAGCAGGGGCTGTCCGAACTCGACGACAACAGACGGCGGCGGACGTGGCGTTCAGAGGATTGAGGTGGCGGCAAGGGCCTGGTGTACGTCGCATGTCCGTTGCCGAAATCCTGGCTACGCGGCTCACGACCACAAGCCATAGAGCCGTGACTCACCGAAGTCATCGCGTGCCCAATGACGACGACGGATCCGGTGGCCGCACAAGGCACACTGGAGAATCGTCATTTTTAACCGGTCGACCTGAGGCGGCCAAAAACCTCATCACCCCGCCTTATATGAAGCAGGCCCTAGAGTAAAGCCGAGCGGAGTCCGCCACGAATTGCGGGGACTTGGTGGGGTGCTCAGTCCAAATCACCCAAGTGACATGGCGCCGCTGACGCGCAACCGTCGTCCATCCACGGCCCTGCCGATCGTGAAACCGCCATCGAGCCTGTACCGGACCGCCAGCTTGAAGTGAATGGCAACCTCCTAATTCCAAGGACGGGCCACCGTTAACGGTGGCCGTGGCCCGTACTTGGAATTAGGAGACAGTGAGACTCCCCTAGATGAATCCGTCTCAGGCCAGGGATCGCGATGGAGTGGCCACGCCTATACCCGGAAAGATGGTGCAACCGTCGAGTGTTTCAGACGCAAAGACCCCGTTCCTCGTGAACCAACGCTGCTAGTGCCGTACCTCGGCAACTCCAAGAGGCAGAAAGTGGAGTCAGAACGCGGCCAGCTACGGGATGAAACGACGAAATCAGAGTGATATATATTGATGGATATAGAGCGAAGATATTGGGTGTGACGGGCAACGTCGTAGACGTGAGACGCGGTGCACGTTACATCATCGCGGGCGGCGCTGACACCAGACTTGCGGAGTGCGTGGCAGCGTCGGTGTGCTGCACGAGTGTGCTGCTGGATATGGAGTTCGACACGCCCCCTCCAGCAGCACACGTCCTGGGACTGGTGTCGGTGATGTCCGCCAGGATAAGGTTCGCGTGAAACGAAGTGCTGAGAGCGGGCTTCGTCAGGTAATCGGCGGCCATCTCGGCGGACGGGCACTTATGAACCACAACCAGACCGGCCTCGACAGCCTCGCGGGTGTAATGAAACTGCACCTCGATATCTTTCGTGCGATCGTCCATCCGACGATATCCGGACCAGGCCTTCTCGCCTTGGTTATCCTCGTACACGATCGTCGGACCGGGACGCGGGAAGCCTATCTCGTCCAGGAACGTTCGGATCCAGGCAAGCTGCCGGGAAACGGCGCACAACGATTTAATCTCGGCATGCGTTGATGATAAACTGACCTTAACGGCGCCTAGGTCCTGGCGTCGTGACTGCCAATGAACGGGGCCGCCGGCCATCAGAATGACATGGCCGGAACGGGACCGGCGTGTATCCGGATCGGAGGCCCAGTCAGCATCGGCGTATGCGAGCAAGAGATCCTGCGGTTTACGCTCGTAACGAATGCCGCGCGTCGTCGTACCCGCGAGGTACTTCAGAACACGTTGGCCCGCGCGCCAGTGAGAGATGCCGGGGTTTGACGAGAACTGGGCGAGCACGTTCGTTATGTACGCGATGTCGGGACGGCAGCGATGGGCGAGCCATGTCAGACATCCGATGAGCTTCAGGTATGGTTTGTTCGTCATTTCGTCCCGTTCGATGTCCGATTGGGGACTCATCGACTTGGTCAGATGAACGCCGGGTTGGTGCGGCGTGTCGACCGGATGACAATTGGACATGTTGAAGTCGTCGAGTACCTTCTCAATGTACTCAGCTTGATCGAGTGTGATGGCGCCTGTGCCAGGGTCGCGTCGGATCCGCATGCCGAGTAATGTCGATGGTTCACCTTGATCAGTGATCTCGGCCATGGCAGAGAGCTGGACGAGAAGCGATTCTGCGAACACGACGTCGTTGTACGCCAGCAGGCCGTCGTCGGTGTGCACAGACATGACAATGAACTTGCCATCGCGGTTGTACCTGAAGACGCACGGGTCCGTGATGATCGTTTCGAAACCGAGCGAGAGCAGCATATCGCGGAGCGTCTTGTACCAACGTTCGGCGCCTTGTTTTGTACCATAAAGAGCCTTCTTGAGTTGACGAACTCGATACGGGACATGGTGGTCAGTAAAGCCGTCCGGCTGGCGGATGTAGACATCGTGGAGCATGTCGGCGTTCAGATATGCGGCTACCCAGTCGACCTGTCGAAGATGCAGGTTGTGCTGAGCTTCGAGCGCTAGAATCACGAGGAACGCGGTGGCACGGGCGGTCGGCGCGAAGGTGTCGTCGAAGTCGATGCCGGGGCGCTGTCTGAACCCTTGAGCGCAGAGACGAGCGCTGAACTTACGGATGCCACCGTCGCCACTGAGCGAAAGACTTGACCCGGAACACCCACTTGGCGCCAACAGCGATCTTACCTTTCGGCAGGTCGATGAGCGGGCCGAACGTGTCCTTGGAGTCCAGCGTTGCCATCTGGGTGAGGGCAGCGTCCCACCAGTGGCCGGCGAACGACGATCAGAGGGCCTCGGCCATCGTATTAGGAACAGGAACATCGATCGCTTTCAGACTCGAGAGATCGGGTCGTGGTAGAGCTGCTGGGTCGATTGGCGCCTGTATCTTAACGCGGCAGGCGGAGACAATGCCACGACGAGCGGCCGGTCGATGGGAGCGGATGGCCTCGCGGATGAGCCGGCGTTCTTCGACCTGTAGCCAGTGGTGAATCTGGCGGCGCGATGGGCGTGGCGGACGTTGAATTGGGGCTGTCAGCACTGGGTGCTGGAACCAGGCGTCCACCGTTGACGCCCACCGGGTGGAGGACCGGTTTGCCTTCGCGGGACCCTTCCACCATTCGCCCGGTGGTTGACGATGACGTGTAGATCGACGAGGATGCGGCATGTCCAGAACATCGTCGTCGGCGACGACATCAGCCGCAATATCCATGTCAGCAGGAGAGTCATCACCATCGTTGGCGGCATCAGCCGCAACATCCATGTCAGCAGGAGAATCAACACCATCGTTGGCGGACGGCTGAGCGGCGTCAATATCCATGTCAGCAGGGGAATCAGCACCAGCGTCGTTGCCGGCCTCCTGATGGTCCTTAACGTCGGCATCAACGATGCTGGATGCGCGGTTGCCGTCGTGGTTATCAGCGTCGACAGCAGCGTCGTTATTAGAATGACCGACGTGGCCGGCGAGATCAGGCAGGGGAGCATGATGGGTATGCGCAGATGGTTGAAGACGATCAGATGACGGAGACGACACGACAATGGATGACACCGGAACGGGGATGCTGATGGTAGCGGTGGGATAACGGCGTCGGCAGCAGCGGGTGATGATGTAAGAACGGCAACGGTGGACGGGGAACTGGCGGCGAGTACGGGCGCGGCCTGTGAAGACTCGAGACCAGAGTTCGACCGCCCGAAGCCGAAGGTGAACGACGTTTCCAGGAATTCGGCCGTCGTGCTCTCGAATGTGTCACCTCGTTCGACGTCATAGAAGCGCCATGCCTTCATCCCTGGCGTAAAGCCGATGAATACAGCGCGAACGCGACGATGATCCAGTTTGGTCGGCTTCTTCGAAGAGGGGTGAGGGCGCATGGCGTACGCGTCGCAGCCGTAGACGCGCAGGGAAGATACATCACGTTTAGCGAAGCGAGCCGCCTGGAACGATGAGCGACGTCCCGGAAGGACGGATCGAGGATGGACATTGTAGAGGACGGCAGAATACGAGAGCGACCAGGGCCAGGTGAAATCGGGCATACGCGCGTGACACCGGATAGCGCCTTCGATACAGCACAGGCTGTAGTTGACAATTTCGGCTCGGCCGTTCTGCTCGGGCGTATACGGAACCGACTTGCGATGAAGGATGCCGGACTCTCATTGAAGAACGTAACGCATGCCTTGGAATTAAACTCGCCCCCGCCGTCTGTTTGGAAGTCGGAAATGCCACGTCCCTCCTGGTTGCGGAGACGTGCATCGTAGTGCTTGATGACATCGAGGGCGTCCGATTTCCGACGGAGCAGGTAGACGGTCAGGTAGCGCGTTGAATCATCCAGCATGGTCTGGTAATACTCGAAACCGCCAATACCGACGACAGGCCACCGCCCGGAGAGGTCACTATGGACGAGATCGCCAACGCGACGTGCTCGGGACGTACTGGGAGGGAATGATGAGCGCTTGCCTTTGGTGAGAAGACAGGCCTCCAATGGACATCGATCCTGAAGCTTGGGAATGGGCTGATCGACGGCCATTCCCCGACAGCGGCGCTGCAGGAGACGCAGATTGACGTAGCCGAGATGTCCAACGCGCGCGTGCCAAAGGGCGGGCGATGCGGAGGCGACTGTGGCGGCGCGGCAGGACACGCTGGGCGCAGCCGATGAATAAATAAATTTCAGTTAACGATGGGGCAGCGGGAGCACGCAGGGCGATCCTGTAGAGATTATTGGCTGCTCGCGTGCTGACCGCTAGCGGGGTCCCGACAGGGGACGTCCAGTGGTCCTTGGAATAGATGGTCGCGTTGGGCCCATCGAAGACGATCTTGTGCCCGGATCGGGTGATCTGTCCAACGGAGACGAGCGCTTGGCCGAGTCGTGGGACGTGCAGCGAATCGATAGGCGCCATTTGGGACTGATCAGCGCCCAATGACGTCACGCCACATCCGGAAGTGGTCGTATGAGACAGGTCTGCAAGTTCAACCGTCGGTCCGGCGACATGTCGGTAAGCGCCGAGATGCTCACGCAGGGGCGTCATTGTGGTGGAACATCCAGAATCGAGCAGGCCGACGAAACTGTTGTCTACGGCGGGGTGACGTGCAGACATGGCGCGAACCGGGACGTACTGATCAGGTTGCGACGATGTATTCGATGTCGTCCGCCACAACGAGCGCTGTAGGAAACAGTTGCCATTCGTGTGCGGCTTCCTCGAGGTCGTATGTAGGACGCACAGTCCATCGCGTTCGGGAGCCTTGATCGGGTGTGCGGTGGCGCTTGCACGGTTCGCCGTTGCGAACGATATCTCCCGGTCAGCATGAGCCTCTTGAATGCGCTGCTCTTCTGATGTGAGCGTGGACACGACCTCAGTGACGGTAGGCCGCGGTTCGAGTCCACGACTGTGCAGGTTGGATGCGGCCGTGTCCAATTCTGACGAGGCGTTGCCAGCCATCAGGACAGCCAGGAAGGAATCCGTCATGTGAAGCATGTCGTTCGGGACTGTTGTACGGAAACGTTGGGCAACGGCTTGCAGACGAGCCGCGTACAAGGCGACCGATTCACCGGCTTGCTGTCGAACACTGAACAAATCTTTAGAAGCACGAATGACAGACGAAAACGTGCAGGATCGCAGCATGCGGAAGAGAGCGCGCCAGCATTGCGCCGATGTACCGGCGTACAGCAAGTTGTAGCCGATCAGAACGGTCTTGTCGACCATCTGAAACAAGAGTATCTCCCGAGCAGTTGCCTCCAGATCCGCGTCCACATTGTCGGGGATACTCGGAGTCGGCGATCCGTCCAGGTCGATGCCGACAATTCCCGCGAATCCACGGTTGGTAAACCAAGACGCGGCGGCGGGCGCCCAAGCGGCAAACGATTCGTGCTTGCCGTCGAACCGAGGCGGAGGCACGCGATCTGTACCTGGACGCACTACGCCGTCCACAATGGTTGGGCGAGGCTGCGTCGTCGGCGTCGTGGCGATGCAGGAGTACGATGCGGTTTGCTGTCGCAGGAATGCGATGCGCGCGATCTTCTCCTGTCGCTCGGCCTCAGCGAGCTGCGCGTCGAGATCTTGGACATCTGACTCCGCCGTTCGACCGCGATCGGCCATGACGTTGGACGCGAGCGAGACGCCCAGAGCGCGGTTACGACTGTTAATCTGAAACGACGAAATCAGAGTGATATATATTGATGGATATAGAGCGAAGATATTGGGTGTGACGGGCAACGTCGTAGACGTGAGACGCGGTGCACGTTACATCATCGCGGGCGGCGCTGACACCGGACTTGCGGAGTGCGTGGCAGCGTCGGTGTGCTGCACGAGTGTGCTGCTGGATATGGAGTTCGACAGCAGTCAGTCAACGCGTCGTCGTATAGTCGTGACAGTTTGACCGACCTTCGCCATGGACACTCGTGGAACCCAACGCAACCGCGATCACCAGGACCCCGACCAAGAGGAGCCATTGAACACATCCGTATCGGCGCTGACCAGCACGATCGCGGCGATCGTAGCGGAGGCGCTCCAGCCACAGCGCGCCGACATCGACGCCATGCTCCGGCAGCAGCGCGCTGAGATCTTGGCGCAGGTCGCCGCCAGCCCGCCCATCGTCCCCAAGACCGAAACCATTGATCCTGATCGACCGCCGGCGCCCTTGTCGACCATATCGTACTCGACACCCGTCCGGCTGCACACGTTCACGTGCGATGACTCGGTCGATCCGATGTCTGCGACGACGTGGTTCGACGAGTTTTGCCGCTTCGCTGACGCGGATCCGACGTCAAAGGCACCGCTGTCGAATGCGGCCAGGAGGAGCCTGTTGGCGTCGAGCCTGGACAGCGTGGCGCTGAAGCTGTACGTGGCTATCAAGTCATCGTCCCCGCAGGCCATCAAGACAATGCTCCTGGAGAACTTTCCGGAGATCACTGCCGCGCGCGCCAAGGCTGAATTCGACTCCCTGCGCAAGACGGGCCCGTTTGCCGGGCATCTCGTGGAGTTTCGCCGCCGCTACTTTGTCGCTGTCGCCCGCGACCCGGACTGCCGTCTAAGCGACTCCTCGCTGGCCGAGAAGCTGCGCACATCGCTGACCCCTGCGCTGGCCGAGGAGCTGTACAAGTGGCAGCTGCGCAGCTTCTCCGCCATGGTGGATAAGGCGGTCCATCTGGCGCCGCTGTTCCCGGTGCCGTCGACTGCGATTTTGAACGTGGCCACAAGCGCGCTGCAGCCGCTGACCGACGAGGAGCGAGACCGTTGTCGCCGCGAAGGCCGCTGTTTTCGCTGTCGCTTACTGGGACACATGGCGAACCAGTGCCCCCGGTCCCAGCCGGGAAATGTTCGCGGGTGATCCGAGCCGGGTTCGCGGATCGCCCACTACATGACGACATTCTTGAACCCGATTGCCTCTTTATCTCTTCTATTTATTCCAGCGTACGATTCGTCCCGTCTGTCACTGTCCCCATTCAGCTATTTATCGCATCACGTGTCATCTCGACTAAGGCCCTTATCGATTGTGGCGCTACGTCTTCGTTCGTCGACTGGTCCTTCGCTCGGTCGAACGACATTCCCTGCGTTGCGAAGCAGCAGGCGATTGCTGTCAAAGTGGTTGATGGCAGGGCCCTACCGCCGGTGTCGCAGGAGACGCTACCCATGACTGTGAGGGTCGACGGTCAGTTCCAGGACAGCAACTTGATTTTGAATGTGATCCGCGCTCCCAACCATCCCATCATTCTCGGGATGCCGTGGCTCGAACACCATAATCCGGTGATCGACTGGCGTCAGCGATCTGCTGCCCGCCGTGACTCGGCGCCCCCAACATCGACACCGGCTCCGCCACGCCGCTCACCTCTTACAGTATCGACGCTAGACAAGGTGGACCCCATGATTCCGGTAGGCGAGAGCCGAATCGCTGAGGGAGCTTCTCGCCCGTCGGATCCTCCTGCGTTCACCTTGGACCAGCGCTCCGATGCCTGCTCTCCGCGTTAACAGCGAACTGATGGCGGTCCCGTCTTGTCCGCCGTGTACCACACCCCAGCCTCTGTGGCGGCTGAATCGTGGGTCACATCTTGCCTTCGATTATGTTTTGTGGGCTTGTGGCTGGTTTGCATAGCGCTACTGCCACTGCTTGTCTGTCTCTGCTCCGGCGCCCTTGTCGCCTGGATCTTTCGGCTCGCGCTACTGGGATGCGGTTTCGGCGCTTGTTTCGCCTGGATTTCCTTGTCCGCACCCCTGAACGGTTGCCGGCCCACCGTCCGCGATGGGGCTGTCAACCCAGCCGCGACCGAGGGCCCCGCGTCTGCAAAGGTGGCCACGTCGTCGACTTCTGCCGCGAGTCTATCTCCAGTTCGATCCGGTCATTCGTGCCATCGCCGGCCAGCCGAATGGCGTGGTGGGTGTCGCCGCCCACCCCTTAGCCGGCGCAGCATGGCACCCGTTACCACCGAGGCCGCAACCCCGACTACATCTCCCGATGCGTTATGGGTTCGGCGCGGTGTCGTCTTATGGGGTATGCTTCGCGATGCTCGCCAGCAACTTTCCGAACGGCAAGCGGCTACTCAGATCCTCGCCTCGGCAGCCCTCCTGCGCGCATGGGAAACCAGGCGAGACGCTGCCTTTGAGGCCTGGCTGGACACTTCACCTTGTGACCGGACACCTTGGCCGCCTTTCGACGAACCTGCGTCCGCGACCGGGGTGGATTCCGACGCCGACGACGACGAAGTCGTTGGTGCTGCAGCCGCGCCGCACGACCCCGCATGCATCGACGTTTGCGCGCTCGATATCGATGCATTCCTGGATGCGGCTGCGGAGGACGGTTCGGCGTGTTACGCGGTCCACACGATGTGGACACCGCTCGAAGAACCAGACGACTCGCCCCAGCTTCCAGACAAGTACGCTGAGTTTACGGATGTCTTCGACGAAACCGGGGCCACGTCCTTACCTGCTCATCGCCCATACGACTGTTGTATCGACCTGAAACCGGGCATGGAACCCCCGTTTGGTCGCTTGTACGGGCTATCTCCGAGGGAACAAGTTGCACTCAAACAGTACCTGAAGGCAAACTTGGAATCGGGGTTCATTCGTCCATCGAAGTCGTCAGCGGGGGCACCGATCCTCTTCGCAAAAAAGAAGGATGGCTCTCTCCGCCTCTGTGTCGACTATCGGGGCCTGAATGCGGCTACCGTGAAGAACCGCTACCCGATACCTCTCATCGACCAGATCCAGGCGCAGCTGAGCGCGGCGTGCGTGTTCACGAAGATTGACCTTCGTGGCGCTTACAACCAGATCCGTATCCGTGACGGTGACGAATGGAAAACCGCGTTCCGCACGCCATACGGCCTGTTCGAGTACCTGGTGATGCCTTCACTGGGAAAAATTCCGCGTCAAATTCAGGTCAACCTTACAGAGAATGTCAATTTCGGTCAATTCGGGACAGCTTGCAGTCACAGCAACCGGTTACAGGATCCAATTCTCTGTGCGGCCGGATCGTCATGGGAGTTGAAAGTGGTACCACGCACTCCGCAACGAACGCGGGTATCAGTTGGTCCAGCGTGTGATTCGCGCCGATGAGACGTGATGTGAACGCCGCACTGGAGGAAAAGTCGTCGGCAGATGATCACGCAGTGGGGGCGAGGCGCGGCGATGGTGTCGAGGCCAAGTCACCCATGACGTCGATGACAACTTCTTTCTTCGGGAGTGGTTGGAGTCCAGCGATGACGGCGAAGCGAAACTGCCGGACGAGGGTGACGGAAATGAGTATTTCCTGCGTCAGTGGATTGGACGTCGCCACAATGAAGATGCCATGTCTGGCGGTGATGATGTTGAACTCGTGAATGACGATGACCGCCCGCCACAGCTCGAACTCGAGGGACCTGATGATGCACCACGAGTCAAGCTGTGTCGTATTCCGGCTAGGCAATATGCAGTCTGTTTATCTAGCCTCGACCACAGCTCACGGAGTCCGGAATCCGAGCCGCCCTTGCTCTATGGCATGAGCCCTAATATATGCCACACTCCCCTCCTTCACAGAAGTGCCCCCCGGATCCTTGACTTGAGCCTGTTGTCCAGAGTAGATCTGCTTCGTTGCACTCCTCATGGGCGACCGCACTGTCAAAAATGCCGTGGAAATCATTCACCGTGGGTTATGTTTTCCCCTGTCCCGTCATGGCTGTGACGGGACACCTGTCGTCGCTGGCGCTCTTCGCGATGACGACCGGCCGGCCCTGAGACCATGAGCGGCTTGCCCAAGGCACTGCGAGGCTCGCACCCGCTAAAACCACGTCTAAAAACCCAGTCGTCCTTCCCATGCCTCCACGTGCATTCACGACCTGCGCCGCTGGCCGTTCGCGCCCCTGCGCCGCTTCGTGTTCTTGGCTTGCTTTTCGTCACCCAGCATGTTCGCTAACTGTTCCACCAGTGCGTGTTGTGGGTTCTCGCTGATGAATTCTTTGACCATCGATGGGGCGTCCTCAATTATCACTTGCGCCGGCTCCCACGATGCTTCATCGTCACTGAATCCTCGCCATCGCACCAGTAGCTCCACAGTTTGGTTGCTGTTGTTGACTCTCGCGTCGCTGATGCCGTCTATCTCCCATGTGGAGTTGTCATACGCGATTTGTGCTTTGAGTTCTTCGGTCAGGTTGAGGTTGCTGTCCGCGTATAGCCGCATTCTGCTTCCGTGTACGATTCGGGTGTCACCATTGACCAGGTTCTTCACTTCGAATACGTATCCACGTTCAGCATTGATAATCTGATATGGGCCTTTCCATTTCAGAAACAATTTTTCGCCAGCCCGTACCAGCTCCTTGCTGATCAGGACATAATCGCCCAACCCGAAGTTAATCTTCAGTCTGCTTTCTGAAGTTTTCTGTCTTCGGTTGCTTCTCTCGGCTTCTGTTCCCTCGGCAACTTCCTTGTGCATCATCACTAATGCATCAATGAGTTCATCCGTCAACTTGACGATTTCCTCAGTTGCCAATGGTTTCTGCCGCACGAGCTCTCCGGTCAGATGCCGCACACATCGAATTCTGTTCAATGGTGTGTCGTTCTTCCTGCCGGTGTGGACTGTGATTGGCGCTCGCCATCCTAGTCTCTTCTGAGGACGGTGGTTGAGTGTATACTCAACGAGTTTGAGCAGCCACGGCCACTCCTCTTTCTGCCACCTCAGGTGAGAACAGATTGCTCGGAACAATGCCAATATGTGCTTATTGACAACTTCTACAGTTCCATTTGGAAAGTGAGTCCATGCTGTTGTCCAGTGCTGCTCGACACCGCACAGCTTGTTGTACTCCCGCATGAGTTCCGACATGAAGTACGCTGCCTGGTCGGACACCAGTATGTCGGGCGTGCCGGATTTTGAACTCCATTCCATTAGGGTCTGCACGGTTACTAACGTGTCTGGCACCGCTGCAGGTACCAGATGCACCAGACCCGAGAAGTCGTCTTTGAGTACTAGGACCCACTTGAAATCATGGGCGACCTGCTGTTTGGTCGGCATGATGTACAAGAAATCCATGTGTACGACCTGTCCCGGTGCTGTTGCATGACACGCCTTCCCCAATGGCCTGTGGATGATGTTCCCTCCTCTGGTTGGGAGACAGTGTAAGCATCCTTTGCAAATGCGCTCCACGTCGTTTCTCATTCCCTTCCAGTAGAACTGCTCCTGTAGGATGTTGGTCGTCACGTTCATTCCGTTGTGGGCTAGTCCACCAGCATGCGCGATCACTGTCAACCTTACTCTAAGGTCAGTGTCGGCGTGTGGAATGATCGCTTGTCCCTGACTGTTGACCCAGAGTCCCTCTGCGTTTCTCGTCAGTCCAGTCTTCTCATCCTCTGCCAGTAGCTCATCCTGTTGACGCACAATCTCTGCGACTGTCGGCCAGGTTAGCTTGTCATTCAGAGTCGGCTGGACCCTGAATCTGCCACTTGCACTTTCCCAATTCGCTGCTTCACTAGCATGCATAGCCGCAGGCTGATCATTCTGATCCTCCCGGATACTGTGTACAGCCGCAGGCGAAGCCCGGATACTGCACGCAGCCGCAGGCTGACCATCCTGACCAGATTGCCCATCCCGATCCTCCCGGATACTGTGCATAGCCGCAGGCGAGGCCCGGATACTACCCACAGCCGCAGGCTGATCGTTCTGGTCATCCCGGATACTCTGCACTTGAATGATCCTGAAGACGACGACAATCCTCCGGTTTCACTCGGCCAGTGAGGGCTTGCTCCTCAAGATCGTGTTCTCCCCGTGTGTTGGCGTCCACACCCCACCTTGTCTGAAGGTCGGTCCACACATTCTTGATCCCCGGAATGTGGTATATTTCGAAGTTGTACTTCCTCAACTTCATGCCCCATCGTTCTAAGCGCTCTGCAGTCGGTTGGGTACACTTCCGTGGGTCATATATGTGCTGGAGATTCTTATGGTCTGTGTACAGGCGGAATGGCTTCCCCGTCTGCAGCAAATAATCCAGTTTCTCGATGACATCGAGCAGCCCGCTGGCTTCCTTGTCAACGGTTGCCCAATTCAATTCGCTACCTGCGAATCTGTGTCCCGAGAAGCCCAGCGGTTCATGTCGCGCCTCCCATATTGGTAGATCTGCATCTTCCATGGGTATCTGCGTGACCATGCCGGCCCTGTGGAATTTGCTCGCATCCGAAAACACACACTGAATCATGTCCTGGCGTGGATGTTCAACTGCGTGTTCCGCCCAATGATTTCTTTGAGCTCGTCAAACGCCTTCTCCTCGGTTTGACCCCAACCATGTTTCTTCAGTTGAACGCCTTGCGCGACTGACTTTGTGCGCATAGGTTGGTTCTTCATGGCCTTCTCAAAGATCTGCTGCAAAGGAAGGGCGATTCTGCTGAATTCGGGGATGGACCTGCTCATCCACTGAGCCGCATTCAAGAATTGCTGCAGATCCGCTGCGGTTCTGGGATATTGCATCTGTTGCAACGTCCGAATTCTGTCTGGGTCATGCGACACCCCTTCAGGCGTGAATATGCGTCCCCCGAACTTCGCCTCCCTCTGGAAGAATTCACATTTCGCAATGTTGAATTTCAGGTTGTGCTTGTCGGCCAACTGCAGTGTCCTTTCTAATACACTGTACCATTCCTCCTCAGTGGCTGCATGACCGAGAATGTCGTCAATCCAGATAATGATGGCACGCATCAGGAGCTCCTTGAAGATTCCTGTGATGCTGCCCTGGAATTGTGGCGACGAGTTTAGCGCACCCTGCATCGATCGTGTTGGTGTGTAAACTCCCCTATCTGTCATGAATGAGAAGAGCTCCTGGCACTCTTCGGCCAGTGGCATTAGCCAAAACCCCTTGAATGCGTCAAGGCTGAACCAGTACTTCGACCCGGCTAGGTGCTGTACAATGGCTTCCAGAAACGGCATTGGCCAAGCAGTTGCCTCACACATGGCATTGACCTCCCGTAAGTCAACACACATTCTCCATCCTCTGTTGCCAGGCTTTCGTACAACCACAACAGGCGATGCCCATTCAGCGTTGGGGTTCTCGTAGATAAGCCCATATTTCTCCAACAGAGTCACGAACTGCTGTAGGAACTCGCTCTGTTCCTTGCTGTACCGCCTCGCCTTACATCGCACTTTGCGAGCGTTGGCCTTCAGCTTTGTCCTGAAAGGCGCTACCTTCGCCGGCGGGTCGGGTCCCAGCTTAGTTCGAAATACGTTCCAATACCTGAAGGCTAACTTCGTGAGCTTTCTTCTCCACCGTCGTGGAAGCCCATTGCTGATGGATCGGCCGATCGCTTCTCTGATGCCTTCACGTATGTCCTCTGGAATGATGTCTCCTATTTCAACATCTTCGTACATCTGATCATCAGTTAGCGATTCGTTGTCGCTGGTTGCTTGCTGATTTGCGATCAAATGCTCCAGAGCTGAGGCTGGATCTATTCCAAGGTCCTCAAGCAAATCGAGACCCAAGTAGATATGTTCTGCTGGCACATCCCATACAAGACAGGTGTGCTTAGGAATTTGCAGCTTCCCAGCACGTGTCTGCAGCGACAAGTCCACTTTGATTTCGTGGGTGGCTTTCCCAATTGCTTGCTCACTGTCGGCTAGAATCAGTGTCACTGGCGCTTCCAGTTCTCTCATGTCTGTGTTTGGATCCAATTCGGCAATTTGCATGGCCATCGACATCGGCATCAGCGTGCGCTCAGCTCCACTGTCAAGGATGCCCGGCCACTTGCCGTCTGTTTTTCCTACGCCAACTACGATCTGGTTGTCGCCATGCCGCTCAGCGCTACTTTCTAAACGGGTGTCTGCTTTCGACACTCGCATGTAGCCGCCATCCTGCGGTTTATTGGCATTGCTGCTGCTGCTGGGGCGCGCCTCCTTGCGCGCTTCGCGCGCCTCTCGCAGCTTCTTGACGATGCGCTCCTTCTGGTCCTCGGTCGCTTTGGGACACTGCCTTAGGCGGTGCTCGCCCTTGCAGAACCAGCATTGGGGCACTTCGCCTTCCTCTTTGCCACGCTTCAGCTTCTTGAGGGCTTGTTCCTCCGCCGGCGTGGGCTGCTCCTTCTCCTTCCTCTTCTTGGGGATGGTGAGGGCGCTGCGTTGCGCGATCGCAGTCTGTCGCGATGCACCATCGAGACGGCACATGCTCTGTGCACGCCGCACCTCGTCGAAAGCAATAGCTTTCTCCTCAAGACGCTTGAAGAACGCGTCCGGATCCGACTTGAGGTGCTTCTCAGTCGTTTCCAGCAGCTCCTTCATGCGCGTCTTGAGCTCAGGGGGGTAGATTCCCTGCATGAGGATGTCGACCTTCTTCTTGAGTCCCTTCTCCCCCGAGAAGATTTCCCCAAGGTTACGGTCCTTGACGATCTTCACCAGCTGTCGACCATAGTCGAGCACCCGCGCCCTAGCATCTTGGATGCTTTTGTTCATGCGCAGAGAGTCGAAGTACGTCCAGTATGATCCGCTCTGAGCAGGCGCCTGGGCCATCTGCCAGCCACGTAGCATCCGCTCGATAACGTCATCGGGAACGTCTTCCGAGGTCCAGTGAAGTTCACCCGCGCTGCGTAGGAGAACTGGTAGCAGATCCTCGTCGATCATTTCCCGAAGCGGTGCACGACTCCGGAGTACGCCCAATCTGTTAAGGTACTCTGTGTGTCGCTTCAGAGCATCAAACCACTTGTTGATGCTTTTACCGTCGCATAGCCTGAGTTCAGGGGCCTTGGCCGCCTTGTCCACCTTGGCTATGCTGGCGATGCGGGCTGCGTCGACAGCGCTGTTGCCGTCTTGCAGTCCCGACTGTTCATCCGGGTATTCGTAGACCGAGTGGTCTTCGTCACCGCTCTCGACCACCGGCTGCAGCGCATCTAGTCGCGCTGTAACCTCAGTCAAGTCCTCGTCGATCATCGACACCGATTCGCGCGTCGCCCCTGCAGCCATCGACCTTCGTACGTGACTACAGTGATCACTGTGTCGTATTCCGGCTAGGCAATATGCAGTCTGTTTATCTAGCCTCGACCACAGCTCACGGAGTCCGGAATCCGAGCCGCCCTTGCTCTATGGCATGAGCCCTAATATATGCCACACAAGCCATTCGACATTCGACCTGCACTCCTCGACGTTGCTGCTCGTGAAAACACCGATGCGTTCGACGATTGGCGTCGTGACAACGAGGGTGGATATATGGCCGAGCTTGCGCTCTACGATCATCTTATGGCGCATATGAACTCTCGTCTGGTGCCCGTGGCAATTGACGAACTGGACATGGACGCCGTTGATGTTTTCGACGAGGCCATTCGTGCCAAGCTTTCCTACGAGGCTGTGGACAGCCAACTGAAGATTAGTTGTGAAAGGTCGAGGAAGTTGGTTGAGAAGCATAACGCGCTGGTAAGGTGCACTGTGCAAGGATGCTGAAACCAGATTGACAATATCCTACCCCTGTAGGTTCACTAATACGCGACCTCGAGAGGCATCGACATCGGCGATTTTGACGATTTCATATCGTCACGAAACAGCACAAACTTCGGTATCGCCTCTGTCGCTCATCTGCGGAGGCATCTCCTCGACCTCGGCCTAGCCGTACCTTTCCTGACTTATCGTGTATGTTCCGAGGGCCATATCTGGCCAGCGGACACGAACGCGCCTGGTAACGCTTGCTGTGCTATTTCGGAGCCATTTCCTTATTTTTCCCGCATTCTCTTCCTCCAATCGCTGTTCCGGTCAGAAACGTTTGCTCAACAGCTGAACGAAGAATACGCTAGGCATATCAGTCAACTCGACGAGCCAGCCGATGCCTTCCGTGACTGGACCGATGGGGCATACTTCTCTGTGCGGTATGCAGATTTCATGCGGCGGTGCATGCGATCCGATGAGTTCCCTCTGGCCCTTTCTTCAATGATTGACGGTACGGATGTCCTCAGATGGGGATCAAGATCGGTTGTACCGCTCGTACAGATTGTTCTGGGGTTGCCAGCAGCTGTCCGTTGCAACGTTGGGCTGATGCAACCGGTCTTCTTGATCCCAAATATTGCCAAAGCCCATCGACGAAATTTTCTTCGCCTAGATGCATTTGAGCTGAACATAATGTATCATTATGGGTTTGTGGTATACGATGCATTTAAGTCTTGTCGTCAAGTGGTTCGTTGCACGTTTGCTTCGATGGTAATGGCAATCGCTCTATGTCTAACGGCATATCTAATATATCGAGTAGGTGATGGACTACGTCGAATTTTGTACCGTTACGCATACATGCCAGAGCGGGAAACTCGACTCTTGCAACAGATGCCACGTCAGGGGCAGAAGAGTTCGTTCGTGCGGCGCTTCGAAATATCCAGGGTTGTTTCTATATGCCAGTCCAGATGTTCAACATTCCGTAAGTATTAAAACCTCCCGAGGACGTGCATCTGACGTATGGGTTGCTAGGGCTCCGAGAAGTATGCCGCGTTTCTACAAAGGGTCGAGGGTATGAGCCCAGATGAACGCCCCGCTGATCTCCGGACGCTCGAAGAGCTTCGCTCGGATGTGATGCCAAAGTTCGATGAAGAGATGCTCCAACGCATGACGTCGCGAAGGCGGGAGGATCGTGGCGGGTTGCGGGCTCCATATCGCGACATCTTCTCTGTCGACCTACTGTGTCGCCCTGGTCATGCGTCATCCTATGTACACGATCCGATGCACGCACTCTGCTCGCGTGTTATCCCACGATTACTCCATATGGTCGATTTCTATGGGGGTCGTGGAGAGGCAATGTACAACCAGAAGGTGTCGCCAGGTCCAACATTCACCTGCATAATGCGCAAATTCTTATTGGTTCGATTACAGGTTCAGAGAGATTTTGGCATGGACGATGCGAACGTTCCAGCATACGCCATCCACTGTCACCCAGCATTTCCTGCAGCTGTTATCGGTTCGAAGAAATGGTCTTCGCTTGCCCGGGAATTGGACCACGTTCTTCACGACCTTGTCTGGGTGACGGGCCCAGTTTCTAAGCCAGCGAACCCGCTGTCGCCGAAGAAATCATGGAAAGCTTCAGATTCCATCCGTTGACTCGGCGATGTGGGCATTTGACTATTGTATTCGGTCATTCATCGAGTTATCCTCGAAAGGAACGCCAGTGAACGCGCGGTCAAGTTCTGGATAATGTTCTTCGAATTTTTGCGTTGGGCGTCTCAGATCCTGTCGAAGGCGTTTGTCAGGTCCGACTTAAACCGGGTGTCCGAATCGTTCTTGGATTCACTAGCGCGCCTTGAATCTGTTATTTCTTCAGTGATGCTGACAATTTCTGTAAGACTTATGCCCAGACATTCTCCATAATTTGTTTGATTGAAATGGAATCAGATGCATTCACTCGCGCATCTCGGTGACATAATACGATACTGGGGCCCCGTTTATGGCTTTCTGTGGACGTATTGTATGGAACGCTGGATCAAGTTCATGAAGGAGCTCCTGACATCAACCGTTTCGGAAGCGTTCAGCATCGGGAAGAAGCTGCAACTGGCGATGGCAGCGACTCTCGTCAGGGCGGATATGCATGGAAACCTGACGTGCCGTTCTGACGATCCGCTGCTGTTTGGCAACGTTTCTTCCATGAGTTGTACCGATAATGGTGGCACATTATTCCCGGAAATTTCTCTGCGTGGGTCATTCGGCACTTACACCTTATCGTCTCTGGAGCGCTGCTGGTTGCACGTCCATATCATCACCATGAGGCAATGGGCGGCGGTTGATTCGCATTCCTGGCGTCATCGATATTTCAACCTCGTGAGAGGCTTCGAGGTGGCATCGCATAGACAAATTCGAACCTTCCTCCAAATTCGTCATCGTCTTGCGCAATTCGATGCATACTCGAATCAGCCGCATATACGAGCTGAGTTTGGCAACGTTCGCCTACCGGAAACGCTTCGCTCTACTTCGCGAGCTTCAATTGGTATGGTTGTTCTTCTTCTGTTGTCTTTTATTCTGATGCCGTGTTGTCAAAGGCCAATGCATTTTTCGCAAGAAGGCCATCGATTCTTCCTACGTGAAGTCGTACAATTCACGATTTCTGGTGGACTTCGAGGAATCTGGGCTTTATGTTGGCGATATCGCTGCTTTCGTTGAGCTTAATCTCCATTGGGCGGGGCTTCAGCCAGATGAGGCACCGTCTATAGCGCTTGCCAGAGTGGACCGTTGGCATCAGCTGCACAGGAACGCTGGGCCGTTTCGCCTGTCCATTCCCCAATTCGTGCTCGGTATGTCACGTGCTTGAAATGTTAAGACGCTTTAACTTGTACTTTTACTAACTTTGCGGTTTCGACGGTTGACGGTGTTGGATCCTACGCCCCTGGCTCCAAGGATACACCTTGGCAGGCGCTCTGCGAAATTGTTCCGAACAATGTCGTAGCAATACGAGCGAAAGTGCTGCACGGGCGGCAACATAAAGACGCGAACCTGGTCTGCATCATTCCGCGAGGCAACATGACAGCAGCGACGCTGTCAACTACGGTCCCTGGAGACGACGCGGCCTGCTGGTGACTGGGCGCACCCGGCCGTACGCGTCTCCTACGTTACCAGTGTCCAGTTGCAGCTCTCTGACTTTGCTGCCCAGGTACCCGTCACAGGTGACTGTGCCGTCCGCGTCCGCAACTCTTCTCTGACCGTCTGCCAATACACTGCCAGTCTCTTTGGGTGTTACGCGTTTCGGTTCGTCGCGATGAAAGCTGCGGCACACTGTTCTCTTCACGATTGCCATCACGTATGCAGGACGGACGTCAAGGCCGGTTGGAGAGGGTCGCTGAATGGACGTCTCTGGAAGACATCACCGCCAGCGAGGAGTCGTTGTCTGCAGACGAAAGACCTGGGCTCCTTGACCTATCGACCTGCGCTGGGATCGCCGAATTCAAGTCGAGCGGCATGCGCAAGAAGCGAACCGAGAAACGGACTCGGATGATCGAGATCGTGCAAGAGGAGTACCTCCGGTAAGTACAACTCGAGTGACTTCCGAAAGCTGAAAGAATGTCGTCATCGCGGCTGAACATTCGTCCAGAATCAATCCAAAACTGAAGAAACGCACGCTAATCGTCGAGCACGATGTACACCGTCGTGTCCTCGACAGAGGTTGCCGGGAGCTCGAGTTACCCAGAGACCAGTGGGCTTTAAAGGACACTGTGATGCGTAAGACTAAGTGTGCACGTACTGTTTTTTCCTCGCATGCTGATGCAGACGACCTGCTATGAAGTTATGGTCCCGACTCAAACGACAGAGATCACGGGCGCAAGAAATTTTCGTTGACGCCGGCAGGATGATCGAGCCTGACACAACAGGTACGATCGAAAGGTCGTCATACATTGCAATTTGACCAAGCTGATCTACGGGCCGGCTCAGACGGCGAAGATCATCTCTTCACGTTCTTGCAGGTGATCAGGGAGCGGCTCTCGCCTCACAAGCATAGCTCCGTCCTGCAAGACAAGGCGCTGGCGGACATGCTGTGTTCGAGCGTGATCTCCGTCGACAAACACCCAGAGAGACTACATCACCTGCGCCGACGTTCGACGTGTAAGTGTCGCTCACAGTTGGCTTTCTCTGCAACATGCTTATACATGAGTGACGTAGGACCAAAGACGTTGCAGCACTGTCGGTGCCTTGTCACGAGACGCTCAGAACGTGCTCAGCTTTGGTTCAACGGCGCGTCGATTAGAGTAAACTGGGTAGCCAATGGTACGTCAGCTCTGTGACGACTGGCTGTCAGTATGCATTCAATTCTGGGGCCAAATGGCCGTCAACTGGATGGCCAAGTGGCCATCAACTGGATGGCCAACAGCAAGGCAGCTCTGTAACGACTGCTTTGACGGTAATGCTCAGTATGCGCTCAATTCTGGGGCCAAGAGGCTGTCAGTTCCCGACAGCCGGTTGACCCCATGTTGGCTCGAGATTGGCACTGAATTTTTCCCAGTGCTTTCCAACGGCCCGGCAGCATTTCAAGGCTTTATGAACGATCTATTCCGGGATTATGTTGACGTATTCGTCGTCGTCTATCTCGACGATATCCTCGTGTTCTCTCGCGACGCACAGGAGCACGAGCGGCACGTTAGACTCGTCATCGACCGCCTACGACAGGCCAAACTGAGCGCCAAGCTTTCGAAGTGCTCCTTCGACGCTCGGGAAGTCGAGTTCCTGGGCTATGTCATCTCCGCTGCAGGAGTCCGCCTCGATCAGTCACGTGTGGATACCATATTGGCATGGGAACCACCCAAGGACGCGAACGGCGTACGCGTCTTCCTGGGTTTCGCGAACTTCTACCGCAAATTCATTCCTCACTTCGGGGAGATTGCCCTACCGTTAACTAATCTTACTCGTGATGACGTCACCTTCCGCTGGACTGATCTGGAGCAGAACGCCTTCCGCTCCTTACAAGCCGCCTTTACGTCGGCCCCAGTCCTGGCCCACTTTAACTCCGATCGGCCCTGCGAGGTGGAGACCGACGCGTCGGACTTCGCCATTGCTATGGTCCTCTCCCAGCGGGACGCGGACGATGAGCTGCGACCACTCGCGTTCTACTCTCGTAAGTTGACGAAGGAGGAGCTCAACTACAAGATTCACGATAAGGAGATGTTAGCGATTGTTCAGTCGTTTGAGAAGTGGCGCCAGTTCCTCGATTCCGCGCAGCACCAGACCCTGGTCCACAGTGATCACCGGAACCTGGAGTACTTCCTCAGCACGCAGAAACTCTCCCGGCGGCAAGCGCGGTGGTCCGAGCTGTTGGGCGAATTCGATTTTCGGATCCAACACCGCCCTGGACGACTTCACGGAAAGGCGGACGCCCTGTCCCGCCGGCCAGAGTACCAGCCCTCGCGCGAGGAAGAAGAGATGATCCAACGCTCCCTCCGCATGCTGTCTCCGGACCACTTTCTCCCCGGCCCGCTCGGGCACACCATCAGCGCCTTGCACCAGGAGACCAGCTCGGAGCCCTTGACTGAACGCATTCGGCGGCACCAGGAGACGGATCCCTATGTCGCGAAGATGAAGGCACTCATCGGCACTCCGAAAGGACGCCGTTTCTGCTTAATCGACGCCCTGCTTTACAGGGATCACCGTCTCATCGTTGTCAGGGACGATTGCAAGCTCGAGATCCTTCAGACCTTGCACGACTCGCCCGCTGCTGGCCATCTAGGTTTCTGGAAGACGTTGCGCTTAGTTCAACGCGAATTCTGGTGGTGCAAGCTCCGGTCGTATGTCAAGGACTATGTCGCGTCCTACGATATATGCCGGCGCTGTAAGACGCCACGCCACAAGCCCGCTGGCCTTCTCACTCCGTTACCACTTCCGACAGCACCCTGGTCGTCTATTTCGATGGACTTCATTGTCAGGAGACGACACGACGGACGACTATTGTCTCCACAACACGGAATTAACCGACTGCCGAAGCCGTCGGTTGCCGTGGACGTTTATTCAAACTGCGCGGCTGCGCGCCCCCCGTCGCGGCCGTGCCATAACAGTATTTCACGTCAGCCCCTGTCCTTGCTCATTTCGACCCAGATCGCCCGTGCGAAGTGGAAACGGATGCTTCCGATTTCTGTCAGGAGACGACACGACGGACGACTATTGTCTCCACAACACGGAATTAACCGACTGCCGAAGCCGTCGGTTGCCGTGGACGTTTATTCAAACTGCGCGGCTGCGCGACCCCCGTCGCGGCCGTGCCATAACAGTATAGTCCCCTGTCATCGGGCCGGCCTGCGGGGTGGCTTTCGCCACTTCGGCCCCGGCTTGGTTGGGTACCGAGCGTGGAAGTTAGCCAACAATTCGTTGAGCCCACCTGTACCGTGTAGTTCTCCTGCGGGTTCCCACGTGCGTTCAGAAGGCGGGTACCCCTCCCAGTCGATCAAATATTCCAATCGGGAACGGCGATATCGAGAATCGAGAACATCGTGAACGATGAAGAGGGGAGTATCGTCATCCGCGAGGAGAATCGGTGGAGGAGGAGGTTGAGTGCGACCAGGGATAAGGTTGGCGACGTAAGGCTCGAGTTGAGATACATGAAATACATTGTGGATACGGAACTCGGCAGGAAGGTCGAGTTGAAAGGCAACCGGATTGACGAGTTGGCGGATAGGGAATGGCCCTAAAAATTGGTAGTCGAGCTTCGCGCAGGGTCGCAGAGTTTTCAGGGAGCCGCGACGTAACATCACTAAGTCGCCCACCTGAAACTTCGGAGACGTTTGCCGCTTCGCGTCGGCGAATCGTTTGGAATCGGCAGAAGCTCGAGTCAATTGGCGGGTCAAGAAGTTGCGAATCCTCTGCAAGGACTCAGCTCGCTCGTCGGCAGTCGGATTGGCGCTGGTAGACGGTCGAGGTTGCACGTCCATCACACGTGGATGGTAGCCATAATTCGCGAAAAACGGTGACATACCTGTCGCGGTATGGTCTGCATTGTTGTACGAAAATTCGGCTACGGCAAGGAGCGGATGCCAGTCGTCTTGTAAGTAGTTGACGTACGCACGGGGATACTGTTCCATGACTTGGTTCACCCGCTCGGTTTGGCCATCGGATTCTGGGTGCCGCGAAGAAGACAGGTTGCGTTGCACGCCGAGACGTATGAGAAGTTGCTTCCAGAACTTAGCGATGAACTGAGGCCCTCGGTCCGACACGATATCGCCAGGGAGGCCATTTAAGCGGAAGACATTTGCTAGAAACAAGGCGGCAAGGTCGACAGATGATATTGTTTCGTTGCAAGGAATAAAATGCGCCATCTTGGAGAGGCGGTCAACGACGACGAGGATGGAGTCATACCCGTTCGAGCAGGGAAGCTTAACCACGAAGTCCATGGAAATGGACCGCCACAGAGTCGTCGGCAGAGGGAGTGGCATGAGTAATCCGAAGGGCTTGTGCCGAGCCGTCTTAGTCCGACGACACGTATCGCAGGAGAGCACGTAGCGGGTTACGAAAGGGGTTAAACCCGGCCACCAAAATTCGCGGCGAATTAACTGCACGGTTTTTCGAATACCGAGGTGGCCCGCCGTGACATTATCGTGGAAATAACGAAGAATGTCCAGTTTGCAGTCATCGCCAGAGACAACCACAGAATGTCCACGGTATAGAACGTCGTCTCGGACGCTAAAGTGGCGGCCGCTCGGACGATGAAGTCGCTGACGGGTGCGGCACACAAACGGGTCGGAAGCTTGGTTGCGGCGGATACGATCGAGGAGTGCGTCGGTTGGAGTATCGGTCACGTGGATCTGGACCTCCTGTAGAGGTCCTGGCCCGAGCCGCGACGGTGGAAGGAGCAGGAGTGACTGCTGGAGCACAACCTCATCCTGATCAGAAGGCGCGTATTCGGGGCGACGAGTCAGGGCGTCCGCCTTGCCATGAAGACGGCCTGGTCGGTGTTGGATAACGAAATCAAATTCGTTAAGCAGTTGGGACCATCGGACTTGACAACGATTCAGTTTGTGAGTGCTGGTGAAGTACTCCAGATTCCGATGATCGCTGTGGATGACGGTCTGGTGCCGCGATGAGTCCAGGAACTGACGCCACTTCTCGAAGGTCTGGACGACCGCGAGAAGTTCCTTGTCGTAGATAGGAAAATTGATCTCAGCAGGCGCGAGCTTGCGCGAGAAGAATGCCAACGGGTGAAGTTCATCATCGGGCCCCCGCTGCGACAATACCATTGCCACCGCGAAATCGGAAGCATCCGTTTCCACTTCGCACGGGCGATCTGGGTCGAAATGAGCAAGGACAGGGGCTGACGTGAAAGCAACCTTGAGCGCCGTGAATGCGGCTTCTGCCGATTGGTCCCAACGAAACGGCACGTTATCACGCGTGAGATTTGTCAGCGGTAAGGCCAGTTCTGCGAAGTGGGGAACGAACTTGCGATAGAAGTTAGCGAACCCGAGAAATACCTGCACCCCGTGGACGTCGGTCGGCTGTTGCCACGAGAGAATGCAATCGATCCTGGAGGGGTCAGCCCGTATCCCGGAGGAGGACACCAAGAAACCTAAGAATTCCACTTGACCGTATTGAAGACGCACTTCTCCAGTTTAGCGTGGAGTTGAGCAGTGCGGAGTCGCTCTAGGACGAGACGGACATGGCGTTCATGGTCCTCGGGAGTCGATGAGTAGATCAGGATGTCGTCCAAGTAGATTACCACAAATACATCAAGGAAATCCTTGAACGTCTCGTTCATGAAGTACTGGAAGGAGGCCGGCGCGTTGGCTAAGCCAAACGGCATGACTAAGTACTCGAACAAGCCGTACGGCGTGCGGAAGGCTGTCTTCCACTCATCGCCTTCTCGGATCCGAACTTGGTTATAGGCGCTGCGGAGGTCGATTTTCGTGAAGATTGTTCCGGAGCCCAGCTGGATCAAGAGCTGGTCGATAAGTGGAACCGGATATCGGTTCTTGATAGTAACAGAGTTTAGACCGCGGTAGTCTACGCACAGGCGAAGACTACAGTCCTTCTTCTTGACGAACAGAATTGGGGCGCCCGCCGATGAACGGGATGGACGAATGAGATTAGCTTCCAAATTGATCTTGAGATACTCCTTCAAGGCTTCTTGTTCCCGGGGTGACAGCCCGTGCAGACGGCAATACGGCGGGTCGCCACCGGTTTTCAGGTCAATCGGACAGTCGAACTGTCGGTGATCAGGAAGAGTCGTTGAGTCCGCCTTATCGAAGACGTCAGTAAACTCCTGATATTGCGGCGGTAGTTCCGCGGCGTGGGCAGCGGAATCGGACGGTGACCATGTGTAGTGGATGGCATAGCAGTCTGCGCCGTCTTGCACGTCGTCTAAGAACGGTTCGGCGGAAACAAACGCGATGGAGAGCGGCTCCACAGGTTCGCGTGGCGGCTCCGTAGTCAACGGATCCGTGCCAACAGGCGACGACGTGGAGGCCTGCGGCACGGCAGTCAGCAAGGCGTTGTCGATGACGCAGGGATCCGGAAGCATGGAAGGCGCACGTCTCGGGGCGGAGCTGTTGGCGATCAATACCAGGAGGGCGACCAGCCCAACGAGCGCACACAGCTGGGAGGCGAGTGACCCGCGTGGCATGCTGCGCCCTGAGCAGGCGAAAGAGGCGCGTCGACCCGCGCGGCGGCGTGTCGGCGAAACCAAGGAAGGTTCTGAACAAGAGGGGGCCGCCGATATGGGTGCCAAGCACGAAAGAGGCGGGAGCGGTGGCGGAACATTGGCGGTAGCTGCGGTCGCCGGCGCAGGCGGTGCGGCGGAATTCACTGGTCGACCAGCGGCAGACACAGGCGGCACTAGTTCCGGACCGTCAACCAGAGAAGCAGCCACCGGCACTAATGGCTGGTCAGTAGCAGGCGCAGGCTGCACTAGTTCCGGAACGTCGACGGCGACCAGAGAAGCACCCACCGGTGGTAACGGCTGGGCAGTAACGGGAGACGACGAGGCGAGGAAGTGATCAATGTCCGAAGGCGGTGCGTTCGGAAGCGGTCCGGGTTCGACGGGCAACCCGTCGGCGCAGCATAATAACGCGGCCGTGTCAGGAGAGCAGACGGCCGTGTCAGGAGAGCAGACGGCCGTGTCAGGAGAGCAGGCGACCGTGTCAGGAGAGCAGGCGACCGTGTCAGGAGAGCAGGCGACCGTGTCATCAGAAAGGGCGACCGTGGCAGCAGAGCAGCCAACCGTGTCGGCAGAGCCGGTGGGGTTCCCACCGGCCCGAGCATCGAGCCACAAACGCGGTGATCCCCGAGTAAGACGTTCGCGTACGGTGCGACGACGCCAGTCGATATCCGGATTGTGCTGTTCGAGCCAGGGCAGCCCCAGAATTATACGGTGACTCGGAGCGTCAATAACGTTGAGGACAATTGTGTCGTGGAAGGCCCCGTTGACGGAACACGGCAATGGCGACGTCTCCAATGTGATCGGTGGCAGGTGACGGCCGTCAACAACCTTGACGGGAATCGGTTGTGCTTTGGAGCGGAGCGGCAGGCCATAGCGGCGGGCGAAACCGGCGTCGACGAAGGCAGATGTCGCTCCACAGTCCAAAAGGGCCGTCGTCGCCCACGGGCGATCGCCCGTGGATTGGAACGGAACGAGTAAATGATGAGATGAATGAGCAGTTGCGAAACAAAGAGCAGTGACGAGGACAGTGTCGGGTTGCGAGGACGAAGAACATTCGTGTATCGAGAGAGGGTGAGCTGCCAACCCGGGAGCAGTCACCCTTGACCATTTCCCGGCGGACGATGTGGGCATGTTGCGACCATATGTCCGGGCTGCCGGCAATACATGCACAATCCTTGCCGTTTGCAGCGCTCGCGCTCCTCCGGCGTTAGCTTGGTCCGACTGGCCGGCGAGGCATCCGTAGCGAGGAGCGCGTGTGCCGGGGCATAGAGGGGGGCCAGGCGCGCTGCCTCTTTGACCATGGCGTCGAATGTCGGCGGATTGAGCTTGAAAAGCTCGGTCGAAAGCTCTGGGACGAGCGACTTGCGGAACTTCGTCGCGAGGCGCTTTGACGGGAGAATGTACTCACCCTTCGAGGCCGACTGTACCGCGTTGTACAGGTACATGAACCGACGCAGATGAGCATCGAACGGTCCCGTTTGACGAAGAGCGTCGAACCGCGATTCTAGGGTCTCGACGTCCGGTTCTGGAAAATTAAACCGGAGCAGCGCGGCGAACGCTGCTGGGGAGGCGGTCGCATCCAGTTGACGAAAAACGAAACGCGCTTCGCCCTTCAGGCAGCTAGCCAGGAGCACTGGAAAAATAGAAGTGCCAAATTAGTGCCATCCCGTGGATTAGCCCATCGGCCCTTTATTGGCACTTGACGACACCAAATTGGCACTACCAAGTGCCAATTTGGTGCCAATTTCGGGCCCCGATTTTCCAAAAATCCTCTCAACGGACGTCCTTCCAAAAAACGTCATACGATTTTTGCTCTCCCTACCGGTATAGTAATAGAATGGAATGGTACCCCAGTTATTAGAGAACTTTCGGAGCCACTTTTCCGTTCAGTTTCCCGTCCCGCTGCCCGGCACAGCTACAGTCGCTGCTGCAGTCAGTCACGTAACGGGAAAGTTGACAGGTGTTGCCTTTCGAAAGCGTTTCCGTTCCGTTCATAGCAATATGAACGTACCGCGTTTGACGGACGAAGAGGCGATCCGAGTTATTCTGCTCGTGTTTGTCGGCGTTGGCTGGAATAGGCGACGTTTCCAGGAGATCATGTCGGTCATGCTTGACAACCGATGGTTCGCGGTGCGATCTGCAGGCGCAGAAATCGACCACAGCAACCGCTTCGATCCGCTTCTGCCAGACGCGGCTGCCAGGAGACGATATCGTTTCACGATATCCGAGTTACGGCGACTCCGGCGAGCTCTCAAGATCCCGGATGTGGTCGTGACGAAAGCAGGCGATAATCTCCGGCCTTGAGGGGATTGCCCTGCTGTGCCGGCGGTTAGCGGAGCCAGCATGGCTGTACACTATCGCGAATGAGTTCGGGCGCTCGGAACCTGCGATGTCGCGACTGTTCTGGCACACCGCGAAGCTTGTGTACCGGAACCACAAGCACTTGATCTACTTCAACATGCCAGTGGTCGAAGCTCGAATTGCTGGATACTGTCAAGCAATCCAGGAGAAGGGAGCGCCACTTCCGAACTGTTGGGCGTTCATTGATGGCACCAAGCAGCACTTGTGCCGCCCAAGCCCTAGAGATGGCGCTCCCTCCGGCGAAAACCTTCAGAGGTCCGTGTTCAGTGGGCACACGAGGACACATTGTTTTAGTTGGCAGGGCATAACGACGCCTGACGGGCTCATTGTCAGTATGTACGGCCCCGTCGAAGGTCGGCGACATGACACGACGCTGCTGTCCATGAGCAATGTTCTGCCCTTATTAAGGAGCCGCCCTGACGTGTTCGGGGGACGCCTTATCTATGGGGACCCTGCCTATGGCTGCAACGACCTGATGTGTTGCCCTTTTAACGCTCCGGCTCCTGGATCTCTTCAACAGCACTTCAATGCCGCAATGAGCTCGGTTCGCGAGGCCGTCGAATGGGCGTTCGGACGGGTGAAGACGTTGTGGGCGTACATGGACTTCGACAAGAAGCAGAAGGTCCGAAAGGCTCCGGTTGGGATTTCGTTCTTGGTCGCCACGTTGTTGACAAACTGCCATACAACACTGCAACCACGTGGCAACCAAATCAGCATGTACTTAGACATGCTTCCGCCCTCACTGGAGGAATACCTCGGGTGCGAATAAACATTAATTGATTGTTCTTACTCAAAAGAGCAATTATCGCCAGCATTTGCTGTTGTTGGCGCTCCTCTCGCTGCTCGTCCCGAAGCCGCTGTTGTAGATCGTGTATAGAGAACCTCAGCGTCCTCGTTCCCAGATCCGTGATCCTTCTTCCTCATGCCGTCCGGCCTTCCCGCATGCCGTACGGACTCTCCTGGTCTTAGGGCTGCCTCTCCTAGATGCTGTTCTTGGTATCTCTGGCTGTGACAGGGCATGCTGCACTGCTCCACCGTCTACACTGCCCTTTTCCGAACATGACCTGGATGCAGACGTAGAGATACGTAGGCTCGTTGCTGCATTCGTGCGACACGTAGGCGTTACTTGGTTCGTGTGCGCGTTCAGATTGGTCACGCCCGTTTCTTGAGATTAGACTCATCGCAATAAGGACGGAGTTGAGTGAATCAGATTCGCCGGACCATGTCAGCATAGTGCTAACAGTTCTCAGCCATACTGACGACATCCACCCCCACGTGGGAGGTGGCCACCTCGTTACAGGCACCCATCCATTCCAAATCACTCCAGCGAGTCACCAAATGTTCCATATTTCCCAGTGATCCAGCCAACCGTCCCCATGTGGTGTACGACAAGTCATACGCCGACATTAAGGCAGCATTTCCAATTCCCGCAGTTCCCAATTCGCACCAGGTTCCATCCAATTCCAGTTCCAGTTCCCCATGCACTGATTCTGTGAGTTGCGTCCAACACACTACATCAGCGCCGGTTGTGAGCTCACTACTGCGTCCAGTAAGTTCCGCTCGCAACCACCAGGAATACCCACACCGCGTCCAGCCATGTGCATCCGTAGTTAGTTCCGTTCCCATCCGATATCGGTTCACCGAAGCCCAATCTTTAGGAGTCCGATGACTGGCGTCCGTTCGACTACCAGGGTTAGCCGAAGTCCAATCTTTAGGATCCGACTGTGGTGGAGTGTTTCCCCATGCATATGCGAGTTCCGTACCGTTGGTTTCCATTTGGTACATGATCCCATTCAGTGGCCAATTTGCTGAATGTTCCCAGACTGAGTCCCATGCCCAGTGGTTCGGGCCCCGTGCCCACGCAGGTGCTCCGCGCACCGTGCGTCCGATCGACGTCCTTTCCGTTTTCGCGTCGTTGTTCCTCGTTGCCTATGTACAGTTAGCAACCTTCGACCAGCTATTTTACCATGTTCCAGCCGGCCGGTCATCATATCGTCAATTCCGTGGTCGTTTAGTCCTCTGACGTCGCGCTCCTTTTGCTTGACGTCGTTTCGAGGCAGGCTGGCGATTCCCGTTTGTCGCCGCCGAGTTCAACAGTGTTCGCAATTCCTCCGCCTGAGGGTGGTCATCTCCCAGTCGGTCATACAGATCACGAACCATCGTCGGCACGTCCTCGATTATGATGTCCGCCGGTTCCCATGTGGCGTCCGCTTCCTCGAATCCTTCCCAGAGCACTTTGATTTCGACTCGCTTCTCGCTCGCATTGTATCGGCAGTCAGCTAGATTCTCCACCAAGAGCTTGTGATTCGAGTGCTGAAGATGCTTCTTCACCGTCGCCGTCATGTTCAACTTCCCATCAGCGTATCGTCTGATCCGTTGGATGTGCGCCCGAAACTCCTTCTCGTGAAGAGGATCGTACAGCAGGTACACCTGATCGTTCAGTCGCTGCAGCACACGGAATGGGCCATTCCACTTGGCGATCAGTTTGTTCCCCGGGCCCATGTTCGGTCGTGCGCACAAGACGTAGTCACCTGGAATGAACGCTTCATCGTCTCCAGGACGCAGCTGCCTGTTGCGCTGCTGGACATTGGCTCGATGCCGCTTCTCTTTGCCCATCTCGACATCCTTGTGTATGTTGTCGAAATCGTCCTTCATCTTCTCGATGTGCTGAGTAATGGTCGCAGGATTCACAGGTCGCCAATTGCTAGCCTTCAAGTCCCAGATCAGGTCTAGAGGATTCTCCGGTTGGATGCCAAACGCCGCCGTCACCGGTGCATGACCTCCACGACGCTTTGAAGGCGTATGGTTCTGGGCGTGTTGCACCAGCTGACATGCGTACGGCCAGTTGTGGGTGTCGATCTGGTTCTCATTCAGTAGGCTCCTCAGCATCTCCACGACCGTTCCATTCGCCCGTTCGACCGTTCCATTCGACCATGGGCAGTACGCCAGCGTGATGTGATGCGCAACGTGACGTAGCCGACTCAAATCCTCCATCACCTCAGCGGTGAAATGTGAACCACCATCGGTAACCAGGATCTCTGGCGTCCCGAAGTCAGCGATCCACGCCATCAGGGAATCAGCTGCAGTCCGGGCCGTCGCGTTCGTGCAAGGAATCAGGCGGACAAGTCCCGAGAAGTCGTCCTTGAGCAGCAATATGTACTTGTAGTCGTGGTCCGCTCCGCGAACCGGCTCGACGTACACGTAGTCCATATGCAGCACCTGAAACCTTTCGTGACCGTGAACAGCCTGACCCAGCGGCCGCGGAATCCGTTCTCCTCCTCGAGTGGTGACGCAGTGCAGGCACTGATCGCACATTTGTTGCACGTGCTCCTCCACTCCAGCCCAGCGGAATCGTCTCATAACCGCTTCTCTGGTGGTTGTCCCGCCACGATGCATAGCACTGCCGCAGTGCGCCACGACCAGGATCCGTAGTCGTAACGTCTCTGCGTCGTCATGGCTTGGAATTAACACCTGTCCAGAGTCAGATTTCCACAGTTTGTCGCGATCATCCCATTGCGCCTTGAATGCTGCCTTCTCGTCGTCGGTCAGCAGCTTCTGGGATTGTCGTATGTCGGCTTCACGAGGCCATTCGAATCCGTCGTGCGCCATGGGGGTTACTCGCAGGTCTTCCATGGACATGACTCGAGTTGCCCGACACGTAAGCGCGATTCGACCCGCGCCCCATCGCGTCAGTAGATCTGCCCACGCATTGTCCTCCCCGCTGATGTCCACCATCTTGTATCGGAATCTTTGCAGATGAACGGACCACCGCTCCAGCTTTGCGGCTGTGTGCTTCTTCATCTCCATGTCGTTGTTGAAGATGTATCGTAGATTCCGATGATCGCAGTAGAGCAGGAACTCACGTCCGGTTTGCAGCAAGAAATCGCCTCGCGTAGTCGCCTGGACGATCGCCGCTGCCTCTTTCTCGATGATAGGCCATCGCAGCTGCGTTTTGTCGAAGCGTTTCCCGTAGAACGCCAGCGGTTCATGTCGTTGCTCACTGATCGGCAATTCGATGTCCTCCATTGGAATCTGAGTCACGACCGCCGACCATGCGAATTCGCTTGCGTCCGTGAAGAAACAGGTCTGAAAATCCTTCTTGGGGTAGGCCAGTTGCACGTGTTCGACCAGCACCGCCCGCAGCTTCTCGAATGCTTCTCGTTGTCGTTCAGACCAGCCCATCGCGTCCACCGTCAATGAGGCATAAGAACTGGACTTCGTTCGTTTCAGCTCCTCATTCGCCCGGTCAACGACCTCCGGTAGTGGCTCGATGATGTACGGGTAGTCCGGGATGCTCGTGCGCATCCATCCCACCGCCCACATCAGTTGCTGCAGGTCTTTAACCGTCTTCGGCTCCGGCATGCTTGTCAGAGCTGCTATCCGTTCCGGGTCATGTCGAATGCCGTTGCCAGAGTAGATCTTCCCGCACCAGACCAGCTCCCTGGCGAAGATCGTGCATTTCGTAGGGTTGAACTTCAGTCCGACTTCGCGTGCCCGTTCGAATACGTTGGCCAGCAGTTCCAGAAGCTCGGCCTCCGTCTTCGCGAATCCCAGCAGATCATCAATCCAGACCATCATTCGATCCATCAGGTCGTCGAAGATGTTCACCATCCTTGCTTGGAATTGCGGGGCCGTGTTCAGTCCGCCCTGGATGCTTCGTGTAGGTGTCCAAACCGAATCGTCTGTCATGAATGAAAACATCTCTTGACAAGATTTGTCCAGAGGCATCAACCAGAAGCCCTTGAAGGCATCCAAGCTGAAGAAGCACGACATACCTTCGAGCTTGCGGGCTCCCGCCTCGATGTTCGGCATGGGCCAGACAGTTGGCTCAGATCGCAGGTTCACCTGTCGAAGTCGACGCATAGTCGGTAGCCGTCTCCGTGTGGCTTCTTGACGATCAGGACAGGACTGGCCCACTTCGAGTTCATATTCGCAAAGATCAGGCCGTTGTCCTTCAGCATCCGTATCATGTCCGTCAAGAACTCCTTTTGCTTCGGATTGTACATGCGCGGCTTGCACCGATATGGTGTGGCACCGTCCTTCAGGTCCGTCCTCAGTGGTTCCACGTCCACAGGTGGGTCAGACCCCAGCGTCGTACGGAATTCGTTCATGTGCTTGTTCAAGATCTTCCGCAGTCGCCTCAAGCCTTGCCTCGAAATGCCATTCTTCTTAGCCTGCTTGATCATATCGTTGACAGCCTTGCTGATTCCAGACGGATCAACCTTTCCGAGATCGATCTCACTGCGCGTTGGCTCGCCTTCGCTGTTCGCGTAGGGGTTGCATCCGTGGTTGGCGCTCAGTTCGATCATCTTGGCCGTCACCCTCTCCACCGTCTCGAGCGAGTCAGCATCGAACTGCATGACCCCATCGTTCGTTGACATCAGCGACTCCAACTGCTGTTTGGGATCAATTCCCATAGCCGTGAGAATCGGGTTTCCGAGCAGCGTCTTCGCAATCATCGTCGAGATGTAGAATCGCATGTTGTACAGCGTCAATGTCCCGTGTTCGCCGTGCAGTTTCATGATCGGAACGGCAAGGACCTTCGAGCAGACCTCAGTGGTCTTGTCATCACCCAGGACAATCTCGATCGGATCAATCTCCTGTATCGCAGCTGCATCGTCAAGCCGTTCTGCAATGTTCGCCGGTATGACGTTGCCTCCACGACATTCGGAATCCAGAGCGCACTCGAATGTGGTCTCCCCGATGGTTGCCCTCAGAGTGTCATCGCTTGCATCACCATCGTACGTTCGAACACGTGCCGCGTTTATTCCGCGGTTGCCACGACCACGGCGCTCCTCCTCCGTCGGCGGTTGCGGGCAGTCGCTCACGTAGTGATCGCCCTTGCATCGGAAACAACCACCTTTGGGGGATTTCTTCGTGTCACGGTTGCCGTCATGCTCATCTTCTCGATTACGTCCTCCGTTTCGCTGGCTTCCGCCTCCCGCAGGTACGACTTCCTGTTGTCCTCCCGGCGTGTCCCGACCGTGTCCTTCAGTCTTGTGTCGACCATGACCTTCTCCGCGTCGTCCGTTCGGGCCTTCGCGCTCATGACCGCGTCCGTTGCGCTGGAATCCGCCACCGAATCGTTGACGCTTGGGAGTGGGTTCCGGGGACCGTCGACCGCCTCGCTTGTTGACCTTAACACCGCGAGGGTAGTTGCCGCCATTGCCCTTCGCGATTGCCCTCAGTTGGGCGACCGTCTCCTTGTCAGATGTGCTCGGGTTGCCCAGCACGTCGACGACCGAATTCGCGTATCGGATGGCTTCCTGGAACAGACCCTCGATGTCGCCAGTGCGCGCTTCTGGATCCCGTTCTACCCAGTCGACCATGTGTTTCTGCAGCGGAATCGGCTTGATGGCATCCACCACTAGCTTGCCGAAGACGCGCCTCCCCGCCTGGTCGTCGTTCATCCACTCCAGGCCGTTTTGGGACACCAGACGCCGCAACTCGAATCGTATCGACTTGATCCTGTCGATCAGGAATGGCAGTTTCGTGTTCATGGCCAGTTCGTTCGCCAGCAACTTCTCCGCCGCCTTCAGATTGTGCGCCATTCGGCTCCCCAGCTGTGCAATCTCCTCGGCCATCCACGCCTCGAGGTGAGCGTCCGTCATCTCCTGTCATCCTGGAGTCCCAGCTCGTCCATCGCAATTGCCTGTCGTTCATGAAACTTGAAGCAGTTCCGGATTGAGACTGGGCCGCGTCGTTCTCGCTCCGGCAGGTACGCCTCCGCCTCCGACGTGATGCGACAGTAGTCCGTGTACTGCTCCTCCAACTTCTTCAGTGAGCTCGGGTCCAGCCCCTCCGTCATTGGCTGCTGCCCGGGCTTCAATCGTCGTGCCATAGTGCTTTGGATCTCGTCGATCGGCTAAAACCGGTTTTGTAGATCGTGTATAGAGAACCTCAGCGTCCTCGTTCCCAGATCCGTGATCCTTCTTCCTCATGCCGTCCGGCCTTCCCGCATGCCGTACGGACTCTCCTGGTCTTAGGGCTGCCTCTCCTAGATGCTGTTCTTGGTATCTCTGGCTGTGACAGGGCATGCTGCACTGCTCCACCGTCTACATTGTCGCTCTTCACGCTCCTCGTCGCGCAGCCTTTGTCGCTCTTCGAACTCCAGCAGGCGCCTTGCGTGGTCCATGTCGAACGCCAGCCGCTGCTGCATGAGCTGCAACTTGGCCGACTGTGCTTGGTTGCTTTGACTAACGCCCGCCGCGATTGCGTCAGAGAAGGCATCCAGCTTCTGGCGCTTGCTGATCTTGCGCCGGAAATCACCTGTCCTTTTCATCCTATTCGGCTGGAGGGGAGAGGGCGAGGCAATCTCCATTGCGGTATCACTCTGTCAGCATATGTTAGCAAATGTGAGTGAAATTTGAAATTCAGAGCGAGACGCACACTGGCATTCGTGAGATTCTCGCCGGAAACCTCTCCGTTCAGCACTGTGCCGCCAATATTTTCGTCGTCGTCGAGACTCTCGTAGCCCATTTCTCGCATTGCGAGTTCGCGCATGATGGCCCCCGACGCTTCGACAGCTTCCTTCTTGCCGGTCAACTCAGCCTTCGCAGCCGCGGTCATCGTCAGATAATCGTCCATTCTGGTGACGATATCGGTCAAGAGTTCCTGTTTCTCGGCGAACTCTTCCTCGACGCCGGACTTCTTGAGGGCCTCCTGGTCGTCCTTCCTGAACTGATCGACGATCAGTTCGAAACGCTTTTTCAACGAAGGCCCGTCTTTCTTCAGGCCAAAGCCGATGATGTTGGCCAGCCGAGCGCCAATGAGGTCCCACACGGCCATCACCTTCCCGTACTTCGCCTCCCAAGGCTTGATGTCGTTCGTTGCGCGCAGCAGGAGCACATCGTGCCATGCCGCAAACCGCTTGTGCGTCGGGGCGCCGCCCTGTGCCAGCTGCTGGCAGTCCTTGTAGCTATAAGCGCCCGGAACGTTGAACAAGTCATTGGGGACAGTGGTCGACGCCTCGACAATGCTGGGATCTGGTGGCGCAGACATCGCGGAAAAAATCGCCTATGGCGGTGGATCCAAGAGGGCGTTGCCACTTGCCAGGTGCCGGTACGTGATGATGCTGTGTTGAGTGCAAAAAGCAGAAGGCTTGCGCCACAGGCTCGGCGGTGCCCACCTCTGACGCTGTCGACGGACGGAAATGTAGTTCCGTTAGCGCGGCCTTTTTCACCTCTGGCTCAGCTTTTCGGTTTGGAGACTTTTGGGCTTCGACTCTGAGACGGTGGCTGTGCCGGGCAGCGGAACGGGAAACTGAACGGAAAAGTGGCTCCGAAAGTTCTCTATTGAGACACTATCGTATTTGGTATTTCAACGAATGGTTTATTGTAACTGTTCCTTGATGGGCGCCGATCCGCGACCCGCCATTGACCGCGACGTCAACGCTCCGTCAGGATCGATCGGCAAGTGGAACAAGTTTTGTACGTTGCATGTCCGCCACCCTCGTACATCATCGTGTTCTATAACCTGCATCCCTGATCAGATGATGCAACTGGATGCCAACAACAACGGCCATACCTTTCAACGCGCCTGGCCGCAACGCCGCCTAAATTCATACATAACACAGTGAGGAAACACATGATGTTAACGTTGCCGTTGCGTACCATTGTGGCCAGCTGGATGCGAAGGCACCCCTTGATGCTGGGCCTGCAGCCAAACGCATTATAAATAATGGCGACGTCAGAACCATCGAATACGTACCGCGTCCCGAAGCGACCTATGGCGAAGACGGGCACCTAGTTCGTCGTCCGGACAAACTCGTTTGGGATCTCCGCCAGCAAACGCGATCACATGACCGTCTTGTCCTGCGCATCATAAAGACCGTTAGCGACTAAACCCCAGAGACAGAAATGCTCGACGTACGTGAAAGATTTTGAATACGGCATTGCACTGCGAACGCTCATCAGCTGCAGCCGACGAGTTCCGGTGACGAGCCTGATCATCTTCCGGTGAAGTGTCAATCTATAATGTATGTTGACTTGGACAAATTATCAGATAATTATAAAGTGGAACACCAAATAATTCACATACGCTGGCGAGTGTCAGCCATCATCGGCGGGCAAGCCCAATTGCACGGCCACTCCGACAGGATCCTCTGGAGCAGGACGGCGTTCTTAACGGGACAGTTCCGCTCCAGCTGCTCAGACGTGTAGACACTGATACACGACGGTAGTGAGCGTCCTTGATTTCGGATACACACACGCATACAGGAGCAATACCTGGAGTAGACACGAGAAACCAGGTACATTGCAGGTCTTATCGTGCAAACCGTTCGTACACGGTCATGCCTGCAACAATACGGATACGTCTGCCGACGAATCCATTTGAAGAATGAGGACGCGGGTGCCAATTCGTCGTCGATGTCGAAGCCCGGATCGGAATCCGGATCGCGCGCCTTCCCGTTAGTGTGTGGTGGAGGTGCAGCGTCGGGCCCGCATTCGGCAATGTGTGGTGGAGAGGCACCGTCGGGACGGAAAATAAAGGTGCGTTGGTGAGAATTACCGAGCCGGCACCTCGAAAGACGTGTCAGCTCAGGTGGCACCGTGCAGTCGCCGGCTGCTCGCAAAAAAGCCCATCATCCTGGCATCCCAATTTTTGGCACGATGGACCAGATGGCACCATTTCGGCACTCCAGGTGTCGCACCGGCTCCTCATCGGCACTTGCCTATTGTTGGCCCCTGGAATCGGCACTTCAATCGGCACTCGGGGAACGTCCGGGCACCAATTCGGCACTTCTATTTTTCCAGTGGAGCGCGCGAGCGCTCGCTGACAGTGGCTGGGTCGACGAGAGATCGACACGGGCAATGCTAGCGAATAGCGCCAGCCACTCGCTCGCCGGCAGGTCGTCGGAATTGCCGGAAAATTCGCTCAACGACACCTTAGTCGTCGTGACAACAGGATCGTTGCGATGTGACGACGGCTCAGCAGATGTTGCCGAGGGATCGGTCATGGGCGTAGGCGGCGTAGAGTGTGGACTGGCGAGCGCGGTGGTAAAGATCTTCAGCTGCTCCTCAGCGCGAGCCCGCATTTCCATGAAGAACGCATCCTGTTGGATCTGGAAGGCCCGTAAGGCACCCGCGAGGGCGCGATCGGCGGCGTCCACATCGGCCAGGGTCGTTGGGTCGATGGGAGAGGGAGGCGTCGTTGGGTGCTTGGCTTCGTCAGCCGTCGAGCCCGTCGAGCCGGAGCGCGTGACCGTCATCGATACGTACACGATCGAAGAACGAATGGGGTGGACAGGCCGAAAGAGAGACGATGCGACGACAGACGGTGACGACAGACGGCGACAGACGAGGAGAGACGATGCGACGACAGACGGTGACGGCAGACGGCGACAGACGAGGCGACGAAAGACGGTGACGAACGGTTAAAGTCGGTTAAGATGTCAGGAGACGACACGACGGACGACTATTGTCTCCACAGTCGGTTGCCGTGGACGTTTATTCAAACTGCGCGGCTGCGCGACCCCCGTCGCGGCCGTGCCATAACATTCATCGTCAAACTTCCACGATCCATAGGGTTCGTAGGGGTCGGCGCGGTTTGGTTTCGAACCAGAAACCGTGAACCAGACCGAAACTGCGCGGTTTTGGTTCCAGGGGGACCCAGTTGGTTTGGTTTGGTTTAGTTTGGTTCGAGGTCAGCACAAAACCGGTTTGGCTCCGGTGGAACCGGTTTGAACCGTGGTTTTCACTGGGTGACTCTATATATGACAGATGCGCTAGTAATCAGGAACCCGTGCGGCGTGCGCAGTCACCGAACAGTGTCCACGCTCCCGCAGCGCCCCGACCACGGTCTTTGTATCGCGTTCGAAGCCGTTGGGAGCGTATATAGGAGGTTCTGTTCTCGTGTCTGTCATGCCTGGTCATCGCCTAGATGGAGCGAACGTCAGCGACCACGATCTGTCGCCATCGTCTGAGACTGGTGTCGAGTTTATTCCCCCAAGCATTCGCTCTGGGACCGCCCTGACCGATTCTTCCGCTGCTCGTGGCAGCTCCGAAGCAATCCAAAGCGTCACCGTTGTCGCTTCTGTTGTCGAATCAGGCACCGTCGTTCAATCGCGGAAGCGTCGTCGCTCGCTCCCACAGGAGAAATGGCATCAAAGCCATTGGTGCGAATCGAATGATGGGACGAGGCGCAAATGTAAGCATTGTGCCCTGACTTGGTCCATGTCGACGTCGACTGGCACGATTTTGAAACATCTGCAGCAGAAGCAGTATCCTCGAGGATGGTGTAAAGACCAGTACATCTCGTCAGACTCTCATCACGTCGACAACGTTGCCGTCGCATCGCGTGGCGACAAACGATGCGGCTGTCGTGAAGTATATCATCCGTCGTGGAGACGTCCATACTCTATCGGAAGACGAATCGTTCCGCGAGTACTCTCGCACACTCTGTCCTGGATTCGAACCGAAGTCAGCCCGCACTGTCAAGCGGGGGATTCTTAAACTGTATTTCATTCTTCGTGCCATGTTGATCGAATATTTTGCGACCCTGTCTTCGAAGATCAGCGCAACATTCGATGGATGGTCGAATCCCAGGTTGCAGGGCTTGTATCCTTTCGCATGCCACTGGATAGACACCGTGGTCTTCTTCTGACTTGCCTTCTTGATTTTGCTTACATCGATCCTGGGAAAGGGGCGGGTAAACGGATTGGCACTGCGATTTGTGAACGACTGTCAGAGTTCCAAATCGATGGCAAGATTCTTTTGTTGGTGAACAATAACGGCTCAGATGCCGTCGCTGCTGCTGAGTATGTATCGTCGACGATGGCATCATCTGGCCGTCGTATCGTTGAACCAAGAAATCTCCTGCGGTGCGCGATGCATACACTGCAGCTTGGCGTCAAGTCTGCCGTCGATGTCATCGCCCTCTCTTTGGCGCGCCTTCGTGGGCTTCTGTCGACCATACGCGTCAGCAAGGTCAGACGTGCTGTATTCCGATCCGTCTGCAAGGGCTTACTCGACAAGGAATATGAGCCGCCTTGCACGGATTGTTGCACGCGCTTCAACTCGACACATACCATGATCAAGCAGTGCCTTGCATTGTAGCCTGCTCTTGACGTGATTGCCAAGCACGCACAGTGTAAAGTGGACCTTGCCGATCATCGTCTGACCGATGAAGATTGTCTGCACTTGCACCACGTTTCTTTGTTTCTAGAATTGCCAGCGAGGATTACCACTTTTCTTGGCGGAGAATCGTACCCAACGCTGTCTGAGGCTGTCCGGGCGAACGACAAGATGCTCGCGCATTGCAGGGAATTCATCGGAACGTGTGAAGGCGGCAACGTGATGCGCGATGCGATACCGAGGATCCTGGACTATCACCGGAAGTATGGCCCGCACTTGAATTCGGACGCTGCTCTGATCGCCATGTTCCTCGATCCCCGTAATGAGAAGACCGAAGGGCCATTGCTCACCAAGACCAAAACTCTGATTGTCAAACTGGACCTGCTTACCTACAGCGTTCTGTCTGACGTTGAAGAAGAACCGGTTGCTGTACCTGAAACAGATGACGATTTATGGAATGATGCCGGCTATAGTGCTGAAGCGTACGTCGAAACCTATTGATTTCGGTACTTATTCTTGTCACTGACATTCTATCTGTAGGACCTCCTTGGAAGGCATTGACAAGGAGTTCTCGCTGTTTGTAGCGGCTGTAAACGAGAATATGCAGCCTTGTCAAGCGGACATCATCAACTGGTGGCATAACAACCGCAAGAAGTATAGGCGACTATATGCCATGGCAATGGACTACCTTGCCATTCCGGCGACCTCCATTCCATCCGAGCGCGCCAACAGCGAAGGCGGACGCGCCTACGATGGACGCGAGTCATTGGCGAGTACAATGTTTAAAGCAGAGATGTGTTGTCGGTCGTGGCTGGACCTCTTCCGACAGCTCAAGACTGAGGTTCCAAACGACCTCAACGCAGCGTTTCGCGAAAGGATGGACAAGCTGGACGCCAGGCAGCAACATGACCTCGCCGATACGGACGATGTCATCGACCTTCTTCTCAAGGAGTTAGATTAGGGACCATTGCGAACCCATCCTGTCGTGACTGCAGTAAACCATGGTTCGTTGGTTTCGGTTTCGGTTTCGGAGCCCCGGTTCGGTTTGGTTCCGGTTTGTAGCTCTTAGATATAGTTCGGTTTGGTTTAGTTCGGTTCGGCCATCCAAAAAACCGGTTCAAACCAAACCAAACCGCGCCGACCCCTAGGGTTCGATTCAATATTGGTAGTCGTCGATCGTTTTTCCAAGATGGCACACTTCATTCCATGTAACGAGTCGACGACGGCGGCCCAACTGGCGGACCTGTTCCTCTGCAACATCTTCCGTTTGCACGGCCTGCCGACCGACATCGTCTCTGACAGGGGACCCCAGTTCATATCGAAGTTCTGGAAGCAACTGCTGACCCGGCTCGGCGTCCAGCGGAACTTGTCTTGTGCGCGTCACCCAGAATCGGATGGCCAAACGGAGCGAGTCGACCAGATCCTCGAGCAGTACCTGCGAACCTACGTCAATTTCCAGCAGGATGATTGGGCCTCTTGGTTGCCCATCGCCGAGTTCGCGTACAATGACGCCTGTCATTCATCGACAGGGATGTCCCCGTTCTTCGCCAACTACGGGTATCACCCGGCGTTCCACGATCTACGACCGCGAACCTCCGCATCTTCGAATCCGTCAGCGGACGAGCGCGCGGATTTCCTGCACACGCTACGCACAGTGCTAAAGCAGAACCTGTCCAACGCGGCCCACGCGATGAAGCGGTTCGCCGATGCTCGTCGCAGCCCGCACACGCCATACAAGCCCGGCGATCTCGTCATGCTTCGAAAGGGGGCTTTACGAACGGGCCGACCTTGCGACAAACTCGACGTCCGCATGTTAGGTCCATATCCCGTAGCGAAAGTCGTCAACGCCGTTGCCTACGAGCTCGAGCTGCCGACGAGCTGTCGGATCCACAATGTGTTCCATGCGTCCCTTCTGGAACCGTACGTTGCCAGTGTCATACCCGGACGCCACCAGCCGCCACCGGACCCTATCGTGGTCGACGGGGAGGCGGAACCCCTCTACCTAGTCAAAAACATCCTGGACTCGAGGTACCAGCGGGGGCGTCTCCAGTATTTCATCGACTGGCAGGGCTACCCGCCGTCCGAGCGGACATGGGAACCGGCCGGAACGCTTCGTGGCACGGGAGGAATGGATCAAGCAATAGCCGAGTTCCACACTCTCCATCCGGCGAAACCTGGGCCCGCACAACGGCGCCGGAAAACTTCCCGTTGACAGGACAGTCGTAGTGTCAGGCGTCGACATAGCAAGTCGGCGCCGGAATAAAGTCCGTGCGAGCGGGGACCGACGGCAGTCGGTCAACGCGTCGTCGTATAGTCGTGACATCGAAGGCTTGCGCTTGGCGCCCACCTTCTCCTCGCGGCCAAAGGCGATGCAGAAACGGCATTGTAGACCATGGACCTGGTTGCTATTCGGCGCCCGAGAGGATACCCTGAAGCCTAACCGCCCGTCATTCGCCTCGACGTAGTCGCTGGTACGAACACCTCGCAAAAAACTTTGATTTAGGCGCGCCGTCGGAGTTTTGTTTAGGTAATTTAGGCGACGCGGCCTCCGATCGCCTAAATGAAGCAGGCCCATTGGGCCATGGTCGCCCAACACGCGTCCGGCATTGGCGCTCGCTTCAAAATGTCATTTTTCGAAATTGAGCTCAGAGCTCAATCTCGAAAAACGGCGTTTTCCAAAATCGGAAGATGGTTTACCAGACGCTGCGAAAATGTCATTTTTCAAGAAGTGTCATTTTTACGGAGAAAAATGTCTTTTTTGGGCAAAAAATGACGATTTTTCCGGTTGCCAGACGGGCCCTAAACTATCCCGCCTCCTCTGGTGGAGGTGCTTTGTACAGCCCATTATAACCTGATGGAAGCATTAACTGGTCCAATACTCAGGCCCTGGGTTGTGTGTGACCATTCCTGCGTATACGTACGTTGACAATTGACTTTACGTGGAACGCAATTTGGATTACCTACCCAATGCATTACTTGACGGATCCTCATAAGATTCGTCATCTGTACTTTGCGATCACTATGATCTGGCAAGTATCTTAGTTAACGCTGTTAGCTGTTGTCGATATGGATGCGCCCGATAAGCAGACCAGCCTGTATCCAGTCCGTTTGACACTACAGGCATCTGTTTCCGGAGCGCATGTTGCAGGTTTGCCGCGACGTTTCGCAGCAGGATTCTGTGCACTGATACACACGGGTGCAGATGGATTTGATTATCGCATTAAGGTTCGACTGTGGGGCTCCACGACGTGGCAAGAGGTTAGTTGCCGTCCCGTAGTGCTATTAATACGCGTCTGGTCATCTCAGTACTCTGTGTTGAATTAGTCAGCGTTACTGTCGACTTGGGCCACGGCGTCTCTTAACATGACTATCTATTCCGTTGGTCATGTGGATGCCGCCCTGCTGGACTCACTGATCAAGAATCCATACGCTGAATTCGTTGTCGAACGCGCCCAAGGCGGCAAACCTCCTACATATACGACGGCGGGTCCCAGCGTTGTCGTTGCCCTGTCGAGCATGATGCTAGGCGGCGCTGTGGAGGTTCCTGTCCCTGGACTGCCTCTGTCGTTCATTGGCGTTATACGATCGGAACTGGGGCCGATGTTGCCAGCGACGATGCTGTCTGATCTTCGTTCCGTGGAGGTTCGACTCGTGAAAGTGTACGATTCATGTGGCCGGCCAGAACCCGGCCTAATTGGGCATGTGAAATGGCCCGGCGAGCCATCGTGGTCGTCCACATTGTCACCGAGCAATGAGCGCGGACGATGGAACAATCCTCGCCATTCTTTGATCCGAATTCCCGCTGGGACATCTTCGGATCTGGTATCGCTGTTTGAACGGGACCGTTGCCTGATCCGTGTCAGCCGGTCAGGAACTTCGCCGGTCTCTGGTGGCCAACCTGAAGGCACCGCGTGCATGGGCATTGGTCAGGCCGACCTATCCGATTGCATTGGCGGTTGCCAGCAGGTCACCTTCGATGTGCATCTGGAGAAACTGACTGGCACGGGCCGTCGACCACACAGAAGTCTGCCAAGTCAGCAGCAGCAGGAAGCGGATCCGCACACTCCAGGTGCAACGGCGTCACCAAGTTCTCAGGATACGGCCCAGCCCCATCAGGAAGGAGTCCATCACGAAGTGCAAGATGTGAAATCCGGCGCTGGCTTGGTAGTGACAATGCGCATTTGTTGTGGAGGCCGGCTGGGGCCACCGATGGCGCACGAGTACCCGTTGCCATACATGCGGCTGGTCGTGCAGATTCCTTACGAGGACGCCGACAGGTTCGACTGGATCGTATCGCGTATGACGATGTGCAATGCGTCCGCCCTGCAAGTGCCTGCTGCTGCTGTTAATTCTATACGATTCCAAGGGAACGCAGATGTGCGTCTCGACCCATCCAACGATATCGTCACGGGCATCCAACTGACCGATGGGCGGGTGCGTGTCATCGTTCTCGAAGGCATCCGCCAGAGTGCCACAATGCAGCAGATCGCCTCCAGATTCCAGCGGTCTGTGTCTCTCGCTTCTGCGCGCCTCCCTGACTCTGTCTGACCGTTCCTCTAGTGCGGAATCCTGGCCCATTGTCCTCTCCAATGACCTGGTCTCGTTTAGCACGCGCCTGTACGCCGCGTTCAATGCCTCCCTGAAGAGCATACGCCTGCGTACATCATTCGCTTCTCTGCAGAACCGGACGCCACTTTATGTCCGGCGGCACAACGACGACCCGTCAGCCATGTCGGCAACCCACCGCGCCATCAGTAAGGTGCTGGACCTGTGCGCGTGTCGCCGTCTGGAACGTGCCAAGTATGGCGGCATGTTCCCAACGGTCGACGAAGTGGCCGCTGTCGAGAAAACGCTGGGCGGACCGATCACCGAGCAGGATGCGTTTGGTCGTCCCCGTCCAGCTCCCGTTCAACCGCCCACCTGGACAGCCCTGTCGACTTGCATCACTGATGCCGACAGGAACCGATCCATCCAGGACGTGTGCGAACGCGCCGCCCAGTGCCTTGCCAAGCGCGGGCCTGCGACGACTACAATGGACACGACCGGCAAGGACCCCGGAGACGCTGCCTGCACGGCAGCGTCCACGACGATGACCAGACGCCGGCAGCAGCGCTTGGCACAGCCGTTGCCGCCATGGGGCACCATCTACCGGTACAGCGGGCAAGCGCGATCGTACGTGCAGTGGTACCTGGGCGAACTGCGCCGCCAGGCCGATCCCGACGCCATGTACGTGCGCAACGCCGACCAGTTCGTGTTCCTGGGCGCCATCCCCGATATGACGCCCGCCGAACGTCAGCGGACCGAGCTCGAGCGCAGTCGGCGGCGATGGCTGACGCCCAGCGGCTTCTCGTTACATACGCACGCTCGTCAGGACCTGGTACGACCCAGCCCAGCGCGTTCCCAAGGTACGCTGCGGGCACCGATCGATACTGGCAGGCATGAACCTGGTGACGCCTGACCACCGTGTCGTGTGCCGCAGAGCTGATGGAGCCTTGGGTGGACCCGCATCGCCGACAAGCAGACGACGTCGGCCAGCACCCATCGTCGTCGACCTCGGCGCGTCCTCCGTTCGACACTGTGCCTCGGCATAGCAGCGAGTTCGGGTACCCAGGCAACCCGCTCTGGCACAAGAGTGTCCACGACACGTCGGCCCTGTAGGCGGCGCTGCCCTACCAGCACGTACAGGGTGCGCGGCGCTGCCCGCATCATCATCAGCCCATACACGTCGACGATGAATGCGTGTCGTGGACGTGCGCATGGTATTTATGACAATACCATGTCGGCCCTGGCCTGGACAGAGAGGTGAAGGGCGCAACCCGCGGGCCCCCGCCCCTCCCCCGGGTCCCGGCCGCAGTCGAGACGCCGACCCCGACCCGTCACCTGCTGTGCGACGCCTCGTCGAGCGAGTCACAGGTCCATATCGGCAGGGACGGCGTCGGCAGGGCCATCCATCCATCCATCCACCCATTCATCAGCGCCCGGTGCTGGTCGCGTACGCCGCCGCCACCTGCTGCGTGGCACCACCACCCGCGCCCGGACTGTCAGCGCTGTGGCCGGGCCCGGCGCGGCAACATGTCGTCGTGGATGCCGTCGTTCAATGCGTCGCCGCCACTGACGCCCGGCACATCGTCGACCATGGCCGATGCGCGCCACAGGGTACCCTTATGCACGCGGCAGTAGTCGCCGCCGGCATGGACGGGCACGACTAACCGAGGCAGGCACACCCAGAGGCGGTACGAAGCGACGCTGGCCACCGATCGGCAGCGCAAGATCGAGACGCTGCGCGACGACATGATGCAGGCGGAGACGTACGACCAGTGGATGCAGGCCGCCGTCATGCTGGATGCGCTGGAGAATCGCGAGCTATGGAAGGTCAAGGACGAGTCGCCATTCTACGACCACGCCCTCGTGCAGGCACGGCCTATAGATGCCCGGGGCCAGATACGACACGATGATCGCTGATTGCTGGCTGCAATGCAGATGACGGTGGAGCATCTGCGGGAGGCGCACGCCCATGACGACCTGCACGCCATCTCGTATCACCTGCGCAACTCCCTGCACCGAAACTTTGCAGGCGCGTCACCGGCCCGATGACGCGCCCTGGTACGCCCGCTGACGACGCGTCTGCCGATGTACTACAGGCCTGGAGAACGTGCAGCTGTACGAGCATACCCATGTCGGCACCAAGCATCTCGTCGAGGAGTACGGTGTGGGGGACCCTGTGGCAACCCGCCTGCCTGCTGATCCGTTGTGTCTCGATCAGCTACGTGAAGCAGGTCCTGACCTGTATCGACCATCTCGTTCAGTCGAAATCACCGGCAATGTCCATCGGCCAGCGCCTGGCGTTCTGCCGAGGTCGGCCAGCGGACGATGACTGATTGGCGATCGTGCTGACAGTGCATGGCATGGGGGGTAGAGATCCGGCACCTGTACGGCCATACGGCGCTGCTCCTGTCGGGCGGTGCCATGTTCGGCCTGTACCATCTCGGCGTCGTCAAGGCGCTTGCCCAGGCGCATCTTCTGCCCCGTCTCATTGCCGGGTCGTCAGCCGGTGCCCTGAGTACGCGATTGCTCCCTGTCTCTCCACCGGGTCGGCGCGCGCCCGCCCTGACATCTGCATGATCACTAGTTGCATGTATCATCGGCGTGCGGACCGACGACGAGGTTGCCACCCTGTTTGAGACCGGCGCCTCTATGAAGCTGGACTTCTTTGGCGAGTCCGACAATGTCCTCAGCAAGATCCGCAGGTGACAACCCGCCTGGAACGATATCTTCTCCGTCGTCGTTCGTATTCCGACCTGGTTGTCATGTGCACGTGCAGACTGCTGCGCGAAGGTGTCGTCCTCGACATTGCCAATGTTAAACGGTGCTGCGTCGAGCTGATCGGCGATGTCACGTTCCAGGAGGCGTACCAGCGTACAGGTACGCTGCGGGTTCTGTTCCAACGCGTCACTGCTCTGACGTTGACCGCCGTACGATCAGGTCGTACGCTGAATGTGACCGTGTCGCATGCGACCCGCCTGAAGAAGGGCACCCGGCTGCTGAACCATCTGACAGCGCCGCGGGTCGTCGTCTGGTCGGCCGCGTGCGCCTCCTGCGCCGTGCCGGGCCTGTTCAAACCCGTCACCATCCTCGCCAAGTCACACGACGGCGACCTGGTACCGTTCGAGCCGACCGCCCAGCAGTACGTCGACGGGTCCTACCTGAACGACCTGCCCATTGTGCGTCGATTCGCAGTCACGCCCATGGGCGTGCACACCGACAGCCTGCCTAACGGGGGGCGGTTGTGCGCGCACAGGACGAACTCAGCGAGCTGTTCGGCTGCAACTACACGATCGTGTCGCAGGTGAACCCGTACGTGATCCCGTTCGTCAAAGGCCTGCAGAAGCAGGAGACGGCGCACCCGGCGGAGCAGACCGCAATTCAGTCGCTGTGCAACAAGTTCTCGGGTAGGGTCGCCGGACGCGCGCCTGCCCGGCCACACCCCCCCACCGTCACGTTGATATTGTGCCCGCCCGAACAGTGTTCATGAAATCGGAGATCCACCACCGGTGCCTGCAGGCGGCCGACCTGGGCCTGGCGCCGCGCATTCTGGAATTCCTGGTACGAACGGGTGCACACCCCTCGGCGCTGCGTCATGTTTGGATTGACAGTGCGGTGGGCGTTCCCTGGCATAGGTGCCGGTCATCAACCAGATCTACAGCGGCGACGTCACCATTGTGCCCGACCTGCGCAACGGGTTCAAGGACTACATGAGTACGTCCATTGCGGGGCAGGCCTTGCTCTGCACCATCCGTTTGTGACGGCCAACCCGGGGTACTGGCAGATGTCATGTCGAACCCGACCGAGTCCAGCATCCAGGACTGCATTCGGTGCGGGCAGCGATCCACGTGGCCGGCCCTGTCCATGATCGTCAACCACTACAGTATCGAGCGGGCTCTGCTGGAGGCCGTCGACCGCATGCGTTACGCCGCCGCCGACCGATCGTACGTCGACGCGCCCCTCGGGTCCCGATCGCTGTCCGACCGCAACGCCCTCGTACCACGTCTGGACCACGACGATTTCAGCGGTGCCGGGCGCCTGGTTGCGCTCAGCATCGCCGGGCGCCATCGTCCGTCGCTGCTGGCCGATATCGCCGTGCACATGTCCAAGATGGGGTTGCGCATGACGGGCGGGCAGATGACGACACAGGGCGACTGGGCGTTCTACGACTTTACCGCCCGCCTACACCTGCCCAGCGACCGCGATGCCGCCCATGCTCATGTCGAGGGCATCGCCCACGTGTTCCAGTCGCTGTTCGCCGGTAGCGACGCGATTGTCTCGCTGGCGGCCGCCGACGACACCGATCCGGCCTCTGATCCGGCTGCAATCAAACGGGTGTGTCTGCCCGGCAGCTCAGCGGCAACGGCAGACGACGCAGACACGCCGCCCGGTGCGCACGACGAGCGGACGTCGCTGACGAGGCTGATCCGGGCGCACTTGAGCGGCAAATCGGCCCCGTCGGCCCTGCGTCGCATCCAGTCGGCATCGTCCATGTCGCAGTGCGACCGGCCGGCTGCGTAGTCGAGTCGCGACCTGGTCGTTACGTAGTCAACTACAGTATAAGTATATTCTATTGCATGCGGTCAGGGTCAGCAGCGCTGCAGAGTGTGGTACCCGTCGAGGAGCAAGATTAGGGCGCCGGCCGTATATGGCGAGTCCGTGGCGGACTGCGTGGTTGCCACCGTCTTCGGAACGTCATTGCTGTGCGCGCGTCTGGTACACGATGGCGGCCAACTACGCCGTCGACGTCAAGCTGTTTGGCAAGTGGTCGTTCGATGACATCACCATCAAGGACATCTCGCTGGCCGACTACATTGCCGTCAAGGACAAGCATGCGCTGTTCCTGCCGCACTCGGCCGGCCGATTCCAGGTCAAGCGCTTCCGTAAGGCGCAGTGCAACATTGTCGAGCGCCTCGTCTGCTCGCTGATGATGCACGGGCGCAACAACGGTAAGAAGCTGATGGCCGTCCGCATCGTCAAGCACACGTTCGAGCTGATCCACCTGATGACGGGCGAGAACCCCGTCCAGGTCTTCGTCGACGCCGTCCAGAACTGTGGCCCGCGCGAAGACTCCACCCGTATCGGGTCAGCCGGTGTTGTGCGCCGTCAGGCCGTCGACGTGTCGCCTCTGCGCCGCGTCAACCAGGCCATCTTCCTGATCACGGCCGGCGCCCGGACGGCCGCGTTCCGCAACATCAAGACGATCGCCGAGTGCCTGTGCGATGAGATCGTGGCGGCCGCCGCCAACGACAACCAGAAGTCGTACGCCATCAAGAAGAAGGACGAGATCGAGCGTGTCTCCAAGGCCAACCGTTAATCTGTTTCTATGGGTCGCCCCCGTTCGTGTCCCGCTACTACACAAACTGCTACCGTACACGACGAACGTCGGCGCGTCGCGCTTGCCTACATTGTATCATTGGTGCGCGCGTCGGTCGCGACCTATGTAGCAGGTGCGGTGGCGCCGATGGCCTGCTCAATGCCGTCGACCAGCACCTTGGTCTTGTCCGTGTCCGACCCGACCCAGTGGCCCGCGTCGACGTCGATGACGACCCAGGAGGCGCTCCGGCGCAGCAGCAGGCGTCGCAGGCGCACGTAGTCGTTACCGCCGGCGAAGCGCTGCCCGTCGTCCAGGTTGCAGTCGATGGCCACCTGCCTGCCGTCCTGGTCGCACGCGTAGTCGACCTGCAGGCCGGTGATGGCGCAGGTCCTCCCGGGGATGAACGCGGACGCCAGGCCGGTCAGCGCCAGGATCCGGTGCACGTCGCTGTTCGCCAGCTGCTGCTGCTGCTGCTGCTGCAGGCGCCTGTCGGCGTCGTCGAAGGCGCGCACCAGGTCGGGGACGCTAGGGCCGAGGTCGTCGACCATGTCGGCGGCGACGCGCGCCACGGCGGCGAACAGGGCCCGGTCGATCTGGGCGGCGCACCGGGCCTGCACCTGGGCCAGGGCGGCCAGCGCCGGCCCCGGGAACCGGTGCAGACGGTGCAGGGCGGATCGTGCCATGGCCTGCAGCAGGGCCTGGACGACGGGGTCGCCGGCGACCAGGCCGGGGCCGAGGGCGCCGGCGCGCGCCGCAACGGCCCAGGCGACGTTGGCGACCTGGAACGGGTCGAACTCGTCGATCAGGCGGATCGTGTGGCGCGCCAGGCCGCGGAACAGGTCGTCGGCGTCGATGCAGGTGACGGGCGCGTACGCCATGGCCATCAGGGCGACGTCGTGCGGCTGGAACTGGCCGAGGCGGCGCGTGTCGGTCGTGGCGCGCGCCATGGCGCCGTACAGGGCGGCGTGGTCGGCGTTCGCCCGGCCGACCTGCGTGAAGGCCCAGGCCGTCATGGCCAGGTCCTGGGCCCTGAACTCCCCCATGCGACGCAGGGCCTGGCGCGCCATGCCGTCGAACAGGGCCTTGTTGGTGAGGCGGGCGGCGGCGTACGCCCAGACGGTGTTGGCGATGGACGCCGGCGCGCACTGCCCGATCCGGCCGACCAGGGCGGCGCCGACCGCCACGAACAGGTCGGTCTGGACGCGGCCCGCCTTGGCGAACGCCCAGACGATGTTGGACAGCTGCTGGGGCGTCATGCACTGGCGATCGGCGGCCAGGCGGGCGATGACCTCGCGGGCCGCCTCCCTGAACACGTCGTCCGTGCAGTCGTTGGTCGAGTCGACGCGGGCGAACGCCCACAGCATGATGGAGAGGCTGGACGATGGGAAGGACGCGATGCGGGCGGCGGCGGACCGGGCGATGGCGGCCATGAGGTCGGGGCGGGGGTCGACGCGCGCGTACGACCAGGCCAGCAGGCCCAGGCCGACCTCGTCGATCTGGTCGATGCGATGGTGGGCGGCGCTGGCCAGCGCCGGCAGCACCGTGTGGAACATGTCGGGCAGGGCGTGGCCGGCCATGATGAACCGGGTCAGGCTGTGCGCCAGCGTCGACAGGTACCGCTGGTCGACGGCCATCAGGTCGGCCTGCTGGATCACGCGGCAGACGACGGGCAGGACCGGGCGGAACAGGGCCATCTGCCTGAACTCGTACTTGGACGCGTACGACACGATCATGGACATGGAGGCGAGCGTGACGGCGCGCGGGTCCAGCGCCACCATCCGCTGCAGCAGGTCGGCCACGTCCTGGTCGTGCGTCGCCGCCGCCGTCTGCTGGCTCAGGCTGTGCACGAACAGGCGCGCCAGGTCGTCCGACGTCAGGTTCGCCTGCGACAGCGCCGCCCGCACGTTCGTCCCGGCCGTGTACCGGGGCGTCCGCGGCGACCCGCTCGGGCGCTGCCCCGTCAGGAACGCGATGGCGGCGGCCGCCTCGCGCGACATCTCCAGGTCCGGGCGACCCGTTGCCCGGGCCGCTCCCGCCGGCGCCGCTGCCCTGGCCGACGATGTCCACCGGGCCTGACGCAGGCGGCGTGCGGCATGGCGCAGGCCTGCCATGACGGAGCGTGACGTTGGCAGCATCGCGCGCGCCGCCTGCTGCTGCTGCTGCTCCGTGGCGCAGTACTCGACGCGACCGCTGGGAGCGGCGCCCCTCACCGGCAACGCCCCCAACTCGGCGCCTCCTCTCTCTCTCTCTCTCTCTGTCTGCTCACACGTCGGCGCCTGCCCCTGGCTGAATCAACCCAACCATGTATGTATCTACGCCCCCCCGTCGTGTATGATAGAGTCGACGTCAGCGGGCGACCCCGTGCCCGTCCCGACGCCCGTCCTGGTACCGGGCCAGGGCGTACTTGGCGGCGATCGCGCGGCGACTATCGCCCGCGGTGATCTCGGGTGCCGCCACCGGCGCGCATCCCAGTCCGGCGCGCTCCACATTCTGATGGGCCTGTACGCACGACAATGGCAACGCCGAACGAAACGGCCGTCGCCCGTGATCAGTGGCTGGTTCGGTGGGCGAATACAGGCGCAGGCCGGCGCTGATCCCGCATACATACCGTAATGTTCTCTGTCATGCCGGTGCCGTTCCTGCCGAGGCCCTCGCCGACCTTCCATCCCATCGACTGCAGCAACCGGTTGCCCACGTTGGTCTCGTCGAGCGGCCCAGGGCCCCCGCTTGTCGGGCCAGACGCCGTGCCCCGGATCAATGAATCACTGCCAGAACGACGAACGGAAGCGTTAACCAACACTGTGCAATGGAAGCAATGGCACACGACGGTGCCCGTATGTGCCCACGGTCGAACCCCTTCATATCGTTGGGCGTCTGCTGCTGATGCTGCTGCTGATGGTGCCTCTTGCGACGGACGACGGCGGGCGCCCCACCGGACGCAGGAAGCAGGTCGATGCCGAGCGAGGCGGCGCTGCGCTCCAGGCGCTGCACCTGCGCGTACTCGTCCAGGGCCAGGTTCGCCTTGTGCATCTCCGACCGCAGTTCATGCTTCGCCAGCGTCGCCGCATCCTTGAACTTGCGCTGGCACAGCAGGCAGGCGAGCTTCTCCACAGAGATGTACATGCGCGTACGCGTACCGCCCGCATTGCTCGCCGCCTGTTGCTGCTGACGCTGATCAATGTCAGCGCCGGTCGCCCCGTCCTGCACCAACGCCTTCGCCGTCTTCGTCAGCGGCCGAATCGCGACAGCGCCGTGCCTGACGCCGGCATCGTCATCGGCAGCGACCAGCTCCGTCTTCTTCTGATTCCACCGCTCCATGTCCTTCGATTGCTTCTTGCCGAGGATGGAGAACTTGACCGGGATGGACGCCGGCGCCGTCGACTTGGCCTTTGCTTTCGGGGCGGGCGTCTGTGCCCTCTCGGTGGTCTCCTGCTGGGCGGACGGCTGTTGCTCAGCGGGTTGCTCCTGCTGGGATTGCTGCAGCTGCTGCTGCTGTGGTTGCTGCTGCTGCTGCTGCTGCTGAACGTCCACGACCTGGTACGAGTTGGCCTGCGGATCCCATCGATAGTACAGAGCGGTGACCGCATTGTAGAACAGGAGCGTCTTGGGGTCGTAGTAGACGGCCCCGTTCGGGTCCTTGTAGTATCCCGTGCTGGCATCGTAGATGTATCCTGGCGGGCCTTGACCGACACCGCCCTCAGCGGCGGCGTTGGCGCGTTTCTGTGCGGAGGCGGCCGCCCAGTCGATCTGTTCCTGCAGGGCCGACGACGAAATGTGTCGCGACGACGACGACGACGATGACGACGATCGGTGGTGGTGATGCGATCCCGAGGACGACGACGCGTCGCGTTTGGCCCAGGATAGCGTGCAGGTCTGCCCATCGATGACGACCGGGTCGGGACGATCCATGACGGTTTGCGCTTCGTGTCGGGACAGGAACTTGACCCAGGCGACGCCGATGGATTGCTGCGTCGCTTCGTCGACGACCAGTGTCACACGCTTGACGTGGGCCATCGTGTCCATCGCCGCACGAATAACCTCCTCGGTGGTCGATCGTAACAGGCCTTGGACCACAACTGTCGATCCGCGCTCGTCTCCCGACCGGTGCGAACGCTCACGATCCGCGGAGCGCGACCGGCGCGAACGCTCGCGCCCCGGAGGCGACGCCGCGCCATGCCGCGGCGACCGCGACTGCTCCCGATGTCGATCGCCCGCAGGCGACGGGCTTCGCCTCGGACGGCGGTGCGGCGACCGCGATCGGGATCGGGATCGCCGAACACGATGCACGCGTCCAAATTCGTCCACGCCGCCCGTCATTTGCCGATCTGGCATCGGCGGCCACCACGACGCCGTCCGCTACGCACAAATATAGATGCCGACGGCGGGACTGCAGGCGGGGAGGCCGCGCGCGCCCGTCTGCACTCTGCACGCCCTCCACTGGACACTGTTCGGCGTGTTCGCCGGCGACCCCCCCCATCCCCGGCCCCCGCAATACTACGTACTGTGCGCCACACTGCCGAACCCGCGCGTCAACGTCGACCAACCTACCTACCAGTAGTTTCATCAACATCGTCGGCGACGCTTTCCCGTTGACCAGTAATGCTCGACAGTACTTATGGATGATTCGTCAGTCGTCGACCATCGGCAACGTTTCGGTTCATTGTGTCAATGCTCGCACAGACTCTTCTTCGGCGCCGACTTGTTACGTCGACGCCTGACAGGCCGTCAGTCACCTAGGCGCGGTGCCTGTTGTTTGGTCAGCAAGTGGTTTGCCGATCTGGCTCGGGATTTTGGGCGTGTTCCCGTTCGCCATCTTCAATGGTGTTGCGTCAAACGGTCAAGTTAACGATGCGTACCGCATATGTGTGCCAAGTAATCCTGTGTACGTGGCGGCCTTGATTGTCCTGGCCAGCGCCACGTTCTCTGTCCTACTGATCTACAAGTTTACAACGTCACTACGTGAACACCAAGCCCGTATGGCATCGCCGCAGAGTGGCGCGGGCGTCCATGCTCGCAACGACAGGCTGGAGCAGATCGCGCGTCGGAACTTATTCTTCTCGTCCATTGCACTCGGGTTCACCACCAGCACTATGGTTTGCCTTCTCATCAACAGCATTGTGTTCCCACCGTTCGATCCACTGCATATGGCGATCGAAAATTTAATTGGCATTGTCGACGTGTCCATCAACTGCATAGTAATCTGCACCTGCTCGAATGTGTACGTGTCACGCACGACCTGGGGTATTTATAATGAATCTGAACTGCCATCCGATGCGCCAGGTGGATTCCGTCAGCGCTCAAGGCGAAGATCACTACGATGCAAAAGCAGACGCCGACTACCAAAACGGTGCCGGGCAATGCCTCAACCACCGGCGGCAGTACCATGGGTTGAGGGCGGCAGTACCATGGGTTGAGGCATTGCCCGGCACCGTTTTGGTAGTCGGCGTCTGCTTTTGCATCGTAGTGATCTTCGCCTTGAGCGCTGACGGAATCCACCTGGCGCATCGGATGGCAGTTCAGATTCATTATAAATACCCCAGGTCGTGCGTGACACGTACACATTCGAGCAGGTGCAGATTACTATGCAGTTGATGGACACGTCGACAATGCCAATTAAATTTTCGATCGCCATATGCAGTGGATCGAACGGTGGGAACACAATGCTGTTGATGAGAAGGCAAACCATAGTGCTGGTGGTGAACCCGAGTGCAATGGACGAGAAGAATAAGTTCCGACGCGCGATCTGCTCCAGCCTGTCGTTGCGAGCATGGACGCCCGCGCCACTCTGCGGCGATGCCATACGGGCTTGGTGTTCACGTAGTGACGTTGTAAACTTGTAGATCAGTAGGACAGAGAACGTGGCGCTGGCCAGGACAATCAAGGCCGCCACGTACACAGGATTACTTGGCACACATATGCGGTACGCATCGTTAACTTGACCGTTTGACGCAACACCATTGAAGATGGCGAACGGGAACACGCCCAAAATCCCGAGCTGGACCAGTTTCATAAACTACGTGGAAGCCGCTTTCTCGTCGACCAGCAACGCACGGCAGTACAGGAATTGCAGAACAGATCCGACAGCCATGGTATCTATCAGGCCCAATTGATCCATTTTGTTATCTGTGGGCGTTCGCAGGAATAGGAGCCAGACTTACAAAAGAAGGAGAGGATTCCTCCAGCGAGGACGTTGCACATGTCCGCTTGCGAAGGCGACCACGAATAGAGGTGCCACATAACCGCTACGCAGACCCCACGTATGGCGCTGCAGAATGTCGCGCCGAAGATGGATGCCAGCATGAGTGTGACCTTTCTCTCCTGGGTCATAGTGACCACCGTACAGGAGGCGGCCAAGAACGCACATGTCGCCACAACGGTGCCACCAATGCCGACCGCAGATGCCGTCCATTCCACGGGCGTCATGCTCGCCATCTCGCTCAATAGGTAGGATATAAGAGGTTCTCACCCGTGTACACTCAGCGTTAGTGGGTTCTCCCGGAACGATCCAGTTAGTTCACCTTGCCATTTCAACGCTCGAGCCACATTGTTGAAGTACTATAAGATCAGTACCCTCGTACCCTGCGTACTGATCTGGTCAGTAAGTACCCTTACCTCGCCATGTGGAGTGCAGCTCATTAAAGCCCATAAACGCTAGCCAGAAGCCACTGGTTACCTGAGCAGTTCTATGTACCCGTACCGTCGCCCCTGCATGTAGCTACAAGTCGGGGGTCGGAATTCGAAGAGCCGTCCCGAGCTATTCCTGTCTCCTGGACGCCTGGCTGTAGGTACAGTACCTACTTACGCTACCTGCATACGGTAGATGGACACACAATCCTATATTAGAGGATCGCTCAGGGACCCCCGCCTCTGACATGCTTCACCTGCAAGGGCGGGGCGCGGCTCGGGCCAGGCGGCGCAGCTGGGAGATGCGATCGGATCTGGTTGCACAGCACACGCGATCAGCAAACCTACGCCCCTCGAGCTGCTACTACTAGCAAGCATTGACGTACATGTCGGGAGTCATCGAGCGACCCTGGGCGGATACCTGGACCGTGTAGGCGTGGGCACAGAGCAGGAAGGTTCGAGCATCGGGTTGCAGGTGCGCCTGGTGCTGCCGCATGTGGTCCAGGAGGACCTGGCAGCGTTCCGCATCACCCTGGTTGGCATACAGGTGCAACATGTCGTTGTAGGTAGTCGTGGTCGGCGCCAAGCCCAGGTCCATGATCAGGTCGAATATGGCTGAACAAGGCGCAATGATGAATCGACGCGGACACAACGCAGAGGAGAACGGGACGCCTACACTGAGCCAGGGCGGCCTGGCCGCCCGCCATGCGGCAGGCGCGTATGAGCGCGTTCATCATGTGGATATCGGGGACGATGCCATCGCGCCTGGCGTCGTCAAGTAGATCCCTGCAGGCGGCCAGGTCGCCGACGGTCGCATGCGACAGCATGACGGCAGCGTACAACGACGGCTGTGCCCGGGCATGAAGGGTCGGCTTCGTCAGCAGGAACAGGCGATGCGCCTGGTCAGCACGATGGTCGCGCCCCAGGGCGCCCATCAACGCCGTTACGACATGGGCCGATGGCGCGTGGCCGCTGTCGATCAGGCGACGCCACAGCTGGACGGCGCGAGCAACCTGGTGCTCCCGTCCGAATGCAGCAATGGCCATGGCGTACGTGTGCAACGTGTACGCCACGCCAGCGCCGTCCATGCGCTGCAGGAGGCGGTCGATCATGGGCAGATCGGATCGCATCCTGCACCGGAAGATGAGCTCGTTGAAGATGGCCGACGTCAGCGGTAGGCCGGCATCCATGAACCGGCGCACCAACGTCGACGTGCGACGAGGGTCCACACGCAGCAGACGCGCCCAGACGATGTCGCTGACCGGATGCGACAGGCACGACGGCCAATAACGGCGCAGGACGAGGTCGTACCCAGCCGGACCGAGCGCCCTGATCAGCGCCTCACACAGGAACGCATCACTGGACACCACCTATGCACACGCAACAGACATTAGCATGGTATTGTGGCGATGACACGATCGCGCAACGGCAGAGGGCCTACCATGCCCGATCTGTCGATCTCGCTGACGATGAAGTGGGCGATCGTGGAGCGCTGCCTATGTGGGAGCTGGAAGTCACGATGCAGGGCGTTGAGGAGCTGAGTGTACGTCCTGGTATCCGGCGGGATCAGGCGCCCCGTCATGTCGTCATACAAGCGCGTGGCATCGTCGGCGCTGGTCGCCATGCCCAGCATGATGTTCATCGTGCACGTGTCCTCGTGCAGGCCCTGGATTCGCAATCGTGCCCGGACCTGGGTGACACCATCCTCATCGTATCGGTAGGCGAACATGAGACGGTTGTACGACGACAGATCAGCGGACGGGGCCAGACGCAACCAGGTCTCGCATTGGCGCGACAGGGCCGCCCGACCCAAGACGGTCAGGACAGCGTCCAGCGCGTCCATGGGCACTGGGCCCCGTCCGACACGACCGTATCGCATGGCCAGAACGGCACGACCCAGGTGGCCATCGTACGCCAGGCGGCGCGCCAACCGGTACCAATTGGCCGACGGGACACGCGCCTGGTTGTTTGCATCGCCCAGCAGGACGTCGATTTCAGCCAGACGACCGGTACGTCCAAACAGGTCGACGAAGACGGGCGAGCCACGCAGGTACCCGTGCCGGTCGGCCAGCGCCAGACAGCCGTCGCTGTCATCGCGACACGAGAGGACACGAAGCAGAGCGCCGGCTTCAAGGGGCGTCAGCAGGTCCATTGTGGCGTACGATTCTGAAGGCATACGCTCGTCTGACGTGACCGCACCGACCAGGAGTGACACCGATGCCGTCAGCGCCCATGGCACGACGCCTAGTGCATATAACCAGTGGACATGGTCACTCAGCGCTGGAGAGTACCTATGGCCATACGTCAGGCAGCCGATACAGGCGTCAAGCAAGCGCAACGACAACGGGTAGGTGCACAGGCGGTTGATCAGGTAGACCAGCAGGATGCGCAAAGTACGGTTATCTGCGACGACGCGTCAGCAAACAGGTACGGGACAGGTCTCGGGCAAGACGGCCATACCCAATGTGGCACGCTGCCGGCTGACGATGGTCACGATCCGATCACAGACGTCGAGCCGATCGTTGCGGATGGCATGACGTAGGGCCGCGCGATACAGGTAGGAATCAGGGCCGAACCGGGCGACAAGGAACGGACCAAGGTCGGACGACGTTGCCAGCGCACGAACCTCGTAGATGGCGGGCGGCCGCTGGGTAACCGCATACGACTGACGCACCAGGGCATGAGCGTCGTCTATACGCCTGGGTTGGCCGGGCCCATGCAGCAACGCGCGAACTAGGATGGAGCGCGCCAGGGGATCCCATTCGGATGCCGATGAAGGCCCCTGCGTGCACTCCCATAGGTCGTACACGTGACATACCAGGCTGTACCGATAGCGGTGCAGGCCGGCCTGCGACAGACCAGACACGATGCCCGACAAGGTGACGCCGTTCGGTCGCACCCCTGAACGTCAGCCGGGTTAGGAAGCAGGTCGCGAGCATGCACGGATGGGCGGGGCGGTGTACCGTTATGGACCATGGCGTCAAGAACGCGGCGGCACTCGTGCACGGCGCCGTTCCTGGCCAGGCAATGCGACGTGATGGAATACGTGAACACGGTCGGCGTCAGCTCGCTCTGGCGCATGCGTTCGACGACGGCCATGACACGATCGACCTGGTTCTGACGGGCAAACGCGTCCAGCAGGACGTTGTACAGTTGGATACCCGGGGTCAGGCCACCTGGCAGACAAGCAGGGGAGCGTGCTCAGGCAATGCATCCCACGAGTTCGAGTATGGACAACGTACTGCATAACAGCTCGGCAAACATGACGTCGATTCGGGACGATGATACTGGCAATCGGGCTACGGCGGCGATCAGGGCGCCGTACACGTGCAGGTCAGAGGACACGTCATCCGCGTCCATCTCGGCTTTGCACTGATCGATCACGGGTGCCAGCAGGTCGTGGGGCAGCGCGTCGGCCAGCGCGCGTAATCGTCCAGCATGCATGCGCGCGTCGGCCCTGATCCCATACGACCCTGCAGGCGCCAGAAACTTCATCAGCAGGCGGCACGACCGTTGAAGCGGATCGCAGCACGTTACGCCTGAGGTCCCACAGGGCGTCAATCATGTCAGGTCGTCGGCACAGGCCAGCGGCCCGTATCATTGTCGTTAGGACGTTGCGCGTCGGACGGCACCCGTGCACTGCCACGTATAGGTCAGCTCACGAATACAATTGGCACAGGACACAGGTGCACCGACCTGCGACCAGTTCCAGTGCGTGATGCAACGCGGCATGGGCGTTCCCCGTGCGCCAGCAGGCGTTCACCATGATGGACAGGGCATGGGATGATGGAGATCGCATTGCCAGTCGAAGGTAGGCCTGCCCGAGCGACACGGACCGCCCGACCAGGATACGCAGCACCTGCAGCCGTTGCGCATCGTCCAGCAAACCGACGGTCCTCGGTACGACACGGGGCAGGTCGTCGACAGGCAGACGCCCCAGTAGGCCAACGAGGCCGCCGGCTGCCTGCGGGTGGTGGCGGGAGCCGTCGCCGCCGCCGGGATGGCGCAAGCGCCGCGCGACATGGCGTCGGACAGTGGTACATGTGGTCGTCGACGCATTGCACAGGTGCGCCGCCAGTTGCTGATGGCCCGGGGCCATGCATGCGGTCGGTGACCTGCGAGTGCCGACAATGGGTTGCAGCGGCGCCGCCACGAACCGAGGCAGCTGCACCCCCCACCGCGTCGCGCACTATTCTACCGCCAGCTGCGACACGCTGCACCCTGCATACGCATGTACCTACCAAGGAGGTGTATGCATGGAAGACACAGGCGCGCGGGCTGAACCAGAGGACAACGCAGGCCCGTGCGCAGCGTCACCGAGCCAGGGGCGGCACGCGTCAGGAAGGTATCGATCGTATCGCAGTTTCCTGGGGCTGGGGCCCCGTGCCCGGCCCCTGGTGGCAGCTGTCTCTGCCGACGTTTGCAGCGGCGGAGTCGGCGGCGGAAGTTCCGCGTCGCAGTTCAGCACTTGTCACGGTGACGCGCCTGTCGTATGCGACATGACGAACGAGCGCGGTGCAGGGGCGGCCGCCGCCGGATTGGCCCTGGCGACATTGGGGCTGATTGCCGTTGCCGCTGGCAGCGCCCTGATCGTGCAGGAGACGAGGCGGAACAGTCGCGACGAGGAGCGCAGGCGTCGTCGCGCCCCACATCGCCTACGTCGCACGGCCCTGTCCATCAGCGAATGCGATAATTATCGTTTCAGGCCAGCGCCACGAGTACCGGTTTTGCATCGTCAGCCTGTCCAGATGCCGGTCGGCGACATGTTGCCGCTGTCCTCCGAGGCACTGGCGTCGATCGTCGCCTACCTGTCCATGCGCGACTGTGTCGTCCTGTGCCGCGTGAACCACACGTGGAACGTGGCTATGACATCCCTGCTGCGGTACGCGCCATTCATCAAGCAATGCGTCCGCAGGGGCGACCTGCAACCGTGTCGCTTCCATGCATGGTATACGTGCGTTCGCCGTACGATCAGCACGTTGCCCTTGACAGTTCCACCTGCAACAGGATGTACCTGATCGGAGCCGCTGATGCCCGATCCAGTGAGATTGCGCATATGTACTGTGTAGGTGGCCCCATACTCATATGCCGGCCCGCGCGTCCTGCGTCTGACCTGTGGTTGTCGTACAGCAACTGATGGCGATCGACCAAGACCCACCTGAGGTTGCTGATCATTGCATGCGCATACGTCGAGACGTGCGTCGACTACTGCTCACTATCCCGGCGGGACACTGACCGGGTCGTGGTGCCGCACAGATCTTCAGGACCATGCCAGATGAAGTCACGTTTACAAGTCAACCGGCTGCCCCCGATGCCCTGTATCGGCTGCTGCGCTGCTATGCAATCATGGACCCTCAGGTAATGGGTCGATCGCACCGACGTCGTTCGACAGTATCTGCGTCCTTATCATCGCCGTGTGCGTGTCAGGTTGGATACTGCCAGGGCATGAACTACTTGGCGGCGTTCCTTCTCTCCATCACGAACGAGACACGAGCGTTCGTCCTGCTGGATATTGTCATGCGTGATTACGGGTATCGATGGATGTATGTGCACGGCCTGCCGCACTTGTGCCTGTGCCTCTGGCAGCTGGACCACCTGCTTGCCATGAATCTACCCGTACGCTGCCTCTTTCAAATACCATGCCGCTACACGATACGCGTTCTAAGCTTGGCTCCGTATTAGGAACTTCACATGCACTTCTCCAACGAGGGCGTCAAGATGGAACTATACGCGTCCGAATGGTTCATATCACTATTCACGTATACGCTGTCGATTGAAGATGCTGGCCGCGTCTGGGACTTGTTCATCCTCAGGGTAGGCGCCGGCAAACTGGGAACGGAGGGCCCCCTCCCCAGATCGCCATCTGACAATACGTCTGCCACAGGGTTGGAAGCAGATCTTCCGTGTGGCTCTGGGCGCGCTGGCGAATGCGGCTCCATACCTAACGGTGATGGAATTTGAGCAGATCGTCCAAGAGATCAAGAAGCGCCCCGCGTCGTCATTGTTCGGCTCGATTGACGACATCCTGGCCCGGGGCATGTCCTTCAAGGTCACGGACACGCTCCTGCGGTCACTGGAGGACCAGTTCTGGGCCAGCGATCAGCTAGACATCAATAACGCCTAGGCGCACCGAGATACACGTATTTCGCGGAGCACTGAACAATTCTGAGATGATCCGCCCGTTGCTGTGCCGGTGAGGGCGACGTCACGTTTGCGGCCGCCGCGGGACCCGCTATCATATCATCTTGACTGTCCGTCATTGTACGTCAACGTGGGGGCCAAGGGACGATCCCCGAGGCCCCACGTTGCCCCCTGGCCCTCATCATGTCCACTGTGCTCTCATCGTTCGTAGACGGCAATGCGATGCCGCCGCCAGGTACGCCGCCACCGTCCCAGTCGGCGGTTCTTCCGCCAGCGACAGGTGACCGCCTAAGAGGCGCCCTGGTGCCATCGCCGTTGTGGTGGGCAGCCGCGCCCGTTTCCCCGACGCCCATCGCCGCCGACTTGTACGGGACGCCATCGCCCGCCAAGTTCACGCCCACGCCATCGTCATCGTCTGTGGCCCGACGCATGCTCTGTCTGACGGGTTCCCCGACACGTTCGACGGCTCGTTCCAGGCCATTGCGTCGTTCGTTCACGATCGGCGGCCGCCTGCGCCACCAAACTCGCCGACCTGTGTCCGCCGCCGCCGACCCCCTACCAGCGCCGTCAACGAACGCCAGGACCGCAACCCGGCTCCAGTTCACACAGGGCGACAACGCTCTGCATACCCAGCTGACGCCCATCAGTCCAGCACGCAAGCGACGACAGCCCGACGACCTATACACGGGTGCCACACTCGACGCTATTGGCCTGACAGCCGACGTTGTGGACGTCCAAGCACCGCCACCTGCTGATCTCCTGGCCCCCGTCGTTCCGGTCCCCACCCTACCTGCCGTTGCCAGCAAGGCCACGCCTACGACCCGCCCCTGCCGGTGCAAGAAATCACAATGCGTTCGCCTGTACTGCGAGGTACCGCCGCCCTGGGTCTGCACCGTCTCATGTTCGTGTGACATTCGGTGCAGTGCTTCGCCCGCGGCCAGCTCTGTACGCCCGACTGCCAGTGCCAATCGTGTTCGAACGGCGCGGTGGACGACCAGAGGAGGCTGGCGGCCATCGGTGCCATCGTCGAACGGAACCCGGAAGCGTTCGCCAATGCACCCACCCAGGGCGACGACGACCAGTCGAGAGCCGTCCGATCACGGGCCGGGCTTGACGGTCGCGGGTGCAATTGCCGCCAGAGCCGGTGCCAGAAGAGGTACTGCGAATGCTTCCAGGCCGGGCGTCCCTGCACGGATCGTTGCAGATGCCAGCACTGCATGAACGGCTATCACAAGCAGGGCATCGGCAACGCCGCCTGCGACGCTCGACCAGGCGGCCCAGGTGCGTCACTGGACGACGCGTTCGTCACGCGAACGGGCCCCGATCGTGCTGCCAGCTGCCAAGCCAGACGACGCCTGTCCCTTCCGCTCTGATCGCGTCGGCCATCTATCAACACGCGCGTTCTGCTTTAATTCGTCAGGCACCCAATACACGATCACCGAGTCACTGACACGTTGCTGCTGTGCTCGTCATCTGGCTTCGCAATTCGGAATGAGATACGGCACATTCGGTGTTGTATGAATGTAACCATCAGCACGTGGTCACTGCGCCGAGTCTGCCGATGTCCAGGCCTGACGATCTGGCATTGATCAGTCCCAGATCGAGTGACAATCCGGGCGGACATCCCCAAGCGGGGTCCGAGATACGGATCACCACCATTCCTGAAACGGGGCGGGATGTCGGCGCCGTGAAGCATAGACTCATCTGACGATGCCGACGAGTACCTACTGGCGTCGCGCGCCGGAGTGGGCGAAGATATGAACGTCTTGGTCCCGCGTACTGCTGCTCCTGTACGAACGTGTCCATTCATGTAGCGTCGCGCCTCACGCAGCGCCTCGCTCGTGTATCCCGAGAATTTCAGGAGGCACTTATGAGCGTTACTCTGCCCCTTGGATCGAACAAGCAGCCAAGTACGATCCTGGACGAACGTCGGTGTGTCCTTGATCAAGCGATGGACATCGTCGGTAACGCGGCGACGTCGAAAGAACGTTTCATCGGCCCGTTCGGTGCCTACCGACGTTGCATCCGTCATTGTGATGACCTTGCACGCTTTGGCGATGATAATGCCTACAGTCTGGCCGGATGCCTGGCAGCCGGATTCCCCCTGCAGCCACATGGGCACAGCCAGTACTAGTACCATCTTCCTCGTCTGCCACGCGGTCTCACGCGGCAGAGTCTGTACCTGCCTGCCTGGCCAGCGCCTGGACAGCGCCTGGACAGCGCCTGACGCTGATCGCAACGGTGCGTTCTGCGACTGCCTGCAACTGCCCTGGCTGTCAGCTAGTACTGACGTCTTCCTCATCTGCCACGCGTTTCCACGCGCCAGAGTCTGTGCCTGCCTGCCTGTCACGCGCCTGGACAGCGCCTGGCGCTGATCGCAACGATACGCTCTGCGACTGCCTGCAACTGCCCTGGCTGGCAGAGCGTATCTCGAGCACCCCGCGTGGATCCTTTCGCCACAGTGATTCGGGTGTCTTGGGGTTGTCATCGATCTCTCACGATGCCCGTGTTCGCTCCCCGCCTCCCATCACGCGCGTCGAGCTCACGAGCCCGACCGCGTCCCGCCCGCGCCGCCCGCCCCGGCACCAAGGCCAAGAAGGTTGCACAGCGCGTCAGCGCTCAGGACGGCGGACCCGCCCGAGCCGCGAGCGCCGCCCGTTCCAGCGCCGGTCGTGACGCCCAAAGGGCCGGTCCATCTGAGCAGCGCAGGGTCCCCACGCCGACGGTCCAAGTCCCCGCCTGCGTTCGACGGGACGCCTCCTGGCGCCCTGATCGAACGCAATGGCTGTTCAACAAGATGCAACTGGGACGGGACCGTCGCACGGTTCGGGGACCCGAGCCGGTCCCGGCGCCACGTCACCGCTACGCGTCGTCCGACGATCCGCATGAGCGTGTACAGGAGTACCGACGTGCTTTCGAGCGCATGCGGGAAACTGTCGAGTTCCTCCTGTTCGAGTACTACATCGAGCAGGAGGATCGTGAGCTACGGCGGATCGTCGCGGCCGTCGACCGCCTGCCGGAGCCGACGCCGTCCTACACGTGGCGTCCGCGCCCGCCTGCTGTCCAACAGCCGCCCGAGGTGCATCGCCTCGTCAGGACAGCAGGCGTCGTCGTCCGGAGCCGTCGTCGTCGGTACGGGCAGCCTGAGGCGCTCGGCATGATCGGGGCGGGGCCGGTCCGCGTCGATTCGTACGTGCCGGAGGCGGTCTAAGCCGCGCTGCGTCGCGACCCCCGGTAAGCCCAGCGACCGCGTGCAATCGTCATCAGGGTCACCCGCTGATCCGCCCCCTTGTTGGTCAGGTCCCGTTGGCGCCCGTGGTCGAGGTCGGGACCCGGATCGCTCTCCTCGCCGCCAGACGCCTTGCGCCGGTCAGCGGGGGCGTCGTTGAACGGCAAGAGGGGGGGTGCCGTCCCTCCGCTCTTCGTCGCCAGACGCCCCATTACAACGCTGTACGTCAGGCATTGCAGGCGTCGTTGAACGGCAGGAAGCGACCGGGTCCCGCTCCTCGATCGTCTAGTCCCACGGTTTCAGGGTGCGTCCGCCACCGTTGACCCCGGTTGCCCTCGTGCCCTGACGTCTATTAATTCCCTTATAGGTACCTCCGCCCTGAACTATTGTTCGCTCGCCATGGTCGAGGTCGCGGGCCCGAGTCGCTGTCCTCGTCGCCAGACGCCTTGCGCCGGTCAGCGGGGGCGTCGTTGAACGGCAAGAGGGGGGGTGCCGTCCCTCCGCTCTTCGTCGCCAGACGCCCCATTACAACGCTGTACGTCAGGCAATGCGGGCGTCGTTGAACGGCAGGAAGCGACCGGGTCCCGCGCCTCGGTCGTCTAGTCGCACGGTTTCAGGGTGCGTCCGCCACCGTTGATTCTGGTTGCCCTCGTGCCCTGACATCTATTAATTGTCGTATAGGTACCTCCGCCCTGAATTTGTTCGTTCGTCTCGTCATGGTCGAGGTCGGGACCTGGATCGCTCTCCTCGCCGCCAGACGCCTTGCGCCGGTCAGCGGGGGCGTCGTTGAACGGCAAGACGGGGGGTGCCATCCCCCCCGCTCTTCGTCGCCAGACGCCCCATTACAACGCTGTACGTCAGGCAATGCAGGCGTCGTTGAAAGGCAGGAAGCGACCGGGTCCCCCGCCTCGATCGTCTAGTCGCACGGTTTCAGGGTGCGTCCGCCACCGTTGACCCCGGTTGCCCTCCTGCCCTGACGTTTGTTAATTGTCGAACAGTTACGCCCTGAACTTATTCGTTCACCCGCGATGGTTGAGGTCGGGGCCCCGGGTCGTTCTCGGCGTCGCCAAACGCCCAGTGTCGGTCAGCGGAGACTTTGCGAAATACCCATTGCGCCGGGTCGGTCTGCGATCGCATCTCGTTGACGTTGTTGTCCTCCTGCCCTGATGTTTTCTGGCTACCATCCAGTTACGTCCTGCGTGGGCCCGTTTCGCTGCACCAGTTCCTTCCCTCGAGCACCATTTTCCGCTTCTGTTTAAATACCTAGTGGATCCATTCGTCGCCGTGGTATGTTCTCAACCGTATGTCCCGCCATGGTTGCATCCGGGTGCTGACTTCGATCAGTTACGCCCTGAACGTGCCGCCTTAGCCACGACCGCCCTACCCGCTGACCGCTGCCATCTGATTCAGCAGGCAACGCGACTGGCCGCATGGGCAGACGTCGTTACCACCACCGTGTCGGTTCACACTTTGGCACGTGTGCAACCTACGTCGAACAAGGATGCATGGCGACGATGAAGGTCGTTATGTACACGCTGACGAGCCGTACGTGCCTCTGCCAGTCCGGGTCAGCTACCGACCACTGATCTGTCGCCGCAGATCCCCGCTGACATCACCGGGACGCCAGCTGATGTCGATGGCCGTCGGTGCCATGGCGGTCGAAGACGCCGGTGCCACACAGGCCACCTGGACTTGTACTGCGACTGGACATGCCGCCGACGACGCTAGGGTGGCGCGCGCAACGGCACCGTCAAGTCGTCCCTCCAGGGTCGCCCAAAATTAGGCGCGCCGTCAGGCGCCGCGGTCGGGCATTGTACCCGCCGGGGCCACGACCGACCCGAACGCAGCACGCCACGTATCGCATCGAAGTTGACGACCGCATCCGCGATCACGTCAGCCGTGTCGTCACAGCCGTCCCTGTCGCTGTATAGCAGGAAGAGGGGTGATCGGGTACGCTGACGCCCAGCTCCTTTATCCAACAATAAACGAGTACGACATGTCCATCGTAGTCTGTGGGCCTTCAAATGTCCCTTGCTGTGTCGCGACGGCGCCACAGGAACACGAGTCGGCGCGTGCCGCTGAAGAGGGCGCCGTTGACTGGGACCGGTAATCGCATCGTCTCACGAAAGGCGTAGTACTCAGCACGAATGATCACCATTTCTGGAGAGGCTGTGCGTTCCCCCTCGTTTCGTATCCCCGTAGTATGTATTGTGGTCAGTCGATCGTGCGAACAGTTGGACAGCCCAGGGCACGTCCTTGTTCCTGTTATTGTGCGCCTGAGGCGTTGTCCGGCGACGGATCCGGCCGTGTTGTTGCTGGACTGTCGCCTGGTTAACATCGAGTCGATCAGAAGAGGGCGCAGACCCATGCTGGCACGTCCGCCTGAGTGCGTGTCGTACGAGTACGAATGGGGACGTGCCCGCCGAAGGCAACCGTCCCCAATCGCTGTCGGTGCGCCCGCTCCTGCAGGTACGTGGACACCAGTACCAACTCGTCGTGGCGTGTGAGATCGGGCTGCGGTGTCGCCCGCCTGGTGATGCGCTCGATGAAGGCGCCGCGTTGGTCCTGCCCGACGACCGGCGACCTGGGGCGCTGCAGGCCTGCCCGGTACGGTGGTACCTCGTTGTCGGAATATTAATAGTGTTGTCCTGGCTCTCGTCACCTTGTCGTATGGCGAAGCAACGTGAGCTGACGTCATCTCGACTTCGAGGCACGATCAGGGTTGTGGCTAATCTGCTGGAAAATAGGTATGCCAATTAGCCGCGCTCGGTGTGGATTGATAGAAGGATTGCGCGGGACGACAATGGGTATTCGTCCCACGGGCAGAATGACGCTACCGTAAACTTCGATGCGCTGTACCCAGCAATGTCAAAAAAATTATGCAGTGATGTAAGGTTTTGTTTAATTTTTTGCCCGAACATGCGGCGTTTTTTTGGGTGGGGTGCGAGCTGCAGACTTCCGAGCCGGGCGGAACATTTAAACCATTGCCGCCTCAGGCGTTCGCATCGACCGCGATGCACTCCCGCCAGTCCATAACGAACGCCGACAAGCTGGCCATTTTGATGTGCTGGTGCCGCGCATCAGTACAAGGTACATCGTTGCATAACTTCGCCGATGCCAATGGCGTTGCACCCAGTCAAATCCGACGGTGGAAGAAACTGGAGACGCGCCTAAGTCAATCGCGCCCCGATGCAACAACGATTTCTCGTGGTCGGGCGCCTACGTTCACAGAGCAAGAAGAAGACGATCTGCTTCGGTGGATCTTTGATAGACGGGACGCAGGGATAGGTACTACCTTCAACTACGCCCGCATTTCGTTGTAGTGGAACTCATAGAACCTTCGTCTAGGAATATCGTTAAATAGCCTCAAACAGTATGCTTGTGAAATGTTTTCGGGGCTTAAGGAAAAGTCTTCTAACGCCAAGGAGTCGACGCTAAGGCGTTTCTTAAAAAGGCATCGTCTAACGACGCGTGTATGCACGCCCTCCTCGTCTGTCGGGCCAGAGCAAGAACGGCGTCTGGCGGGAACCTTCATGGCTTCCATCGTACCGCGTATTGCCAGCCTCGACAAGAGGCTGATCATCAATATGGATGAGACGGCAGTCTTCTTTGACATGTCTCGAAACCGGACGATCGATCGTGTCGGCGCGAGGCATGTCAACATGCGCAAGACATCGTCGTCGACGCTCAGGGTCACTGTAGCAGTAGCCGTTACTGCCAGTGGTTCGATTCTTCGGCCTATGATCATTTTCAAAGGTCAGCCTCAGGGCCGCATCGCGACACGCGAGCTGCCGGAATATCCGCCTGGCAGCGAATACGCGTGCCAGCCGCACGCTTGGATGGATGGCGCTACTATGCAACAATGGGTTAAGAAGGTATCGCCTTCAGTATGGCACGATCATTGAACTAACAGAGTTTAACAGTGTCTACAACCGTACATTGCGAGTGTGCCTGTTGAGGCTCAAAGTCCTGTATTGCTTCTGGATTCTTTCCGATGCCACGTTATGGCACCAGTGCTGTTGAGCATCAACAGTATTGGCGTCCAGGTGGAGCATGTTCCCAGCCATTGCACCGCACTCGTTCAGCCGATCGACGTGGGTGTCAACCGATCATTTAAGTCACGAATCCGGGATCAATGGGAGCATTGGTTACTGGAAAAGCCCATCGGTGACCCGTTGGATCCACCAACACGTCCTCAAGTGGCATCGTGGATAATCCGATCGTTGCAAGAGCTATCGCCTGATGTGATCCGAAGGTCATGGCGTAGCCATGATTTTCCCTACTTTACAGATACCGAATAAACAATAGATGGCGTTACAGCAGGATACAACGTGCCATGCCGCCATGGCGATGCGACCGTCGACGGTCGTCGTACACATTGTCAGAGCGAGAGTACAATTCGACAACTCTTGCAAGTCGGTTGTCGAATCGGTTGGCTCTCGCAATGTAATGACGGGGCAGGAATCCCACCAAACATTGATCAGAACCGTTCCTCACACGATAAACGGCAATTGCCGTCTCGGTGTTGCCCGCATCTGGGGATATCATTGTCGTTAAATCGTCGACGAATTAGGGATGACTTACCATTAATGATTTGAACAATACGCAACCGGACAATGCTGTCTGGTTCCAGGACAGACCCGCACACGGTGTGCTCTTGACAGCAGCGTCCACGGTTGCCGATCTCGATCCCTACAATCTCAACATGGACGGACGACATCGCCGGTCAGCTGTCGGATCGGGACCATGCTGTGGTTGCGACCTTGAAATTCGGGCCTGATATGATGTCGAGCTGACTGGCCCTCGTAGTCGGTGGTCGCAAAAAAGTTCGAAGCCTTTTTTTGGACAGGGGGGCACAGGATGCGCTAGGCACAGCGCATCGAAGTTTACGGTAGGGCCTAGCGTCATTCTGCCCGTAGGAACGCCCTAGCGGCTAGGGCGTTCAGCGGACGACAACGCGTCACAGTTCGGGCGTCACGTTACACATTACATCGAGTCGGGTCTCCGCGTCGGCCACGTTCAACAATTCCATAGTCGCAACCTCCGGACGGACTTCCTCGCATTGACCATTGTTGATGTCGTCGTCGACAGGGAGCCTCATTGAGGGCATCGTCTGATCACAGTCCCCGAATCGACAAGCCCATTCACGATGTTCGTCAAGATATCGCCGAGATAGCCAGCATGTATGCTCTTCTTCGGGCGCATTCCCGTTTGGGGGCTCTTACATGACTGTTGAGCAGAGATGTCGATGCCGATGTGATTCGTCGAGTTGCGAACAAGTCGCCACCTTTAAGCATCACGGACGATGTTGTAGAAGCCATGTCTCCAACAAATCGAATTGTTGACCTGGTAATTGATGACGATCTTAATTCGACGTGTGTCGGGCTTGTGACGTCCCAACGGTGATGGTATATCAGCCGTGTAGTATAATCGTCTGTGTCCCCGACCTGCAGCTCCCACGGACGCCGTGCGGACTCCGTGCGCACTCCGTGCATGTCCGTCATTCTTAGGGCGGCCTAGCCGGATCACAGCTATTCTTGTCTTATAGCTTGGAGCCGGCACATTCCCCTCCTTCAACGAAATGCTCCTCCTTGCAGGTGTCTTCAGTGGTGGTGTATCCTAATCATGTCTTCTCCTTAATATAGTCTAATTAACATAATTAAGTCTCAATCTTCGTAGAACACAGTTTTGGCTTCTGTCGTCACATGGCCGTCGGCATTAAAATAACCCAGCGCGCATCCGGGAAAAAAGCATGACTAGCCTACTGGACTCCTTCCGCCTTAAGTAACTCCTTAACCTCATCAGCAAGGTGATGTTTCTCCTTCCTCATCCTGGCGGCATGTGCCTTCACCAGCTTCGGTACATCCATCGCCAACCTGCAGATTGGCTCCCATGAATCCTCCGCTTCAGAGAAACCCTTCCATCCGATCAACAATTCCAATTCCCCTGTCTCCGGACTGTGCCTGCAGTCCTTGAAGACTTCAATGGCGAAACGCTCATTGTCATAATCCATCTGTCGCTTCAGTTCCTCAGTGGCATTCACTTTGCCATGTTCATAGAGGCGAACGCGGTCCCCGTGAACGGTTCGAGTGTCCGTCTCATTGAACATATTCCTCACCTCGTAGGTGTAGTTCTCGTGGCTATCAGTTATTTGATATAGGCCCCGCCACTTCATAAAGAGCTTCTTGCCCGGAACCTTACCCGGTTCAGGCAATCCGATGAGTACATAGTCACCGATCTGAAAGTTCGGTGCAGTTGCTCGTCGGTACGCGTCGCTCCTCTTCCTGTGTACGGCTCGGATTTTCTTCGATTGCTGCACTGCTCCCTTGTGCATTTCATTCAGCGACGTCTGCAATTGCATGACTAGCTCCTGAATATGCTCCTTTGAGAGTGTAGCTTCCCCATACTTCTCATCCCCTGGCCTCTTGAACACTTGCTTCAGCGGGTTGTCTGGTTGACGTCCCATCATCACTGTCACTGGCGCATTCCCGTTGGTACGCGCCTGCGACCTGTGATTGATCGTGTGTTCAATGTTGTGGTTCAACCATGGCCAATCGTATTTGTCCCACTGCAATTCAGACAGAAGTGCTCTGACTAGTTGCAAGTAGTTCCTGTTGATCACCTCAATTGATCCATTACTGTAATGCCCATAGGCAACAGTCGGGTGATGAGCAAATCCACATCGACGCGCCAGTTCCTTCACAACGTTTGCCAGAAAGCAAGACGCCATGTCTGACACCATCAACTCAAACGTTCCGAAGATAGCCCTCCATTCGAGCAGTGCCTCTACAGTGGTTTCCGCATTGGGTGTATGGTCAGGAGTAATCTTGACCATGCCAGACAGATCATCCCTGATTATCAGGTTCCATTGCAGATCATGTCTTCCGCCCTTCTGAGCCGCCATCATGTATAGCCAATCCAAGTGAATCACCTGATTCGGCCTAACACCATGAACAGCTGTTCCCAATGGCCTGGGAATCCTAACCCCGCCCCTTGTCGGTAGACAGTTCAAACACGCGTTGCAGAACGTCCTCATGTCCTCATCGCAGTGTGCCCAATGGCAGAACTCCCCCAACTTCCTCAACGAGGCCTTCAGTCCTAGATGCCCACTGTTTCCGCCCGCATGAGCAATAGCGCATAGCTGCAGTTTCAGCTCGTTGCATTCGTCTGGTATGATCACCTGTCCCTTCCCTGTGACGAAGAGATCATCACCATTCTTCGGTCGTTTCGTTCCTCTGAGCCATTTCCTCTGAGCCTTACGGATTTCGTCCACGGTCGGCCATTGGAATTCCTTCCTTTGTAACGGCCGTACCCGATATCCGTCCTCAATTTGAAGCGTTATCCTCCTGATCGTGCGTACCTCTAGGTGCTGGTCATCAGGCCCACCGTCCGGTGCACCCCACCGCGTCATAAGATCCGACCACACATTGTCCTCCCCCGCAATGTGTTCAATGACGTAGTTGACCCTCTGTATGTCCAGTGCCCATCGTTGCAGTTTCTGCGCCGTTGGCTTTGACACGTCCGTTGGTGAGAATATCCTCACGAGATTCCTATGATCGGTAAACAAACGAAACTGCTCGTTGGTTGTAACGAGATAGTCCAGTTTGTCAATCCCATCCTTGATCGCGAACCCTTCCTTCTCCACCGTGGACCAGTTCCGCTCTGGGCCCGCGAACTTGTGTCCGACGAAACCCAGCGGTTCATGTCGCTGCCCATGCACTGGTTTACCCAAGTCCTCAGGCGGAATCTGTGTGACTACCGCCGCGCTGTTAACCTCATTTGCATCTGAGAATAGGCATTGGATCCGGTCCTTTCGCGGGTACGCTAGTTGGACCGTGTCCGCCACTGCCATCTTCAGTTTCTCGAATGCCAGCGCATGTTCGGGTGACCATCCATATTTGCACAATCGCACCCTCCTGGCAATGGCTTTCGTCCTGCCAGGTTGGTCCTTCATGGCATCCTCGTATATCCTCTGTAACAGGTGTACCTTCCTGTTGTACTCAGGGATGGACCTACTCATCCACTGAGTTGCCATAAGGAATTGTTGCAAGTCCCTTGCCGTCCTCGGCTGTGGTATCGCCATTAAAGCCTCAATCCTAGCAGGATCGTGCCTTACCCCTTCTGGCGTGAATATCCTTCCACAGAACCGAACCTCTGTTGTGAAGAGCTCACACTTCTCCACGTTGAACTTGATGCTGTGCCGTTCGGCTAGCATCAGAGTCCGTTCCAACGTTCGGAACCAATCATCCTCCCTTTGGGCATGCCCCATTAGATCATCGATCCATATGATTAGTTTGTGGAACATAAGTTCCCCGAACACCTCAAACATCCTCCCTTGATACTGAGGGGCGGAGTTCATTCCCCCCTGCATCGACCTCGTTGGCTTATACACCCCCTTATCTGTCATGAAGGAGAAGATCTCCTGACACGCTTCATCCAGCGGCATCATCCAGAAGCCTTTGAACGCGTCTAGCTTAAACCAGAACCTCGAGCCTGCCAGGTTCCTGAGTATCGCCTCCTGATGTGGCATAGGCCACGCCACGGCGACACATTTGGCATTAACAGCTCTGAGATCAACACAGAACCGCTTTTCCCCCCTGGCTTCGTCACCACCACCACCGGTGAAGCCCACTTCGCGTTGTAGTTTTCAACGACTAGGCCATACTTCTTCAATTGGGCGACGAATTCCTCCATGAAAGCACTGTCCTCCATACTGTACTTTCTGGCTCGGCACCTGTAAGGTTCCGCATCCGGTTTCAGCTCCGTGACAAATGGTGTAACCCTGGCTGGACCATCAGGTCCAATGCTCATACGCCAAACGTCCCTATATCTTCTGACGAGTTTCCGAAGCGATTTCCCCATCGCTTGCGGTAGGCCATTCCTCAATGCGCGCTCGACCATCCCGTCCATCTCCTTTCCAGGGAGTCTGTGGAATCGGTTCCGATCCTCACATCCTCTGTTTCCTCTTCCTCCCCTTCCCAGAGAGGTGGCATCTCGTTTGCCATATTGTGCACTTCATCCATGACGTCATTCCCCTTCTTCGGCGTGCTCTTAATGAGTACGTCCAGGGCCTTCTTTGGGTGGATACCCAAGTCGTCCAACAGCCTCTCCCCTAGGATTATTTCCTTTTCAGGAATGTCCCATACAAGGCATCGGCGCCGGCGAGTGATCAGTTCGCCTGCCGTCGTCGTCAGTCCCAGATCCAGTATCATCACATGGTAGGCTGTGTGCTTCGTTTCTCTGTCTACCAGACAGAACGTTTCCGGCTTCTGGAGGTTCTCCATTGTTAACAATGGGTCCCGCTCCATTAGCTCGCGCGCTATGGTCAATGGCATCAGAACGTCAACCGATGTCGCTCCACTGTCCAGAACCCCAGTCTTCCTCATGTCCGTTTACACGAACGACTACTTGGTCCCCTGTCCTCTGCGCCCCCTCCGACACTCTTCCTACCACTGGAAGCCATGGGTACTCTGACAAGTCGTCATCTTTATCAGATTTGGCCTTACGGGGTCCATCCCTTCCCGTTGGCCCCTTGCGGCGATCCTTCAGCAGGTCTGCGACCTGCTTCTTGGTAGGCTTCTTCGGGCAACGAAACGCTGGATGTCCAACCTCGTCACAGTTGAAACATCGCAGGTCCTTCCGGTGTCGTTTCGTGTCCCGGCCTCCATCGCCTCCTTCATCCGTCTGCGCCCCTCGCTTCTTTGGGGTGGGTTTGACCTTTCCCTTCCCCTTGCCATCCTCACGTCCCGGCTCCATGTACAACATCGTCTCCTCATACGATGCAGCCCGTTCCTTCAGCACCCGATAGAATTCCAAAGGGTCCTTCTGGAGATCGGTCTGGCGCTTCATGACGAGGGTCCGCATGAGCGCTTGTAAACCGGATGGGCGCACAGCACCCAGTAGGTACTTGACCAGGTTCTTCCGTCCCTCGCGGGACGTGAAGAGGTCCTGCCACCCGTTGCGCGCGACCAATTCCTCGTACTGCTGCACGAGGTTCACGACCCTTGCCGCTGGTGTGGTGATGGTCAGCTTCATCGCCAGCTTCCGCATCTCCCGGTCGATGTTCGCGTCCGTCGAGCGATCCTGCTCGAGATGCCTCTTCATCCAGTCCATCAGGTCGCTCTCCGTCACCCCCTCGGCGTCCTTGCCGAGTTCCCACTTGCAGATCGCCCTGAGCAGACCGGGGTCGATCATACTCCTCACTGACCGCGGGATCTGGCCCTTGGCGTTCGGATCGTCCCGGAAGTGATTCCGATACGTCTTCAGCTCGGCCATGAACGTCGTGACGGCCTTGCGGTCCATGCTTTTCAAGGTCGGCGCCTTGTTCATCTGCAGGACGATCGTTGAGCCTTGCACGCTCTGTCCTTGTTGTCGATCATCGACGTCATCTTCCAGCAGCATCTCCTGCGCGGTGGCCACCATCGCGTCCTTCTTTGAAACCTTCCCCGAAAGGATGTTCAAGAGATCTCTGTGACGTCCCAACGGTGATGGTATATCAGCCGTGTAGTATAATCGTCTGTGTCCCCGACCTGCAGCTCCCACGGACGCCGTGCGGACTCCGTGCGCACTCCGTGCATGTCCGTCATTCTTAGGGCGGCCTAGCCGGATCACAGCTATTCTTGTCTTATAGCTTGGAGCCGGCACAGGCTTCGTGCGGGTGCCGATGACGGTTCCAAAGTTGAAATCGACTACCATACGTCCATACCGCTCTTCTGAGGAAAAAACGCGAACCTCGCAGCCATGTGGCATACCAAGTATGGAAATCCAAGTGGCAAGCAGAAATCAAGATCGAGATCTTTGATCATTAGATCGCGATCGTTAATCGCTGCTTGCCACTTGTACTTCTCGACCTGGTGCCACATGGCTGCGAGCTTGGCGTTTTTTCGCAGAATGGCTGTATGATAGTCGATTTCGACTTTGTAATCGTCATCGGCACCCGCACGAAGCCCGACACACGTCGAATTAAGATCGTCATCAACGACCACGTCAACGATTCGATTTGTTGGAGATATGGCTTCGACAACATCGTCCGTGATGCTTAACCGTGGCGACTTGTTCGCAACTCGACGAATCACATCGGCATCGACATCTCTGCTCAACAGTCATGTAAGAGCCACCAAACGGAAAAGCGCCCCAAGAAGAGCATACATGCTGGCTAACTCGGCGATATCTTGACGAATATCGTGAATGGACGCTTGTCGATTCGGGGACTGTGAGACTATGCCCTTGCCACATGGCTGTGAGCTTTGCGTTATTTTTTCGCAGAATAGCGGTATGGTAGTCGATTTCAACTTTGGAATCGTCATCGGCACCCGCACGAAGACCGGCAACGCGTCAAAAAGTAAGATCGTCATCAATTACCAGGTCAACATTTCCGACGATAATGTCTTCAGACGACGTGACGTTCTGGCGGCCGAATGCCTTGCAGGCGGTATGCTGGGTCTGCAGGCATATGGGAACAACAGTACTGACCTCATCCTGATCTGCCACGCGAACCCACACGGCAGAGTCTGTGCCTGCCCCAGTGCCTGGGCAGAGTGCCTGGCGCTGATCGCAACGGTACGCTCAGCGACTGCCTGCAACTGCCCTGGCTGGCAGAGCATATCTCGGGCACCCCGCGTGGATCCTTTCGCCACAGTCAATTGGGAGATTCGTCACAGTCGTCGAAGACAAGCATGCCCGCGTTCAGTACTCACGTCCTCGCTCGCAGGGACGACCCGCCGAACCAGATGAGGGGGGTGTCCCTGGCGAACCTGCGGCCACGACGATGCGCGTTGAAATCCGTCAAGCCCGCTCGCCCTGTCGCTCAGCACGGCCGATCGTCGACGACGTCGATCAAGGCCCGCAACGTGTCGTTCGCGCCGGGTCCCGACCAGGTCACACGTATGTTCCTGGGCATCCTGGCGCCCTCGTTGTTGCACCTGTACGCGCGCGTGCCTGACTGTTCTGCTGCCGCGCCTGCAGGGTTCCGCTCTGGTGATCCCCCGAACCAGGTGGTGGGGCGCGCGGCCGTCCCGAACATGCAACCCAGACCGTCCGCATTGAAGTCTCCCAAGCGCTCGTTGCCGACATTTCACCTGCCGAGGTCAGTCGCACGTGGCTCTTCGTCCAGTGCAGGCAGGAGCTGATGTCCTGATTGCAGATCTCAACCTGAGTCCGCCGAGGAGGCCAAACGAGCACGAATTCGGGCACGCCGCCTGGAGCAGATCCTCGACACATTCTGGAGGCGTATTCCTGCCTGGCACCATCGTGGCTGACAAAGTCGTATGTGCACAGGAGGTCCGCGCGCTGACGGCGGTGAAGGCGGTGCCGCTGGTCGACGGATCAAGTCGGCCGCCCCGAGTGGCGCGCGTTCAGGTACCACGACGGCGACTGGATCTACTAGGTAAACAGAAGCGGGACCCCGGTCGCTCTCCTCGTCGCCAGACGCCTTGCGCCCAGGCATGGCAGCCGTTGGAAGCGAACGGGTCCCGCTTCTGTTTACCTAGTAGATCCAGTCGCCGTCGTGGTACGTTCTCGACCGTATGTCCCGCATCCGGGTGCTAACGTGTGCTGTCCGCCTAGGTCAGTTACGCCCCCAATGTGCCGCCTTCGCCACGACCGCCCTACTCGCTGAACGCTCAATCCATCGATTTACAAACCACAGTACATATTACCGGATCTTGAGACGTGTGGAAAGCCTCACCTCTTCCAATTTGGTGGTTCGTGAGAACCCGTTTCGTGGCACGATGCGATTCGCGTTGACGAGCAGGTCCCAGTCAACGAGGTACATAATAGAATCTTGGCGACGTCGGCGCCATCGGATCCGGACACGCCGTCGTAGGCCTAATAGCAGGAGCGATTTGTTGCCCGCGGCCGACTTGGCATGTATTGATAGACTGGATCTTTCGGCTCGATCGGCCCCATCATGTTTCGAAGAAAGAGCGTCATTGTTATGCGGCGTCTGCGGCGGCACGCTGGGTCCTGCTTGTGGCGCCCGTACGACCCAAACAGGGACATTTCGTCCAGTTGCGCGCGTCGCGAGGGCGCCCTCGCGACGCCTGTCTCGAGATTGTCGACCCGTCAACTCCAAGGTCATCCTTATTGTCGGGGCGACCACTGCCCAGATCTGCTTCGTGTCCTCGATGGAAAGGCTAGCGGCCGTCGCCTGCCCCTGTTCTGGCGATGTGGCCCGCTAATCGAAGCGTCATGATGTAACCGCTCTTTTGGTGGGGTGATGGGCTGATGGCGCTGCCTGACGCAACACGCAGGTGTGCATGTGCTGCCCCCGAACCACTCGATCGCATCTTCGTCATTCCGCAACGGCTCGATACCACGCGGGCGCTTGCGTCATCATGCACTGTTCGTTATCCATTCAGCCTGGAGGCCAGAGAAATAGGGGTTCATGGCGACCTCCGCATCGTCCGTGACCGTCGACGCGGCGGTCTACACCGGCACACATCGTGGTCGTCGCGCCTGGCATCGCAGAGCGACCGAATCGAATGGGACGTGCCCAAGTAGCGACATCGTGCAGCGCCTGCCGAGTCAGCGACATCGATGGACGACGCACGGCCGCCGCCGACGTCGACGTCATGCAGAGCTCATTGTCTACCGACTACTGCCGCCCTGGCAGCGATAGTGCTGACGTCCGCATTGGTCGCGAATGTAGCAATCGCATTGCTCCCATTCTTCGTCGGTGTGAGTTTTGTAGGGCGCGGAGCCTTCGCCAGGAACAGCACATCCCTGAAGAGGTGCGGCAGTAGTCGGGAGACAATGAGCCGCCTACCCTACACGAGATTCGGCCGCCGAAAGATGAAACCAATGATCGGTCTAGCTAGGGCGGTCATTGGTTTCGTCTTTCGACGGTCGAATCTCGTGTTCCATTGCGATGGCAGCTTCTTCGAGTTTTTTGTACGTGTCTGTTTAGCATTCCTTAGGAGGGCATAGGTAATCGGTCCTGCTCGTGTACCTTGTGGTAGGTTTCCAAGATATATGTCCCCATTGTCACGGGGCGCTACATGCTGGGTATCAATACGTTCGGCAGCGGTTTGGTCATGCAGTCGGATTGCTCCGAGAAGATCGAAGCAGGACATCGGGCGTGGTGGGGTCCATATTGCCGCCTTTGGTGCACCCTCGGGTTCTGTTTGCGCGGATCAGATCGCCAAATGTTGTACCAGCTTTCCTGGGTGGGGCTCCCCGCCTGGGGGTCCTCTGGGTGTTGTCGTCGGGCGCGTGCTCGCATGTCTGTTGTCAGTACGTTGTCGCTTTCGGTTCATGAATCATGACTGACGTGATTTGGGGGTTGACGGGTCCGTACTCCGTACGAAGTCCATGCGGCGTGCGTGTTTGCTTGGGATATTAGGGCGTTCTCCTATTGCTGGTGGTCTACCGTATTCCTCGGTACTTTGTACCCCCCAAATGTGCAAGCAAAATGGACAGGTGGTACAAAGTTCCGAGGAAGTGCGCAGTGGGTGGCATGTCCATTGACCGTGTTCTGCCGGGCGACGTTGGAGCCCTATCTGGCTTGCCATGGGTCGCCTTCGCATGGTCATGGGAAATGTGATGAACTGATGGCCCGTGCGCCAACTCTCCTAATGCTCTCCCCACCCCCGAGATGTCATTTGCATATTGCCTCGCCGCACGTAAACGCTGAGAAGCTTCGTATCCTAAGTGAGGTCACTGAGCGTCGGGCCAACTCAGACTCTCTCTCAGCGGTATGTTATAGCTTGGGCGTTCAACGGTCACAGGTAAGGCGATGGGAAGCACAGCGTCTGGCGATCCAGAATTCGAGTCCATCTGCACGGTCAACCTGTCTCGGCCGCGAATCATATCTTCATCCGATCGAGGAGACCCTGCTGCAGTGGATCTTCGCGAACCGGGAGTCCGGCGTGGCAGTTTCGGTCGCCATGGTTGAGACCAAAGTTTTCCACCTACTGCCGTCGTGCAGGAGGAAGAGTGCACGAGCCAAAGACCAGATTGTGCGACGACTTCTGGCGGTCAACCAGTTGACGATCCGCATTGCAACACCAATTTAAATTAACGTGCAGACACGATTTTCACAAATTGGTACCGTTCACTATTTCAACGTACAGCCCGAAGACGGACAACGACGTCAATAGCAAGTACAGAGCCGCATACGTCGTGTTCTGCGCACGATCTCCCTCTATTTGGCGCCTGCGTTCCGACGATATCGACCTGGATACCGACTGGATGGTGCGACATCTATATGCCGTTGGAAAGGTCTCGCGGCGACGGATCCTGTCGGCACAACCAATTGCCGCAAAACGCGTCGACTGCGGAGTCAGCGACCAATGTACGCGAAAAAAGCGCCCCTGGTACAAAGTTCCGTAGGGTACAAAGTACCGAGAAATACGGTAGGTAGTTTTGACATTCGGTTGGCGCTTTGTGTCGTGTCGAGTCCGTACGGAGTCCGTGTGTGGTTGGTCGGGATATTAGGGCGATCTCCTATTGCTACCGAATTATGTTCTGTTCCTGAGGAGCGTGAGTGAATCTCAATATTGCCAGCTTCAGGTACAATGTGGGGAACACACTGCCTCTCCCAGTATGGTGATCATTCGTGCTGAGTACACTTTCCGTGAGACGATACGATTGGCGGTGATGAGCAGGTCCCAGTCAACGGCGCCTTCAGCAGCGGCACGCGCCGACTCGTGTTCCTGGGAGGCCCACAGACTAGGACATGTCTATTCGTTTATTGTGGGACGAACGAGCTGGGCGTCACGTACCCGACGCACGCGGCGAGCGACCTGCGACGTCGAGGCCAGCGGGCGATGTGATGTCCGGTCGGCACCGGGCACCATGGCACGCTGCACGCGCCCTTGTCCTGCTGTTCCAGCGACATGGCCAGTCGACGGCGACAACGACACGACTGATGTGATCACGAACGAGATCGTCAACTACGATGCGATACGTGGGGTGCTGCGTTCGGGGTCGGTCGTCGTGGCCCGGCGGGTACAATGCCCGAACGTGACGGCAGGGCCTTGGGCGATCTTGCAGGGACGACTTGACGGCGGCGGAGGCGGTGCGCGTCGTCGGCGACATGTCCAGTCGCAGTACAAGTCCAGGTGGTCTGTGGCACCGGCGCTCGGGCGTCCTCGACCGCCATGGCACCGACAACCTTCGACATCAGCAGCTGGCGTCCCGGGCATGCCAGCTGGGAGGATCTGCGCCGACAGAGAACCAGATCAGTGGTCGGTGGGTGACGCGGACAAGCAGAGGCACGTACCGGCTCGTGAGCGTGTACATAACGACCTGCATCGTCGCCATGCCTCCTTGCTCGACGTACGTTGAACACGTGCCAGAGTGTGCACCAGTATGGTGATGGTGACAACGTCGGCCCATGCGGCCCGTCGCGTTGCCTGCCGAACCAAATCGCAGCGGTCGGCGAGCAGGGCGGTCGTGACGAGGGCGACACGTTCGGGGCGTAACTGATCTAGGCGGGCAGCAAACGTCAGCACCCGGATGCGCCCATGGCGGGACATACGGTCGAGAACGTACGCACCACGACGACGACTGGATCTACTACATAGGTAAACCGGAGCGGGACATGGTGCTCGAGGAATGGGGACCGGCGCAGAGAAACGGGCCCATGCAGGACGTAACTGGATGGTAGTCAGTAAACATCAGGGCATGAGGACATCAACGGCAACGAGGTGCCGCCGCAGACCGACCCTGTGCCATGGGCGTTTTCGCGACGTGTCCGCTGACCAACACTGGGCGGGTGGCGACGCAGAGACGACCGGGTTCCCGACCTCAGCCATGGCGGGTGAGCGAATAAGTTCAGGGCGTAACTATTCGATAATTAACAAACGTCAGGGTCAACGGACGCGGACGCACCCTGAAACCGTGGGACTAGACGACCGAGCTGCGGGACCCGGTCGCTTCCTGCCGTTCAACGACGCCTGCATTGCCTGACGTACAGCGTTGTAATGGGGCGTCTGGCGACGAAGAGCGGAGGGACGGCACCCCCCCTCTTGCCGTTCAACGACGCCCCCGCTGACCGGCGCAAGGCGTCTGGCGACGAGGACAGCGACTCGGGCCCGCGACCTCGACCATGGCGAGCGAACAATAGTTCAGGGCGGAGGTACCTATAAGGGAATTAATAGACGTCAGGGCACGAGGGCAACCGGGGTCAACGGTGGCGGACGCACCCTGAAACCGTGGGACTAGACGATCGAGGAGCGGGACCCGGTCGCTTCCTGCCGTTCAACGACGCCTGCAATGCCTGACGTACAGCGCTGTAATGGGGCGTCTGGCGACGAAGAGCGGGGGATTGGCACCCCCGTCTTGCCGTTCAACGACGCCCCCGCTGACCGGCGCAAGGCGTCTGGCGGCGAGGAGAGCGATCCGGGTCCCGACCTCGACCACGGGCGCCAACGGGACCTGACCAACAAGGGGAGGATCAGCGGGTGACCCCAGATGACGATTGCACGCGGTCGCTGGGCTTACCGGGGGTCGCGACGCAGCGCGGCTTAGACCGCCTCCGGCACGTACGAATCGACGCGGACCGGCCCCGCCCCGATCATGCCGAGCGCCTCAGGCTGCCCGTACCGACGACGACGGCTCCGGACGACGACGCCTGCTGTCCTGACGAGGCGATGCACCTCGGGCGGTTGTTGGACAGCAGGCGGGCGCGGACGCCACGTGTAGGACGGCGTCGGCTCCGGCAGGCGGTCGACGGCCGCGACGATCCGCCGTAGCTCACGATCCTCCTGCTCGATGTAGTACTCGAACAGGAGGAACTCGACAGTTTCCCGCATGCGCTCGAAAGCACGTCGGTACTCCTGTACACGCTCGTGCGGATCGTCGGACGACGCGTAGCGGTGACGTGGCGCCGGGGCCGGCTCGGGCCCCCGAACCGCGCGACGGTCCCGTCCCAGTTGCATCTTGTTGAACAGCCATTGCGTTCGATCAGGGCGCCAGGAGGCGTCCCGACGAACGCAGGTGGGGACTTGGACCGTCGGCGTGGGGACCCTGCGCTGCTCAGATGGACCGGCCCGTTGGGCGTCACGACCGGCGCTGGAACGGGCGGCGCTCGCGGCTCGGGCGGGTCCGCCGTCCTGAGCGCTGACGCGCTGTGCAACCTTCTTGGCCTTGGCGCCGGGGCGGGCGGCGCGGGCGGGACGCGGTCGCGCTCGTGAGCTCGACGCGCGTGATGGGAGGCGGGGAGCGAACACGGGCATCGTGAGAGATCGTCGACAACCCCAAGACACCCGAATCACTGTGGCGAAAGGATCCACGCGGGGTGCTCGAGATACGCTCTGCCAGCCAGGGCAGTTGCAGGCAGTCGCAGAGCGTATCGTTGCGATGAGCGCCAGGCAATGGACAGGCGCTGGCCAGGCAGGCAGGCACAGACTCTGCCGCGTGGAAACGCGTGGCAGATGAGGAAGACAGTACTAGCTGCCAGCCAGGGCAGTTGCAGGCAGTCGCAGAACGTATCGTTGCGATCAGCGTCAGGCGCTGTCCAGGCGCTGTCCAGGGCTCCAGGCGCTGGCCAGGCAGGCAGGCACAGACTCTGCCGCGTGGATTCGCGTGGCAGATATGATGCTGTGCTCCTATGTAGTCTCCGTGAGCCAACACCCCACAAATAATCGGTTACATCACCATGCGGTTCCCCGGTGGTCCCCCTCCCGAGTACTGAACAGGCCAAACACCATTTGGCTTCGCGATTCGGAATGAGTTTCGGAATGAGATACGGCACATTCGGTGTCGTATGAACGTAACCATCAGCACATGGTCGCTGCGTCGTCCCAAATAGTTTTCTCAGGTCGGACGGCTCCCGACCTGCGACAGGTCGGCATGGTTAGCGGGCCACGTCACGAACTGGGTCAGAGGCAGGCGGCAGTTCGAGGGCAGTTCGAGTGAGATCGTCGGCGAACTTGATCCGTTCACTGTAAGCTGGGGAAACGGACGGCACGGGACAGCTGTGATCCGGCAGCTGACACTCTACAACCAGACAATGGATTCGGCGTCGCCATACTGGCCACCGGAGGTACCGTGCGAGAGCGATGGCACCCATCTCGGGATAACCCATCTTCTCCGTCTTTGAGCTGGCGCGTTCTCGTCACCGTCGGATCCGCCCTCTCGCGCAGACAACTGCGAACCTGAAAGATCGCTGGCTCCATTCCGACAAATGATTGCAGTATCGCTTTCGATTCATCACACGTGAGAATCGCCCCGGCAGGGGCCGCGTTCGTTTCGGCGGGGTGGCGCCTGTCCCTTCCGCAGCTAATCGCGTCGGCCATCAACGTACACGCGTACTGCTGGCTTATGTTATTCGCCGGGCAACCAAAGTACGCGTCCGAGTCGATCAGTCTCGTCATCTGCTGCTTTGCATCATCAGGCGACGGGACTCAGCAGGCGCTGGGTGTCGACAATATGCAGGTTAGGACGCGGCACGCTGGCCGTTTGCTCGAGCCAAAGGGAACGTCTCAGTCAGTGACCCATGGCGATTGGCGAGCGCGCAGGCGATCGTCAAGGCCGTCTCCATCTCGCGGACGGATGCTTAGATCCGGCAACGTCCGCCCGGGCCGCGTCCTTCAACAGGCGAATGCCCGCCTTCCAGGTCGGCGTCGGCTGCCAGGCAGGGCGGGTACGTAGCGACCCGACCGGTCTAACGTCCGGCCCGCCTCACCTTTGGCCGACACTGCTGACCCCCATGTCCCGCGGTGCCCATTCGGAACGGGCCGTTCTTCGTTAGGGCCCAGGAGCGCCCGCAGATCGGAGCATGTTCACCCTGCGTGCAACGGGCCGTGTGCTCATCGGGCATCTCGCCTGGGGCTGGATGAGTCATGCGGTGCTCCCGTGCCCAACAGCATTGTCTTCTGCTGGCATATACCCTCCTGTGCCCAGGTGGACGCTGGTGTGTGACATCATGCACAGCAGCGGCAGCAGCAGCAGGCGGCGGCCGGCCAGGCCAGCAGGCCGTCGCGCCCGACGATCCATGACGCTGGGCGTGCTAGCGTTGCTGGTCCCGTTCCTGCTCTACTGGGTCGTCCTGCACCTGCCGTCGCCCGCGTCCCTGCTGCGCCGCCCTGACCGGGCGCACGTCGTCGACATTGACCGATTGGCATCACCCAGCCACGAGACGAGCAGCGCCCAGTGGCTGTACGACCGCCGTCTGGCGCTGGCCGACGCCCTGAGCCGCGACCCGACGAACACGACGCTGCGCTCCGCGTTACGCCAGGTGGACCTGGACGTGTTCCATCGCTGGCTGCCGGTCGGGGCGCACCTACGACCCGTCGTGGCGTCCGACGACGGTAAAGGCGTCCAGTACGTGGGCGACGAGCGCCCCCGTCGCCGACAGGTCCTGCAGCGCATCCCAGTGGACCGCATGATCACCATGCAAGTCGTGGAGCAATCGCGCGCCGGGCACGCCCTCGTCAACGGGCCGTCCGACAGCAAACCCTCGGTCCACGTCCTGCTGGGCGTGTACGTCCCCCGATGCCCCAGGCCATCGTCACCATCATTGTGATCGTCCTTCGTACTGACACGGGCGTGACGCCAGGTACCTGGCGGTGGAGCGCGCCGACCCGTCGTCGACCTGGCAACCGTACATCCGCGTCCTGCCGGCCTCGTTCGCCGGATCGTCGCCGATCAAAGCGCCCGGATGGGTCTTCGACGAGGTGCTGCGCGGGACGGCCGCCCGCGACCTGATCGTCCTGAGGCGCAAGGAGATCCGCGACGAGTACCAGGAGATCGTCAGGCGCACCCTGCCGGCCGTCTCTTTCGACCAGTACGAATGGGGCGTCCTGGTCTCGATGACGCGCGCGGCCGCCGTCACCATCGACGGGCAGAAGACGGCCGCCCTGATCCCGTTGCTCAACGAGATCAGGTACGGCGGGGGATCTCTGAGCGGGCTCGGGCCGGGCGGCCGGTGACGGGGCACCCATTGCAGGCACAGCCCAGCATCGGAGGCGACCACGACGGATCGGTTCGTGCAGAACGAGCACGTCGTCATGGCGACCGGGCGTCCCGTGTCGCCCCAGCTGGGCCTGACCCGTAACTATGGCCACAGGCCCGCTCAGGTGGTGCCCTGCGCCCGAGGCGAAGCGCCCCATGAGCTGACGGTGCACGCCCGGTGTAGGTCTACTACGTCGACTACGGGTTCGTGCCCGAGCGCCCCCAGCCGGCGCTGGACACCTTCAAGGTCGAGTTCGATCCGCGCGACGCCGACGACAAGGACGGCAGGCTGCGGCACCTGGTCGGCGATTGGCGCCGATCGTGGACGCTGACGAGCGAGTCGCCCATTGACCCGGGCATGGCCCAGGTCCTGCGCCTCCTGGCCCGGAACGCCAGCGAGCGCGCCCTGCCCGACGCCACCGGGCGCGCCCTGATCAGCGCCGGCAACGAGGAGCGCGCTCGCGTCGCCTTAGCGGACGCCATACGTCGCAAGGTCGGCGAGCTCAGGCGGGTGCCGCCGGCGCCGGACGACCAGCACGACGTGCACCAGATCGAGATGGCCGTCGCCATGCGACGTCTGGAGGCCGACGCCGCCCAGAGATTCCTGGACCGGGTCCTGGCCGACGCCGGTCAGCGTCTGACGACGACGACGGAGGCAGCGCCCGCGCCGGCAGCAGGTGCGTTCGTCGGCGAGGACCCGTTCGACGCGTTGCGACAATGGATGGAGGCGGGCGGGGCGGACCTGTCGGGCGTGCGCGTCGTCCACGAGGACGACGCCGGCCAGCGGGGCCTGCGCGCCCACCGCCCCATGTCACAGGGCGACGTCGTCATCTCGGTGCCCTTGTCGCTGATCATCACATCCGCACTGGCCGGCGTAAGCAGGGACACACGTGTGCTCCCTCTCGCGGCCGGCTGCCTGCCAGTGCTGACGCGTGGTCGCTCCTCAGGATTGCGACGTTGCCAAGGAGGCGCGTCGGAACGGCGTTGACCTGGAGACGCATGCGCTGATGGCCGCCCTGCTGGCCACGTCCTGGGCACACGACGCGCGCGACGTCGCCGTTGGCACACCGGGCGCCACGTTGTCCCCGTACCTGTCCCTGTTCAACGCGACGCTGCCGTCGCTGTCGTCGTACGAGTCGTTCCTGGCGCAGTACTACCCGACCGACCTGCTGGCCATGCTCGAAGGCACGCGTACGCTGGCGCTGGTCAACGGGACGCGGCACGTCCTGGATCGCGACTACGACGCGTTGCGACGGGCGGCGCCCAGGTCGATGGCGAACGTCAGCAGGAGGGCGTACGCGCGCGCCCGGCACCTGGTCGACACGCGCAACTTCATCGTCGACGTCGACCGGGACGCGAACCGCACGCTGAACATGATGGTGCCGTTCGTCGACATGATGAACCACGGGCTGGCGCCGAACGCGTTCTGGGCGTTCGACCCGGACCGGGCCGAGTTCCAGGTGACGGCGGCGCGGTCGATCGCCGACGGCGATGCCATCGTCACGTCGTACGGCATCAAGTCGAACGGCATCCTGCTGACCGTCTACGGGTTCGCCCTACCGGACAACCCGCACGACGTCGCCCAGATGCGCTTCCGGCTGTTCCCGGGGACGACGCCCGGCCGTGCAACGGCGACGGCCACGACGTGCACGGTGCCAGCGACGACGAACGACGACGCCGTCTGGGAATGCGTTCGCAAGGTGCAACGGGGGCGCACCGACCTGCAGGTCGTCGACGCGATCGACGAGGCGGCCGCCGACGCCCTGGCCATGTTCGCGGGCAGCATCGACGACGACCTGCGCCTGCTGCAGCGGGACCGGTTCGACGACGACCGGCAGCGCAGCGTTGTTCGCGTGCGACTCGGCGAGAAACGCGTCCTGGCGTACTGGCGGGCGACGGCCGCCGTCCTGCGCCCCTACTATGCCGGCCAGGTCAGCATCGACGCCCTCCCGTCCGACCTGGCCGACTTTGTACGCCAGTGGCAGCAGCAGCAGCAGGAGGCGGGGCGGCGCTGACGCGTCTGCCCAATGTCGGATACAGGCGCGTTAGGGCCCCCGCTCGTATATTGTACTGGATCTGTTTCTCCCTCTCTATCTCTGTCGGGTCGCGCTCAGAACGGCTGGTCCCAGTCGCCCACAGCGGCCGAGATGGGGCTCATCTCGGCGCGCCCATCTGGCAGGCCCAGGAGGGCGTAGACGACAGCGACCGGCCTGTCGAGGTCGTCATCGGCGGCGCTTCCTGGGTTGCGGATCCAGGACCAAGGCCCGCTGACGATCGCGTCGGCCTCGTCCATGGTCAGGTCATGCCAGGACAGCGTGCCCAGCTGCCGATCGGCGAGCACGTCGCCGCCCGCCTTGGACAGCCACGCCTGTAACGCTTCCAGGGCCGACTCGGGCGTCGCGCCCGGGTCGAACGGCGACCGCGGCGACCGGGCCGCCTCCAGCAGGCGCAGGTTGCAGGGCACGTCGACGACCAGGCCGATGTCACCCTCGCGCAGCGACGACAGCATGGCATTGGCCTGGCGGACGGTCTCGGCATGCAGGCCGGCGCGTATAACCGGGCTCAGCGATATCCTGGACGCCAGCGCGCCGTTCTTCACGCCCGGGACCATCTCCTCCATACGGCGGATCGCGTCCGGCAACGACGCCTCGGACAGGTCCCGAATGCCAACCCGGTCCATGACCATCTCCAGCATGTCGGGCGTGACATCATGCAGGCCAAACTGCTTCAAACCGGCCAGAATCTCCGACGATATTCGACTGCCGTTCCCTGCGGGCAACGCGCGATCAATCAGCACATGACGCGCACAGCAGCGGCAGCGACACGCCGATGCCACGCCTACGAGTACTGGTCGACAGCTCGCGTCGGCGTACAGAGGCAGCTGTACTGCAGGACGTGGTCCACGCCGAGGCGCCTACAGAGCGACGCAGCAGATGCGCCCGCATGCTCATGGGCCGGCGACGATAATCGTGGCGGCGGAGTCCGCTGACACAGCTGACAGCAGCTGACAGCAGCAGCTAGCAGCAGCAGCAGCCAGCACGTCGACGACGGCCTGGTATGCCTGACCGTCCTGACAACGTAAGCCAGATGGTACGCGCAGATTGCCTCCCTCAACTTGATCCGCCGCTTACGCTGGGCGCACGGAGGACACGAGCGGCGCTCTGGACATGACGAGTTGGTCCTCCGGCGTGAACCGATTCTTTGGGCGACACCTGGGGACATGGACAATATTCGCATTGTGACCGCCACCATCTCCTGCTGATGCGCGGCAAGGGACATTGCTTCAAGTCGTCTTGCTCGTATTGAACGTGTGGAACAAGCGACCTTGTCCGACTGACAATCTATGTACATACTTCGTCGGCGTCGTGGATCTCTCCCAGGCCGAAACCCTCTCGGCCACTTCGATCAGTGGCTACTGGCTCGTCTCCACCATGTCGTCAAGGTCGCATAGCATAAGGCGTATTGTAGAGTCCCTACAATAATATATGTTCAAGTGCACTTTGCTCCGGGCCGGTGATTATATCTGTATTTCAACTGGCCATGAGGGGACCATACAACGCCTCCAACGCCGTCGAATGACATTTTGGCTCGCCTCCCCCTCAGTCGGGCCCTTTGGTTTAGTGGCATAATATTCCGTTAGGGTCGGAATGGTCCCGCGTTCGATTCGCGGAAGGGCCCCTAGTACTGTCGTGCTCTGTATTTTTGCTGCTGTTTGGATTTGACAGAGCAATCTATCTGTTCAGGACGTCACGTCACACACGTGATGGTCGTGTTCGACGTGCCCATCAGCCCGGACATCCTCCACTTTGGCAGCCCCATTAATCGGCTGCAGTACCGTGACGTCAAAATTGCATGACAACAACCAGAGCACGCCGTTTCACTGCGCGGCGACCCCTGTGGCCAACCTGGCCGTTCGCATGCTGCTAAATGAACGCCCTCTTGATTGACGTCAACGCACCCTGTTCAGGCGAGTGCGAACCTGTCAATCGCGGCAGTGCCTCCAACGTCCATAAATCGCTCGCTCGAAGCCAGGGGCACTTAAGGCCTATCGACGAACCGGTGGGTTCCCCGCGCGAGGCCACCAGCCATGGACACTACCACCTTGTCGAGATGGGGTCTGATCTCGATATATACTGTTGCCCCGGAGTTCAACGTGACTTTCCGCGCGCGTCCATCTCCAAAGAACGCCACTGCATTGGCACTTGGCAGCCATCCAGGAACATGCTAAAGTTGCCCAACAGCTGCTGGCCGGCACTTCTAATAGAACCGTTATCGATGCCGACGGCGATCTTCACCTGAAGATAACACTGGATGTGGCTACCTTTGTTGCGCATCCGTACATCGTTGGGTTGCTTTGCAGTATCCAGCTCGAGTAGGTGGCCTTGAACGTCGGTGTGGGTATATATCATACCGAACCGGAACACGAAATGCTCCATTCGCGACACTGGACATTACACCAGACGCACTCTGGGTTACTCTTAACTGTGGTCGTCATCAACGGGCCCGATGTGATGATGCCGCAGGGGGCGCGGGACAGGCCGCAAAACAAGGCCCTGCCGGACCAGTCTCGCGGACGTTACGACAAGTTGGCCGGTTGCGTCGTTGCGACAAGTTGGGTACACCCCGACGGAACGACGTTCACGAACAAGACATGCGGCCCGGCGGACACTGCAGTGTCATGGCGCCGTTATCCCTGATCGTGGTCCCCCTCTTGATTGCACCCACTATTGGCATCATTCTCCGCTCCAGCGACTCTGTCGACCTCACCGTCAACGATTCTTTTGCCAAGGTCCACTCCAAGGTGCTGCGCGACCTGGTCGAGGACAGCTGCCACACACCTGTTCGCGTGCCCAACATCGCAGGTGAAGAACTGAAGCTGATCGTGGAGTTCGTGCACACGGTCGTAAACGACAGTGTATGGGCATGAATCGTTAGTGTCCCACCAACCGCTGATGTTCGTACGTACAGCAGCACGGCCCTGCCACCCAGTGGGTCCACGACAAGGTCAGCCCGATGACGCTGGCGGCACAGTGCCGCCTGATGGCAGCCGCCGATTTCCTCGACATACACGCGCTCCTGGTGGCCATTGCGAGTATGGCGCGCACGAGAAGCGACCTATCTGCAATGCGCGAGATGCTGTACATGAACGCTCTCCGGCTGGTGGTAGCCCATATCCCTGGCATCGCAGGCCTGGCTCGGATGGCACACACGGACGAGCAGCGGAACATTGTCGAAGCGATCCAAGGCATCGCATTCACTGGCGATGCCGCTTTCTCTGCAGGCAAGGCCGACCTCCTCAACAATGCGCGATGGAACGAGTTCGGCAACGTGTTGCACTGGGCCGCGTTCGATGGTAACGGATTCATTGTCGACCTGTTGCTGAATGTTTCCGGTATCGACGCCAACGCACGGAACGAGACCCAGGCGACGCCTCTGCATGCTGCCGCCGCTACCGGGCACGCCGACATTGTCGAAACGCTGCTGGACGTCCCAGATATCGACGTCAATGCGCCCAACAATATGCAGGCGACGCCACTGCATTGTGCCGCATATGCAGGTAACGTCGCTGTCGTCGGTTTGCTGCTTAAAGCCCCGAAGATCGCGGTCAACTCCCGCGACAACGATGGCTCGACGCCGCTGCATGTTGCTGCTCATGCCGGACACGGCGACGTCGTCGAGTTGCTGCTCCAGATGCCCGGGATCGAGGTCAGCCCGTGCGACAGGCGCCACTGGACGCCGTTGCATCGGGCGGCGTTCCGAGGACGTACGGGCGTCGTGAACATCCTGGTCGGCGTCCCTGGAGTCGACATCAACGCGTGCGACCTCCTGCACATGACGCCGCTGCTCATTGCGACGGCGCGCCAGCACCACGCCGTCTTCGAGCTGCTGCTGAGCACGCCCGGCATCAGCGTCAATGTCAGGGACACACATTACATGTTAACGCCTCTCCACAGGGCCGCACAGCGCGGAAACGTCCCGATGGTCAGGGCGTTGCTGCAGGTGCCCGGCATTGACCTCGGCGCGCGCGACCAGGCCTTCCACAGCACCCCGCTGCACTTGGCCATCGTTGCGGGTCACGGCGCCGTCGTCCAGCTGCTGCTGAACATGCCCGGTATCGACGTCAACGCCGTCGACCTCCTGGGCAGGACGCCTCTGGACCTGGCGAACCTGTTCCACCATCCCGGCATTGCCGCATCGCTACGCCTCGCAGCGCCGTAGCGAGCGTCACATCCTGCAGTCGGCGACCGCGCGCCGACCCGCGGATGCTCTTTACGTACGTGCTACGTCCGGCCAGTCATACAAATCAGGCTGCAGATTGCAGTTCCCGCACGCACGCACGTCAGGGTCGTTTGCAGCGTGCAGCTGCCGGACAGGCGAAGCTGCAGAGCGAGTCGACAGGCGCAGCTGCAGAGCGAGTCGACAGGCGCAGCTGCAGAGCGAGTCGACAGGCGCAGCTGCAGAGCGAGTCGACAGGCGCAGCTGCAGAGCGAGTCGACAGGCGCAGCTGCAGAGCGAGTCGACAGGCGCAGCTGCAGAGCGAGCCGACAGGCGCAGCTGCAGAGCGAGTCGACACTCGACAGGCTGGTTGTTACACAAACATCATTGTCCGCTCGGGCGACTGCGGATTGTTCACGGAGATCGTCCCCAGCGTCGTCCATGGACGTCGTCCGCACGGTCGGGCAGGTGGCGCGCCGCGCCGGCCTGCTGCCCGGGTCCTGCTACAGCGCGGTCATTGAGCAGCGGCAGTGGACGGATCGGCGCTGCCTGACGATCGCGGCCAGCAAGCTGATCGGGTTCGCGTTGATCACGTTCTCCACGATCCTCAAGCTGCCGCAGATCGTCAAGATCCTCCAGAGCGGCACCGCCCAGGGCCTGTCGCCCGCCATGTACGCGCTGGAATGCTACGCGTACGTTTGCCCTTGGGCCTGTCGCCAACGATGTCTGCCACGTGCTCATGCGCCGTCGTATGTCCCGTGTAGGTACATTGTGAACATTGCGTTTGCAGTACGAACGGGAATGCCGTTCAGCTCGTTCGGCGAAGGCGTGTTCATCCTGCTGCAAAGTACCTCACGCGCGTCGTCGACGTTCTGCGCACCTGCTGACCTTCTGCAGATATCGTTATCCTCCTGCTGATCTGGACGTTATCCAAGGGTCGCCGCCTCTCTAGTTTAGTCGCGGGAAGCGCCGCCCTAGCCGGGTTAGCATTCGCTCTCGGCGCCGACATTGTCGCCGATTCGCACCTGCACCTGCTGCGCCAGACGTCGCCCGCCGTCTTCTGCGTTGCGAAATTGCCGCAAATCGTGGCCAACTTCAAGGTTCGCATGCACTGCCGCATGGAAACGTGTTCATCGCTGACAGTGCCGCCTGATGCCAGAACCGGGGCACTGGTCAGCTGTCCCTGATTACGCAAGGGTTGCAATGGCTGGGCAACCTGGCGCGCATCGGGACGACGTTCGGCGACCCGGGCGCTTTCAGCTGGATCGGTCGGTGCAACGCCCGGTGCACTACGTCACCGTCTATCTGACATGGCACGTTATCGGCACAGTCCTGGGCGACTTTGTCCTCGCATTCGTCCTCAACGGCGTCTTGACGTCGCAGATCCTGTACTACGGATTCGCCCGGTCAAAGACCACGAAGAAGGACTAGATAGTGCCCCCTGATCCGCAGGCTATGTTCTTCCCCTGTTTACCATAAAATGCCAGTATCGACGGTTCCTTCCATGTGGGTCGTGACAGGGCACCACGACGGCACGTACCTTGCCAGGTGCGGCTTCCTCCCTCCCGATGTGCACCATACCGTGCCAGGGGGGTGCGTCGCTGTCGCACTCCGCATCATCGCGCCGGCGCAGCATGTGGAGGGCGACACCTTGCCGCCGGTTCCTATCGACCAGCGGCGTACTGCCCATCGCCGATGGCATTAAACAGGTATGGCCCGGGGTCCGGCGTGCTGACCGGATGGCACCGACCGTCTGTCGCTGACCGGGCACCCCAGGTCAAGCACTGCGACGTGTCCTGCGCGCCGCAAACCATCAACGTCGCCATCCGCCTCAACGTCGATCCTCGCAAGCCCAACCAAAGTAGGAGATCAGCGGGCGCGCGCCCACCGCCTGTCGTAATGCGCTGATCGGTGTGCGGTAGGCGTTCGTGGATCGGCCGTCCTGCCCGTATCGCTGGGTAAAACGTTTCGCGTTGCCGTGTTCGCTCGTGGCGATCAGGCGGAAGCGGCGCGCGAGGCCGGGGCCGACCTCGTCGGCGACGCCGATCTGATCGAGCAGATCTCCGGAGGGACCATCGATTTCGATCGGTGCCTGGCCACGCCCGACATGGTCGGCATGGTCGGTCGCGTCGCCCGGATCCTGGGCCCACGTGGCCTGATGCCGTCGGTGAAATCCGGCACGGTCGCCACCGATATCGCTGCTGCCGTCCGGAACGCCAAGCAGGGCCAGGTCCAGTTCCGGGCCGACAAGGGTGGCGTCGTGCACGCCCCAGTTGCCCAGACGTCGTTCACCGAGGGCGATATCGAGAAGAACCTCTTGTACGTCGGCCGTGACGACGGCTTGCATTGCCACTGACTGCCGTCTATCGTGGGGCAGGCACTTCATCCAAGTCGTCCAGGATGCGAAACCGTCCGGCGCCAAGGGCACCTACATCAAGGGCGCCTACATGGCATCAACGCGCGGCCGCTCCGTCGAATTCGACGTTGCGAACCCGCCCTTCACAATGAAACGTACACGACAGCGGTAGGCGTCGCGTACGGGAACCGCCTGTTCCGGCAGCAGCGGCATTGACGATCGGGATGATGGTCCGCCTGTCTATCACATGAGTACATGATGCGTCGTGAGACACAGAGCCCGACCGCTTCCATGTTCGTCCACCACTGCATCCGCACGATAGTGCACGATGCGTCGTGGGCACTGACGACATCGCCCTATCGACGATCGTCCGTAACATGTATCGGAACCAATTGGTGGGCTGAGACGTATCCGGCGTCCAGCCCAGGATGACAAGGGGGGATATGACAAGGGGACAGCCCGAATGCGTCCGTTATTTTATTGTCGGTATAGGCGACGCTGGTGATGGAGAGCCAGGTTCCACACAGCAACTACAGCTTGGATTTGCCCTTGCTCGACTTGGACTTGGCCGCCCAGTACGCCGCGACCGTCGTCTTCTGTTCAACCAACTGCACCAGCAGTTTCGACGGTTTCCAGTGTGACACGTTCCTGGGATTCGTGTCAACCTGCAGGAACCTGTCCAGCGCACACGACAGACGTACCTGTGGATGCTGCTGTACTTGTTCAGGCCCGCCAGAACCGTTCCGAGGCCGATCTCGTCGGCGTAGTACATCGGCCCGCCACGGTAGGCGGGCCAGCCGTACCCGTAGACCCAGACGATATCGATGTCGGATGGTTTCAGGGCGATGCCCTCCTCCAGGCACCGGAATCCCTCATTGATCAGCGGGTAGACGCAGCGCTCGAGGATCTCCTCGTCCGAAATATTCGATCGCTGCGGGATGTCCGCCTCCTTACGATACGCAGCGATCATGGCGCTGACCTCCGCCGATGGACCGCGCTTGCGACCCGGGCCGTAGTCGTACCATCCCTTGCCGACCTTCATGCCCAGGCGGCCCATGTCGCAGAGCCGATCCCCAAGGGCGCCGTGGTACCGTTCGCCTTTCGGGCGCGTCTTCGGATCCAGCAACCCCAGCGACTTGCGAATCTTCAGGGGAATGTCGTTGCCGGCCAGGTCTCCCATCGAGAACGGGCCCATCGGCATGCCGAACTTGAACAGGACGCCGTCCACCTGCACAGCGTCGCCCGTTTCAACAAACGCAACAGCATCGGATGCGCAACAGGTGAGTGACCTGGCCGACCGCCGCGCCTTCCTCGACTAGGTAGGCCGCCTCGCGGCCGTACGGCTCCAGCAGACGATTGCCAACGAAGCCGAAGCAGTTGCCCACCAGAACGCCGACTTTCTTGATTTGTTTGCCCATCTGCATGACGGTGGCGATGGCCACCTCGGACGACGCCGACCCGCGAACGTTCTCCAGCAGTTTCATCTTGTTGGCTGGCGAGAAGAAGTGGGCCCCAACGACGGAGGCCGGCCGCGACGTCACGTTGGCGATCTCGTCGATCGACAGCGTCGACGTGTTCGTGCAGAGAACGGCGGACGGCTTGCAGACCTCGTCGAGGCGTTTCAGCACGGCCTTCTTGATGCTCATCTCCTCGAAGACGGCCTCGATGACGACGTCGCAGTCGGCTAGAGCCGCGTAGTCCAACGAGGGCGTCAGCAGCGACACGTACTTCTGCATGGTCGCCGCCGGCAGGCGCCGCCTCGACACCGCCGACTGATAGTTCGACTTGATGACGGCGATGCCCTTGTCAAGGAACTCCTGCTTGGCATCGACCAGGACGACGGGAACGCCGACCTACGAACCTGTCGGTCACGACCTACAAACAAGCGGCGTACAGAGCAGATTGGCATGCCTCGATGAAGCACATGGCTATACCGCCGCCCATGGTTCCCGCCCCGATAATGCCGACCTTCTTGACCTTGATCGCCTTGCGCATGTCGACACCGGGCACCAGACTGACGGCGCGCTGCGCGAAGAACACGTGCTGCTGGGCACGCGACTGGCTGCCCAGGAGCAGTTGCTTGAATACTGTGGCGTGGTCAACCCAGTCAGTTCGGCGCTCTCGACCGTGGTCCATCATTGCGATTCGTACTCTTGGATTCGGCCTGCAGGCCGGCCTTGAAGTTGGGCAGCGTGGCGGCAGCCTCGACGGCCGCAATGCACTGCTGTGGGGCAAGGAACCCGCGCGCCGCCCTGGCCGCCATGGCGCGAGCACCATCCCAGACCGACGACGGCATGGTCGGGACGACGGGCCAGGCACTGACGCGTCGCGATGCAACGTCGATCTTGGAGTCGCGCGCAATGACAATGGCGGCACGCAGCAGGTCGTCGCGGGTCTTGCCCTGGACGACATGGTCGATCAGCCCCTTCTTGAGCGCGACAGGTGCCGGCAGCATGCGCCCTGTTGTGATCATGGGCAGCGCGTCCGGAACGCCAATCAGACGCGGCAGGCGCTGTGTGCCGCCGGCGCCCGGGCACAGGCCCAACTGCACCTCTGGCAAGCCGAACTTGGCCGTCGGCAGCGCCACACGCAGATGGCAAGCCAGGGCGACTTCCAGGCCGCCACCCAGCGCCGTACCGTGGACGGCGGCAACGACCAGCTTCGGCGACGCTTCGATCAGGTTGGGCGTCACGTTCAGGTCGACGTCACTTCCAGATTTCAGGGCTGCAGTAATCCGAATCAGGCCCAGGTTTGCCCATTCTCGTACGTGTTCGTACCCTTGACAAGGGCGGGGAACTCGCTGATGTCGGCCCCAGCTGGGAACGTCGACCCGGCGCCGCAGATGACAATGGCGCGAACAGCGGGGTCGGCGTTGGCGCGCTGGACAGCGGCGGCCAGGTCGGCGAAGACGCGCGACGACAGCGCATTGACGGGCGGGTTCGTCACGGAGAGCACGGCGACGCCGTCCCGGACGGCATAGTCGACAGACGCACCGACGGCCATGACGTTGACGGCGAACGCGCAAAGGGGGGGCACTGCCGAGCGACGTCCCCGCCACGTTTTGGGGGGCGGCAAAGTGCGGCGTCGCCGGCGGCGGGACCACTCCACCGGGCCATCACTGTCGGGCTGCAAAACAGGTCCGTCGCCGCGCTGGGGGCACCCGTCGACGGCCGCCGGCCCGCGACTGTGCAGACCTCGACCACAAGGACGGCCAGGATTGGCGCAGGCCTCGCTCCTGCAGATCCGCATTGTGGTCACCGCTGGCATCAACGCGATCAAGCGCGCGGAACGACGCGAGGAATGGCTGTGGACCAGATTGCCATTGCCAGGCAATTGCAATGAGAGTGTTGACCGTGCCTGAGCTCTCCGTCTCATGCGGAGACGTCTAACTCCAACGTCGTCGTCGGTCGGAAAGGGGAGGCCCCCGGTGTACTATTCCGGGAGCGCGCCGCGTGTGCGTGATGACGCCGGCGAGGTGAAGCGCCAGCGGTGCGGTGTGATGGCAGACGACGAGGATGCATCGTGGCGCGCCTTGTCGGCCCGCCTTGCAGAGCTTCAGTCGGGCAACAGTATACATGAGCGTCTTCAGGGTTTGCGCGCGCCCGGCCCCGCTCCTGTCCGCCCCGAAGAACGGGACCGCCGTCTGCGGGCTCTAGGTGTGTACAACCCGCGCGGTCTAACGTGTCATTACGATCGGTAACGTTTATCGAGGTAGGCGTCCTCAGCGCTGAAGCTGTAAACGCCGCGCCGATCGCGACATCCGCTCATGATTGCAACAACAACAACAACAACAGCAGCAGCAGTGGCAACGTCGACGACCTACTACGCTCGGTTGCGGACGACCTTGCGCTGTCGAGCGGTCACGCGAATGACGTGCGGGCTCGTATGACTTCGCCAGTCATCCCCGAAGACAACCAGGTTGAACGCCTGATGGCGTCATTAGCTATGGACCCCGCGACGGCCAGCCCGGACCTGGCCCCCGACTCCGACGACATCAGTACGACCGACGACGATGAGGACGACGACAACAGCGCCGTTGCGCAAATCATCTCCCAGGTCAATGACGACGTGCGGTTAAACAACGAACGGTGATTTATATCATACTGTGCACTCGGCTGCTATGTTCCCCGCGCCTCTTGTTGTTCCAATTGCTGCAGCAGCACCAAAAAAGTAGTGGCGAGCGCGCGCGCGCGCCACACTGCAGCAGTCGACAGCGGTCGCTGCTTTTTTTGTCGGAGGGCGCAAAAAAGTCGCGCCGGCGTCGGCCTCGTGGGGCGTCCGATTTGAACGGAGCTGGTCGGGGACCGGCGACGATGCCGCGACTGGCCGGGGAGGCTGGCCCCGTCGTCAGCCGGCGGGACCGTCCCGAGAACAAGGCCTTGAAACGGGTCGGAACGGGTCGCGAGCCGACCCAGCGTCTGTTCTCGCTGACCGGGCGGCACACGGGCCTGAAACTGCCGATGAACACGACGAAGGACGTGCACGGCTTCGACGATGTCACTAAGACGTGGCCGGCCGACGACGATGACGACGAGGAGAACGTTGCACCCGTCACGGGCCCGCGCCGTCTGAGTGCCCTCTTCCCGGCGTCGCCCGCATCGACGGCGCTCACGTCGCAGGACCCGCCGTCCCCAATCGTCAAACGTTTATCGTTCGAGAGGCCCGTTGATTCCCCGCCTCTGCATAACGATTCACCTTTCGACGACGACTACGATGATCATGCACCCGCCGACGACGATGACAATGAGGAGTCGGCGCCCGCCAGCCCGATCCTGGCGCCGTCGCCTGTGAAACCACCGCCACGTCGTCGCTCGTCGCTCGCCCCAACCTCGGCAAAGCCGTCGAAGGAAACGTCGTCGGTTGCCGCTGTCAAACGTAAGTCCCCGCCGACGGCGTCGTCATGCGGCAGCAGTGTCGCCAAGAAGAAGTCGACGGATGCCAGCACCAGGAAGAGGAAGCGATCGCGGAGGGCCACGCTGGCGCTCGTTGATGAGGCGAAACGGACGGGCCTCGTCACGGCCGATGACGACCATGACGATGACGGGCCTCGTCGCAGTGGTCGTACGCGGGTGAATCCTTTGAAGTACTACGAGGGCGAAACGCTGAATTACGTCCGGGGCCCGCACGGGTTGCCCACGGTCGATAAGTCGTGTGCCGTGATCAAGTTCGCTCCGACGCCGCCACATAAACCGCCTGTCAAGCGCCGAGCGCCCAAGCGCTCACGTACCATGAAACGAACATCTGGGTCCAGGGTTGGTCGGGGTCCGATTGCGCGTGCTGCCCAATGCCTAATGCTCTGGTTGCCGACTCAGGCGGATGACGAAGAGAGCGATGAGGAAGCGATGGTGGCGCTGCGAGGCGAGTCGTGGATCCTGGATGCTCGGGGCAAGGAGCGCAAGCGCCACGTGGCTGCGCGTGCATCGGACCACGAGATGATTCGGATGCAGATGACCGTGCCGACGGGCGTCAAACCGCAGCGTGCGGAACTGGTTCCGACTGCCTGCAAGCTGTTCGACTACGATGGCATGTCGGCCGGTGTTATTGAGATCCCCGCGCAAGGCGTCAAGTACAAGGAGCTGTCGGGCGGGCCCGAGGTGTTCCACGTGACGCACGGCGAAAGGAATGCCATCTTCGTGACGGTGCACACGACCGAGTTCCAGCTCAGCCCGGGCGACACGTTCTGCGTCCCGGCCCGCAACTCCTACTCCATCCGCAACACATCGCGAACCAAACTGGCGCGTCTCTTCTTCACGACGTACACATGATGTTCACACTCGGCTTGTTATTACACATGAATCGTGGTACGCGCGTGTCGTTGCAGGTCGTCGGATAGGACGCTGTCGTGCCTAGACGGTCCTAGCTGGTCATCCCTGCGGCCGCCTTCAAGTACAAAATACCTGGGAGGCAGTACACTGATCAGTACCGATCGCTACGAACCACCGGCCGACATCGCATGGCTTACATCCGCCGACTAACGCAGCGCAGAGCACGCAGAGACAGCACCCGCCGTCTTCCTTCTCCGGCCTGTTGACGACGTCCAGCGGTCAGTAATGGTGTTGGGCCCGGACAGACGGTCTGCGACAACGTTACTCGTCTTTGCCCTTGTACGGAGGCGGTGACGCGGGTGACGTTTGTGGCGCAGGTTGAGCCATGGGCTGGTGTTGCATCATGACCTGCGGCTGTGCCATCATCATCTGCGGCTGTTGTGCATAGACCATCGTCTGCGGCATGCCACCCTGCATGTACATGGCAGGAGGTGCCTGGACGAGCTGCGGCCCCGTGGCCACTGTCGCGAACCCGACTTGGTGGTACGTCCCATCGGGCCCTTGCTGGTACACGGGCTGCTGCTGCATGGCCCGCCCGGGACTGTCGGATCCGGACCCAACTGGGACGTCGCCAACGGTCGCCGGACCACGACTAGTACCGAATGCCGAGCGGACTCATCATTACTGTGTGACGAGGTATAGGTCATCGTGACGGTAGGCCGGCTGTATACCTTCTGTGCCGTCAGGACTCAGTGTCCGATGATTGATGCCCACTCTTGCCGGCTGTCTGTCCACAGGCGCAGGGTCCAAAAAAAGTCCGCCGCCGAAACTGCGTTCGCGTAGTGGCGGCTTTTTGTCGACGGGTTACACTTTCTATTACTGTCAGTGTTGTTGTTGATTCGGGTGGCTGGCCGAACTTGTAGTGGGCCAACCCGCCGACGTCGACCGACCCGCCATGTGCCTGCTCCCGATGGGCGGTGGCGCCCCGCAGCTCCTGATCAGCCCGTCGGATCGCGCCAAGCTCCTGGCGCAGCGCCTGCGCGTGGTCATCCCCGTCCATATCGTCGTCCTGATTGTCACCTGTTTCGCCGGCGATATCCTGTACAGCCTGATCACGATGGCGGTCTCCCTGTGCGCCTTCTTCGCCATCCGCAACCCGGAGGGATACGAGGTCCAGAAACTGCCCTGCTACACGTTGATCAGTGCTATCCAGGTGTTCACGTCGATCGTCAACACCGCCTTGGCGGGGGTCGGTGCGGCTCCGTTCGATAAGGCGGCCCAGTCGACCATATCGCTGGCCCTGGTCGTCTTCCCACTCAGCGTCATTGTCGGCACGGCCGCCGCCTTCATCAGCAACCAGCTGTACGACGAGCTGCGACACCTGTTCGGCGTCAACGGCCTGTCGAGTGTCTTCATGGGCGGCGACGACGGCCCCGGCGGTGGCAACTCCGGCATGTTCCAACAACAGCAACAGGCGCAAGCGTACCCGGCGCCGGGACCCAGCGAACCGCCAGCGTACCAGCCGAGGGGCGGCGCCGCCCCGCCTGGATTCAAGCCCTTCTCCGGCCAAGGGCACCGTCTGGATGGCAAGAAGTAACGCGCTTCACCAACGACCGGTGCCTGCCATCCGTCCATGCCCTGTATGAACTCCCTGGCTGTGAAGGTAGTAAAGTATTCGTATCATAGAGGCCCGTCACGGCCACACCGGCGGCACAGACAGCGTCGCATCGGGTCGGCAATTGTCCGCTGCGGACCGAAATAGCGGCACCGACCACCTTCTGCAGTACACCTGGGACGTCGGTTGCCGAGCGTCCCCCGCCCGGAGTCCGATTCGGCGACCGGTTGTTTGTCGGACGACATGAGCGCACGCGTGCAGGCGGGTGCCGATCGGCGCATCATGGTCTGCCTGGACCAGTCGCCGTCGTCGGCGTGGGCGTGGTCCTGGGCGCGCGACAACATCGTGCAACGGGGCGACACGATCGTCCTGGCCACCGTGGCCTGCATCGACGAAGCCAACCTGCCGGACGGCACGTACTACGGCGACGAGATGGGCGTCCCCGGCGTATTCGACCAGGAGGCCGTGCAGAAGGAACGCCAGTCGGCCATGGAGTTGGCGGAACAGTACGTGTCTGATTCGTTCGGCCCGCGTTCGAAGCGAGCACGTGACGGCCCGCGATCGCCGCAGGTTTATCAATGGGCAGCTGTCGGATTGCAAGGAATGGGGAGACCGGCTGGGCCTGCACATTGAAGGGCGTGTGTACACGCAGTCGGGGTCGGTGGGCGCTACGATTATCCATCAGATCGAGCAGGCCGACTGCCCGTTCAGCATGGTGGTGTGCGGGTCGCGCGGCCTGGGCACCATCAAGCGCGCCATGCTGTCGGCCATTGGCCTGGGGTCCACCTCGGACCACCTGTGCCACCACCTGAACGTCCCCGTGGTCGTTGTCCGCCAGGGACAGGGGCACGAGGCACCCCAGCAGGCCAGCGACAAGTCCGCCTAATCGACCATGGTCGTCATCGTCAGTCGATACACGTCGCAGTCCAGGGGGTGTCTGCACCGCGTTGAACATCTACAATCATCCCTGGGAGCCAACGTAACAGCAGATTCCGGGGTAGAGCCTTGACTCACGTCAATATTGAGCTTGCCAGCCCCGGGCCAGGTCGTCCGGGGGAGGGGCGATGGCGTCCGATTCTTAGAGCGCCCCTGTTCCGATTCGTCGACGGACTGGTGCCTCACCCAGTGCCGCGTCAACCCGCCAGAATCCAACGCTGGTCACGATGTCGCAACGTGTTTACTCTTGTTATTATTCAAGGCCGCGTTTCTGTCTCCATTCGCGCAGCGATAGCGTCTGGGTGAATTGCCGACGATCGGCGAACGGGAGCGGGCACAGGAACGCGCATGGGTGCAGATCGGCATATGATCGTCGCCCGGTGCCCTTACTGGGCGCCGTCACGTCAATCTGCAGCGGGAACGCATGCGCCCGCATCAGAGCACGAAGCGCAGGCGTCATGACGACAGGCTGAAGCTTCGATGTGGACGCAGGCGCCGCCATGTCATCCAGATCGTCCATCGACGTGCGCCGAGAACGTGCCGCCTCACTTGCTGCTGCTGCTGCTGCTGCTGCTGCTGCTTCCGCTGCACTGTCCCGACGCTGCTGCCGTTGCCGGTCCCCCTCCAGGTCCAGCAGCTTGTTGTGCCGACGGATGCGCTGGTTGACCTGCTCGATGACCAGGGCGTTGTCCTGACGCCGCTTCATCTTGCTGATGTACTCGTTGAGGTCGTCGAGGCGCGACTCGACCTCAGTGACCCGCGCCACGTCGCCTTCATCCTTGGCGATTTGCAGAGCGCGATGCAGCTCGAACTTCTGCTGGGTCGTGTTGTGCGACCGCCCGCCGCGATGCACGTCCCGTCTGGCGATCATGTCGTCCACCATGGACGGCGTGTACAGGAACGTCCGACGAACCTTCTCGGCTTGCACCTTCGTCTTGATCGATTCGCCAATGGTCGGCACGGGCAGGCCGTCCTTGGTCTGGGCGTGCACCCATTGCAACGCTTCACGCTGCGTGATGCTATGGGACGACACCTGCGTGATCTTGAACGTCTTCGATGCCGACCCGAACTCCACCGTCACCGCCTTCGACGTCGTCCTCGGCATCGTCGTCAGCTGGTACCGCCGAGGGTACTCACAGATCGATGCGATGCGAACGGCACGATACCTACAACGGGCAGGACGTCAAACACGACAACGCACTGGGCAGGGGACGACCCCAAACGGACACGTGGTCGCCGGTGGCATCGTTCGTGCCGAGGCCGATGCGGACGAACATGCCGGGGATGACGTCGTCGGCGAACGGCTCGTCGATCAGGGATTCCAGGGCCGGGCGTCGCAGCTGCATCGCTCGCATCGTCGCATGGTCGATCGGCGCGTCCGCCATCGCGTGATGCGACAGGACGTCGAAGTCGACAGCGGCCTGGTCCTGCTCATGGTCGCCGAACGCTTCCGCTTTCCCATACGGGAAGCCCCGACCAGTCTTCCCCTTCTTGTGCGGCCTCTCCCCGCCGTACTCATCGTCCTGTTCAACGGCAATGAGGATATCGCGACGTCTACTGCTACAACAGAGCAGGCGCGTACATACCTGGTCGTCGGCGTACTCGTCGTCCTGCTCGTCGTCCTCGTCGGCGTAGTCGTCATCGACGGCGTACGATTGCATTTCGGACTGGCGCTGCTGGATCTGTTTGCGTCGTCGCCCACGAATGTCCTCCATGGCGGCATCCTTGCTGGATTCCCGAGGTTTCTCGCGCCGTGACCGGTCGTGAGCGATGCTGGAATCGGCGGCATCGGCCAGCTTCCGCTTCTTGCGTTGCTCGAGGCGCCACTTGATCTGGGCCTGCGCCCGCTCCTTGTTCTTGTCGATTTGTTCCTTCCGACGCAACAGGATCTGTTCACGCTGCAGCTCGGGCATGGCCATCAGGCGCTGCCGGTCGTCATCGTCGATGAACAGGTCGGAGCCGTATCCGGTGGCCTCGTCCGCCGACAGGTCCGACGAGAACGCCGACGACGACGACAGGTCGTTGTCGGACAGGCCCGCCTCCAGCATCGCCATCGACGTCTGCCATGCGCCGACGACGTCAACGCTGTGTGCATCGCTGCCCACACGCGGCGGCAGTACGAACCTGCGCATCGGCCGCCATGATCGCGACCCAGACCCAGCGGCAAACGACCGCCAACGCTTCGGACGCGCACTAAATGCCGCCGACGAACGACCGTCCCCACCGCTTGCACCATTCACCACCACTCGCCTGCTATGCCCGCTGATCGATATCCTGTACCCGTCGTCGGCCGTCTAGACGAGGTGATGCCGCAGGCGACGTCGCGATCGTCACCGGCGCTGCGGCAGCGAAGCGCATCGCCGACGGGGAGGAAGGTCGGCGCCGCGGCGCATCATGCGACGGGCGGCATCCACGTGCAGCGCGCCGAGCTGCAGCAGGCGTTCGACTTCTTCGACGTGACCAAGAAGGGGTACCTGACGATGGACGACCTGAAGGCGCGCCTGCCGATCTTCTACAGCAACGTCCCCGTTCGCGAGCTGAAGTTCCTGATGAACAACAAGTCGGAGCTGACGTTCAACGACCTCTACGAGCTGCTGGCCGACAACACGCTGACGAACTTTGATCCGGCCGCCGAAGCGTTCAAGGTCCGTCTGGATGTCATGGGTGCCATGTCCCGCACGGTGTGGACCTCTGCTGCTCTGTCTAGGTGTACGACCCGAAATCCACTGGGTTCGTCAGCACCGACGTCCTGCGCGACATCCTCGGCAAGCTGGGGCTGGGCGACATCACCGACGACGACATCAAGGTCGTCGTGGAGACCGCCGACGTGGACGGTGACGGGAAGATCGGCCTGGAAGGTCGGCGTCGATGCCCAACCCGTCATTGTCCTGCGCTGCTGACACGGCTGGGCCGCACGCGTAGACTTCAGGAAGATGCTGTCGCAGAAGCTCGACCTGAGCGCTTTCAAGTCGGAGCAAACCTGAACGAAATAGAGACGCACCGTGCCATCCCCGTTATAATCGAGAACATTGCCGAGGCGTACAATTCCTGGACGCCTCCTGACGATGCCGTAGTTTGATGGAGCGAATAATTGTACAATATCAGTCATGAGCCCGGGGGACGCGGTCGGATCACACGAACGGCGGTATCGGGCGGGGCTGCCTGGCGTTCCGGACCGAGGATCGTTACGGCGGGGAACGATTCCCGGTGCTCATCGACGAACTTCTTGTCCACCTTCGTGAACTGCATGTCGATGAACCGCAGGTTGACCATGGTGCTGAAGTCGATCAGGATATCGTTCGTGAACCGCTCGTTGTGATTCTGCAAATGACACGTGTGTGGGTGTCTGAACCAGGAATCAACGCCGACGTCAGCAATTGCCTACGATGGTCAGCCGTCGAATATTGCGACAGAACTGGGCGACGCCCTGGATCGATTTGTCGGTGATCTCGAACAGCGACCCGATGTTGATGTCCTCGAGATTGGGAAACGACCTGGCAATGAATCGGATGGCCTGATCGGTGAGCTTGTAGCAGTAGAAGAGCGACATCTGGCGAACGTTCGCCTTGTTCGGTATGGTCTCCAGGATGGCAATCAGCTTGTTGTCGGTCAAATGGTGGCAATATGCGAACGATATTTTCGTGACGTTGACGTATCGTGTCAGCAGACGGACGACAGGGGCGGGGTCCATCTCGCCCAGCAGGAACCACAGCTGGCTGAAATCCAGGCGCGTCGTGTGCGTGATCGTCTCATCCGCCACGATGCTGGCCCAGTCGCGCGACACCTTCGTCACGTTGACCATCTCGAATATGGTCAGGTAGGTGAAGATCTGACCCATGGTGGCCCGGTCCAGCACCTCCGCATGGTACACCTCGTCATCGGCCGCCATGCCGGAGGACAGACTGGCGAGCCGGATCGCAACCCTGACAACACTGACTAAGGAGTCTACGGCCTGCGCGTGTTTTTCTGGTCCTCGGACCCGACACCGAGGCGCCTGCGTGAAACAACGCGAACACCAGAATGAGCGAACTAAACTAAGGACCATGCACGTGGGGCTGCATCGAGCATTGGCCAGTGACGACGAGGTTTGCTGCAAGTCGGGTTCGGCGGGTCGCGTGCAGAACCATAGTCGTGCAATGGCTATAGCCGACTGGGGATCGGGCTGGGTTTGCGTGGTTGAGCCGGTACGTTGGATGTGGCTGCCCCTGGGACGCGTATCCGTTGATACAATGCGTATATCGACTGTAAACAGTTCTAAAGTATATAGTTATTGGTGCTGCGGTGCCAAAGTCGAATAAGGACGAATTCAAGTGCTGTAGAAAGGCTGTCCCAAAGGGAGCGGTCGGGGGGACTTGGTAGCTCTGGGGCCACAGACCCGGCGCCGCTCAGCCACACTGCGACGCGCCTGTCGCCACCGCTCAATCATGTCACAGCATCGGCCGTCTGCCAGTGTTCTAGCAGGTCGCCATTGGTTGCATTCTCGAACGTACGCGGCGGCACGCGTTGCCGCAATGATTTCTTGGGTAGGCGACCTGTGCGGGCGCGTGCGCGTCCGCATGCGAGCGCTGTCCACATTTGGCAACCAACGACGTGCGTCGATGGAGTGCGGGTCGCAGGCGTGCGGCGTGCGCCCGGCGTGGACGCCCGAGCAGCTGGAGGCGCTGAGGAAGCGCCTGACGCCCGAACAGTTCGACGTGACGCAGTCGGCCGGGACCGAGCGCCCGTTCACCGGCAAGTACTGCAAGCACCATGAGCCCGGCACCTACATCTGCATCGTCTGCGAGACGCCGCTCTTCGAGTCCGGCACCAAATTCGACTCGGGCACCGGCTGGCCGTCCTTCTTCGACTGCCTCAAGGGCAACGTCGCTGAGATCGTTGACAAGTCGCACGGCATGAAGCGGACGGAGACCCGGTGTCGGACGTGCAACGCGCACCTCGGGCACGGTAAGACGTCTGGCTGGTTCATCCCCGCCGCTCGTGCATTTGTACTGAACGCCGTTTGCCGCGTGCTAGTGTTCAACGATGGCCCGCGCGACAAGACCGGCTTGCGATACTGCATCAACAGCGCGTCGCTCGATTTCAAACCCGCCAGTACTAACTAGGACACGCTACACCCTGCCAGCGAGCGCGCCGCTCCATGCAGTGCAATACAGGGTCACGTCCACGATAACGTCCCGCTCTCAGCGCGTGGAACACGGTTGGCAACTATTGGCATCGTATGCGACCAAATCAGGCAGTCATCATGCGCAATGGTTCGACCGCATTGCGGATGGTGATCGTTGATTTGTTCTGACGCCAGCGTCGTGTCCGATCGCATCTCTACATGGGTGCGGCCGGTCCAGGGTGGCCCGGGTGTACGACAGCGGTGGCGGCAGTCGACGTTGGACGCAGTCGAGGCTTAAACATGGCGACGCGGAACACGCTGTCCAAAGCGCGGCCGGTGTACGTCAGTGTCCAGGCCAGCGTCCATCCTTCGGGCGTGTACGCGTAGACCGGGGCGGCGCCGATGATCCCAGAGCCACAACAGTTCAAAATCATGGACAGCGATAGTCCCAGGGCGCACCGGCTCAGTCGTTGCATGACCTTGTCGACGTTGGCGTCGCGTCGCAGACTGAGTTCACCCACGCCCACCTGGACCTTCAATACCATGCGGTGGTACCGGCACACGCTGATGATGACGTGGACCCCAATGACGATTTGGAACAGCGTTGAGATGACGCCGTAACCGTTCGCCAGGATCGGTGGGCAGTAGTTATGTGTAAAGTTCGACGTGACCGCCGTGTCCAGCACGATCGGGATGGTGCAGAGCAGGGCGGTGACGATTGGCTTGTCGCCCCTGATGATCCGTGTGATCCAGGACACGTCCCTCGCGCCAATGACTTCGGTTAGCTTCCGGGTCCACGTCATGGCGCATGCGATCGAGCAGGCGAGCCCCCAGCCCCCCAACAGTGTGCTGAAGAACGCCTGAACCGGGAACTCGATATTCGGCGTGCTGTAATATCCACCGACTGCCAGCACGAGCCCAGCTGCCGTTGCTGTCACCATTTCGACGAACAGCGTCACGTGCGGCAGCGCGATATACGAAGCGACGAGCCGCAGGCGACGTGCCGCGGGCACTGATCGGTTGCTCGGCGTATCCCGCGTGACCCTGGCGGCGATGTTCCGCATATGAACGATGAAGAAGACGGCAGCGGACAAGCCCGACAGGATCAGAATGGCGCTGGGGAATCCCCTTACGAACAGCTGATAGGACAGCCCGGCGTAGGCAGCCTCCCAGACGTTAACGTCCGGATAGATGGTGACGTTCCGACCAGGCAAGTTACCGATCAGGGCCTCGTACACGTTGGCGCTGGGTCCGGTCAGCAGGAACATTGGGCGCAGAGCGCGCGTCCGACTGCCGAACGTCCCATCGTGTAGCCAGATGTTATAGCTCGGGAACTCGTCTATGTAACAGACTAATAGTGCGATACGAGTATCAGGTTTCCCGCCTGGAAGCACTCGCAACAGGTGCACTCTATGTCTTACGGATGACGGCGAGGACGTCCCTGGCGACGAAGTTCATGTACGCCTGCTCGTATAAGCAGGCCATCGTGGCCGTGGAATCGGCCGACACGAAGACGACCCGACCGGAGATGGCAGCAGACGACACCTCGCCTGGATTGCACACGTCCCCAGCGTACACGACAACGGTCCCGGTGACGTTGGCCCCATTGTCGCCTGGCTGGGGACCAATGTACCCCGTCACCGGTGGCGTATACAATGGCAACACGGTCGGCAGCGGACCGACACCGGCCCCGGGAACGGTTAACGACCCGCTCGTCATTACCCAGCGCGAGGCGACAGCGACGAGCAACGTCAAACCCCTCATCGCGATACGTCACCAATAATCCACACCCGCGTACCGGTTGACGATCCAACCCCGGAAGGTGGTACGTACGGTAGGCAGCCTGCGTACGGGTACCACACATAGTCGTACGCAGGGCGCGTACCACCGCACACCAAAGTGGCCGGCCGCTGAGGCTTAGGGCGCTGGGCAGGCCCCTCAGTGGCAGTGCCAGTCAGTGGGGGCGAACATGAAACGAATTTTGGTCGTCGGTGCGGCCAGGCCTGTCGTGGTGGCGATGCGCGCGCTGCTGGTGCTGCTGGTGGTCGCTGTCGCGCTGTTCGTCAGCAGCGACGCCGGCGAGGCGTACAATGCGGCACGGGCGGTCTGGCCACGGCCGAGGTCGATCGCGCACCCGGAGGGCGCCTGGTTCTGGCGCCTGCACCCGGCCAGCCTGCAGGTCGTGTTCGCGCAGGAGGGCCCGCACTGGGACGCCGTCCACGAGATCCTGTCGCAGGCCGAGCAGCGGTATGCGAACCTGATCCCGGTGGCCGCCACCGCCCGCCAGGAACGGGAAGGCGTGCCCGGGCGCGTCGTCGGCGTCGCGTCCCAGATTCACGTGTCCATCATGGATCCGTCGACCGTCCTGGACCTGCAGACCGATGAGTCCTACACGCTTGTCGTCAGCCTGAAGACAGGCATCAGGGTCGTCGCCGACACCGTGTTCGGCGTCTTACGTGGCCTGGAAACGTTCGCGCAGCTCGTGGAACCGCGGGCCGGCGTCGTACGCCTGGAGCGACGAACCGATGACGGGGCCGGCGTACAGGCCGTCATGGATCCGGGCACCCGGTTCTACGTCGAATGCGTGCAGGTCGACGACGCGCCCGCCTACCCGTACCGCGGCATCATGATCGACACCGCCAGGCACTATCTTCCTGTTCCCGTCATTGAACGCATGCTGGACGCCATGGTAGCCGGGGGAATAGGGGCGTATGGAGCCTGCAATTTGACGAGCCGTGTCAGGAGGCCAATAAGCTCAACGTCCTGCACTGGCACGTGTCCGACGACCAGAGCTTCCCGTTCCAGTCGCGTGCGCTGCCCGAGCTGGCGAAAGCGGCCTGGACCCCTGCGATGGTCTACACGCATTTCGACGGTAACGCTGTTGGTGCCGTTTGTGCTGTGCCCAGGCGCCGCTGACGACGTTCGCCATAGTTCATCACCTAGCGCAGCAGGCGTTGTTTCGGGGCATCCGCATCGTGCCTGAATTCGACACGCCCGGGCACAGCGCGTCGTTCGGCCCGGGGTACCCGAACGTCATTGCACAGTGCCCGAACGTGTCCGACGCTGGGTCGTTCATGCTGAACCCGACCAAGCCGGAGACCCGCCAGGTCGTGTCGGAACTCTGGACGGTACGACGCTGGCGCTCGTTTGCTGTTCTAGCATCGCTTCTGACTCCCGAGTCGTTCCAGGAGGCGGTTCGCGTGTTCCAGGCGACAGAGCTGGTGCACGTGGGCGGCGACGAGGTCGACACGACCTGCCTGGAGCACTGCGACGAGGTGCGCGACTTCATGACGGCCAATAACGTCAGCAACGCCAGCGACCTGATCGCCGACTACCACGACTTTCTCCAGCGGTTCATATCGTCCGACCTGCAGCGAACCAGCATCGTGTGGCAGGAGGTTTGCATTCGTCGATCTGCGTATCGCGTCGATAGCGATTGCCGACATGCCTCTGTGGTCAGGTGTTTGACGACAACCTGCCCATGCACGAGGACACGATCGTGGACGTGTGGCAGGAGACGGACGATGTGGAGCGTGTCGTCCGGACGGGTCGGCGTGCGATCCTGAGCGCGTGCTGGTACCTGGACCACCTGTCGGACGAGTGGCAGGACATGTACGCGTGCAACCCGCGCGCGTTCAACGGGACCGACGACGAGTACGCACGTGTAATCGGTGGCCATAGCTCAATGTGGGGCGAACGGGTCGACGAGAACAATATCATGTCGCGGTCCTGGCCACGGACGAGTGCAGGTACGCCGGGTGCCGAACGGGCAGCGACGAACGTCTGATATGGTCGCATCAGTGGCCGAGCGGCTATGGAGCCCGGCGTCGCACACGAACAACCAGTCGATGTCCGACGAACTGGAAGATCGCCTCGACCTGCAGCGCTGCCGGCTCGTCGCGCGGGGCGTGGCGGCGTCCCCCGTTCGCCCCGGCATCTGCGCCTTCGAATAGTCGAGCACCCGCCTCGCGCGCGTACACCTTGTTCAATGCATCATCAGACACGTTGTCCTATCCCCTCGACAGTTCCTCTCTGCTGTCGCGCCGCCGATCTGTGCCATCGGCGGCAGCAGATCAAATTTAGCCATGACGGCGCCGACGGACAACCGTTGGTCGTCGTCGTCGTCGGTGGTGTCGTGTGGCTACTGGTCGGCCTGGACGCCGGCGCCCTGTCTTATCCATGTCCTGTACCGGCAGCGCCTTCATGTCAGAGCCGTGCGACTGCCTCTGGGAAGGCCAGTGACCCACGTGACGCGCGATACAGGACATTGTTCGGGTGGAGTCTGCCGTCGCGTCGATCGCGATCGGACGATCGCCATCGCATGGGCGTCGTGCCGCGCGTGTCCTGGTCGTCACCAGCGACTATCGCGTCTGGGACGTTCTCGTGGAACGGAAACGGGGCGACGATGATCGTCGCGCGGCGTCGCCCGCCGTGACCGTTGCCGATCGCGCGTCGTGCGTCGGGTGCTGCCCCGGCGCCCAGCATTGCTACTCGCTACCGAATGGCGGTATCGTTGTGTACGGGACCGCATCGCCCACCTACCTCCTGTCGGAAGGCCGGATCGAAACGGTGCCGTCGTCGCCGGGCCGGGCCCGCATTGCCGTCACGCTTCTGGCGGGCGCATCGACATCGGGGACGTCGTCGTCGATGTCCTGTAACGCTGGTGGAGCGAGGCCTGCTTCAGCGCGTCTACGTGACTGCGTCACGTTGCGGGACGACGACGACAACGAGGACGTTCTGCTGGAAGGGCGCGTGGACGGCCAGGTCACCTGGACGACGCGTCGAGCGCACGGCGTCGTTTGCGACATGCAGGAACCGGTGGTTGGCATCCACGTCGTTGACGACGCCTTGCTGGTCGTGTCGTCGTTCGGCAAGATCCTGCACCTGCCGACCTGGACCTGGATCCGGATCCAGGACCAGGTCCGCCAGACCGTTGTCCAGCCGCCCGCCACTGTCTACTTCCTCGATAGCCAATACCGCCTTCGCGTCGCCGACCTGTCCCCAACGCTGTCGTCTTCACCTGTCACCTGCTGTCGCCAGTGCGCCCCGCTGGTCGCTCAGCGCTCCACGTTGTTCGACTACGCTGCCGGCCTCGCCGACGGCCTCGCCGCGCGAACCTTCTCCAACGACGTCCTGTTTGTCAATGCCGCCAACGATAAGCCGGTCGACCTGGAGGCGCCACGGTCGCTTTCGGCAACGCTACGTCGAATCGGTCAAGTGTCGGCCGCGGAAGCAAATGTGCTGGAGGCGTCCCGTGTCCTGGACGTACGGCTGCATGCGGGGCAGGTCGCGATACGCCTGTTACAGGGGCCGCCGGGATCCCTGCCGGCCTGCACGCTGGCATGCCGGCCAATGACGAGCGCCGGCCGGCGCGTCCTGCTGGACATCACGCTGACGAACAGGTCAGCGATGGCGATCCCCGGCGACGCGTTCATGATCGACTGCATCGTCAAGTCGCATCGGGAGGCGCAGACGCTGACGCAGACCGTGTCGGTACCGTTGGAACGCCTGGGCCCGGCGCCCGCGTCAACAACCTCGGTCGCCTGCTGCGACCGGCACGACGACAGCCCGATCGACGTCCGCATCTACGTTCGGTTGCGATCCCATTCGACATACCGAGATCGACAGGTCCCCATGGTCCAGATCCTGCAGCAGACCATCGATGTCGGTGATCTCGCCAGGTTGTCAGCTGCGTCAGTCGCGCCTTGATATCAACGTGCGCGGGCATCAACTGACAAGGCTGTACAGCGGCATAGCCGGATCTCTGGCGTGCATGTCGACCGACAGGAATGCTTTGTGGATCCAGAGCCGCCTGAATGCACCTGCCGATCTGCCGCCGCCGTCACCAGCGCCTGCGACGATGACATCGTGCCGGATCGCGGTGATCCATTCGGGGTCGACGAGCAAGTCATCGCTGCTGGACCGTCTGGTCACGAACGGAACGACGAACAGGTTCGGCGTGCACTGCTGATTGCTCCCTGTGCTGAATGACGCCCTCGGCGCTGTCGCATGCCTAGGTCGTCGGTGCCTGGTTCAACGGCCGTGCTGACGTTACGCCCCGGTTCGGCTGCCCAGCTGACCGTTGCTGCTTACGACGATACCCCGATCGCCTCCGTCGTCGTGCATTGCCCTGACGCACAGCTTCTACCGCTGTGGAGGTACATGTCAGCTCGCTTACTGAGGTGGCATTGCTGATATCGGTGTGCCTGTCGCAGAGCGTGCATCGTTCGTCGGTTGATGGAGCTGGAAGATACCGGTGAGTGTCCCTCGGTGCCCACCTGGACATCGGTCATGGTGGACGATGCGCTGCCAAAGGCATCCGAAGCCGTCCAGACATTCCAGGAGCGAGCTGCCGACCTGCGCCTCCAGGTTGATGAACTGGCGAATGTGGAGTCGGGCCTGGCCGGCACGGTCATGTCGAGTGTGGAATGGTCTCGAGCAGGCGCTCGCGTCATCCGGGAAGCTCTCGCCGCCTACGCCGACCTGCGAACGCACGTGTCCGTTGCTATCCCATTCGCCGTCTCGCCTTGCAACTAGTCAACATGCAACCAACGACCGGGATTGTATCTATTGAGTACGCAGGATAGCTCGCTGAGTCCTCAACGGGTATGTCGGGCTGCTGGCGGGTACCGACGTGGCTGTGGGCGCCACTGCGGCCCATATCAGGCCGGCCACGCCTTTAGATCGATCAGGAGGGCACTCACTGCCCGTCGCTGAAGGCCACGACCGGCTCGAGTCAGAGGACCGTGCTCTTGTACCGGGAAACGGCGTGGACGCTCGGGTGCAGGACGATGAAAGCCATCTGGCATCCCGGATGCAATTGGTGGCTCGTGCCAGTCGCCGATGGCGGTTCGAAAGGCGCCGCCACTGCAACGTTGACCGGTCAGTCGCGCGCGCTGACGTGGAGCTCGGCCAATCACCCAAATAACAGGGATCCTCGAACCCGCGTTGTTTGGGGGGGGGGTCGATTTCTTCTTGCGTTGTCACTTGACACCTGCCAGGAGGGTCTACTCATCACAACCTGCCGTCAGCCGCGGCGCGTTGTGGTGCACCGTGCAAGACAGCGCAGTCGCGTCAGACGCTGCAGAAGTGTCCTCGTCGGTCAATTATTATCCTCCGGACGGACTTTGTCGCATTGTTGATGTCGACGTCGCCGACAGGGAGCCTCATTGAGGGCATCGTCTCACAGTCCCCAAATCGACAAGCGTCCATTCACGATATTCGTCAAGATATCGCCGAGTTAGCCAGCATGTATGCTCTTCTTCGGGCGCATTTCCGTTTGGGGGTTCTTACATGACTGTTGAGCAGAGATGTCGATGCCGATGTGATTCGTCGAGTTGCGAACAAGTCGCCACGGTTAAGCATCACGGACGATGTTGTCGAAGCCATACCTCCAACAAATCGAATTGTTGACCTCGTCGTTGATGGCGAACTTAGTTCGACGTGTGTCGGGCTTCGTGCGGGTGCCGATGACGATTACAAAGTCGAAATCGACTATCACACAGCCATTCTGCGAAAAAACGCCAAGCTCGCAGCCATGTGGCACCAGGTCGAGAAGTACAAGTGGCAAGCAGCGATTAACGATCGCGATTTAATGATCAATGATCGCGATCTGTTGATCAATGATCTTAAACAGCAGTTGGCCGTTATCGACGCTCGTCGTGTCCTGGATTGCTTTCGCGACAAGATTACTGCCAAGCACGCATCAAAGTGTCCTGATGGTTGGCAGATCATTAAGAAACTTGCTTTCGCGGATTTCCTTGGTTAGTCTTGTTATTGTCCATGTATCCTTATTACCATATCGATTTTAAATGCAAATTAGACCATTTCGCAAAATGCCCACATCTTCCGGGCAAAGATCTACTCAACGGGGTAGATCCCGAACACTTGAAAGATACGTGGACGCAAGCGTCAAAGAAATACGCGCCTGGCATTCGGACGGGCACGAAGCTCTACCTTCCAGATTTAAATTTGGGTGCGACGCGTATTGACGCGGACTACCCATTCTCGTTCTTGAAACACTTTCTTGATCAACATCTCGTTGATTACGAGATTGTCTCATAGTCCGCGGTCAAATTAAAAATACTGTAATGTCTCTTGATCGCCCGTCTTGTGGCCAACCTATGTAAGCTTTGCTGGCAATCGAACGCATGGAGCTGTGGGTTTATTTGGGTTTCGCGCTGTTCACGCAGGCGGCGCCCCGGTCTCGGGTCCGAGGACAGTAGGGGCAGGTTGCAGCACGCAAGCTTTCCCCGGCCTGGCAGTGCCGGCCTACCACCTCTGATGGTGTTGTAGGGTTACGTTGACCAGAGACCGTATCGAGTTCATAGAGAAGCCGATGGAGGTGACCGTCAAAGTGCTGGTCTGGTCGGTGAACAAGGTACTTGTGTGTTCAAATGCTGGTCAACATGACAGGCGACGCCAAGTTCCCGTCAATCTGGATGTGCATGCAGTTACAGCAACCGGTTTACAGGATCCAATCCCGGCGCTGGCTGATTGCAAGGCGCACTACGCACCCCGCAATGTGCGCGGGTGTCAGTTCAAAGCCGGAATTTTGTGCCGATTGTCGTCGTGGGGACGTCGATCTGGTCCTGGAGGAGACGTCGTCAGCCGATCATGAGGCCATGGGAGACTACTTCTTACAGGAATGGGCGAGGCGCGCCGAGGGTGTCGACTCAAAGTCGCCCGACATGAGTGACGTCGATGGCAACTATTTTCTTCGGGAATGGTTGGAGTCCAGCGATGACGATGACGGCGAGGCGTATCCGCCGAGCGATGATGACGTAAACGAGTATTCAGCGCGTATATGCGGCTGATTCGAGGACGCATCAAATTGCGGAAGACGCTGACGAATTTGCAGGAAGGTTCGCATTTGCCTATGCGATGCATGCTCGAAGCCTCTCACGAGGCTCAAATATCGATGACGCCAGGAATGCGTTCAAACGATCCGCTTCTGTTTGGAAATGTCTCTTCTATGCATGATTCCGAAAATGGTGGCCCATTATCGCCAGCAATATCTCTGCGAGGGTCATTCAGCACGTACACGCTATCTCCTCTTGAGCGCTGCTGGTTGCGCGTACATATTATGACAATGCGGCAATGTGCGGCTGTTGGTTCGCATTCCTGGCGCCATCGATATGTGAGCCTCGTGAGAGGCTTCGAGCATGCATCGCATAGGCAAATGCGAACCTTCCTGCAAATTCGTCAGCGTCTTCCGCAATTTGATGCGTTCTCGAATCAGCCGCATGCATATACGCACTGAATTTGGTAACGTTCGCCTACCGGAAACGCTTCGCTATACTTCGCGAGCTTCAATAATTGGTATGCTTGTCTTCTGCTGTAGTCTTTTGTTCTGATGTTGTGTTGTCAAGGCCAATGCATTTTTCGCAACAAGGCCATCGATGCTTCCTATATGCAAAGTCGTGCAATGCAGCGGGATACGTCGTGGCCGCCGACGCGGAATGCGCACACTGCGTCTGGGACTGGGAGCATTGGCTGTGCCGTGATGGGTCGACCGGAACTGCGTCGCATTGGCTGTTGCCTTGAGCCCTTGACGGGTCGACCGGATGAACTGACGCTCGGACCCGCCAACCGCGTCTTTGGCGCTCTTTTGAAGACTGGACGCGAGCCTGATTCGGGGCACAATGGTTAAATGTACCTGTCACACTTACGGGGCGCATTCCCGGCTCAGTACGAATTACGGGCAAACGGTCTCTTGTCCGCCGATGTCACGGCAAGCCCGACTCCGACCTCAAGGACCTCGAACTCTCCGCGACAAACGCGGACGACGGATGTCCATTCGGAATGTTGTTCCAAGGCCCTCAATGGCCCACCCCGCTCGTCGGGGTCCGAGACGAGTGGTTCCAGTTCGGATGTCCAGCACTCCACGCACAAGTCGGTCGCCGGGTTTAGCGCGGCACGGGAAGCTCTCCGCGTCTTGTAGCGGTCTCACGTCATGGGCGCCAACCATTCACACGTGCTGGTTCTGGTTGACAGATTCAACCCGGACGGCACCTGCGCCAACCCAACGCATGTGAGATGCATCTACTGCCCGCTGTACGCCGCACTCGGGCAGCCCCTGATCCCGCCATCGTGCCCGACGCCTGGCCCGCCCCTGATCCCGCCATCGTGCCCGACGCCTGGCCCGCCCCTGATCCCGCCATTCTGCCCGACGCCCGTCCCGCCCGCCCGTACGTCGTCTTGACACCGTTTTCACACAATTTTCACCTTGTCTTTCACTGGGCGTTCGTCATGCACAACACACAAACGTTGATCCTATTAACATCCGTTTGGAAGTTAGAGGCCGAGGACGTTCGAGTCGGCATGGCGGGACCGAATCCAGACCAAGTGATGGGGCGCGGTCTTTACGAGGCAATGGTGGGGATCTCGTCGTCCTCCTACATAGCTGGAGCAGTTTCCTCACACTCTTTATTTTCAGGACGTTATTTGCCAGACAGCGTCGCAGATCCACATCAACCCGGCCATGCGCTCCCTGCAACGCTTGACGATGACGTTCATTCCATTCAGGACGTGGTTGTCCAAGCTGGTCGTCGTCCTGGCCACAATCGCGGTTTACGTCACCGCGTTCATTCGGTGATTCATCCACACTGAGAACATACCATGCGACTACCTATGAGATTCCAATGACTACATTGGCGACGACGACGACGCGCAACCTCATAGCGTCGTTCAGAGGGAACGAGACAGCCAGTCGACGATCGCCATGACCAACGCCGAAGGAATGTCCAAACTGACGCGTCCTGTGGACATCAAGGTTTATCACCTGAAAATGAGAATCGCGAGCGGTATCGTGGCAATGTTCTGGTGTGCAGGCGCACAGCGCGTCGTCGTCGTCGCCAATTCAGTCATTGGAATCTCATTGGAAGGTCGCATGCTATGTTTTTAGTGTGGATGATCAATCACCGTATGAACGCGTAAACCGCGATTGTGACCAGGAAGACGATCACCTTGGACAACCACGTCCTGAATGGGATGAACGTCATCGTCAAGCGTTGCAGGGAGCGCATGGCCGGGTTGATGTGGATCTGGGTTGCGGATGGCTCATTCATCAGTGCCTACGCGATGCGCGAACGTTCCCATGACCAAGTCGTGCGTCCGCTGCGACAGCACGGTCCGCTGTGCGGGCTGTTGCACGACGCTCCTAATGCTGGCGTGCAATGCGCCGGACGCCGGTGCCGCCTACAGCGGCACATGCAGCGGCAGTCCACGTGTGGCGGGTATGGCGGCCGCCTGGCCTAGTTCATGTCGATCGCACTCCACCCGGAGATAACGTCGTCAATCCTCGACGGCGGCGAACAGGTCTTACGTCCAGCGGGACGCTTGCCAGTCCACAGGAGCAGGTCACGTTCGCCGCTCGATCTGTCGCCCGGCAGCCGAGCGACAATGTTGGGCCGCGACGACGCCGCAGCTGGGCGACGCGTTGGGAAGCTCGATGTCGAGCAAATCTGTCCCGACATTGGCCAGAGAAGCGCCCGTCCGCCGACAGTAGCTTGGTCTCGGCACGGAGCTGATCACTAGGTATAACGGGCGTTCCCAGCTGGTCGCCAGCAAGTCGTCCGCCGCGAGCGTCGCCCGTTCCAGTGCCGGGCGTAACGCGCAACAAGACCGTCCATCAGAGCAGCGCCGGGTCCCCAGGCCGACGGTCCAGGTCCCCGCCTGCGTTCGTCGGGACACCTCCTGGCGCCCTGATCGAACGCAATGGCGTTTCCATAAGATGCAACTGGGACGGGATCGTCGCACGGTTCGGGGACCCGAGCCGGTCCCGGCGCCACGTCACCGCTACGCGTCGTCCGACGATCCGCACGAGCGCATACAGGAGTACCGACGTGCTTTCGAGCGCATGCGGGAAACTGTCGAGTTCCTCCTGTTCGAGTACTACATCGAGCAGGAGGTTCGTGAGCTGCAGCGGATCGTCGCGGCCGTCGACCGCCTGCCGGAGCCGACCCCGTCCTACGTGGCGTCAGCGCCCGCCTGCTGTCCAACAAACGCCAGAGGTGCATTGCCTTGTCAAGACAGCAGGCGTCGTCGTCCGGATCCGTCGTCGTCGGTACGGGCAGCCTGAGGCGCTCGGCATGATCGGGGCGGGGCCGATCCGCGTCGATTCGTACGTGCCAGAGGTGGTCTAGGCCGCGCTGCGTCGCGACCCCCGGTAAGCCCAGCGGCCTCGTGCAATCGTCATCTGGGGCCATCCGCTGTTTCGCCCCCTTGTTGGCCAGGTTCCGTTGGCGCCCGAGGTCGAGGTCGGGACCCGGGTCGCTCTCCTCGCCGCCAGACGCCTTGCGCCGGTCAGCGAGGGCGTCGTTGAACGGCAAGACGGGGGTGCCATCCCTCCGCCCTTCGTCGCCAGACGCCCCGTTACAGCGCTGTACCTCAGGCATTGCAGGCGTCAATGAACGGCAGGGGATGGCCCCAGATGACGATTGCACGAGGCCGCTGGGCTTACCGGGGGTCATGACGCTGTTCGGCCTAGACCACCTCTGGCACGTACGAATCGACGCGGACCGGCCCCGCCCCGATCATGCCGAGCGCCTCAGGCTGCCCGTACCGACGACGACGGATCCGGACGACGACGCCTGCTGTCTTGACAAGGCAATGCACCTCTGGCGTTTGTTGGACAGCAGGCGGGCGCTGACGCCACGTAGGACGGGGTCGGCTCCGGCAGGCGGTCGACGACCGCGACGATCCGCCGTAGCTCACGAACCTCCTGCTCGATGTAGTACTCGAACAGGAGGAACTCGACAGTTTCCCGCATGCGCTCGAAAGCGCGTCGGTACTCCTGTACGCGCTCGTGCGGATCGTCCGGATGATGATGTCGTGGGGCTGACGTTGGCGTGACGATGGCGTACAAGTCGGCGGCGAGGCTCGAATAGGTTCGAAAGTTGATCCGTGTAGGGACGATGAAGCTGGATGGCGACGCCTCGAGCACGGCAACCCGCCTCTGACCACTATGTTCCGCAGCAGGCACCGATCTGTCGAGTCGACAACCCGTACGCACCTGCGCCGCTCACGCCCGGGCCCGGGCCGGGGGCGTCGTGGTTGCGGGGGCGGGGCGGGGCGATCCCGGCAACGACCCGACCGCCGGGGGCTCCCAACAACCCCCGACAACCCCCGACCACCCCCCATCACGCCCAAAACGAAAGTGATCTCCCGCCGGCGCGATTCGCACGTGTGATGCATCTCAGGGGGGCGCCAGGAAATACCGCAATCCGCACTATCGTCTGCAGAAGAAAGTGGAGGCAGCACACGGCTATATTCGATATCCAGCATGGCGCTGCCCGGGTCCACTGTCTCGTCGCAGGAGCCTGATCACCTGTCGTATATATACAACATGTCCCGTCAATTCGAATCATGTCAGAACTGCGCCTGCCGCCATATGAGCACAGCAGTACTACCGTACCACAGTACAGTCTCCCTCATCTGCCACGCGAATCCACGCGGCAGAGTCTCTGTGCCTGCCTGTCTGCCTGCCTGGCCAGTGCCTGGGCAGTGTCTGACGCGGATCGCAACGATACGCCCTGCGACTGCCTGCAACTGCTCTGGCTGGGAGAGCATATCTCGGGCACCCCGCGTGGATTCTTTCGCCACACTCAATTCGGAGAGTCGGGGTCGTCGACGAAGACACGTATGCCCGCTATGCCAGCGTCCAGTACTCGCGTCCCCGCCCGCCGGGAAGACCCGCCGAACCAGGTGAGGCGGGCGTCCTCGGCGAACATGCCGCCACGACGACGCGCGTTGAAATCCGCCAAACCCGCTTGCCCCGTCGCCCAGGCCACCCGATCGCCGACAACCTCGACCAGGGCCCGCAACGTGACGTTCGCGCCGGGTCCCGACCAGGTCACACGTACGTTCCTGGGCATCCTGGCGCCCTCGCTGTTGCACCTGTTATACGCGTGTCTGACTGCCGCGCCTGCAGGGTTCCGCTCTGGTGATCCCCCGAACCAGGTGGTGGGGCGCGCGGCCGTCCCGAACATGCAACCCCGATCGTCCGCATTGAAGTCTGCCAAGCGCTCGTTGCCGACATTTCACCTGCCGCGGTCAGTCGCACGCGGCTCTTATAATTCGTCCAGTGCAGGTGGGAACTGATGTCCTAATTGCAGAGCTCAACCTGGGGCGGCCAAGGATGCCAAACGAGCACGAATTCGGGCACGCCGCGTAGAGAAGGTGCTCGAAACATTCTGGTGGCGTATTCCTGGCACTATCGTGGCTGACAAAGTCGTATGTGCACAGGAGATCCGCGCTGAGGGCGGTGAAGGCGGCACCGCTGGTCGACGGATCAAGTCGGCCGCCCCGAGTGGCGCGCGGCGAGTGACGCAGCTGGAAAGTTCCAGCCGCGTCACTCGCCGCTGGCGCCTGTAGGCGCCACGGGCGAGGTTGGGACCCGGGTCGCTCTCCTCGTCGCCAGACGCCTGCGCCGGTCAGCGGGGGAGCGTCGTTGAACGGCAAGACGGGGGGTGCCATCCCCCCGCTCTTCGTCGCCAGACGCCCCGACCAGGCATTGCAGGCGTCGTTGAACGGCAGGAAGCGACCGGGTCCCGCACCTCGTCGATCGTCTAGTCGCACACTGTCAGGGTGCGTCCTCCCGTGCTCGTGCCCTGACGTCAATCGTCGTACCTTCGCCACAACCGCCCTACTCGCTGACCGCTCAATCCATCGATTTACACGGCACAATACACATTAGCGGATCATGAGACTTGTGGAAAGCAGCACCTCTTCCAATTTGGTGGTTGGTGATGAGCACCCGTTTCGTGCCACAATGCGATTCGCGGTGACGAGCAGGTGCCAGCCAACGTCACGATGTGATTCGCGGTGACGAGCAGGTAGGTCCAGGTCAACGTGGCACATGACAGAATCTTGGCGACGTCGGCGCCATCGGATCCGGACACGCCCTTGAATGCCTAGCTAAAAGCGATAGCGTTGTCGCCCGCGACCGACTTGGCACGTAAAGAGAGTCATTTGTTATGCGCCGTCTGCAGGGGCACGCTGAATCCTGCTTGTGTCGCCGCCCGTGCGACCGAAACAGTCACCTCGAGATTGTCGACCCGTCCGCTCCAAGGTCATCCTTATTATCCGGGCGACCACCGCCAGATCTGCTCCCTGTCCTCGATGGAAAGGCTAGCGGCTGTCGCCTGCCTCTGATCCAGTTGGCAGCGTGGCCCGTTAATCGACTGATACTACACACTACGCCGCAGCGACCGTGTGCTGATGGTTACGTTCATACAACACCGAATGTGCCGTATCTCATTCCGAATTGCGAAGCCAAATGGTGTTTGGCCTGTCCAGTACTCGGGAGGGGGACCACCGGGGAACCGCATGGTGATGTAACCCTTTTTTTGTTGGGTGGTCCAGCATCCGGTGCATCGGCCAGCATCCGGTGCACCGGCCGAGTCCCCAGCTGCGCATCTAGATGCACCAACCGGAATAATTGGAGATGTCCTGACGATACGTTCTTGAATACCGGTCGCAATACGTTGGCCACAGAATGCTCACGTTGACCGGAGGGCAGATGCCGTTGCTGAATAGATGAGGTGCGCCAGCTGATGTTTGCTCTGCGGTGAACTTTGGTTCGAATGGGCGGATAAGTTAAGTTAAGTTCAGTTCATTTGTGTTTCGCGCTTTTAACGCAGGCACCTCGTTCTCGGATCCGAGGACCGTAGGGAAGTTCGCTGAACGCTCACTTTCCCCGACCTGGCAGAGCCGGTCTGTCACCTCTGTGCTGGGGTCTTGCAGGGGAATGGACGAATGATGTGACGAGTAGCTCGTCAGACGTGTTTCCGTGACAGCACTTCTCATGACGACGACGTCAGGCAACCACGTATCTACGTACCCGCGAAGGTCCGCCCTCGACCTCACGTCGGCGCTGCCTTGCTTTATGTCCGGCCTGAGCGGTCTCGCAGAACTCGAGTCAAGCGGATACTGGTGGATGGCAGGATGGGCGAGGGCACTGTCACGTAAATCCACGTGGCCGGCAAGGAAACAAAAAGTTGGCAGCAAGTTTGCTGTCAGCCCACGGCGCTTCCACTTGGATCCCCGTGGCAGCAGCAGCCTCGCTCTTCTTCGCAACCGGACGGGGGTGTCGGCGCCCTTGGCGAATGGAGTCTCATATCTGACGATGCCGACGAGCTCCTGCGAGGGCCTCGAGTCGGCGAGAACGACGATAGGGACGTCTTGGTCCCACTACTGCACTTCTAGCTGCTCCTTGACCAACGCGTCACTAATTGCACGCGCGTCGCGCCTCTATCGGCGCCTCCCTCGTGCTTTTCCCGAGATCGTCGGAAGGCTGCCGCAGGGATCGGACGTCGGTGTGCCCTTGATCAGGCAATGGAACTCGTCGGGGACGCAATGTCGGAAGAACGTGTCCTCGGCCTGGTCGGTGCCTACCGTCGACGTTGCATCCGTCATTGTGATGACCGGGCACGCTTTGGCGATGATGACGTCTTCAGTCTGCGCGGATGACTGCCAGCCGGATTCCGCCTGCCGCCATATGGGCACAGTTCTCCCTCATCTGCCACGCGTTTCCACGCGCCAGAGTCTGTGCCTGCCTGCCTGTCACGCGCCTGTCCATTGCCTGGCGCTGACCGCAACGATACGCTCTGCGACTGCCTGCAACTGCCCTGGCTGGCAGAGCGTATCTCGAGCACCCCGCGTGGATCCTTTCGCCACAGTGATTCGGGTGTCTTGGGGTTGACGATCTAACGATGCTCGTGTTCGCTCCCCGCCTCCCGTCACGCGCGTCGAGCTCACGAGCCCGACCGCGTCCCGCCCGCGCCGCCCGCCCCGGCGCCAAGGCCAAGAAGGTTGCACAGCGCGTCAGCCCTCAGGACGGCGGACCCGCCCGAGCCGCGAGCGCCGCCCGTTCCAGCGCCGGTCGTGACGCCCAACGGGCCGGTCCATCTGAGCAGCGCAGGGTCCCCACGCCGACGGTCCATCTCCCCGCCTGCGTTCGACGGGACGCCTCCTGGCGCCCTGATCAAACGCAATGGCTGTTCAACAAGATGCAACTGGGACGGGACCGTCGCGCGGTTCGGGGACCCGAGCCGGTCCCGGCGCCACGTCACCGCTACGCGTCGTCCGACGATCCGCACGAGCGCGTACAGGAGTACCGACGTGCTTTCGAGCGCATGCGGGAAACTGTCGAGTTCCTCCTGTTCGAGTACTACATCGAGCAGGAGGATCGTGAGCTACGGCGGATCGTCGACGCCGTCGACCGGCTGCCGGAGCCGACGCCGTCCTACACGTGGCGTCCGCGCCCGCCTGCTGTCCAACAACCGCCCGAGGTGCATCGCCTCGTCAGGACAGCAGGCGTCGTCGTCCGGAGCCGTCGTCGTCGGTACGGGCAGCCTGAGGCGCTCGGCATGGTCGGGGCGGGGCCGGTCCGCGTCGATTCGTACGTGCCGGAGGCTGTCTAAGCCGCGCTGCGTCGCGACCCCCGGTAAGCCCAGCGACCGCGTGCAATCGTCATCTGGGGTCACCCGCTGATCCTCCCCTTGTTGGTCAGGTCCCGTTGGCGCCCGTGGTCGAGGTCGGGACCCGGATCGCTCTCCTCGCCGCCAGACGCCTTGCGCCGGTCAGCGGGGGCGTCGTTGAACGGCAAGGCGGAGGGTGCCATCCCTCCGCTCTTCGTCGCCAGACGCCCCATTACAACGCTGTACGTCAGGCATTGCAGGCGTCGTTGAACGGCAGGAAGCGACCGGGTCCCGCTCCTCGATCGTCTAGTCCCACGGTTTCAGGGTGCGTCCGCCACCGTTGACCCCGGTTGCCCTCATGCACTGACATCAATTAATTGTCGTACGTATAGGTGCCTCCGCCCTGAACTTGTTCGTCGGCCGCTCGCCGTGGTCGAGGTCGGGACCCGGGTCGCTCTCCTCGTCGCCAGACGCCTTGCGCCGGTCAGCGGGGGCGTCGTTGAACGGCAAGACGGGGGGTGCCGTCCCTCCGCTCTTCGTCGCCAGACGCCCCATTACAACGCTGTACGTCAGGCAATGCAGGCGTCGTTGAGCGGCAGGAAGTGACCGGGTCCCGCGCCTCGATCGTCGTAGCTCCAGTTTCAGGGTGCGTCCGCGTCCGTTGACCCTGACGTTTGTTAATTATCGAGTAGTTACGCCCTGAACTTATTCGCTCACCCGCCATGGTTGAGTTCGGGAACCCGGTCGTTCTCGGCGTCGCCACCCGCCCAGTGTCGGTCAGCGGACACGTCGCGAAACGCCCATTGCACAAGGTCGGTCTACGGCCGCATCTCGTCGCCGTTGTTGTCCTCATGCCCTGATGTTTACTGACTACCATCCAGTTACGTCCTGCATGGACCCGTTTCGCTGCGCCGGTCCCCATTCCTCGAGCACCATGTCCCGCTCCTATTACCTCTTTGATCCAGTCGTCGTCGTGGTGCGTACGTTCTCGACCGTATGTCCCGCCATGGGCGCACCCGGATGATAACGTTTGCTGCCCGCCTAGATGAGTTACGCCCCGAACGTGCCGCCCTCGTCACGACCGCCCTGCTCGTCGACCGCTGCCATTTTGTTCGGCAGGCAACGCGACGGGCCGCCTGGGCCGACGATGCCACCATCACCATACTGGTGGACACTCTGGCACGTGTTCAACGTACATCGAGCAAGGAGGCATGGCGACGATGCAGGTCGTTATGTACACGCTCACGAGCCGGTACGTGTCTCTGCCTGTCCGGGTCACCCACCGACCACTGATCTGGTTCTCTGTCGGCGCAGATCCCCCCAGCTGGCATGCCCGGGACGCCAGCTGATGTCGAAGGTCGCCGGTGCCATGGCGGTCGAGGACGCCGGGGCGCCGGTGCCACAGACCACCTGGACTTGTACTGCGACTGGACATGTCGCCGACGACGCTAGGGTCGCGCGCGCGCCACCGCCGCCGCCGCCGTCAAGTCGTCTCTGCAAGGTCACCGAAGGCCCGCCGACGTCAGGCGCCACGGCCGGGCGTTGTACCCGCCTGGCGACGACCGACCCCGAACGCAGCACCCCACGTATCGCATCGAAGTTGACGATCTCGTCCGTGATCACGTCAGACGTGTCGTCGCCGCCGACCATGTCGCTGGAACAGCAGGACAAGGGCGCGTGCAGCGCGTATTATGGTGCCCGGTGCCGACCGGACATCACATCGCCCGCTGGCCTCGACGTCGCGGGTCGCTCGCCGCGTGCGTCGGGTACGTGACGCCCAGCTCGTTCATCCCACAATAAACGAATAGACATGTCCTAGTGTGTGGGCCTCCCAGGAACACGAGTCGGCGCGTGCCGCTGCAGACGGCGCCGTTGACTGGGACCTGCTCATCACCGCCAATCGTATCGTCTCACGGAAAGCGTACTCAGCACGAATGATCACCATACTGGGAGAGGCAGTGTGTTCCCCACGTTTCATATCCCGGTAATATGTATTGTGGCTTGTCAGTCGATCGTGTGATCAGTTGGACAACCCAGGCCACGTCCATGTTCTTGGTACCGTGCCTGAGGCGACGTCCGGGGACGGATCCGGCCGTGTCGTTGCTGGACGACGAGACGGTCCGTTCTGTCGCCTGGTTAACAGCGAGTCGAGCAGAAGAGGGCCTAGGCCCATGCTGGCACGTCCGACTGAGTCCATATCGTACGAGCACGAATGACACCAGCGTGGCCTTCTGCCTGCATCAGTTCTGCCGCTCGTGCAGTGCTTCGCTGATCAGTATCCTGTAATTTACTCGCTCCCTACACGCAGACGCAGGGACGTCTCGTGCAGGAGGTGAGATCCCCGCGGGGCAATGCCTGCCATGCTGCAGACGGCGCCGACGCCAACCGATGTCAGGGTTCGTATCCGCCAACCACGACAGCCCGAGGATAACAGGATGCTGAGTCGAAGTGGACCATGTTGAGGACGACGTCGCGGTCGACACACCCGTCGACGGTAATTCGTAATGATGCCGTTTCCTGAGTTACTGGGGCTAGTTGACGGCCGTCGATGACGTCGTGAACCGGGATGGCACGCGATTTGGAGCGAACGGGCACACTTCCTGGTGACGACAGAACGACCAGTCGATGAAGTTGGACGTCGCGCCACAGTCTAACAAGGCGGGCGTGCTGACGCGGCGTGAGCGGATAACGAGACATACCGGTACAGGTGAGGTATGGATGTAGCCGACATAAATAACAAATCAGTAACGTGGAGAGGGTCGGATTCGGAACGTTTACTGGGCGACTGGGGAACCCGGTTCACAGACGCCCGGGCACATTTCCGGCGAAACCAGCCTGCGGAACGCTGGCGCTGACTGATGGCGAAGGAGAACAAGCAGCGGAGGGCCGTTCGGGACACAGCGATGGGCGGTGGCCAATGTGGTCTCTTGGGGCAGGACGCAATAAAATGTCAAACCTCGCGATAATATAGGGGCAGAGTGCCTCTCCGGCCTCGACAGCGTTGATGGCGGCGAGCGCGGTTGGATACTTCGGTTCGAGACGGATCGCCATCCCGAGCATCCTGTCGAACTGATCGGTGAGGTTGTAAACTCGGGTGCTTCGGAAAGCTCAGGGTTCAAGGAGAGGCGGAACTTTTCCGCCAACAGGCGTTGGAATTCCCGCGCGTGCTGAACGACACTGGAAGTCTACTTTAAGTTGTCAAACCCACTTCAACTTGCTTTAACGAGCGCGAACGTCGACAAACCACCCGGTCCCGAGAAACGCGGAATATCTTGGGACTGGACAACAATAGGCGTTAAAGGCGGGGGCGGGGGCACACGAGGCGTCGGCACCGGGGCCCAGCGGAAGAAATACCGAGATGTTGGCGTCATCGAGGAGACAGAACCTCGCCCAGGCGCGCCACCGGGGTCCTGCAGATCAGGCGGTACGGTGCGACAGAAGCGTGTATCGTGGGCGATAAGGAAGGCGCGGCGGTGATGTCCCGGCCGAAGAGAGGCCAGATAGTCGATGCGCAAGTCGGCAGCGATGTTGAGCGGAGGCGAGACGGCAGGTCCTGCGGGGAGGCTGGCCATAGGCAATGGGGAAACCATGCGCGATTCTCAACGTCAGTGGACAGCAGGTCGACATAGCGTCGCATGTTGGTGCCTGCCTTGCTAAATATAGCGGTGCGGCGGCTGCATGACGGGGCTGGCGGCGTGCAGACTGTCCATACCTGGGCCGCCGGCGTGGTCGGTTCTGGCGCCGCCACCGCCGCCACAGGTTCCCACCAGCGGTCGGAACGTGAGTCACCTGCCGGAAGAGCACCCGTTGGAGGTGACATCGTGAATCCGGCAACGCCGTCTGATATCGAATTCGTCGTCCTGTCGGGAACGGCACCGCGAATCTCCAAACCACCGATGCTGCCGACGACCGCCACCAGCAATGTCGTCTCTTACCGGGATTACCCAGCGACGCCCGGGCGTCCGCGTAAGATCACCACCGTGCAGGTCATGATCATCTCTGCCATATCCGTCTGGATCATGGTTGAGCTCGTCGCGTTCCTCGTTCTCACGGCCCAGGTCATCACCTCCCCGTTCGTCGCCCATCACGACGTGTCCATGCGGGTGTCGCCCGATGCAGATGTTCCCTCGTCGCCTTCATCGCCCGTGGCGCAACACCCACCGACGCCACCTGTGCAGCAGCAGCAACAACAACAACGACAACAACAGGAACAACAACGAGACCTCATAGACGAGCTGTTCCCGCGGCATCCCCATCCATCACCACGACCACCTGCGCACGCCGACATGGACCGCTCGCTCGCCTCGCGTTCATCGCGGTACCGACGTCCTGTGGTGCCGGCGCCGCGTCGTCGCCAGGTGACGCTTCGCCCTGGGGTGGGCCCGCCCATCACCTTCAGCGAATGCGTCAACCCGAACCACATCGCATTGACGTTCGACGACGGGCCGAACGTGCTGACGCTGGATCTGCTGGACATCTTCAAACAGTACGACGTCAAGGCGACGTTCTTCATCGTCGGTGTCAACCTCGACGACGCCGTTGGCCCGAAGAACATTGAGGCGACGAAGCGCGCTTTCGACGAAGGCCACCAGATCGCGTCGCACCTGTGGTCGCACCCGCACCTGAACAGCCTCGACGAGGTCGGCGTTCGGCGCGAGCTGGACCAGTGCGGCGACGCCATCGAGAAGGTCATCGGCGTGCGCCCGAGGTACATGCGCCCGCCCTACGGCGAGACGAACGACGTCGTACGACGCACGATCGCCGCCGCCGGCTACAAGAGCATGATGTGGAACTGCGACTCGAACGACTGGGCGCTGACCGACGCCGGCGCCGTCCTCGACAACATGCTCTCCTGCCACCTGGACAACCTCGTCCTGCTCCTGCACGAAGGGCGCCAGTCCACCGTCGACGCCGTCCGCCAGTTCATCATCGAGACGAAACGGGACCACCCCGAGCGCCAGTTCGTTCGCGCCGACCAGTGCGCCGGGTACCTCGACGACGCGTACAGCCTGCCAAGGCTTCCAGCCCCGTCGCCACCGACGCCAGCAGCAGTCGCGTTGCTGCCTGGCAGAGGCCCACCGATCACGTTCAGCAGGTGCGTCAACCCGAACCACATCGCGTTGACATTCGACGACGGGCCGAACGTGCTGACGCTGGACCTTCTGGACATCTTCAAACAGTACGACGTCAAGGCGACGTTCTTCATCGTGGGCGTCAACCTCGACGACGCCGTCGGCCCGAAGAACATTGAGGCGACGAAGCGCGCTTTCGACGAAGGCCACCAGATCGCGTCGCACCTGTGGTCGCACCCACACCTGAACAGCCTCGACGAGGTCGGCGTTCGGCGCGAGCTGGACCAGTGCGGCGACGCGATCGAGAAGGTCATCGGCGTGCGCCCGAGGTACATGCGCCCGCCCTACGGCGAGACGAACGACGTCGTACGACGCACGATCGCCGCCGCCGGCTACAAGAGCATGATGTGGAGCTGCGACTCGAACGACTGGGCGCTGACCGACGCCGGCGCCGTCCTTGACAACATGCTCTCGTGCCGCCTGGACAACCTCGTCCTGCTCCTGCACGAAGGGCGCCAGTCCACCGTCGACGCCGTCCGCCAGTTCATCATCGAGACGAAACGGGACCACCCCGAGCGCCAGTTCGTTCGCGCTGACCAATGCGCCGGGTACCTCGACGACGCGTACAGCCCGCCTCGCCTGTCCACGTAGCCGGGCGTATTGCCCTATAGCGATACATCATTCGCTCGATTCGACAATGCACACACTAGCGCAACGGGACCGTTGCGCGTCACGCCCCGGCACGAACGTTCGAGGGAGGGAGGACGCACTCGCAGAGGAAGGCCATGGCGACATTTAGTGACGGAGATTGGGGTAGGCGGGACCCCGTTGGTCAACGTCGGGTGCCGGTGCCGATGGGCACTCGTCGTCGAGGACGATCCGCCCGAACCTGCCGTCCCGCCACGCCTGGAGAATGTCCATGGCCTCCTGGCGCCGCTTGGCGTGGGTCGCGATCGTGCCGTCCGGTTTCGTCGCGATCAGGTCGGTGACGTCGTCGGTCGGGCCGGGCAGGCCCAGGAACTTGATGTAGCCGATGCTGCCGGCCGCGTTCCACTTGAACAGCAGGAAGTCGAGGATGTCCTCGCATTCGGGGCCCAGGAAATCGTCGCGATAGCACCCGACGGCGGCCAGCTTGTAGAACAGGTCCGGCTGCGCGACGAACGCGGCGCGTTTCGGGATCAGGCCCTGCAATCGACACGACGGTGAGGGACGCGGCACCACGCTGGCGGCGAACGTGCCAAACGACGCGCTTACGGGCGTGTCGATGAGGAAGAGCTCCGGTTGGGTGTTGAGCGGGTAGGGCCGCATGACGGTGGTCCAACCGGGGCTGTTGTCCACCTGGCTGTGCCTGAACTCGCGCCCGGGCGCCTTCCTGCTCGCCGTCACCGTCTTGGACACGATCAGGTTGAACGTCGACTTGCCGACGTTCGGGAACCCGACGACGTACGCCTCGACGCGCTCGTCGATGCGGTACTGGCGCCGCTCGCCGTCGCGCCCGGCGACCCCCAGGACGAACTCGACGACCGTCCGCCGGATGCGCTCGAACTTCGGCTTGGGCGCGTACACGTCGGACAGGTCGAGGAACAGGGGGTGCACGCCCGTCCGGGACGCGACGTCGGCCTCGATCCGCCGGCGCGCCTGCTCGCTGATCAGGTCGGCGTGCGTGTACACGACCAGGCCCTGGAGCGACGTCGGCGCCTGGCGCAGGCGCTCCAGTTCCCTACACAAGGGGGGGCGATCAGCCCCAGCAGGAGCAGGCGCAGGCGCAGGCGTACGGGTGTGTGCAGAACGGGATACGCGCATCGCGAATCTCGACGAGATGACGAACGTTGCCGGCCCTGGTGCGCATGTCCCGCAGGCACCGGTCCATGTTGTTCTCGTGCCAGTACGTGCGGCGGTCGGGCGGCACCGTCTGCCTCCAGGTCGTGCGCACGCCGCGCCGCTGACGCGCCTGCCGGCACCATCGCCGCCGCCCCGCCAGCATCGTCGTCGTCGTCGCGCCGACGTGTAGGGACAGCCGCCGCCGGGAGCAATTTCAGGCGGCCGGCGCGTGCAACGGACGAGCCCGTCGTTGCGATTCGTTCGGCAGGTACGACGACGTGAAGATTCGACCGATGGATCCCAATCGTACTCCCTGGGCGTACTTGCGGCGTCGACGTCCATCGTCATGGGCGCGGATGCGGGTGATGCTGTTGCCGCTGCTGACGTGGAGGCGGGCCGGCGCACGCGCCTGGGCCTGGACCCGCACCCGAACCAGCGGAACCTCGGCCACGTCGTCGTCTATTCGTCGCCCAGGCGCGACAGCGTCCTGGGCGACGCGGCCGCGTTCCTGGCGCGACGGTCGCGAACGGCGCCCGGGGCCATGCGCCACCGGCCGCTGGCGGGTTCGAGCGCCGCCGCCGACCAGATGGCGGGCGAACGGAGGCGCGCCCAGCTCGTCAAGTACACCGAGAGGCAGGAGCGGGAGCGCGCCGACGCCGCTGTAAGCAGGATGCTGGTGGTGGTGGTTGGCGCTGGGTGTACGCGACTGACGATGGCGGTCGTCGTCGTGGCCAGCGCAGGTCGCTGGCGATCCAGGAGCGGCATCTGGCGAAGAAGGAGACCGCGTTCCAGAACATGCTGGCCGCCGTCGCCGACGACGGCGCCAGCCCGATCGGTGACATCGAGCGGTAGGCGGCGGCGGCGCGCGGCAGTGGACGACCGGCCGCCTGACATTTGCACCGTCCGTTAGGTACCTGGACGAGCGGTCGCTGATGGAGACGCGCCGCCAGGACGAGCTCGCCAAGGCCTGGAACGAGGCGGTCTACCTGCACATCCAACGGCAGATCGACGAGCGTAACGCTGCGCCCCCGTCTGGTTCGCAGGGTCGCTGAACGAACGACGATCGGTGCAGGCGTAGCCGACGACGGTCGCGTTCGAGCGTCCCGCGACCGCCGGAACCGCCTGCTGGACGGGTACCTTCGCGCCCTGCAATCGCCCGGCGGCGTCTTCCTCGACATCATCCACGACGACGAGTACGACCCGTTCCAGGGCGCCGACGCCGATCCGGGGTACAGCGTTCGGGGCATGAAGGACCCGCTGAAACGCGACCTGAGGAAGGTCTGCGCTGGCTCGTGCCGCCTGTGCAGACCGATCGATGGGCACGGGCCGCTCACATATGCGCGTGGCAGATGGCGTTCGAGGCGAAACTGATGGCCATGGGGCGGCAGGCGCAGCCGGCATCGCATCAGATGCGACCGTGTCGCCGCCTGGACGTTCGCCAATGGGGCCAGGGTCGCATCGAGGCGACGCCGCACGGCTACTTTGCGAAGTTCGTCGATGGGAACGGCGGCGCGCGCGTCCCCAGCAAGATCAACGAATCCAACCTGGTCCTGGACCATTACAATATCAGCCACGACCCTGTCGATCTCGCGCGAGACTTCCCAGCAGGCGGCAAACATGTCGGTGCCCCCAATGCCAGTTGCCGACGTTGTATTCATCCCCCGTTCGCAGATCGACCCGCAGCGTTCGAAGGCGGCCACGCTTCCGTTGGCCTAACGCGCACGTCGGCATCCTGATCAGGTCGTTTATATATGAGCAGTAAAACCCAGCGAGGCAATCGCGACTGCCAATGGCGTTAGCGCCTAAGGGCCGGGTCGTTCTCGTCAACGACGACCCACTGACCGCGGTTACGAACGTCTGGGGCGCGTTGGTCGCCCAGGAGGAGCTTGCCGAGGCGGAGGACGATACGGGACGCAAATGACGTCTCTGGTTCGTGGATATCGGACGGATGCCACCCAAAGGTCGTCTCAGGTTCGTGGATATCGGACGGCTGCCACCCTTGCGGTGGGTACATCGTCTGGCGTCGACGGGGCTCCGGGTCCGGAGCGGCCGGGGGCGCGGCTGCTTGCGTGCCAGGCGCCCGCCAACCTTCCGGTGGGTACACCATCCGGGCCGGACGGGGACCCCTGCCTGGCGTCACTTCGGTGGAGCCACCGCCAGCCACCTGCTGCTTGCCGTTCTTCGCGACATCGGCGGCAGCGGAAATGGCGACGACCGCACATGCGAGGATGATGACGCGAGCGTGCATGTTGTGGGCTCGTGTGGCGTTGTCCCGATCCGATCGGTTTCATCAGAAAAGGGGGGCCCGCCCGCGCTCAACTCCGTTCGGCACTCTGTCGCCGATCGCGATGCGGTCCCTGGCCGATCGATGAAGTTCGTGCATGGGTGTCTCCGCTGGAGCCAGACGAAATGGACGGCAAGTAAGCCGCCTTCCGACACTGGCCGGTGGCGCAGCGTCGGCGCCAGCGACGACACGCGAGTTAAGGGGTGGCTTCTTGGTCGTCGCGGTGGGGTGTTGGGGAGGGGGGTCATTGATCGTGCCGTCCGCCAATCCAACTGGTGATGTGGATGTGCTGAACTGGTCCACAGTACGGGTGGTTCCCACCAGGCGCCTTTCCTTCGCTCCTGGAGGGAATGCGCCGCGCACGTTCTGCGATCCGACGTATCAGCCGCTCGGCAACGCGTCCGGGTACCTAGTCGCCGTGATACTGGTGACACACTACAAGTTTTAACTTATATGCAGTGCTGGTTATAGGATCGGTCTGAACCGGTGCACCCCGATGATGCCGGTGTCGTCCGTCTGCAGCGCTGTGTCGCGCACGCCCCAGAACACGGCCGAACTCGCGCAGGAGTCCCGGGTCCCGCTGGGCCTATTTCTGGCACTCCTCGTGTGTGACCTGGCAAATTCGAAGGCACATTGATCGTCTCCAAGGGCGGGGCAACCCATGAGGTAGGCACGTACCATATCTGAGCAGTCGAATTTGTCCTGAACCACAGGGATGATCTGCACATATTGCAATCTGGTCAGATTACGAATCGGAACAAACAATATTGCAAGAGGCACGACAATTATATAACATACCCGGATTCACCGCACACGACGAACTCTCTGTCGCCTCTGTCGAATTTTATGTCCCCGATTTCCGAGACGAATGGGTCTTTTACGGCGTCCACACTGTATGATTTGAGAGGCGTTACGCGAAATCAGCGCTCTGGACGGACCATTTCCCTGTTCTCGCGTCGTACTGGACGATGCTCCCGTCGCCGTATCCGAACAGGATGTTCGTGACGCAATAAAGTGCATGGCAATTCAGAGCGAGCGTTTGAGTGTCCAGAACGAGGACCGGGACCTGCATCCCGGTCCTGGTGTCGAACTGAAGAAACCGACCATCGTCAAGTGTTGCGCACAGGCAATGTGCATCTGAAAGGACGCCGTCAGGGTAACTTTTTCGTTGCGCAGGAAACCAGTTGATTTGAAAGCGGCACTCACCTGACGGGTGCCATCTGACAGAGCTGATCACGCCATCGCATCGCACAGCTTCGCAAGTGCACGCTGTCCCCGAATCCAAGTCGTTCAGGCTCAGGATGCTATCAAATCCTGAACCCATGCGTTCCACAGGCCGGTTAGTCGTCTGTTACAGCAAAAGCCTTGAATTACGAATGCCCTGGGGCCATGGGCACTGACCTCCAGCAGCAAACACTCCTCTGTACATAGAGCTGAAGGAAACGTCCCGAATTTCATCCGTATGAGGCCAAGTTAACGAATCTGATGTCTTGTCAACACATCCAGGCGCATCGTACCAAATATTTCACGCGCTCTCTTACAGTGCCCATTGATGCAGTACCGGTTGTCAATGCCAAAGACCGTGGCGGTGGAGTTATGAACAGCCAGAAGGGCGTTATTCTCCACCCAGTGCACCGACTGTACATACTGCAAAGAACGCGTGATATCAGCATGCACGGTTTCCTTTACAGCACATTGTCGTTATTGACCTCATGGCAAGGCGCGACCGCAACCACAAATTCGTCTGGGGTTGGATCACGTTCCTTCAAAAGCAGGCCGGCATTAACGGCCAATATTATATGCTTTGACGCCGTCCTATTTGACGTTCCGACGACGACGATGTCGCCCCCGAAAGGGTCTGGTGCTGGTGCCGTCAACGGTAACATCAACTCATTGTCGTCGACTACGCAAACGGGTCAACGGCGGAATTTGAAGGGTGCGTTCCCTCTAACCTACCGATGGTCGGCAATCCTGTGGACATCATGGAGAAGCGGCTGCTCCCGAGCATGCTCATCAGATCGCATCGGCGGTAATCCTATGAATAGAGGATTCATGAAGGATGAGCGAGTCCGCACGCGGTCGCGGAAGCGAAACTTGGCCCTTACAACGTATCCTTGAGCAGCTTCCGCGTCCGCCCTCCAGTCCACTATCCCGGTCCTGCCCGACAACGGGAACATGCGGGACGTTAGGTGCAGGCCGCCGTGTAGTCCGGCTTGATGAGCGTTCAAGGTTTACGAACACGTTACTGTGAACAATTGGGATACGGAAACGTATATGGAAGCGAGCAGGACGACGTGTGTCCTTGCACTGCAATGTCGAATTGGTGTTGTGGCTGGAAGGACGGTCGCCACGTTTGTTGTCAAAAGGTCTGCGGCGTGGCAGAGGCGACCTCTCGGCCAAGTCGTCAGGCTCGGGACGAGTCACACAGTGTGCTGGGCTAGTCAATCCGTTTTTTCCTGGCAGAATCCTTCTAGGCGACTGCGAGAACGACGTATTTGACTACTTCCCAGCAGACGCGACCCCGAACTGGCTCCGAACATCAGTACTTACTTGTCAGGGCGTTTGCGGCCAAGTCATCATTTTGAACCTTCCTTTCAGCTGCGACAATTTCGCAATCCGTCGCGACCTCTCATTCTTACGTCCGGCACAATTCATATTGCCGTGTACACAGCACAAGGGCTCGATGCTACTTGTCCCCGGTGAAGCCCAAGGTCGCCGATTGCCAGTCTCCCCGTGTAGAGGCTGTATCGTTGCTGCGGCCAGGTCCTCAATATCGGAAGGCGCATTCCGTTACCGGTGGCAACGTGGCTGCTCGCCAGTAACGCCGATTGCGCCACTCCGCACAGGTATCGGCGTATCGCGCAATCGTCCACGGCGGTGGCCGTTGACGCATTTGGATACGCTGCGCATGTGCCCCAGGTCCGCAGCTGCCGGCTCTTGTATTCGAACCGAACTGCCATGAAACACGACCAACACGCGCGCATGCATCTTAAAGCTTCGCTTTGATGTGTAAACACGGTTGTCCTCAGGTGTGACGCCTGACGTCTTCCAGTGTCCCACATTCTTGGATTTCCTTCTGTCTTGACTCACGACCTGGGCTGGAAGCCGAATATCAAGCGAGGGCCCTGCTGCCGGACAATCCTGCCTGAAACTGAGGCGAATTCACACCCTCCCTCCTCTCCTGGGATGTCACAAACAACCCCAGTGGTCGACACGTTAACTTGCGTCATCTCGCTTGATCGTTATCTTTTGCCTTTGTGCGATAATCAGCTTCCTCCTGGCTATCCTCTCTTTGAAATAATATTGCAACAGGAGCCCTGTTGAACTGTGCTGATTTGATATGTCGAACCATCGAGCACTGCGCTCTGGATCTGCTTTTTCATGACATTCTTTTGGCACATGGTTGATTCCTTTCCGCTCACATTTTGAGTGCCTTCTGCATCGTTAAACCAACCGCACCATATTTTGTTTCTCTCACACTGTTTCGAGCTAATACCCTGTTTGGAAGCTCCTCCGTGTACCAATCGTGAATGAAACCGCATCTGCGACCTCAACCAATGTTTGGTGCACCTCCGTGCCAATGTCAATTCAACTTGGCAAGGAAAATCGCATGCTGTCGATTTGGAAAACCATCACAAGAACCCTCATCGCGCAGAGACCACTTTGCATGCCAAATACCTGGCTTCCACGAATCCAGCTCATACAACGTGCCAACCTCTGTGGTCGACTCATTGTCGCCGTCTTCGTTGCCGGGATGACGAGCGACAACCAGTAATGTGTGTGGCACTCGCGGGTTCTGCTCCTGGGGTATCCCCGCCTCTTACTGAAGTGGTTCGCAATGCCGTGCCTAGACCGATTTGGAGGACTTGACAAGATCTTGACGTCCCAGCTTTCTCCAGGTGCCATACTCTTGCATGTGGTCACTTGTTCGGTTCCTGGGTCGCATTGTGCTTACGTTCCATCGGCTTCGTAAGAGTCATGCTCCGTCGTGATCCATACTTGCAATCAGGACCTCGTCTCGTTCTCTCTGCCGCCCAAAAGGCTGAGCTAGTTGCCTCGTTACATTCTACGTCACCTCTCAGGAAATTATGATCTTCGTTTGGCGACGAGTGGTGCGTTCGGCTTCGACGTCGTCTTTTCATCCAGTCGCTCGAGTTATTCAACAAGCTTGCCGTCTGCTTCGTTTAGCGGCCAGGCTTCGGAACCGTTTCAGCGCGACATCACCTTCGGCTTCAGTGCATCGTTGCGAATCAAGTTTCCCTGCCCGTCGTGTCCTCCCCGTTCTTATTGCTGCGTCTGCCGAGTGCTGCTCACTGCAACTGCCATTGTGGCTGGTGTCCTCGTGCTCAGTCGACGAAGCCGAAGATCGCCGTCCGGTCCCGATTCGCCAATTATGTGATCGAGAACACAGTCCCGTCTGGTGCTCGTCATAACGAACTTTCTTGGTCCGATCCATGCCGGGTGCGAGCGCGCCGACGACCTTGGACATTGCGTCAGCATCATCACTGCGCTATATGGGCCGTCGGGCCTCGACAGCCACTCATTTCCGGACCTTGTATCTCGTCTTCTATCCGAAAAGTATGAGCCACCGCACGGTCGATGGGTCGCCGCAGCAGGCTGGTCGGCAGCAATAATTGCCCACATGCCCTGCTCAATGTGGGGTCCTGACCACTCGGAACGTACAAAGCGTCGAGGCGTTGCTCATTCCGGACCAGGATTCCATGCACCGGGCAAAGCACCAAACCATGATGTATGGTTTGCCCGTTTTATTCCGGGTCGTTTCTAATGGTGGTGTCCTGTTGTAGCAAACCCTCCAAGTAGGCTACTACATGACCGTGCGACCATTCCCGGGCCAGGTCGAGGGCCGTGTCGCCATCGGCGTTGCGATCGTTCACTGACGCGCCATTCGCGACCAGGACCTGTGCGATTTGGAGGTGACCGCGCCAGCAGGCGCCGATCATGGGCGTATTGCCCGTCTGTCCCGCAGATGTCAACAACTTGTGACGCACACGCTGGATGACACGTAACCTTCGTCCTAGTGGAGACGTCGGCGCCAGACGCGACCAGCAGCAATACGATGTCCATGTGGCCGCCAAGGCTTGCTATATACAATGGTGTGCGGCTCTCCTATGCATTCACCGACTGCGTCAGTAATCTGGAAGCGCCGATTCGTTGACAGGGACGTCGGAGCAGACCGCGTCGAGGACATTGATATCAGCTTGGTGGTCAACCAGCGCTTGGACGACTTGCACGCTGCCGACCAGGGAGGCGACATGCAATAACGACGACCCGTTCATCTGTACCCGTCCGCGAACGCACTGTAGGTCACCACGTTCTGCCAGTCCAAATCGCCGGCGAACGGCCATTACCTTGCGGTTGACCGGGAACTTGCCGCTCTTCATGACTGCGGTTGCGGTGTCAGGGTCGCCCGCGTGCACAGCTCGAAACAGGCGTCGTGTTGCTCGTCTCCACGGCAACCGGTTGACGACGTCCCTCATCGCACGTCCTACTTCGATCCAACCTTAACGTATGGGTAAATACCGACCCCAACATGCTCCGTTTATTCATTATTGGGGAGCGACACCGAGGTGGACCTTGACGACTTGGAATCAGACTTCCTGGATGACTGCAATTTACGAGCAAGGTCGTTGTCGCCTCTGGTTCGCCTGTCCAGCAGGATCGCGGCCAGCCGCTTCAGGCGATACTCCCGTTGCTTCCGAAACCACTTCTGTATGGTTCTAGCTGCTTGCTCTCTTCCATGGCCGAATGCTGGTTCCAGTGCAGGAGGAGCTGTCCTGGTACGCCTCAGCATACGCTTCTTGATGTCGTCGTCGACGTCCGCCCGGCACGTTTTCAGGCGTTGCAAGATTAGAGCACGACGTCGCTGGCGAATGTGACGGAACGCGCGCTGGATTCGCAGTACGCATTGCACGACACGTGCCAGATGAGCCTTCTGCTTGACGCGATCTTCGGCCAGCTTGCTGTCCAGTTCATTCATGCTCCCCATCCGCTCTATGGCAACGATACTCGAAACCCGCCGCATCCGGCGCAGCTGACGCTCCTTGAATGATCTCTGTAGTCGAACAATCGACCGGACAACCGTCGCCATGTCCACCTGCCGCCCAGGAGAAGCGCGAGAGCGCCCATCGCCACCGGAGGGCATGGATTGCTGCACGTCTTCGATGGTCTGTCCCACACCGGGAACGTTTGTGCGGTTGCAAACGAGCCCGTTCTGCACGATCGGGACGTCAGATGGCTGTCCACGCTCCTGCAGCAGCACGTTGCCGGCAGAACGCGGCAGCGCAGACGGATGATGCTGGGCGTCCCCGACGTCACCGCGTCTCTCCTTGTATCGCGCTTGAAGTTTGTGACGTAACGCGGCCGACGTTATGCAGTCGAACGATCCGGGGTCGCGAGCGGGAGGGCTCGACAACCGGTTCCCTGAGACCCGGATTAATGGGCCGAGACGCGCCTGCCGCCTGGCCTTGATCGCGGCAAAGTCGGTGTCGCCGGCGGGTACTTCGCGGTCAAGAACATACGTGATTCCCCCAACGGTGATCACCGGCTGCGGCCCGATGTCGGCATGCTGATGCAGGACGATCGCGTCCGGCAGGCGACCGCTCGTCGCCGCGAACATTATAGCGCACCCCCTCCTTGCTTCAATATGATACTCCTCGATCGACCCTATCATCGTACCCGGGACGTCAATAGCGGCATCGTGAATCCCGACGACCCGGGGGTTTCGTGGGTGTCCCTCCGAGGTGCATTGTGTCGCAGTCGCCGCTAGAGTCGCCGCTCGTCAGACTCAGCGGCCCAGTAGCTTCGCGCGGCAAATGGCGCAAGGCGGCGGCCCGCAAAAGTGGCCCGACGCGTTGGGCGTGACGTTCCCGTGACCCGCCTGTCATTTTGACAGCGGCGGCGGCGGCGGCCAATGAGCTCATCACCCGTCATGTGGCGGCAGGTCCTCATCCTAGCTGCCGTTGTTGACCTGCTGCTGCTGGTAGGCTGCGGTTGGGCGGATCGGATCCTGGTCGGCGGTAACCGGCGGCTCGTCGATGACGCCGGCAGGGAGCGATTCTTTCATGGGGTCAACGCGGTGTACAAGTCGAGGCCGTACATCCCGCGGACCGACCAGTACGTCGTGCTGGCGCGTGCGTACCCACGCTGCTGGTTCTCACTGCCGCAAGGTTTGATCCGCAGAGGAGCCTCGTCGACCAGGACTTTAGCCTGCTTCGTGATCTCGGGGTCAGTGGGGTCCACCCCGTTCTGTCCGCCGATGATTTGATCGCGGCGTGCCACTACGACAGATCAACGCCATTCGACTTGGCGTTATGTGGCCTGGCGTCGAGCCGACCAGGGGCGTCTACAACGAAACCTACCTGCAGGTTGCCCTCAACATCGTCAATCGCGCCGTAAGCTATGGCATTCATAGCATCGTCGATTTCCATCAGGTCCGACGCGTTACGGTACACTGTGAATATGATGGTGCTGACCACGCCTCCTGGTGACGGTGCAGGACGTCCTCAGCGAGAAGTATTGCGGCGAGGGCGTCCCGTTATGGGCGGTCGATACGTCCACAGATTTTCCGATGCCGTTGCAGGCCGAGGCGTTCCCTGTTGACGCCAATGGGGTTCCTAGTCCCGACGACTGCGGCAAGCACTTTTGGCCCTACTATCAGTTCACGTACGCAGCAGCGGCTGGCTATCAAGCCCTCTACGACAATGTCGATGGCCGGGCTGATGCATTCGCCAAATACTGGGGCCGGGTGGCGGCGCTGTACAAGGGTAACGACGCTGTGATTGGCGTCGAGCTGTTCAACGAACCCTTCGCCGTCAGTGTTCGCTCGCTGGCGACGTCTGCGACCTGCGCTTAACGCAAATGTGTCCAGGGCGATGTTTTCCGCTTCCCAATGTTGTTGTTCCCGGGTAACTGTACAGAAACGGAAACGAGGCCGAATCGCGGCTCACACGCGAACTCAGGGGCTGCCACGAGAGCAAACCTCGAACCTCTCTACGATCTTGCCGCCGGCTCGATTCGAGCTGCGGATCCCTCGCGGGTCATCATGTTTTCAACTACAACTTGGGCGGACACTGTCGCCAAACCGTTGGGTGGCAGCGCGTTCAGTCGCGTGCCCGGGGGCAACGACCACGTTGGCACCTCGGTCCTTGCTTTCCATTACTGTAAACTCCTTTCAGCTCGACGATGTCGCCTGTCTGACTTTGTTCGCCTCAGACGATCCGCCGAACATAGGCGACATGGGCGATTACTTCCAGTGGCAAATGGAGACTGCACAATCATTGCAAACAGTAAGGTGTGGCCGGGTAACCTACAGAACGGTACTGAGCATCGACCTGGATTTTCAGCCAGCATTCGTTACGGAGGTGGGGCTGAACCCAATGATGGCGCCAGTTGCCGGTATGTGTCCTTGGAGTCGACCACCCACCTGCTATTGCAGACTGACCGTCCTGTGTAGACCTCATGGATCGGCATTTACTGTCCTGTCAGTTGCTGGCATGTTTGGGTGTTGCTACTTCAGACGTTTAGCGATCATGTGAGCAGGGGCCGCGTGGGATTTTAAGGAGTTCGGCGGCGCCGACGCCGGTGGTACTTGCACTGGATGCGATTCGGGCGTCATGATGGCCAATGGCACCATTATTGTCGAGAACGTGCGCGCCCTGAGCAGGACGTATGCGCAGGCCGTTGCTGGCAGCACCATCGTCAACCAGTTCAACTCTGCCGACTCGTCGTTCGTTCTCCAGTACATAGCCAGCCCCGATATCCAGGCGCCCACGCTTGTTTACGTGGCATCGAAGTGGCATTACCCCCAGGGATACCAGATAACGGTAACACCCAGCTCAGCGCATTACCAAATGCGCCCGTTCGACATCCTAGAGCTGTCGGTGAACGCCAGCGCTGGAGGAACCTTCGTCCACCTACAAATTCACGCGTCTTAGTTTCTCGTTCGAATAGCAGTACATGACAGTAGCGGCCATCGTTGGAGCCAACCGATATCACAGTCGTCAATGACAAAGGACTAGAATATCGCATTATTTTCTCATATAAGGTCGTGTTGGTAAACACCGAGGTATCCGAGCTGGTCGGTCTTGATAACTATGTCGTGTCGGCTACCGAATATCGCGTTTGTGTACATCGCATCGCCCTTAGTCATATTACAGTGCGACCTGACGCAGCTCAGACGCCAGCGCTTGCGACAGCAGAGTCAGATAGATAGAGGCTTACCAAATGCGAGCGTCTGCGCCTGATACATCCACAGACCACAGGGAAACGCTGCGTACAACACATTAGGCACGGTTCGTCAACGCTGCATCGTGCATCACCCACTCAGATTCTCCTGTGACCAGGAGCGTCCGCCCCGAGGAATGCGGGGTAATGTCCCCAATCGATTCGACGAACGGATCACGAGTGCCGGTTACGCTGCGAGCACTGTCAGCCGGCACGCAGGACACGACCAACCATGACCCGCGGCTTACAATGACATCATTCGCGTGTCGACCTGCATGATCTCGCCGTCCCCGAACCCGAGCAGGACCAGGTTTGGTAGATAGAGGGAGTGGGTATAGAGTTGCAGTTTCTGGGCGTCTATGAACAATGATGCCTTCCGCATGCTTGTTCGGTTGTCGAACTGGAAGAACCTCCCGTCGTCGGTTGTCGCCGTTACCGAGTGCAAATCTGGACAGCGAAACGTTACACGATGACGCGCACGCAGCCGATGACCGTACCGAATTCGGGCCAGCCAACGGATCCGATCACTTCGTCCAGGCGGACGGCGGTCACTGTGCACTTTGTCCCTGCACCGAGGTCGTTCAGGCTCAGGATCTGGTCGAACCCTGCCAATGCGCGTTAGGGGACACGCAGTGCTAGTCCACGATCGCAGCAGGTACCTCCGGCTGCAAACTTCGATACATCGGACGGGTTGAACGCCAGCTCCCTGATCTCATCGGTGTGCGCCCAGATCAACGTTGCTATGTCAGACGCCGTCAGCATGAGGACGCGACTCCTATGCAACGATAACATACATTGCTTCCGAAGCTCGAACCTATTCGACACCTGGTACACGGAGGCGCTGCTGTCGTGAGCGACGATGACGCGGCCAGAGGAGATCCAGTGAAGTTCCCGGACGTGCTATGTGGCAAACCAATACACCGTCAGTCGAGGGGCACAGGGGAGGGTTCCCAGTGTTTCGTTCTCACCGCGGGGCACGAGTCCACCGACTGGATGAGCGCGTCCGCATCCGGGTCGCTCGTGGACAGCAGCAGGCCGGCGTTGACCGCCATGACGACGTGGCTGGTCGCTAGGCGTTCACTGGTTCCCAGGATGACCATGTCGGAATTGTCTGGATCGCGAGACGCTTTGCAGACGGAGGCGCTCTCATTACGAGCGGGACCTGGCATCGTTGCACTCCGGTTAAGCGTCGACCCACGATCACGGAAATGGTCACAACCTGTAGACAGGGACTTGGCAAAGTCGGAGAACCGGCTGGCTTTCAGCATCGTCAGTAGGTTACAGTCATGGCCATCCTGCAAACAACACGACATTGGAAACCCGTCGCTGTGCTGTATGGGGACAAGATTACGGTGTAGCCCTTGGCGTCCGCTGCATCGTTGCTCCAGTTGCGAATACCGACGGGCGGTTCGTCGACCGGTGCTGCGACGCGCATGGTCAGTCCCTAGCGCCTGCACATTATGACCAGATACGAACGAGGACGAGATTGAAGCAGAGGCGATGAGAACGTCGGCAGTTCGGCTGATTCGATGGGGTCGAAGTACGACAAGCTATTCGTGGTGTCATTTGCGACCCCGTCGACCTCGAGTAGGAAGGGGCTCGGATTTGGCGTAAACGGGTCGTATAGCGACGACGTCAGGCGATCCTGGATGCTGCTGACATCGACGGTGTTCAGCCATTCCGAGTCGGGCAGGACCATGCTGGGTGTCGGTGCGCCAGACGGCGACAGCAGGCCGGCGACGTCCATGCTGAGGGTCTCCGCCAGGATCTGGTCCATGTCGCCCGACACCGTCGGCGTTGACACCGACTTGGAGCTGTCCTTCTTCGAGCTGCTCGCCTTCGAGCTGTTCTTCCTCGAGCTGTCCGACATCGCCCCAGGCCAGTGGTCACAACGTGTGGCCTACCGGGCGTGACTGGTGTCGCGTGCCTTCCCGGATCGGGAGTTTGCAGCGGCGTCAGCGCTGAGGCAACCCCCGTCGGACCGGTCAACGGCCTTCTCGTCAGACTTCTTGTTCCGTACCTGGCGCTGCAGGACGGGGGGGCGGACCGACCGACTCGTACGGCCCGCCCTCACGGCTCCCCGGCGTCCCGTGCTCGGAATTCGTCGACTGTTCCGCGTCACCAGAGTGATGGGTTAGACTATGCGCAAGTTACGGAGAACGCAGTACTGCGGGTGCGCCGGCTGCCACCCACTGCCCGCTGCCGGCCGGAGAAACGTTTGGAGCCGCGCCAGATCACTGCGCTGCGCATGCCGTCACAGCATGGTCGTCGCCGGCCCTCACAACGGCCTACCCTGCATCGACGAATCAGCCACGGCGGCGTATAAACAAACCGCCCTGTGCTGGACCTGCGAGACTGCAAGTTCCCGTTCTGTTTCTAGCACCTTGCTTGATGTGCGCGACGCCTTCGCTCCCGTCTGCTCGCAGGCAGCACGTCGCCAATCGCTAGTGAGCTGTCACCGGGTTTAAAGTTGCAAAAAGGTCTCATGGGCTGGATGTCACATGGCGATGGGTGTCTGCTCGAACGGGATTCGCAGAATGGCGAGTGCGACTGCTTGGTCAGGCGGAAACAGCCCGGTGCACGCATCAGACGATCACCTATTCATGATGACTGATGATGATGACTCACTGAATGCGTCACCGCATTTGGATCAAATGAAAGTCCCTGGTGCTGAGGTCTGGCGCTTCGGGTGACGGGCCGCAACCGATGCCGACACCACATTAAGGGCAACATATATTTGCAGTCGAATGGCACACAAACGAGTGGAAGTAGATACAGGCCAATCAATAGCACCAATTGTACCACATATAATAATAAAGTTGACGCTTGACCTAACGATAGAATCCAGCTGGTGGATCGGCGCTCGTTTCACCGTACTGTAGCCGTACGTGACGCAGGTCAGGGAGCTGGATGCCGGTGGATGCCGATGAAACCGAGGTCGTTTGTGCAGATGACATCGCCGGGCAACCTGCCGAATACCGCCCGTGTGCAAGAGTCGCGCGCCGACAGGGAACCACGCGACCTAACGCCAGACGGATCAGAGCGCAACAACGCAGCGCTTGTATTACAGGGCCAGCCTACCGTGCACTCATACGATTATCGATGTTATTCAGCGTCCACAACGTGTAACTGCCAGGCAATTCAGCTGAACGCAGGGACACATATATCTGAGATGCATGGCGTACTCGGAGTATCCCGAAACGAGCAACGTTCGGCTCTGGCCATGGACCGCCAGCCTGTCAATGGCTGCGACGTGCGGGTCCCTGATATCGTGCAAGCTAACACATGATCAGTCGCTCCCCTATTACTTTCGAGCGCCAGGCGGAACAGCGTAGACCTACAAGCGGCACGTACGAAGGTCGGTATGCTGGATGGTGCCATCGCCGAACCCGAGCAGGACGTCGTGGGCGTTGCACCACGTGTGCGTGTACAATTGCACTTTCTGCGAATCGACGCACATGGTGGGGCGACGTAGCTTGACCCGGGTGTCATACATCATGAACCGCCCATCATCCGTCGTTATCGCCACCCCATGCGCGTCTTCCGGAACGGCATCGTCATTTTAGGGCACGCGCAGCTGCGTCAACCGAAACGCACCGGTCCGATCCCAGCTGACGGATCCGATGATCTCGTCGATGCGCACGCTGGCGGTCGTGCAACGAGTGCCAATGTTCAGGTCGTGGGCGCAAAGAATACGGTCGAATCCTCAAGGCTTGTTCAGTATGTACCTTTGCCAAACCTTCGGCAACGGCGCAGACCTCCCGATGCAAATAGGTTGGGCGCCGACGGGCAGAACGCCATCTCCCGAATCTCGTCCGTGTGGGCCAACGTCAGAGACGCTGCAAGGCGTCATGTAAGTTTAGGTGAACCATTGAATCACGGGCGCCGACTCCTTACTTTGAAACTCGATGGCGAATCTGTCGGACACGGTGAAGACGGACGCCTGGAAGTTATGGGCGACGACCACCTGACGCGACCCCGGCACCCAGTGCAGGTCCTGGACGTACTACAAGACGAGCGTTAGCCGATCGCAACGCGGGACACTATAGTGAGTAGGACGGACGTCTGGGCACAGTCCGACGCCGAAAATCAGCGAATCTGGCCGCCGTTGTCGTTTGTGTTCCGTGCTGACAGCGACGACGACGTGTGTCTGGCTACTCTTGTCGCAGGAGCCGACGATGGCGACATCGGATCCGTCTGGATCGAGGACCGCATGGGTTAATGGGAATCGCGGTTGGTGCACATCGTCTACAAATCGAACCGGGGATCCGTAAGCGACCAATAGGAACGTTGTCATGCCTTATGTACCACAGTCGGGCAACGCTTCAACCTGGGCTGCGAATGCGCTCGATTTTAGCGCCGTCGGCAGATAGATATCTTTCCTCTACAAGCAGACACACGTTAACGAGCTTGCCTAGGTGGTAAACCACTCGATTGCCGCACTCACTGCGCTCGGTACGACATCTGTGGCATTGCTCACCCATCGCTGTATGTCGATGGCCGTGTCTAAGTCTGCCCCGGTTCAACGACGATCGCGGTTCGTTTTTACACGCGTCATTACCGGGTACTTGCGCTCGCTGAGGCTGTTCGGCATCCACCATCTGCAATGCTGCACGCTCCAGAAGCCTTAGCGGAGACGTCGAGCCGCTGTCGGGCTCGCACGGGACCGACAGCCCAGCACCCGAAGGCGATCCCCCTGAGTCTGGCCGGGCCTTCCTCCGCCTGCTTCGTGCCCGCATCCCGTAGCACGATCTAAGACCTCGGCGTAAGAGAAGAGTCGTGAGATAGACCAGGGTACAGCGCTAGAGATGGATCGGCGCTGACACGACGTCGGAGAACGGTAGCCGCTCGGGTTGATCGGGTCGGCCCCGCACAAGGCCTGATCTGTGCGAGCTTCGGGTCGGGGAGTTCACCGCCGCGTGAACACCAGCCTTACAGCCCACCGACGACGAACGCAGGCGACCCAGCCCTCATGGGCGTATAGTACTATAGGGCGAAAACGCTCCCAGTACCGGGGTCCTCGGAGAGCGCCCTGTGACCGTACTTACACTGAAGACTGGTCCGAACCGGCTCGGGGGTACGAGCATGCACTCCCTCCGTAGGGCAAGGCGGCTGGACGACGATGTGCTGTTGACGACGACCAGCGAATCTACCTACGTGATGCGAGCGGAATACCATCCGGCGAGAGGACAGAACACCGCGGTGACACGTCGGTACGTGAGCGACGCTAAGGAGGTCTGCATTTTCTGCACGCTGAACTTACCGTCCCAGGATCTGGTACCTGATCAACGCCCGCAACAAACAGCGAGACGAGCGGCTCGAATCAAAGCAAACCCGCGCCGGTCTGTGAACCGGGGTGGCCACTGCTTTCGCTGCGACGGCTGTGGGATGGGCAAATCGACTCCCGGCAGTTAATGGTCTCCCCTGGCCCCAGCAGCGCCACAATAATCAAGTCATGGGACCCAGGCAGGGTCAGGTTACCGGCCGTGCGGCAGTCTGCGGGGCTTCGGGCGGTCGGCCAGAGAAACGCCGTGCCCGGCGTAGGGTAGGTAGGCGAGCCTTTGGACCAACCAGCCGACCGGTCCGACCTTGTCGAAGCCCCAGTTCACAGAATGCGCCAGTGGATTAGCGGGGGAACCGCGAGGTCGTCATCGCCGGCTCGCAAAAGGTTAACCCGGCTACTGGACGAGGCCGACGATTCCATCGCGTGGGTGGAACGAGTGGCAGAGTACCTACGATCGGAGCATGGCGCGCGCTCCCCCGCCGGTGTCGACCCGCGCCTTGTCGACAGGCTCACTCGCCTATGGAATTCGTCGCCGTCGATGCGGATGCAGACCCGGTCGCTGCTGCACTGTCTGGCGGTGTGTGCCAGGCATGGCAGCAGGGATGCAGTGCAGGCGCTGACCTCATGCCGGTCATTGGCGCCTGTAATGTCAGTCGCGACGATTCCCCCCGTTTTCCGCGTGTCGAGAACCGCATTGGCCAACTGCATTGCGCCTTCCGCCGCGTCAGTGACCGAGCCGGTGCCGATCCGAAGTCTGGTCCGACCGGGTATGACAACAGGCGAAATTGCCGACCTGCTATGCGCTGCCGTCGATCGCGAACGGCTGTCTTCCATAATCCTGATCGCTCATCGGGTAATCGCCGAACGTGACGTCCGCATCCTGCCCGCCATCCCGATTGCGTTTTCGAAGCTCTGGCCTGATTTGCCGCTTAGCACTGTATTCAGCTGCGTCGTCGACGATTTAGCGTCGCCGCCAAGCGTTGCGGCGCTCGACCGTCTCGAATCGCTCATTACAGACGACCATCGGCTTGCATTGGCTGCGTTCCCCGAATGGGTCAGCCTCTGCGTATTCCTTCGCCGATCCAGCAATATCGTCGCGGTGTCACTCAGCGGACCCGGTCCAGCCCGCGTATCATGCTGCCGCTGGCTTGACGACGTGTTCACCGGCGCAGGCGACGATGATGACATGGTCAACGTCATTCGAACCGGCGGTCCCGCCGGCGATGTCATTGGCGCTGCTCTTATCCCGGTCAGTGAAGCATGCTCGCGCGCGTCATGGCCCCCGGAGTTCATCCATCAAGCCACGGAACACTGGATCGACCTGGCCCCCATCCTACCAAACGCGGCGCAGATTGCCCGTGTCGGCCTCGACCGCCTGATTGCAAGTCTACCGTCAGGCCGTGCGAGCGCGTACCGCAGCCGAGCGGCGTCTCTCTGGCAGCATCTTCCGCACATGGCACCGGCAACCCAGCAGCATAAACCGTAGGATGCGCTGGACATACGTTATGTGCCATGCGGACCTGCAATGCAGTTGGCAGAGTGCGCAGTTTCCGTGGCGCCCGTCGCGTTGCCGACGGCGGGAAGTCCGTGGAGGGCGCGCGTTGGGCGTTCAGTGTCGGTTGGCGGGCTGGTCGGATGTCGGGCACGGGCGGATCCAATGCCGGGTCGGCGTCGAAGAAGCGGAAGGTCAGCGAGGGCGGCACGGTGGCGCCCGCCGCCGGCGAGAACGAGGTCGTCAAGCTGTGCATGCCGATCCTGAAGCAGGTGGCGGCCCGGGCGGATGCGGCCCCGTTCCTGGACCCGGTCGATTGGGAGGAGCTGGGCATCCCCGACTACCCCGAGATCATCAAGAATCCGATGGACCTCGGCACGATCAAGAAGAAGCTCGAAGACGGCAAGTACGCCAACGAGCAGGAATTCGCCGACGACGTTCGCCTCACCTGGAATAACGCCAAGACCTACAACCAGCCCGGGTCCGGCATCTACGTCGCCGCTGACAACCTGTCGAAACTGTTCGACAGGCGTATGCAGAAGCTGAAGAAGCCGGAGCCGAGCGCCGCAGCGACCGGTGCGAGCGCACCCACTCCGGCAGGGCCGCCACCATCAAAGAAGAAGAAGCCGTCGACGCCGGCGGCCGGTGTCAAGCCGGTCACCCAGCAGGACAAGGTGAAGTTCTCGCAGTTGGTCAACCAGCTGACACCGCAGCAGATCGGCCGCGTCGTCGACATGATCTCCAAGGCGTGCCCGGAGGCGCTCAACGAGGAGGACGAGGAGGATCTCGAGATCGAGGTCGACAAGATCGACCGCGACACGCTCCACAACCTGAACGTCTACTGTGAGTCGTGCGTTGCCGGCGGCAACGATACGAAGAAGAAGAAGAAATAGGGGAGCACCGGCTGCTGCCGGAGGGCAGTGCGTGTGCGCGCTCTGCACGTTTCGTTGACCTTTAGCCATGTTCCCCACTTTCGGAGCCGGCGTTCCTGTGGCCGCACCCGAACCCTGCCGACTCTGTTAAATTACGCAAGCTCTGCCACGCTCTGGTCGCAGCATTCCCGTGCCGCGTTTCGTGACGCGTCCGTGCCGGGCCGGCAGTCACACCCGACGCCGTACACAGATGTCGAGCGAGCGCATCGTCGTCAGCGGGTCGCTCGGCGCCCATGTCGACGCCTACTGGGAGTATCGCATGATCGGTGCGTTGGGGCGGCATCGGCAGCTGGTCGGGCCGGGGGAACTGATCCAGATGGGGCAGTCGGCGATGCCGACGGCGGCGTTCTGTTCACGCCGGAACAGTACGAAGCGTTTAAGGAGAAGCGCCTGCGGGAGCCTCGGCTGTATGTGTCCTGGCGCCCTATCGGCACCACGTTCGAGTGCCGCCTCATTGGGCCCGAATCGAAATGTTCGGTGACGCGGCTGGAGATGGGATTGGGCATTGGCTGATATGTCTTCTGGGTGGCCAGGCTTCTGTACGCACCGCTACAAGAGCCATTCGCACGAATCGCCCTCGTCAACGAAATGTCTCGTGCCGAAGTGCATCTGCACCGCGTTCGACTACATTCCCGTCAGGGGGGCCCAAGACCTCAAATGCCACTGCAAGCACTCGTACAGGGAGCACACCGCCCAGGAACGGGCATGCGCCCGGACGCGCTGCTCCTGCCAACGATTCACTTCCAGGTGCCGTCAACATTAACGCCGTTGCTGAACTGTATTAACGCTGCCGCAGCTTTGGATGTTCATGCGGGCGAACGTTCGTTGACCACGAGACGATCATTCAGACGGGGGAAGAGCGCACTGCCGAAGGGCTGCCCACCGGTGACGGCCCGGCCAGCAGCATCCTTGGCGGGATTACGTCGATGGAATCCCTCGTCGACGGCGTCGAGCGTATGGCTATCTCGGCTGACCAAGCTGTTCGTCCACGAACTATTGCACCTCGGCGCGCTCCTCGAGGCCAGCATTTGCGAGCTCCTTCAACGCACAAGGCGCCCAATCTTCCAGGGTCTCAGTAGATGGATTCATACGTTGGCACATTCTACACTTTACTCTGTCGGGTAGAAAACGGGGTCTCTCAGGTCAGACGAGAGCAACGTATTGTATTGGGAAAGGGAACCATAACGAAATAACGGCAATAGAACGGTAGGTTCAGGTAAAGCGCGGGTTAAGACCTGGGTAGCGTTTCTTGGCCGCCTCAAGGAGAGGAGCATACAGGTCAGGGCGGGCACGCTTGATAGCGTCAGGGTCGTCCGCCCAGCAGACAAACAGGGTAGCGATGGCGCTTCGTACCGGTCGTAACCCATGGCTGATGACGACGACGCCCACGATGGCGCAAATCAATACGATGAACACGCAGACGAACGCTATGCCCCATTGGACCTCCGGGTCGCTCGCGTCCGACACTTGACTGATCAACCAGGCCTTGGCCCACAGTCCCGACAAGATCCCAGCGGCAATGCCGCCGATGGCGGCGCCGAGGAACAGCACCCGAAGGGCTATGCTATCGTTGATGACCATATCGAGGCCCGATGCGCGCACCATGGCGTTCGTCCTGCGTGCTGACTCAAGGATCGGACGCCCGTATATCGCCACGAAGCACAACGCGTACACCTTATAGGAACTGCAGCATAGCAGCATATTAGCGCACCGCCATATATTCCCCGGTCACGGGACTCTACTCCAGAAGGCGCTTCAAGATGCGGTTGCAGCACAACCGACAGCAGCAGCACAGCTGGCCGAGAACGTTCAAGATCGCGTCGGCGATGAGTATCAACAGCGACGCCAGACAGATCGACCCGAGAGACGTCGTCACGGACCTGTTATTATCACGGTCAGGTGCCTGATGACGTCGTCAAACTGACCGCAGCAGACCGTTTGAAGGCGCTGGACGTTGGGTGACGTGGATCGCTGAAGAAGAAGAACGAGGCCGCCACGCCACTGGTCGACGTGTGCACGACGTTGCCAATGACAGATGTAGTGTACACGAACAGGACCATGACAACAATGATGCGCCATTGTGCCTCGACGATCCAGTGGATTCCAGCCAGGATGAAGGTGATCAGGGCACCATCGACGACGAGGCCCGCGATGCAGATCAGGTAGGAGGCAGGGAACTTGTGCAGGCATTTGGAGGCGATTGTCATGGTAGCCGATGCGAGCGGGATGCGATTCCAGGCGACGAAATAGTAAATGGAAATGCCGGCCGAGACTATAACACGGAAAGCGACATCACCGGCACCGCTCGAACCGAAAGCCAGCAAGACAATCGGGACAGCGATCGAGACGACGAACATGAGGTGGATAACAATATGCGGGATGAAACGCATGACGAACGTCCAGATGGTTGTCCATACAAGTGAGAACGCCAGAGTGATGCCGATGGCCGGTCCCAGCACCTGGACGAAGGAACGGACATCGTCCCGAGTGGTTGACTCCTCGACGCCGGCAGAGCTGATCGCGACAAGGGCGAGCAGCGCGCCGACGAACAGGAGAATCCACGGCGCATCGTTGTACTTGCTTCTGCTGTAGTCCAGGCGCTCTTGAGCGAGTGCGCCGCCTGCGCCTTGACTATCAGCGGCCACGGCCACCGGCTGCACTGGAACGGCCACTTGATCAGCGCGCCGATCCATCGGGTGGCTCGACGATATTTCACGACTCGCGCCGCTCGAGATTCGCTCATGCAGGCAGTTCGCGGGAAATCTTCCAGACAGATACAGTGCAATCAGCACGTCTGTAGGTCGAACCGGGAGCTCCCTGCGGCTTATGTACCTGTTTAGGTGTTCGTTCAGTCACTCACGCAGTTGTCTGCTCCCGCGAAAGCCGCAGTGTCGCGACACTGGGCGACTCCGATGCACAATGTGATCCTCATGATCGACCTGCAGAACGATTTCCTGTCGGAATCGGGCGCGTTACGTGCCCGACGCGTCAAGGATATTGACGACAAGGTGCGTCACTGGACAGCGCTGGTGCGTTGGGCCCGGCGGCCGTCTGACCCGGACGTCGACGCCCGACCAGCGTCGGTTGTTTGGGTCCGGTCGGATTACTCGAAACCGGGTGATGCGCAGGACAATACGTCTGCCAGCACCACGACGAACTGTCGCGATCCCGAGGACATCCGCGTCGGAACCCATTCGGGTCGCCGACCGTTGTGTGTTCCGAATACGTTCGGCGCCGAGTTCTATGATCGTATACAGCCCCTGATTGATAACGACGACCTCATCGTGACGAAGACGTCGTTTTCGTCCTTTCGGGATACGGACCTGGACGAGAGCATTCGCGCAGCGACCGGATGCAGCGAGCGCACCCTGATTAACATATTCGTCTGTGGCGTCACGGGGCACAATTGTGTGACAGCGACCGCCATGGATGCACTTGCTCTGGGTTACCCGGTGACAATCCTGCCGGACTGTATCGGCGTCACGTCCAATTCCCGGTCGAATGTGTACCTGGTCAACCTTCTCAAGAAGGGAGTACGTTGCATATCGCTGGCTGAGCTAACAGGCATCGTTCCCGAACCATCCCGCGAGCAAGACGCTTCGGACGCGTTTGACTCATACGTAGTCAGCCATCTGCTTCCAGACGATGTGGCCGATCGTGCGTTCGACGAACTGCGAGATCAGGTAGCATGGCAGACGATGCACCATCGCGGGGGCGCTGTGCCACGTTTGATTGCTGTTCAAGCTACGATCGACGATGGCCTGGTTCCTATTTACAGGCACCCAGCCGATGATCTACCATGCGTAAGACCATGGAGTCCGATCGTCGAGGAGATCAAGCGACATGTGGAACACCGCCTCCAGCAAACAGTCAACCATGCCCTGATTCAGTTCTATCGTGACGGGCAGGACTACATCAGCGAGCATTCGGACAAGACGCTTGATATCGCGCATGGGACCAGGATAGTGAACGTCAGCATTGGCGCGTCGCGCGTTATGCAGATCCGGGCTAAACGCACCTCCGACCAAGATGATCGATCGCGTCCGGTCACGAACGTTGCCATGGCGCACAACTCCATGTTCGTCCTCGGGCCGTACACCAACCGCGTCTACCTGCACGCCATCAAGCAGGACAAACGTCCTGTATCTGAGCGGCTCCCGTCCGAACTGCTCTACGACGGCGCGCGCATCAGCCTGACGTTCAGGACGATCGCCACTTTCCTAACGCCCGACGGGAAGATCTTCGGGCAAGGCGCCGTCGCCAAGCAACGCGACCACGCCCAGGCCATTGTCGAACGCGAGGACGCATTCCTGGAAATGGTCAAAGCGTTTCGCTACGAGAACCAGGACCCCGACTTCGACTGGGAACTCCACTACGGCGCCGGGTTCAACGTCACCCGGCAACGAAATGAACCGGTCCCTACACAGTAGCGGGCAGAGTTGCAGAGCACTGGCGACCCGCGTGCCCATCACTGTTCATTAGGCTTCGGGGCTGTCTGGAAGAACTTGTCGGCGGTGGTGTGCAGGTCGTCGAGCGTGGCGAAGGAGACGCCCTTGTCGACGAAGTGGTTCAGCGCGGACAGGAGCGCCGGGGCGGACCCGGCCCGGTCGAGCAGGGCGGCCACGTCCGCGGCGAACAGGTCGACGGGTTTGTTGAAGACGGCGTGGTCGCCGAACCAGGCCGAGACCTCGGCGATGTCACGGGTGCGGGCCGCCGCCCGCTCCTCGTGGATCTTGGCGATCGACGCCGCCAGCGCCGTTATTGTCTCGAACTGACGCCGCTTCCCGATAATGTCGTCCTGGAGGATGCTCAACGCGTCCGCGTGCGCACCAGTTGCGTTCAGGAATCGCGAAACGCCCTCGAGCGTCATCGACGAAACGGCCGCCGCTCCCTCGACGACGAAGAGTTCATCGGCATGGCGCCTCAGTGCCTCTAGGACAGCCGTCTTCGCCGTCGACAGACTTGGTTCGTGCTGACTGGCAACCAGGTCCTGGAACGATGCCAGCTGAACGCCCCGGGCATTCAGCAGGTGAATGTTGCAGAGGACGGACGGCAACGACGGTTCCGCTTTCATCAGCTCGGCGATATCCGCCAGGCGAATACTAACGTTCCCGTCGATGGCAGCGAACAGCGTGATGGACGGGTGCGACAGCGCCGTCATGATCGCTTTGGCCTGGTACTGCACGCGCTGAGCCTGGGTCATGTTCGCGTCGTCCTGGTCGCCTTCGGCAGCGGCGTACTTGGCCAGCGGGCTGCCCGGGCCCATGCACAACCGGGACGGGTCGTGCCCGGCGGCCTTGTACACGGCGCACATGATCGACTCGAGGTCGTCGAACAGGACGCCCTGTGCGGATAACGCGTCGAGGCCGGCGACGACCTGGTCGCACGTCATCCCGTTGTACAGGACCTGGAGGACCGGGTTGGGGCGCAGGTCGAGGAACCCGCGGAACACGTGGAGATCGGGGCGGCGAAGCGCCTGGAACACGGTCTTGCAATCCTCCTGTGCGGTCGTGTCCCGGGCGCGTGCATGCGCCTGCGCACGCACCTGCAGGGCCGACAACAGGTCCGACGCGCGTTCGTGCCGCGGCTCGTGTGCGATCTCCTCCTTCAGCCGCTCGACGATCGCGCTCCCGCACGTGCTCTCGATGATGATCCTGGTAACGCCTTCCATCGACAGCGTCGTCCGCGGATCTTTGAACAGGGACGCGGCGCCGGATGCGATCACGTGGGCCGCCTCGACCGCGACGTCGTCCCAGGACGCGCGCAGGTGCGCTACAGCGTCGGCGATCGACTTCAGGTCGGGGAAGTTTCGCCTGTGCCGCTCCAACTCCAGCAGCGCCGACAACGCCCCGGACGTCGTACGTCCGGCGCGCAGGATCCCATCGATCAGGTCGGCGTAGACGACGACGTTGCCGTGGGCGCGTGCTTCCGACAACAGACCGCTATCGGCAACGAACTTCAGGACATTGTCACGGTCCGCCTGGCCCGGGATCGCGTTGCGGAAATCGACCTCGAACGATGGTGCCAGCGATGACGACGTCGACCTCTGGCGCGCCTGGCGCCGATCGACCATTTCGATGAATGACTGCGGGATCCACCCGATCTCGTCGCCGTTGCGCACCAGGCACCACCCGTCGTCGTTGACCTCGTAGGCAACGACTCGGTCGCCCTTCTTGCCGTGTAATTCGCTTCCGGTCTGGCCTTGGAAATCGACGATCAGGCGGGCGTGGAACAGCGCCTGCGCGTCGTCCTCGTCCTCAACGCCGCTGACGGTCTCCTCTTCGCCGTCAATTATGTCGTCCTGGTCGACGGCGGCCGACACGCTGTGGTCCTCGGCAGAATCCCAACCGACGTCGAACTCGTCGGCCTGGTTGATCCCGTCCAGGACCTCCTTGTCGTCGATCACCATCGAGTCGACCTTCTCCAGCGTCGTCTTGAGCGCCTTCGGCACGAACGCGGCTTCCTCCACCGACAATTTGTTGGACGACACGCGCGAACGCTGCACGCTGCCCGCGCCGATCAGGTTGGGCCGAGAGCCCTGATCTGACTCTCGTCGCGCGTTCCCTATATGTACGGCTCGATGCGGGTCGGCAGGTGCGTCCCCGAACGAAACCGCCGATCGTGGCGTCGAATCGCGCTTCCGCGCGCTCTGGCCAGTTGCTGGCTGCTGTGCAGCGACAACGGGGGCGCCGAACGGGGCCATGAGCTGGCGGATGCGATCCTTGATAACGACGGGGACGGTGCGTCGAGCGAGGAGCGGGGCGGCCTGATCCGGCCGGCGGTAGTCGACCCGCATGCTGGGCATGTCGGCGGTCCCTGTGTACCCATTCGTGATGATGTTCTCGAAGAAGATCTGCAGGCGCTGAACGTGGCCGGGCGCAGGTAACGTATCGGACGACATCGCCAAGGGTCTGACCGCAGCCGGTCGCGTGCCCATCCGCTGAAATCTGATGATACCCGGCCGGGTTAGCGATCGTCTCGGATGGCTGCAGGTCACACCTGGCGCAAACCGGTGCAGCACGTCATTGGCAGCTCTTCCGAAACGAGACGCACAGTCCCATGTGTGGCAGGCAGCCTGTCATACGCTGAGGCGTTCAGCGCACGTCACAGGGTCAGTCCGGCGTGGTTTGTCGAAGCATTGAACGCAGACAGACTGCTTGACCCTCGCCGGCAATGGCGTCGCCGCCCCGATACCGTCCGATGGACGGGTACAATGCGAACCCGGACCACCCGACCTGGGGAACGACATTGCAACCGCTCGAGTTCGTCTCCGCTCCACAAGCGTACGCGGACAACGTGTCAGGGCCGGCCGGCCCGAACCGGGACAATGCCCGGTTCATCTCTGACGTCGTGTTCACGGCACCGTTCCAGTTCAACATCAACAGCGGCGTTAGCTCCTTGTTCTCGAACTATGGCCAATTCCTGGCCAGCGACATGTCCATGCTGGTCTCGTCTAACCACAGCTTCAATATTCAAGTCCCGCGATGCGATATGGGGTTCGGCCTGGATCCCAACTGCACGGGCACAAAGACAATCCCTTTCACGCGGCATAGTGCATCGAACACCTCCAATGGGTATCTCCAGGGCAAGAACGATGCGACCGCCTGGCTTGACCTGAGCAACGTCTATGGACTCGGCGACAGCCGTACAGCGTACCTTCGAACGTTTACAAACGGCACGATGAAGACGTCTCAGGGCCCAACTGGCGAACTGTTGCCCTACAATCTCGACCTGCTGCCGAACCTTGGCCCGAGCAGCACGAACCTGTTCCTGGCCGGGGACCCTCGGTGCAATCTCAACCTGCCTCTCCTAGCGATCCAAACCCTGTTCGTCTTAGAGCACAACAAACGGGCAGCCACGTTGAAACAGCGGAACCCGACCTGGGACGACGAGACTCTGTTCCAGGAGGCTCGACGCTACACCATCGCAGTCCATCAGAAGATCACCTACTTCGAGGTATACCCTGCCGCATATCGATCTGCCCTGGCGGTAAACTGACTGTTTATGCTGTGAACAGTACCTGCCGAAATTGCTGAGCGCCGGGCTTGACCCATACTCGGGGTTCAAACCGGATGTGTCGCCCGCCATTGATGTTGCCTTCATTACGGCTGCCTTCCGATATGGGCACAGTTCGACGAACCAGCTCCTCTACCGGCTGCAGGAATCACGGGTGCCTGTCCCCGGTGGACCGCTGAACCTCGCCGACACGATTCTGAACCCGCAGGAGTTCCGGGACAATGGCATGGAGAACGTCCTGCGCGGGCTCATCCTGCAGCCGGAACCCGCCGCCGATGCCAACATGGTGGACGCCATGCGAACGGTCCGTTCCGTTTTACGGATGTGTTGATCCCAGTGTGGTGACATCCGTGTTCAGGGCACGATCAACGGCGACATGGCCGCCGTTGACATTCAGCGGGGTCGGGATCGTGGCGTGCCCGACTACAACACGGTCCGTGTCGCAGTCGGCCTGCCGAGAGCAACCAAGTGGTCCGATATCTCAAGCATCCCCGATTATCAGCAGCGCCTGGCCGCCGCGTACCAAAGTGTCGATGATGTGGACCTGTATGTGGGCGGCTTGGCGGAGGACAGGTATCCGTCGGCGATCACCAGCCAGACGTTCGCCGGGCTGATCGCAGCACAATTCCTTCGGACGCGAAACGCCGACCCGTTCTTCTACCAGCGACCGGGGCTCTTCTCCACCGACGAAATGACCGAGATACAGAACCGGACATTGGCGAACATGATCCTCGACCACACTCAGGTATGTGCACCATCCTGTTTCTGTACGACATGGCGCCTTCCTAATATATCTGGGCAACAGGTGCAATGGCTGCCGACGGATGTGTTCCAGCTGGAGCAGATCCCGACCGGCAGTTCGACAGCGACCACAACTACGAGGGCGACAGGATACACCGGGTTGTTCTCGCCCCTGCCAGGCTATTCGGTTAGCTGGGCAATTAGCAGCGACTGCGTCTGGTCGGTCCAGATCGTCAGCACACGGGGTGGATGGGCGGGCATCGGTTTCGGAACCCAAATGGCGGGTGCCGATATCATCCTGTGCTACATGGACAACGGGGCCATGACCTGTGCTGATTCGTGGGTGCCCAGCCCATATGAATCGATGCCTCTTCCCGACTACTACTTTGGCCACTCCGATGATATCGCGCCCGGGAGCGTCTCTGGCCAAATCCTGGGCGGGGCTCTGACCGCTCGGTTCTCCCGGAAATGCAACACGGGCGACTCGGTCGATCACATCATCACAAACGCAATGGCGCCGATGATCTTTGCCCATGGTCCGACTGCCCATCCTGCCCAGCATGGCCTGTTCGGCAGGGCACAGGGCACTATCAACCTGTTCACGAACGAAGCCGTTCTTGACGGGGAGGACGTGTTTCATCTCGGTTCTGCATCTTCGTCGACCTTCGCAGCCGTCGGGTTCATCCTCTTGGCTCTACAAGGTTCGTATTTCGACCTAGATATTTGTATATTGGGACTAACGACGTGGCGTCATAGTTATTACGTTGCTATTCGTTCTTGTATTTCGAAAGACACGCCATGTATTCTTCCAGGGCCCGCCATTGCTCATAACAATGCTGCTGGGGTCCTCGATGCTCAGTACAACGCTCGTGTTAACGACGCTGGAGCAGTCTGCGGCCGTCTGCGCCTGGCGCCTTTTCCTATCCAGCACTGGATTCACGTTGGTCTTCTCTATCCTCCTCGGGAAGCTTTACCGATACAGCAAGGTCTGCTCGCGCAGTCATACCGAATCAAGCAGTACTGAACCATTGCATTGTACTCGCAGATCTTTTTCAACAAGTCATCTCTGACGGTGAAAGTGACCAATGTGCACATCCTATCGGCTACATTAGGCATGTTGACGATCGACGTTCTCCTGTGCGGCATATGGGTTGGCGTCTCGCCTATGGATGTTGTGCCAGCGGTGCCGAACACGTGCCCGGATTCCTTTACGGCCTCGGTGATCTCCTGGTTGCTTATCGTCGTCAAGGGCGGCATCCTGCTGACTAGCGCGTGGTTGTACCGGGGGTTGCAAACGCTGGAAGGGCGCACCGCATCCATGTTTAAAGCGGATTTCGACATGGCCGGTCAGATTTGCGGCTTCAGCCTCACGTTCCTCGGCGTCATGCTGCTTGTCAGCAAAGTGTCGGCCAGTACTGCCTTCCAGAGGACCATCCTCCTCATCCAGTGCCTGTCGTCGCTGTTCGTCGCAGGTACGACCCTACGTGTCATCGTTTAACGAGTGTCGGCCACTGACAGGACTATGCCCCAATAGCCGTACCCTACGTTTGGTATATGGTTGCGAAGGCCTTAACCCTGAAGGACGACGTGAATCGCAAGTCGCGCAGTGTGGCTGAAGTGACTCAGCCGAAGAAGTCACACGCCGCCTCGCCCGCTGGAAGTGGAACTTTCGTTTTCGACGACAACCCCATCAGCAACGTCAACACGGAGAAACGGCTTCAGATCAAGTACGACGATGCACAGAAGGCGCTGACCGAGTTCAACCTGTACGCGCAGCTCACCGAGAAGGCCAACGAGAAGTTCTCCAAGCTGAAGGCGGAGATTCTCCAAATGGAAGCGGAAGCAGAATTCCGGAACCAGATTGATTGAGTTCCATTGTGCTTTGTTCAAAGTGGCCATACCTGACTGGTGAAACAGCAACAATAAATCTGTTTGTAAGCTGAGCCATGGTTCCCCTGTCAAGTCGAAGCAAATTGGACTTCGGCTTCTCTCCTTGAAATTAGATAGCGCTGTAAAAGCTGTCTCGGAACGTTGTCGAGAGGTCCCACTGGATGCCTGTGGCGTCTGGCTATCCGCTGTGATTTGATTACGGTTCTGGTGCGGCTATATAACTTCCATCATCTACCGTCTTTGCCACGCGCTTCACCTTCTCCTACCCGCTCCTGCATCCAGGTTTATGTTCATGAACCCATGGGGAAGTTGCTTTGGGTGACCTGCCCTTTGCGTTTCTCGAATCCAGAGTCGGCGTCAGACAGTAAATACCCCTGATGTCCCGTTCATCGTTGGGGTACAGAAGTAAGCGCCACAGACGTAACACAGCCCGGTCTCTATTATTCGTATAGCATATTGACAGACGTGTCTGGCGCCGACGTCCAAGATGCAGTCAAAGACAAGGTATCGCCTATGGACGGGTACAACGCGAATCCCGGCCGAGCATCCGGTCTGGGAAACCACCTACACAGCCGCTTGACTTTATCGCGAGTCGGCCACAGGCATACGCAGACGTCAAGGGCTCGACGCCAACTGGGTCCAATCCGAACACCGCTCGATACGTCACGCTCACGGGACCGTTCCAGTCCATCACCAACAGCGGTGTGTTATCTCCTTGTTCTCGAACTATTTATTATAGCCAATTCCAAACGCGTCCGACATGACAGCTGGGTTCCGTGTCCAAAACGAGTTTAGTTGTACTGACGATGATGACGTGAAGAATGCGGACGAAATTTGCTCGGTTCTACTGGTTCCTGAAATCCATTTCCGCCTCCATCTGCAGCAACTCGGACTTGAGCTTGTTGAATTTGGCGCTGGACTTCTGCGCCAGCTGGTCGTACATGTTGTACTCGGTGAGCGCCTTCTGCACCTCGTCCAGCTTGATCCGGAAGTTCTTCGAGACGTCCGACTGGAGGCCCTTCGTGTCCGCCGCATCGCCCGCCGTGGCGCTCTCCGACGTGCTATCGCCCAGTTGCACAGATGTGCCGCCGGCTACCTTCGTGTCGCCTTTCGTCTTCTTCGTGCTGGTGTACCCCTTCGCCGCCATGTTCGTGCTCGCGATCGCCTCCGACACGTGACTCGACTTGCGCGCCTTCCTGTCGTCGAGCAGGAACACCACCTTGACGCACGCGTACCAGACGTACGGCACCACTGCAACATTGGATACGTTGAGCAGCATTCCAGGGAACAAGGCGGGTCCACTGTTCCACACCTGAAACGAACAGCGCGGCAATGCACTGGATGAGAAGGATCGTCCGCTGGAAGACGGTGCTGGTGGACACTTCGTTGACGAGCAGCAGGATGGCCAGGAAGAGCAGGCTGAGCGCGCTGATCTGCCCAGTCATGTTGATGTCCGACTTGAACATCGATGCGGTGCGCCCCTCCAGAGCCTGCAGGTTCCGGTACAGCCATACACTACCGACCAGGATGACGCCCTTGACGATGAGCAGGACCGTGGAAATCCCCGTTGCCGTTAGGGAATCCGAGCAGGTGTTCGGCGCCTCTGACGCGATCTTCATAGGCGAGACGCCGATCCAGATCCCGCACAGGATCGCGTCGACCGCCAGGAAGATTAGCGTCCCCGATACAATGTGCACGTTGGTGACTTTCACGGTCAGCGCCGACTTGTTGTAGAAAATCTGCATTGCCGATCAGCACTCAGTCGTGGAACGCATTGCAGCATTCAGCCTGGATGGCAACCTTGTTGTACCGGTAGAGCTTGCCTAGTAGGGTAGCGAAGATCAGGGAGAACCCCATGCTGGACAGGAACAAACGCCAGGCGCAGATCGAGGCAGACTGCTCCACAGTGGTTAGGATCAGGGTGCCGCTGATCATCATGGACCCCAGCAGCATTGTGATCAGCAGCGATGGGCCCTGGAAGAACACGGCACGTGTCTTGCGGAAGCCAACAATCGCCAGCAACGTCAGCGCTAGCATCCTGGTCAGCCATGTCGACATCGAACGAGAGCGCGGAGCACGAACCTTGCAGGGCGAGGAAGATGAAACCGATGGAAGAGAAGGCCGCCGCCGACGTGGTGCTCAGGTGGAAAACGTCCTCGTTGCTAAGAGCCGCCTGATTCGTGAACAGGTTGACAGTGCCCAGCGCCCTGCCGAACAGGCCGTGCTGGGCGGGTCGTGGCGTCGGCCCATGCGCAAAGATCATCGGCGTCATCGCCCTCGTAATGACGTGGTCGATCGAGTCGCCCGTGCTGCATCGCCGGGAGAACTGAGCGGTCAGGACCCCGCCCAGGATCTGGCCGGTGACTGTCCCGGGCAGGACATCGTTCGTGTGGCCGATTTCATCGTCAGACGTCGGTGCCGTCTCGAACTGGCCGACCACCATGGAGTCGACGCAGGTCATGGCGCCGCCGTTCATGTAGCACAGGATGACGTCGCTGCCCGCCATCTGGGTGCCGAATCCGATGCCGGCCCACCCGCCCCGAGTGCTGACGATCTGGACCGTCCAGACGCAGTCGCTGGTGATCGCCCAGCTGACCGTGTACCCTGGCAGGGGCGAGAAGATGCCCGTGAACCCAGTCGCCACTGACGTTGACGATGCCGAACTAGCCGTCGGGATCTGTTCCAGCGCGAACACGTCCGACGGCATCCACTTCACCTGTGCCCGGCAACATGTCAGGCGGTGCGATATGAACCCGTCGCCGTTCTTCGCCTACCTGGGTGAAGTCAAGGATCATACTCGACAGGGACCGGTTCTGGATCTTGTTCAGTTCGTCGGTGGAGAACAGGCCGGGTCGCATGAAGAAGTACGGGTCGGCATCCCTCGTCCGAAGGAACTGGGCCGTGACGAGCGCGTTGAACGTCGGCCCGATGATCCCCGTGCCGACCTTGTCCTCGGAGAGCCCGCCGACGTACAGGTCCAGGTCGTCGACGCTGTTGTAGGCGATGGCCAGGCGCCGTTGGTACTCGGGATTGCTGGTGACGTCCGACCAGTTGCGGGCCCTGGGCATCCCGAGCGCTTGCCGCACCGTGTTATAGTCGGGCACGCCGCGATCCCGACCACGCTGGATGTCAACAGCCGCCATATCGCCCAGGATCGGGTGCTAAGCAGAGGCAGGGACGTTCATGTCTGCGCGCGACAGCACACGCGAGGTGCCAGGGAACGGACCGTCCGCATGCCTTCCACCATGTTGTCGTCGGCGTCGGCCTCTGGTTCCAGGATAAGCCCTCGCAGGACGTCGTCCATGCCGTTGACGCGGTACTCCTGCGGGTTCAGGATCGTGTCGGCGACGTTGAGCGGCCCGTCGGCGACCGGGACCCGCGATTCCTGCATGCGGTACACCTGCTGGTTCGTCGAGCTGTGCCCGTACCGGAACGCCGCCGTCATGAAGGCGACGTCGATGGCGGGCGACAGGTTCGGGTTGAAGGCCGTGTATGGTTCAAGCCCGTGCGCCAGCAGCTTCGGCAGGTACTGTTCGTCGAGCGGGGCACCCAGTCAGTCGCGCTCGCAAAACCAAACTGCGGGGCTGCACGCGATAGAGTCCACCTCATAATAGGCGATCTTCTGGTGGATCGCGATGGTGAAGCGCCGCGCCTCCTGGAACAGGGTCTCGTCGTCCCACGTCGGGTTGCGTTGTTTGAACGTGGTCGCCCACTTGTTGTGCTCCAGGACGAACAGCGTGTGGAGCGCCAGCAGCGGCAGGTTGATGTTACAGCGCGGGTCTCCAGCCAGGAACATGTTCGGCGTCATCGGGCCCGCGTTGTCGAACAGCGGGAGGTTGAACGGCAGCAGCTCGCCGCGTGGGCCCTGTGATGTCTTCATCTTCCCGTCACTGAACGTTCGAAGGTACGACGTGCGGTTGTCGCCGAGGCCATAGACCAGGTTCAGGTCAAGCCACGACGTCGCAAGGTTCTGTCCCTGGAAGTACCCGCGGGATGTAACTGATCCGCCCTCGCGCGTGAACGGGATCGTGGCTGTGCCCGTGCAGTTGGGGTCGAACCCGTATCCCATATCACACCGTGGAACGGGAATGTGGAACGTCACGTTGGACGATGCTTGCAGGATCATGTCGTGCGCCAGGAACTGGCCGTAATACGGGAACCAGCCGCTTGCGCCGCTGATGACGTTGAATTTGAACTGCGATGTGAACAGGACGTCCGAAATGTATCGGGCGCTGTTCCGGTGTGGGCCGGCCGTAGACGACACATTGTCGGCATATGCCTCCGGTGTCGAGATGTACTCGAGCGGTTGCCGCAGCGTCCCCCATGTCGGATGATCTGGGTTGACGTTGTACCCGTCCATCGGACGGTACCTCGGCAACGATGACATCGTGGGTGGCCGTCGTCAAGGATATGACGCAGCAGGCGCTAACTCGACTCCAGGAAGACCTTGGGTTATGACTGCTTGCCCGGGTCAGTCCGAGGTTCGGTATACTAGGCGGTAGACATGTCATTCTGTGACGGCGGGGCATGCTGGCTTGCTGGCATAGTGCTATAGTAGCAAATGTAGCCCGCGTTGTGTAGGATACCCCCTCAAGAGGGTGTCCTACACAGTAGCACTCAGTGAGCCTAAGCTGCTGTGCAGTGAGGTGGATCGGACGCTTCAGGTACTTCGACCCGCCATGGCAGAGCGCTGTATTTGCCGGGCGCAAAGTTTAAGCGCCATTAGCGCTATAAATCGGTTCTCTGCATTACCGGGCAGGCTGGCGGTTGTGACCAGACAGTTAATCAATGGACAGAACTTGTCGACGGCCACAGCTCTCGCGATGGAAGTATGATCAGGTTGATCCACTGGCAGGTCGCCAATTTGACGAGGACGTCGCCTTCCGGTTGTATCTAGCCCGGGTTCCAGAACGTAAAGTGTACGAGTGGCCATCGGGCATTCGGTCACGACCTTTCTGTACAATATGACGATCTGGTTGATGTCGATCTTGACGGTCTGCATTTGACCCGGGATACCGCGAGCAGTATAATCAGCACGATCGCGGTCGACGCGACGTGCTGACGGGGCATGCCGATCTTCGGACGGCACGTGGCATGACGAAATACTGCCACTCAAGCTTGTGTACGGCGACAGGTTCCACCACAACGGGACGAGTTACTGGATGAGTTTCACTCCATGCAGTCATAGACTCATAGGCGAGTCAGCGGTACGGAATCAGTGTACAGAGTCGCTAAGCAAACATGAGCTGCTTTTGAGGTGGTGTTCATATGTGCACGCGTACGATACCGTTGACACCTTGTCTCGAATAAGTGCCCTGTAGCCGCAGCATCGGCGGGGCACATTGCGCACCGTCACGCTCAGGCCACTACTGTGCACGGCGAACGTATCCACCTCGCAATGCTTCCACGTACTGCCTGTTTCTATAAGGATGCAAGTCGGTATAGAAGTACATAGCGGGATCCAACGGCGGAGATATTGTGCTGCGCCAGTCGCGTGCCCCGATTCGATCGCATCGCGGTACATTCATTGGGGCGTCGTGAATCGCGCGCGGCCTGAACGTCGTGGTTCGGATAGGCTCCCCCGTTCAGTGCGCCCAGCCACCTGTTGATCCCGGTCGTTCATGGCGATTTGATCGCTCGATGAAACTTAATCCGAACGCCACCGAGTTCAGATGGCAGCCCGCCATTACGGAATTCCCGCCGCTGGGTGCGCCCGACCCGGCGACAGGTCGCCCCGATGCGCCGGCCAACTCTCGCACGGCGAACGCGACCCCCACTGGCGCAAATCCTCAACACGCTGATGCGATTGCGGCATCCACAAGCGCGAATGTGTCGCCGGCGGTGCATGCATACCGGGCGGCCTCCAATGGTGTATACGCGGCTGCCGCCGGCGCCTCTGCAGGTCCCGCCTACGCGAGCCCCAGCACTGCGGCAGCCGCACCTTCGTATGGCTATGCAGCTCCGGCAGGCGCGCATGCAGTCCACAGTGCCGCAAATGCAGCTCAGGTCTATGCGCACGCCAGCCAGCGAGGTGGCCATGCAGCACGCAGTGGAGCAGCGCCCGTGGCACCTCCTGATGCGACACTGTCGGCCCCAGCACCGCCCATCACGACGGTGCTGGGAAGTGCTCGACAGTCGCCTTCGCAATCACGCTCGCCTTCTCAATCTCGATCGCCATCGCGATCTCGATCGCCTTCTCGAGCGCGATCGCCGTCTCCGGCACGATCCGCGTCGCCCGTCTCGACGTTCTGTGAATCCCGGTCGCTGAACGACATCGAGCTGGCATCATCGCCGTGTTCCATGTCGATGGACATGCTGATACCGACACCGACCGTGTTCACCATTGAGCAGCTGCTGTCGTACCGCGACAAGTTCACAACGCCGCCTGCCGAGCTCGTCGGCGTCGAAGGCATCCCCGTCCAGGGCAACCCGCACTACGATGAGCTGATGGAGCAACAGTCAAGGCGAAGTTCGATCGCAACCGACCATGTTAAGTCACCGATGCGATCGTCCTGGAGAGGGTCGCCGCGCGGTGGACCCCAAGTCCAACTGAGTCGCAACCGAAGCCTGGTCAGGCGCCATGTCCCCAAAGAGGTCGACATCGATGACGGCGTCGACGTTTCCAAGAGCCGTAACGCCTTGGTCCTTGCCGCAGCGGCTGCCCGGGCCGATCGCTCGACATCGTCCAGAGGGGCCGACAATGAATCGGGAACAAATGCGCCTCAGCGACGACGCGAACAGTCGCAGCAGCCGCGACAGAGACGTGGCGATACCCGTGACTGGAGGGACCGGTCGCAACCGCCCAGGGCCAAAGGCGGGCGCTATGACGAGGTGAAGGAACGTTCGCATAACGTGGAACTCGGGATCCTTAGGGTGTGTGCGATGCCGTGCAGAATAAGCCGAAACACGGCGGGCTGCACCAGAGCGACAACAAATGGAAAATGGATAAGTCGTCGCGTGACGAATGCGAACAGGCCGAGTCGGCGATCCTCGTCATCCTGAACAAGCTGACGCCGGAAACGTTCATGAAGCTGTCGGATCAGGCGGCGACGATCACGGTGACCGGTGCGGAGACGCTCGAGCGCTTGTGCGCCAAGATGTTCGAGAAGGCGATCGACGAGGCCAGTTTCGCGTCCATGTACGCCCAGTTCATCGCGCGCCTGTCCGCGAAGTTGCCCACGTTCAGGAACGAAGATGGGCAGCAGATCGACGTACGATCAACGATCATCACCCGGTGCTATCACCTCCTGACGCAGGGCCCGGATCGAACCCACTTAGGTTCCACTCGACATGGTTGCATCAATTGTCGACCTTGCCCTAACTCGCTAGCAGAATCATTGCAAGAACCAGAGCTGTCCGAAGAGCAGCAGAAGATCAAATCAAGGCAGACCGGAAACGTCATTCTAATGGGCGAGCTCTTTAAGCACGGATTGCTAGCGGAACACGTCGTTCATGTCAGCATCGAAATGCTGCTGACGAACTGGGAAGCGTCGCAAAGGTTAGTCCTGTGGGAGCGCTTCGCGAATCGTCACGAACATGACCATGTGTCGCCGCAGTGTCGACGACGTTGAAAGCCTGATTCCGTTTATTCAGACGGTGGGCAGCTTCGTCGACAAGCAGTCGCCCGCGAAGATGGACGAGTACTTTGGCCGCATCACGTCGATGAGCAAATCAAAGTCGCTGCTGCCCCGGCTCCGGTTCATGCTGATGGACCTGATCGACCTGCGAAGAAACCGATGGCGACTGCGACGGGAGAAGGTCGTCGACCCGAAGATGCTCGATGACGTCCGCAAGCAGAACGACAAGTCGACGTCACCGTGGTCGTCCGCTCGCCAACCCACAAAGCGATTCGCCGGTCCACCGCCCGCCATGCGTCCTGCCATCCTGCGGCCACCTTCGAAACCTGCACCCTGGGCGCCGAAACAGACGAATCAGCGACCATCATTCAGCTGGGGAAGCATCCCGCATGACATGCGGGGTCAGGACGACGGCGATGAACACGATGACGAACCCGAGGCCGAGGCACCGGAACAGGTACAGGAATGTCACTGTCAGCACGCCGTTGTCGTTAACTATGGGCACCTCTATATAGGAGGAGCCAGAGACAACGGAGGCGAACGACGCAGACAATGAGGTTGACGACGAAGTATCGAGGAAGGTCGATGCGCTTGTACGCGAGTACTATTCCTGCGATGACGTGGACGAGGCGTTGCTGTGCGTACGCGAGATCGGGCCGGCAGGGAACCGACTCGTCGTGCGAACAGCGATCGCGATCGCGTTTGATATGAAGGACAGCAACCGGGAGCAGCTGAGGACGTTCCTGGCCGTGCTGCTCGACAAGGAGATCATCCCTGCGTCCGATATGCTGGCTGCCATATCGGCACTCCTGGAAGAGTTTGACGATATCGCGATCGATATCCCCAGGGCCCCGCTGTACCTGGCGAATGTCCTTGGCGATTTGGTCGGCGATGGAAGTCTACCATTCGCTGATGTGGTTGCCATGCTGCGGAATACGACGACGACGCAGGCGCTGGGCATGATCGCCCTGGACGCGCTGGCAAGGATCAAAGCCAAGCATGGCGGCGAGGAGAAATTGCACGATATCTGGACGAAGGTCGACGTGTCCGAGTTCAAGAGGCTCTTCCAACCGAAACAACTCATGCCGACCACGTTTAAGCACAATCTGGAAGCCAAGGTACGCACACTACCCTGTTGTTCGTGGCTGACCCCCATGGTCTGACTTGTGGCGTTGCACGCTCCAGGGACTACTGTGCCTACCGATCTAGAATAAAGCTATCGTTTTGTGAATATGGATACGCACGACCAGGACATCCTTGAACAATTTTACATTGTAGATCGAGTGAGAGCGGCGATAGCGGTAAATCGATCAGCTGATCTGTGCAGGGCCTTGGATGCGATCAATAACGACCTGGTTGCCGGTGTCGGCAACGACGATAGGCGTTTCGTGGAAGTACGCCAAGGAGTCGTCGCCCACGCGAAGATGAGGGGAGACCTTCGAGAAGTGCTTCTTCTCAATCGATGATGTCAGCGAGTTGTAACCTTTCGGGCCGACGCGATCACCAGCGTTGCCGGGGGACAAAAGCAGGCCCAGGCTGCCGTCCGGTTTGACGCCACAAAGCAGCATGCCCGCGCTTCGAACACCACGGAAGTTGCTCGCCTTCAGGTTCGTCAGAACGACGACCTTCTTGTTCAGCAGTTCATTGGAGGAGTAGTGGGCTCGCAATCCCGAAACGATCTGTCGCGTCTCAGACCCAATGTCGACTTGCAGCACAAAGAGGTGCTCGGCCGTCTCGTGCCTACAGAGGACCGGTATGAGTAGAGTAACAATATGAGACACGCGTCATAGCGTACTCGGAGACACTGCGAATGACACCAGTGACGAGGTTGAGTGGGAAATCCTCGACGACCGGTTGCTGTCCCGCGTAAAGGCGCCGCCAGGTCGTGATCTGTTCCTCGGATATCTTCGTAAACAGCACTTGCGGTTCTCCGATAACATGGCCCGAGCGAATGGAATGCCGGAAGTACGGCCCATCACCCTTCAAAGACAGGACCGATCGGTCGGTGTTCAGCTGCTTGAAAATTCTGCTGCCCTGGTAAGAGATACGCCAATAGGGTGCAATCATTGAACCGACCTGTCAACAAGCTCGGGCATGTACGGTTCGAGCATCGTCGCAAGAAGGACAACCGCGTTCACAGAAACGTTGATAACGGAACCGGCGCGCGCTTTGTCTGTAGATTTGTGAGTAATTGCAAACATGATTGCGTAAGTTACGAATCTGCATACCATCTTTGATTAGATGCCAAGGAGCGTTGTCTTGCAAATACAAGTTGCATCTGTGCGAGGCCTGCATCGCTTGCTTCAGCCCGTCCTTGATCTCGACCTAACGAGGAATCAGAAATTGCCGGCTATTCCCAGCACCAGCCATACCTTCTCCAGGAGAGCAACGTACGTCTTTGCGTGTTCGTTCATATCCTTAATGAACGATTCATCGTCGGGGGTCAACGTACACTCAGGGACAACGGAACTGAAGTTGTTCTTGATAAAGACCAGAGCGCGGTTCACGAAGTTGCCCACGTTCTTCAGCAGTTCACCATTGTTCTTCTGCATAAAATCGTCCCAAGTGAACACGGTGTCGTTCGTTTCGGGCCGGTTGACGAGAAGATAGTATCGCCATACCGACGGCGAGACGCCGGTCAGTTGGACGCTGTCACCGAAAACACCGACTCCCATCGACTTTGAGAATTTTCCGCTCTCATACTGAAGGTACTCAGTGGTGTTGATATGGTGAAGCATCGTGTACCCTTGGTCGGCCCCGAGAAGAACGGATGGCCAGATGACAGTGTGGAAAGGAATGTTGTCCTTCCCCATGAACTGGACCAGTTCCACTTGTTCCGGGTTCCTCCACCAGCGCTCCCATTCTGGGGTATATGCAGCAGTGATGGACATGTACCCAATTGGGGCCTATTCATCAGCAAACATATCAGGACCGAGATACATCTCACAAATCAACGAACTGAACTGACATCGAACCACACGTAGAACACTTTGTCACGGAACCCGTCTTTTGGAACAGGAACCCCCCATTTCAGATCGCGCGTTATGGATCTGGACTTCAGACCCGTTGCAATCCACGCCTTCGTCACTTGTATGGAGTTCTGCGACCAGAACCCCTTCTCCGAGCGCTGATCAATCCACTTCTCCAGCCGCTCGCTCATCAACGGAAGGTCCAGGAACAGATGCTCCGTCTTGCGAATGACTGGCGTCGATTTGTCGCTGGCGCAGTACGGGTCTTTCAAGAGAGTCGCCGTCATCAGGTGCCCACACTTATCGCACTGGTCACCATGCGCGCCAACGTGACCACAGTCAGGGCAAGTTCCTACACACCACCGTGAGCATCCCAATCATAAATGGCCAGGCGACAAGCGAGCGCACCTCGAACGTAGCGATCAGCGAGGAACATATCGCATTTCGTGCAGAACAGCTGTTCGACTGTATCCTCGTGAACAATGCCGTTTGTTTCGCATTCCTTGAAGATTCGCTGGACGATCTCAGTCTGAAGCGGCGTCGACGTCCGTCCGAAAATATCGAACGAGATGCCGAACCATTCATAGACCTGAGCATGAATGGCATGGAATTTGTCGCAGATCTCCCTAGGCGTCAGTCCCTCCTGGATCGCCTTCTGCTCCGTCGCGGTCCCGTACTCATCCGTCCCGCACACGTAGATGGCGTTATGCCCGCGAAGCCGGCAGAACCGCGCGTACACATCGGCGCTCAGCACGCAGCCAATAATGTTGCCCAGGTGCGGCACGTTGTTGACGTACGGAAGCGCCGACGTGATCAGGATGTTGCGCGCACCGTCCTTGGGCAGGACCGGCCGCCGCTGCGCTTCGCCGACGCTGGCGGACGGAGCCATGTCTGCTGATCTGACGCCGCCGAGCTGCTGCATCATCAAACAGTCCGAGGCGGACCGAGGGATCGATTTTTTCCGATCCCTGCCAGACCGTTCCATTTATAGAGTTGGCCGTACGGTGGCAAACCCGTTTTCCCGAGAACGCCGCGTGCTGTGTGATGCCCGAGTTGCGCGACGCTGTCCGCGTGCTGTGTGCTGCCCGAGTTGCGCGACGCTGTCCGCGTGCCAAGCGTGGTTCCCTGTTGCCGGCAGTCCATCCGTGGTTTTGCAGCCGCTCCTTGGAGCCGCATCCGAACCTACGTAGGGGCATTGCCAGCACCCACCAGCTCCGGTCGGAAAGCGCGACATGCGATCCCCGTTTTAGACAATGTCGACTGGTAAATCTTCGCCGCGCAGAACCCTCGTTGTCCGTCGACGGTGTTGCAAAGTCCGTGCCGGCCCAGCGGGGTTGCCCGTGCGGTGCGGAGAACGCCGTGGTGTCTCTCATTTCCATCTTGGGCTCGTGCGCGCGACGAGACAAGCAAGGTCATGGGGCAGCGTCAGTCGTACCCGCATGGCCAGGGCAAGGCCGAGGTTGTGATCAACGGCGTTGTCTACGATGTCACCGACTTCAAGCACCCCGGTGGGTCGATCCTTCTGAACCAGTGCAACCCGCCCGATGCGGGATTCCCGGCCGACGCCACGATCGCGTTCGACTCTCTGCATGGGCAATCGAAGGAACCGTTGAAGAAGCTGTCGGAGCTGAAGGCCAAGGGCAAGTCGCGCTCACTGACCCCTGAGGAAATCAAAGCAATGCGCGCCAAGCGCCCGTACGACGAGCGCCTGTCGAACAAGTTCAAGACCGTGACGCGCGACCTGAAAGCCATGGGCATGTTCGACTACACGTGGCAGCACCTCCTCTGGCGCCAGTTTGAGATCTGGGCGATCTTCGCATGGGGTGCCTGGTGCGCGTTGTCGCCGGGGGCCTGGTTCGGATGGTTTCACGGCGCCACCTGTATGGGCGTGTTCATGCAGCGTTCCGGCTGGTTCCAGCACGAATGCAACCATGGGAGCTCGTCGAAGAACCACACGCTGAACAAATTCCTCGGATCGTTCTGGTTCGGGATTGGCGAGGCTGGCAGCGCGAACTGGTGGCGTCGGGCGCACAATCGACACCATGCCGATCCGCAGCGTCATGGTGCCGACGTCGACATGGACACGCTGCCGCTGGCGTTGGACTCGCTGACGGCGCAGTGGGGCAGCCCTGTGATGATGCGCATCCAGGCCTGGACGTACCAGGCGCTCGTATGGGGCCTTGTCCACTTCTGGCAGTTCTGGTTGCACCCGAAGAACATCCTCATGCGAATGGCGCTGTTGGATGGTTTCTTTGTCATCATGCACTGGGCGCTCTGGTTCATGCTCTTCTACCCGAAGCTCGGCCTGGCGTCCACCCTGGCCCTGCACTTCTTCGCGTCCGGTGTCGAGGCCTCACTTCTGTTCACGAACTTCGCCCTGTCGCACACGACGATGCCGTTCTTGCACAACCATGTTCGGGAGCACTGGGTCGAAAGGTCGCTCCGTCGCACCATCGATGTAAGGGTGTACTATTCCTCAAACCGCGTGCTTTACTGAATTGAGTGGCCTCAGATTCACAGCCACTCGAAGGCGGTGGGCCCAGCGCTTGGCTACGTGTGCGACCAGTTCGTTGATTGGCTGATGGTGTGACATTTGCTGGGTTTATCACCATGCTGTTGGTCTTAATGGTCTATTTGCCAGGGCTACCTGAACTACCAGGTTATTCACCACTTGTGGCCTCTCATGCCGCACCACAAGCAGGCCGATCCGCGCGTCCACGCTGCTGTACGTGCGCTTGCCGCAGAGGTTCCCGAGTTGGGCCTGCATTACAATGTCACGACGTACTGGCGTGCGATGTATGACATGGTCTGTTCCTGCTGCCACCGTGTGTACATGCAATGTCTGACTTGTCCTTCATTGCAGTACGCGAATCTGCATGCGATCGGGTTCGACCATGGCAGTTCGAAAGGCAACAAGAATGCACGCCACCCAACTGCCCCTGACTGGGTCAAAGGTGTTCCTGCTAACTCTATCAACCACGAATTCAAGACGGAGACGCAGCGTGCTGCCTGATTAGTTAGAACATACGATACAATAACTGTCTCAATACACTCAAAGGACAGCTCAGGGTGCAGAACACGTATGCCCTGCATATCGTAGCATGAGCAGATAACGGCACAAGTTACATTTCATCTGAGTGGTCTTCGTTGACGGGCATGGACGCGGGAATCGTCAATGCTGAAAGTTTCACGAGCACTAAACAACAGTTTGTAGTCCGTCCTTACTCCATCATAAGGAGCGTCGGGATGTACATAGTCCAGGTAGACGTCCCAGTGCAGGATCTAGGTAACTCGTAGTCTCCATATCCAAGACCATCGCCACAGAGAGAAGGGATTGCCCCACAATTATCAAAGAGAATTTGGGTCGTAGCCCGCAGGTTTAGTAATCGCAGTCATGGAAGTTTGCGAGAAGCACTCTCTAGTCGATAGGGTCACGAAGAACGAGCTTGCAGTCGTAGAGCGAGGCGATATCGGAGGCAGTCTTCGACTTCAGTCCTGACAGCTTCTTGATGAGGGCGGGGGCATCGTCGACCGCGAGGGAGGCGAGTTTCAGGAATTTGGATTGCAGAATGCCTGACAGGTCGCAGGTAGAGTTCCGAGCGTGTCCGCTGGGGTACATGACGAGCTTGCTGTCGTGGACGGCGCCCTTAGCGTCAGTGATGACAACGGACGTCGGGATGCCATCCGGGTACTTCTCGTCATACTCTTTGCCACCATGCTCGAACGAAATACGTTCCATCAGTGAGCGCGTCTCCTTGCAGGTCAGGGCATCGTGGCTGTAGTCGGCTGGTGTAAGGATCAACTGCTTCCACAGGTCATTTGTGCCGTCTGACGCAGCCGCCAGTTTGCTCGGTCCAAGCTTGATGGCCTTCAGCAACAGTCGCGACACGATGAACACCATCGAGTGATCAGCAGACTGTCGCGTCTTTGGGTCTCGCTTCGCCGGATCGCCGATGATCCCGAAAGCAGGCTGGTAAGCAACGACCTTGATTGACTTGATGCCGTCGACTGAAGTCGCGAGCTGCGGTGAACCCTTCAACAGATTGATGACACCTTGAAGCGCGCCAGCTGACTGATGTTCGTACAGACCAAGCTTGAAGTGCATGCCCATGACAGCAAAGTCGCTGCCGGAGTGGCTCAGGGCCAGGTCAAATGGCGAGTCTTCGCTGCCTTTCGGGCTCGGCTCGAACTGGCGGAAGATCGCCTCTGGGTTGCGGAAGATATCTGCCGGGCCGACGAAACCTTGCATCGACCTCTGCATTGACATGATCGCAACCTCGGTGCTGAGCGCTGCGCTTGCGCCTTTGGAATCGCTCAACTGATGTCCAGCACGAATCGCGCGCCAGGGAATGTAATGAGCCACAACCATACCGATTGCGCTCTCGATCTGGGAGCCGGATCAACAAGGGACATGGAAGTCTACGGGGGGCGTTCCGACCTGTTCCTCAGTGGCGTCCAGAAGTGCACCGTATGTCGCAGCCGATGCGATTGCGCCGTGGACGACATCTACAGGCACGAAGTGGTTAGGTCGCTGCATCGCACAGCTAAAGCGATCCATTTACGGTCAATTCTGTACGACTTCAAGCTGAATACTTCGGCCAGGCGACCACGAATTTCGTCCAGCATGATCATGGCCTTAGCAGCCGTCTTTCCGTCGACTTTCTTGATCTGACACGCCGCAACAACAACCGGGTAAAAGTCTACGCCGGCTTCGATTGAGGTGTTAATCAAGGTGCCGATCGAAATTACATACCGTTATGACCAAATTCTCCCGCCGTGTGCTCTTCCCCGAGTTTGCCGTTAAACCTGGATAACGTCATTAGACAAAGCCGGGCTGATGCAAACACCGGTCTTGTTACCCGAAGACGGTGCCGTTGGAATCCCATTCGCGAACGGCGGACGAGTTCGCCGCAATAGCCTGCCAACACATTTCTAAAACGGTGTCGAACCACAACGCATTGCAATAAGGTTGTACCTTTTCAGGGGCGACAGACACGTTTGAACCGAAGACAGTGGCGCCATTGTTCCACTTGTATTTCAGGGCCTCCTCGCGAAGCACAGTCGGCGCATTCGTCCTCAGCGCCAGGGCCGACAGGCCGCAGACGACCGAGTCGGTATGGAACAGCTCGACGCGGTCATAGACGGAATCGTCGGGGCCGGCGCCGAGCGTCCCCTTCATGAACCCGATCGCGAACTTGGCGATGCCGCGGGCCTGGTTCGTATTGCGCCCCAGCACCGTCGCCGTCTTGCCGACGAGGGCCACCTTGTCCGCCAGGCTCAGCTTCGTCATCGCCGCCGACGATCCCACCTGATCGAACGCGAACAAAAACGCTTTGTCCAAGTGTGGGGTTTCCTCCCCGGCGACATTGGCCCAACCATGGTGGCGCCGCGCTCCTTGGCATGGGATGGGCGGCGCTATAAACGGGGGCGCCGGAACGCCATCACGCGCGGCCGCCGACGGATACGGGGGACGCTCTGCTGTATTTCGCTAGTCATGTGTCGATGGACTGACGCAGGGCGAACAGGCACTGGAACACATGGCGGAGGTGGTCCTTATCGTCCGACGCGAAGGTCGGCAAGGCATTCTGCTCCGTGGCAAGGTCGTATCGACGCATTTCGAGAAGGGGAGCTGAAGCGTCGCGCGCGCAAACCAATGCCCGTCGTAACGCGTTGAATTTCTGTCGAGTGAAGTGCACTTTGAAGATGGTCGGCAAGGTTCCGACCAGGCTGACGCCGAACATGTCCTGTTCGTCGGTGTCGCAGTTAATCATGTTCGTGAAGTAGGCGCCAGCCATGCTCGCGAACAGCTGCGCTGGGAGATCTGTGTCGCCCCCCTCGCCTGGCTCGTCCGATTTGACAACAATCGAGAGTGTGGAGCGTCGGCGAATGGCCAAATTCGTCACGGCTGAGATGCCGACGGTGCCCTGGCTGCTGCCGACAGGCATAAAGACGTTGAAGCCGACGTCGGGGCTCAGGATGATGTCGATGTCCGCCGTGAGAAATTCAGCGATGACGAACAACGAATACATGACGAGATCGACGTGCATCTTTTCCGACAAAGGAAAGTACACCACCTCGCGCAGGCTCTTGAGCAACATGACGACAATGTCGTCCGGAGAGGACGACATCCTATCGACGCGGATCTGTTCATCGACCGCCTCTAGTGATGACAGGTCCATGTCCAGAATGCGCTGCGCTCGCACGTTGTGCGCGTACAGGGAATTGGACCTGTGCACGCCGAACATGGCCTCGAACGATGATGATTCATCGTGGACGGAGACCCCGAGGCGATCCAAGACACCCATTCCCCATTTGACGGAATTCCTGGGCACCGACGACGGCACGAATGTCGACCGGGCCGGTTCATGCGTCGTCAGGCGACGTGCCACTGCCGTCGTCAATCTGCATGGATACCGCAACGCTGCCTGATGCCGAGTGGCGAGCCTACCGCCAAGCAGCATTCGGGGCCAGCAGCAGCAATTCCGCGCGGACTCGCATCACCCTGGGCAACAATACAGTGGCATTGCGCGCGGACGACGATGCCGTCCGTCTTCCCAATAACCATCCCGACTAAAGCACTTTCGAAATTGCTTCCGGCAGCGACTCTGAAAGCGTCCATAATTTTCGGGCGTTACCATCGCGTCACGTTCGCAATAAAACAATAATCTCAAAAAGCGAGGTCGGCAGAGCGCGATAAATTGAAAACCCAGGTCCGCAGATCGGTCGGTGGCGCGCGATGGGCGGCGGCTTATCTGTCGCTGAGCAGCGTCTGGTCGAAGGCGATCAGTCCGACCTGGGCCTGCTGTCCGGTCGTCGCAGCCTGCCGCCGGACCATGCGTTCTGGTCCCGACTCCACCTCCTGCGGTTCTCGTTGGACCATCTCGACGCCAGCCAGGTGTCGCGCGTCATCGACATCACCTGTTCGCAGATGGTGAAGAACAACCTGGAGTCCAGGAACCTGAACGTCCTACTTGCCATCGTTTGTGAGCGCCTTGGCGAAACCGTCGCGGGATCGCCTGTCGTCCCGACAACCACGAACCTCGTCTTTCTGGCGCGGACCTTCATGAAATACTTTTGTGAGAAGTTGCCATCCGACCAGCTTCGCGAGCATTTAGAACCCGCCGTCTCTTCGAACGTAACGCATGCCGTTGCCATCGCCATCGTTCCGGTCCATTCCAAGTCCATGTCGCACCTGCCCATCCCGCAGCGCCTCCTGAACGTTGTCGTCGACGCGTGCGCTCGCGTTCCGTTGACCGACGACACCATGGACTTCCACGTCGAACTCCAGAACCTGCTTCTCGTCCTCTTCTCCACACAAATGTTCGCGGGGAGCTCCGGGTCCAACCTGTTTCTAGACGAATTATTCGACACGCTCGCTGGCAAGTTCGCCACGTTCTGCCAGGTGCTGCTGGCGAGGTTCGTCCGGCGTGCGCCAGTGTCGATGATCTCCCCGGTTGCACGAACGGGATCGCATTCGTCGCCGTCGTGGTTCCAGTCGCTGCGGGAATCGTTCGTCAGCGTTCTGCTGTGGCCGTTCCAGATCTACCGGGTCCTGTTCGCCAAGAGCAGTGCTGCGAGTCAGATCTCCGACAGTGCCGCGTTTCTGCTGCTGGTTCTGGCGCATCAGGGCGGGCGCGATGACAACGCGTTTCGCGAGGTGTTAAGCGCAGCGGCTGATGCTGATAACGATGAGCAAACTCGGGCGGCTGGAATTGTGACGGTCTCGTTCGACCGGGTGTTTGAAGCGCTCGTGCATTGCCTGTTTGAGCGCTCGTCGCAGGACTGGGCCGTCTCGCTGCTGTTCACCATGCTGCATAGCAACAAGGCGTTCTGCGACTTCCTGTACTCGAAGTCGGACGTCGACTGCGTCGTCATGCCCATGTTGGAAATGGCGTACAGCGAGGAGCGGTTTGATTCCAGCCGCATCTACACCATCATTGTCATCCTGATCATTCTGAGCAGTGTCGGTACTGTCGAACCGCTGGTTGGCGCGGTGCAATCGGCCTGATTCTTCTGTTGCAGGACGATTCGTTCTGCGACAACGCGCATCGTCGACTCGTTATCTCGAACGTGCCCTGGTTCTCTGAGTTTCACCTGAGTGACATCAGCCTTGGTAGCCTCATCATGGCGGTGATCCTGCGCACGATCCAACGCAACCAGGCGACGCTTCGCGATGCGTACCTGCATTCAAGTTGTCTAGCAGCACTGAGTAACCTGGCGCCGCATACGACCGGGACCCACAGGCACACTGCCCAGCGTCTGGTCGGCCTTCTCGGAGGGCTGTCTCGTCGATATCAGCGCCTCTGCGATCGAGGCGTTATTGCGTCGCGGGCGTGCACCTCTGATCAACCGCGGGTGAACGTTTCGAGACGGCAGTCTTTCTGCGAAGACGATCTGCTGTCACCTGGTGACATTGTCGCTTTCCGTAAGTCTGTCTGGCTCGTGATGCCGTGATAGGCACTAAATCACGTCATGTGCAGAGCAATACGTCCGGACTGTCCTGGATATCGTGTGCGCGTGCCTAACGAACGGAAGCTTGGGCGACAATGTCCCTTTGTTGTATTGCCTCATGCACGACCAGCGCATTCTGGAACCGTTTCACCACGATCGCGAGCTAGGGCACGTCGCTGAATACCTGTGGATAATCGTAACATTGTTCACGTCCACACGCCACGTCGTGTCTGACCGTAGTATGTTCGCAGGTGCATGACTTCATCAATCGCCTGAGTCAAAGAGCTCTACCTGACGACTGTAGCGTCGCTACCGTTCAGAACGTTCTTCGAGTCGACGCCCGCACATATAGTGGCCCGCCCGGCCTTGAAGTCCCGACGATCCAGAAGTTCTACTACGAGGATTCCGAAGATACGGAGAGCTTCTTTCGCGCCTCTGCATGGGAGGCAGTCTTCAAGTACGTTGCAATGCTCTATCCACTGCGAGGTTCGTTAAATTGAGGGTCTGTGCCAGGGCGTCGCCGATTCCCTGGGCGCCGCACGTCGTTTCCTTGTTTGACGCGAAGTCTGGCGCCGACGATACAAACGATATTGGCAGGTCCAACGGCAGTGTCAAGACAGAACTGGACGGGTCCTCGGAGCCGCCACAGCAAGAAGCAGTCGTCGACGCGGATATTGTATGATTGGGCAGCATACTTTTATAAAATGTTCAGCTATGATTATTTATCATAACCTATCGTGCGCCCTCTTCCTCCGAGTACTGAGCTCCGCCTTGCGAAGTGAACGTACCTCTCCAAGGAGAATACCTCATCCAAGATTGGGGCAAACGTCGCAGCCGTACCAAAGATGCTACACCATGGGCGCCGTTGTCCGTTGCTGCTTGCAACAGGGTGCCATCCTGCGTCCCGCTGCTTCAAAGCGGAATTGTAGTCATGACTGTTCAACCCATTATGTGTCGAACGTGTGTCTGCTAAGGTACGTTAACCACCATTCAATCTGCACAGAGCCGTGGAGAACGCAATTGATGACAACAGAATGGCAAAACGTCCCTTACTGGGAAGCGGGGTGCAGAAGACCAACCAGTGTGCCCTCGAGTTCCAAGCGTTGACACAGTCCCTGATGCTGCAATGCCTGCGGTTAATATTCTGCTTCAGTGCTAACCGTAATAGGTACTCGGATACCACAAACCCCAGCAAGCAAACAGTCTGCCAGAACCGATTCATTGCCATGGCGATATGAAGCGTATCGTGTCCGGCAAACTGCTCTGCAGTGGTAACTGACCACATTTGTGGAAAACAGGACACGAGAAATAATAATTGCGCTTGATCAATGATCACCCCCAATGGCGCAGATTTAAGGCTGGCCTCACATATAGCGCGCAGGCGCAGCACACAGTGCGGAGAGCCGTGGCGGAGTCCGTGACGGCGTTCAGACCGGAGTCCAGAACCTCTTTTCGCCTGGAACGCATCGTTCCCGATCAGGTACTCGGCGATGAGCAATATCGGTGCTGTGGCTATTGCTCATCGTGGAGATCGGCGATGCGTCAGCACACATATCTTTGACGGGCACAGCGATATTGTTGCCACGCTGTGCTTGCAAACAGTTGTGCTAGAGTGAACATCATCCGTTTACTATCTACATCGCTGGCAAGTGCTTCCAGTCAGCCGTGCTAAATCTAAGCGGAACAGATTGAAAACCTCTATCATACGAGGCTGTGTAAACCCGAGAATTAGCCTGGAGAAGGTCAAGCTGCAAGCGGCGCCCGAAATGTGACGTGGTAGCCCCATGTGAAGAAGCATTTCTGGCATTGTCTGCGCTGCTGGCAATCCAGGCTACTTCAGGTTGCGCAAGGTTTCGATGTTTATGTACTCTATAGGTCGCTCTGGTTAACACGGGCATGCACACGAATCTTTGACGGGTACAGCAGCATGCTACGCTGTGCTTGCAAACAGATGTGCTAGAGAGAAGTCGGTTCGTTTACTATCTGCATTGTTGGCACATTTGCCAGTCAGCAGTGTTAAATATAAACGAAACATGTTGAACAGTAAAGTAAACAGGTGTCTGTTTAAAACGTGCGAATGTCATTTCCGATGCGTAGAGAATACGGAACGAGCCTCCTTGCGCGTTACGAAGCCGGCTTTAATATCCTTATGATAATGACACTGTAGATATGCAATCGATTAGATTTGCGGTCGTCCAGGTGATGATTATTGGAAGACCTCATGTTGTCTCCTGTCGCACAGTCACTCCACGCACGGTCACTCTTGGCCAGGAGCGCCTCAGCGACAGTCAGGACGCCATGCGACATATGCTTTGTCAGGATCTGGGCAACATCTGACTGCTCGAGGACATCCCATATGCCGTCGCTTGCAATCACGATACAACTCTACAACAACGAGGTGAGTCTAGGTATTCAGGTTACAGTTACATCGCGCTACAGCACTAACGTTTCGTAGACGACTCAGCGTGATTTCGTGAACGTCGGGATCTGGCGATACCCCATGCTGGACCAGAATGCGATGACCGAGTGCCCGGGACATGTTCAGCGTTAACTTGTTCCGAACAGCGTCCTCCAGAGACATCGAACGCGGGTACACCCGGGTGCTACCAGCGACCACAGTGGTTCGCGCAGGCGATTGCAGGAGACGAACTTTCTCCGCTTCATGAGTCTCGGGATTGTGTTCCTGCATGGTTTTCATAAAAAGCATTACACAATACACATTTCGTCGACGGTATGTGCCTTACCATTGACGACCATTGCCATGACCAGGTCCGCGTCCTCGCATTCTCCTCAAACAAGGCAATGCGAGAATCGCCAACCCAGGCGCATTTCACCTGGAGCCCCGAGATGCGGACGATGGCCGCCGTCGTCCCATAATCGAAGCCCTCTTCGGGCAATCTGCGGTGCTCATTGTCGGCTATCTGCACGAGTACCGATTGCAGAGCCCGAAGGCATTCAGGAAACGATTTACCGCTGGCAACCATCGACGGTATCGCCGCCGAGCATAGCAAGGCAGCGTTCTCGCCCAGCAATCCGTGCCCGTCGAAAACACCTGCAACGATATCATCGTCAGGCAATTGTTCGAGGCATACGCGATCCTAGAAGAGAGCTCGTTGAAACACGATGAAATTTAATGGTTAGCTGGGTCGATCTGACCTGATTTATCGCGCGAAACCGTCCACAGCAAGTCACGGCAACGGCATGGTCATTGACGGCAAGTCGCGTTATCGGCGCGCATCCCAGCGCTTCCGCCAGCGGATCGACATCCATGATAGTGTCCTCGACGACAGGCACGGGCGCCTCGACAGCGTCCATGTCCACGAACGACCCACTGTCCATTCTCGTCTAACGATGCGACCTCCAGTCGCCTCATTCATTCCATTTTGTACAACACGGCGGCCGCCATCATGAAAACGAAATCTCAACGGAGCAAAAAGCGCAGTGCAGCTCAGCAGCGGACGTTTTGGAGGGGTTGGGCCGGGACGGTTTCGGGCACCGAACCGCAACTTGCAAAGCCGTATTGGGAGTGTCATCTGTGTGGACACTGGTGTCCAGAGACCTAACTGCAAGCGTTGTTGCGAAAAGCGTTCGTTGTGCATAAGCAATTGAAACGATTCATTCCACGTGTAAAGAATGTGCATGGTCGCTTCAGGATCCAAAACAAGATTGTGAGGGATTAATATGCCTGTACGGTCACCAGAACCATCGTTGCAAGGGGTGTCGCGAAACCTGATAGATAATAACGCAGGCATGTCCTACTTATATTCAGTGGCACACACCCGTTCCATCGCGAATCAAACGACTCCTTGAGAATGGTTACGCAGAATCGCATTGTCCAGCCAGGCTAGGTTACCGCAACTACGAGCTGTCTTCGTGAAGCCGTTTACGGTACATGTTGGACTGAACGCCAGACGGCGTTCACCGAGGAGCGATCATGGCGGTGGAACGTTCAACGATGTTGATGACAGATGCGGGAACCGATGCTGGCACCCGGAGTGATGTTGTGTCGCGAACAGATTCGCACCACGACCAGCATTGTCGACTGCATTCGCCTTCGAATACGAAGATGCCGCCTAAACTATCGACGACGTCGAACCTGGGTGGGTCTGCATATCAGAAATCGATAAAGCAGCGAGCGAATAGGACACAAATACGACTCGGACCTGTTCGACAGGGTCCGACCATCTTGAACGTGTACATTCACGCCGACAACGGTGCTGATGACGATCGTGTCATTATCGATCCCATCCGGGCATATCTGGATGTGTTTCCCATCGTCTCCAGCACCAAACGTGGCAAGACCGATAACGGGAGCAACGCAAGCGCACTGCAATGGAGACGAAATTTCGGCAATTTCGCCCACATTCTCACCTTCACTGGCAAAACGAACGAGCTCCTCATTCGTGTGCTCTGGGGTATCAGGGAACAGAAGGACATTAGGGTTTCCCGAACGTGGTGACAGCCTAAGATTCACCATATGAGGAGAGGCGGGTCTCCTGTTCGCATCAGGACCATTGTCGGGACGCTTCGGCCTACGTCAGGCATCCGTCACTGTCCGAACCAAATAGTGGAGTACCGAGCTCGCCCGTTACGAGAATGGCTTGGCACCGGCGAATCGGGATGGGCTGCGGAACGGCCTGTCGTCGAACCTGGACGCGCCCGTCAGCGCCGACCGCCCTTCACTTTGCGGCAACGCGGATGCGACCTGAGATCATAAGCCACCGACTTGGACTTCTGGAGCTCTCCGCCGGCCTGCTCCTCGAGGACCTGTTCAGCGGCATCCATGGCGCCTGCTGCAGCCGGCAGCGTACGACGTTGTGAAAAATACAGGTCCCTGAAACGAGATGCGTTGTCGTCCCCGCTCTCCCGTTTTTGATTCCGACGGGTCGAGCAACTGCTAGCAGTGAAGTGTACCCACACAGGCTAAATCGCTTTGATGGCCCGCAAGCGCATCCACTTTCCGGTCCAACTTGGTATGTGCGACCGTTGTGGCATGGGTTACGGTGATGCGTTTGCGTGAAGGCGTTGCTGAAGGTCGGGCAGCCGACGGGCGTGGCGGCCGGCGATGTTGTCCAGTGGTATCGCCCCTTTATGGACAGGGTCGACTGGCCGTCAAACGCTGATGCTCAGCATGTTCTTTGCTAGTACTCGTAAGCCAGTACCGGCGTCAAGACAATTACTCGAACGCATTGGGGCGGCCAGACACGTCTCGTGCCGATGAGATCGAATCGCCCAGTCTGTAACTCATCGATCTCCAGGTTTAATGGTACGGGTGTCGACGCTGATCTTATTCAAGGCGTTCAGCGACCTTGCGGAATACGAATGGCAGGATGCGGACGACGGCCACGAACGAACCCATCCAGATAGCTTTCTGCGTTAGTTCGCGTCGGACCTTCTTCATGTCGGGTTGAGGGCGCTCGCCAAAGAACATCCTGCACAGGAACGCAATATCATTAGTCCTCAATCGCAGACGATCCCGGGCAAGCAGACGAACGTGGGCGCGCCTCGAAGATGAGAGATGGGCGCTCGCCTCGCGCAGTCCGTGCGATCGGGTGCAGCTCCTACAATACGTAGAGTAGGTAGACAGGGAGATTAGTACATACTCGCTCGCCAAAGGTCGACAGGCTCGAGCCAAGCCCGAGTCGATTAGCACTATCATTGGAATGCATCGTGATGAACATTAGCTACATAAGTCCATCATGTATAGAGGAAACATAATGACCACGTGAACTATGGGCGGAATCACGGCTTGAAGTGGTCTCCGTCGACATGAGCGTCGTGGCCGGCGCTCTGTTTCGGGCAGAACTGCACGAGACATCGGAACTGGTAGAATAGACGCTTTTCGAACACGTTGCACCGGATGAGCACATCGACAGGAATGACCTCTAGTTCGGAGTCGGATGCTCTTACGGGCACCGCCATGTGTACGACCAGCTGCTTCGAGAACATTGCGGTTGGCGGCTCGTCGCCCTGTCGTGATGGTTGAAGGGCCCCACCAGAGTCGTCTTCTATTCCGTCGTCGATTACATCGTACGGTTCCGCCTTAAGCATGTTGAAATGGACGGAGAACGTATGCGCTGTGAACGATTTGCCAATGACGTACAACGGGATAGGGGCGGGCGCCGCATCCCCTACCACACTGTCGTTGGCGTCCGCGATCTGATTTGGCATATTCGTTTCCGTCTCGCCCTTGCCATCCTCTACGTGCAATCCGAACTCGTCGATACTGTCTGGACCTAGCAGCGCTCGAAGCACCACTTCTAGGGCATCGTTGTTCACCGACGGATCAGACAACAATGAGCCAACCTGGGTGGAGTACTAATGTGAGCGACCTGAATTCGTCCGCGTTGTGATGCCAGTACCGTGGCTCGAATGGCTTCGACAACCATGGAGAACGCTTTGGCGGTTTCTGGAGTCCGGTTACGGTCGCCGGTTGACTTCTTCGACAGGGTGCAGTCTGTACCACCGAGAGATGTACAGTCGAACGACATCCAGTAGGCGGGGAACTCATTGCCATAGTCATCCATGATCGGATGCGACAGAAGTTCGACGACGTCAACCAGCGACCTGCCTTCGAGCAAGGCCCCGGAGCATTGGGCGACGACGAGAAGGGCGATGATGGCAACTCGCCCGACCATCACAGCCACTACCTACCTACGCTGTCGTGTGCACTTCGATCGCGATTGAATCTTGTACTAATACATTCTGTGTTCGAGAACACATACTGCCCATTGCACGCCACCTGTCGTTATGGGGGTACAGGCCAACCGGATCCTTCCGATCGCGTTCCATTCTACTGACCAGGTCGCGTGCTGGCTGCTGCATTGTGGACATCGTCACCGCCCCTCGAATCACAAGCAACGCGGCGACGGCGCATTACAACACCATCTGAAGAGGAAGCCTGACGAATTGCGATAGCCGTATCGGGCGGCCCGTCCGCATCAGCAGGAGCGAGTCCAGACCGCGACGGCGACGGCCATACGCAGTCCGGGAAGCTGCAGCAGCCGCAGTACCGACTTCTGCGGCGCCCGGGCATCATGACGAGCATGCTGCGGCGTGGCGTTCGCCAATTCAAGGTCGACGTGTCGCCGCTTCAGTCGTCATGGCGGTCGAACTCGCCGTACACGATGTTCACGTCGTACCCGGAGTGCCGCGTGTCGACGGCATCGAACGGCGTGCGCGTCGCGACCGAAACCCTGCCGGGGCGCACGGCCACGATCCAGGTCTGGATCAACGCCGGATCCAGGTACGAAACCGCCGAGAACAACGGCGCCGCCCATTTCCTGGAGCACCTGAAGTTCAAGGGCACCCGGCAACGGACGCGCGTCGGCCTCGAGAAGGAAGTGGAGAACATCGGCGCGCATCTGAACGCGTACACGTCGCGGGAGCACACTGTGTTCTTCGCATCCGTTTTCCAGGACCATATCCCTCAGTCGATGGATATCCTCTCCGACATCCTGCAGTACTCGCGCCTGGACCCGAGAGCGATCGACGTCGAGCGCGATGTGATCCTTCGCGAATTGCAGGAGATTGAGTCGATCCCCGAGGAAGTCGTCTTCGACCGTCTGCACGAGTCCGCGTACCCGGGCCAGTCCCTGGGGCACACCATCCTCGGATCCGCCGAGCAGATCGCCAGGAACATCAACCGCGACATGCTGCTGGCATACATCGACCGGCACTACACGACGGATCGGTTCCTGGTGGTCGGGACGGGTGCCGTTGACCACGACCAGCTTGTCGAGCTCACCGAGAAGCACTTTGGGGACCTGAACCCGCCGCCCGCCGACCCGCTCACGCTCGCTCCCGCGCAATTCACGCCGGGCGATACGCGCGTCAGGAACGACGAACTCGGCAGAGCACATTGGGCGTTGGCGTTCAAGACGGAAGGCGTGAACTCAGCGGACGCGATCCCGCTGCTGTACCTTCAGACATTGCTCGGCAAGTTCGATCGGGGGTTGGCGTCGCAGACGGCGGCAGCCGGTAATTACTCGCACTCTAACCTGGTCGAGAGTGTCATCAAGTCGGACTGTGTCGACAAGCTGAGCCCGTTCGTGTCGCTGTACAACGATACCGGCCTGTTCGGCCTGTACGTCGAGGCGAGGCCGTGCGACTTGAACGAGGCGGTCTACCAGATTATGAACGGGATCTGCAAGACGTGCTACGACTTGACGGACGAGAAGGTGCTGATGGCCAGGCACATGCTGAAGGCCGCGACGCTAACGGCGTTGGACGGGACGACGACGCTGGCGGACGAGGTCGGCAGGCAGATGCTGTGCCACGGGCGGCGTATTCACCCGGCTGAGATCGTCGCCCGCATCGATAACATCGACACGGAGGCGGTTCGTGCCTGTGCGAAGAAGTACCTGGAGGACGCCGACCTGGTCGTCAGCGCCCTGGGTGCCATCAACGAGCTTCCCGACTACGACGTCATTCGCCGACGAACGTACTGGAATCGTTAGGCCATCATCCCATTGTACAACTAAAGGCCCTTTCGGAGTGACCCCTGGCGGGCTGAATGGATGAATGTATTGGTTGTCTACAGGCAGCATACGTTTAGAAGCACTTGCGGTGGACGATGGACGGGCCGGCCTCGTCGTACTCCTCCTTGGAGACCCACATCTGCTGGAAGGTCGACAGCGACGACAGGATCGACCCGCCGATCCAGACCGAGTACTTGCGCTCGGGCGGGGCCACAACCTTGACGCGCATCGACGACGGCGCCAGGGCGGCCACCTCCTTCTGCAGGCGCGTCGCCAGGCCGTCGTACATGGTGCTGCCGCCGGACATGACGATGTTCTCGTACAGGTCCTTGCGGATGTCGACGTCGCACTTCATGATCGACTGGTACGCCAGCTGGTGGATGCCCTCGGACTCGTTGCCGATCATGGACGGCTGGAAGAGGACCTCCGGGGCGCGGAACCGCTCGTTGCCGACCGTGATGACCTGGCCGTCGGGCAGCTCGTAGGCGCGCTCGACCTCGGACGACTGCTCCGAGTTGGACATCTCGGTGTCGAAGTCCTGCGCCACGTACGCCAGCTTCTCCTTGATGTCGCGGACGATCTCCCGCTCGGCCGTCGTCGTGAACGCGTACCCGCGCTCGGTCAGGATCTTCATCAGGTAGTCGGTGATGTCCCGGCCGGCAATGTCCAGGCGCTGGATGGCGTGCGGCAGGGCGTACCCTTCGTAGATGGGGACCGTGTGCGACACGCCGTCGCCCGCGTCCAGGACGATACCCGTCGTGCGGCCGGACGCGTACAGCGACAGGACGGCCTGGATGGCGACGTACATGGCCGGCGTGTTGAACGTCTCGAACATGATCTGCGTCATCTTCTCGCGGTTGGCCTTCGGGTTCAGCGGCGCCTCCGTCAGCATGACCGGGTGCTCCTCGGGGGCCACGCGCAGCTCGTTGTAGAACGTGTGGTGCCAGATCTTCTCCATGTCGTCCCAGTTCGTCACGATGCCGTGCTCGATCGGGTACTTGAGCGTCAGGATGCCACGCTTGGCCTGCGCCTCATCGCCGACGTACGCGTCCTTCTGCGTGGCACCCACCATGATGCCGACGTGGCGCGGGCGACCCACGATCGACGGGAACACGGCACGCGGGGCGTCGTCGCCCGCGAACCCGGCCTTGACCATGCCGGAGCCATTGTCGACAACCAGGGCCTGGACTTCGTCGGACATGTTGATGATGGGAGAGGGGTTGGCTTTGACGAACTTGGCTGCGAAGGCTGGCGGCGCGTTTGCGGAATGCAGATCGTGCTGCCCTGAGGGGACGGGTAAACCTCGGCCGGCCGAGTCGCTCCACCCTCTGCGTTGTGTCCCGATTTAGGTCGGCATTGCTTCATGCTCAGATTTAGCTCATCGTGCAGCGCGCGTTTCCAAGAATAGGACAACGACATCTGATGCGCGCATCACCAGCCCAAGAAGGTGGTGTCCGGCGTAGGCACACCGTGGATGCGGCTGTAGAGTGTAGACCCAAACCGAAGCAAAGCACTTCATGCTGCTGTTGAAGGCGGACAACGGGTTCGCACGTCTGTCAGATGCCTTTGATGTCGACAGCTGGTATCCAGATCGGAATTGTTCAGTCGTCGGAATCGTCGCGTGCAGTCTGATGACGACGTTTGCGAAGCGGACGGCGACGAAGTGCTCTTCAAGGCTTCTGTCCTTCGACACCGGACGCATCTGGCGATAATACCAAGCTCGTGACGAGCACGAAGACATACCTGTCAACAATCATGGCCGGCTGTCGTTGGTCGCCTGCGTCGGCTATCAGGACTTCCACCTCACGGGTGCTCCCTAACGATGCACGGCCCATTTCGTGGGAATGGATGACAATGTAACCCTGATGTTGTATCTGACCCCGCCGAACTGTCTTCCCAAGAAGCAACGACTGCAGCAACCCCAGCGTGATAGTCGCAGCAATACACGCGTGCTTGTCAGGGCATGGTCGACGGCTGCCTGGCGAGTTCGTGGCGCCCACGCAGGGTAATGGCGCCCACGCAGGGTAACAGACTGTCAGTACTGAGCTCCAGAGCGCATCACAACGATTACGTGATGTGTGTCTGAAAGGACAAAAAGTGGTTACATCACCATACGGTTCCCCGGTGGTCCCCCTCCCGAGTACTGGACAGGCCAAACACCATTTGGCTTCGCAATTCGGAATGAGATACGGCACATTCGGTGTTGTATGAACGTAACCGTCGGTTAGTCGTCATTGCGGCAGTTCGAATCACTCTATACAAGACGAAGTCGATTGTCCGGGCAGTGGTCTGAGTTTGAATCACGTAACCGGAGGGACCGTCGGGGGATTTCCGACCTGCGCCCTATCTTCATCGGCTCTCCGGGTGAGCCGAAGCGCTCCGTTTGGTCGCTATCTAGGGGTAGTGTGTTGATGGCAAATATTTGGCCGGATCTATCGACGACTGGACATTGGCCGTAATCCCCGTATCGCTGACAGCTCTACAAGTCTGGGTTATCAGTGTTGCCGAGAACCAACAGGCGACGTCACCGGTCGACGTCGTCGGCAAACTTGCCCTGTTGCATGGTTGCCTGTTGCTGGCCATTTGTAGGGTGGCTGGGTGGGTGGTACGACTCCTGGAAGGCGATGCAGCCAAGCATGGGGACGGATTCCGTGCGCGCGTCCACCTACAGAGATATCATCGTCTATACCGCCTCGAAACGCAGTGATCGGATCGCAGCACCCAATTCCTGCGAACACGTCGGCATGTCCTGGTCGTCGTTGTCCAGCTGGCTGTGGATCCAGGTCCTGTGCCAACTGGCGCCATGTTCCGGCGTTCCCAGAGTCCGGTTTCCGACCGCGTCCTTCAGGATGCCTCCATCTGCCGTCCGGATCGACCCAGGGGCACTGGTGCCATGTTCTTGTTGGGAGGCGTGCACCACCACCACCAACCGCAGGCTCGTCGCCGCCATCATCATCATCGTCCTCAGCATCCCAGCGTCCCCACATCGATGGTCCTGGTCCCCGCCCTAACGAGCCTGGCCACCGGGGCAATCGTATATCGCGGAGACTCCATTTGTTCAGGATGTTCAGATTTGTCGTGAACGTTGGACCCGCAGGACGTCGTGTACTAACACGTCCAGGCACAGCGCGTATCGTGACCGCCGGGTTTGCGCTCAGCGATGATTGTGCAGGGCATTCACTGGTCTCCAAGCCTCGTGGTGTTTCCAGTAGGTATACCGTACCCTGACACGTCCAGGTACAATGGACACGTTAACGGAAGCTGCATTTAATGCGGTCGGTCGTGTCCAGGTACCACCGGAGGAGCAACGTCGTCCAAACGGGTATGATCCGCCTCCACGATACTCGTCGAGTATGCGTTCGTTTCATGGGAGCAGCGGCTCTGAGGCCCCGGTCCCTCTTCGAGTAGGAGTTCCCGATCTGGACTCCCTTCAAGTCGGCCTGTGCTTGTCCCTCCAAGTCCGCCTCTGGATTCCTTCCGTAGAACCTGTTTGTCCCCGGTCAACGAGTTGCTTACGGCTCCGTCCCTCACCATGGTTTCGCCTTCGCGCCATAGTCGCATGCGACTGCACTTCGCTGCGCCTTCGGCTACGTGAAGCACGACTGGTCGTTTATGCGAATGGGTGTACTGATCCCACGATGAATCACGATGGGGTTCGCAGCGTATACAACTGTTGGATATATCATTGGGCAGAGGACTGGCTGTTACGCCAGGCCGATATCGGCGAGATTGACGCCATCGATCTTGGACATGTTCCAGAGGAGGACCCGTCCATCGATGCCGCACGTGCTAAACTCGATGGCATGGTAGCGCGTCTCGTCCGCCCAGAACGGAACGAGGCCGTTGATGGCGTTCTGGTGCCGCGTCTTCAGCGTCCCGTCAGTGTCCGTCGATTCAGTGCCAAAGTTGACACCCATTCGCGATGACGCGTCGAACAGGTTACGCGCGTTCGAGAAGCTTGACACCGCCTTGGGCTTCGATCCCGGCGTCGCCAGCATCTTGTCCAGGACACCATGCGCTTCGAATGAGGGCTCTGCTTCCGTTCCTTTGTTGATGAACAGGACCGGGTTGGCATCGTACCCGGCGAACACGACAGCGTCCTCGGACAGGAATACAACAGCAGAGAACGGGAGGAATGCGGTGGAGATGGTCTGGCAGGTTGGTGGTTCGCCAGCGAGGATCTGGACAATGTGCACCGACGAGTCATGCGAGGCGAATGCAAGACGATAGCCGCTTGGCGACCACGATACAGCCTCGACCCAGCCGTTGGCGGCGTCGAACTCGGCGAGTTGGGCGCCAAACCGGTTCTGGTTCGGGAAGATGTCCGCCCACGCGTCATGGTCCTCGTCGACGTCAACGTCGTCAATGAACGCAGAGAAGATGCGGCACTTGAAGTCGGCACAGCCGGTGACGACGAACTTGTTGTTTCGGTTCCAGTCCAGTGTCAGCACGGTCGACTTGTGCTTCTTGATGGTCTTGCTGACCCACCAGTCGTTGCCCTGCTCGTAATGGCAAACTGGGACGGCTTTGGCGCCGCTCGTCACTGCAAATTTCGCGCCGGACGGCGACCATTTCACAGAGGTCGCCGCCCGGTTGATGCGCAGAATGACAAGTGTCGGGCACCAGACATTGTCCACCAGTTTCCAGACATACGCGTTCCGGTCGTGCCCGCACGTCACGATCATATTCGTACGGGGGCACCAATCGATTCCCGACACCAACGAATCATGCTGTACACACCATTCAGCCATCGGAGGACGACGATACCGTGACGACACTAGACGGACCTCTTTCAGCACGTGCAGCGCCGTCCAGTTGCCGGCGTCCGTGCCGCTGACGGCGAATATGTGAACCTCATTGTTGTTCGGGCAGACGGCGACCTGCGTGCGGTCGGCGTTCCACGCATGGCAGGTGATGGCCCGGCAGAGAGCCTTCTCCTGTTCGCCCTTCCCCATCGGCGGTCCCAATCCCAAATGACGCCCCGACCGCTACGTCGTTTTGCTGTCGTCGGCCGGTCAGCCATTTTTTAGCAACCCGCCGCGACCTAAAAATAAAGTCGCCACACACACAGCGAACAGGAAAGCACCGCAGGAGGAGGCGCCGCCGCCAGCGCCTTCAGCCATCTCTCTGGTTGTTTCGCCCGTCTGCGAAACATGCGACCCGAGCCTGCTGCCTTCCGCGGTCGTGGCGCTGTAGCGGAACATGCTAGACGAGTCTGCTATGGTTTCTGAGTACGAAAGCAAAGGGACGGCCGATAGTCGGGGGCATCACTGCATCACACTCACAGGACGCGCGGCCTTCAGCTTCAGACGGTCCGCGTTCAGGTGGCGCCGGCGCGATGAGCGTTAGAGATCGGACTGTCATCTGGCCTCCAAAGCGTTTGGTGTTAATTGCTCCGATAGGCATCCGACAGCGACGCGCGAACCGATCTGGATCGCAGCCCGTCGCCAGACGGTGACGACGAATTCGACTACGGCGATCCCTCCCCCAGGCCACCACAGAAACGACATGTGCGAGCGCATAAGGCACCGTTCTGCGTTTGGTACAAGCGCTTCTGACCGGTCTCGTAGGGGACGTCTGTGCTCGTTCCTAACCAGCATCACGACGAGGCTGTCGAACTGAGTGACGACGCATCCGTTGGGACGGCCCCATCACCGACGCCACCGGATCGGCACCTGGCCGCCACCAATTCCGCAGGTACACTGGGCATATACTGCCCTTCGCCAGCACGACTGACCTGACAACCAAATACTTATCAGGCGCAAGCCCAGGCCAATCATCTCGTCAAACGGTAAGAGGCCGCTGACAGCGCGTGTCGTCCATTCCTGATATGGTCGCTAGATCTCGTAACAGCGTCAACCGTGTGACGAATTCGACCAATGGGAATAACCTGGTTGGTGTTAGGCAGGGTGGTGGTGGCGAGTACGATGACGACAGCGCTGACGACGACGACGTCGATGAAGGCGATGAAACGTCGCAGCAGGCGCGATCGGTGCAGCCGCCAGCGTTGTACAACCCAGCGGACTACAAGGACCTGAAGGTGTCCAGCGAGATCCTGGACCTGTTCGACTACATTGGACGGTACAAACCACAGGTTATGGAGCTGGACACGCCGCTAGCCCCGTTCGTCCCCGAGTACATCCCGTCCGTTGGCGACATCGACGCCTTCATCAAGGTGCCGCGCCCCGATGGCAAACCGGACGGCCTTGGCCTTGTGGTACTGGACGAGCCAGGAGCGAACCAAACCGACCCAACCGTCCTGGACCTGCAACTGAGGGTCCTGTCGAAGCAGTCGACGTCAGCAACGGCGGTGACCGTGAGGAGCATTGAGAATGCCGACAAGTTCCCGAAGAACATCACGGCGTGGATCACGAGCATCCAGGACCTGCACAAGCAGAAGCCGCCGCCGACCGTGTCGTACTCGAGAATCATGCCCGACGTCGACGAACTGATGCAACCGTGGGCGCCGGACTACGAAGCGCTGATCAATGAGCTGGGCGACCCCGGCACCGACCTGAACCTGGACCTGGTCAACACGGCCAAGCTCGTCTGCGCCATCCTCGACATCCCCGTCTACAACAACCTCAAGGAATCCCTGCACGTCCTGTTTACGCTCTACCTGGAGTACAAAACGCAGGTCGCGGCTGACCCGTCGAAGACGGCGCCCGGCATCGATGCCCTCGACCGAGCCGAGGCGCCCATCTACTAATCGATGGATAAACATGAACCGCAACTGAAGAAGGCATTGCCTTGGCAACCACGTTTACTGTTCGACACGGCCGGTTTCGTGGATCCGCTCTCGCAATGACTGGGCTTCGGCGGTGATCGCCCGCATATCTGTAGACGAGTCCGCCCATCAGCGTCCACGATGCAAACAGGAAACGCGGGTACCGTTTTCGATGATCTTGCCGATCGTGGTGGACGGGATCCGGACAAACAGATCGCCGATGTTCATCCAGCGACGCAGGCCGTTGTCAGCGTCCAGGTCGATTTCCCGACGCAGCGACTCGTACGACCGCAGGCGCTCCTCGAACGCCCGCAGCTGTTCGAACAAACGCGACGGCGCCGTTCAGATAACGATGGCACACCGTTGCATCCCGGCGTACCTGGATATGCATGGCTTCCTTGTCGTCATCAGCCATGCCGGGGCGCCGGCCTGGTCACCACTGCAGCTGACGCAGCTGTGTCGGTGGCGGCCGCCTCAACAGCCTGACGCGAAAGGTTCGGTTGATGTGGCCGCGACACCGATGGCGCAGCTCCGCGATGTTCCCCTTCGCAGCGCTGCGCACTGGATCCAGTGCTCTTCGCCAGTCAGTACACGAACTCTTCCGACTCCAAGCCGTGCTTTAACCAACGACGACAATCAGTTCAGGAATCGGACCATTCGCATAGTACATGTTGCAGTTGCTCAGGTATAGCGAAGACAAAGGGTCAACAGTCTTGACAAGAGCAATGCCCGCACCGCTTGATTGTGGCGATGTGGCCGACGCAAGTGGCCATCCACTAAGCAACGACGCGGATCCTGCTCCTCGTCTTCATCGCCATGGGTGGCACCATTCGCCAAGGGGCTTTGGCGCTGATATCAGGGTTGACGGTCGCGAACGCACCCTGAAACCGTGGGAGTCGACGACGAAGCAAAGACGACCGAGGCGCGGGATCCGATCGCTTCCTGCCGTTCAACGACGCCTGCAATGCCTGGGTGCACGGCGTCTGGCGACGAGTGACGCGGCCTGAACGCGCGCCACCCGGGGTGGCCGATTTGACCCGTCGACCAGCGGTGCCGCGTTCACCGCCCTCAGCGCGGACCTCCTGTGCACATACGACTTTGTCAGCCACGATGGTGCCAGGAATACGCCTCCAGAATGTGTTGAGGACCTGCTCCAGGCGGCGTGCCCGAATCCGTGCTCGTCTGGCCTCCTCGCCCGACTCAGGTTGAACTCTGCAATTAGGACATCATCTCCTGCCTGCACTGGTCGAAGAGCCGCGTGCGACCGACCGCGGCAGGTGAAATGTCGGCCACGAGCGCTTGGCAGACTTCAATGCGGACGGTCGGGGTTGCATGTTCGGCACGGCCGCGCGCCCCACCACCTGGTTCGGGGGATCACCAGAGCGGAACCCTGCAGGCACAGCAGCACAGCAGTCAGGCATGCCTACAGGTGCAACAACCAGGGCGCCAGGATGCCCAGGCACGTATGTGTGACCTGGTCGGGACCCGGCGCGAACGACACGTTGCGGGCCTTGGCCGATGTCGTCGACGATCGGCCGGACTGGGCAACGGGACGAGCGGGCTTGACGGATTTCAACGCGCCTCGTCGTGGCCGCATGTTCGCCAGGGACGTCCGCCGCATCTGGTTCGGCGGGTCGTCCCTGCGAGCGGGAACGCGAGTACTGAACGCGGGCATACTTGTCTTCGATGACGATCCCGAACCTCCCTATTGACTGTGGCGAAAGGATCCACGCGGAGTGCACGAGACCAGGGCAGTTGCAGGCAGTTGCAGAGCGTATCGTTGCGATCAGCGCCAGGCACTACCCAGGCGCTGGACAGGGAGGCAGGAATGCACAGACTCTGCCGCGTGGGATCGGGTAGCAGATGAGGAGCAGGACAGTAGTACTTGCTGCGCCCATATGGCTGCAGAGGGAATCGCCGGCCAGACTAAAGACGTCCTCATCGCCGAAGCGTGCAAGCTCATGACAATGACGGAAGCAACGTCGGTAGGTACCGACCAGGACGATGAAACATACTTTCGGTGTCGTCACGTTACCGGCGACCGGCGATGTCCATCGCTTGATGAAGGGGGCACACCGACGTTCGTCCAGGATCGTACTTGGCTGCTTGCTCGTTCCAGGTGGCAGAGTAACGTTCAGAAGTGCCTCCTGAAATTCTCGGGATACACGAGCGAGGCGCTGAGTGACGCGCGACGACGCTACATGAATTGACACGTTCTTAAAGGAGCAGCAGTACGCGGGCCAGCATGAACTCGTCGGCACCGTCAGATGACTCCATGCTCCAAGGCGCCGACACCCCCGTCCCGTTTCAGGGATGGTGGTCGGTGTCTCGGACCCCGGGAACGTCCGCCCGGATTGCTACTCAATCTGGAACCCATCAATGCCGGACCATCAGGCCGGGCGGGACATCACCAGACACGGCGCAGCGACCACATGCGGATGGTTACGTTCATACAACACCGAATGTGCCGTATCTCATTCCGAATTGCGAAGCCAAATGGTGTTTGGCCCTGTTCAGTACTCGGGAGGGGGACCACCGGGGAACCGCATGGTGATGTAACCTCTTTTTGTCCTTTCAGACACACATCACGTAATCGTTGAGATGCACCCTGGAGCTCATTACTGACAGTTACTCTGCTTGGGTGCCACGAATTCGCCAGGCGGCCGTCGACCATGCCCTGAAAAACACGCGTGTATTGCTGTCACTATCAATCAGGGGTTGCAGCAGACGTTGTGAATTGGGAAGACAGTGTTCGGCGGGGTCAGATACAACGTCAGGGTTACGTTTTCGTCCATTCCCACGAAATGGGCCGCGCATCGTTAGGGAACAAACACCCATGAGGTGGAATGCTTGATAGGCGACGCAGGCGACCGACGACAGACGGCCATGATTGCTGACACGCATGTCTTCGTGCGAGCTTGGTATAGGGCCAGGCGCGTCCGGTGTCGAAGGACAGAAATCTTGAAGAGCACGTTGTCACTGTCCGCTTCGCAATCGCCGTCAGCAGCCTGCATGCGGCCATTCCGACGACTGAACAATTCCGATCTGGATACCGGCTGTCGACATCAAAGGCATCTGACAGACGTGCGAATCCGTTGTCCGCCTTCAACATCAGCATGAAGTGTTGTGCTTCCGTTTGGGTCTACATCCGCATCGACGGTGTGCCTACCTACGCCCGACACCACCTTCTTGGGCTGGTGATGCGCGCATCAGAACGGACGGCTTGACGTCGGTCCTATTCTTGGAAACGCGCGCGGCACGATGAGCTAAATCTGTGCATGAAGCAATGCCGACCTAAATCGGGACACAACGCAGAGGGTGGATCGACTCGGCCGGCCGAGGTTTACCCGTCCCCTCTGGGCAGCACGCTCTGCATTCCGCAAACGCACCGCCAGCCTTCGCAGCCAAGTTCGTCAAAGCCAACCCCTCTCCTATCATCAACATGTCCGACGAAGTCCAGGCCCTGGTTGTCGACAATGGCTCCGGCATGGTCAAGGCCGGGTTCGCGGGCGACGACGCCCCGCGTGCCGTGTTCCCGTCGATCGTTGGTCGCCCGCGCCACGTCGGCATCATGGTGGGTGCCACGCAGAAGGACGCGTACGTCGGCGATGAGGCGCAGGCCAAGCGCGGCATCCTGACGCTCAAGTACCCGATCGAGCACGGCATCGTGACGAACTGGGACGACATGGAGAAGATCTGGCACCACACGTTCTACAACGAGCTGCGTGTGGCCCCCGAGGAGCACCCGGTCATGCTGACGGAGGCGCCGCTGAACCCGAAGGCCAACCGCGAGAAGATGACGCAGATCATGTTCGAGACGTTCAACACGCCGGCCATGTACGTCGCCATCCAGGCCGTCCTGTCGCTGTACGCGTCCGGCCGCACGACGGGTATCGTCCTGGACGCGGGCGACGGCGTGTCGCACACGGTCCCCATCTACGAAGGGTACGCCCTGCCGCACGCCATCCAGCGCCTGGACATTGCCGGCCGGGACATCACCGACTACCTGATGAAGATCCTGACCGAGCGCGGGTACGCGTTCACGACAACGGCCGAGCGGGAGATCGTCCGCGACATCAAGGAGAAGCTGGCGTACGTGGCGCAGGACTTCGACACCGAGATGTCCAACTCGGAGCAGTCGTCCGAGGTCGAGCGCGCCTACGAGCTGCCCGACGGCCAGGTCATCACGGTCGGCAACGAGCGGTTCCGCGCCCCGGAGGTCCTCTTCCAGCCGTCCATGATCGGCAACGAGTCCGAGGGCATCCACCAGCTGGCGTACCAGTCGATCATGAAGTGCGACGTCGACATCCGCAAGGACCTGTACGAGAACATCGTCATGTCCGGCGGCAGCACCATGTACGACGGGCTGGCGACGCGCCTGCAGAAAGAGGTGGCCGCCCTGGCGCCGTCGTCGATGCGCGTCAAGGTCGTGGCCCCGCCCGAGCGCAAGTACTCGGTCTGGATCGGCGGGTCGATCCTGTCGTCGCTGTCGACCTTCCAGCAGATGTGGGTCTCCAAGGAGGAGTACGACGAGGCCGGCCCGTCCATCGTCCACCGCAAGTGCTTCTAAACGTATGCTGCCTGTAGACAACCAATACATTCATCCATTCAGCTGTTTCAGCAGGAAGGTGCTAAACGGAGCGTCCGCATTCTTAAGCTGACCCGACGTGGGATCCAGGAGGGCTGCCCAGCGGCGTGATATCGGTCCAGGGGCGCCGTTCTAAACGTAGAGCCGACTAGCGGAAATATCTGGAGGGCCCGCGTGCCTCGTAGTGACAGACCCGGTTCGCCATGTCGACGACGCCGACGGATGCGGCACCGGCACCATCGGCCATCGACGCGGAACGTGTCGATCGTGGCGCACTGGACGCTGTCCTGTCCAAGTTCAAGTTTGCGTTGCGACGTGAGATCACCCAGCGTCAGGCGATGCAGGCGCAGATCGCCAGGCACGAGGAGTTCCTGTCGCAGATCGCCCTGCGGCATCGCCTCGCCGGGGGCAGTGACGGCGACACGTTCGACTCGGCCGATGTCGTCCAGGCCACGATGCGCGTCTTCCGACGCGCCATGGACCATGACAAGCACAAGTTCCTGGCCGATGTTCGCCCGCTGATGGCGGAATTCACGAGGCTTCGCGACGACGCCGTCGCGCTTCGTGCAGAACTGTCGCAGCGATCATCGGCGCCCGCTCAGCGCCTCCCGTCTGCGAACGACGTCGTCCGCCCATCGTCATCGTTGCCGCCCGTCGTGACGGCCGTCGAGGTCGACGACAAGATCAAAGCGGTGCACGCCGCTTTCGGCAGGGCCCGCGCCGCCGACGAGGGCATGCAGGAATGGCAGCGGTCGATGATCGATTCGCGGCTGCGCCAATCAGGGCAAGCGGTCGATGTGCAACTGGAGACCCTCCGTCACGACCTGCGCGTCGTGAAGCGCCGCGTCGACGACGGCGCGTCGTCGAACGCGGCAATGGCCCGCCAGTTGTTCGGAAACCTGGAGCGCGCCGTTGCCGATGACCTCCAGGCGGTTGCCGCCGACCTGCACGCGGTACGCGACGAGATCCTCGGCGAGATTGCCAAGCGCCGCGCCGCCTGCACGGCTGCGAACGACGACCTCTCGAAGCAGGTGCGCGAAGTGGACACGAACGCTGACCATCGCGTCGTCGGGCTGAAGGCCGACATCGATGCCGCCGTGGCGTCGCTGTCCAGCGGCATGCGACGCCTGGAAGCGGTGCTTCGCGCCGAGGTAAAACAACTGTCGGCGTGACGAAGGCGATCCCACCCGCTGAGCGGGGCGTTCGTTGCACAGATTCGCACGCGGAAGGCGCACGGCGAGACGACGGCGTCGGCAGTGGCGCGCCTGGACACGCGCCTCGACACAGGACTGGATCGGGTCCAGCGCGATCGCGCCGACGATGTCGACCGGTTGACCAAGAGGGCGGCCCAGATCCAGGACACGTTCGAGGCACGCTGCCAGGAGATTTCCGGCGCCCAGCGACGCCTGGAGCGGACGATCACCGCCGCGGCCGAGGCGCTGGCCCGCCGCATCGCCGACCTGGAGGAGACATCGTCGACAACGCTGACGACGATTGACGACGTTCGGAAGGCGCTGCGCGACGAGATCGTGGCAGAAAGCCGCGCCCGTCAGGACGCGGACGAGGCGCTGCGTGCCGAGACGCAGAAGGACGTCGAGAACGTCAACCAGCAGATTGCGCAGGCCAGGGCGGACAGCGACTCGAAGGCGTGCGCGTTACGAGGTGAACTGTCGGCGCGGCTCGAGTCGGAATCGCGCGATCGGCAATCGAACGAGAAGCTCCTGGAGCAGGTGCTGGCGAAGCTGGACGGGAAGCTCGTCAAAGAGACCCAGGAGCGAATCGCGTCGGACGGCGAGCTGAGTGCCACGCTCGTCAGGCACGGGAACGATCTTGCGAGAGAGGTACTCGCTCGGGAAGAGTCGTCAAGGAACGTGAATGCCAAGGCGGACGACCTCTGCGACAAGATTGCGTCCGAAGCACGGGATCGCGTTGACGCCCTGAACGCCATGGCGGCACGGGTTGACACGGTCGACGCGCGCCTGACTGGTGAGTCTGGCGATCGCGCTAGGGCCGACCAGGACAGCGACGTAAAGATCACGGCTCTTGCGGCCATAGTCGACGCTGAAATCAAGGACAGGGTTGCTGCCCAGGAGCGCCTCAACGGCACCGTCGTCGAAACCGATCGGAAGCTCAGCGACGAAATTCGCGCGCGTTGCACGTCTGTCGATCGCGTCGCCGACGCGACTGCGACACTGGACGGGAAGCTTGCGAGGGAGTCTCTGGAGCGATCGCAGGACGTACAGCGCATCGATGCGAAAGTCGACAGCGAGACCCGCGACCGCAAGGCCGATAACGACACTGTCAATGCGACGCTCGCCGCGCTCGACACGAAGCTTGTGTCCGAGATCAGTGAGCGTTCCGCAGGCGTCGAGCTGATGGCAATGAGGTTCGCCGGCGTTGAGGGCAGACTCGACGGCGACGTTCGGGAACGATTCGACGACGTCGACAGAAAGGTGTCGGCCCTGGACTCGCGTATCGCAGACGAAGCTCGCGAACGTGCATCAGACACCGACCGGTTGACGATGAGGATAGCCGGCGTTGAAGGCAGACTCGACGGCGACGTCCGCGATCGGCTCACGGCGACCGACAGGATGATGGGCGACTTGGCCAAGAATATCGCCGACGAAGCGCGCGAACGTTCGTCGGAGGCGGACCGGTTGGCGACAAGGACGGCCGGCGTCGAGAGCCGCCTGGACGGCGATGTCCGCGATCGGTTCACGGAGATCGACAGGGTGATGCGCGACCTGGACAAAAATATCGCCGACGAAGTGCGCGAACGTTCGGCGCAGATCGACTGCGTGATCGCACAGGTCGATGCTGCTGAGAAGCGACTGGACGGGGAGATTCAGGGCCGACAGAGCGGCGACGAGCAGCTGGACAGGAAGATTGCTAGCGAGGCCCAAGAGCGAATGGCAAGCGGCGAGCGGGTCGACGCGGCCTTGAGCAGGTTCGAAGGCAGACTAGACGGGGAGGCTCGCGACCGGGCCACCGAATGCGACCGCAAGGTGGCAGACTTGGATGCGAAACTCTCGGACGATATCCGAAACAGGAACTCTGTCATTGACGAGCAGCTGAAAGAAATCAACGAGCGGGTGTCGAGCGAGATCTCATCCAGGGCATCGGCTGTTAGCGACATCCAGCAAGCCGTCACCAGTGACATCGCCAGGTTGGAGAAGAACATGGTGGACGCCATGGCTACGGTATCAGGTGAGGCCAGCGATCGCAAGGCCGCTGATGCTGAGATCGGCGAGAAGCTGACCGCCTTGCATGCGGCACTCGACAACGAGGTCCAGAACAGGAAGGAGAATGAGTCGAAATCTGCTGCGCTGGCGGGATCTCGGGAACAAGTTGACGCCAAACTCATCGCCGACCTGCGATCGTACACCGATACGACGGTGGGTGCTCTCACTGAGCGATCGGGCCTCGACCTCCGCGAACTGTCGGCCAAAGTCGTTGAGAACCAAACCGCACTCGACACGAAACTGGGCGACGTTCTGTCCAAAGTAACCCGTCTTGATGACGGCCTGGCGAACGAGGCCAGGGAGCGGACGCTCGCCGATGATCGACTCGATCAGGCGGTGGTGGCGCTAGAGACGAAGCTGGAATCGGAAGTGGACGCCCGGTCCAAGGCGGACGACGCGACGATGAAGTCGGTGCTGGAGAAACAGGGTGCCGACGTCGGAGAGAAGGTCGACACGCTGACCAAGTCACTGGACCAGGTGAAAGTGGACATCATGGATGCTAAGAGGGATGCATCGGGGGTTATCGACAAGGTGAACACGATCAACAGCAACGTCGACGACATGATGAGGAAGTTCGGAACGTCGGTGGAGAAGGCTGCGACCGTACAAGCGGACGTGGAAGCGTTGACGACGATGGTGTCGACGACGAAGGATGAGCTCAGCGCGAGCATTGAAACGAAACTTCGCATGGAGAGCGCAGCGCGCCGCTCACTGGAGGGCGACATGAAAGCGACGTCATCCAAAGTCGATCAGCTGGCGGCCGCTGTCGATTCGCTCGCATCACGAATACCACAGGGGACACCAACATCGTAGTGGCGCCATTGTTATTATATTATCGGTTTAGGCTTTCGAAACGACGATTGTTTCATTTCAGACGTTGACCGGTTGTCGTTGTTGTTCCGCTTCTGCCGCTTCTTAGATGGTGGCTGTTCATCTGACACAGAGCGCCCGCCAACGTATCGCTCGTAGCGAGCCGCCAATTCCTTGTCGGAGAGCGAATCTCGCGCCGCGTCGCGTTCCAGGTCAGCGGCTGCCGCCGCCGACCGATACGATTCGCGGGCACTGTCGACTGCTGGATTGAAACTCATGAAAGACTTTCGAGTTGGCACGCGTGCTTCGGACTTAGTGTCATCTGCCGTTTGTGCACTGACGTTGGCGATAGCAGACGGCACGAGGACCCTATACGAAGAAACACGATGTTAACAAACATCTGTCGCGAGAGACAACGCAACGGACCAGTGCGATGCCTCCAGCGCTGTGCTCTGCTGGCGTTGCAGATTGTCCCGATGTGCCGCCTCATCCTTACGCCGCATGAACTTCATGCCAAGGACACGCGACGACAGCGCCGTCTTCCCCGCCGGCGACCGTGCAGGCCCGCTCATGATGGCAGCGCCGACGGGCAGCAACAACAGGACAGGAAAGTGCGCCACGCACTCCTCTGCCGAGGTGCAGCTGCGACTGCTCTCCCACTGTGGCGGTGTTTATGCTGCATGCAGTTCCCCCGGCACCGCCAAAGTGCTGCGTCCACTGGCAAGGCTGCCAAGTGCAGCTTCGGCCACTGGGAGACGTTACCTACCTGCCCTGCCTACGGCAAAATGCGCGAACAAAGGTTCGTCTACCTAATGCGAGTCTCGATGTTTCATCCAAGACGTTGCCGAATCCGTGGCAGCGTCCGCCATGCTGTGAACGCCGGGCGGGAATGGGACGAGCGGTTCGCCGATTTCGACGGTTGGATCCGTGCCGCACAGCTCGTTGTCGTCGATGTGGAGTGCGAACGCATCGGCGTCGAACTCGTTGTTGGCGTTCTTCGCCTCCGCGCAGACGGTCTGGACCTGGCCGGGCTCGGGCGTCGGTGTGCCCATCGCAAAGATGAGCGCCAGTAGCTTGCTGCCGATCGCTTTCGTATACAGCGGTTGCCCTTGCTGTACCCAGGCAGTGTGCACGATACTGCCCTGGCCGGCCCGCTCATGAAACGACATCAGGAACGTGCTACGAACTCGGTCAACAGCTTCGATTGTCCACACCGACAAAGCCTTGTTTCGTGTTGCGCACACGATCTGGTACCCGTTCACCGTCCCCTTCCTGGTGTACAGTATCCCGAGTCCCGTTGCCAACTCGTTATCCTTCAGGATATGCAGAACGCACCGATGTCGGAGGTCGTATGTGACGACGCCCATACCGTCCACGACCGCCATCGCGAACCGCCCGTCCCGACTAATCCCAGCCATCGACGACCCGACGACGCCCAGGTCCACGTCGTGTTCGATCTTCATCGTGAACGCCTCGCCAGGCGGTGGCAACTTGTCCACGGTGCCAAACTCACGAGGCTCGTGGTGCTCGGGGGCGACCAACAGCGTGCCGTCGAAGAATGACCCGATGAAGGATCCGTCGAGGCTTTCAGAGATGCCGACCGAGCATGGGATCCGTGCACGACCCGGACAAGGGAATTGCCGGACGCACTGAGCAAAGCGCTGGTAGTCGATGTCGACGCACCACAGGAAGAAGCCAGCGTTCTGGATCGCTGTGACGCAGTACCGCCCGGCGCAGGACATCGTTTCGATCTTGCCTTTGTGCGCTTCGTTCTCCATCATACAGACCCAGGACATGCTGCCTGCTTGCACGTTGAACACCTCCATGATGTCACAGGTGTGGGCCGCAACCAGCATGAGCTTGTCGGTGACGCCGAACGGGGCACGATCACCACTAACGGCCTGCTTGTAGAGCAGGCGGCCGATGGCCGGGTTCCAGACCGTGATGTTAAACTGGGCGTCGCGCAGGAACAGCATGTTCGTGCTCATGCAGGCGCTGTAGACCCGAGGAGACTCCAGCCGATGCACCAACATCCATCGCTGCTTCCACCAGACGCAGGTCTCGTCCTTCGAACAAGTCACGACGAAGTTCAGGTTCTGGGTCATGAGAAGGATCGGGGACTTATGCCCCGTCATTTCCGCCGTGTGGAACGCATACATCTGTAATGGCGCCTCCGCATGTCGTGGCGTCGGCGGCGAGGAAACCCACAGGATTTCCGTCTCGTCGTCCAGGTTACGGCGAACGTTAAAGTTGGCAACGGCGGCCCGTTTCAGTTTCGTACCCTCGTCCCCGCTGTCCGAATCCACATCATCCACACCGTCCTCGATGCCCGCCTCGCGGTTCGCACGCAGCTTCTCTCGTTTCTTCATGGCGACGGAAGCGACGGAATCGTGCAACATGGTGACCCGCTTGGTCTTCACCAGGTGCGTCAGGTACTTCCAGTTCTCGGACAGGCGCACCGGCGCCTTCATCGCCATCGTCGACACCGTCGTCAACTGTACTACTGCCTGTATAATAAACGGTACCGAACTTCGATCCCTTCCTCAGTGTTCAGGACCCGACGTTTCCGAGACAAGCCATCCTGCGGTCCGCAAAGTCGACGTGGCGGAACGTGGTCCCGCACGTTGACCAAAATAGGCCACGCTGGTCAGTGGTGGCCCCGGTGGCCATTTGGCGGGCCGCACGTGACGCGACATGCCCTACAAAACAAGTCCACTTTGGCATTTTGCAATTCCGGTCACGCCGGGTCGAACCGTGCCATGACGCGTGGGACGGAGCAGTCGTTGGCGACGCGATGCATACACGCGGGCCAGAAGGCCGACGTGGTGACTGGGGCGGTGACCGTGCCGATCAGCCTGGCGTCGACGTTCGCGCAGAAGTCGCCGGGTGTGCATACCGGGTACGAGTACTCGCGGTCGGGCAATCCGACCCGAAAAGCGTTCGAGGATTGTATTGCCGATCTGGAGAACGGCAAATACGGGTTCGCGTTCGCATCGGGCAGTGCTGCCACGTCCACCATTCTCCACCTGCTCCAGTACGAAGGGCGATATTGACGAGACACCGTCGATGCTGACACGTGATTGCTCAGGCCAGGAGACCATGTTGTCACAGTCGACGACGTCTACGGTGGTATGCCCATTCTGGTGGCCGCTCCGTCCCTAACGATGTGCCTGACATCGCGAGCAGGCACAAATCGATTCTTCAACCGCGTTGCAAAACCCTGCATGGAGCTGAAGTTTGATTTCGTTGATCTGTCTAAACCTGGTTCACTTCAAAAGGCCATCGTGCCGCCTAAGACGAAGGTAAGCGTATCGAAATCGCGGTCGCATATGAATAATGCCCAACGTTTGTGCAGATGCTGTGGTTGGAAACGCCGACGAATCCCACTCTGAAGATAATCGACATTGCCGAGGCGGCCGAGGTCGCCCATCGCAACGGGCTTATTGTTGTCGTTGACAACACGTTCATGTCGCCCTACCTGCAGTCTCCTCTCGACCTCGGCGCCGATATTGTTGTGCATTCAGTGTCGAAGTATATCAACGGTCACAGTGATGTCGTCATGGGCGTCGCTGTCACCAGCAATGAGAGCATTGCCGAGCGCCTGAGCTTCTTTAACAACGGTTCGGTGAATTGTGAAGTCGGGCTCCCTGTCATTGATAGGCAGTTTCACATAGCAATCGGCGGCATTCCAGCCCCGTTCGACTGTTACATGGCTATGAGAGGCGCAAAGACGTTGGCGGTTAGAATGGATCGTCATTCCCAGAATGCCATGATTGTCGCTCAGTTCCTGGAGAGCCACGAGAAAATTGACCGGTCGGTGCCCACCCCCAGTACAGTGCAGGTCGTCTAAATATCCTGGCAGGGTCGTATACCCAGGGCTGGCGTCGCATCCCCAGCACGACATTGCGCTGAAACAGATGAGGGGATTCGGCGGCATGATCACCTGCTATCTAAAGGGAGGTCTTGCTGAGTCCCGCACATTCCTGGAAAACCTGCACCTGTTCAAGTGTGCCGAGAGCCTTGGTAAGCTTTGTCGATACGCGCCTCAGCGATGATGATGAATTGTGTGGGTTCAGGGGCTGTGGAATGTCTTGCTGAGCATCCAGCTATAATGACGCACGCCTCAGTGCCTCCTGAGCAGAGAGTATTCTCGTCCATCATCCCGCTACGAATTCGTTCACTTATTGCTCGGATAGGCTGTACTCGGGATTAGCGATACGATGGTCCGGCTCTCCATTGGCATCGAAGCCGTCGAAGACATACTGGCTGACCTCCGCTCTGCCCTCGATGCAATCCCTTAAGTCGTATCATCGGCTCATTGTTCATTGTCCAATTCGAATACTGTATGCTCTAAAACAATTATTACTGTCAAACCTGGAGGCGCTTCTCGACGTATTCCTTGGCAGTAACGGCATCGGCCATGCTCGGCGATGACAGGAACAGCTGGATTAGGTCTGAGTGCCGCTGTTCTCGGTTCAACGCGAATGCTTCAATTGCACATCGCCCCGTTATCGAATGGTACGGCCCAAGCGACGCATGAGCGCGATCGCATAACGATCCCCAATCAGGGCGCTCGCTATCGATCATCTCGAAGTACAATGATCGCTCGTCAGCCTCTGTAGCATCGCTAAGGCCCGCCCCGCATGTGGAACAACTCGGGCTGGGACCTCGATCAACTCCAACGACGAACCCAGTTTGGCACTTGTGACACGGGAACGACCGCAGATAGTCCAACGAAGTGCATGCGTCGCACCTGCACAGGAACCCACGAAGCTCGAGCAATTCGTCGCGTCTAACCGCCGTGTTGGACAGCATGGCACGATCAGACAGATTGTAATTCCATCCGAGGATCTCTCCCTTGCGGATCTGCCGAAGAGCTCGCACAGTCCACAGGTACGACACGCCATCGAAGCTGGCTGTGCCCTCGATATTCGGCCGGCAGTGATGCGCGGCAAGCGATGCCAGCGCGAACAGGCCGACGATGCCATTGCCGAGATCAATCGAGTTATTGTGCAGAATCTGAATCAGGTCACCGGTTGTCTCCGTCCAGTCCTCCCGCGGAATCGACCGTTTCGCGATTCGCATCGCATCATCCTGCTGCTCCTCGTCATCGGCCCCGGAGAACGCGAGCACAATCGACCGTTGCTTGCCATCCAGCAACGAGAACGCGCGATTGCATGCCGCCCAGGTGCCGACCAGGATCGGCGCCTCCACCAGGCAGGTATCGCCGGGAGCGAAATCTTGTGCAGCAACCAGACACCGCCCAACGGTCTCGAACGCTGCGCAGCGCACAGTCGCGACCGACATCCCAGTCGTCGAACGCGGCAGTCACGGTGTTTGCGAACTGCAATTTTTCTGCGCGACGGCAATAGTAACCTGAACTGCACACCGAACGCCGTGCGTTGTGCGCGGATTGTTTCGCAGCGATACGACTTGCTGGACCTGAGTTCGTCAGTCCGGAATGGCCATGGATCGCAGTCGCCGCCGAGTCGCGTCGTTTGTTGCAGTGGTCGCAGTACTGAGCAGGGTTATCGATGCCATTACGCTCCGGTCCAGCGATGCGATTGAGTATAACGTCAGCACTTCCGCTGCCGTTGGCCATTCCAAGCTGCTACGCGAGGTAGTCGGTGCATGTGGCGATAACACAGCCGTGCCTCTGCCGACCGTCGGTGGTACCGAGCTAGAACTGATCGTCGAGTTCATCAACGCGTTCGAAGTGGATGATGTAATACCGTTATCGTTGGGTGCGATGCTTCTACACCCCTGATGAACCGTTGTGCTCCACATCCAGGTTGATGCTGCGTCGCAATGGATCAAGGACAGGTTCCTTTCGCTCGGGCTTGACGCCCAGTGCCGGATGCTGGCCGCCGCCACGTACCTGCACATGCCCTCGCTGATCAACGCCACCGTGTCCCATTGGCGCGCATGGGACGACCTCTCTGCAATGCGCCGAACGCTTCATACGGACGTTTTCGGGATCGTCGTGGACAGAGCCCCCGGCCTTGTCCGTCTCCGCGGGCTCGCTAAGACGGACAACCAGATGGCAATCGCCAAGGAAATCCACAGTCTTATCGCCTTCGGGGGCAATGCCGTCCTTGTCAATAGGGAAAAGTGGACTGGCAATCTGACCGTGTTGCACTGGGCCGCGCACGCTGGTGACTATCTGATCGTCGAGCTGCTGCTGAACGTACCGGGGATCGACGTGAATGTGCGCGACGAAACCCAGAGGACGCCGCTGCACTGGGCCTTGGACTGGGGACGTGGTGACGTTGCCGAGCGTCTCCTAAAGGCCGCCACGATCGACGTCAACGCTCGCGATGCTTTCGAAAAGACACCGCTTCATTGGGCCTCGCGTTATGGTCAGGTCCAGGTTGTCAAGGTGCTGCTGAAGGCCTCTGCCATCAATGTGAATGCACGAGACAGCGACGGCATGACGCCACTGCACAGGGCCGTCTCTCATGGCAATACCGGTATAGTAGCCGTGCTCGTGAATGCACCCAGGATCAATCTTGGTGCGATGGACAACGACAACCTAACGGCACTGGACTGGGCCTTCGCATTTGGCTTCGGTCAAATCGTCCAGCTACTCAAGCCACGATATCATATCCCCACGTTCACTTCGCCCGGCTGGGAATCATCGCGTGCTGGCAAGAAAGCGACCGGCGCCATCTTCAAGAAGCTGTTTCTGAAGAAACGCACCACGTAAACAATGCGCGAGTCGTGCTAATCTTTGTCAAAGTGCTGTCACTGTGTATGAAGAGAAAGTATAAACATGACACTTGGGTGGCTCCGTCTGTATGCACGCATGTGAGCTGATCAGTTCTCGTAGTTGACGTCCGGGCATGCGTCACGGCTGATGGATCAGGTGAGCGGAGAGCGGTAGTCAGGAAACGAGACCGCTACGTACCTCGGGATCATGGGCTGGAGCATCTCTTGGAAAGCGGACAGAGGGCACAGGTCGTTGTCGAGCGGGCACGGCTCCGGGAACCGAAGGACTTTGCCGTTGTACACGAAACGAACGAAGTACGCGGACCTGTCCTTCTTGGACTGGATCAGCTCGATGGACATGTAAGATCCGCTGCAACGGAGCCGTCGTTAGTAACGCGATGGATGGTATTTCCAACGCAGAGCGGGACGTACTAGGGCGGCCAGAGGGTCGGGGTGTTACCCAACGCCGACAGAAGCATCATCATCGGGGTCGTATCATGCCCGCTGAACACATAGAAGCTCTTGCCTTCGCCCTGGACGCCCAGCGTCATCCTGTCGTTGATGTTCCTGAGGAGGGGGCCGACCGTGGCCTGGCCGGCCGTAATCCGATCTGGGAACCCGTTCAGGTAGTTGACCTCGAACAGCCCCTGATTGCGGCCTGTCAGTCGCCGGCTCCCGATCCACAGCAGGTGGCCGTCAGTCGACGAACCTCGACTGACGTGGCGTCCATGATCTCCTCGGTGATCCCAACTGGCATTGGGTCCCCCCGGCAGGACGAAACGGCCAGACAGTCAAACCAGTGCAGGTTGACGCTGGACAGAGGCATGCCGGCGATCGCGGCCAGTTCCTTGAGCAGGGGCAGCGTCGTCCCCATGTAATGGGTGAGGAAGGCCGTCGAGCGTCCTGCCTGTGAGGCCAACGGACCGGCGCTCGGGCAGGCGTACGGGTTCGAGAACGGGACAGTCGTAGGCGCCGCCGGGACCGTCCACATATCTATTGCCGAAGACGGGCCTTGTTCCGCGTCCTTGAAGACCGTCTCCAGGAACGCCTGTCCGGACAGAATCGTCCTTTCCGTGTCGGTTACTTCGAACTGGACCTGACAAGGTGCGAGTCAGATCGGGTTATCGGTACCTGCCTTGGCCGTACCCTGTTGTCCTTCAGGCACTGGTTGCCCAGCAGGCGGTCCCCGTATGCATCCTTGAAGATGCCGCCGAGGACTTGCATCTGGCGAAGGCCCTTCAGCGTCAGCTGAGCCACTTCGCAGGTGCCGTTGAACGGGTGCCTGGTGATGCGACGGTGAGATGGGCCCAACACCCGTTTCAAGACAGGCTTACACGAGACTTCGCTCTCGGAATCGAACCGCTTGAGACTGCGACCAGCGGGTTTAGAGGACCAAACAAACGGGTCGTCTCACGACGACTGACCTTGCAGAACTTTCCGGAAGACGTTGGCTGGGATAGCGATGTCACACGGTCGCATTCGTAGACGGTGTTCTGCTGCCCAGGCCAGCATTGCCTGCAAGAATAGCGCGCGTCACGAGGGCATGTCGTTTGCGCCGATGAGCATGGCTTACGTTCCCTCGGCGAAGAACCGGTCGCCGTGCCTCAGGAACGCGTGCACTTGGACGACCTCGTACTTGCGACTGTCAAGCGTTGGAATCGCCAAGTCTTTCACAGCGCCGGCGTTGTCAGGGTCGACTCCACCTATTCCGTTTCGGGTGCCAGCGTTGAGACCCAGGGTAGTCGTCGGAGGATTCGTGCCATCCTTACAGGTTGGCCGGTTGAGCAGCTCGGGCTTCGTGACGAGTTCGACCGCACCGACCCGGTTGGCGGCCGCGATCGCAAGCACGGCAGTAACGATGAACGTGGGAGACATGACGTTGGCGTCTTCGGCGAGGCGTTTTACACACTGGCGGGCAACCTGCAGAACGACCACATCATCATCGGCATCGGTGCACGGAAGCGCTCGAGCGTCTTCTCGAACCTGTCGGCTCCGGACCCGGTGACCTTCTCGAACGCGATCGATTTGGAATGTGACCTATCGGGATGGCCGGATGCCGCGTGTCGCCTCGCGCAAACGTGCGCGATATCCGGGTCGGCGCGCGCCCCTATCCACGCTGCTGCTCGCGGCTCGCCCATATCAGCGCGCGCCTGCACCGCCCCCGCTGTCGGTTGCGAATCTCCTCCTGCGCCCTCAAGCGATGGCCACAATCTCCGATATCTCGGCACTGGGCAGAAATCTCGCCCTGCCAACGGGAGCTGCTGCCGTCTGCTGACACAGTCGTAAGTAGGCAGATCAGGTGGGCGTCGATGTCCCGGGGTCGGCAGGTCTGCGGTGCGGCCGTGGCGCAGGGCCCGGGCCGGCCCGAGTCAGACAGTGGCGCAGTTTCGGGCTGCGCAGAATTCTCTGACAGAGCCCGGCCGTCGGCCGACCTGCGCTCGCAGTCGGTACTTGGTTTTGCAAGTTCGTACGGGTATCTCGCTGGCGTTTTAACGAACCCCACGAGCGTCCCGACCCGGAATGTCGTTCGGCAACCGCGTCCCAGCCTGGCTTATGTTGTCGTCGTTCATCCTGATCGCCACTCGCAATGGCTTCACCGTGCGCGCTAATGACGACGAGGACCATGACGACGCCAGCACGTCCGCCGACGTCATGACCGAGGAGTTTGGCGACGACAACGCGTCCACGATCCCGTCTTACGTCGACTACGCCGAGATGAAGCTGATCGTGGAGTCCATCAACAATATGACCGCCATGGCAGTGCTGCGTCGGGCGGCCGACACCCACAACAAGAACGCCATCGTCGAGCGCATTGCCGAGCTGATCGCCCTGGGAGGCCCGTCTGACTTGATCAACTACGCGCGGTGGGACGCCGATTACAGGAACGTATTGCACTGGGCCGTGCGCTGTCGCCAAGAATCGGTTGTCAGGTTGCTCGTTCGCGTTCTCCATGGGATTAACGCCAACGTCCAAGACTCTGACGGGAAGACACCGCTGCACTGGGCAGCTGAGCAGGGATATTCGCAAATCGCCCAGCATCTCCTGGGATCCACTAACATCATTGTCAACGCACGCGACAGTTCGGGCAGGTCGCCGCTTCACCTGGCCGCTAAGAACGGGTACAATGACCTGGTCACGCTGCTCGTAAAGGACTCGGATATCGATGTCAATGCGCAGGACGACGAGGACGTGACGCCGCTGCACAAGGCTGCGATAGAAGGACGGGGCAACGTTATCCTATCGCTGCTGCGAGCCGAGGGCAAGATCAACGCCTACGTGAGGGACGGCCAGGGCAGGACGGCGTTGGATTGGGCTCGCCTCTACCTGTTCGACAGAATCGCTGCGCAGATCGAGGCACATATGAAGGAGCACCCCGAGCCTGAACTTGCCCGACGCATCGCCGGCGTGGCCAGGCGGTTCAGCGGAAGCTTACGGAACCTGTTGAGGACGACCAGCTCGTGATACGAACGCGTGCGCCCATCTGGACAATACATGTCTAACGATGGTCGTGCACGGCGTCGCCCGTACCGACTTGGAACGGGTCGTTCAGTTCGTCAATGCTACGAGTGTGCAGCAGGAGGGCAGCGTAATGTCAACCAGCGATCCTGTCGTGGTCAACGACTAACGGGTCGCGTCAGCAGGTCGACCGTGTTGCCTATGGAGCACGTACGGGCTGGAGGCGATGGGGCTCGAGACGCAGGGCCGTACGCGCATCGTCGCGCTGCTGCTGAATGCACCTGGGATCAACGTTTACGCCCGTGGCCGGCGCGGCAAGACGGCAATGGAATGGGCCATGGCCTTCGACTTCCCTGACGTCGCGTCCATGCTCGACGTGCACACGTGCTGGGGCCTGCTCTGGGACCGCGCCTGATGATCCAACATGGCCGCGATACCGTTTGGGTTCATTCATTGACGGGCGGTTGTGCCCCGCCGGCGACGTTGTCGCTGTCAATCGAGATGCGCCTGCTCTGCGACCTGGACGGCACATCGCTGCTACCGGCGGCGCCGCCGTCGAACTCGACGCTGCTGATCGGCGGCACGCTGGACACGAGCGACGACATCCGGGACATCATGGGCGTCTGCGGCTGCGACCCCTGCCGGGACCTGCCGGGCAGCCTGGTCGTCGTCGTCGTCGTCGGTGTCGTCGTCGCCTGGTCCCGTATCGATGTCAGCGTCGTCCCTTGCTTCCCTCGGCGCAGCAACGTCGCCTCGTTGGCCAGGCGGACGGCCTGGGCCACCATCCGCGTGCGCATGTCCTCTTCCGACATCCGGCTGCGCTCCATCGCCAGCGTCGCCTGGTGCAGCTGACGGGACATGACGTCGGTGGACTTGGCCAGCGTGCCCAGGGCGTCCGCCGTCCTCGCCCGGACGACCCGGGTCATCGCGGCGGCGTTGTCGACCTCGCTGGACAGCTTGGTCGTCAGCGAGTCGATGGCGGCGTACAGGTGCTCCTTCTCCGACGACCACTCGTTGGCCATCTTCCTGAACTCGCTCTGGACCGCCCGCAGCTTCTGCTTCAGGTCGTCGGCCGCCTTCTCCATCAGCGACCGCTTCTGCTCGAACTTCTCGAAGCACAGCTGGAGCTTGGCGTTGTGCGTCGCGACCAGCGCCGCGATGCGCTCCTCGGTCGCCGTCTTCTCCTGCTCGGCGAGAGTGTCCAGTTTCGCCTCGTACTCCTGTCGGAGCTTCGACGCCACCAGGTCGTACTTCTCCTGCATGCGCTCCAGCTTCGCCTTCCACGCGTTGCCCGTGTCGACCACCTTCTCCCGCATCGCCGCCAGCTTCTTCTGCATCAGGGCGACATCCTCGGCGCCGTCCTTGCCCTTCCGGGACGATCTCTCGCTGCTGCCAGCGTCACTAACACTGTCGGAACGTCCGACCGCATCCTGGGACGGCTCATGGCGATGTTTCATGACGATGTCGTCTCCTCGTTGGATGCGGTACGCCATCAACCGAGGGAACTCGCTGACGTCCAACGGAATGGGGAGGATGCCCAGCGATCGGGCCGCGACGCGCAGGTCGGCGATCGTGATGGGCCGGCCCCGAGCGGCATTGCCCGCCTCCCGGTACATCTGCAGGATGTGCAGGTCGGTGACGTTGATGTCGATCTGGTGGATGACGACCTCGAAGTCGTTCAGCGTCAGGACGACGTCGCTGCGCCCGTCGACGTACTTGACGGCGTGCTGGTGCAGAGCGGCCTGCAACTCGCTCGACAGGCGGTCGTCCTCGGCGCGCAAAGCGTCCCAGATGATCTCGATGCAGTCGTCCAGGTCCATGAACTGGTCGGTCCCCTTGTAGGCCGTCGTGGTCGGCGACGTGAAACTTCGCGCCACGCTCAGGACCTTCGACCGTGCACGTAGGTTCCGCTGCAGGCCGTCCAGGGCTTCGCTGTCGAACTGGTGCAACAGCCGGGAGACGACATCGCAGACGGTGTCGACGTCGACCCAGCAAACGCCCTGGCAGTTGTCCACGATGCAGTCGAACGGCCCGGCCGCGTACAATCGCAGGGCCTCGTGCACGGTCAGCGCCGCGTCGACGACGCGCTGGGGGGCCGGCCCGGACACGAAGCGCAGGAACATGCGGATGCGGGCGCTGTCGGCTCGATACCGGTTCAGGTTGTACGCCAGGTCCATCAGGTCCAGTTCCGCACTGCGGGACGCCGTCAGTGTTGCAGTCGCGCAGTCCGTCGCTGCGCGCGCTTGTACCTGTCGCGGAGGCTGTGCTGGGACAGGTAGTAGTCGTAGACGACCTCGGGGAACGACAGCGGCACGAGGCCGCGACGCGCATAGTGCCAGTCGTAGTCGCCCTTGACGAGCATGACCTGGTTCGTCCACTTCAGCAGCTTGGCGCGGGGTATCTCCTGGCGGAAGTGCGACGCGTGCACCTGCGTGCCTGGCGGATCAGCGCGAGAGGTGCGTCCACGCGCGCGCAGCATGTACCTCGGGCGCGCACTGGAACAACCTGCGAAGCGGTTCCGGGACCTCGCCTGTCTCGGCAGCCGCTGCCGGCTCGGGTGCCTTTGTCGACTGCGCCATCGCTTCCGACCCTTGCTCGGTCTTACGACGCGACAGGTTGCCGCGTACGAGACGCTGGATTCGGATGGCGGCACTCGCTGCCGTTTCGATATCGACGCCCGGTCGCAGAATCGACTGTGCATTGCAGGTCAGTAGCAGAAGGCGGGTATAGCGGTTGACGGGTCGTACCTCGATGGCAGCTTGAGCGCCTTCCTCATCCGGAACCGTTGGCAGATCCTGTACCTTGATGGACTGAAGCCTGGACAGCTTCCTGCTGCCGGGTGTGGACTTCGCATCGACTTTCGCCTGCCATTCCCTGGCGAACTTCAGGTCGAGGTCGCGCTGGGCGATCGTCTCGTTCGCGGCCTGCAACGCTCGCTGCATGGCCGTGCGACCGTCCATCAGGTCGGCTAGCTTCACCGATAGGTCTTCCAGGGCGACCTCCATCTGTCGAGCGGCGCGCTGCTGCACCTTGAGGGCGTCGTCGCGCTTCGACACCTCCTCCTCCATCTGCGTCTGCATCGTCGACAGCATCTGCTCTCGTTGCACCAAGTGCCCACGAAGCTCCTCGCATTCCTGCCAGATCCGTAACCTCTCATCAGCCAGCACAGCCGCGTCCGCCTGCTGTTGCGAGCTGATCGCCAGCAAGCGCGCTCGATACTCCGTCCTGGCGCTGTCCAGCTCCTGCCGCATGGCCCTGTCCATGATCCGTTGTCGGACGCGGCGCTCTTGGGTGCACAGGTCGGCCAGGAGCGTGCCCCGCTCGGACGTGTGCGCCGTGACCTGCCGGATCAGGTCGCTTAACGCCGTCTCCAGGACGGACGCGATGAACTTGTCGCGGTCGCCGTCGTCCTTGATATCGTTCGCCATCGCGAGCTTCTTCTCGAACCAGGTCGACAGCGTGACCACCTCTCGTCGTTGTGCCTGCGCCTTCTCCTGTACGACGCGTTACAATGAATCCCCCATCCGAATCGTACAGTGCCCTCCCGGGTTTACCCTTGTCAATGGCAGATGCCGACTGCTACGACTGCCATGGGTCCGGCCAGGGATGAGCTCATCGGGAACGCGACCTTCCGGTCGCACGAACGCGTCCATCTTCCTGGCGAGCTCCGCTGAATTCGGTCGCGGCAGCCGAAGACGATGACGTTTCGTGGGCGGTGGGCGATCCGTGACGGGGACCCGTTTCTGCTCCGACAGACGTGTGCGCTCGCCGTCGGCCAGGTTAGCGGCCGCCGGGACGGCCATGGCCAGATGGGGAGCAGCGCCGCCATCGGGGACCACGACAACGGCTTTCGCCAAGGATCGAACGTGAAGAGGAGACTCGGGCGTATTATTATCGTTAACTGGGCCCCATTGCAACATCGAACGTTGTCGGTCAACAGGTTCCGGCCCTCGGTATGTGGCTAACGGGAAGAGGAGGGGAGGCGTTAACGACCCGATGCTTCGCTGGCCGGACAACGATCGTCGATGAGATCGCAGGACGGAGAGGCGGCGGTTCGGTCGTGGCGTTAGCCCCTGGAATGGTTCCGCCAGGGCGGTGTCGGCGTCGGATGGCGCATACGGTGGCGGGTCGCGACCGGCAGGCCCGATCAACAGATTCAGTTGCAGGGGAGGGACGATGCTTGGCGACGACATGCCGCCTTGCAACTCGCCCGGTTAGGTCCAGGGTACCAGACGATCGTCGCAATTACGTCAAGCCGCCGTGTTGGATTTGTGTCCGCAGAATCGCGAACGTGTGTCGCAACGGAGTGTGAACTGCATTTGAACGCGCAACCCAGAGGCAGTTCACGACGGTGCGAACTGCACTCGGGTGTACGCACGCTCGGGCATTGTGCACCCCGTCGGACTGCTGTCTGGACCAGGAACGATTGCGGTACCTTGGAACGTACTGCACGTCGTGAGTGCAATATAGACGCAGGAGCGTTATCGACGACGATTTATATGGAAAAGGGGTTGGCTGGGTAGGTTCAGGAGGTGGGTGTCGGTGCGGGGGCGTTGCCGCCGGGCGCCAGGTCGAGCTCGGCTTCCGCCTCCTGGACGTACGGCAGTAGGAATTCGTATAGCTCTTGCTCGGTGGTCGCCGTGATCTTGATCGGCGAAACGCTGAACGTCTGCTTGATCTCCTCGAAGACGGCTTCGTCGACAGCGGAGCAGATCAGGTTGACGGCGATACCCGGCCTGCCGAATCGTCCCGCGCGTCCCGTACGATGGTAGTACGATTCGGCGAGCGACTGACCCCGGATGTTCGGAATGTCATAGTTGACGACGCACGACACCTCGGGGACGTCGAATCCACGGTTCAAAAGATCCGTTGTGACCAGCACCGACGTCTCCAGCGCCCGGAACGTCTGGATGACACGGTCACGCTCCTCGATGCTGACTTCGCCGTGGATCAGGGAGCACTTGTACCCGGCCGCCTCGAGCTGATTGTACAATTCGGTCGCGTTCCGCCTCGTGTTGACGAAGATGATCGACTGTCCCACGTTCATGATCTTGAACAGGGCGCACATGATGTCGAACTTGAACGACGGCGTCGGGCATGGGATTTCGAAATGTTTGATGTGCGGCAGCGTCAGGTTCTTCACACTAACCGTGATCTTGAACGGGTTCGGCGCAGCGACCTTCAAGGCGTAATCGCGGACCTTGGTCGGGAACGTCGCCGAGAACAGCATGATGTGGCAGCTCGCTCGGTTCAGATACGATACGATCTTGCTCGTGTCGACACTCATTCCTGACACACTGGAAGACACGCACACTCAATGAGTCGCCTGGGGACAGAGCACGATCCGCAACGCATTCGACACGTACGAAGGACCCGGTGGTCCAGACTCGCTCTGCTTGATCATCTCGTCGGCCTCGTCAATGACGCAGACAACAACCTTGCTCAGGTCGAGGACCCGGGCGCGGATCAACTTCATCAGCGAGCCAGGGGCGCCGACCACGACCTGCTGCTTGATGGTCTGCAGACCGATGGTCGTATCAGGGAGCGCGGTGAATACGGAAATCTTCGTGAACTGCGCCAGCGCGTTCGTCACGTCCGCGTTCTGCTTCGACAGCTCGCGCGTCGGGCATATGACAATCGCCTGCGGGCTCTGCACCGATTCGTCGATTCGGTGCAGCATGGCCAGAACGAACGCGGCCGTCTTCCCCGTCCCCGCTGGAGCCTGGGCGATCAAGTTCTGTGCACTGGAAACAAGGCTCAGATACGACAGAGCGACGAATGAACTACGCAGACACACTTTTCGACAAGCAAGTGTGGCGGTGCCTTCGCCTGAATCGGCGACGGAACAGTCCAGTTCATTTTCGCGATGCCTTGGAGCAACTCCGGCCTCCTGCAACAACAACTCCAATCAGGACGTATGATCGCGGTGCGGTGGCGTGCACCGCGAACGTACAGCGGCAGGTCTTCGAAGCGTTCGGCGGGCCTGAGCGTCAACTGCGAATCGGACAGTTTGACCTCCTGCCGCTTCAGCGGCGTCATGCCGACCTGGCTCTCTGCGCGCGCACACCACGATCAGTACGGCACGCAGGTCGCGCCGCCGACGAAACGTATCCTACCATCGCCGTTCTTGACGCGCTCCTGGGCAGCACGCGCGTCCTCGACGTCCGGCGACACCATCGCGCCGTCACCGTCAAATGCGGACTGCGCGCAGAGTCCATCCAGACGGCTCCCCGCCACTGCCAGCCAGGCCCGGCGGCAGCACCAGCTGCGAGTAACACATCACGTACGTCGTGCCCCCGCCCTAAGAGCAGTCCAGATAGGATACGCGTATATTAGCTTAATGGCGCTCGTTTTAGAACGGCGTCCGTCGACCGGTGGTGGCGAAGACGGCACGTCGGAGGAGGTCGATTTCGACGAAGAAGTGATGGGCGCTGATCGCAGCGTATGGGATGAACCCAGCGGGACACCAGGCGAGAAGCGCGCAGTTCCCCAGGAAATGAACGGACTGGCACAGTTGCGACCACAGTGCATCCATTTGACGACCACGTCGCGTTCTCCTAGGAGAGCACGAAGGAATGAATAACTAACCATTAGCAACGTGCATCCGTGTGGGGAATGGTTACCTATCGAACATTGGGAATGTTGTTCTGTCAAAGAATATGTGCCAGGAGATGAACAGGTCGTTCCATAAGACCCACGCGCACGATGACGCGACAAGGCCCATGATCGAAATTCGTTTCAAGACGTGCAGTCGTTTCCCAAGGCTTATCGCAATGTTGTACCCGATACCAAACGACAGGGCGCCAAGTGTCGCTGTCATGAATCGTCCAAACACGAAAGCGACAGCAGGGCTCAGTTCAATTGTCGCCTGACGACGTTTGGAAGACAGACGTGACGCCGACTGAACGTCGTGTCCTTTGGCCCGGTGCAATCGCGCCAGAGCGCTTTCCGATTGTTTCGCACGGATGAGGGAGTTTCGCGTCAGGGAATTCTCCTGCATGACATGGAGAAGCGACTCGGCCGGCGGCAGCCCGCCACGAAGCGATTGCCGAATCTGCTCTCCGTTCTGAAAGCATCGATCGAAATCCGTGTCCAGATCGCGCAGTAGCCCTGAAACACCCGTCATCGTTTAGGCACGTAATGAGCGAGAGCACTCGCCGACCAGTATGCAGCATTAGGTCGGCGAGAATGTCCAGGGAGGTATTCACCGACGAGAAATACTGAAACCCAGCTCGCTTGTCGGAACGGGTCATCGCCTGAACCGCAGGTCGAGTGGCCGATATGACCGTCTGAGCGAGAACGTCCAGGACGCCCGCCGATTGCAGCACGTGGCGGACGCGTTCCCGGTCGGCCGTTGCGCTTTGCGTCATGTTCTTGATAACATGTAGGCCGCCCGGGTGCGTAGCGATGCGCTTGAACGTCGACGGATGCAGCTGCTCGGCCAGGAAGTCAACGACGCGCCGGTCATGCCGGACTGTCAGCAGAGCAAGCTGCGTCATCGCCTGCGGAGCATCCAGGCGCGACGCGATCTGCACCAGCGGGCGCGCCGCGCTGTTCATGAAATCCTGTACGTAGTCCTGGCCGAACAGCCCGCCCTGCTGGTACAGCATCGTGTTGCCGTACCCCGAGTGCAGCATCAGCTCGTGCGCCGCCAGCAGGCCGATCGCCACCCACCGGCCGCGCCCCACTGTGATCATCGGCCACCAGTGCAGCTGCGGCGTCGCGCGCCGCCAGATCGCTCCGACGTTCCGTGGGGCTGTCGCACTGCAACTGCAGGCGGAACATGTCACCCGCCGCTGACTGGTGCGCCACTGCACTGTCTGTCGCGCTGCAGACGGGACATGTCACCGCCGCTGACTGGTGCCCGTTACGTGTTACATGTGGCGATCAGGATGTGAAACGCAAACAGGCAGCGGGAGGGGGGGCGGCCACTCTCTCAGGATTGGAAATCCACCGACGGGAGCCCCCTGTCATGGCCACTGTCACTGGCGACGTAAGCCGAGGTTGTCGGGCGGTGCTTGAGGTCCTGCACGAATGTTGGTGGACCATAGACGTCAGGCGGGACAGTTGTCGTTTCGCGATCGTCGAACGCTGCGCCGGCAGCTGGCCCGTGCCCGACACCAGGTGAAGGGAAAGCGCAACAAGGATGGGGAGACGGTCAGGCTGGCCAGGGCGCTGGCCGAATCGGAGGCGCAACTCGCCCAGTGCCGCTCTGAATTGGAGCAGCTGAAACGGTCGATCGCTGCCGCTGACGAGTCCGAATGGGTGTCCGACGCCGAACAGGTGCTGGACCCGGACGCTATCCTTTCCGACGAATGGCGCAGCGATATCGAAGGCGTCCTGGATGGATCCGACCATGTAAGGTGACATTCTCGTCGCTCGGGAACGCTAAATCATGTCGTACAGGATGAAGAGCCGTTGCCGGACGTCGCTGCGGTCAGCATTGAGGACGATTTCCAGGATGACGATACAGGGGTGAACCCGTTCGGGGACGATTCTCTTCGCGAAACGCTCCAACAAGACGGGCACGGGTGGATACATGACCTGGAGCGGCCGTTGGACGCCAGGGTGACTGTTCGCGCTCGGTACCAACTAGGAAGGGCATCGTGCTGATCCGGGCTGGCCACAGTTATACGTTAACACGACATGTATTATTATTCGGTATCAGACTCGAGGAAGAAGTCGTCGTCGAACGTAACCGGCTCGTCGTCGTCATCGTCGGACTCGTGCGTCTGCGCGTTGGCGGCGCGTTCCTCGGCGCGAGCACGAAGCTCGTCAGCGACCCGTTGCCGGATGCGCTGGATCTTGGACAATGCCTTCGGATCCTTCCGTTCGCCTTTGGCATAGAGCGAGATGTACTTCTTGTTGATCGGGAAGTGCTTGACGTAGTTTACATCCATTGTTGCCTCCTCAACGCGTTTGACAGCTGCCAGGCGCGCGTCGCCATCTTCAGTAGAGGGTAGCGCCTCCAAGGCACGTTTAGTCTTCGAAAGAATCCGTTCAGCCTTGCGCCTCTCAAAGAACCGCACCGGTTTCGTTTTGGCATGACGTTGACGATGCTTTTCGGTCGTAGCCGCCGCATTCATTTTGCCTTCAAGCTCATCGATCTGAGCCTGTTTCAACGCGCGGACGTCATCGGGGAGATCAGGTTTCGACAGCAACCGTCGCAGGCTCCGGATCTGGTTCTTGAACGACACATGCTTCGGCTTGGCATCCTTATCGGGTTTCGTGTGCCGCTTGACACTAGAACCAAGCTTGCCTGAGGCAGACTTCAACTTCCGTTTGGTGCCGGTCCGCTGCGACGCCGGGGGAGCCATGACGAATGCTGCCAGTCCGTCACGGACTCCGCGACGGACTTGTACATAACGTTCACCGTAACCGGTGAGGCGCCAAGCGCGTTCTGAACAACCAGTCGAGGACACGAATATTCTCTACTAAAATGCCCCGTGACGTGAGTCGGAAACAGATGACGATCGATCCAACGGTACGGTAGACTTTGTCGGCGCTGTTCGTGGGCGAAAGTGATGTCGAATGCAGAGTCGGCCGTCGAGGAAGTTGTTGTAAGGAAGCGTTGCCCCATAGTTGAGTTCGGTGTGGTAACATGTGCCGTAATTCAGAGGAATGTGCCGCCCGTGGGTCGCCGCCTCCAAGACAAGAATCGCGAATGGACAGAAAAGAAGCGCCTAAAAGAGCGCGACTTTGGGTTCATCCGCTACAGCAGTGAAGTCATTGACGATCCGTTTGCAGCCGACACGGCTTCCTCTGGATACATCGCACGTATGGTCATCCTGAACGACACTGATGCTCTGTCTGACCCGGGAACACAGCAGCGGATCGATTCCATACCGACACTGTCGGCGAGTTCAAAGAAACACGCGACGCCGAACTGGCCCGAATCGAACAGCGCCGTGAACAGAAGCGTCAACACATCCTCTCTAGCGAGCGGCAGCGTCTGGAGCGGATGCAGCAGGACGACAAGAAGTCCAGGGAGCGAATCGCGAAGATGCGCGAGATTGCCCAAGTCAAACCGTCGAACAACAAAAACAGTGTCGCCTACAACCCCGTCACACTCTCATACAACAACACACCTGATGGACACGCCCTGCAGCGAGAGCATAACCGCGTCCTCTATCGCGCCGCCTTGAGATCAAAGGTTGCCACCTTAACGACTATCACGATAGTCTTCACAGACTGACCTGCTTCACATAGATGCTGCACGAGAGGTCTAACGGCGGGTTTAACCCGATCACAGGTGCTGATACGCGCCTAGCAGATGTTGGTCCACCGCCACCATGATCGAATGGCAATTGCAAGTACCCTCGTCAGATTTCCATACAGCTAATGGCGACGGGGGCGGGGGCGATCCTCGGACACCGACCTATTTTTAGGGCGCGATCACTGGCGTTGGTGTAGCGAGATTGCGAGACTCGAGGAGCCGCCACGGCGCCACTAGGCCGCCCTCATCCGACCATGGCATCCAGGATGCTGCTAGCCATACTACTGGCATGCGCTGCTAGCACCTGCCGTGCTGGTAGCAACAGCACCGTCGACATATTGCCTCCAGAGGTTAAAGTGATGGTGGTCGAGAAGCTGACAGGGTCGCCGTTGGCGTTGCTTCCCTTGGCATTGATGTCGCGTTCATGGTTTGCGGTTGCTGAACCATATTTGGTCGTTGAACGACATGTACGAGTGCTGACGGGCCCGTATGTGGAACAGTGGTTCACAGATTCGTTTACCTCGCTAATGGAGCGAAGACTGGCTCCAATTGTGTCGAAACGCTTTTGCCACGTCGCATCGCGGGACATGTTCGGCATCCTTGAACTTGTCTTGTCCCTACCTGACTCCAAGAATGTGAACATGTTTCTCACGGCGCTTACTGTCACCTGGCGAATTCCAGTCTGCCGGGAATATGCACTTGGTACTGCAATCCGTCGGGCGACCTCGTCCGACCTTGACGATTCGGCTCGCCATGTGGCTTGGTTGGCGTTACGGCACCTCCGAACGACATGCGGGCTTAAATTTACGCCAGTTGATGACCTCGTTGCGCGGCACATTCTGGAACAGAACGAGTCCATGCTCGCCCGGAAGCACTTGGCGTATCGTAAAATCCCCGATGTCTTCAAGGTCCTCGGTAACGAGCACAGAGACATTGTATTTGTTGCCGTGACGTCCATTATACCTAGGGACATGTTGATCTCAAACCCAGAAATCGTTCGCGTTTTAGTGCAGCATGGAGCTGATGTAGTCAATGAGGCTAACCTGTTGTCTTCTGATGTTCGCTTTGTTCATCGTGAACAGCGGTACCTGGAAGCGCTGCTTTCTGCCCCTGGTCTAGGCGTTAATAAGGAAGTCGTGTCGTGGGCCATTGAGACAGGAAGCCGCAATACCTTGACCAGGATGATTTCCGAGAGCCCGTTGAGCCTGTCAATCATTCCACTCCATGCGCTATGCCAGCATCGGCACATGACATGGCTTCTTAAGGATGTCGTCCGGCGACGTCCCGTAATCAATCTGGCGATTATCGACGTGGATGGGAGAACTCCTCTCATGACAGCAGTCTTGCATGATAATATCGACGCAATGCAATGCTTGATCGAGACCAAGTCTGACATTGGTGTCAACGTTCGCGACAACAACGGACAAACGGCACTGCATCTCGCCATCGAGGCGTTCAACCTTCTGGCCGTTGATACACTTCTAACGGTAGAAGATCTCAACTTCGACATCCAAAATCGTGACGGACGTTCCCCTCTGAAAGCCATTTCGGCCAGGCTTGCGGATCGTCTCGATGTTCCTGCTGTCTTCTACCAGCGCGGTTTACATATTATGGAACGTTTGTCAAGAACGCTGAGTTCCGCGCGGTTCACTTGTCAGCAGTACCAAAAGATTCCACGGCGCCCCTGTCTTCACCAACCAGGAAATGACGACTGCTGGTGTCTGTACCTGAAGGTTCAGAATATGTAATACAAAGGACGCGACATCAGTCACCGTCACGAAACCCCTCGCCGATACGTTTCCAGTTCAACGTAATCTGGTCCCGAATTCTCATCGATGTGTAGTAAATTCCCACCACGCTGTGGCATGGCATCTGCGAGTTTAAGTGGCAGGTTGTTTTGTCGTTGCAAGCCCAACCCCAGGTCACAAAGCAAAGTGAATACGGTCGGCTGCATCTCCGCCCATCTCGCCCACGTCAGTCACTCAAACAGGTAGCGGTCTAGCAAAAATATTTTCGGCTAGGGGCCCTTCCGCGAATCGAACGCGGGACCATTCCGACCCTAACGGAATATTATGCCACTAAACCAAAGGGCCCTGACTGGGGTGTCTACGCCAGCTACGGGTACAAGACCCTTATAGAATAAGCATCACGGAAACGCAAGGCGGTTGTGGGAATATTCGCTTGAGCTGTTGCGCCGCGTTCCGGGGCCGGAGAAAATGTCTGTGAAACCCACCCTGAATGCTATTCCTCCTGAATTACGCATACTACATACATTGACCATGAGGTCGTAATTTCGTACAAGCTACGCATGGGTGTGCTGGGCGATGATGATGGTTTGGAACGCAATACGCAGGATGCTGTACGACAGCCTATTACGCAATTGACGACGCTGCACAAATTTCCCAACTGCAAAGCGAAATATATCGATCAGCTGATCAACCACGGTACTCGAACCCGCAGAACTTCTTGATACGATCCCAGAAGTGTTGCGCCCAGCCCTCGCTAACCTTCGACGCAATGCTATGATGGCCGTATCGGTCGCCTTGTGGAATCCCACTGCCCATAGAAGCACGAATCAGTATGACGCGGCATTGTGAGAATCGTGACACATACGTCTGCTTCAGATGCAGAGTAGTGACGCCATACTCATCAGACTTGAACTGGATGTCGACGGTCGATAGCACATCATCCTCCCATTCCTTCATGCGCCAGAGGAACTTCAGCGACTCGTTAGGTGTCAGCTCGAGGAACGTTCCAGTAATCTGCCCGTCGTAGTAGCTGAACGCGCCGCCCGCTTTCGGTTCCAGGATCGTTCTCGATCGCGTCAAACCCTCAATCATTTTCTGCGACGTCAGAACTTCATACAGGTCCTGCGGTCGCGCCCGGAAGGTCACCGTCTGCTCGATCGACTGCGTCGACGCATCCGTCGTCGCTGGCATCGTTTGCCGTTCTGGATCGGGGACGACCGCGCACTGCGCAAGCGCCCAGCGCAACAACGCCACGCCGTACGACGCCATGAAGGGGACGCCGACCGGATTCTGCGATCCTTCATTATCTGTTTGGTTGGTTAGGTACGTCAAAGGTCCCAAGGAAGACGTCGCCGGTTGATAGGGCCAGGGTGGCACCACATGGTGAGTCACGGGTGTGCCAGGCCCGGAAGGCCGGGATCGGTCCGGGATCGCCATAACCGTATTTACTATCCAAACCGCGGCAGGCGTATCACTAGCCTTCTCGTAAGCATGTTGAACCGAACGTCGTGGCTCTTGGTGTTGGCAGTCGCAACAATGGCGTTGATCGCCTGTGGGCGAGAAGCACCTCCTGTGGCCCTCACGATCAACATCAACAGCAACGGCCTGCCATTGCATGAACGTCAGAGTCACGAACGACGCGACATGGCGCCTACCAGGCCATCTCACGACAGTGTACCCGGGCACGATGCGTCAGCTCTGAAGCCTAACGGTGTCAGTCGCAAATGGAAAATGCCCCACAGCGCCCAGCGTGTATCTCCCGCAAGACCGAGTGAGGACGGAGCCGGTAATCAAGTCAAGGACGCCAATGATGCACAGACCACGAAGAATGGCCCAAGTCTCATAGCCAACCCTGGCGGGATCGTAAAGGGACTGGGCAAGAAGTTGCACCTAGACAAACTTCCTGGAGGAAAGGCGATGCTCAGCGAATCCGCCGACATTGTGAACGGGCTCACCGCACGATCCCCAGTGGCTCAGAACGTAACCTATGTGCCGAACTGCTTCCGAGAGAAGAGCCTAACGCAGGATAATGCAGGTGAAGACGGCAGCCGACACAGCCGCATTGCTCGACCGCCTCAAGGATATGCACAGCCAGCTCGAGGACGGTAAGTGCATGCCGGCAGAGGACGTCGACGACGTTAAGAAGCAAATTGAGGACATCGGACACATTGACACGCCTAAACAGTTGGTCTAACACGTTGCCCTTCTGGTTACCGTTAACGCTAACTTTCGAATTGCACAGGGCCGAAAAGCGCCATGGCCTGCTCGGGAAGGCGTTCAATGCCGTGAAGAACACAGCGATCGCAGCGGTTAACGCCGCTGAAAAGGTGGCGCTGGTCGAAGAGACGGCCGGGCTCTACGCTGCAAAGGTCGCTGTTCGCGAGCTCGCTGAGAAGGTCGTCGACGCGTTCAACAAGCAATGCCAGAACCAGGGTGACGTCCCACCTGACGGGAATCAGCCACCCATTGAGCCTCATGCTAGCGAACCGTCCGACGAGCAAGACACGAATGGGTCCCTGCAGCATCATACTCGAGTCCTGGCAGAGGAACAGAAAGAAAGTGATGCGCGAGACAACCGCCCAGGCAGCGTTTCTTCCGACGAGTAGCGGCATACGATCTTATAAAACGGTACCGCATCAGTGACTGACGAGCAGTGTAGAAATTCGGCAATGTTATTCTTCGATTGACGTGTGTACACCTGCTCGAAACGCTCATGAGTCAGATGTCCTTCACACTTATCGGTGCCATACCTGAACACGGCCGCGAGTGTCACAGCCGCGGCTGTCAATCCTCTTCTGTGCCTTCCACCTGCTGGCTAGGACCGCCATACAGGCCCAGCGTCCAGACCTTCCACTGCATCTCGGGCGACAGCGCCGGCTGGACCATCCACGCAACGAGCGCGAACGCCGGGACCCCCCAGGGCAGCAGCCGGAACGCCTGCTTCTGCAGGCGCGCCACGATGAACGGCGCACGACCCCACGAACTCGGCTCGAACTTGCCGGGCAGCGCCATCCGAACCAGGAGCCGGTCAGCACCAGGCGGTCCCCGAAAGACAGTCGTCCGTCGTTCCCGTTTCAAAAAACGCTCTGAGAAAGTACAATCGCAGCAACGAAACCCAGCGGCGTTTTGCGACACGGCTACCGGTAGTCCCTGCCTGACCCGGCGGGCCGTCCTTGCCACAATGCTTCCGGCTGCATTGAATCGACTGCTGCTGCGGCGACCGTCAGCCATCGGCGGTGCATGTCAGCGTACGCGACGGGTTTCCAGTGCGACGGCAAGCCCAGCGACGGAGAGGGCGGGTGAGATACGGGAGATGCGTCGCAAGATGGCGTACGGGGCGTGTCGGGTGCTGCGTTGCCAGCGCGGCATCGAACATGTTCAGCGGGCGCAGGAGGACGATGATGAGGATGCCGAGGAGGAGGACGAATATTCGTCGTTGACGTTCTTGAACGACACTGTGGAGATGCTGAGGGCAGAACAGGTTAAGTATTCGGACCGGGTCAAGCGAATATGGGTCCGGTATTCGGAACTGACGCAAGGCGCTGACGGCGATGACATGAACTTGTTCCTGATGAAGCTGCTGACCGATGAAAGCGCTCTGCCCGCTCTTCAGCAGTTTGCTGTAGTGAGAGGCATTGAAGCAGAATCACCTGCGGCGCAGGCCGGATTCCGCATGTACGACGCGATCGTGCGGTTCGGTCCTATTACGGCCACAAGCTATTACTACCCATCCATGGCTCAGATGGCTGCCCAAGATTTTATCGCCGGGCACCTTGGCAAGCCCATCACCGTCGTAGTTGGCCGAGACGACACGAAGCTGAAAGATTTGCTGACTGTGACGCCTCGCCAGTGGGGCGGTAGAGGTCTTATCGGGTAAGGCAACCCTGCACTGGAAGAAATTACCCAAAACTAATGCCCGATACCCTTTCAGACTATGTTTAGGGCCGAATTCCCACGCGGGACTCATCGTCCAAGGCACTGCCTGGGTCTGACGGCCACCTCGTGGGGTTTCGTTCGATTGTCGATATGTACATGCACGCAGGGGATTCCAGGCGGCTAGAATATGCATTATTAAATTTTATAGTTGTTGCACGTTACCTATGGTTGTTGTGCTCACGTTCGAGCTGACGATATGTTAGGTCGTAGACGGCGTAGGAAATGCTAATGGACGGGAGTGCTTTGAGGAAGTTGGGTTGCAGGCCTCGGTATAGACCAGGTACGCCATCAGCCTTGACCGTCTTGACAAAACAGTCGACAAAGCTCTTATAAATGATCGGTTTCCCCGGCATCGATTGGGATTGCAGGCGCGTTCTTGCCAACTGGAACGGGTATGCCACGAGCTGGCCGCACGTCGATGACATCGCACCGAACCTGACGTTGCCATAAGGAAACCAGGGCCCAGCAGCCAGGATGCAACACATACCCGAGCAATTGCAAAGTCGACGGGTTGTGGTGCGGGTAATGGATCTCCCATGACTTTCGGAAGAAGGCGAACAGGGATAGATCGACGCCCGCATATGGGATGATGCCCATTGTCGCAGCGGTTAGACCGCGATAGAACCCACGAGGGCCGTGCTGGTTCCAAATCGAGTTCGCACAGTGCGACAGGGATCTGAACTGACCGGCTCGTGACAACGCGAAATGCGTCTTGATCGTTTCCAGCGGGTAGACCATCGTCTGACTTATGGTTCCGGCGGTCGCCCCGATCAAGAACTGCTTAACGGCGCTGTGCTCTTCCGTCGTGTCGAACCCGCCCAGACTGCCATGCGGCAACTTCGATCAAAGGGCGGCATGGGATGCATTGCATTGGACGCTGACGGTACCGATCGAATGTCCACATCTTAAAGCCATTCTCAGGTGCAACTTTGACACAATTGGCGAAGTTGCCGCGGAAGAGCCCTGGGAGACCACCTTCCTTGTAGATGCGCCTGAATCCGCCCAGAAGGCTCGCCCTCGACGACAGCGGCGACAGATCCGCTTGCAGAATGATCTTCAGGCGATCGAGCGGGGCAGTCATGGTTCGGCTAACAATGCCGGCGATGCCACCCGCGATGAACGCGCTGAGCGGATGAGGGGGCAGCGCCTGAATATGCGGCAACATGGACGACGTTTCACCCAAATCGCATAACGATGCCCGATCCCAGTGGTCGAACAAGTCGACGACGGACGTGGACGGCAGAATCAGCAGCGCTGAATAGAACTCGTTGAACGACAGCCGGCGGTCACCATTCCGATCGACCATCGAGATCAGCCGTCGCACCTTGGCATGATCGGCGTCCAGGCCAACCCTTCGCAGGGCACGACCCACTGTCCTCAGTAACGTCAGACTTCCCGTGCATTTACAACGTAATCGGCGTGGACGGTACCATCGTCTTCGTCGATCTCCTGGTTCCCGGACGTGTCGATCTGCTGGAACAGATCATGCAGATGCAGTAGCCGTTTCCGGCAGTACTTTCGAAACGCGGCGCGGTCCATCGGGCGCTTCTTCATAATGCGCTCGATCTGGTCCCCCTGTTGCGATTCCTGTCCAGAGCGGTCGATGTTAGCGCGTCTGCAGAGGCGTAAACGCGCCTCAGTTTACACTGAGGCCGAGGGCGGCCAGCGCCTGCGACATCTCCTTGATGGACAGGCTGCCATCACCGTCGATATCAAGCCTGGCGAACAATTCGCATGCGAGGCGGTCGGCTTCCTCGTGCAGCCGCCGGTGCGGCATGACTGGTCGCAGTCAGAGCTGCAAGCGCGCCTGCGCTGAGCACCCCGTGGCGCACCGTCGGGAGCGTCGACCCGACTGCCGAGCGTGCACCGGTCGAGTAGCAGGACAGGGATCCCCGACTACGCGAATTGGCGATCCGAAAAAAGAGGAGGGAAACCGTAAACGGCTGCCTTCTCGAACACCCCCTCTCTGCGCGTCACACGAGACGTTGTGGCCTCACTGGGAATACAGAACCGATCGCGTGCCCTACAGATACCTCTTGACCCGTGAACGGGATATCTACATCAGTCAGCAGCTCCCGTAGGCTACTGGCTCTTTTCTGTATCCTCACTCCTCAGGCATGGCCTTCGATCAGGGGTGCTTCCCCAAAGCTAGTCGCTACCCTCCTTCCACGGGCACGGTATTGTACCATCAAAGCCGCGTGTTGACACCCAGCGGATGCAGGTCAGGGTCAGGAACGGGATGATCCAGGTTTATCACCCAGTGGAATGACCGAATGAGTAATGACCCCGCGGTGTCCGTGACTCCGTGGCGGATTCCGCAGACCTACTGGCCTCTGCGGGGCATGTTCGTCGAAGTCGACATCCGGGACGTTCTGCGCCTGCCTGCACAATGCATCGTCCCGGATATCGTACCTGCCGTCCATTTCGCATTGCTCGAAAAGTGGGCACGCTCTATTATTGCATTGGAGTGCGCCGAAGCTGAATTGCGTTCTTCCAGATACGTCAATCGGGTACTGAACGACCAAGGACTATGCGTCTGTGTTCGACATTTGTCATCCGTCGGTGACCCATACTTGTTCCCCGGAGATGGTGGCGTCCATGTACGTGTGGAATGCAGCCTGGTGTTCTTCAGACCATTTGTCGATGAAGTTCTAGTCGGCAAAGTTCGGCATAGTGATCCATCCGGTCTGCTCGTTTCCCTCGAGTTCACAGAGGACGTCTTTATTAGCAAGGAGCAATTCCCGGAACCCTCATTCTTGTAATTCATCGTTTCCGTGCGCGACCTCTTCGTCTGATTGACGCTTCTGGCAGTGACGAGGAGGAGAAACTCTGGTACTGGAAGTACCTGGACAACGAGATGTACATAGATGCCGGAGAGCCGATACGGTTCCGTGTGATCGCCATTGAATACTGTCAAGAGCAGAGGGACCCTTCGCCGCAGGCCGATGACGATTCTGTCAAACTGATGGCCGACCTGCGGCCCGCCATGCGAGTCCAGGGATCCATTGCCGAAGACGGCCTTGGCCTCATAAAGTGGTGGGTGCAACAACCGGATGCGGCCAGTGACGAGTAGCTATCACACCACTGTCACAAATATATTCACCTATACAGACTCCGAATCGAACAGCAGTCATCTTTAATAGATGGGGAACTCGGGATCCACGTGTTTCGCGTAGGCCGTCAAGCCACCTCCCACACTGAACACACGAGTCGCGCCAGCATTCACCAATCTTGCAGCGGCAACCTGCGACATGACGCCCCGTCGGCAGATGCAGTAGATCGTTCGCGACTCGTCCAGCAGTTCCCGCAGCGTTTCGCCTGCCAGCTGTGCGATCGGGATGTTCCTTGACCCATTCAGCGAGCAGATCGCGAACTGGTGCGCATCGCGCACGTCGATAACGATACCGTCGCCTCGCATTCGTCCAAAGTCAGTGACGCTGATATGGTTGATGTCAGGGTTCCGTCCGGGAGAGCACACGGTCGGTGAAGACGACGGTGCCAGTGCAGTGATGGTAGGCTCGTCACCGCATACCGCACAAGCGGGATTCCGCCCACGAAGCCGTACGACACGTGTCGTCATGGTCAGACCGTCGAACACAAGCAGACGGGCGCTGAGGACGTTGCCGACGTTGGCGACGACCTTCAAAACTTCGACCGCTTGAAGCGTGCCGATCACGCCAGGGATCGGACCCAGGACACCCGCGTTATTGCAATCTCCTACCGCCGCTTTTGGTGGCGGTTCCGGGAACACACAACGATAACACGTTGATCGCTTATACCTAGAGGCCCACGTCTATCAGCAACAGCAACGAAACAGAAGGTCACACACAAACCCGTAAACGGTCAACTGTCCTTCCAGGCCGAGAGCACTTCCCGAAACGACAGGGATGCCACTGAGAACGCCGACGTCGTTGATCAGGTACCGGGACTCTACGTTATCTGTCGCATCGACGATTACTGCCAAACAGATGATGAGTTCATGCAACGTAGAGCAAGAGACCTCACATACCGTCATAACCGGCCACAAGTTCTAAGGCGTTATCGCTCGTGAACCGGACAGGGATGGCCTGTACGTCAATATCCGGGTTGACGGCCAGGCACGCCCGTCGCAGGGATTCTGCCTTCAGGTCACCGATGTTTGCATCATGGTGTAGCACCTGCCGATGAAGATTGGATCGCTCAACGCGATCGTGATCGACGATTGCGATATGCCCGATACCAGCACCGGCCAGGTAGACAGCCACAGGGCAACCCAGCCCGCCAGCTCCGACTACCAGCACGCGCGCCTGGCACACTCGCTCCTGGGCGGATGGGCCCCAATCTCGCAGAATCAACTGCCGGCCATATCGCTCAATGGCCCCCTTCTTCAGACCACACTGACGGAACGTGTTCGCCGTCATTCTCCACACGGGCTCCGTCACGGACTCCGGGACAGCGCTCCGGCGGAGCGGCAAGCGCTCTTCGAGGGATCTGGTCATGAGGCGAATTACCGCGGCTAATGGCTGGAATAGTCTTGGCAGAGTGACGCTCGGAGACCATCTTGTCACGGGTACTTAAGTGCCGGGCCGGTTCGGATACGACTAGAATTCCCGTCTGCTACCCCGATCGCGCTTCTACAGCAACCGCTACTACGGGATCCCTTGGCAGGGACATCGCCTCGGTCGTTTCCAGCGATTCAATGCCGGCTCGATCTTCGCTAATGCTTGACCAATCGGATCTTACTTGAGTGATGCGACGGATCCCTGCTACAAGCACAGGACGGTGCTGCTGTTGCTCGATGTACACCCGGAACAGACGCACGCATCGCTCCAACAGCCGCTCGTGGGCGCGCTGATGAACGCAGCTAGTGAAACGAGGAAACCTGGACATCACGTTCGGCAAAGTTCCCGCCAGGAACGAACGACTGCGGGTCACAAATGTCGCGACGGGGCGACGGCCAGGCGGCGTCGCAGCGGCTGCTGCTGGTGCCGCAGGCGCCCGTGGATCCGTTCGACGCCAAGACGCCCATGCCGGGCGAGTGGACTCTGGACCCCTCGTCCGTCACGAAGGCGTTAACGGACGCCAAGGTGGATGCCGGCGTGCGACGCCTGCAGGCGCTGGCGCGCGGGTTCCTGTGCCGCCGGCACCGGCCTGCGCTGCCGTGCCGGCCTGCGGGCCCGTTCGTCCCGACACCATCGGACGTCATCGAGACCGTCCTCGATCGCATCAATCCAACGCCCGACGACGTCCTCGTCGATCTCGGCTGCGGCGACGCCCGATTCTGCATTGCGGCCGCGTCCAGATGCAAACGCGTCATCGGCGTTGAGAAGGACGACGCTGTCGCGCAGCGTGCCGCCCGCTGCCTGGACGAATTCCGCTCCCGGTGCCCTGCAGTAGCCGCCCGCGTTCAACTCCTTCACGCCGATTTCCTCGGCCGAGCCGTTGCTGACGTTCTCCGATCGTCATCCATCGTCTGGGTGTTCCTGACACCTGACATCCTGAAGCAAGTCGTCCCCGTACTCGTCCAACATCTCCCGACGGGCGCGCGGCTCATGTCGTACGCGTTTCCGGTCGACGGCCTCGGTGACCCTGTGCAGATCATCGACATCCCGCAACAGGACCATTTGAACGTCGTTCGAATTTACAGAATATCCAAGTAATGCCTGGTTACATGTTGGCGTTGACGATAACCGGGTATCGGCCCGCGCGCTCGATGCCAGGTGGCACCTGCTTGATGAACTGCTTCGTCTGGAAGAACTTGTCGTTGTTCAGGTAGGCGAACAGCATCGGGGTGCCGTCGTACCCGAAGAAGACGTTGCCGTCGACAACGGATGAGGGCACGCCCCAGACGTCGTCCTTGATGGCGGCCTGTTTGTTATCCCAGAGCGCGCGCTTGTTGGGATCTTTGAAGACCTGGCTGTCGGCGCTGCCGACTTCCCGCAGGAGCAGGTCCCAGGCGGCACCGTGCCCTGGGACGTGTCCATCGCGCCATACCCAGGACAACATGCGGTCGACGATATCGACCGTGCAGTCGTGCTCGATGCAGAGCCGCAGAAGCGGCACCGAATTGAACGGATGCATCGTCGGGATGGTCATCGGGATCTGGTTCTGTTCGGCGATGAACAGGCAGAGGCGCATGGTCCACAGCTTCTTGGGCGGGACCTCGGCCGGGCCCACGTTCCGCCAGTGGTCCAGCAGGCCCGAGAAGATCACCGGCTTCAGCGTCACCTTGACATCGTCTCTGGTGAACAGACCGCGACGACGGAACTCATGGAATTGCAGGTACGAGTACGGCGAGATGACGTCGAAGTACCAGGTGAGGTGGCGGATGGCGGTGGTGAGCCCCCCGGCTGTCGCCATTGCCAACGACGATGACAGATGCGAACTGTCTCAGAATAGCTCCCCAGGCAAGGCAGCAGGCACCAGTAGTGTCAGTACCACAGCAGTGCACGATGACATGAAGCGAAACCGTGTATACTGATAAGACGAATGGTGGTGCAATTAAAAGACGTAGACGTTATCTACGCGAAGACGCGCATGCCGACGATACGCGGCACGGATGGCGGCGACATCACCTGGGTAGGCGGTGGCGGGGCTTCGATCTGGATTGCGGTTGAGTTCGGCGCAGCCTTCTTGCGCTGGTATTCGAGCGAGACTTTGTAGTAGACCGTCGTGGACGATGCACGCACCATATCCCGTTGACGATGTCAGGGACCGCAGCAGCTGTACTGGAATCGCACGCAACGACCGAAGAGCATGGACTGGGGCAACGGTGGCGACAACGGTATGCGCAGCAATCGATAGGGGCGCCCGACGCTCTGTTGCGGTCACGTCCACGCGCAACAAGCGTTCAACAGTGACGAGCGAGGTCCCGCCGGCCCGGATTTCCGAAGCGACCTTTCTCCACCAGTCAAACTGGCAAAAAAGCGTCCACCGCATTTTTCAGGTATAACCGTGCCTTAACCGTTTGCTGCCCGTTGAGGTACCTATACTGTGGGTAACGGATGGCAGTGGTCGTTGCCCTGTGGGGTTCCTGCAACGGCATCACGTTCGCATCCCAAGATCCGTCAACTTTGGCAACCGCTTGGCACAAGTCGCCGACCTGTACCCGTTCTCCGTCATCGAACGTGGCCGCATCTCGATGTCGACGCGGCCCCGCCCATCCATAGATTCGCGCAGCGATGGCTTGAGGCGTCCGGCGAACCCACGGACGACGGCATCCAACCATCGCCGCACGAGCCCCTGCCAGTACGGATGATGGACGATCTTGTGGTCGACTGACGCCGAAGTTGTTTCGCAACAGCTGGGGAAGGTGCAGATGTAAATCAGATCAACAATATCAACCGAGGGTGCCCCCGTGGAGAAGGTTCGTATCAATTCCGAGCGCGCATGGCGCATCGGCGCCATCGCGCAACGTTTGCCTGCTCGCGGACACCGTGCTAAATTTGGGCGGGCGCAGCCTCTGATCCTGCAGCTCGCCATTCCGGCGTCTCGAAATCCAGTCTCCATCAAGCCGCACTCGGCAATGCTCGGAATCCGATCTGCGGTCGCAGCCGTCCTGGTCACTTGCGTGCTGTCTGCTGTCCCTGTTGGCGATGAGCTTCGTATGTAGAGTAGTGTTGTCGTAGGGACGTTGTCGATTTCTTAATGTGTGTGGCGATCTGGCCAGGGACGGAGGTTTCGAGACTGCTGCGCGATCCTCGCCATACGATCGCAAAGTCGAAATTGCAAGGCGTTGACGAAAACGTTGCCGTTGCAACGGCGATCCTACGCATGGCAGAAGGCGCCCATGACCGAATGCGACATGTGTCGTTTTCCCTACCTTTGACAGAGAGTGATCGCGCGAATCTCAAAGTGGAGCTGGCAGCGTCCAACCTGATTACGCACGCGCTGGTCATTGCAAAGCAGTTGGGGCGTCGAGGACGTCTCGGCATTAATGCACGCGCTGAGATTGACCCGGCGCTTTCGTTTGAGAAAAGCGTGCGATCAAAGATCGCATCGGTATTCGCATCAGACAAGGCCGCTGGGAGGTCCTTGTTGCCAGATATTAAGCGCATTGTCGGCCGAGTCTGGACGTGGCTTGTCTCGGCAGTGCGATTCGTGTTTGGCAAAAGGGAACGTAAAAGTGGCTCCACCAAGGTGCCTTCGCGGCGGCCCGAGAGCTCCCGCCGTTCTCCTTCCAAGTCACAGCCGCGTGAACGTTCCGAACCGACTCCGCAGCTATCGGTGTATCTCATTATCTCTGCTGCTGTCGTCCTCTTCATCGTCGTCATTATCGTCATTGCTGCATTCAGGCGCCGTCGTCAAATGCAAGCGCCACCGCCGTACAGCATGCACACCCAGTACGTCTCTGGCAATCCCTGCACTGCGTCGTGAGTGCCGTGTTGTCATAAACCCTACCAGGGGCACATGATGCCGAGCCGTTTCGCGTTCGAATTCCTTTTACTCAGACTTTCTGGGTAGTGTACTCTTCGTAGTACATAGGCGGTGCGGACGGGATCTGGAACACATTGTGCCCTGTTGGAGGCTCTTCCTCATGAGGTTCGACCGGCACGCGACGCGGTGAGGTGATGGCGCAGACGACCACGTACAACGCTGCACAGATCGCCAGAACGCTGACGGCGATGACGACGCCACAGATAATCTTCATCGCGTCCAGCGGTTTAGATGGCGTGTGACGTTCCGGGGCGTTATTGTTCGTGGACTCAGCGGGTTTCCTGACTTTCCTTGCCTCAGCGGGCTTCCTGACTTTCCTTGCAGCGAGCAGAACGTTGATCCGCTTGCGGATTTGCCTCTCATTGTGCAGGTACTTGTTGATATATTTGCGTTCAGCGCGTGTTGGCGATTCCAGTTTCTTCAGCATGAACACAATCACGTTTGACGCAGCCAACCGCCTCTTCAGCTTCGGGAACAATTCGGGATTCCTGGCCGCATCTTCTCTCCGGAGATTGTACGCAGCCAGGTCTTGCTCGGAGCGCCCGACCCGGCGAATAGCCATTGCCAACGCTTCGTCACGAGACACTCCACCAAGTAAAGGCTTTAGCGCGGGATCGCCTCCGTCCGTACGGCTCTGCTCGATCACCAAGCTCGTCTGTAAGTGATACTCCACGACAGCATGAGCAGCGCCTGCACATGTCAGAAGTGGACATGCCGCGCAGGCACATAACGATACTGACCAGTAGTGTCCTCTGTACTGCTCACCGTTGTTTCCTCGAGGGCCACCACCACTCCCAGCACCAGAGCCGCAAGCAGAATCCTCGTCGACATGATCCGTCTGACCAACAGAGAGCAGCTGCTATCGCAATGCCGTGAGGTCAAAAATAGCCGACAGGCAGAGGCCGCGACGGCCGCAAACTCCCAGTGGCGGTGACACCCGTTCCGCGTGATAAATTTAGGGACCCGCGACCGTGAGACGACTGACGAAAGGACTGACGATGACGACCGGCCCTGGCGTTGTACGCACATACGGGAATAACGATTCTTGTACAATGTGGAAACTCCATGTGGCAGTGTCGTCGCACGCCAACGAACTGGCATTCCTTTATCCCGGAGTAGCACACCAACGATACGCGACGCGTTTCCGGTCGGGATGACTGCAGGACGAACCGCTCTGCCCCGGTCAGTATCTCAGCGGACAGTTTCGAACTTGGTGTAGCGCGGTCGTGCACGGACGGCGCCTTGGTTCCGTTAACAGCAAACTGGACCCTTGGCTGCTCAGAGCGCAATGCAACCCGCTCTTCCGAACTTCAAAGCAACAGCAACGCTATTCTGGGTAGATCAACGCCGCGGCGAGGCGGCGGGATGGCGATGTTACGAGTCGTCGGCAGGTTGGCGTTTGGCCGTCGGGCTCGATCGGTATCGGCACTGGCATCCATGACGCCAGACGCAATCAGGGATGCTGTCGAGAAGATCGTGGAGTCGGAGAGTTTGTCAATGGATGCACCATGTACATTGTTTCATTTGTCGTTTGGGGTTCCGCTGCACTGACTGTTTGCGGTATAGGGCCTGATCTTCACTGCAAAGCAAAGGCATCATATTCTACTCGTAATGTCTACTGCTTAAGCTAAAATGTGTCTTGCGTCAAGTAGGTTCTCGGGCGCTGCATCGATGAGCTGGAAGCAGACATCCCCTCACGGGTTCTCGCGAATTTGAAGAACGCAAACGACGTGGTCGAAACGCTAACTGAGCAAGCGCATGCAGTCGTCAAGACTAACACGAAGCGCGAATTACCGCCTAACCTGACCGTCGAATAAACTGTCAAAACGCCGTCGCCTGCTGATGTCGGAGTGATACGATGAACAGGGCATTGTCGCCTAAACTGAGCCAATCCGAGCAGATGGGTAACGGGAATACGATGGAGTGGATCTGCCATTGTCACACCGGGGCTTTAGATCGCCGATGACCAACACCTTGATGAACAACCACCGAGAAAGTACGGATCAGGGAGTCGTATCCCTGTTGTGAACGTAATCGACGCGGAAACAGCGCGGACGACGACGTGTCGCCCTCAGGATGCCGGATCTGGGCGTACGGAGCTGGAGCAACGCCCACGTTTGCAATAGCGTTCACGTTAACCGTAGTCGCTTGCTATCCTCTCTAACATCATGATTAATAATTATGCAGCAAGGTTTGGAACGTTTTACCCGGACGGCCCGCGTGGGTCCGTACGGTACGGCATGGCGCGCGCCAGCGTTGTGGACTTGTGGCCTCGGACTTGCTATTCTTGGCGACGCGCCAGTCAGTTACGGTCTTACGGATTTAGACCGAGTCCGCGCACGGCGACCGTCGAACGTCATTTCAGATTGTGCTCGGCGACTGCTGCCTGACCTTCGTCTTTGATCTCGGGGAAACCGGCATCGACGTCTGCCGGCATCATGCGCTCCGACGCCGCGTTGCTTGCTGTGCTCGTTATCCTGGGTGCGTGCAATGCGCTCCCCTTGGGATCGCTGTTCTCGCGGAAACCCGCACCCCTTGAGGATTCAGGTGTGGTTGGCCCCAAGCCGATACCGGTTCCGTCCCCCATCGTTCCCGGCGATTCTCCACAGCCGACGACCCTGGCCGAGCGCGTCAAGGCCCTGCTGCCCGGACGCCGTAAGACCGTGGCCGATGTGGTGGATTCCAGGCCGGAACCGGTTCCAGTCCCTGCGGTTCCTACCGTTTCCACTGAACCGAACACCCTGACCGAACGCGCAAAGTTCCTGGCCGGACGTGGCAAGGCCCTAGCCGGACGTGGCAAGGCCCTGGCCGAGCGAGGCAAGACCCTGCTGGTCGCACGCGGCAAGGCCGTGATCGAGCGCGGCAAGGTCCTACTGGACGGGCGCGGAAAGACCCTGGCGGGACGCGCTCTGAGGCATTGGCAGCTGCCGCTGTGGATGCTGGCCGGGTACACGTTCCACGGGCAGGTGTCCAACGAGATCTGCGACAAGCGCATGGAGCAGTACTTCAACAGAACAGGGGGCGCGTATGGCAACATGAGCACGCTCAACAGAGTCCTGACGAGGAAGCGGATCTGCGCCCGGATCCGCCCCGAGGTCGCCTCCGTTCTCGCCGGCCTCCTGTATTTCGGCGTCGGCTACGTTCGCCGCAACGCCGACTCGCTCGCCGACTCCCTCATCGAAGGCCTCGAATCGGTCTATCGGCGCTGGCGGGTGGGCGCCCAACCATAATACATAATATCGCCAACTCCGTTCGCTTATTCTGGCATGCACGACGAGCAGTGGGCCTGCACCTGCGCCGGGTCGAGGGGATGTGCCGGTCTTTGGTAGTCGCGAATGGGCGAGGAGGATGGTGGTTGATCCAGAGGCGCCGCAGGTCCGCAGATGAGCGAGGGCGACGAGCTGCGGTCGGATGCGACGCCGCGCGCGTCAGGGTCGACGCTGCACGCCGACGCCGTCCTGCGCTGCCACGCGTGTGGCGCCGTCCAGGTGCAATCGCCGTTGCACCCGAGGAAGCCGTGGCGCCGGATCCTGTACGAGCGACAGGACTACCCGGACAACTTCGTCGACGACACGTTCCTCAGCCTGCTCGTCACCAACGCCAACGTCCGGAACCCCGACTTCATCAGCCTCGTATTCGACTCGCTGGCGATCACGCAGCAGATCTCCATCACTGCGATATTCCTGTACGCTGGCGCCCGTCTGCGTGCCCAGGCGCGATCGTGACTCGCTGCAGGACCGTGTTCTGGACCGTTCTCCGGGAGCACATTAGCCCAACGTTTCTCGTCTGCTCCGATGTGTTCCTCGTCGTGTTTGGCGTCGCGTTCAAGCTGGCGCTGGATTCGAATTTCAACATCGTGCTGATCGATCTGGGTCGGCTGCGACTGGGACGCTATCCGATCGTCGCTGATATTGTGGTTTCCCTCAGATCGGATTCTGTCTAACCTTTTTGATTTGCTGAAATTCCTCGGCATCCTTCTCGGCCTGTCTCCGGTTCTCATGACGCTGACCAGCGCCTACAGCAACGATACGATCTGGGCGCTCAGTTTCGGCATGTGTGCGACGCACGTGTTTCTGCACGACTACACGTGGGTGGTGCCGCATCGTAATACCGGGTACCCTTATCGTTGCTGCCCGACGTTGGCGGTTTACCGAGTTGGCGATGATCCGTCTAGATTCGCTGGAACTATATCGCTCAACGCGGCAGTGTTTGCATCGATACTGCTTGCGTCCAGGTTGCGAAGGTCGTCGGATGTGTTCGCGTTCATCCTGTTTGCATTCCTCATGTTCGCAGGGTTCCCGTTCCTGGCGAGATCGATGAGAGTAATCATGGCGTTATGAGAAGCAACTTCGTCGTCTAAATGCTCATGCAGAAATATTCGTCCCGCTTGCACGTTCTCTCAACCGTGTTGCTGCAGGTAACGGCATCGAGGGAGGAATAGGTCCCTGTGGCTCGTTGTAATTGTCGCCCCTTTTCAGGCAGTCGCCCTGGTCACGCTCTTGTGCATCTCCATCGCCACAGGTGTCGCGTTTCTGTTCACGTTGATATTCGTCACGCTGGTCTGCCCGTTCTGGCTGAAGTGGATCAAGCGGTACAAGAAGTACGAACGTCGTGCGTTCGTTCGCCCGAAACCTGCGTTGCTGATTGTTGTGGTCGCACAGCGAGATACAAGGCCCATGGGATTACGATGCTGAGAACGAGGGCATACAATAAAGTCGCGATCGCATGGAACTTCCTGGTGCCCGCGCTGTCGGCGTGGCGCGTGCCCTTAACGTGATTGTGTCCCGGGGCAGGCGGCCCAGCATCACACTACTCCTCGTCGATGACGTCCCCCGAGTTCGCCAACGTTATTGTCGACTTTCGGAAGCGTCGCAGCAGCGGGTCGCAGGAGCAGCAGCATCCCGCCAGCGACATCCCCGAGAGCCAATGGTCGCCTCGCGTTCAGTCCCAGTTCAGCCGTCAACGCAGCGAGCTCGCCGACGCCGTCTTCGACAACGACGACCCACGTCGACCTGAAGACCCGGCCGTAGTCGGCCCCGACCACGATGGATCCGACGCCAGCCTCGGCCTTGACCGGCACCTTCGTCGATCGGACAAGCGGCAGCACGTGTACACGCCCGTCTCGGCGCGCTCGCCCGTCGCCTGGGCCCAGTCAACTTCTGGCCTGCTCTTCAACGACGTCATCATCTCAATCGTCGTCACGATCTACAACGAATCGAGCGACGAGCTCCTGTTGACGCTGCGCGGCATCGCCACCAACATCAAGTACATGTGCATGAAGCTGGGCCAGCCCGACTACTGGAAGAGCGTTGTCGTCACGCTGGTGGCCGACGGCCGCGAGAAGATGTCGTCGTCGGCGCGCGACGCTCTGCAGGCCATGCGCCTGATCGACGTCGCCGCCATGGAACGCGAGGCGATGGCGCACGACAAGATGGGCATGCACCTGTTCGAGTCGGTGCCGTCGTTCGCCGACGAGCATGGCAGCGGCGAGGACTTCCCGCCCATGCAGCTCATTGTCGCCATCAAGGAGCACAACCAGGGGAAGATCAACAGTAAGGTCGCTTGGCTTCTGCACTCCCAGCGTTTGCCTAACACCCGTTGATCAGGCCACTGGTGGTACTTTGAGGGTCCGGTTCGTCGTACTCGTTCGGGCAACCGCGATTGACAATGGTTTCGCAGGTATCGCGAACCTGATGAAACCCGAGTATTGTTTCCTGCTGGATGTGGGGACGCGCCCGCGCCGGTCGTCGTTCTACGTGTTCATGCGCCAGTTTCGCAAGCAACCGACGCTGGCTGGCGTGTCCGTCCACGATCCTGATCGCGCGTTCTCGATTGATCTGATCGGCCTGGTCGTAGGTGCGGTCAGATCACGACAAGGCGAACGAGCGTGTTCTCGTTGTTGAACCCGATTGTTGCATCCCAGCACTTCGAGTACAAGGTAGAGTCGCCACCCCCTCCCCACTGCTGTCGATCAGGCAAACTGAGTCTCTGGTAGATTGCATCGGTGCTGGACAAGTCGTTCGAGTCGTCATTGGGCTACCTGTCGGTTCTGCCGGGAGCGTTCTCCGCCTATCGATACGAGGCCCTGCTCGGCCAGCCACTACAGGCCTACTTCAGGCAGCTGTTTGTCGCCGATGCCGACCTTGATCCGTTCACCACGAACATGATGCTGGCGGAGGACCGCGTCCTGTGCTACGAGCTCGTTGCGAAGAAGGGCTGCGGGTACACGCTCGGGTACCTGAACTCGGCGGTCGCCGAGACCGATGTCCCGACCGATATCGGGCGCCTGCTCAAGCAGCGCCGTCGCTGGCTGAACGGGTCGTTCTTCGCGCTGCTGTACACCCTGCTGCACTATTCCGATTTCCAGCGCCAGACGACGCACAAGTTCCTGCGGAAGCTGGCCATCACCTTCGAGTACTTCTTCTACTGCGTCGTCGTGATCGTCCAGTGGCTCGCCGTCGGCCTGTTCCTGCTAATCACCCGGTTCCTGCTCGAGACGATGGGGCAGCCGTGGCTCGTGTACGACGGCGCCACCGTCCTGTTTGCCGTCCTGATCGTGTTCCAGTTCCTGATGGCGTTCTGGAACGACCCGGTGCGCCTATCGCTCATGTACTACTGCAGCGCCATCCTGTTCGGCGTCTACTTCATCGCCATGGTCGCCCTGTCGATCCAGTACTCTGTGGACCAGATCCGGGCCGGCAGCCCCCTTCTTCTTGCCACTGTAAGCATGCCGCCGGACGTTCGCCGTCTCCCGCAGGGTCTGATGATGCCACCCGTTAGCTGTTCCTGACATGGGGCATGTACGTCGTCCTGGCGGTTCTGCACGGCGAGCTGGTCACACTGCTGACCGCTATCATCGGGTACGTCTTCATGATGCCGACCTTCCTCGTCATCATGCCGATCTTTGCGTTCACGAACGTCCACGACGTCAGCTGGGGCACGAAAGATCGTACGTCCCCGCGGTCGTGATCCATCCTGTTCACTCATTGGACGATAGTGGATTCCGCCGCGTTCGGAGACGCGAACGCGAACGAGAAAGTCAAAGAGCGTGTTCGCCGCCGGTTCAACATGTTCCGGATCACGCTGCTCCTGTTCTGGATCGGATCGAACGTCGTCCTCGCCGGAGCCGCCATCTACTTCAACCTCTTCAACGTTGTCCTGATCTTCGTCCTGGTCATGCTCCTGTTCCTCAACGGGTCCCGGTTCTTCGGGTCGGTCGCCTACCTGACCAGCTCACAGGCATCGCCCTCGCTCATCGTCAAGGTCGCGTTCGCACCCGTCCGCCTTGTCGTCCTCGTTTCGGTCGTCAAGCTCCCCGTTGCGGTCATCGTCAGCGCCTTCGGTCTGATCCTCTCCCTTCTTGGGATGATCGCTCCGCGCGCCGTCACCGACCCGATTCTGGTCGCCCTAGCGCGGTTCGACCTGTGGTTCACGCACGTGGGCACCTCGGGCAGTATGCCCTGCATGCGGGCCGACCCAGAGGCCCGGTCGTACTTCGGCCTGTTCCGATGGGGGGTCACCGCCCTCGGCACCGGTATCGTCCTGGGCGCTCTCGTGGCCTTCAAGTACTGGTGGCCCATGGCCCATGGTTACCTGCAGTATGTGGCCATCGTCGCCCTTGTGCTCGTCGCCTGCAACGCCGTCTACATGGTCGACTACGTGTCGCGTTACATTGCACGACGAACGCTCGCCACCCGATGAGCCACCATCGTCGTACGGTCCACGTCCCCTGCTCCCCCACGGCTCGCATACTTAACAGCATAACTCCCGTAACAATCAGAAACGCGTTCTGCTTGATAGTTCAGATACTGCCCAGGACGCCACTGGGCGTCAGCACCGCTGCCTGTGTCGGAGCTGCCGCACCTGATGTTGCCAGTGCTTAGTTCCTGCACGGTCTATGGTCGGGGTAATTGGCTAGTTACCGCCCCAGCCTTGAGCAGCAGTTGTTGGCGTTCGCGAGGTACCGGGCAGGCTGTGGCAATCGGGCGGCGGCCTCGTCGACCCGCCTGGGGGGCGATGGTGATTTGCACTACTCCGGGACCCAGACGATGTACGTCCATTGTCCTGTGCAACAATCGACGATCAGAACGTTGCGACGGCACAGGTTTCCACGTGCCGTCGTTACTTGCAGGTCCGAAACGACAGAGTCATCGGGCCCCGGGCGCGATAGGTCGGAACCGTCATATCCGACGGCTGGCTACATCCAGACAGAGCCCTACTGGCGCGATGCAAGCGACTACGGTCGGCGGAACGCCTTCATGCTGACGACTCTGCAGCACAATGGTACCATTCGGTTGGCCAACCTGGCTCATGACGCTGAAGCCTGGCGCGGGGAGTGCTCGTCGAAGATTGCGAAAGACACAAGCAGACAGTGTATTACCCCGTCACCAGTCGCTTACTGGGCAGACATGGCGGCATGTGCACTCTTGACGAACTCAAGGGCAGCAATGTGATCGAAATACGTCTTCAGCGTCGGGTAGGCGACGATATCGATCCCGATAAACTTCAACAACGACAGGGAGATGTACAGGTAGGAATCCGCAATGGAGAACGTGTTTCCGACCAGGTAGTATGTCTTGTTGTTGCCGAGCTCGTGCTTGGACAGGTAGTCGAGCTTGCTGACCAGCTTGGCTTTCGCCCATTGCTGTACCTGATCTGGCGTCCCAGGCGTGAAGAACGGCACCAGCATGGCGTGTACTTCACTGGCAATGTACGACACCTTCGACTGGACCAGGTAGCGCTCGTTCGTTCCGGCGGCACGCCCCAGCTCCGACTCCAGTGCCTGGTCAGCGATCCACTGTAGAGTGGCCGCATTCTCGTTCAGGATGGTCGCGTCGTCAAGGACGAGGCACGGCACGTTGCCCTTCGGGTTGATCTGGTGGAAGTCGGCGCCCTTGTTGGGCCCCGTCAGGACCGTATGCGTCGCGATGTCCACCTCGTAGACGTCGATCTTGGAGCCGATCAGGCCGGCCTTGTGTGCCACGATGAAGTTGCAGGCGGCTGCACGCACGCGAGTCAGTGAACGTATCACGTTGCAGAGGCGATCGATACGTACAGCAGGAGACGGGCGCGTAGTACAGTGTGGCGACCATGGTGAACCTGGAGCAGCAGAAGAAGAACGGAAGAATAGAAAGGCGATGTGAGTTTCAGCGATGACTTTGTAGAATGGCGCACCGAATCGCGATCAGACCCGCAACCTAGCAAGCGGGAGCTGCCAGGCAGGCGCAGGTCATCCTTGAAAACTAAAAATAACCCATGCGGGGAGTTCGCTGACGAATTCGACAACGAATTCGCTGTGGATCTATCCCGGGCTGGGCAGGTCACGCACGCAACCGGCGAAAGGTGGCCCCAACGTTCTCGACGATAACGCGTTTGCTGGCTGCTGTCGTGTCGACTGTTCGATCGACGTTCGGCTGGCGGTCGGAACAACCAGAAGCGCGTCCGCCTTGGTGGTTTCAGATATACTGGTCAGGACGCCACCGGGTAATCAGCACCTCAGCCTGCGTCAGCGCTAGCTACAGCACCTGACGTTGCCAGTACTTAGTTCATGTACGGTCTCTGGTCGTCGAAGACGTTGCTGATTCCCAGTGGCGTCCTGGTCAGTATATCTGAAACCACCAAGGCGGACGCGCTTCTGGTTGTTCCGACCGCCAGCCGAACGTCGATCGAACAGTCGACACGACAGCAGCCAGCAAACGCGTTATCGTCGAGAACGTTGGGGCCACCTTCACCGGTTGCGTGCGTGACCTGCCCAGACCGGGATAGATCCACAGCGAATTCGTTGTCGAATTCGTCAGCGAACTCCCCGCATGGGTTATTTTTAGTTTTCAGGGATGACCTGCGCCTGCCTGGCAGCTCCCGCTTGCTAGGTTGCGGGTCTGATCGCGATTCGGTGCGCCATTCTACAAAGTCATCGCTGAAACTCACATCGCCTTTCTATTCTTCCGTTCCTCTTCTGCTGCTCCAAGTTCACCATGGTCGCCACACTGTACTACGCGCCCGTCTCCTGCTGTACGTATCGATCGCCTCTGCAACGTGATACGTTCACTGACTCGCGTGCGTGCAGCCGCCTGCAACTTCATCGTGGCACACAAGGCCGGCCTGATCGGCTCCAAGATCGACGTCTACGAGGTGGACATCGCGACGCATACGGTCCTGACGGGGCCCAACAAGGGCGCCGACTTCTACCAGATCAACCCGAAGGGCAACGTGCCGTGCCTCGTCCTTGACGACGCGACCATCCTGAACGAGAATGCGGCCACTCTACAGTGGATCGCTGACCAGACACTGGACTCGGAGCTGGGGCGTGCCGCCGGAACGAACGAGCGCTACCTGGTCCAGTCGAAGGTGTCGTACATTGCCAGTGAAGTACACGCCATGCTGGTGCCGTTCTTCACGCCTGGGACGCCAGATCAGGTACAGCAATGGGCGAAAGCCAAGCTGGTCAGCAAGCTCGACTACCTGTCCAAGCACGAGCTCGGCAACAACAAGACATACTACCTGGTCGGAAACACGTTCTCCATTGCGGATTCCTACCTGTACATCTCCCTGTCGTTGTTGAAGTTTATCGGGATCGATATCGTCGCCTACCCGACGCTGAAGACGTATTTCGATCACATTGCTGCCCTTGAGTTCGTCAACAGTGCACATGCTGCCATGTCTGCCCAGTAACCGCCTGTTTATTCTGTTGCAAAGCATACCCGGCAACCAGTTCTCTCATGTCATACACAACATTCGCGTGGATCTTGGGATGACCACTAAGACAGGATTTGCGGAATCCATCACGTGCCCTCTGTGTACATCTGACAACCATAAGGGCCAGTGATTTACATGAAGGTGCCAGGTGATCAGGTTGCGCTGGGCTGTCAGCACCGGACGACACAGTGACTGTCGTGTGATGGATGACGCTGGTGGGGACGATGGCGGCCGCCGAGGGTCGGCGCCATCGATGTGGCCCGATGGGCAGACGCTGGCCGCCATGGACGACGTCTTAGAGAAGCTCAAGCTCCTGAACTATGAGACATCGTTCTGTCCGTCTAAAGGGTTTCCACCACTCGATCACTCTGTTTTCACAATGCCCGGTCGCGTCTCGCCGTTCCCTTGCTTCGCGGCGCTCACGTCCTGGGCACTTAAACTCGCCAAAGTCGATTTCGTCGACTGGGAGTTTGACGACCCGTCCACTGCCTCAAACAACATGCTGGTCGAACTCACCAAGTTGGGGTTCGCTCCCGATTTCCCGGCCTCGAAGGTTCACAACGCTCGGGTTGCGACTTACGCCCGTATTCTCACGTGCTCCTTGTAGCTGAAGACTGGGTACGGCATCCAGGTTCTGTCTCTGCTTCGGTTTGTCCTTGATAGAGCGCTACGTGTCAACGGTGTTCGACTTCGCAAACCGGTCTTCGACACGAATTCAGAGACATTAATCATCCAGGACGACGTAACACTGATGAGGTCCAACCGTAGAAGGGTTTTGACACAGGTGATATTCAGGATGGCGGTGCCGAGATCGGCGATGAATTCGCCCAGGACAATGCGGATGACGATAACGGCGGGTTCGAAGCGGACGATAACGAACTGGGCGAGGAGGTCGAATACAACGAGTTGTATAGCGCTGATGCGACACAGAAGGGCACCAGCAGTGGGGGCGGTCAGGACACCGGTGACGATCGCGAGGCGGCACCGACTGTCCTCGAATCGACCGTAAATCGCCCTCACTGTCACGTTGTCATGCCCTGACCGGATCACAGGTGGACCCGGCGGAATGGAAGCTCGAACTGGAACGGGTTGCCCCGCTTCTTAAACTGGGCAAGATGTCGGGCGCGAAAGAATGGCGGACGCACCTGGACACGATGGTTAAGCACGAGGCGCTGATCAGGGACACGTTCCCGGACGTCGAGATCCAACTGAGTAGGATCGGGACGCAGATCGGGGAGACGTGCACCCGGATCTCCGCTCAGGAGCGATACATCCAGGACAAGTTCTCTCATCTAGGCGCCGAGTTCAAAGAGAAGCAGGCCCAGGTCAGGTCTGGCGGTTCGGAACAGCTCGGCGTATCTTAGCCCAGGTTCCAGGTCGATTTGGCGACTTCGCAGTACTCAAACCTGTCGGAAGAAGTGTCGCGAATGACGGAGACGTTAGCGAGCACGACCGAGGAGCTGGAGGCACTGAAACGACAGCTGGATTCGCGAAGCGATTCCATGACGGACACGAGCCCGTTACGTCGGATTCGCGGCGCGCTTCTTGAGCTGCGCGCCGAAACGAAACGCATGGAACTGGCCATCGGCGTCCTGCGGCACACCCTGCTCGTCAACAAGATGCGCTCCTCGAAGCACCCGAACCCAGTATTCGTCCATGATCACCATCTGACGTCAATGGCGGCCACCCCAACCTAACCTGCCATAAACGGGCCACGACAGCCGTCGGTACGTTCCCCAGAAACGACGCCAGTCACGCGGTCGTACGAACTGCAATAACGGCGAACGAGCTGCGACTGAGAGCCGCGCAGTCGAACGAGCTGCAGCGACGCTTCTGTCGTCGTAACGACGGCACGAGCTGCATCCGTCGCCACGGAGATTTCCAGCAACGAGCCGACGCCCGGATGCTACCGAGGCTGGGCTCGTTCAGAAGCCCGGTACGAAGATGGGTTGGCGGTGCGTCTGTGCGCGCGTTTCGAGGGCGAATGCGGTCTGCCGAGAGGGACGAGCATGTACGGACGAGTACGAAGTGTCTGCCGGCACGAGTGGTCAACGCGATGCGGGACGCCGGGGCGTTCGTCGGGGATCTTGGGCACCCTCTGATGGCGACGACATTTATATCGTGCGAGCATCGTGATCCAGCGTATGAAATCTACAGGGATTACTGCCTTAGCTGCACAGCGCTACCGCCTGGCAAAGAGGACCCGATGCAGACCATGCTTCTGTTCCCTATCTACCCACACGATGGTGAACCAATCCCGCCTGAACCTGATATCCATAACGTCAGTTGCCTGGTTCAAGGCTGAATATTCGTTTCAAATCGGTGTCTTTGCTTCAGGTTATGCTCGAAGTGAACTCGATCGCCATCGAGTATTTCAAGGCGCATCCATCGCTTGTCGAGGCGGCCGGATTGAATCTGGATGTCGGCCTGCCTCGACCTCGTGTCGAACCTTTACAGTTCGACCACGCCCTTCCTGCTCTGCACCTCGTCCACGATCGCGTCGCGTCACCTGGAGAGAATTGCTGCCCATGGATCAACGACCTCCCTGTCGGCACCCTGCTCTGCGTGTTCGACCATTCGTACAAAGACACCTGCCTCTACGTATCGGTACGGCGGCGTGCACCGTAATGTACAGTGGAAACATGTACGTGAATGTGTATGGGTTGTCGATCGGAGATTACGCCGTCGTCAGTGTCATCCTGGCCAGGCGCCGCACGATGTAGTCGGTCCAATAGACGGCGTTGCATGCGACCAGGCCGAACCCAACTCCGGTCAAGATCTCAAACGCCAGGCGATGCTGGGCAACTTTCCAGACGATGATGGCCGTTTCGATTGTAACGAACAGAAGGCCGGCGCCGACGAACGTGGCCGCCCAGCGGTACAGACCGAAGTACGACCGTATCTGCAGCGTAGCTGGGTCCTTGTTTAGCGTCAGTTGCGTCATGGACGTGCCCAGGTGGCTGAACCACAGGTCGAATGCGGCCAGCTTCATGAAGTTCGCATTCTCGTGAGTGGCACCTAATGCGGTTAACACCAGGCCGGCCAGGCTGACCAACAAGGCGACTGGCATCTTGATGAATGCGAACCAGACTCTCGGCCGCAATGGGGCCAGAACGACCTTGACAAAGACGGACGGTTGCGCCTGGGTACTCGTCAAGTAGGCGACCGACCCGAAGAACCGGGAGCCGTTCACGAACAGCAACATGCACAGGATGGCGACCAGAACGTAAGATATCAGCACTTTGTAGTAGAGCGTCAGCGCAATTATGGCCGCCTATCCACTTCCATATAAAAACCTGTGGATTTCAACTTGCAGTCCGCTTACGTTCGAAAGCACCCAAGCAGACAGCAATTTCACTCGGAAGATGTGGAATCGATGGCGAACACGCGCCTTGACGGCCTCGGTCTGATTCTCGTCGTTAAAGGTTGCTGAGTCCACTGCGCATGGATTTCAGATGGGTCAGGATCACTGCATAACCTAGCAGGGATTACAATCTTTCGTGCCCCAGCTGACGTCATGAACGTTGCTGAACGCATAGATGGGCATCATGATTTGGAACGCCGGCATCATGAACATGTAACCGACCAACGATGTCGTCAACGTCGCCAGCTCACCGTGCAGAAGTGCTAGCACGATGTAAAGACCCCAGGTCACAAACAGCTAACGATCACAGGTCAGAAAGAGAGGAGATCAAATGCCAAGAACGACCATACCGCAAGAAGAATGTACTGTTTGTACTCGGCCACCGACTTGATGGTCCAAATGAGCATAACTGAGAAGGCTGCTCCGACGAAGAGGGCACTCGCTGTGTACAGGAACGAGAGCTTGAGCGGATTGTTTCGAAGAGCTAACACAAACTGGAGCAAGACGAACGCGGAGAATACGACTAGGCAGGTCGTGGTGACAGTGAGTGGGCCACCGGTCTTATCGGCGTGTATGATCTCGACCAGCAGGAATCGGATGATCAGCACGAACATAGCGATGGAGAACCACTGGAGCAAGATGGAGAGCGTGTAAAAGAAGAACTCGAACGTGATGGACATCTTCCTCAGAATGCCATGCGAAGTCTGCCGGAAGAATGTCGGGTAGTTGATCAGGGTGTACAGGAGCGCGAAGAAGGACCCGTTCAGCCAGCGTCGGCGCTGTTTCAGCAGGCGGCCGATGTCGCAAGGGACGTCGGTCTCAGCGATAGCCGAATTCACGTACCCGAGCGTATGAGAGCAGTCCTTCTTGGCGATCAGCTCATAGCACAGGATACGGTCTTCCGCCAGCATCATGTTCGTGTGGAACGGCTCCAGGTCCGAATCGGCGATGAACAGGTGGCGGAAGTACGCCTCCAGGGGCGCCCCTTGCACTGCCGAAAACCGGTACGCGGAAAACGCTCCCGGGAGCACCGACAAGTACCCCAGCGACGACTCGAACGCCTTGTCCAGCACTGATGCAATCTGTCCGATTTGTCAGCAACGTGCCCCCCAGGGGATTGTCATGAGCGTTACCTTGTACTCAAAGTGCTGCGATGCGACGATCGGGTTCAGGAAGTTCACCCAGCTGGTTTTCCGGGTCGTGATCTGTCCGCACCTGTACTACATGATTAGTATGTGATATCGCCGTAATGGTGACCGTATCGTACGCGCCGGCCATATCCGGTTCCCGTTTGAACTGGCGCAGGTACGCGTAGAACGCGGCCCGGCGTGGCTTCGTACCGACATCCAGCAGGTAGCAGTACTCGGGCTGGATCAGATGGCATATCCCTAAGTTCCGACAGAAACCCTTTCAGCGTACTCATCGGAATGCTACCCGTTAAACGGACCCTCAAAGAACCACCAGTGGCCTGTTACGGACGTCAGATTGTTGCTTTCGACTTAGATTGAGCGATCTTACTGGCGATCTTGCCCTGGTTGATTTCCTTGATGGCGACCATGAGCTGGATGGGAGGAAATTCGGAATTGTCGCGTTCGTCAGCAAAGGAAGCGACTGTCTCGAACAGGTGCATGCCCATCTTGGGGTTGGTGCGTAACGACTCGTCCATGGCGGCCTGGTCGATCAGTCGCATGCTATTCAGGGTTTCAATTGCGGAAGGCGGCATGCGATCACGTCCGTCGACGACGATGGTGACCGTGACGTTCTTCCAGTAATCGGGCTGGCCGAGCTTCTTGCACATGAACCGAATGTTGTTGGCGATACCGCGAAGAGTCAGGTGCAGCTCGGCGCTGGACTCGTTGTACATGGTGACGACGACTGCAATCGACACGTCGCTGAACAGAAGCTTGGACGCGTTCTGCCGCCAGGTGACAGGCGAGCGAGCCGCTATTGGCGTGTAGCAGTAGGCGCGCTTGTCAATCCGGCGGAGCAGCTGCGTGTCTAGGCCGCTGTTAGCATCGCTGGCGTCATTGTCCACCCCGACGACCGCCGGGTCATCGGGTTTGTTGCTCTGGATAATGGCGTCAGCAAGCTCGTTGCGACGACTGGCACTGGTGGCGCTGTCGTTGTTCCAGGGCGAATCCGGCTCGATGGACACAATCGAGACAGGAACCTGCGCGCCGTGCGCCTCGCCGTTCCCCTCCTTGGCGACGTCGACGGCCAAGTCGTCGCTCCCGGGCACACTAGGCGGCGGCATGGTTAGTCGAACACACGTTGTACTCTAACGCCAGGGCACGCGTCTCTCCGCACGCGGGCTCCAGGCGTTGGCACGCGCCACTCGATGGAGTCAAATCGCAGGCACCGTCTGAGACGACTGCTTTCCCGAATGACTGCAGACTAAACGAACTGCACACTGGACTGCTGCCATTGCCAAGCCGCGTCGTCGTTACGTATTTGATTGATTTTTTTCGTCACTGCCTGGTGGTGATAAAACGTAGTCCGCGGCGTCTCATGTTGTACTCGTTACGGATCTACAGGCGCGATGGCGAGTGCCTGTTCGAGCAGCACTGGACATCGGGGTCGACGGCGCACGTGGTGGACCACCGGACGACGTTCGGGTTGTTGTTTGCGCTGAAGGCGTTTGCCAACCAGCTGACGCCCATCATGTACCGTCGGGGAGTTTTGTGCCATGCGCTACCACAATCTGAGTTGGGTCAGGCTGGGTGAACTCGAGAACGAACCGATTCGTTCGTTTTGTACCGAAGATTACAAGTTGCATTATTTGGAGACGCCGACCGGTCTCAGGTTTATCATGATCACCGATACGGATGTCGGCGACCAACGGTCGGCTCCCTGTTGCATTTCGGCACCTGCCTGTTGTCCTCACAGGGTTGACAGGGAAACTCTTCAGCGCATATACGCGTTGTATGTAGCTGCGACGTCTCTGAACGCGACGCATGTGCCCGGTACTCCATTGCATAGTCCACTGTTTGTCCTGCAGCTTCACGAATATGTTCGCACGCTGCCATTCGCTCAGCACGTGCGTTAAGTATAATAAATGGGAACAAAGAAGTAACTCTACCGAGATACTGTTCAGCAACTGGTCTCGAGCGGCAGGTGGTCATTGATAAAATTCACAGTGCGCCTGACCCCATTACTCTACGTATGTAGGTAGATGAGACCAGATTCGTACTTGAACTTCAACTGAGCGCCTACGTCTTCAGTTTACAACGCAAATGCTTCCGGCGCAGCGAATGGATAAAGGACAGCTATGAGTTAGTGGACCATCCTGTCTACAGAAACATGTTCCGAGCCGACAACAAGGTCCGCAGTACCTTGGCTTGTTGACCGAGTGGTTAAGGTGAACGATTAGAAATCGTTTGGGCTTGCCCGCGCAGGTTCGAATCCTGCACAAGCCTTTTTTGTTGCTTGCATTCCCGCAGGCCGCAATGTCAAAGTTGTCCGTGCAGCAATGCCTTCTGCAGTCTCCACAGAAGGTCGTCGTTGCTGTGCGTATACGCATATCACTTTGTTCCAATTGACTCTCATTAGCGCGGCCGTCTTAGAAACCGTGGTGTCATCGATAAGCCGGAACTGACACTAGCAGCATCACGGCCATGGAGCTTTGGTTTTTCGCGACAATGCCTAAGAAGGTCGATGATATCAGTTCGTGATGGACGTTACATCCATGCGAATGGATGCCATGGGGCCAGTTCGAAAACCTAAACGCCAGACCAACAACGGTTCGAACTGCTTTCTTGAACTGGGTCGATCTCATCCTTTTGACACTGGGTGACTGGTTGTTCATCCGCATTGTCACTTGCCATGGCGGACGTCGGCGCCGCCAAACTTCCAGGAGAGCCATCGTCACCTAGGCAAAATACCATCGATGGCGGTGGAATGTCGCAGGCTGCTCTGCTGGAAAAGCGCCGTCTCTACCTACCGGAAACTTATGAACTTGTGAGGTCAACTGCGAACGGGATACCGACTCGACTAAGGATGAATGTAATGCAGAAAGTGGACGCGCTGGATTCGGCAACAGAATCGTGTAAGATACTAGTACATCTCCTGCAATACTTGAAGAGCGCTCTTCGAGGAACTCTTGTCGTCCCAGACCAGGTAAAGTAACAGTAACCGCTTCGATGCCACATGTGCAACTGCCTCACATACAGCATGATAGATTGCATTTCTTCTTGGTGATCTGCGCATGCTGTTTGCAGCAAGCGACCTGCTTTTGAGCATACCGTCTGTCAGCTCCGTCATTTCACCGCTCCTGCTCGTGTGTGTATCGAGCGCGCTCCAGCACCCCGAACCGATTGTGCAGGCGTGGTCGCTGCTGCTTTTGTGCTCTTGTCCGAGCATTCTCGAATTCCTTATGACTCGAGGATCTTCGGCAGACTTTCGGACCATTATGGAATCACTGTTCAACATCGTGACGGGGAATTCGCTTCGGTGGAACAGAATTCATGCGTTGGATGTCATCAATGTCGCCCTGTCGAAATCGAGCGACATCCAAGATGCCGATGCGTTATATCGGGCTACGCTGCATCACACCATGCGATTCTTCAGTTCAAACCAAATTTTCCCTGGCGACAACGAGACCAACGAAGTCGCCAGTAGATTCATTCAGACGCTCGGCCACCTTCTTGACCGTCGTTCAAAAGACGTCATGCAAATCTTGGACGAAATCGCCGCCATCCTGTACGCTGCCCTGCATGTGCAACTTGCGCCCTTGCAACTATCCAGTCTACAGGTTCTGATTCGTTCGCTGGCGCCAGTCTTTGCCAATACCGCCAAGATGTTCGTTGAGCGCGTAACCGAACTCGCCGATTCTCCAGACGAACGTGTTCAAGCCGCAGCGGTGCAATTCCTTGGGCGTTATCTTACGCAGGCGCCACCGAAGATTAGCCCTAAGGACCGGTTGAAAATGACGCTGGACGTCGTGCGCAGCTTTGGCAAACTAAATGCCAACCAACCGCGTTCCAAGCTAATGTCATCGGGAATGTCGGAGCAGATGCAACAGGAGTTCAACTACCTTCGATCGACGCGTCATCATCGAAACCGCCTGGTTCGCGAAGTTCTGCGAGTTCCCTTGTCGTTCGCGCGTTTATATGGTCGCCCTGGACCGTCTCCTATGTCCACCATATTCGAGACATGCGAGACGCCCGCCCTGCAGCATACGACCGCCATCAAGCTCGCCCTCCCCGTTGACAATGAAGGTGCGCTTACTGTTGTCACCATCTCGAGACGGATCCCGCAACTGCCAGGCGTCCCAGAGGGCGCCACCACCATCCCGGTCAACGTTTCTTTCGACGGACACACCTCGCTCTTGGCCGGCATCCATCTTGACGAATTCGTTCTGCGAACCGCGACACCGCTGGGAGTCCCTTCTATGTTCTCCAAATCGGTCACGAACGACACGGAAGCCATTCCAAGTACCATGACAGACGAAGCGCCGCCCCTGAATCCACTGGACCCCCCTGCCGGGTTCCGGTTGGTCCAAATTGCGAAAGGGGTCATCGATCGCACTTGGAGGGAACCGCCTCCACGTCCATCCCTGGAACTAGACGACGTCACCGGCCTTCGTCTAGCTCCTGTCGTGTCCCCACCATTTACAGACGATTTCACCGTGCAACCGCCTCCGAGGACCGCCATCGACATCACCGATTTCCCGTTGCACAGCGAGGTAGTCGTGGAAATGGATTCCGCATTCCCATGCGAGGAGCGCTTCATCATCAAGCAGCCCGAGAGCGCAACAAAGACGTCTGTTGATCCTCGAATGTATATAGGAAAGGTTGTCGCCCGGAAGCCAATCGAAGGCACCACCGTCGACGACAACTCGTTGCGTGCTCCCCGATCCATGGGCAAACAGATCCTCATCAACATCGCCGTCTGCGGTGGCCCACCCACGTTCCTCTGGGAAACGGTCTCCATCCAAATTACAAATGAGGTCAGTCAGAATGAGATGTCGACCCGAACGTTCTCTGTCGAGTTTGAATCCCGTTCGACCGGTGCCATATTGCAGATTCATTTCTGAATTGGCGTGCGTCGTGTAGGTTGCTGTATGGTCGGTGGAGTCGCTAGCCGCAGCGGCCGAGCAGCCAAGGCGGCGCTCGACGGTCGCTGCCAAGCGCGCGGGTGGCGTCCCACCTTTGCAGATCATCCCGGCCGGCATTCTGCGAGATCGGAAGGAACCGATGCTGCTCTTCTATCCGCCTGTGAACGTACCGCCAATGCCGGTGGCGTATACGGCCGCTGGCGTGCCGCTCTATGACGTTCCATCTTCGCCAAAGCCTCTACCGTCTGGATATACGTCTGCTGGGGTGCCGTACTTTATCAAGCCTGGCACGCCTGTTCCAGTACGCGCTCGCCTTTGCGGGTATTTCAGACGCAACACTTGCTGTGAGATGACGTTTAATTTTCTGTCGTCAGGTACGCGATTACCGGCACGCCAATTGTTACAACAATGACGTCTCTAACCCCTCGGCCGTCTGGGTTCACACCTCATGGTATCCCGTACTACTCAGCGTCGTGGCTGTTGGCATTCCTGCAACTCTGTGCCGATGGGCTTCTAAAGACGCGCGACGTCCAGCTAGATTTGTTTCCGACCTGGGACAGCCAGGAAATCGTGGCCGCTGCCGCCGCTGCCGTCCCCGCTCGCAAGCGTCGTACCGACGAACTGTTCCAGTTCTCGTTCTCGTCTGAAGAGCTGTTATTCTCATCCACGACTAAGCCTCAGACTGTTAACGTCGTTCTGGACGTATATCAGCGTTTCGACCCAGAGGGCGCAGCGGCGGATCCTCTCCCGTCGTCTGCTGATGTCATGTTCTTCGCCACGCCTTATGAGATATTCACGTGTACACCGAATCGGTGCACCGTTCATATTGGAGAGCCCGTAACCATTTCGGTGACATTTTCACCGCTACTTTGCGAGGCCCCTTCGTCCTATATCTCAGGCGCAGTCGAGGTGATCGACATTGCTGGAGTTCGCTGCGGTTCTGCTCGGCTGAACGCGTTTTGTGGGCCTTGGATCCGGGTGGATGCGCAAAGTTTAACCCGGGCGTGGTGCGAGGTTGGCCTGTCTCGCACCGTCACCCTGATAATGGAAAATGTCACTTCGAAGGATGTTTTCTGCAAGCTTTCAGTAGCTCGCAGCACCGAGTACGAGATCGAGGACGATGAACTGTTCCTTCCACCCTTCTCAGACGACACCGTCCGCATTCGGTTCATGCCCAGAGAAGAGGGTATGCGGGAGGCTCTACTTATTGTAACCAGCGAAGAACACGACGCTGCTCAGTTTGAAATTTTCGCCCATGGCGGTACGCAAATGCTTTTCGAAGGTCAGGATGCGGGAAATGGTTTGGAGGCAATCCAGCAGCCAGGTTCCGCTGGTGAGCCAACGCCACCGACGCCGGCTCCTCTCGAAATCCCAGCGACTCCAGAAGAGGCGAATGGTCTTCGGCGATCCTTGCTTCAAGATCGCAAGAAGTCGTCCTCGGTTGCTTCGTCCAATGGTTCCCGCCGCCGGTCACTGGCTGCCAAACAGCTGCAACGTGTGCGTGCTGAGGCCACAGCACGTGTTACAAGCGAGCGGACCCGGTCGGATGGGTTGTTTGGTCCTGTGGCACTTGGGAAGTCGGCCTCTGAGGCCATTAGTATCGAGTTTGGCGTTGTTGGCCGTGGCCATGTCTATACCAAGTCGTTCAACATTAAGAATCGAATGGTCAGGTTGGGAATTCTGTTAGAGGCGGGTGTCTAACGAAGTCGGATGACAGAAATCCGAATCAATTGTATTCGCCGACTTCCTCTACAGCGAATTGTTCTCCTGTACCAACCACTGGCATGAAGTCGCGGGCCGGGACCATGTGTCTATCGAGATCAGTGCCAATATTCCACCAGATGCCCCGACCGGAGTTGTTCGTAATGACGTGGTATGCAACGGGTTATATGCGTTGTTGAAGAAATGGCCTCTAACGTGGTACGCCAGAGTTTGTCATGGCCTGATTCATGTAACACACATATCCCTGTTTGTGCATTCATCGGATCACCACTGGAGTTCGCCATATCGCATCGCGCTTATTTTCCGCCGTCCGCCATCGGTGCCGTTTCGTCTATTGTCGTGCATGTTCGTAATCTGTCGCCATTCCGGTTGACCTGGCGTTGCCAGTTTGCAGATGTCGACACGGATACGGGTTTCTTTTTCGTTGGAAACCGTGTTGAGGACGCGCTGGAAGCCGCGCGGGTTGACGGCCAGAACAAGGTGATCGGTCCCCATGAAACTCTGCCTCTTGTCCTTGGATTCATCGCCGACCGAATTGGACCAACGACTGCACACTTGCTCGTTGAAGTTGACTGCGCCCTTGACGATTCCTTTGTTACTGCCGAAGTTGGCCCTGCGGGCGGTCAGGTAGACCTGGTGGGAATTGGTATTGACCTGTCGCGAATGGAAACTGTACAGTTCGAACTCCTTCAGCAATGGATCGAACGTTGCGATGCTGCCATAATATCATCGTCGATTGGCTGCGACATTCAAGATCGCCCGAAGTAGGTGACCTGTGTCTATTAAGCTACGGTGCTCTAATACTCAGTTGTACAGATGGCCGCATTCAGACGGGTTTGCCTCTGAGCACAGGCGGATGCTACCAGGAAATAATTATGATGGCATCATTATCGACCCGCCTGTGCTAGACGTCACCACGTCGTTTCGTGAAGAGGGCAAACTATACGTGGGGGCAGGGTCGTGCCTCGTCAAACACCAGCGTGGCGTTGGATCGATCAACAAGCGTGCAGTCATTATCGCCAACGGAGTACTTGCCAAGCAATCTGCCGCTTCTGCTCTTCATATCGACGTTCAGATACCCGCATCTGTTGGCAATTGCGTCGTGCATGGATTCCTTTGTGTCATTGATTTCGATACGCCGTCATTTGCTGCCATTCCAGTGACGAGCGCTTCGGACAGCTTGATGTCGATTCATCCTAATGCTAGTCTTGCATTTGGCACGTGCTATGTGGCGCTAGATATGGTTCGACCTGTTGCCGTATTTAATGGAAGCGCCCACAGCCAGACATGGACGGCTTCAATTCGCGCCCCGGGTTCATCATCCATAATACCTTTTAGAATAACGGGACCTGGAGACAAAGGAGTCATTGATCCTTTCCAGACTGTTATTCTCCTTGTCACGTACAACCCGCTCTCGCAAGGCCAATCAGACGCTATGCTAGACATCGAGATGAAGTCTGCCTCTGGTGCAACGTCGACCTCTTCGTTATCTATCACTGGTAACTGCATCTTGCCACTGGATGGTGCGGTGCCACCTTCGATCGATTTCGGAAGCGTGCCTACAGGTTTTCAAGCTCTAGTTGAGATTTCGTTTTCGAACAACAGCACATGTGTGCAACACGTTCATATAAGCGCGATACCGCCATTTACTGCTCTGTCGAAGTGTGTCACTGTTCCACATCACGGCCGTGCATCCATAATCCTCATATACCAACCTTCGAAAAGTGGGAACCATTCTCACTTCTTCTGTGTAAAATCCGGAAGTTCCCTCGTCCAGGTGAGTAACTGATATCCGTTGGTATATGTACTTTGTAACGCCGGGTTCCTGTTAGATTCCGGCGCGAGCACAAGCTGGAACACTTAGTTTGGCTTTCGCGAATATCAAGGGCGATATGCTAGATTTTGGCGTTCAGCAAACTGGAACCGTGACAACGAAGTACGTCATGCTCTCTAACCTGGGCACGCTCCCTGTTCAAATTGGCGAAATGAACGGGACCGGTAAGGTCAAGTCCTGTTTTCGAATTACTCCCGTTAGCATTGTTCGCCGAACACACACCATCCCACCTTCCAAAACCGTCTCAAACCCCTGGCATCGGGTACGCGCTCTTCACAAAGATTTCATTCGTATCTTGCAATTGTTGCCGCCTCGTGCCAAGGAGACCATCTCTTCGGTCTCGCCCGTAGCAAAGCCTCAGTGGATTGTACCGCCACTTCAGGCCCTGTATATTCGCGTGCAGTACTACGCTAGTTGGCAAGGCGCTTCTCAGACCACGTTTCCTATTCAGTATTCTCATGTACATGCGCTGGTTGTTCCTATCGTCAATCGTCAATCTAATCTCTATACCAGGCACATCACAGGAGAACTCATCGCTCTAACGACTGCGTAGTACGTTATCTTCCATCATCCTATACGTTCGCGGACATGCCATCTGTCAGTGATGTTCTTTTGGCCTGCTTGGAAGAAACCCCTGGCAAGACAATCTCGTTCGAGATTCACGGCCGCGGATTAGGAAAGATCCTCATCCTGACTCCTGTTCTTGATTTCGAGGTTGTCCCAGCAGCCAAGAATGCGTCATCTGCCATACCACGAGCGCAACCGGCAGCGAGTCCAGAACGTCGCCGCAAATCTGTCGCGTCGAAGGGAACAGGACTAGGAGCAGGAGCAGGAGCAAGCGCGGCGGCTAGTTCGAACTTGCCAGCAAATGTGCGTCTCTTAGAACTGGTCAACGCCAGCTTTATGCAGCAAGCAGTAACGATGACTGGCGTTACGTCAAAACTGTTTTCTGTCCAGCTAAAGTCGAAGACGCTCTCGCCTGGTGAACTCCTCTCGGTGCCAGTTGCATTCCAGCCATCTGCCACCGATGTCCCGTACACAGCAAGCGTAACTATACGCCATAACTTTGGCGAAGAACATGTCGCTCTTCGTGGAACAGGAGGTGATGTGCGCCTCCGGTTTCCTGGTGGCGGAGTGTTGAGCACAATGAAGGCGAATTTGGGGCAAGAAGTCTGTGACAAGGTTGTTATCGAGAATCGAGGGCTTCTCCGTGGACTCTCACACATTTCTTGTGGCCATGCGGGCCCATTTGGATTGATTGATCCTATGGCAGCTGCAGAGCGGAACCACGTTCGAGACATGTCGTTAATGATCAATGCCGGTGAATCCACCGAAATTGTCGTTACGTTTCTTTCTAGCGAGTTCGAGGAAATGGCGGGCACTCTCACTGTAACATGGGAGCCGACTCCCGGTGCGCCCACCAAAGAAATAAGGTTAGTGCCTGCTCTTTCTATCCGCGAACCTACACATGTTGAATTGTTTGTTTCAGCATGCAGCTGTCTGGGAAAGTTGGGGTCGCCAAGCTTTCGTCGAAGCAGAAAAAGGTATTCTCGACGGGTCGCCGTTCATCTTAGAACTGACATAGTATTCGCCACATAGATTAAGATCCCTGTCGCCCTCATTAATGTTATCAGCAAACGAGAACTTGTACTGGTCAACACAGGCGATTCGACATGTCACTGGAAGTCCCGTTCCACTGATAAGATTTCGATCGCTCCCTCAGCCGGCGAGATTGAGCCAGGCGGTTCCGCTGTGACTACCGTGCTGTTCCGGTCAGGGGAAGTTGAGAATTTTACCGGCAGTATTGTTATCCGTTCAGATGGTGGTAACTTGACGATCCCGGTCACCGCGTCTGTCAGCGTACCCCAACTGAATGTGAATGGGCAAATGCGGCAGGACCTTGGCGTCTGTCGTGTCAATCAAGTCGTATCACATGTTCTGGAACTATTTAATTCGGGCCGCAGTACTATCGTGGTTGCTGTTGATCTCGATGTTAACGCTTCCGATGCTGACACACACGCATGTTTGGCGCGAATCGCCAGGAGCGCCAACGTTCAATCGGACCCGGAGACGCCAGAAAATGAACGCTCGGCTCATGCTGAGATCTTCGCTAGCACTTCCCGGCCACTTATCCACGACGAATTCACTGTTCGAGACTGGTTCCTCCAACTTGAACCCAATCAGTCACGGCGCATCGAAATTACTTGCAAGCCCACCGAAATGGGGGTCACTTATTCTTTGCTGTTCTCTCTTGTCAGCGGCATTCTCCTTGGCAGCGAATACATTCCGGTGGAACGCTCCATTGGAAACGTATCCTGTATAGGTGGTAGCGCCCAGCTTCGCCTCTCTGTAAACGCCGAGGACACTTCAGCAGCACCGCCGACTGGCTTGGAGTCATGGACGGACGACACAGCGATCAATGCTATGCTATCACGAGCACCAGCTGGTAGCCGGGGTCCCCACGACTCCGAATTTCCGTCGGTTTCCCTCGGCCTGCTGCTTGTGCATCAATCTAGAACGCAAGAGGACGCGCTCGTCCTCACGAACGCGGGCAATATGATGCTAGACTATGAGATTGCAGATGAACCTGGTCACCCCGACAATGGACCTTTCTCAGCATTCGTATTTACAGTTATTCCTGATGGCGGTACGCTTCAACCTGGCGAGTCGGTGGCCTTAAGTGTTCGGGCGTCTCCAAGCGTAAAAGGATTCTTTCAACGTCGCCTCCTGGTCACCTCGCTGTCATGGAATATTCGTCAGCCATTTGCTCTTAGTGCGTGCGCTGACGATCGATTGCTTGACGTTGACGTGCAATCCCTTGATTTTGGTCGTCGACAATCAGGCATCCCTCATTCCCTTCCGATCACTCTGTCCAGTGGCGGGCGATTTTCTTTCGAATATCAATGCATCATTGAGGTTGATCGCAGCGCAATTGACCGGTATAACGCCGAACTCGAAGAGCAACGATTGCTTCAAGGGGGAAACGCTCCACCACCTCCAACTGAAGATAACTCGAACGCCGTATGTCCCTTTTCACTACTCAACGCCAAAGGCTCGGTGGCTGCTCGAGGATATTCCGTTGTTGAAGTTCAGTTTCGTCCTACCCCCTTGAACTGGGCCCTTATTCCTGCATTCTACCGAGTAGTCGTCCGATGGGCCGGGCCACCTTTTATAATTTCGATCAAGGGCCTGTCGGGCACAGGGCGCCTTGAAATCCAACCTGTTGAAGACGGTACCCCACCGGGGGTGGTCAATTTGGGAAAGATGTTAGTTGGATCAACACGTTGGGCATCCGTTCGATTATCAAATCCCGGCTCACTGCCTGTGGACTTTCGTATGCAGTGCAACGGCACCGATGCGTCTTGTCTTCGATTTCGTTTGAAAACTGCCTTGTCTGGAGTGCATACCATCAAAGAAGGTGGCTCCATGGTGCTGGACATTGGGATAGAGACGCAACGCGCTGGTGCGGCTGAGGCGTTAATCGAGATTCATTCCGACGTTGGCGCATTCGTCATCCGCGTTCTTGCCTACGGTGCTGTTTTCTCATACGAGGTCCTTGGGTCACTGGACTTTGGTGATGTCCCAATGAATCGCAAGTGTCGCCAGTCGTTGACATTGACCAATACCGGCGAGTTGTCCGCTGAATTCCGTTTCTCGTTCAGTGATCCAACGATGGCGTCGATGTTCGCGTTCATTGCAAGCGACGACACTGCGTCGACCACAATGGCAGTCGTCGTAGCCGAAAGCGCCAGTCAATCGTGTACGTTCCAGTTTCTCTCCCAGGCCCCAGTTACATTCGGTGGTCGGTTTGTCATCATCAGCCCGATTGTCGATGGCACCTCTCTGCCTTCGAAACGCGTCCTTGTCAGTGCAGTCGCCTGCGCAATGTCTATAGACATCAACGACGGCAGCGATATTGACGTTGGCTTCGTTACCGTCAACGATGTCGTTACTGTCACGCGTCGGCTATCAAACCCGACCAACACCCCTCTTCGTTTCCACTGGTCATTGGCTCCACTTGTCGGCTCTCCGAGCACGAAGCCTCCTCCCTGCTGGTCTGTCACTCCCATGTCCGGGTCCATCATTCCTAACAACTTCGTCGAGGTCGCTATCAAGTTTACTGCTCTTGAGTCTCTTGACGAGACGTCATACAACGAATCCGTTCTCACGCTGACAAATGTTGCCATCGATAGTGTGGACGCGACCATCCGCCTCAAAGGCGCTCTTGGTCTTCCCAAGCTGGAAGTCACTCTTGCGCAAGGAACTGTCACGTACCCGAACCAGGTGCATTTCGGTCGTTATCTTGTAGGGTCCACAGCATATTGTTCCGCTGAAGTTAGGAATTCTGGACGTGGCCGCCTCGAGTACGCCGTTGAATTCACCGATCAGAGCGACAGCGCGATCTCGATTGTCAACAGCCGCAAGCAAGTCGTTGAAGCGATGGCCAACAAGCTTGGTCCTGGGTGCACCGACAACTATTACGTTAAGTTCTCTCCTGTACAGCCAGGGCAGTACAGGGCGACTCTCTCCATCGGTGGCCGCGCTATTCAAGTCATCGGATCTGCATCAACCTTTGCCATCGACGATTCGTTTCCGCGGACGATCGATTTGGGCGTCATCCCACTGGGCGCTTCTGTCACGAACGCAACGCTTGCGTTCGTCAGCGCATGTGCCGAGACTAACCCTGTGCGATTATCCTGGAACGTCCCGGCGTCGTCACGGTGTCCGTTTAATCACGTCGCAGACGATGCTGGTGACGACGACTCCACCGATGCAGACCTGACCCAAATGCGTATCGAGAAACAAGATACGGAAACGCTGTCAATCATTGCCCCGGTTGCCCAAGCTCTTTCTCCTCCGACTCCAGAACCTGCTAGACCTGGTCGAAAGGGCTCGTTAGCGCCGACGGCCGCTCTCCGGAAATCGTCTGCGACGCCCGTTCATACGCCCAAACCTTCCGCCATTCCATTGGTGGGCGTGTCGCCTGCCAAATTCTCTCTGTCGGGTCTTGGATCGTCAGTGTCCGCTACGATTTCCGTCGGAACGGCGCTGCTGCCGCAGCCGACTAGCGCGTCTCTGGCCGTCGATGCTCTGAAGGTGTTATGCCCGGAATACAGCTTCAACTGCCCGTTCCCTGGTAACATGCGACCTATACCAGGCGAACGCACTCTCTACCTCAGTGCCGTTGGCCGAGAATCTGTGATATCTGTGCAGTACTCCATCAGCGTTGGCAGTCTTCGTCTGTCGTCCTGGCTGCTCGAGCTACCGCCAACGCTGGTCGGTCGGCCGACCTACGAGAGGTTCACTGTCAGCAACGAATCCGAGCTGAATCTACCGGTCTCAATTCGGTCGCCATCCCCCATGCTAACAGTTGCGCCGTCGGAAGCCCAGCTAGCGCCACACGAAGAAGTCGAAGTGACTGTCACCTTCTTCTCAACGGTTCCATTCGACACCGATACGGCGCTGAAGGAGCGCAACGCCACACTCGACCTTGTTTGCACGTCCATCCCGGAACTATTCGAGCCAGCGACGTTACAAGTGTCTGTGTGCTGTCGAGATTACGCCTTCGATGCAGCACTGCTCGGGCCGGTCCAATTCGATCCCGTCCTGATAGGGATTTCCCCTGTCCAGACCCGAACGATAACTTTGCATAGCGTTGCAGTAGCTACTGTGGCCTGCCGCCTACGATGGGGACAACCAATCGCGGACGCGTTCGCGTCGCCGGACACCACAAACCCGTTCAGCATCGATGCTGCCGTGTTGGCTGCTGAGATGTCGTTCGAACCAGGGGAATCACGCACGATCGAAATCCAGTTTGAACCGCATCGCGCCTCCTCGTCGTATCGTGTCCCGCTCTGCCTTGATACTGTGATGGGCACGTTCGACATGCTGGTGAGCGGAGCGGCTTTCGAGCCGCATGTCATCCTGTCCGTCCAGAAAGTCGATTTCGGCGTGGTGGCGGTCGATTACCCTGTTGAGAGGATTGTGACATTGACGAACCCGTGTCCGCTCCCGTTCCTTATATCGTCGCCGACGACGAATCCTGAATTTCAGATCATTCCAGAGAAGGGCGAGACACCAGGGCAGCCTCGACCGCTAGGCCCTCGCGAAACGATAACGCTGCGCATACGCTTCACGCCCAAGCTCAAGAAGAAGCAAGCGCCATGGGAGCATTGCACGTTCCTCATCTACCACGAAGGGTGGCCGGAGCCGCTGGCGCAGCTGCTGTGCGTTGGCAAATCCGGCCAGATGAACCTTGAATTCTCGAAAGGGACCCTGAAGGTACCGAAGTTGAACATTTCCCATTTCGTTGAACTTACGTGTTCTGTACAGCTGGGCAAAGTGCCTCACAAAAGAACTCAGACGTCGAAGTTCTCGATGAAGAACACAGGCACGGTTCCGATTCACTGTGGCATCATGAAACGGGACTCGACCGATCTAACCGACACGATTCACTACGAAACGGGCTGGATCAAGTTCAAACCGAATGAGTTTTCGCTGCTCCCTGGCGACTCGGTCGACGTCGAGGTCCTGGTGATGGCGGCGGAGGTCGGCATGTCGACATTTGTGTTCCGTGTCGGTCTACTGGATTCCATTCGCGAACGCGTCTGGCAGATGCAAATCCAACGTTAGTCATGGTCGTGTGAGTTTGAACGGGGTAATCTAACGAGTGTGTGTGTGTGTATAGTGTACGGCGACAAGATCATCCTGTCTTCTCAGGCGCAAGCGATTCTGAAGTCACAAGAGTTCGAGTGCACCCAGTTCGTCGAGATTGAACCGAACGTGCATCTGCTGGACGTCGTGCGTCCTGATGACCGCATCCACACGGTGTCGATTCACCACGAGCTGGTCATGGTCGAACGTGGTCTCCAGGAAGACACGTCAATTGCAGCGATGCTACTGAGGCCGCCCGCAGTCGCCCCTGAGGTCATCGGCACGCTTCGCAAGTGGTACGCTTCGCGAGCGCCTCTGCGGTTGACGTCGTCGACAACGGGATCCCCCATCACAGCGACGAGTTTGGCCGACCAGTTGTCGACCTTCGAATCAATGCTGTCCCCAGTCGACCAGCGTCGTCACGAGTGATAAACATAAAGTACGCGACAGCGAAAGTACTCTATCGTTTAGCTGCGACGCCATCGTAGTGCCCTGACGAGCGATAAGGCGCAGAACTGCTGGCCGATCAGCAACGCGACAATTGCTGCCCATCTTCGAGTCGTGCGGAGCGACGGCTTCGTGATATCCGATGGTTCGACACAAACGGCGTCAAAGTCCTCAGCAGCAACGGCCCCAGTCGAATTCACCGGCGGTGTACACGTACTGGCCGTTGCAATCGACAGAGTCAGCGGCACGTCGCGTTCGTCATCGTAGACCGAGACAGTGGTGGAGACGTCCAGGACCGCAGTTGCCCGAAGCGCCGGACGCTGAGCATGAACGACCCAGCCGCCATCAGGTTCGATCCTGGCATCTTGTCCTGCGTCAATGCGGTACGATCGGCCAGGCACGAGGTCCGCGACCCGATACACGGCCTGCCCCGGCGTCAACGCCAGCGTCACGGCGTCGCCATTGCCCTCTCGTACAACCAGCGCCGGCACCGCCCCGGTCACCACCAGGTCCACGAACCCATGCGATGTCGTCACGACGGTACTCGCGCCGACGATCCCGAACGCCATCACGGTGACGGCCATGATGCGCGCTATCACCTCCGGCATGTCAATACAGACGCGTGTGATCACGGCCCCGCATGGCGTGACCTGCCCGCAGAAGCGTCGATAGGTGCGCGAGCGATCGATGCTCCGAGAATAGATTCGGACCGCTGTCAGGAAGGTACTTCTATTTAGGAAAATGCGGCCGCGTCAGCCGCCATTATCGTGCAGCTCATGTTGGTGTGGTCGGTCGTTGTGGCCGTCGGCCTGGCGTCAGCGGCCTGCGTCGAGGCCATCCCCGACGATGCAGCCATCGAGCGTGACCTGTCGTCGGCGTTGCTGCGCTGGTTCTGCGACCCGTGCGAAGACCACGAAACGGGCGCGCAGTGTCGTCAACTGGTGTCCCAGGTGGGTCCCGCGTTGGTTCCCGTCACCCGGGCCACGTTTGGCAGCGAGGCCGACACCGTCCTCGGATGCGTATCCGGCCAGCGTCCCTTCATGGACATGGCCCGCATCAACTGGACGCAAGTCGTCGCACTCAACGGCGATCGTGATCAGGTCATGATCAGTCGCCTCATGCCCGTCGTACGCGAGTTCAGCCTCGCCATACCAACCATCCTGCAAACGCTGAACAGCGCCTCGCTGGCTCGGCACATCGTGACACGCGCATTCATCTGGATCCGCCAGCAGGTTGGCCTCCCTGGCATCGCCAACGTGCTGAGTGATCCGCGCGTTTGGCCAGAAGTCGCCACACGTCTTGGCGTCTACCTCGGTGCCTATGTGTCCCAGGACGTCGCCAACGCCGTCCAGGACCTGTGCCAGTCCACCTGGGGTACCTGGTTCCGTGCCGCCATCTCCATGCACGATGCCATGGGGCCGGACGTGGCCGCCTCTATCGAGCGGGACGCGCCTGCTATCCTCCTTCGCCTTGCTGCGGACCTACGAGCTCGTGGTCGCGTCCACACCCCCACTGCACCAGTGGCAGGCGAACCGGATGACTTCGGCCCCAAGGTCAACAGGCTCATCGAAACACTGCTGGAAGCTTCGACTCCTGTCCGCGTCTCTGTTGTCGGCATCGCCGACGTGCTCGGGTCCGACTCGCACCTGGCAGATCTCAGCGGCATCGCCTCCAAGGGCATCATCGATCGCCTTGATCGCGCGATCGAGTTCGTGCTGGCGCTCGATTCCGACAAGAAGCTCGCTGACGCGGTCGGCCCCGCCATGGGCAGAGCCATGGAGATCCTGCAACTCGCGTTCCGGGTTACCGACGACCTTCAGCGTTGGTACGCGCGCATCGTTGCCTCTGAGGTCACTGGGACGACGCCGGAACACGGCCTGTACGACCTGTGGATGGAAGCGCGCGCACATGCCAAGCTTATACAACGGGTCAAGGCGGTCGCAGTAGCGCTAGTCGGCACTGGCGCGTTCGAAATGTTCAGGCGCTTCTCGCTGGGTCGTCGTCGTCCTCCACCGCCGAAACCGCTGCGCCCGTCGATCTTGCGATGGGTGCCCGCGATGGCGGCCGCCACCGGTGCCGTTGTCGTCGCCCATCGTCTTCGGCGTGCACCGTCCACCGATCCATTGAAATCTGTCGGTGCGGGTGCTCCAGCGACCCCGAGTTCGGCTACGTCTTCGTCCTGGATCCCCATGACGATGGCCACCGCCATGGCTGTTGCTGCTGCCTGCCTTTGAACGTGTGCCGTTTCCTCGGGCGCGCCCCCGTCTGACAATGATGTGCCCTGTTTGTGTACCGTTCTGAATACACTTTGCGACCTGTTTCCACCTGGCCGGAATGGCGTCGCTCGCGCGCTGAGGGTACTCGGGGACGATCGATCTCTCTGGATCTGCGGTCGATGGAGACGACGACGGCGGCGGCGGCCATGTCGGCGCCGGACCTGCACCCGGTGCGGGTGCCGCGCCGGAAGCGCCGCAACAACAGCGACGTGATCCTGAACCGCGGGTACCGCGCCATCGTCGTGGCCGGCATGGAGTTCAGCAAGTTCAAGTACGGCAGGGCGAAGCGGCGCGTCCTGTGGGTCGACCCGATGCTCGCCAACCTGTACTGGGGCGCTCCCGACGACGTGCGCCTGCCGTCCGGCCGGTACAACGTCGCCAAGGCCAAGGGGTCGATCCCGCTCAACGACATCGCGTCGATCGTCGTCGACCGCAAGATGCACTCGAGCAAGTGCCCGCTGTTCGCCAGGACGTTCCACGAGCACCCGGACACGTGCGTCTCGATCGTGACCGGCGACCGGACGCTGGACCTGCAGGCCGATACGGCTGCCGCCTGCCAGCAATGGGCGACGTCGCTGGCGAACATCACGTTCGGCGACCGGTCGCAGTTCGCCGTCGGCGAGGAGGACGACGACTTCGACGACGACGAGGACGACGCCAAGGTCCTGTTCGAGTCGGACGACAAGGCGCCGGACGGGGCCAGCGCCGTCGAGGCGTACGCCAAAGTGTACCACACGAGGCGCCTGACGCGCGACATGATGAGCGAGATCGAGCGTCGCGGGTCGTTGGCCGCCCACTGCCGCAGCCATTCCTACATCACGAAGGTCCTGATGGACCAGGACGCCCGGTTCAGGAAGCTGGCCGAGTTCGTCCAGCGCGTCCGGGAGGAGTTCGGCGCCGATCGGGGCGCCCTGTACCTGGTCAGCCACGCCGACCAGACCGTGAAGAGCGTCGTCATCGAAGGGCAGCAGGGCGACGTGCGATCGTACGAGTTCAACCAGGACCTGGTCGGGGTCGTGGCCGTGTCCGGCGACATCCTCATCGTCCCGGACGCGTACGCCGACCCGCGATTCAGCCAGGAGTACGACGTCGAGGCGTCCTACAAGACGACCAGCGTGCTGATCGCGCCCGTGCGCGACCGCGCGCGCCGGATCGTCGCCGTCCTCGAGTTCCGGAACAGGCAGGACCACCAGTACACGAAGGACTACTTCACAGTGGAGCACGCCGCCAAGCTCCAGCGGCACACGCTCGAGATGCGCGACATCCTCGCCGTCCTCCAGGACCACGACTTCCAGAAGACCATGCAGAAGGTGCAGGACCCCATGCGCCTATTCAGCGACCGCTCGCCGTCCGCCCATCATGCCACCACCGTACGTCTGAGCCAGACGCCTGCCCCGCTGCATGGCGCGTATTTCACTGACCGCCGCAATGCTATCTTTAGCGCATGCCGAAGTTCGACCAGACGGCCGGGTCGGACACGTCGGACACGAGCAGCACAGCGTCGCAGACGCCGGTCGCGTCGCGATCGCCGTCGCCGGTCGGCAAGCGGGTGCACCGGTCGAACTCGTCGGCGACGACGGAGCTGCTGCAGGACGCTATATTTAGGTACGTGAGCCAGTCGTCGCGAACGTTCGCCGTTACCGAGCGCCCGGCCTCCGTTATGCGTAGGGAGGTCTACGATGCCCTGCAGACGGCGCGCGCTCGCCTGCATGCCGATCGCGCGTCGTTGTTCGCCGTGCAGAACGGCGACGAGCTGCACTCGGTGATTCTCGAGGGGTTCCAGCACCAGAAGGTCGTGACGAAAGTCGGGGAAGGGTTGCCGGGGGCCTGCGCTCGCCAGGGCGCACCGATCGTCGTCGATGACGCGTACGAAGACGCGCGGTTCGATAAGGAGGCGGACAAGGCGGTGGCGTACAAGACGACGAGTGTGCTGTGCGTACCGGTCGCGGACGAGACCGGGGTCGTCATCGGGGTCTGCCAGTTCACGAACAAGCAGGACATGCCGTTCAAGAAGGCGTTCTTCAAGATGACCGACGCCGCCTGCGTCGTGGAAACCATTGACCGGATCGCCAGAGCGTTACCGTCCGCCACCGTCATGAAGGGCACCCCAATGGCCATGACGCGTATCGACGAGAACGACCAGGACGAGCGAACCGAACATGCTGCAGGGCAGCAGTCGGACGGGGCCCATTAAACAAATGCACGCTGTCTCCCATTCGTGGTCATGCTGTATTGCCTGATCGCAACGAGTGTGAAGGCGGGCGCTATGCGGGGCTCGTATCCGGCCCCGGGTTGGCATGTCGGGCAATCAGTCGAGCTGATGCCGATACCCACCGCAGCCGTCCATTGGTTCAGCTAGCAGCCTCGAACGCGCAGGCCCATCCAAACCCGACACTATATTGCAATCGTACTACCAGTGGACACCCGCTATAGCGACAGCGTGTAGACGGGACATTGTGCCCAGGACGGGACAGTGTACACGACAGCGCATCAGCACAGAGTTAGGCGACGTCATAGTCACCACCCGGTTTACTCGCGATTCGACATAAGGTCGTCGACAATGATGGCCACACCCGCGAATAAGAACGGGACGTGCGGCTACACGCCAGCGTCACATCACCCGGGCCATGAACGGGAACGCAGTGCATATGACAGCCTGAATAGCATACGCGAGTTCCTGGTCTGCTTTCACAAATGCATCATTTCGACGGGTTGTTGGAAGCACAGATTGTTGCCGCTTGACGACGTCGCCGGTGACTGTTGCCAGCTCGTTATCATGCCATCAAGTCGCAATTGCTTGTGCGGCACCTTAGAGACAGGTCGTCGAGATGCAATCGGACCAGGCTCTCGTGGCGGCGTGCTCGTTTCGGGACACACGTTTCAGGCCCGACACAAATTGGCGAACTTTGTGTTTAAGCATCCCGGGATAGTCGACGGTGTCGAGGAGGCTTGGAACCATCTTCTTCCCGACGACGACATCCTCTGCGGACGCAGGATCATCGTCGTTCTGGTTGGGATCATCAACAATGCTGCTCGGCTGGATGCTGAACGTCGTGGGCATGGCCGTTACGACAATGGCCTCGAGGGAGTCGTTAGATAAACCCATCGGCTCTTCTCCAACCAGAACGATCAGGTCCAATGCGTTCTATCCGCTACGTCGGAGCAATTAGAGCAGCCCCCGCAGGAACCCCACCAAGCGACTCGATGTCGTGCTCCCTGATGCACGCCGTCCGTCGGCGTCTGTCAATGCCAGAGTCAGACGTTAGCCTTCGACGAAGCACCGGCGAATTGTCTCCTCGGCGACAGTACTCTGTAGACCATGGACATTCGAGCCCATTCGAATGTAGGCGCGGAATGTGGTCGGGAACATGCCGCCTTTGGGAGTAGCTTGACGGCTCTTGTCACGACACGACGAACGGCGACCGCAACGTATCGACAACACGGAGGTGAAACCACTACAGGCTATTGTTGTTTGTCTGCCGATGACGTGCTCTTTGTATGCCTGCTTCGCACTGTCACGAGCAATTGCAACGTTAACGTAAGGGGGCGACCGCCCTGCGAGCGATCCATTTTTGGGCTGGTGACCGTCGCTGATCGCCTCGGCCTGTTTGCGGCGTCCGAATGGGTCTGGACGCCACCACCCATGCCCTGGCCGGCGGATCCGCATCCGTCATGGCCATGGCGCTGCTGTACCCATTGGAGAACGTTCGCTGCCGTCTGCAAGTACAAGGTGTGTCCAGGGATCGCGGGGCCGTGTCGGGTTTCTGACCGAGTCGCAGTGCACCGGCAGGAGGGGGACAACGATTTCGACGACGACAAGCACCTGAATGGCGTCCTGCATGCGTTATTTGCTGTCCCGAAACGGGAAGGCATTTCTGGTTTGTACAGGTGCGCTCACGTACGACTGTGTGTTTCTGTGGACCTGTTTAACCGTATGTGGGCCATCAGGGGAATGTCGTCTGCACTCACCGGAGTCTTCGTGGGCCAGGCAGCGTACTTCTACTTCTACTCGTTTCTCAAGAACAAGGCTGTTCGTGGCAAGCAGCAGCTGACCCCATTACAGAACATTGTCATCGCTGGACTTGCCGGTGTGGCAAACGTCTTGGTCACCACTCCAATTTGGGTCAGAACTCACCGTGAATTCCAGAATGGTGCCCTTGCGTATCCATCTAACGATATAGCCGTTTGTGCACAGGTTATTCAGACGCGATTGGCCGTTGATTCCGGCCGGCGAGGTTACGAAGGCATGTGGAACGCGCTGCAGACGATATTCGAACGGAGCGGAATCGCTGGACTCTACGCCGGGTTGCTGCCATCGCTCGTCCTAGTCATCAATCCCGCCATTCAGTTCATGACCTACGAACAGTTAGTCGCCCTTGTCGTTAGAAAGCGTATGGGGACGTCGCAGACGCCGGTTCGTCTGGTCAGTAGCCGTTGGGGTTTGGGGAGGCGATGTTCGGCTCTCCACTGATGATTGAGCGCAGTCAAGCATTGAGTACTTCCTGCTGGGTGCGTTTGCTAAAGCAGTCGCGACCGTGATCACAGTGAGTTGCTCCGGCCGATAACGGACCGTCCATCCTGGACTTACTCGGGTTCTCGAACAGTATCCATACCAACTTGTGAAGTCTCGCATGCAAGTGTCGTCCACTCCCCGGCATGCGGCGTTCGCCAAGTATGCCGGCATACTCGATGGTCCGAAACATTCCTGCCCTGTCACGGTCAGCATTGACAGTGTCGCAGCATTCCTCAAGATTTATCGTCGCGAAGGGTTCTTCGGCCTGTTCTCGGGATTATCCGCGAAAATGTACCAAACTGTGCTGGTCCGTTAGAACCGTCGTTGCCGGTCGACTCATTCATTGGACGTCTGAGAGATCGCACAGAACGCCGCATTCCTGTTCTTGTTCTACGAGAAGATACTGGCATGGTTTTTGACCATGCAGAAAGCGGTTGCCAATAAATGACACAGGTTCTGGTTCTCGACAGACGAGTGGCCCCGGAATTACTGCTGTTGGAATGTGCACAATTTTATGGACGTGTGGGAAGTGATGGGAGTGTCCCCCGTCGCGTCGCCAACGGCTCAGTTGACGAGACAGACGACGTAGTAAAATATTGGAATGAGGTAGAGGAAGGCAGCGATATATAGCTGAGTGGTGTACGACAGCTTTGGTTTCGCGTGCCCCTTGTGGCTTCCACCGGTCAGAATGGCCGGATCCAGTAAGTAGTTCTTCTGCCAGATTGAGTAGAGACGGTACGCTGCCAGCGGAGCATTGAGGATGACCCCGGTGATGCGGCCACCTAGGAGCAGGTAGACGCAAAGACCGAAATGAATGCAGTAGTGGGTCAGAAGCCAGGCATTGAGCTCATTGCAAATATAAACTGGATTCACGTGGCTCTTCTGGAACGAGCTCAGCTGTATGATGTCTCTAACAGTCCATCCAAACAGAAGGACGCCTGTCACAAAGCAGCGTTGAGACGATCAATTTACGGACAGCACGAACAACAAGGACACACCGGTTCCAAGGGCGACAAACCAGTACAGCCACCTCCAGCGCGTCCCTGCCACGCTCTGCGACAGCTCGAGCGTCGAGTCGGCGATGTCCGCGTCGCTGTCATCAATGTAGTGCGTTGTGATCTCAGTGAGTTCAACAGCATCGGCAACTTCACCCGTCATAGACGTAAACGCGAAGTGCGTTTCGGTTATTTTGACCTCCTCGAGGTTGATGCTGACAGCAAGGCAGAACTTGTACCCGGTCTCCTTAATCGTGTCATCGACGTAGATATGCAGGGACCCGTGGATGTAACGGAACAGGACCTTGACCGGCTTCCCCTGGACGAACAAGCCTCCGTCAAGTTGCATCGGATGTCAAAACATATCGAGCTTACGAGGTTCCGGTAATCGGCCGTGCACTTGTACGGGACCGAAGGATCAAGGTTCCGAACCATGTTGTCGGCAAGGTCATTGTCGTTGTTGTAGACAAACTTCCCGTTAATGTTCTTGACGACAAAGATCGACGGGTTGTCGCGGCGTCCATCGTTGTCGTACGTGTCGAAAATGACGCCGAATCCTTTGAAATCGTCACGCATCCCAAACACCGGCCCGGACAGGGACGTCGGGGACGCCGAATACGACGGATCCATCTCGGAAGACAGGACCCAAAACGCGAAACCATCTCCCCCAAAGTGAGGTTTAGAGAACACCCGAAGCCCGATCTACAGACATCATCAATGGTGGCGTAAACGATACCGTTTGGTCCCGATACCTCGACTTCCCAGTTGGCACTTTCCACCGGGTAGTCGTTCCACAGCCATCCCGTCCTGCTCTGAGTGGCCGGCGTCAGCCGAATCGCTTTCGTCGTCATGACGGTCGACCCGCCATATTTCCAGTACACGGAGCTCTGGTCGAACGGGTGATGCAGGGAGTGGTGCGTCTCGATCGGGCGGCGGTGCGTCTCGGGCGACCCCGGCAGCGCGCCGAGCACGACCGATGTAAGCGCGCCGATCAGCACCAACCGCAACAACGGCCGCATCGGGTCGACGCCGCCAACCAATTCAGACTGCGCCGCCGCGGAACTTGCCACCGCGATCATGTCACTTTTTGCCTAAAATGGAGGTGCGCGGCGGTGCTGTCTGTCTGTCGCTGACTGCGACCGAGACGTTGCCCAAACAGCCGGCCTCGGCAGCGTGTCACTCGTCGGAAACGAACCTTCCGCTTATTTATGTTTACTTTGCGTTAGCGCCAGGGAGAGGCGGGCAGGCAAGGTCGAGTGCGGTCTGCAGGGAGCGAAGGCGGATGCGTCCGTCAGACAGGAGGAACCTGATCGTGGTCGTGTCGGAGACGGCCGCGTGCGTGCGGAACTCGGCGCGGACGGCGTCGCGGAGCTCGATAGGTGACGGGCTGGCGCGCGCCACCCGCAGCGCCTCTCGGTACAGGTCCCGGACCTGTCGCCTCTGAATGAACTGGGCCAACGATAACTCAGCGCGCCTCATGGCCACGATCGCAATGTTGAGCACCGCTTTGCGGAACGAATCGCCCTTTTTATATCGGATGGCGCCCGACCCACAGCCAGGTGGGTTCCAGGATTCAGGTCGCGGCCACGTTCCCGAATACATACGTTTATCAAGCTGGACGACTGGATCAGCCTTGGGCCATGCCTTCGCACAGATGGCTGAGTGCAGTCTTGAAGCAGTTGATGTTGAATTCGACTAGGGCGGCCTTGTCGAAGGATTTCTCTCGCATCAGGCAGACCAGGGCCAGGTACTTGCCGACCTCACGCAGCACGAGGACGTGGCCGTTGCTCAGCTTGATCGTCGACGTAGATGCGCTGTCGAACGCGCAATCGGTCGCCAGCTTCTCGCTGCCTTTTCCTGCATCCGCGGGGACGACCCCGCTCGGTACACCGTATATGCACGAAATGTCGACAACAACGTCGATCCTTTTGGCAAGACACCTCAGTGTACAGAGGCGCGCGCCTGGCAACGCGTAACGTACATGTCGGAGCAGAGTTCATAGGTCTGCATGTCGACTGGGTTGGAGTCCGTGCAGATGTATATCTTGGATATCACGTCGAACAGGAACGCCTTTTCGATTGAGCTGTTCGTGATGAGAGAGTCGAGGAGATTCTCAAGGAACGCAAACTGGGGCAGCATCTTATGGTAGATCTTTGAGAATGCCTACGCGAGCGGTATTAGAGCAGCGGGGCTGCCAATGAACGATGCCGCTGTACCTCGAAAATGGTGTGGTCGTAGATGGAGGTCAAATGGTAGGAGATGTGGACGTTCTGGATATTGGCCTCGCGAAGCTCTGAGTCGATCCTGGCTCTGCGAACGCGTCCGAATCAGAATGCGGAATTGCTGAGTAGCAGACCTGTGCGGCACCTGGTGTTGCGCTGTGCTTCCAGTTTGTGCTCCTCGAGCGGGAATGCGTCCCCATCGACTTTGTGTATGAGAATCTCGAAACTGATCTTGGGATTCACACGATGCGCTACTTCAATGCATCCCACCAAGTACTTCACATCCTGGGCTGCTTGCGAGCCGTTCGTCGCATCAACGACCAGCACCATCGCCGAGCACGAACGTAGCGAATTGACGCGGTCGACGCCTGCCACTGGGAGGTCAGCGACGGCCATCACGAAAGATACGACAGACGAATACCTTGGAACGCATAGCCGCCAGGGAAATCAAGGATCTGGAGATTGACAAGCGGGTTGCTGTTGATGTCGGTAACGCCTATTGAGCGCGTGGATTCCAGGAACAGCGTTTCGTGGGGCGACATCTATCCGGCAGGGCAGAATCAGGCATGCTTCATGAAGGCAGAGCGACGCGAGGTTCCACCTTATGGAAGACAACCTTCTCGATCGACGATTTCCCGGATCGGTGCGCACCCAGCAGGAAGACCCTGGCGCGCCCATCGGCCTGCAGCGCCGAGATCGCGAACGTCGGATGCTGGCTGGTCGCGTTGCTGTCCAGGCTCAACGGGAAATCGTCGTACGACATCCGGATCACGACACGACGCGTCCGCAAATGGCCACGGAGGCGAGCAACGTCGCGGTGTGCACACCCGTCGGGCCCACACGTTTACCACTGAGCGTCCCCCGTCAACGCTCGTACGACGTCGCCTGTGCACGATACCGCTGACCGGGGCGAGACACCAGCAACTACAGCAGGGTGCGACAACTCTGCTGGAGCCCACCCGGGGTCGATGCCAGTCCAGTGTCCCTGGGGGCGCGTTCGATCACAACGGCGTATCCTTTCCAGGATGGTGCGGTCGTTGGCTGGCAATTCAACGCCTTTTAGCTTCGCTCGTGCCCGGAATGGCCAACGCATTTCACGCCACATCGTCATCACCGGCATGGTGCTCATGCGGAGCCCTGCCTCGTCTCAAGCAACGCCCAACAAAGCGCTCCTGGACTTCCCTGTACATAATTGATACGCCACCAGCGACAGCATGGACATCGCTCTGCCTAAAGGCAGGATGGCAAACGTTAGCCACGTTCTACGATTGTACTTTCAGAATTTAAGCGAGGCCTGTGCGAATTCATAGGGTACGAAGGCAATAGAGCATGGTTGTGTTCCGAGTTTGGACGTTGTATCGTGTAGGTAACGTGGGGTGACGCACCTAGGTAACGAGGATTTGAACCGGAGCAGCAGCATGTTAGACAAGCGTCCAGCCGCCAGCACCATCATCGTCGCTGCCAGGGACAAGGTCCCAGTCGCCGCAGGCTATCATGAGGAACAAGTCAGAACACGGCGAATTGGCATTAGGAAGAGCGGAGCCATCGTACCGATGGAGTGGTCGATGGGGCTCTCAATCGAGACTGAGTCGAGATCATCGTCGATGCCGGCGATGCTCGTCGCATCATCATCAGTTACAATGGCGTCGTTACTCTGCAGGTCACTATGTGCACCCATGGGAGCATCAATATCGAAATAATTCTGCACGTACTTCACGTCCTTTGTATGCAGAACTGGTTCACCAATGACGTCGTCCCTGTCGAATTCAGTGCCTTGTTGCGGCTCCACAGTGCCACTGAGGCGCTGCACTGGATCGGATTCTTCATTTCGGTGGCCAACATCGTCTTCAGCTGCAGCGATCAGGAGTTCCTTGTCCACGCAGGCTCCTTGCATGAGGGCCTCATCAGCAAGATCGATTAGGGTGTTTTCGTCCACCTTGATACGACGTTCCTCGAGCTTTACAGGGACGCTGACATGGACGTCGTCTCGGGACTGGGGCAAGGGACGCGTGTCCTGAGACGCTGCCTGTTTCGCTCGACGAACGGCGACGAGCTCGGTGAGGGCGGCTCTGACTTCCTTGTCAAGCATTTCCACTACTCCGGTCTGCGCCTTGATCATTCGGTTCAAGTTCTTCCGCTGGCCCGATTTCATGTTCCGGACGGTCTCCTTCGCAATCGTCAGGCAATGAAGCTTCGCTGTCTCGGTGCGCAGTTCCAGCAGTCGAGCATTGTACACGCGCTGCAGGTCGTTGCTGCATACCGCGCCTACCGTCACGGCGACGACGACAATGACGAGGGCTGCACGCAGATACAGCATGGTGAACGACCCCCTCGAAGCGATACCGCAACCGGACTATCGATCCCGGCGTGCGAGGCGAACCCCGAATTTGACTCCGCAGTGCAGATCGCCGCGCGGATCACGGACACCGTGTGAAGGCATAGGTAGACTCCGAAGGTGGCACAGGCGACCGCATCACGGCTGTTTCTTCAATGGCGCGCAGCTGAGGTTCGACGCAGATGTCGGTGCCGTGTATGGATAAGGGAAATGGGAGGAGCGGTGGCCCGCAGTAGTTGGGCGATTCGCATTACAGGACAGTCCAGCCGCCGGCGTCGAGATCGCCGCGGGGAACAATGTCCCAATCGTCGAAGGCTGCCCATAGGTACCACGTCAGCCCATATCCAAAGTGGATCACGAAATCGAATTCGCTTACACAGAGCTGGGTCAACATTGCTGGGGGTATCACTTGCCACTGAAGCGAGATCATCATCCGTGTTCGTCACGGTCGCACCGCCAGGTATAGCGCCGCTGCTAGTCTGCCCACGGGCCGCATGACTAACCACGGGGCCGCCTGCAGCGAAATAACTGTGCAGGCAGTTCGGCTTCTCAATAAGGCGAGCCTGATAATCAGCATGCACCGTGTTCTGGCAACGATAATCCACATTGCAATGATCAGAAGAGTGTTCTGGATTGCGACCGGCAATTTCGGCGGTCGGGAGATTGTTCGCGCCGTCCTTGTGATCACCGCCGTCATCAGATGCAGCGTGCTGAAGTCCACTGCGCACCGGGACGGCTGTACGCAGGAGCGCGTCTTTGACAACCTTCATGCTCATCTTGCCATGTTGGGCCAGGTCCTTCTCGACGTTGCGGGACTTAACAGGCAGAGGACGTGACGATCCCGCTTGGGCAGACTGTTCCGCTCGACGAAGCGCGACAAGCTTGGCAAGAACTTCTTTCGTCTTGTTGAATATCTTGTCGACCTTGTCGCTCTGCTCCTTGATCATTCGATCCAACGGTCGACGCTCCATCCTTTTCAGTTTCGCGCATGCAGCCAGCTGCGCATTGGTCAGGTCCTGAAGCCTCGCTCGCTCGGCTTGTAATTCCTTCATGCGTTGCTCATACTCACGCTCCAGGTCGTTGCTGCACAGTGCGCCTGCCGCCAGAACGATGGCAGCAACGACAACGACGGCAGCACGCGCAGACAGCATGGCAGACAGCATCCACCGAGCACCTCCCCGCAATTTCCCGAGTGCCGGCGCCTGCGGGCCCTCACTCGGCGTCTTCGAACCATACCCCGGGCCCCCGTAGCGGACTCCGCAGACCGGGCGCGCTATAATTATCCGCGATGACAGCGGGCCATGCTTGCGCTGCTCGCCTCATTGATGTTCCCGCTGACGATACAACGTTATTGGACTGCGGTGCAGGCGTACGTCACCTGAGGGGCACCACATGTTACTACGTATATAACCGTGCACTACGGGTACTCGTCGAGATCGTCGTGCTACTTCGGTTGTGTCGGTCTAAGTGGTGCAGCCATGGGGCTGTTCAAGGAGAAGACGCCGACGTACGAGGATGACACGACGATGGCGGTGACGGCGAAGCTGGATCAGCTGCATCGACAGACGCGGCGGCTGGAGGCGCGCACGGTCCCGTTGAACAACTTCACGCCGTCCGTCAGCCGGATGTTCCACGGCCAGATCGACAAGATCAAATCGGCCAACTTCAAGATGCAGAAACAGCTCAGCAGCGACTCGGCGCATCTGGCATGGCTGACCGAGCAGAAGGCGTGCGACGAAGCGGGCACGGACGATATCGACGACGTTCGCGACGAGTGGTTCTCGTCCAAGACGCAGGAGAAGCAGGAGCGTCTCGACCGCCTGGAACACTTGGCCGAAGAGTTCCACTTTGGCATCATGGAACGACGCCGGCAGCGCGGTGGCATTAACGCCCTGCAGGAGGCGAGCGACCACGACATGAAGCAGATCAACCTGCTGGAGCATCGCCTGCATCGCGCCCGGATCGACTTCAACCGTCAACAGACCAGCAACCGGGCCATGCGCCAGACGATCCACAACCTGCGCGTCGACAAGATGATGGTGGAGCGCACAATCAGCCACCTGCTCGAGCGCATCGACGCGGCCATGGTGAACATCAGCGCTGTCGTCGAGAAGGCGGTGACGCTGGCGGAAGGTCGCGACCAATCCACACAGGTCGTGGCCGACCTGAAACGGGGCGGCGACAAAGAGCACAGGCAGTTCCAGGAGCAGTGGAGGGACCTCGGTCGCCTCGTCGCGTACAACGCCAAGATCACTGCGCACATACAAGCGCTGAGCGACCGTCGACTGATCAAGGAGAAGGAGAAGTGGGCGCAGGGCCAGGAGGGCGAGCTTCGCAAGATCATGACGGCGGGTGCCTGGGACATTGCCAAAGACAAAGCGTGCATCAAGCTGACCGCCGCCAAGGTCGACATGTACAAAGTGCAATTCGAGCGGCTGTGCCAGGCGACGGGCGTCAGCAGCATGCAGGACCTGATCGCCGTCTTCGAGGACAGCGAGGACAACAACTTCCGGCAGTTCCAGGCGGTCAACTACCTCAGCAACGACATCGAGGAGCTCGAGCAGGCCGTCACTGTGATCCGGGACGAGACCAGCGCCATCGAGGACGCCAAGAAGCACGGCGACGGCGGCACGGTCGTCGACGGCGTCCTGCGGGAGAAGCTCGTATCGCAGACCGTCATCGGCAACGTGACCGGGAAGCTACATGAGATGCAGGACCTGCTGGCCGACCTCGACGAGAAGAAGGCGGACCAGGCGCGTACGGTCGTCAACCTTCGCGTCGGCCTCGGCAAGATCCTCCAGCTGTTCGGCGAGTCGGCCGACCCGCTGGCCACGTTGCCCGTAACGGAGTCGTCGCTGACCGCCCACCTCGGCTTCCTCGAGGACCAGGTCCGGCAACTCCTGTCCGACTACATGACGCAGCAGAACGCGTACAAGGACGACATCCACATTCGCAGCGATTTCGACACGACCCAGGCCGACGACGACCTCGTTGTCGCCGCCGCCGCCGCCGTCGCCGTCGTGCCTCCATCGGCGAACGACGACTACGAATCCGACGATTCCAACGGTGGCGGCGAGTTTGTCACCGCCCCGTTCATCACAGCGACGGCACCTCCACGTAGGTGACAGCGTAGACCATTGAATATATACATACTACAGGTCAGATGTCGACGATGGCGGTCACCGGGAAGTGGTCGGAAGGGTACCCGTTGTGATGCTTGGCACGGTCGATGCTGGCGTCCCCCGACGCGCACGTCGGGCGACACGAACACGAAGCCGGCCTTGCAGGATTCGGGCCTGCCCCTGAACGCGTGATACGAGTACGCGAACGCGTCAGGGTGCACGACGCGGAACGTATCCAGTAGGTGGTGCCGCTTGACGGCTTCGACCTCGGTTGCTTCTTCGCTGTCATTGTTGAAGTCCCCGGTCAGGATCACGGGCAGTCCTTCCTTGTTCATGGTGCACAGGAATGTCGGGACGCGGTTGATGCCATCGAGGCGCGCCTCGGACGACACATCGTCGAGGTGGGTGTTAATGACGATGGCGTCCAGACAGGCGGCAGGACGGCGCGCCTGAACTGCATGGCGACCTGGGGTGTGGGGGCCATTTTGCGCAAATAATGACGGTGTCGGGCGATGTCGTGCCGGTGCTGGTTGAGCCCAAGGAGCTGCGGTTGCAGCAGGATTCCGCCGGTGTATGGACGGGGAGCGTCCGCGTGACGAACCCGTACCTGCACGAGCTGTCGTTCGCAGTGAAGACCAACGTGCCCGAGTGGGTGTCCGTGTCGCCCCGTACCGGCAGCGTCCCGTCGTTGTCGTCCGTCACGCTCCAGGCCAAGTGCTCGCAGATGGTCGAGGACGGTGCTGCGAAATTACTCGTCGAGGCCAAGAATGACATGCTGCATAAATCCGGGCAGACGGTCGTGCCCGTCATGACGGTCCCGGTGGCGGAATCTGCCGCACCGACCGCGAAACCTCCCGGCGATCTAGGGCCAGCGAAACGCTGGGCTATTGCATTGGCGTCCGTTGCCGTCCTCAGCTCCGGATTGTTGTCATCGCCGTTCCTGAGTGTCTGGATCGCTTTCCTGATCGGGGCCTTCGCCGCCATCGTAAACCAGCCATGAGTCCTCCAACCAAGGAACAATTCTGTGGCCCCGAAACCCGACCTCACATCTTGACGTAAAGCTACGTGCGTAATCGAACTGGAACCTGGCGGAACGATGCAACGCGAACTATGTAGGTAGAACCCCTGTGATGCTATGGATCTAGGTAAACAAATCGTTATATATCCATATGACTACCTATAGACTGTGTAGGTACGGTAGGTAGTCAAAGCATTCGACATTGGTCTCGTTTTCGTCCTCGTAGTCGAACATCGCCCGTCATCGCCTGTGCTTACCGTCCTGCCATTCTTTGTAGGTAACGAGAACGTCGTTGGAAGACAGTTGACCTGCGTTCAGAAAGCAGTTGCGACACAACATACGTCAGTTAGGACGGATTTGGCCTCCAGGCTAGAGCAGCGGCTCAGGAGGTTCAGAAAGTGTAGCCGAAAACCTTCGTCAAGTCGCAGAAGGTACAATTCCACGAAACGAACGATCTGGCGCTCAGTCTCACTGTTGACGACCTTGATAAGAACGGATTCAACGAGACACGGGGAGATGGGAACATCGGTGATGACAGTGACGAAAACGGTAGGCCACGATGGGAGATGCAGCAGCGACGGATGGGCCAGCGAAGACAGCAGTTGAGGGACGTCGGGGCGGGAAACAGAACGAACCGCGCCTATGATTTGAGAGCAATCTTCGATGTGCGCTTGCTGAGCGAACGATGTGAACAGCGCCAGAATACTGCTGGAGCAGAAGCTGTGCTTCAAACGGGTCGCTCTTGGCGATCTGATCTGGTCGGTGCTGCTGGGAGGACGGCTAAGGCGCTTGACAGAAGAATCCCAGAGGTCATCAAACGCTTCGGGAAGACGGTTCTTGACGAGATCAGACACCCTGTCCGCAGCATGAGAAATAGCTAGAGCTTTGGCATGCTCGGCAACCTTGGAATCCACTGGGGCCCGGGCAGTCCTTGGTGCAAGTGCATCGATCGCCAATGGAATTCGTTCCTTGCAACTTGACAGAGACATGGACATGGCATCTCGAGTCGCAGCTAGGAGCGCGTCTTCGCGCCTCTCTTCGACCTGATCATCCGAATTTCGCACTGCGAACAAACGAACGGCGCTGTCGCATGCAGACCTGATGGCCAGCTCGACGACGTTCGGGACGACGCGATCGAGAATCAGTGGGACAAGCGATGCCAGTTCAGAATTGCAGGTGAAGAACGCGCTACGCAGAGTCGTTGTAACGGAAGACGGCGCTACGACGTTACGCGATGGCGTAATCATTCTTGTAGGTGCGGCAGTGACAGCGCTCGAGGAGGACTTCCGCAAAGCCGCTAAGGCCTGCTCGAGATGGGGTGACGCTGCAAACAGAATACGGTCCCGCTTGTGTCGGTCCTCGATATCATCAACGATGGACGTCGAGGGCTCCAAGTTCAACCGAAGCGTCAGAAACAGTTCTTCGATAGCAACAGACACACAAGCGCCAACGGAGGAGTTGAACTGGCGCGGAACTTGTCTCAGCAGGGACACCGCCTCTTGTATCTCTGAAAACAGGTAATCAGAACTGGCAACCTTACAAACACACCAAATGCAAACCTGATGTTGCGCGGGAGGCCTCGCTAGACATCTTCAACATTTCACATATCCATGGCACATTCGTCAGCAGGCTAAGAGCACCACGTTGCAACGCGTTTCGAAGAATTTGATTTAAGCTGAACGGGCCAATTCGGGATGATTGCAAAATCTGTGATGTTTCCTTGACAGCATTCGGGCTTTGAAGTTCATCAACCACCCAGAAAGGGGAGAACGTGATGAAACCGAGAAACTTGCCCAATGTCATAAGTTTGACGATACGAGCTGTTCGAAGATCCTCGGTAGCCCTAAGAGATGCTACCTTGTTCGCGAGATGGGCTCGAACAAGCTGTGAGAAACGGTGATGATCGGAATCCCGAAGAAGGCGGAAGAAGAATTTCTCTGCCCCGGTGAACCTCGATTCAGTCGCTGTGTCCGAATCCGAATCCAAGGGGACACTTTTGGCAGCGGCCGTCAAGACGGCGGACGGCGCTGAAACCCGCCTTGCTAATCGTTGCATTTTACGAAGCTTCTCCGGATCAGATGATGCGGCTGCCTTGTTAGGAAGCCAGGACCGGTCGTTCCAACATTGCTGAATGAGCTGGTTCACAAACAACCTATGTAACGGGTGTCAAACAGGTTCGATTCAGTGCGCACGAACCCTGGGGTTACCCAGCAAGGAAATGATAGTTTGGAGGAGCGCAGTTGTCAATTATCTGACGGACATCTGATCGATCGCCAAGCGAACCTCGATAGCTCTATTGCAGTTTAGCCCTCATCATCAACTGTTCCATGTGACCACTGACCGTGAGTGCCTCCATAAACAGGTCTCTCGTCTGCTCTCGATTGGTATATAGTCGCATTTGGGCAGGAGTCTTGAACATACGTCGGGAATCAAGGGATGCTACAAGCGGGTTCACTCATTACTGTACGTTATAACGAGCAGCACGAATTCTTACGTCTGAATGACTCATCAACACCAAGTAGGTCGTCTTCGTTGAAGTCGTTCGTCCGCTCAGCTGTTGGCATTTTCGCTAGCTCCGTCACCAGCTTTGGACAGTGGGCTTTCGCGGCATCGCAATTCACCAGAAGCGTCGTCAGCTTCTCACCAAGGTGCGAAATGATTCCAGTGAGGGTGTCCAACGCGCGACCAGAGAACAGTAGGCAATCGTCGGTGCTGTTAAAGAGCCGGTTATCAGGACATTGTACAGGAAAACGGTCGCGACGCGGCGCCAGCAGCAGATCGACGAGAAAACGCACTTCCAGCAGCACATGCGGCACCAGCCTCGACATGACGATTGTGCTAAATATGTTCGCTAGTCGTACCACGACCTCGTTTCGTGTTGGTTGGTTCATCGCCCGCGCTGGGCTTGATCCGCTACTGCAAACCGCAACGGTTGTCAGGACGATGCCCACGTGACAGCGGTACAAATCCTACTGACCTGGATGACCGTACGTCGTCGTCCAACCTAACGGGTGGTGAAGACTTGCGCTGATGCGCCCAGGCCGTTGCCGATTCTAGTCGAACCTGTCGGCGAATTTCGTTCGACGGCACCTTACGCAGCATGTTCGGTGACGATTCCTGCATTGGCCGGAACGCAGGCGGCGACGACGTTTGACCTTGTGCAACAACGGGCGTCGGCGTTATCCGAATCTGGTGCCCAGGGGGTTCCCGCGCTGGGTGCCGCTCGGCGCGCACGACCGGCGCCTTCTGCCACAACGACGCCAGACGCAGCCACTCCTCATGCAGGTCAGCCGCGAGCGCGCGCGCCACCGCGCATCGCTCCGAATCGTCCCCAAACTGGACGCCGTCTCCGGCCAGCCATCGGCACACATCGGCTACGGGCACATCCGTATCCCACACGAACGCCATCGACCCGCGTTATCGCGTTTGTCCGCGACTCTGGCGACTCTGCCCTGTCGTTCCAGTTTCAAACCGGCGGGCGTCAGGTTTCGTTAAAGCGAGGTTCACGACGGGACAGCGTCGACCGGCAGCCGTCCGAGGCGGGCCAGTGCTGAAAATGGTGTCGGGCGGCAAATGCGATTTCGGTGCCGGTATCCGGCGGGGACGCAGGTCCTCGAGCTGCGGGAGGATGAGACGGTCGGGGCGCTTGTCGATCGGATCACCGGTATCGTCGGGCGCCCGGTTCGGGTCCTGCACGGGATGTACCCGCCGAAGCCGCTGACGGCGCCGCTATCTGCCCGGCTAGGAGACTGTCCTAATATCCGATCTGGGGACACGTCGGTGTCCACGCTTGACCTCGTTCTTTGGGCGTATCGCTTCTGATGGACGACTCCTCAGGTTTACAGCGGAAATTACTGAAGAACAGAAGGCCAGTGGATTGTGCAAGCATGAGATCCCTAGCGATAACAGCTGCTTGTTCCATGCCGTTCGGTACGATTGTTCATAGGGGCGGATTTCATGGTTTAACTTCAAACAATTAGCTATGCGCTGCAAGGGAGAAACCCAACAGCGCAGACCACTATTGAAGACTTACGTCGTGCCGTTGCGGACGAGATCCTTTCGAACCCATCGGAATTCCCAGATGCGCTGCTCGGCAAGCCCGCCGACGAGTATTGCAACTGGATCACCAGGCCGGACAGTTGGGGAGGTGAAGTCGAGCTCGTCATCCTGAGTAAGATCACCGGCCTGCAACTCGTGGCCGTCGACGTTCGAACGATGCAATTGCACTGTTACGGGCAGGGTAGAGAGAGGGTATACCTTCTGTACGACGGTATCCACTACGATGTCCTGGAAGATCCCATGACCAGAGCCGTCTTCTCATCGCAAGACGAGACCGTCGAACGCATGGCGAGGGAGTTTGCTGCACTTGCTCACGCCGCCTCCGAATTCACCGATGTGAATGGGTTCCAGCTCCGGTGTGACGTCTGCCGCAAAGGGTTAACCGGACAGGCGGACGCATTACAGCATGCGAAAACAACGGGGCACACCTCATTTTCTGAGTACACCGCGTAACATAATTGCCTGAACCGCGATTAGCAAACTACCTGAAGCAAATGACGGTAAGTACAATTATATTTTAGCGCCCGCGGTCAGCAGAGCATAGCGCGGTGTCCTGCTCCAGATAGAACAGTGTCAACTGCGGTCTTGGTCAACGGCTAGTTACCGGCAGGAACAGTCCCGCGTGAAGATAACCTTTGTTAACGGTCGTTACGGTTTACTGTGCGATATGTTTGCCTTCCACAGAGGCGGGTCCCGATACGGGGGCAGAACCGGCAGGGTTCTCGATGGTCGCAAGTGTCGTGCCGCAGCAGGAGGGCATCGTTTTATCCAGGCGAAAGATCCGCCAGCGCGCAGCCGGTCGGTTCCAATGGCGTCCACATCCCACACGATTGCATCAGCGCCTGTCATTGAGGGAGCCTCCCGAACCAGCCTGCTCAGTTCCGCCTTGGTCACCAACCGCCGATACAGACGCCACTTCAATGCGGATGCAGCCGCTGGATGTGGTTCGAGTTTCACGCGCCTGTCAATCTCTTGTCCCGTCGGGCACCCTAACAGCCTGGAACACATTACCGGGTCAGTGCCCTTGGCCCGAGGTGCCCGATGATGAATTCGTCGTCCAGGACGACGTGCGGGGGTCACCAAAGGTGGGCTCGTTATGGATTGCCTGCCACTGGATGATTGGCTTCTCTTGGGCGCCAATACCCCTCTGCTGGAACGACGCGTACTGCTTCTGCTGAGTTGCCGCAGGCCAGAGGTGTGGCCTTCTCCGACCGTCACCACCGATTTCCCGTCATCGTCCGGGTTCCACGCGTTAACAAGGCCGTCCTCCTCGTGTTCATCGTCGGCCGGGCGCGTGCTGCCGGTATTGGAAGTTGATAAAGACATCAACGTCGTTCGACGTTGGGCGGTAACCTGGTCCCGAATGGTCGACATCTCTGCCGAATGGTTACCAGATAGGGCCGTCTCGATTGCGGCCAGCAACGTATCGTCGCCAGAGGACAGGAGCAGCAGCCCCATCAGCTGGTCTTTGGTGATGGCATCACGAGCCCTGTCAGCACGAATCAGTGCTGTCGAGCGCTCCCGGGATTACTCATGTGACACGCACAGGAGATCCGACAGGTCCCGCGCGGTCAGGCGCCCGGTTCTTAATAGTTCCGCAATGGCTGACGGGTCTTTCTCAGCCAGCATCATGGCCTCTTGCCTGTGATCGTTGTCGATGGCGGCACGACCGAGTTCTCCCAGATGTGCCGGCGTCGCCTGGGCCAGAAGCTTGTCGATTCCAGCCGCGCCTGGCGTCTTTGGTGTCCATTGTCCAGCCGGGTCTCTCTGCATCGACGATATCGCGTCCACGTCACGTAGTTTCATATTGGGTATCGCAGGCAGGCTTCCCGGTGTGTCGTTCTCAAACAGCGCGGCCATGATTCCGTTCAGGATCTCATCCAGGTCGGCACCGTCGACAGGTTCCGCGATCCTTGTGAGCAGCTCGACGAGGAAATCAATGTAGTCGTGCAGGTCGACCCGCGGCGTCCACTGGTCGACAATCTCGAACATGGACCGGCGAAATTCCGCCCTGGACATCGACTCGGCCAACCCGACGTCGTGCTTCCAATCACGGCAGCTTAGACGGTACGCCAACTCTTCCGTGTAGTCTCTTAGCAGCGCCTTGCAGATACGAACATGCAGACCGGCGTAGCCATCGAACGAAACCGTGGCCTCTATGGGATCTAGCAACCAATGTGGGATCAGGGAGCCCGGTTGACGGTGCGCATCGTGTCGCAGTGCGCACCTAACGAGGAAGACGTATTGTCTGGGAGGCATTGCAGGAGGACGCCCCAGATGAGGTCAATGCAGGTGATGACGGTCTGGTTGGCGGCAAGCTGTGCACGTCGTTCCATGGCAATGGGTGTGTACATTGCTAGGTCTCCCTGTAGGCGATACGCCGGTATCGTGCTAGACGCGACTGACGCGAGGTCGAACACCGACGACGACCTTCGAGTGCCGCGTCTGTGGCCCGGTTGAGGTGCCGACCCCGCATCATCGTTTGCCGGGGCAACTTCCCCTAGTGGTCGGAGCCGGAACGCATTCGAGGCAGAGGACGCGGACCTCAGGTGGCCTTGGTCGTCTCGTGCAGCCGATCCTGGCGTATCCATGCTTAGCGACCGACGTACGGCATGATCTGACCGAATATCGCACTCAGGTGTGCCATGATACGGCCAGAGGGCTCTTTGACGCGCCTAATACATCGGGAGACGGATCGTCAACACAGCGGACGTCTGCGGCTCACGTTAGGGGGGACACGATTGTCCATGTCATTCGTCGGAGTCTCTCGCGACACAGACTGCGACTGTCACTCCGGCCACGACGCAGTACAGGAGTGCTTTCAGCGTGTAAAGTTCGTATGCTATATAGAGATGACGTAGTCTGGCTCATACGCGAGTCCACAGTCCTCAATGTCGCACTCCGTTCTCCGTTTGTAGCCGAGCTAGGAACAGCAGTCAGAAGTCGCGCTTTCCTCACGTGGTTCCGGAAGTACCTGATTCGAGACGAGGACGGACCCGCCGATGATTTGTCTAGAGTTCCAGTGGGTATGCCCATGGACCCAGGCCGTATGGACTGTCCCGATGTCCAGGAATCTGATATCGGACGCGAATGCGCTGTAACGGCAATCAGGCATGCCCCGAGACGCGTCTTCGCAGGGGTTCCTTACCAGTTGAGCTGCGAGTTGGCGAATTCGGGCTTGCAGGTGCCTGCTCGCCATGGCGCGTGATCTCATGGTTCCGTCAATAATGACCACATCTGGCACCACCAGGCAATGCAAACCTTACGTGTTAGAACTAACGAGCGTTGTCCAAGACGTTCGGCCTCGTACAACTCCTCTTGAATGAAGGCAGCATCTTGACGGTGCCACTCGACCGTATCGGAGACCTTCAGCAACCGCAACTCGCCGTCATCTTTCTCGACGAATATGCGATGGTAATCGCCAATGGAGTTTTCGACGAGGGCCACGATCGGCTGCGAGTCGACATCGATATCGGACCAGAGTGTTGCACCGATAACGCGAACGTTATCCACAACCACGCTTCGTCTGTTGAGCAGCTCGACGCCAGGAATCGAATCGCAAATGTCGCTGATGGTCTTCAAGATCGCCGACGCACTCTGCCCCGGTAGCGATGGGTACCTTCTGGACTTGCTGAACAGTTCGTGATTGCCAATGACCTGGGCGAGGACACGTTAAGTCGGTTCCGAACGGGCCCGTCAGTATCGTCAAGCGCGCAAAGGGCAACTGACGAAGAAGACTCTGACGAATCGGCGGGACAGCCAACGCAAGAAGGCGGCCAGGTTATCGACATCGGACTCGGCGCCGACGATCCGGAAGATGCCGGGGGTCGTAATGTCGCCGACCAGCGCGAGATACGGCGCCGCCGGCTTGATCATCAGCTCCCACACCAATTTCTAGCCGCGGCCATCAGAAAACGGCACCCGTTTCGAGAGCAGGTGGGCATACGCGCGGCCAGCTGGTCCCGCGCCACACCTCTAAATGCAGGTCCGAGCACACCTGGACTTGCATTGGGGCGGCTTCGCAGTTCGCCCCCCCGAAGATCCGCCGCGCCAGATATTATTTTTGGTTCTGCGACGGATTCGGATTCGAGCGCCAGTGCGACTGATGCTCGGCAGCCCTGATATTCCAGACGATTCTAGAACGACGTGGCACCAAGGTCGGATTTGTAGAGATGGACAACAGTACTGGGTTTGTACTGTCGAGCCGGCAATCGTTGTGCGATGCGCTATTACCGCCATCGCAATCGCTCCGAACGGGAAATGCAGATTGGTGGTCGAGCGAGCAGCCCAAGCAGGTCTCGGCCTCCCGGTAACAGGGCAGCGCCGTTCCCAAGCAAAGGCAGCCACCGCGTTCCACGCCATCGAAACGATGGTGGTCCACAGTCCGTCGTCGCGATCGAACGTGCCGCAGCGTCGCGCTACTTCTGGCAATGACTCGACCCGCCCTATCAAGACGGCCTGTCGTTCCAGCGGCTGGTCTCCTCATGTTTTGAGTCGCGGTAGCACGCCAGGCCGGCGGCGGCGGCGGCCACCTACAGTAGGTAGGTAGCGGCACCCAGCCCGGCGCGTCAGCATCGCCTGTCGACAACGCGTCGACCGCGTCAACAACGGCGAGCCGCGGCGGCGGGAGAGTGGGGGCGGCTGCCGCGCGGCAAAGTGCGCCGCTCGCGACAAAGATCTGCGGCCGTCATGCCCGTCACCGTCGTGCTCGGCGCGCAATGGGGCGACGAAGGCAAGGGCAAGCTCGTCGACATCCTCGCCCCGCGGTTCGACGCGGTTGCGCGATTCAACGTAGGCCGGCGTCGTTGTCGATGCGCGCGGCCGTCACATGGTACCCGTGTAGGGCGGTGCGAACGCCGGACACAGCATTGTCGTCAACGGCGTTAAGTTCGCTTTGCATTTGCTGCCCTGTGGCGTCCTGTACCCGAGTACGAAACGGTCATACATACCTTGCGTATAGGATCTGATTTTCTCTATGTAGACACTATGAACATCATTGGCAATGGAACCGTGGTTCACGTGCCGTCGTTAATGTCAGAGCTGGACATGCTGAAGCAACATGGCATTGCCTGCGGCCCCGATCACCTACGTATATCGGGGCGCACCCATTTGCTGTTCGACTTCCATCAGGTCATTGACTCGCTGCAAGAAACCAGGCGCGCTGCCAACAGTGACAGCATTGGCACGACGAAGCGCGGTACGCCGTTATCACTCACCAGGGTCGGTCTGGTTTGATGCGCAATGACAGGTATTGGACCTTGTTATTCGTCAAAGACGACGCGAGACGGTCTGCGAATGGGTCGGGTGCCGTGAGAAAGACGTTTGTCTGTGGTTGCCTAATATTGGCGAATAACGTTAGGCGATCTGCTTGGTGAATGGGATGAGTTCGAAGCACGGTACAGGCGACTGGTCAAGTCAGCCGTGTCGATGTACCAGATTGATTACGCCGCGAAAGCTGAGGAGGAACTCGGGCGATACAGAGAGTACCGCAAACTGCTGGCGCCTTTCATCGACGACATCACCGTCTACCTATCCCAGCAACTGTCCAGCGCCAAGGCCATCCTTGCTGAAGGTATCAAAACTGTTCCCGGACGACATGTTTAAGAAACGTCAGCTGAGTGCCTGACGGTTCTTAGGAGCAAACGCTGCTCTTCTCGATTTGGATTTCGGGACGTATCCGTTCGTAACAAGCAGCTCTACAACAGCGGGCGGTGTATGTACCGGCCTTGGCGTTCCTCCGAAGAGCATCGAGACTATCTACGGTGTCGTGAAAGCGTACACCACTCGTGTTGGCGAAGGCCCGTTCCCCACCGAGCTCAAGGACGCCAATGGAGAGCACCTTCGTAATGTCGGCGGCGAATATGGCACGACAACTGGCCGCCCTCGTCGTTGCGGCTGGTTGGATATCCCCCTGCTGAATTATTCGCATATTCTCAATGGCTACGACACTGTCTGTATCACGAAGCTCGATGTGCTCTGCGGCTTGGATGAGATTAAGATTGGACTCAAGTACCTGATCGACGGCGTCGTTCTTCCTAAAGGCCGCATGCCCAGGTATGGTTTCCATAGTATGCTGGGCAGCCTGTAAACCTGATTCGTTCCACACACTATAGCACTATCGCTGAGCTTGCCAAAGTCACTGTTCAATACGAGACGCTTCCTGGGTGGAAAACCAGCATTTCGTCGGCGCGCAAGTTTGCTGATCTGCCTGAAAATGCCCAGCGCTACGTCAGGCGGGTCGAAGAACTGATTAGCGTGCCGATCTCGACGATCGGCGTTGGCCCTTCCCGAGAGGATATGGTCGTGGTCAGTCAGCCATAAACTGACATTGGTTCCCTTAACCAGACCAAGACATCGTCAGTCACTTTATCCATCCTTCGTCGACGTTGTAGAGTTTCGGGTCGGCGAGTCGAAATAACGTGTGCAACGCGACAATGTAATAGGCTAGAGCCACTACACCAGACATTTGAGTCTCATGCGCTACCGGTTCATCGAACTCCTGTGTACCACAGCCCTGGACGTAGAACAGTGCCGTGAAGATGTCCGACTTCCAGTTCTCCTGTGGTGCCTGCCCTGTGAACCCGTTGATCATGGTCAGGACTCTCAGCGGGATCGTAACGGTAATGTAGACGGGCATGGCAACGAAGATTGGCTTCATCTGTGAACAGAGGATACCAAGCAGCCCGTAGCCGAAGAGAATAGTGTCGCCCATGAGAAGGAAGACAAGGAATAGGCCAACTACCAATGCAACAAGTTGCACTCTGAACAACACCACCGTCACTTCAGCGTTTCGCCTACGTTGCAATCGGACCGACATCGAAAGGATCGCATTAATGAGGCTGGTCGATAGGCCAATCAGGGAGTTCAATGCCGCATCGATGAAGAGCAGGATGCAGAAGCATAGAGCCTATCGCAACGCTTACGTCACACTCTTCGGCCGTAGGCAAGAGCACACTGTTTGTTGCCTTGGCAGAGAAGGACTTGGCCATTGCCAGCAGTTCGCGGTCGGTCGGCGACCACCAATGGAAGTCAGGAATGTGTGACGTGCTATGGTCGCTGTCACTTGACAGTGATGTTTGCAAGCCACCCCAACACAGGCACCAGAGCCAGGATACAAATTCCAGTTGCACGCTGAGTGTATCGTGGATAGTCATCATTGGTACGCGGGGACATCACGCCAGGCCCTTCGCCTTCCGCTCCGCCGCATACTGCCCATAGTGCAGTGTGTTCATGTCGTTCGAGAACACCTTCGTCCAGCCCTGCTCCTCGATGACGTAGACGTTGATGGTGCCGCCCGAGTACGCATCGCGATGAGTGGCGTGGTAGATCGCGCGCTTGCCCAGCTCAATGGCCTCCTCACGAGACAATTCATACTTGTAGTGAGTGTCGAGGACACCGTACGCGTACGTGCTACCGCTGCCGACCGAGAACTTCTGCCCTTTCAGACGCGTCCCGTCGTCGTCGATGTAGTACAGTTGCGGTCCACGCTGATCCCATCCAGCGACCATCGTGCCACAGGACAGACCGCGTCCCCGATACGCGTAGAATATGTTAGACAGCATCTTCGACGCAGCAGCCACAGTGATACGCTCGTTGTTGCGGAGCTGGTAGAGGCGGCACTTGAACGTCAGGTGTCGCTCCCAATAGGAGCAGTCAGCGGCACCACCGGCCATCGTTCCCAGAAGGCGATCGTTGATCTCGATCACTTTCTTGACTGTCTGCGACCCGATGTACGACCCCATCGACGCACGCGAATCGACGGCAAGCAGGACGCCGCCTTTGAACACAAACCCAAGTGTTGTCGTACCGTGCGCGTACTTCATGTCCTTCACCAGCGGATTCGTGTACGCCGACAGCGACCTGCCGACCAACGGGCTCTCGGTCGGCGTCCGCCCGTCCGCCTTCGCCTCCACGCGCTCCTGCATGCGCACGATCGCCGACGGCGGCTCGACCGGCATCATGAGCGCACTGATCGACAGGTCGGGAGCCCCGCTGCACACCGGTGCGCCCATCCTTGATACGCCGACCTCCTCATCGACGAACGACAGGTCAATCATGGCCGCCATCGCTATTCCGAATCAACGCCCCAAAAAACGCCACCCGCACAAGGCGTTCCTTTCGGTTGGACCTGTCGACCTCCTTTTTTGCAGGTCCTCAGGTTCCGCTTCAAACGGAACGGAATACACGAAGCGCGGCTGCCTTCCCGGGAGCCCGGTACGTTCCTGTTACGTTTGCTTGTTGATATTAACGGGCGGGTTGTGCACGCCCGTGGAAACGCCGGCGTTGATGTGCTCGATGTGGGGGCGGAGTGTGTCGGTGTAGACGGGGTGGTCGGGCGAGATACCCATCTGGGACGCAGACCGGTCAGACAGGGCTGTGTCGTGGTTGGCCGATGCGTTTCCCGTACCTCGTTGCAAATGCGCCGGAGGGTGGAGAACCGTGCGTCGCGGCACGCATCGACGAGCTTACGCCATTCGTGATCGGATTCGGCATCCCATTCGGTCATTCTTTGGATCGCATCTTGGAGCGATGTGGAAGACGCCCCGATCTTGACCGCCTTGTCTAGGTCGGCGGCGCTTTGCATATCGTCGTCCGTACTGGACTCGTCATCAGTGGCAGCGCCTCGCGGCAGGCGTAACGATTCCTCGGACACGCTCCTCTTTCTCGCCTGTTGGACTGCGGTCAGCCGCTGCCTTAACGACGCTGCTGAACGACTGCGTACTGAAGGTGATTCCTGTCGAAGCGCAGAAGAGCGGCCGACGATGGTTGGGGCATGGCGCCGGGGTTGATCCTTGGGATCCTGGGCGCCGTTGTCGATCAGGGTCCTCAGGATATCCTCCTGAAACGCCTGGATCGACCCGGAGTTCGCCTCGCTGGTAACCAGGTCATGCAACGCATCGCGCGGCAGGTGATTCGACCGGGTGCACAGCATGACTGTGCAACGGGCCCTGTAAATCTATTCCGCCGATCTCTGCTCACGAACTGGACGTACCTAAAGCCTGGAAGACGCTCCCGTTTCCGTCGTCAATGCCAGGTGCCGACGACGCCAACGTCACTGGCGCTGGTACCGGGTCGGGCGTCACGACGACAGGGTGTGGAACAGGTCCCTGCTTTGTCGCCGGGGATGACATTGACTCTGCAGAAATATCCTGTGGGAATGTATCGGACCGAAGCGCGACACTCCACCAGGTACCTGCTGTTGTCGGTGTACTCGTCGTTGTTGGTATCGTAGGTGAGCTGACCTCCGGTTTAGGTGTCGGCGACGTAGCAATGCTGTCTGAGTCATCGTCTTCGCTGGATTGATCCTCGACGACGGCGTCGCCGCGTTCGAACAAATTCCCGAACCCGACCGTCAGACTCGCGACCTTGTTCGATCGCGTCAGCCATTGACGGATGGCCCCCATGACGCCAATCAACACGACGCCCATCAGGATCCTTGTGATCCAGGTGATGATGAACGCGAACATCCTTGCTCCTACCTGCTGCAATGTCGAACCATAATCGTGTTGGCCCCGTTGAGTCGACCCGCTCAGTGCAAGGCGCGGCCTCAATCCCATAGACCTCGGTCAGTGTGATTTATTAACGATATGTACAATAGTTTACGTACTGGGGGTACTGTGCTGACCAAGGCGCTCCTATAATTTGTACCACCCAACGCGCGGGTTCGGCATTTCACCGACGGCCGCCTGTGCCTCCATCGGCCCTCAAGTTACCTATGCAAGACGATGGGGACGCCACCGCGGATCCAGCGTCTCCAGCGGTCGTAGTCCAGCGACCTGCCGGGCACCTCTACCATAAATGGATAGCATCGCCTGGTGATATCTTGTCGTCGTTCGATCGAGACGACGACGTCGAGGAAGGAGATGAGGATCGTCAAAAGAAGACGTCGTCAGGGTCTCCGTCCCGACATGCCGTGTCTCGGCGGCGGTTCTCGGCGCCAGTTGGCGACCTTCCCGTCATCGACGAAGTCCCTCCCCCAACCAGCGTCAAGAGGTGGTTCTGGTGCTTCCACAGGCTGTCTCTCGGCAGGACGCGCATCGTGCCAGCGCATGACGAATCGGCGGCCACTACTGGCGACATGAGAGAACAGTGATTAAACCCTGGCAAACTCGTGTATGGGGATCCCATACCGTCCCGGACCGGGAAGAGATTCCTTGGAGAAAGTCGGATCACCCGAGTACCCATCCTGCGTCCAGGATCATGGAGGCGGGCGTCACGCCGCCCAGGCCTATCGTCAGGCTACGAGAGGGATGGATGCACACCCTGTCATCCATAGCACCGCCACCACCCAGAAAGCGTTCCTCGAGGGTACACAGCAGGAAAACATTGTCCCTGGTGTACGAATCCGACATCCGGCCACCGACGCTGTTCCAGCGGTTCATGGTCTTCCTTTCGTCGAAGCAGCGAAGGAGCTCGACCGGCAGCCGGTCGTTGAGCAGTCACGAAAGCGAACCGTGGCAGACGCGGCTGTGCTTTTGCTGCTGGGCACGCGAGAAAGGGCCATTGTCGAATGATCGGACCATGCATAAGGTGACGACGGCGACGACAACGGCCAACGTGGTCGAGGTCCGCCCTAGGGATACGACAACAACGGGCGACGACTTGATGGATTCCTCGGGCATGCATTGATTTGCGAGCTTCGACGTATCGCTCAACGGGCCATTCCTCAGGCCATTCACAGAGGAGATTACGCTCCAACCGCCTCTGCTGCCGGCGTAACTACTGATTAGAGACGTCACCCGTAAACCATATGATACGTGGAACGAAAATCGACGTGTGGTCGCTCCAGCAACATGACGGGTACCTGGGCAAACTATGTAGGAGAATCGTTTGAGCAGTTTGGAACGGACGGATTGCCTGCGACTTGAGTGACCACGTCACGAGTGCTGTGTCGATCACGTCGTCAAGCACACTGACAAATAAGAGTACGGGCGCCGTCAAGTTCAAGCGGAGTCACGTCGGCCATCATTTAGGTATCTGGTACACAGTTTCAGATGTGCCCCCAAGAGCTATTGCCCATTGGCCATTTGGTGCTGCCGGAGGCTCATATGTTCTGCCACCGCGAGCGGTGCCGCGCCGGCGACGACCGGTGTGCAACGCTGCTCTGAATGGGATGATGAAGTGTTTAATAAAATATTGGGTGATGAATGTTAAATATTCGGGCGCCTTCGAAGTTGAGAGAGCGAGCCCGGTGCAGGATGTCAAAGAATTGTAATGGACTTGAGCGGACACAACGTGAACCAACGTGACAGGCGTGAAGAGGTGGTGACGAAGACAACGACATTGAACGGACACGGAGTAATCAGGCAGTTGTCTGTCGTAGAATCTCCAGGACCGTCATCGACGACGACGACGATGTTCTGCTGCGCATCTCCTGGCATAACCGGAACTCGTTCAGCGACACGGGCATGCACCGCGGAGGCTGGCTGGGGAACGGGCAGTGCCGTTTGGCGGCCATGGGCGACACGTCGACGTCTGCCGGTGCACGTTTCATGATGCGGGGCCGGGCGGCCGATTAAGGCAAGTGACGTGGCAAACCTACCACATGGGCCCGTCGTCCAACCAAGTCCGCCCGTTACAATGCCTCCAGCGACCAGCCCACGTCGACGCGGACCACCAGGAACGTCGACGCACTCATTTGAGTCATTTGCACGCACGGTGGTGCCCGTCCCCGAAATAGAGCCCGCTCTGCAGTTGCAGGTCCAATTTTTGATCGGTAGCAGTTTTGGGTCTGTCCACCACGCGCTGCCTAATGTTTGTCATCACGCTGGGCATATAACCTTTACATACCTTTAACTACTGGTTACATAGCGCTATGTAACGCCTGCCTTGCCGATAAGAGATTATATAGGAGTAACAACAATGCTATTATGAAGACGCTGTTGATGTGATTGGCGTCCCAATATCGCAATCCGCACGTATTGCAACCAGACCTACCTGCCGAGCCCTCACACTCGATGATGGACGCCTCTGGCCTACCTGTCAGTAGAGCCCGTGAATGACGGTCGGCAACGTGCACATTCGTTCACGCTCGACAGTGCGTAACGATCAGCCCAGGCATCTCCGGTTGTACTTTTGGCAGCTAGCACAGTGGGTGGTGGTCTGGTGGAACAGCGCCGGGTGGTAGTGGTGGTCCGACGGCGCGGCCTCTCATCCAGTGGTGGCTGGTGCCCCGAGGATGCGGCTAGTCCGTGACGGACATTTGCGCGCCTGTCGACGACGTGCGTGGTTGGTCCGATCCAATCATTCTGCATATCGGCCTGATTGCTGCTGCTGCTGCTGCATCCGCTGCGTGCCGCGCTGACCACCCGAACGCGCGAGACGCTCGTGCATGTACGACACGTCGCTTTATGATTGTGCTGCCGATTCGTCAAGACAGCAGTCGTCCGTCGAATCGTCTCATCATATACGCCTGAATTCAAGTTCCAACTGACATCATCAACCATGGCGGAAATCAACATTGGAGGCGACCCTAACGACCGATCGTATCGGTACAAGCGCCCGCGATGCCTCACCAAGATTGAAGGTCGTGGCAACGGTATCAAGACCGTTATCCCGAACATGGTCGACGTCGCGAAGGCCCTGCGCATGACGCCCTCGTATCCCACGAAGTTCTTCGGTATCGAACTTGGCGCTCAGTCCAAGTACGACAAGACGCGAGATGTGGCCATTGTGAATGGCGCCCACGACGTGTCGGCGATCGAAGCCGTTATGGAGAAGTTCATCGAGACGTACGTGCTGTGTCCATCGCCGGCCTGTCGGCTGCCCGAGATCCGCCTGAAGGTCAAGAAGGATCAAATTCGTGTCGATTGCGCTGCCTGCGGCTATCAAGGGACCGTTGGCGATTCGCATAAGCTCACCGTCTATATCGTCAAGAACCCGCCGACGAAGTCGAAGAAGTCGTCGAAAGATGGCGCTGCCGAGTCGTCGAAGGACAAGAAGAAGGAGAAGCGGGAGAAAAAGAAGAAGGATGAGGACAATGGAGGTGATGCCGGCGGTGCTCCAGCGTCGACGACGGCGTCGTCGATGATCAACGCTCCCGTCACTGAAGAGTGGTACACTGACACGTCCGCGGCGGCTGCCGAGGCTCGCAAGCATGAAGAAATGGCGGCGCTTGGCGATGAGCAGCTTGGGGATCTTGATCAGAGGTTGGAATCGGTCCAGATTGCGCAGACGGTGGCCGCGAATGCGCCTGCTGAAGAGATTCTGCGTTCGTTTGTTCAAGGGCAAGAGCGTTCCGACACCGAAGTTCTGGGCGAGCTTCGCCGTCTCGAGCTGTCTCGTGGGTTGACGACTTCTGCCAAGATCAGCGCCCTGGCCACTGCACTTCTGGATCCTTCAGACCCGAAGGCGTTGCTGTCGCAAATTCGCTCCCGTTCAAGCATCCTTCGCCAGGTTGCACGTACCCGAGCCGAATCGCAGGCGTTGCTTGGTGCGATCGAGAACATGATCTGCCATGTCGAACCGACCCGTTTGATCCCGCGCACGTCTTTGATCCTTCATACGTTGTATGAGTCGGATATCGTCTCCGAAGAAGTCCTTCTTGATTGGTACGATGGGTTGACCAACGTTGCTGGCGGCCTGGCAGACCTCGAGCGCCAAGAGATGCGTGAGAGCGCGTCGCGCTTCATTGACTGGCTGAAGGAAGCCGAGAGTGACGAAGAAGGCGACGAATGAGCGTGTCTGATTGTTTCTCTGTCTCAATACATATTTCGTTTTCAGTTTCCACAGGCATTGCTCAATAGATGTTGGCATGAGCACACTGAGAATAGAACTACCTACGTAGGCATCATAGGTGCTGAACATTGCAATGGCGGGAGCAAGTTTATTCGGGAACCACTTCAGTATCGTTAGCATAATTGGTGAGGATGTGGATGGGTTTCTTGCTTAGCTCCGCTCAGTTGAGCACCGTCGTCTCGACGATCTTGCCCGTGACGACATACGGGTCCATGTTGCTTGCCGGGCGACGGTCCTACCGATCATTGTTGAGCGCATAAGGGACGTCGCAACTCTGTTGGAGTAGAGTACCTCGAAGTATCCGAAACCGTCCTTCTCTGCCTGACGAGGAATTCGGACAGAAGCACCCCGGTTCGCGACACCGTAGCTGAACTGTAAGGCAAGAAGTCAGAACAGCTAGACACACGAAACGCAAAGCGCACCTTGCTGATATGAGCCGTCTCATGTGCGCCAGTCAGGCGGCGCTCGTTTCCGACACCGTAGACAGCAATGTGCTCGTGGTGCTTCATCTCCAGCTTCTTGATCGCCTGCAGGATGACGTCGAAACCTCCCTTCGATCGCATCGCCTCTGTCGAATAGTTCGTGTGGCATCCAGCGCCGTTCCAGTCGCCTGGGATCGGCTTGGGGTCGAAGGACGCAACGATTCCGAAGTCTTCGCAAACGCGATGCAGGAGGTAGCGCGAGATGAGCATCTGGTCGCCAGCGTCAATGCCCTCACAAGGGCCGACCTGATACTCCCACTGGGCAGCCATAACCTATTCACACGAGACCGAATAAATCAAGGAATGTTACAAGTATACGCAAAGACAGAAACCTCTGCATTCACACCAGAAATCTTCAGGCCGGCTGCAAGGCACGCGCGGTAGTGAGCCTCGACGATGAATCGCCCATAGGCGGAACGCGTCCCAACGCCGCCTAACAGCGGATCAGACACTATAAAGGTTTGATGGCAAACAACACCATGGGCTTACAGTAGTAGGGTCCCTGAGGCGATGGGAATCCGCCCTTTGGCCATCCCAGTGGAGTGTGGCCGTCCTTCTCGAACAGCGTGTACTCCTGCTCGATGCCGAACCATGGGTGGTGGTCAGAGGCGGCCTCCATGATTTTGTTCGCAGGGTAACGCGTGTTGGATGGCAGCGGCTTCATCTGAGGCGTGTAGCATTCGCAAACGACGAGGATGTTATTGCCACCACGGATGGGGTCGGGGAAGATCTGGACCGGCTTGAGGTACACTTCGGAGTCGGATCCGGGCGCCTGCCCCGTCGACGACCCATCGAAGTTCCAAATCGGGAGCTCGTCGGCTGACTTCGGTTTGACATCCAGGGTCTTCGTCTTGGAACGGATATCAGAACCGGACCCACCGACCCAGATGTACTCAGCCTGGACGCGCTCGCCCTGCTCGATCTTCATGTACTGGAAGTAGACCGTGGTGTCGAGAGTCGCCATTGGATCGTTGCCACGAACTCACTCCCGCGACCTCACACTATCCAAAAGAAAATGGGCGTTCCATCGCGAGTTGGGACGTCAGCGCGGCCCCTCTGCCAAAGTGCCCGTCCACGTTACTGTGTACCAAATTTGGCCGCGTTGTCGTGGGTCGTATCTCGTGACACTATAAGGCGCCGCCCCACTGTACCTGCTGTAACGACCCATGTAAGTTGAGGATCCCCAGTCAAGCCGGCCGAAAACGTACGGGGCTATGGATACTGCTGTCTTCCCCCAACGGGAAACCATCGGGTGAATGTGCACAAAGTAGATCACGAAACGGATTTCGCGAATCCTCCACATCTGCGATAGCTGAAGTCTGTAGTCGATGGATATCCGTCAGCATTAATTTGGGCATACTTACCTATAACGCTTCTGCAATCCCCAACCTGTATGATGAGCGAAAGTCGAAAGGGCAGCAGTATGTCGGCACGTTCCCGCGCAGTCCGAGGATCCGCCACGGAGTCCGACGGCAAACCAGTCATGGCCTCTGATCCCACCGTTCGCCGAGACGGAATTCCCAAGCTTCGATTGGTACTACTACAGGCGATAAAGTAGTGCAGGCCTTCTTTATCTGACATGTTGTATTGCCTCAGGAAGGCAACGCCGATGAAACCTGCGCCACGTTCTTCATTGAAGATGAAGATCACACGCTGGGTAACGCCGCCCGTTATATCATGGCGAAGAGGTGCGTTCCCCGTCCTGCCGCATATGTGACTGCCATTTAATGCTTGCTGCTAGCCTTGACGTTGAATTTGTCGGATACTCCGTTCCCCATCCGACAGAACACCGCATGAACATTCGCGTCCAGACCACTGGCTCACCTGCAACCCAAGCCCTGCGGACGTCCATGGAAGCACTGATATCCATGTGTGATCACATCAAGCGGACGTACAGGAACGCACTAGAACAATATGATCCCCGAGACGGACCTGAATAAACGGTCCTTCTATGCGTATGCCAACCTGTGTTTGAGTTGGCTCGAGGCATCGAACGTGTTGCTGCGTGGCTATGCCAGAGCTGCCGATCGTTCACGGCCTGCTGCGATACTGGGAGTCTGATAGCTTCCGCAATGTGGAGATCCGTCAACGAGGCATGCGGCGGCGGCGTCGTTCGCCCCGGGCCCGGCGGCAGCAAAACTGCGGCGTTTCAGAGCAGCACCAGACGCGTCTATGCGCCATGCGCGTCTGGTTCTGCCGGCTGGGCGGCGGCACTGGCGACTCGCCGGGGTCGTCGTCTTCAGGGCGTTCGCATCGAAACCGTCGCCAGATGCCGTTGAGGCACGGAATTTGTCGACGGTGGGGTTCAAACCGACGTACGTGTCGTCGCATTACCGGATGCCCGACGGGGAAATCGTCCGCTATCTCACGAGGAAGAACCTGGTGCATCGCGTCAGCGATGTGCATGCGATTGTCAAGGAGTGCCCCTTCTGCAAACCGCATAAGAACTCGCGTGATAACTTGTGGAAATTGTACATATGGGTAAGAGCTGGATGTATACACGCACTGTTGCGTTTGTCAATGTCTAAGAAGGCGTATTTCTGTGTAGTTGGAGAATGGACGATGCTTTTGTCATCGATGCGGGTTGAACTGTAGCTTCTACGACTTCAAGCGTCAGACGGGTGGCCTCGCTGGGATCTCGACAACTTTGGGCGGCAACTCGAAAGCGCACGACAAGCAACTCGACCAAGCCAAAGCGTTTGAATCCAGGGAGAGACTTGAGACCGAGCCCGACGTGTTAAGATATTTGACGGAGACCCGCGGCTTGTCTCGGGACGTTCTGAAGAAGTATGGCGTTGGTTCTGCCGACGTCTGGTTCGCTAGTGGTGGCGAATCGCCAGACTGGAAGCTGGAAAAGTGTGTTACCTTTCCATGGGCAAGAATGGTACGAATTGTATCCGGACAATGAGAGACCTTATCGCTGTTAGTGACGATGTGTTGCTAGGACGAAGATTCTGGGTACGGTCCTCTGTACGTGGATCGCCTGAAAATTCGCAGTATTGAGCAGAAAGCGAACCAGCGACTGGAGCCTCGAGGCGGTCCGTGGGGACTGTTCGGCTGGCACACGGTTCCTGCATCGGCAGAAGTGATTGTTATAACGGAGGGCGAGTTCGACGCCATGGCAGTCTACCAAACGACGGGCGTGCCAGCAGTGTCGCTTCCCAATGGTGCGAACTCGTTCCCGGTTGAAATCATCCCCTGTCTGGAACGGTTCCAGAAGATTATCATCTGGATGGGTACGTCTCATTCCCTGAATCGTATACTGTCGCGCTACTCTGACTGGGTTTGCTCAGATGACGATACAGCCGGCCAGGATGGGGCAACCAAGTTCATGCGCAAAGTAGGACTGGGTCGCTGCTTCAACGTTCGATCAAAGCAAGGCTCAGCGAGCGGGTAAGCGCGGCCCTGTATCATCGTTAGCAGACATTCTCGTACTGACAGGACTCTTGCGATTTTCAGTCCCAAGGACGCAAACGAGGCGTTATTGAACCCCAACTGCGATATGAAGGAGCTGCTGGACAAAGCCGAACGCCCGGCCCACTTGCAAATCATGAGTGTCAAGGATTTGCGAGGAGACATTCTGCACGAACTGCAGAACGGGTCGAGATTCGAAGGTGTGCCGATCACGACGCTTCCGTCCTTGAACAAGTTGCTCAAAGGTCACCGGACGGGGGAGTTGACCGTCTTTACGGGTCCAACTGGCATGGGAAAGACGACTGTCCTATCACAAATGTCGCTCGACCTGTGCCTCCAGGGCGTCAATACGCTGTGGGGCAGCTTCGAGATCAAGAACCACCGCCTTGCCAAGACCATGCTTAACCAACTCCACGGCCAGTCAATCGCGAACTGTTCCTCAGAGGAGTTCGATGAGATGTTCGAACGCTTCGAAAAGCTTCCGATCTATTTTCTCAAGGTGAGCCTTCCCCATTCGTTTGGTAACGCCACGGTATTGATGTTGGTTGTTCCAGTTCTTCGGTGCAACCGACATCCATCAAGTGTTGGAGGCGATGGAGTTTGCTGTGTATGTTCACGACGTGGATCACATCTTGCTCGATAACCTTCAGTTCATGCTTGGCACCGCTTCCGGCGGCTCGACCAAGTTCGACCTTCAGGACCAGGCCATCTCGATGCTGAGAAAGTTCGCGACCGATTACAATGTCCACCTCACGCTCGTGATCCATCCGCGCAAGGTCGCTGATGGAGAAACACTGTCTGTCTCGTCCATTTTCGGGTCGGCTCGTGCCACTCAGGAGGCCGACAATGTTGTCATTCTGCAACCGTCACAAGCCACGCCTGAGATTCGCCTGATCTCAGTGGATAAGAACCGGTACGACGGAGAGATGGGCAAGGTCCCATACCGATTCGATAGGCACTCTAAGCGTGTCGTCGAGCTAGACGATTTCGAGCGCGAGCAGCTGCGGTTGATGATGACGGCAGTCAGGAGCGGCCAGCAACCCGCTACGTTCGTCCCATCTGTCCTGGACCCGCCACCTCCTGTTAGGAAACGCCCGAAGCCGCCCGACCTGAACCCGGATACAAACGATGCCGGTTCATCCTCACCTGCATCTAGATCGACATCCGGTTGCGTTGACGACGACGATCCGAACAACCTTGTTCCACGAGGCGGTGACGCTGCGTCCAGTTTCGACCAATGTCGGCCTCCCCTTGGTCCTGAAGTTATAAAGGGCTTCAACGCGGCGAAGAAGACCCAGCGCGATTTTTCTGAAGCATCGTTCAGCCCTATATTATTCAAATAGACTTCTAATGTATTTCTCACTGTGTTCGCTGCGTTGCAGCTGACGGTGTGGAATTCGCGCGGCATGCGAGTCCCGACATTTTGGTTCTGAATTGCGTAGGTGCGTTCGCCTGTGCTCGTGCGCTGTGTCCTGAATGGCCGACGAAGACGCTGCATTCACCTTGGTACGATGCGTACTGCTGGACGGGTCCAGGAACTGACGAGTAACGCGCTGCTGCAGGCTCTTCAGGCAGCCAAGGATGCCGGTCAGGTCATCGTGGATGCGTTTCACAAGCGTGATAAGTCGATTGAGAGCAAATCCGGAGCCACTGACCTGGTTGGGGTCGTTACCGTTTGGTGAAGATGTCGATGTGTAACTCCTTGTTTCAAAGGTGACCGTATACGATCGGCAATGTGAAGAACTGATTGTCGGGCGAATTCGACATGCGTTTCCGGCAGCGAAGATCATCGCTGAAGAAAGTCACGCCGATAACGGTTACGATTTGTCAAATGACATGACGTGGTTTGTTGATCCGATTGATGGTACCACCATGTTCAGCGTCGTTGTGGTATCATCTTCTAATATCTGTGGCAGGAACGAATAACTTCATCCACGGCATACCCTGGACCTGTGTATCCATTGGCTGCCACGTCAACCGCAAGCCGGCATTCGGCATTGTGTACAATCCAATTATCAACGAGTTGTTCACAGCAAGGTCCTGAAATTTCCAGCGAAGCTTACCTGTCCTGACCGTTATGCTTTATAGGGCTGGCCAAGGGGCATTCCTGAACGGTCGTCAGATCCGTGTTTCCAACATCACCAAACTCGATAAGGCAGCTGTCATCAACGAGTTCGGCTATGGGCGGGATCCTGCGAGTATGTTCACGTGGGGGCCGTTCAAACAGTTGACTGACTGGCCTTTTCAGCAATCGATCGAATGCTAGGCTGCTTACGTAAACTTCTAACCAACAACGTGCAAAGCGTTCGCTTTTTCGGATCAGGTGTGCTTATCTGCGTTTGCAGTAAAGGAATTATCCTTCTCATTCTTGGTCGTGCAGCGGCTCTGAACATGTGCAGTGTGGCATGTGGGCGAGCCGACGTTTACTTCGAAGGCCACACGTCCAAAATCGGACCGAAGCCCTGGTTTGCTCAGCTATCTGCCCAGTTATGCTCACAGCTGACACATGTGCGGGTAGGGATTTCGCTGCAGCTGAAGTCGTATTGACGGAAGCCGGCGGTGTTATATCCGACCAAGACGGTGGCACGTTCGACATGACTTCTGGTCGAGTGCTGTGCGCATCTTCGAAGGCATTGCTGGACAGTATTGTCGACATTATGAAGTAATGGCAACGTTGTCTGTTTACGTTATCACTTCGCCGTCTATGACGTACACCCGGAATCGCCGTTTTCAAATGTCCACACTCATCACAACAGCAGCTTAACGTTGGTGCGTTCGTTTCCTCCGAACAGAGGTGAGAGGTGTGCCCCCCAGGCACAGTTTGTTTTCGCAGGTGCAACTGCTTAGACCATCTTGACAACAACAGTGCAACGACGTCCATTTTAGCGATGCCTGTCGGAACTTGTGGGGAACTATGGTCATGACGCTTGTGTTGCCCGTACATCTTCTCCGATTCGAAATAGCCAAAGGCGATGGTGGTCCACCTGACATCTCGTAAGGAGGTGGCAGTTGTCGATTTCTTTGGACATCTTCAGCAACTTCGTGCAATAGCGCAGCCGTCATAGGAGTTCTTACTCGATCGGGTTGTACTTTGTGGACGTCACCTAAAAAGCATTACGAAGCAGCGAGTGCTTTCAGATATTAGGGCGCTGCGATATATACCATTCAGTCGAGGAGTCCGCCACGGACGCCGTGGATCCGTGACATCAGTTGCGATCTGGCGAGGTCACCTGAACCGTAGTCTGCAGGTAGTGCCCGTTAGTTATATCCACTTCCAATGATGATTCTTCTAATCACCATCTTTCAACTGATGATATCGTGATGCAACTATTCTATACTCAAGTCTCTGATTTTATTGCCTTTTCCATTGTTTCAACTGTACCTTGTAGTGCTAATTCTAACTAATGCCATAGTGTAGTGCGGATTCCGGCTTCCTGCATCGCAGCATTACATGTAGGACGTGTCACGTTTTGTCTTCATTGGCATGATGAATTCCTATATCACCATCTTTCAACTGAATTTCTTTGACGATAACTGTCCTGTTTTCTGACCCGATGCTGGTCATTCCGCATTCTCATGTCAATGAACTTTGTGCTGACGTAACATCTTGAACAGGTCATGAATTATGCAGGCTCACAGGTGTTATACATCCGCAATGATAAAGCTATTATATTGGTCCCAGCCCTGATATGTCAGTGGTAGCAACGAACGTTTACATGATACTGGAACGCGCAGAGGTTCAGCGTTGTGTGCCATATGTATGCCTTGTGGCGGCTCAAAGCTACAAGATGAACATAGCTGTGATTGGGCTAGAGGAATCCAGATCCCGAGGAAGAGAGTAGGTATACGACGGACGACGCGGGACGACACACACGGTTGGGTAAGATCTCTTACGGTTCCTTTCGGGGAAGGTGCAGAAGGACGCGATGTTGACCACTGCTGAGGAGATGTTGATGGAGGACGATGACGACTGGCAGTAGGGACGGCACGTGAAGGGCTCGACGGTCGTCCTGCAGATGAACAAGGCGCCTGGAATCGTTTCCGAGATGATCCGAGCGCCAAGGGCCAAATTCCGCGGTCACTGAGGAGCATGATCGATCCAGGTCTGTTGAAGGCGGTATGCACCTGGGAGTTGGGCAAGGACTCAGAGTAGGTGACGGAAAGCGACCTGATGGAGTGGATGAAGCGGCATCTCGAACAGGGTCGCTTGACGGACGTGAATGTCGACAGTCAGGTTTGCAAGCTGGTAAATGAAGCTGTCGGGCGCGAGGTTCTTGAACACAGAATGTGTCCGAACGCTGCGTCACTGTGACGTCAATCGGGGCGGTGCGCCTGCCTTTTGACTTACGAAGCGCCGAAGGAGGATGTTATTCGGCCCGTCTTGTTGGTCTGTAATGACAATCGTTGCGATTTGGTTCGGATATCACAGCGGTATGTAGGTAGGAGGCGGGACGCACTGAAATTAGTGGCGCGGCGGGTCGTGCAAGCAACGCGATGTCCGGGTCCAAAGCGGGGCGCTTCTGGCAGCACCGCCTGCTGTCGCCTGCGCCCCATCAGAAAATTAAGTTTGGTCGCTGTGCCGCGCGACGCGGCTGTCCAGTGTTGTGCTAACTCCCGATGCAGGATCTTTGAGCATGACAAGCCACAGCGCCCGTCGTTGCCGTTGGAGTCGCTGCCGGATCCGCCGTTCGCACAGGAACGCTGGAGCGTCGTGAAGAGTACCCTACAGCAAATGTTCAAACGGTTTGAAGTGTCACAGGATATGCAGATGGCGATTCTCGTCCTGGACAAACGGAAACGTGCCATCTGCTGGTTCGAGAAAGACCAGAAGCGGATCAAGTGGCCCACCGATTACGTTCTCGTCGACGACGTCCTCAAGAAAGAATTCCCGAAGCCGATCCACATCGGCGTCATCAAAGGCTGGCATGCGATCAGCTTGCGGCGCAACGACAAAGTTGTCCTGACGATTCAACCCCACCAGCACGAGCTCGACATGGCCCGCATGCTGACCATGTGACAATCGCGACCCGCCTTGCGAGTTCCAATGCATGCACTCGCGTCGTATCGTTATCTGTACGCTTTCGGCAAGGCGGATGTTCAATACAACGAGCACCGCTTGCCGCTCGCCACGTTATTTTCCCATGCCGGATGCGAGACGCCGCGTTACCTTTTACCGCGCTAATTATAGGGAGTGCGCGACATTGACTGCTGACCCGCCCTGTCAAACCACGTGGCCGTGCCCGTCGGTTGTGGACGACGATTTCTGATCGGCGATGGCCATGTCGACGACGGTGTCGAAGCGAACGCTTTTCGAGGATGCGCGCCTATCCGTTGAGCGACGATCACTGGACGGTCTGAAACGCATTCTCGCCGACAACGCGTGCCTGCCGTTCCTGCTCGACGACGAGCAGAAGAGCGATTTGCTGGCTGGCGCCGTCATCAATGGCGACGTCGCCGTCGCCGAATTCCTCATTTTAATGTTCGGTGCCGACCCCGGCGCCAATAACAATTGTAACCACGATGCGCGCGCCCTCCTAACTGTATCCCGCGAACTGATCACGATGATAGGGGCGGTTGGCTATGCATGCGAGAAGGGTGATCTGGCCATGGTACGTGCACCTGGCACCTTGTCATCGTTTCCGATGCGCGCGTTCTCATCTCTGTACAGATCCGTTGCCTTATCCCAATGCCGGGTGTGGACCCTGGGGCGAATCGCAACCGGGCGATCCAGCTGGCATGCGCGTCGGGTAATCTGGAGGTTGTTAAACTCATGCTGACGTTCCCCAGCGTCGACGTGTCGGCATCGGAGAACATGGCGTTCCGGCTGGCGGCCGCCGCTGGCCACCTGCACATCGTTGACATGCTGTTGACGTTACCGGAGGTGAACCCGCACGACTCCAACAATTACGCCCTGCGACGTGCTGCTGCTCGCGGCCACTTCTCCATCGTCGACCGCATTCTCAGCCTGTCGACGTTCGATATGGACCGGGCGGTCATTGACGAAGCATTGATCCTGGCCGCCAAGCACAACCACACGGACGTGGTGGAGCGACTGGTTCGCGCGGGCGGGTCGGTCAGCGAGGAGAACGCCCTGGCGCTGCGCCTGGCGTGCGCCGGCGGCCATATCGATGTCGTCAAGGACCTCCTGTCGATTGGCAAGTTCACCATGGCGGTCGTCTACGAGTGCATTCGCAAGGCGGTCCAGAACGGTCAGCTGGCCGTCTTTGACATGCTCAGCGAGGCACCGGGCATCGATTTATCGTTCAACGACAACTGCCTGATCAAGCTGGCCGTCGCCTGCGGCCACGTTGGTATCGCTAGACGCATCCTTGCTGATCCCGATGTGCACCCGGGCGCTGACGGTACGCCGTCGAACACTGGTCTGCTGCTCGTGTATGACGGTCGCACAGGGAACGAATGCGTGATCAGAGCGGCGAGTAACGGATCGGTCGAGATGCTCGAGCTTCTGCTGTCGCATCCATTGGTCGACTGCACTGACCAGGACCATCAGGCGTTCGTCGAGGCGGCCGGTAATGGGCACGTTGCCTGCCTGAAGACGCTGATGGACCGCGTGGAACCGATCACCAGCGATGCGTTGTGGGTGGAGGCGGCCCTGGCCCAAGCCGCTCGTCACGGGCACGTCGACATCGTCCAGATGATTGTCGACAGGGTCGGCGATGTCGTCAAGCAGTCGGCCTTGATCGCCGCCTGCCAGCACAATCAGCTCGACGCCATCGCGTTGCTGTCGGGCATGTGTGCCACCGCGGACGCATGCTACTCTGCGTTGGACGCCGCCATCGCCAGCGGCAACTTCGACGCCGCCCACATGCTATTGAAGGTGCCTGGTCTGTCCGATTACATCCCCACTGCGCTTGTCCAGGTTGGCTGTCAGTTGCGCCAATGGCGCGACGAACACGCTGACTGTGTTTGCATAGGCCACTTCGGATGGGAACGCGATGTGCCTGGCGTTCTTCATGGACGCTGGCATTGGTATCAAGGAGATCGCGTCGTGCTGCCTGCTGAACTGTGCCAGGGTGGGGCAGGCGCTCGTGGTCGATCGCATCTTTCGAATGGCGGGTGGCGACGTGTTCCCGCGCGCCGTCGAGGAGACGTTCGCGGCCGCTCTGCGGGCGGACCAGGGTGCCGTCGTCGCTATCCTGATCAAGAGGTTCGCTGGTCGGCTGCAACGTTTGCCGATGTACATCACGTCGGTGGCGTCGAACGACGCGACGTATCGTCAGGCTCGTCGGCACCTGGCCCATGAACGGGTACATGCCCTGCGATGCGCTCTGCTGGTTCGCCGGGCCGACATGGGCGGCATCCCTGGCAAGATCCGCATGCGGATCCTGCTCATGGCGTTCTGGGACATCCTCAACGGGGACGTGTGGACGCACAAGGTCGACGACATCGTCCACGTGTTCCAGCGGGTCGACGAGACCACGCGCCTGTCGATCGCCTTCACGTCCCTCGAACGAATGTCCCTGTCGCTGAGCGGCATGTCCCGCAGGCGACTGACCAAGAAGCCCAGCATCACACAAATGGGGAACGGGCACGCGCCACACGGGTCCACCAAGGCGCCCGCCCGCAACACGTCCCTGATGACCGTCTCCAGTGGCGACGTCTCCGAGTTCAGCAGGACGGCCGCGTGATTCGACCATTTCGAAGGCCCACATCCCTATTATTAACTATTTGTCACCTGACGTGGGGTCGCCGCTCGTCGGCCACGTACGTGGCGCGCTGGACAACGATAACGACAGCGCAGTACCTATCGGGCATGTCGTAGCTGAACAGCACATTTCGCACAGGCGGCCGCAACAGTTGTTGGGGCCATGCCTGTACGTCACAGTGGCGCTGCATGATGCGCCCTGTGACAGCGACGAGTATAGTACGTAGTGCAGATAGTGCCAGCCGCCAGGCGAGCGCCGTCTGCGTTCATAAGCTGCAGTTCGCAGTTCGCAGTCGCCTGTCACTGCCTGCAGCAGTGTCTATGCCCGACAGTCCGCCGCGGCGACGTCGTCGCTGTGCCGGGCCCGCCGACCGGTTCGCCTGGCTGCTGCGAGGCTCGCTGTCGACCATGACGCCAGAACCCAAACGCAGTGACAGGGCGCGCGCGAGTCATGTTCGGCAAGGTCGTCCTCGTCGTGGTGGCGGCCGCGGGTGTGTTCGCCAGCGACCACGCCAGTAATGCCCGCATGGGTACCGACTTGATGGACACGGTCCTGGCGGTCGCATCCCGGTACATGGATATGGAATCGTCGACGGACCTGGTCGAACTCAGGTCCACCAAGGCGGAGATCATCAACGCGCTCCTGGGCATCCAGCAGGAGATCATGGCCGACCAGAAGGCAGACGCCGCGAAATTCACGTCCGCGCAATCCTACCTCAGCAACGCGATCAAGACGAACCAGGCACACTTGCAGGACATCCAGGGCGACCGCGGTGCAGCGCAGAAGGTCGTCCAGTCGCTGCCTGCCGAGATCGCCAACCTGAAGCACGACCTGGCTGCGACGGACAGCGACAATGGCCAGATCCGAGGGTACGAAGCCCAGCTGCGCGCCGATCTGAACGTTGCGACGATCCAGTTCAGCAACGACCAGCGCGAGCTGACTGACGCTATCGAGGACCATCAGCGGTCCCTTCAGCTGGTCAAGGACATCATCACGTCCCTGAAACAAGCGGACCTGAACGTGCACCATTTCGTCGAGCAGCTGTCGACGCAGACGCACGAGTACATGCACGAAGACGTGGAGCCGGTTACGGTGCTGGTCCAGGACGCCATCGACAGTTTGCGCCTGCTGGAGGACCAGGACCAGGACGAGAGCGTCGGCGAAGCCGCCCTGCAAGAAGCGATTGGCATCCTGGAGCAGGTCGTTGCAGGCATCCAAGCCAGCGCCAAAGTGTACACCGCGCAGCTCCAGGAAGACAGGACCGAGTTCGCGGCCCTTCAACAGGCGACGAATGCGCTGATCGCCCAGTTCGACCGTCAGCTGCAGCTGAATGCACAGGGCGCGTCGTTGCTGTCGACCGACGTCCAGACGGGCCAGACCCGTCTCAAGCTCGTCCAGGGCGCCCTCGACACATTGAGCGCTCAGATCACCCAGCTTCAGGCCCTGCTCGCCCGCCTGCACAGCCAGCAGGAGAGCGACGCCAAGGAGTACGAGGCGCGCGTCCAGATCCGCAACAAGGAGCTGGCGGCCCTCGAGAGCGCCATCGCCTGGATCAACAAGAACATGGAGGGCGTTGGCGTTGCTGGTCTATGCAACCCGAAATCTTCCGCCTGCGAACGCTGCCTGAAGGACGCACACTGTGCCAAAGGCTACGAGTGCGGCAACGAAGGCCAGTGTGTCGAAGCGACCAAGCACGAAATCTACGGGTCGGCCGACGAGACCACCACGCTGAAGCTGTCCTGCCCGGCGGGCCAGACCATCGGCCAGGTTGCATTCGCGTCGTACGGTCTACCTGACGGCACCACGATCTCGCCGAAATGCCATGCGCCGTCGTCGGTGTCGGTTGCCCAAGCTCAGTGCCTGCACCGCACTTCGTGCTCGATCCAAGCGGGGAACTCAGTGTTTGGCGACCCTTGCGGTACGTGCGTCGCGGGTGACAGCGCCAGCATCGCAACCATTGTCTGACCGTACTGCAGTTGGCACCAGGAAGCACCTGAACGTGGCGCTGATATGCACTGCGGCACTCGTGCCCATGTCTGCGCCGCCCCTGACGCATGCGCCCGCACAGCCCCAGCAGCAGTCGACCGAGATCTTCGGGTCGGCCGATGAGACCACCACGTTGGCGCTGTCGTGTCCCGCGGGCCAGACCGTCTCTGCTGTGGCGTTCGCGTCGTACGGTCTCCCGGACCGGACCACGATCTCGCCGAAATGCCACGCGCCGTCGTCAGCGGCTATTGCCCAGGAAGCGTGCCTGCACCGTCCATCGTGCTCGATCCAAGCGGTGAACTCGGTCTTCGGCGACCCCTGCTGTACGTACCATTGTTCAGTGTTCCACTTGAATTTTCTAATCTGTCAACAGATGGCACCAGGAAGCACCTGAACCTTGCGCTGATTTGCAGTGGGCCGGCTCCCGTGCCGCCCCAGCCGCAGTCGCACGAGATCTTCGGGTCGGCCGATGAGACCACCACGTTGGCGCTATCGTGTCCCGCGGGCCAGACCGTCTCTGCTGTGGCGTTCGCGTCGTATGGTCTCCCGGATCGGACCACGATCTCGCCGAAATGCCACGCGCCGTCGTCGGCGGCTGTTGCCCAGGAAGCCTGCCTGCACCGTCCATCGTGCTCGATTCAAGCGGTGAACTCGGTCTTCGGAGACCCCTGCTGTACGTAACATTGTTAAGTGTTCTACACGTTTGTGTTAATCTGTCAACAGATGGCACCAGGAAGCACCTGAACCTTGCGCTGATTTGCAGTGGGCCGGCTCCCGTGCCGCCCCAGCCGCAGTCGCACGAGATCTTCGGGTCGGCCGATGAGACCACCACGTTGGCGCTATCGTGTCCCGCGGGCCAGACCGTCTCTGCTGTGGCGTTCGCGTCGTATGGTCTCCCGGATCGGACCACGATCTCGCCGAAATGCCACGCGCCGTCGTCGGCGGCTGTTGCCCAGGAAGCGTGCCTGCACCGTCCATCGTGCTCGATTCAAGCGGTGAACTCGGTCTTCGGAGACCCCTGCTGTACGTAACATTGTTAAGTGTTCTACACGTTTGTGTTAATCTGTCAACAGATGGCACCAGGAAGCACCTGAACCTTGCGCTGATTTGCAGTGGGCCGGCTCCCGTGCCGCCCCAGCCGCAGTCGCACGAGATCTTCGGGTCGGCCGATGAGACCACCACGTTGGCGCTATCGTGTCCCGCGGGCCAGACCGTCTCTGCTGTGGCGTTCGCGTCGTATGGTCTCCCGGATCGGACCACGATCTCGCCGAAATGCCACGCGCCGTCGTCGGCGGCTGTTGCCCAGGAAGCGTGCCTGCACCGTCCATCGTGCTCGATTCAAGCGGTGAACTCGGTCTTCGGAGACCCCTGCTGTACGTAACATTGTTAAGTGTTCTACACGTTTGTGTTAATCTGTCAACAGATGGCACCAGGAAGCACCTGAACCTGGCGCTGATCTGCAGTGGGCCGGCTCCCGTGCCGCCCCAGCCGCAGACTCACGAGATCTTCGGATCTACCGACGAGACCACCACGTTGACGCTGTCGTGTCCCGCGGGCCAGACCGTCTCCGCCGTTGCGTTCGCGTCGTATGGTCTCCCGGATCGGACCACGATCTCGCCGAAATGCCATGCGGCGTCGTCGGCGGCTGTTGCCCAGGAAGCGTGCCTGCACCGTCCGTCATGCTCGATCCAAGCGGCGAACTCGGTGTTCGGCGACCCTTGCTGTACGTAACATTGTTCAGTGTTCCACCCGTTTGTGCTAATCTGTCAACAGACGGTACCAGGAAGCACCTGAACCTTGCGGTGATTTGCAGTGGGCCGGCTCCCGCGCCGCCCCAGCCGCAGACGCACGAGATCTTCGGGTCGGCCGATGAGACCACCACGTTAACGCTGTCGTGTCCCGCGGGCCAGACCGTCTCTGCTGTGGCGTTCGCGTCATACGGTCTTCCAGAAGGGGGAATGATCTCGTCGAAATGCCATGCGTCGTCGTCCGCGGCTGTTGCCCAGCAAGCGTGCCTGCACCGTCCGTCGTGCTCGATTCAAGCGGTGAACTCGGTCTTCGGCGACCCCTGCTGTACGTAGCGTTCGTTGGCTTCCCATTGGAATAGTGCCAGATTTGACACTACTGTCAACAGACGGCATTCGCAAGCACCTAAACGTTGCACTGATCTGCAGCAACTGAACGCTCACAACGACGAACCCGTGTGTTCTGGTGCAAGTCTTACTCGTGGCGTGATCTGCTTTCTGTTTCGGGACGGAGTCCATATTTCAATACAACGACCGCGAGCGTTTTCGTTTGCAATTGCAGCATGCCATGCGGAACGTTCTAACGACCGGTGTATCTATTTGCTGATAATAACAATACTATGACGACGAAGCAACGTGTGAACGATGACGGACAGTGCTGGAAATGCCTGAGTCGGATGCACATGATGCAGAGCAGGTCGTGGACATGCTCTGGCGGCGATGCTCGCAGCGATGGTCGATGAGCTGGTCGGCTAGGCGGCCGAACGCCTCTAGGAAGTCGGCGACGCGTTCATCGTCCCAACTGGATTTTGATTGGAAGACGAACGAGAAGAAGTCGGTGGCGCTGGCCGCCGATCGTACAATGAGTTCGAATTCGGATGGGTCGTCAGGCGACAGCATATCGCGTTGCAGAATGCTGCCGATGTCGGCGAGGGTCAGGCCGGCAGCGACCGCCTTCTTGACGAACGACGAGCAGATGATGTATGTGACGACGCATTCGTGCTTGAGGCCCAGATTCAACAACGGTACGATGTCCCGCTTGGGGCACAAATCCGCGACGTACGCCACGACCTCGTCGCTGAACGGTAACGATGCTTGCTTCCAGGTTTGCCAGCAGAACGAGGCGTCGCTGAGGTCGCGCCACGATGGCAACGCGTACCCATGGTCGATGGGGACCAACCGGACGCGTCCATCCTCACGGCGATGCACCAACAGGTTCCCTTCGTGCCGGTCCAGGTTGAACAGGCGCGCATCGAGCAACCCAATACGATGGACATCATTCTTGTCGAACAGCGCACAGCCAACGTCTTCCGATGTGGAATCATGCTGAACGAACGCTTGCAGCGACCCGAAGTCGCGAACGACAGCGCCCGTGTCGTCCAGCTCGATGCTGACGCGGACCGCTTCGGTGCGCGGGACGCCCGCCCACTGGTCGTGGTCGACGAGGTATGCGGCACGCTCCTTCAGAACAGCTGCGGGCGGATCGTCAGAACGACATATTGGCGCCGGCTGACGATACGTTACGGACCGTCGCCGACGATGACACCGTTCTTGATGGGCGACGCCGTTCCTATGCGCTCGCCTGCCATGATGCTGCGGATGACGGGTGACGGCTTCTTGGCGACGAGCTTGTCTTTGCTGATCGGTTCGCTGGGCTCCTCGATCCGCGGCTTGAAGACGTAGTCGACGGCGCGCGCGTCCCGCCCGGTGGTCGGCCGGCGCACGAAGTAGACCCCGCAGACGCCGGAGCCGGCGCCCGACAGGCGCCGCCCCCTGAAGCGCAACTCGCTCGGCGCGCTGTACGCCACCGCCACCGACGACATGCCGACCGATAGTGGGTCTGCTTTGGATCATCCGGGCTACGGGCAGGTTGTCCGAGGAGTCGGGCGGAACATGGGCAAGATCGGGCCCCCTTTTTCACGAGGCGACCCACCTGCCACTGCGGGCAGCCCGCGAGCGCTAAATCCGGCGACCGGCACGACTGCGTCGCGGCAGTCACGGACCACCACGGCCCACGGATCCGGGCCTGACTGACAGAGAGGCCCCCTTCCCCCTGCTGCAGCACTGGATCCTGGTTCCTTCGCCGCGTCCGCCCGCGCTGCTGCCCTGATGCGCGACACCTCCCGTCGCGTCCCCACGCGCTATACGGGCAACAACAACCGCCGGTGGTCAGTCAGCCCAGGCGCGGATCCACGTGCGTTCGCGGCCTCACTGCATCCGGCGCGGAACATTCAGTACGACTTTCCCGATCCGGGCTATCGTGTTGCGCACCGACCGCGAGGGGGATAGCGCGAGAGGGGGCAGCGCCCGCACTAACGTGGCGGCAGGGATGATGGTCAAAATTCACATGGGCGCGTAACGAGGCGATCCGATCCGCAGGCCCCGAGAGAAACGGCCCACCGTAGCTGGCGGTCACACAGGTGTGTGTGAGCGATGCGGACCCTTGCTGTGACGGTTCGTCCCTGTTATTGGCGCTAAGAACCGCTACAGTATCCCGTTACCAGGGGGCCCTGGCTGTACGCGTCGGTGTCGCGTTTCGATTCCAATGGGGACAGACCTGTCGAAGTGGGCGGTGGAATTGGCCGCGGGCGCCACCTTCGGGTACGCCATGAACAAAGGGCACGTGCACGTGCCGGCGATCATCATGGACCAGTTCCGCCTGCGCCGATTCATCATGATGAAGATGTTCCTCGGCGCCCTGTCCGCCTCCATGATCGCGTTCGCGATGCTGTCGAAATTCCGCCCGGCCGCCTTCGCCACCGTCCGCGCCAGGTGTCAGCCCTACTCGATCGCGACGCTCATCTCCGGTGGCGCCCTCCTCGGTGCCGGCATGGCCATCGGCGGGACCTGCCCGGGCACCGTCTACGTCCAGCTGGGCGCCGGCATTCCCAACGCCATCCCCGGCGTTCTCGGCGGGCTCCTCGGCGCGGCGACCTTCATCGCCGTCCGCCCGCTCATCAAACGCGTCGTCGCGCGGTACCCCACGATCCGCAACGCGGAACTGAACGCGGGATCGTCGACCGTCCAGTTCGCCCTCGGGACGGTCTGCCTCTGCGCGTCGCTCGTCCTGGAGGTTCTCGTTCCGTCCCGTCAGGAGACGGCGATGCTGACGGCGGCGTCCTGGACGCCAACGGCAGCGGGGCTGGCGATCGGCGCCCTTCAGCTGCCACTGGCCACGATGGTCCCGACCGCGCTCGGCACGTCGTCCTCGTTCGTCATCGCCGTCTGCCGCGCGCTGAACGGCCTGCGCGCGTCTCGGGCCGTCCAGACGTTCATCGCCTCTGCCGAAGCGGAACAGACGTGCGGCGACTGCTCAACGTCGACCGACCCGTCCAAGATCGGGCAGGCCGCGTTCGTCAGCGCTGCCGTCGTCGGGTCGTTCCTCGCCAGCGCCGGGACGACGGCGACTCCGTTCCACGAGCCGCTGCCGTCGTGGGCGTCCAGCTTCGCCGGCGGCTTCCTGGTCGTATTCGGGGCGCGCCTCGCCGGCGGGTGCACGTCCGGGCATGGCCTCTCCGGTACCTCCATGCTGAACCTCACGTCCTGGATCGCCGTCCTGTCCATGTTCGCCTCGGGCATCGCCGTCGGCCTTCTCACGTGAGCCACCGCTGCCCCCTCCAGCGCGTCGAACACGCCGACGACACACCCGGCCTAGGATCACTACACGCGCGTCTCACCGTTATCGCGAAAGTCAGTGGGTTGCCCTGTTCGAACGGGCGGCGGGCGCGGTCTCGTTGCGTCGGCCATTTCGAGCGGGCGCGGTGCGGGCGATGTCGCGGAAGCTGGCACGGGAGGCGTTGCTGCGGGAGACGCGGGGCGATGGTAGGCGGGCGGCGTACCAGCAGGACCTGATCCGGAAGAGGCGGCACGGTCGCGTGTGGACGTGGAGCGTGACGGTTCCGCAGGCGGTCGACCGTGCGGATGCGGCGCTGGGCGACGCGCTCGAGCGGCGCGACGAGGCGGCGTCGGCGGCGTCGACGAGGCGTCTGCCGCCGTGCGACCTGCAGGAGGCGGTGCACGTCATGGCCCAGGATATCATGTATGACATGGGGCGCCTGGACCTGGTGGAGTCGATGGACCATTCGGCGCTGATCGCCGTGTGCCTGCTCGTCGACGCGTACCTGAGCGCCCTGATCCGTCCGGTGATGCGCGATCCGGTTCTCGTCGTGGACGACGACGCCGCGGAGCGCTCCAGATGCTGTTTGGGATCCCAAGAACCAGGCCAAGACGGGGATGAAGATCAGGACGTCAGCACGTCGTCTTGACATTGGTTCTGATGCCGTTTCCTCGTCGATTTCTCGGTGCTGGCGTGGCATGGTAGAGCGCGTGTTGTTGAAGTCGGGCGGGCTGGCAGTGGGGCAGTCACAGCCTGTCGTCGACGACCGGCGCCCGTGCGAGAATCGGCGATGGGGAAGCGGAGTGGCGAGAAACTCGACCTGTCCAGTAGGAATCTGGAGGCCATCCCATCCGTTCCCGAGGTGCCTCTCCACATACACGACCCCCGAACGTGTCATGATTGTATCGATTCGATAGGCCGGTACCGTCAGCGCCCTGAACTTGAGCATGAACCGGATCGTCGATGTGATGGGGTTGGAAGCGTTTCTCGACGTCGCCTTTGTCGACCTGGGCTACAATCGGATATCAAAGTTCAACCTGCTCGTGAAGTAGGGCCGTCCTTCATATGGCGCAGGGTCGTCGAAATCCTGACAGCGTCTCTAGGAAGCCTCGACTCACAATTCTGTACCTTGTATGCTGAAAGGGGACGGCTTGGTGGGCAGGCCATGCGGCGCTAACTGCCCTTCTTGGTAATCGTAGAACAATAACCGGATCTCAGACGCCAGTGGCGTGGCGCGCCTTCTGTCCCTGACAAAGATTCGCCTCCAGCAGAACTGTATCGAGAACATCGCAGAACTGCCGCGATCGTTGACGTCGCTTGACGTGTCTGGCAATCGCCTACGAAGCGTTTCTGTAAGCGTGCTCCGACCATCGCGTTCTCAATCTCGCAAACACCCTTCGGCGACAGTTCGCTCGGCAACTTGGCCAGCTGGTGTGGTTCAGCGCGGATAACAACGATATCGAGGACGTCCAGCCCATCTCGCTGTGCTGCCATCTGGAGGACCTCCAACTCGGCCGAAATCGCATCGCGCGCGCTGCATGCCTCTCGTCTCTAACGATGCTGACGGTTGGTTCCCATCTGAAGTCCTCTGATCCAGACCTGATTGGGGAACCTCAGTGTCTGTCGCTGTCTGGAAACCGTATTCGCAAACTTCAGGACCTGCCCACGCTCCCGCTTCTGCAGGAGTTGCACATTGCTCGCAATAGGCTTACTGGTGCGTTTGGCTATGTGTCCACCACGTGCAAATACTAAGGTGGGCGCGATACAGATATTAAAGGGATTGACGAACAGTTTCCTGGCCTGCTCGTGCTCGACGTTTCCGAGAACGGCCTACGTGACCTGGCGGTGGCCATTGCTGCGCTAGGCCGCTTGCCTGACCTCTACGAGCTCGGTATTGCAGCGAACCCCTGCTGTGCTTCGTTGGATCGGGACGCCCTAGTTGAGCGTATATCCTCATCCGTCCCCACGGTTCGTGTCGTTGACAGGGTCTTCGTTAGCCCACAGGTTGGTGATTATTTGGGGGAGGGTGCCTTTGCATGTGTGGCGTGTGACAGGACCATGTCTAGGAGCCCGTTCGTCGCGATGTAGGCGAAGACGTTGGCGAACCGGAGGACGACGACGGCAATAACGATGTGGACGATGACGATGAGGACGTGCCGTTCCGACAGCGCCCCACGACGATCTCTTGGTCGGTAGCATCTCAGCAGGACGTGGTTGGCGAGATGCTGTCCGCGAACGACCTCCTCTTGAAGAGTAGCCGTCATCGCGTGGACGCAATCGTTCGTTCCAGCCGCCTCCTGCTCGGGGAAGCTCTGCTTGCGGCCGGCGCCCCGCCCGAAATGCTTCGTGACGGACGCGTCAGCACCACTCCTGTCGACGACGCGCGGAAGGTCAGCAGCGCCTGCCAACCTGGTACACGAGCCCTGTCGGCGGGCTCGAAAGGGCATCTGGCACGACTTCAGTCTGCGCTGGAGTACGTTGCTCTGCGTGCTAGCTCTCTCTCGTTGAATGTGAACAGCTCCATGTCAGGTTATCGAGGCCATCCCGTCGCCGGTCAGGAGGCAGCGCCCGACCGCCGTTAAGCGACGGGCGACGTTACCGACGTCCTGGCCCAAGACTGGGATCGACGTCGTCGACACGGTAGAAATACAATCTGACCAGCGTGTTCTATTTCTTCTTCTTCTTGCCGCCTTTCTTGCCCTTCTTCGCGCCGCCGGCCGCCTTCTTCCCTTTACGGCCGGGTTTCCGCTTGCCGAGCTCGTCGAGGATCAGCTGGGCTGATTTCAACGGGACCAGGTGGCTGATGACGAGCTTGGACACGTGTGGCGCCTTCTTGATCGCGTCCAGCAGCAGGGCGGAACTGTCGTCGTTCAGCAGGTTACCGTCAAGGTCGATCTCGGCCAGCGACGGCGTGTGCTGCATGACCTCGCACAGCGCCTGGATCGCGTCCTGGTTCTCGACATCGAAGCTGTTGTTCGCCAAGTTGACGAACTCGATCGTGGGGTTGCCGATCAGCCCCCGGCATAGCTCCAGCGTGCCCGTCGACAGCAGGTTGTTCCCCTCGAGGTTGATCGCCTGAATCCTCGTGTATGCCGACCGTAGCAGGTCGGCGAAATACGGGCCGGATTGGGGCGTCAGCGCGCAGAACGACACGTCCAGCTCGTGGATCCCCTTACGAAGCCGCACCCCTCTCAGAAGGGCTTCAACGCCCGCGTCACCTAGATCGGCATTCCTGCTGACGTTAATGATTCGCAGGTGCTTGTTTCTGTACGTCCTCAGCGAGTCCGCCTGCAATGTTCAGTCAGACGCGCGGTCATGATCAGGCCTGTGATTGGGGCGGTGACGGACGAGGGCAGTGGCAGCCATGACGCCCATGCCGCTGTCAGTGATCTCGAACTTGTGCAAGGCTTCCATGTACACAATAGCACGGCAAACGTGGGCGCAGCCGGCGTCTGCCTGGTGGGGTTAACGAACGCGAAGGTGAACGGCCCGCTGGAGTCGAACTGACCTCCTAGCTGGGCGTTCCAGAAGCAGACGGATCGGATGCCGAGGAAGTAGATCTGCTGGACGGTTCGGCACAGTTGCTCGACGCAGGCGGGCCCGATCGGGTCCCCGATGTTGATCTGCGTGAGCTTATCGTCGGGTTCCTTCTGGAGCATGGCCAGGACAGGGGCGGCCTGTTCCGGCAGGACGCGGCCGCCCGATGCCGCCACGTTCGATTTGAACGTGTCGTACAGTAGCGAGACCGGCGCGCAGAACCCATTGTACTCCTCCTGTGGCCCTGCCTTACGGCCCTTCCCCTTGCCCTTGGGTGGCGCCATGATACGGCAACCAGCGCCAGCGATACTCCTCGAATGGCACGCGCCACGTGACGGCCACTGTCACATGCTGAACGCGGTGCCACAGATGAATTCTTCCATACAGGTCGGGAATAATAGGGCATCTCCGTGTATATATAGTTAGGGTAGGGATGGACTGGTGCGCTCCCCATCGCTGCTATCGTCGCCTGCATCGCTCTCGCCGTCGATTCTGGTCATGATGTCGGGCCACTTTGTGATTCAAGCAGTTCGAAGCGCTTAGGAAAGTGAAAGTCCCCAGTGTATCTAACGTGGGGGAAGCCGACGTCCCCATGACGTCGCACACACAGTGGCACGGTCGCCACTGTGCACCAGTTGCGTCACGTCGTCGTGACTCATGGGTCGGCCACTGTCGCTAGCCTTCCCATTATGAATCAGCCGCCCTAAGGCGCCAGCGACAGGTCCACCCGACCCATCCCGGCCGCCCTCTTCATGACCTCCACAGGTTCACGAGTGGTCGGCTTGGTGAGCGCGTCCGCCGGATTGTTCTTTGACGCCACGCGCTCGAACCGGAGCAGTCCCTCCTGGACGCACTCTCGCACATAGTGCCATTTCACCCGAATGTGCTTGTTCCGGTCCGTGACCCCGAGCGTCTTCACCATCTGCTCGGCAGCCGTGTTGTCCTCCAGCACAATCGACGGGTCCGTCAGAGTGAACCCGATGTCGGTGAGGAGCATCCGGACCCACACTACTTCACGCGCCAGCTCGCTGGCCGCCACGTACTCCGCGTGCGCTGAGGAGGTCGCCACCAGGCTTTGCTGCTTCGATCGCCAGCTCACAGCTGCGTCCATCAGCGTGACGATGAATCCCGTGACCGACTTGGATGTGTCCGGGTCCATCGCAAAGTCCGAGTCGACCGCCGCCCGGGGCTCCGACTCCTTCACGTTGTCTTTGTTCAGTGCCATCGGGTCGAATTCAGTCGCCGGTGTCTTGCTCTTCGCGTAGATGATGCCGACATCCGTGTTGTTCTGGACATATCGCAGCACGTGGAGCATCGCCTCGAAATGCTCCCGACCCGGGTTGTTCAGGTGACGCGACAGCTGCGACACCGCGTGCGTGATTGTCGGCATCGTGCCGATCGACAGATGCGCCAGGCAACCAACGCCCTCGCGGTACCGCTCATGCTGGTGCGGAACACCGTCGGTTCGCCGGGGCATAATCTGCCCGACAGGCAGAGCCGTGGCCGGCGCGCGCAAGCGGCGCCCGGCGGCTGCCTCGTCGATGTCGGTCTGGAACCGCGCGACCACCTCCTTGGCGTACTGCTGTTGGTCGATCGTGATGCGCGTTGCCTCCTGCTTGATGCGCATCCCCAGGATCCATCTCGCGATGCCGAGGTCCTTCATCTTGAACTTCTTGCCCAACGCTGCCTTGACGTACTCGATGACGTCGGGATCCGTGCCAAACATCATAAAGTCGTCCACGAACACCCCGAGGATCGTGATCTGTCTGCGGCCGTCCTTCGTCGTGAACATAACGAACAGGCACGGGTCGCCGGTCACCCTTGTGAAGCCGATTTCGAACAGAACTGATACGAGCTTATCGTACCAGAGCTTCGGCGCCTCGACCAGGCCGTACAGCGCCTTCAGGAGCTTCATCACCTTGCCGCGTCCTCCGACCACGAAGTTCTTCGGCTGTTCACAGTAGATCGGGTACGGCAGGTCTCCATTCAGGAACGCCGTCTTAACGTCCAGCTGGTGGATGACCACGCCCAGCATGGCCGCCAGCGCCACCATGATGCGCAACGTCGCATACCGGAGCGTCGGCGAGTACGTCTCCTTCTGGCCCTTGAACTTGTCGCAGCATCCCTTGACGCAGAAGCGGGCCTTGTGGCGCGTGATCTCCCCGTCCTCGTCGCGCTTCGTCGTGTGCACGAACATTGTTGGCAGCACTTGAGCGTCGGTCGGGCGGTCCACGATCTCATACGTGCCCGCTTCCTTCAGCGACTGCATCTCCTCGACCTGCGCCGCCAGGTACTTGTCCCGGTCAGGCCCGTTCTCGGCCTCGTACTCAGTGAGGAACGCGTTGCCAGCGTCCTCCTCCTCCAGGTAGCTGTCCTCGTTCTCGAGCGCCTCGTCCTGGTTGACCTGGTCCTCGTTGTCCGGGTCGTCGTTGGCCTCGTTGTCGTGGTCGACAGCATCTGCTGCTGCCGCCTGGTCGACGTTGTCGGCAGCCCCCCTGCTGCCGCCCTGGCGCTGGCCGCCCTCTGGCGCCGCGCTTCGCCGTCGTAGTCCACGGCGGCAAACCGAGCGGGCGCTCCTCTGATGCGCGTCGACCGCCTCGGTTCAGGGACGCCTTGAGCAGCAGGTCCTCGATCCCCGCCGCCCTGAGCTGCTTGCTCATCGCGTCCGTCATGCCGGTCTTCACCGGCACCTGCGAGTTCCCTGGCACGGTCGTCCCCGCCGCCGCCTCGCTGAATGGCGCGGCCATCCTGGCCGCCGCCCTGTTGTTGACCGACGCGACCTTCTCGATCGCCGTCGTCTTGTCGTGCGACGCGATCGTCCCGACCGCCGTCGTCTTCTTGCCCATGACGATCGTCTTGACCGCCATCGCCGCCTCCTTGCAGCTGGGCTTGCGCCGTCTCTTGGCGCTTGCGGGTCTCCTCTCCGCGGGAGCCGCTGTCATCCTTGAACGGGAATTCGTTGGGGAAGAAGACCACGTCCGAAGACTCGATCATCTTGCGGCTGTGCCACAGCAGCAGCCGGTACGCCTTCTTGTCGATGCACACCCCCATGTGGACCGCGCGCTCGGCCCTGGCGTCCAGCTTGCACTTCTTTTGCCGCCGGATCCTGACCCACGCCTCGCAACCGAATGGCATCGCCCTCGACAGGTCTGCTTGTTCCCCCGTCAGTTCCTCGATTGGCGTCGTCCGGTGGCCGTGTCGTTGGAGCGGCACGCGGTTGGCTACCCACGTCTGATGCCGCCCGTTCTCGGTCCAGTACTTGCGCGGGACGCCTGACTGGACACGAGCTGCGCGCATCATCTTGACAATCTTGCCACCGAACGTCTCCGCGAGACCGTTCTGGTGCGGGCGGTCCGTGTCGCTGAACTCCTGTGCGATCCCCCCGCTCGCGCAGCAGCCGCCAGGCGCGTCGAGGTGAACTCGCCGCCCTGGTCGGCGCGGAACGTGTCGACGCGTGTGCCGCCCATGACCTCGAGCCGGGTCAGCACGTCCATGACGACTTGCTCCTGGTCACCCTTATTTGCCAGGTTGACCGTGGCACCGACACCAGTCGCGTGGTCAACGTAGCACGCCATGTACGTCTTTCCGTCATGCGACCTGGTGTCGAACGTCTGCAGGTCCGCCCCGACGATCTGCAGCTTCGAGAGCACCGTCCGTGTCCGTCTCCGCGGGATCGCCGTTCGGTTGAGGTTGGCCTCGATGCACACCTTGCACCTGGGCACCTCGTCGCTCGCCAGGTCGGCCTCGTCGATGTTGAGACCGGTGATTGCCCCGTTCTTGACTGCCTTTCTGATCGTGATCGTGGACAGGTGGCCGCACCTCGCGTGCGCCTCCGCCAATGATATCGTTCTGTCGCGCTTTACGTCCGCGGGCTTGCGCGTTTCCTTCTTCTCGGCCGGCTCCTCCTTGCTCGGGCTCTTGTTTTCTGGCTGGTTTGGATGATCGTGATCGGGGCGGCCAGCGCCACCCCCGCTACTCGAAATCCTGGACCTTGTGCAGATCCAGGTAGTACAGGCCCTTGCGGACCGTACTGGTCACGATCGTCCTTCCGGCCCCGTCCAGGAGCCGGGCTGAGCGCGTCTGCTCATGGTGCTCCGCGCCCGTCTTGCCGTCCTTGCCGAGCTGCAGGAGTGCCGAACGCACCGCGAAGATGTTCGCGGATGCATCTGGCGCGTACGCGACGTTTGTCAGCGTGATCGACTTGCCGTTAGCCAGCTTGAGGCGGACGTTGCCCCTGGCATGGACCTTGATTCGCTGCGGGCCGATGCCGCCGATCGTCGGCCGGTCCTTGTCGGCGATGAAGTCCAGCTCCTCGAAGTGCGCCTTGTGGGTGGACACGTGGCCGCACGTCGCCGCGTTGTCGACGATGAAGTCGCGGATGCCCTTCCGCGGCGCGTCCTCGACGCCCGCCAGGCTCGTCAGGAGCGCGATCGACGCCGAACCGCCTTCCTCCCCCCCCCCCTTCCGCTTGCCGTTCCTGGCCTTGCCGCGCTCGGCGTTGCCGGTCTTCTTGCGGCTACGGCAGTCGGCCGCCCTGTGTCCAGCCTTTCCACAGTTGTTGAAGCACTTGCCGGAGAACCCCGTCGTCGTCATGGCCGCCGAGGAGCCGCTGTCGTCGTCGCCGCGCTCTATCGCTCCCCGCTTGTACTGAGCGAGCACTTCTGCGCGGACCTTGCTTTGCGTCAGCTCTCCGATGGGACCGCGCAGCATCGCGTTGACTAAGTCCTTGTACTCGGTGTATGGCAGCGAGATAAGGACCTTCGTCGCCATGTCCGACTCAGTCTTCGTCCGATTCGGATCCGCCCGGGCCAGGTTGATGCCCAGGTCGCGCATCGCCGTCAGGTGCGCCTTGGTCTCCGTGAGGTCGGCGCCCGCCTTAAGCTTTGTTGTTGACAGAAGAATGTCGAACATCGCCAGGTCCGTGCCCGTTTGGCCGGAATACTCCGTCTGGATGGCGCTCCACGCCAGGTCCGGACGGTCGTCGGGTATGTCGAGTATCAAGGGAAGTTCGTCTTCATGCACGTTCTTCTTGATAGCGTACATTGCGTGGAGCCTCTCTTGCTCCGACGCCGGCTCTTCGTTGTGCCCGCGCGTCGCGGGCTCCACGGCCTTTTGCAGGCCCGACTTCTTGAGCATCGTCGTCATCGACGACGCCCAGACCAGGTAATTGTCCTTGCCCTTCAGCTGGACGGAGATCTTGATGCCGGACTCCTTCAGGCCCGTCAGCCTTTCCTTCTGCGCAGCTTCCAGCCGCGCCAGACGATCCTTGAGCGCCGCGTTCTCGCGCTGGCCGGTCCCGCTCCCGGCCGCCGCTGCTTGCAGACGTTCAACCTCCGCCTCCAGCCGATCCTGCTGCCGCTGGGCCTCGGACAGCGCAGCGCTTATCTGGGCGATCACGGCCTCTGCTTGGGCCAGGTCGGCTGGGATGCTTGGGATCGTCGCCATCAGAGAGTGGGACTCTTAATCTGATTCAAGCAGTTCGAAGCGCTTAGGAAAGTGAAAGTCCCCAGTGTATCTAACGTGGGGGAAGCCGACGTCCCCATGACGTCGCACACACAGTGGCACGGTCGCCACTGTGCACCAGTTGCGTCACGTCGTCGTGACTCATGGGTCGGCCACTGTCGCTAGCCTTCCCATTATGAATCACTTTGTCTTGGCGAGCTTGACGACTCGCAGGCATTTCCGAAGGATGGGTATCTGCTGCGTCGGGCCTTCCAGCAGGAACTTGAGCTCGTCGAAGATCTGCCGCTTCACTCCACGACGCCGATTCTCCAGGGCATTGTGCTTCTCTCGGCGCGTGCTTGGTGGTGACGTCGAGCTGGCCGGTGAATTCGGCGGCGGCTGTTTCGAGACCGTCCTTGGGGTCGTCTTCTCTGGAAGCGCCCCGTCCGGCGGAGGACGTGTGCCCGTAGTGGTTGTCGACGCGGGTTTAGTGGCCGGTGGAGTCGCCCTAGGACGCTGCTTGTCTTGTGCGTCGGACGACGACGTCCAGGACGGGAGCCCTTCCGGGGAGACGCCGGAGATGGAGATGGCCAGGTCCCGGAACTGAGCGCTGTCGTCGAATGCGGCGTGTAGGGCAATCATCTCGCCGTCGAAATACGGCTCCAGGTGTTCCGACAGGGGCATAACGCGCACGGGACGGGGGCTCCAACCGCTTCCCTAGCGCGCACGTGCACAACGGCGCCCGCTCTCGCGTTGGTGTTGTTCGTAGTTTGTCGCCGTACCGAGCTGCCAACGGGTCGTTAGCAGTCACATAGCGAACACCGAGCCCACGTGACCAGGGCTACGATACGTTGCCTCCCTCCCCCAGTCACGTGCTCAGCTGCTTCCGCCGCCGCTCCGATATGTCGCCCAGCGAATCTGTCGCGATGCGCGTCACAAGCAGAGCCGGGGCGCGTTGCCATGGCTAGCAGTCATTGTGTATGGGGCGAGGCGACAACGCTCGTCACTGACAACGCTACTGGCCGAGCGTTTCTGGTCAGTCCCCCCCGCTACCCCGGTCCGTAACAAGGGCTATGGCAATGCAGAACGGCGATTCATTCCGCTTCGGAAGCATCGCACCACCTGCGCGGCCGTTGTTGACAGCAGGGCCTCGGCGCGTTCCTTGGACTCCTGGAGCGATATCGGCCCAGGTGCAATGGAAAAGACGCCCGCCGTTGCCGCACGTTCCAGGCGAGCGAGGACGGGGCCGGGGGGCAGCGACCCCGTCAGCATCGCGCAAGGAACGTTGTGGCCAGCGCAGACCCGGGCAACTTCCCAAGGGACCTGGCACGTCGTCGGCGTCGTCAACCGCGTGTGGTAATACATCACGCGACACGGGGGGCGAACCTTTCCGGCGGTACAATCGACCATGCCCTCCGCCGTGATGACCAGGTCGGCCCGGCGAACCGCATCGTCGAGGCCGACGTGCGACGCGATCAGCTCGAACCCGCCACGCAGCCGCCCGCCACAATAGGCCATGAGGCCGGCGGCCAGGCCCCCCGCCGCACCCGCACCGGCCACTTGCAAGAGATCGGCGTGGCCGAACTCTGCCGATCCCTTCCAGATCGACGCTAACCGGCCGAGGCCACGCTCGAGCGCCTCCACGTCGCCCTGCTTTGCGCCTGCGCAACGGTCAGCGCGAGACACACGAGACAGGTCGCCCCAGGCGCGCGCCGCAATGGAATACCTTTCTGGCGGGCAAACATGGCCGTCGCCCCGCGGGGACCAACCAAGGTCGCGTCGGTGTCGACGGCGACCGTCACGTTCGCGCGCCGGATCGCATCGATCGCGGAACGATCGACAGGCGCGACACATTCGCGGACGTTGCGGAGCGCGCCTCCCGTTGGGGTCACGTCTTCGCCATTGTCGCCGACGAATCTGTAACCGAGAGCGTGTGCCATCCCGGCACCGCCGTCGTTGGTCGCCGACCCGCCGACGCAGACGATGATCGACTCGGGGGACAGCGAGGCGGCGTCAAGCAGCAATTCCCCGACGCCGGTCGTCGACGTTTGCATCGGGTCCTTTTCATCATCAGTGAGCAGCGCCAGCCCGCTCGCCCTCGCCATCTCGATCAGCGCCGTCCGGGTCCGCTCGTTCCAAACGTACCGGGCTGGCACGATCCGGCCGGTCGGCCCGTGCACATCGACGGATCTCCATTCGCCGCCGACGGCGCCGTGCAGGATCTCGCCCGACCCGTCGCCGCCGTCCGCCAACGGCATCCTCGTCGTTTCCGCGCCGGCGCGCTCGCACCCGGACGCGATCGCCTCGCAGGCCCGCCCCGCCGACACGCACTCCTTCAGCGCATTCGCTGCAACGACCACCCGCATCCGTCGCCAGGAAACGACGCGATCCCGTCCAGGACGCCGTCAGCGCAGTGCCGGTTGCCGCCGCAACGGCGCAAACCGCATCGCCCGAAGAACGCGGAGCGCGTTAAGTAGGGTGTCGGCCCCCCGGTCCCCCGTTCCAGGCGCGGACGAGTCGCCGCGTGTCTTCGGGCGCAGTTATTCGAAAAATGCCGTGACCCGGAGGCGGAGGGTCGGACATGCCCAGCAGCGCGACCGCAGGAACGACGCCCAGCGCCAGCCCCAGCCCGGGCGGGTCGGCGCGGCGCGCCAAGCGCCGGTCGCTGATGACGCCGACGTCGACGGCGCTGGCCGATGCCGCTGCAAGGAAACGTGCGGCGGTGAGCCAGGAGACGCGGACGAACATTGCAAGTCGGACGCTGCGCGAGCTGATCATCGATCGGAAGTCGGGGCAGCTGAGCAAATCGGCTCTCGGTCGTCGGACTACTGGGCACCGGGAGCGGGACAACGACGAGGATGATGGGAACGAGGAGGACGTGGTTGTCAATGGTGGCGAAGAGGAGGAGGTCGTGTTCAGAGATGGCGATGGTGGTGGTGGTGGTGGCGGCGAATCGCCAGAGGAGGCGGACTCGAATCTGGCCCCTCAGGTTCGGATTATCGATGGCCGGATTGTGCTAGACCAGTCGTCGCTGACGTTCAAGACGGCCGCCGGCCCACCAGCGCTCTCCGTGGTCGATGAATCGGCTACGTCACGCGTCGTCAATTCGCGGTCGTTCACAAATCGGCCGACGTCGAAGAAATGGGACGCGGCCAGCACCGAACGGTTCTACCAGGCGCTCAGCAAATACGGCACCGACTTCTCCTTGATCACCAAGCTGTTCCCGGACCGCACCCGCCGGCACATTCGCAACAAGTTCAAACTCGAGGAGCGCCAGAACCCTGCCAGGGTCGACGCCGCCCTCCTCAACCGCAAGCCGATCGACCTTAACGACTTCACGTTCGATGACGATAGGGCGCCCGCCGAAACCCCGGACCTCGAGATCGTCGACGAAACCGACGGTCACCAGAACGCCGTTACGTCTCCTTCCCGGGACGACGACGCTGACGGTGACAAACCACTATCCGACGACGAGATCGCGGCCGTCCTTGACAGTGACTAAAATAGTTACGTTGTGATGGAACGAGAATGCGCTGGCCGTGATGAGGTTCAGCTGCATGTAGCTCTACCGACTTGCGCGCAGTCGCCGCCGAGGTGCAGCTCGCAGCTGTGCGCGGATATTTCACGCGGCGCGAAAGCGTCGTTCGTCCAGCGTGAAGCGGTCCCGGATATTTGTGGTACACATTTGGCCACGGTGGTCGTCATCGTCGTCGTCGTCGTGTGCTGGGAGTGGTCGCGCGCGGAGCCGGCCGCCGCAAATAGCGAGACTGCGTGTGCGCGCTCGGCGCTGACGACGACAGCGACGTTGGGATGACGGACGCGGCGCCGACCAACGCGGAGCCGTACACGGGCCAGGTCGGGCACCTGAGCCCGGAACAGCAGGCCGTGTACGATCAGGTGGTGGCCGAGCTCAAGGCCGACGGCGTGTTCAGTGAGGAGCGCCACGACGCCTACTTCATCTGTCGGTTCCTGCGCGCGCGCAAGTTCGACCCGGCCAAGTCGAAGCAGATGATTGCCGACTACGAGAAGTGGAGGAAAGAGTTCGGCGTCGAGGAGATCGTCCGAACGTTCCAGTACGAGGATGCCGACAGGCAGGTCCAGGAAATCTACCCGAGGTTCTACCATGGCGTCGACAAGGAAGGGCGGCCCATTTACATTGAGGTGCTCGGTAAGCTGGACGTCAAGAAGATGATGGGCATCACGACGACGGAGCGCATCCTGCAAGGGTTCGTCTACGAGTTCGAGAAGACGTTCTCGCAGCGGTTCCCAGGGTGCTCCCAGGTCGCCGGCAGGCACATCGAGACGTCGTTCACGATCCTGGACCTGAAGGGTGTCGGCCTGTTCCAGCTGCCGTCGGTCCAAAGCATCCTGCGCGACATCACCCACATCTCGAAGACGTACTACCCGGAATGCGTCGGCAAGATCTTCATCATCAACGCGCCGTTCATCTTCTCGGCGTCCTGGAGGCTGATCACGCCGCTGATCGACGAGGTCACCGTCAAGAAGATCTCGATCATGGGCGGGTCGTTCCAGACCGAACTGCTCAAGCACGTCGACGCGGCCCAGTTGCCTGTCGAGTACGGCGGCACGTGCTCCTGCGCCAACGGCTGCGGCTCGGTCGAGAAAGGCCCTTGGCTGGCCCTGCCCGAACCGTCATCCAACCAGCAATAGGACTAAACACGTCCCGCCGCCGCCGTTCATTGCATCAGTGCATGTGGGTGCTCGACGTGTTCCAGGGGGCCACGCGGCCGACCCTGTGCGACACAGTGCCCACTCTCTGGCGCCACCCACCATGGCGTCCGGCCTAAGGCCTGCTGTCGGGTTCGCCCCCGAATCCGACCTGGGCGCACCCAGGGACGTGCCACCGTCCAACGTTCCGCTCGACGACCCCGGCGGCGTACGTCGGCACGTTCACCAGCTGGAGTCGCAGAAGGAATTCCTTCGAACATACGGTGGCCTTGCCGTGTCGCTGTCGCCCGCGTCTAGGCTGATCCCCGGTTTCGATAGCGGCCCGCCTGGAGGCAGAGCTTCGCGCGTATCAGACGCGGTTCCCTGACCTGACCGTCGCCGTCGATAACGATAGCGACGACCTGCCGCCATGGATTGCCAATGCGGAATACCTGTGGGCTGCCGCTGGCATACGCGGCTGTACTGGTTCAGATGATCACCGACCCTCCCTCTCTGTCTGGTTAGGTCGCCGTTATTGCTAGCGTACGATGCGCAGATCGCCCAAGCGGACGCGTTGGCAGCCGACCTGAAACGCGAGTTGCTGGCTGTCAAGGACGACGCGAAGAAGATGGCGAAACGGAACGAGGAGCTGGAGAACGAACTCGTTGGATTACGCGCGCGTGCCGTTTGCTCGTGGGATTCGTTGCCGACCCTGTCGCCAGGAGCACCATATCGGCAAGCTGCTCAGGCGGTTCGACGCCGACTCGAACTGGTCGGGCGCCGACGGCGAGGAAGTCGGCGAGCTGAACCAGCGATGCGCGCTGCTGGGCGACGAGAACCAGATGCTGCGGGCGCAGGAAGCCGAAACGCGACGCGAGCTGGACGACGCGCGCGTCGACGTTCGCGACCGGGACGACCTGATCATGGGCCTCCGGAACGAGGTCGCTGACCTACAGGCCACGTGCGCGAAGGTGCCGGACCTGAGCGCCCAGGTCGACGCCCTTGAGCAAGAGCTCACGATGACGAGATCCCAGGTCGGCATCGCCTGGTCGGGGCATGAACGAACGGGTCGCTGAATTGCCAGCAGACCGAGACGGCGCTGGGCCACATGAAATCGGCACAGGAGCAGCTGCTGACGACGCAGGTGGAGTTGCAAGCAAGGGCGAGGGACGCCGACCAGTTCCGTCAGCTGCTCAGCGAGCACGACGCCGACAGCGAGAGGTACGATCCGTCCCGCGCGGAACGCTGTGGTGGCCGATGACGTGCCGCAGGTGCATCGCTGAGTTGCGGGCCGAGCTGGTCCGGCTGAACCAGATGTACACGTCGGCCGCCGGACGGGTGTCCGACCTCGAACGACAACTTCAGGATTCCACAGAGCGCGAGCGCGTCTTCTCCAGAGACGTCCAGGTCAAGCAGGCCGACCTCCATGGTGCGGATGCTGCGTCCATGTTCGCTGAGGGTGCGCGTGCGCCCCTGACTGTTGGCACAGGGATGCTGGCCACGATCGAGAGCCTGGAGAAGACCATGCAGGACCTGCAGAAGACGAACGCGACCATCGGCGCGGAGCTGACGTCGGCCAAATCCGACCTGGAGGACGCCCGACTGGCCCGCGACGAGGCCGTCCATCGTGCGGACGGATTAGCGAAACAGGTCCGGCAGGGACACGCCTCCACAGGCAGACGGAATTCACTCTCGGATTCGCTCAGAAACAATCGCTGGAGGACCGCATGGACCTGGAGATCACATCGTACCGTGACGATGCGAACGCTGCGACGGCCAAGGCGCTGGAGACGTCACGCGCCAAGCTGGACGCGATGCACGCTGAACTTCGCGACCTGGAGCTGGCGCGTACCAGTGCAGAGAACGCCAAGGCCAAGGCGGAGCGCGACGCGAAATCCGCCAGGGCAGCGTCAGTGGCCGGAAGGCGCAGGTGCATGGACCCATCCACCCCCTCATCAACGTACGTAGGTACGACGAGTTACGGGCGACGGCAGCCGCCCAGCAGGAACGCGATGCCGACGCGCTGAACGACGCACGAACGCAAATCGTTCGCCTGGAGACCCAGCTGGACATGTCGCGAGACGCGGCGCGTTCGGCCGTGACCCATCTGCAGGTCGCCAGTGCCAGGCGGTTGTGCACCGGCCCGCGTTGAACCCGTGTGTTCAGGAGAAGGCCGTCGAATCCGCAAAGGAGCGTCACGAGTACGACAGCAAGCTGGCGGAGATCGTGAAAGCGACGCAGGACGTGCGTGACGAAGCGGAGTCGCTGCGGGATCGGAACGGGCGCCTGGAGCGGGACCTGCGCGAGGCCCGCGTCGAGTTCGAATGCGAGGCACGCCGCCGCGATGCCATGGAGAGCGACCTGCAGGAGCAGTGCCGCGTGGTGCAGCGGTCCAGCGAGCGGGAGATCGCCACGCTCCAGGACCGCGTCAGGGAGGTCGTTGCCATCCAGGTACGCCGTTGCGGGGGCAGCTGCGCGATTGCATATTCGTAACTGCAGAACGGATGCTGCCAGGAGAAGGCCGACGCCAGGGCCATCCAGCTGGAGCGCGACTACGACGAGCGTATCGAGATGATGCAGGACTCGCATCGGAACAGCATTGTGCAGATGCAGAGGGCGGTCCGGGACGCCAGGGACGACGCGACGAGGGCGTCGACCCGGGTCCAGCAGCTGGAAGCGAAGCTGGCCTCGGTCTGCGCGCAGCGGGACGACCTGCGCGCGTCCCTGGAGCGCAGCGAACAGCTCGTCGAGGAAGTTCGGGCGGCAATGGCGGCCGCCGACCAGAGGTTCGCGGAGGAGTCCATCCGGTATTCGACCGCGATCGACGAGCAGGCGTCGTTGAAGCGGAAGTGCAAGGACCTACAGTACGCCTTGGACAAGGCCGAGCTGGACCTGAAACGCGAGCAGCGGATGGCTGAGAAGAACGCGAGGCGAATCGAGCTTCAGTGCCTGGGCATTGACCTGAAGAAGGTTCCAGGCAGGTACGATCAGGCAGCGAAGAACGAACCCGTTGGGGTCGACCCCGGCAAGACCAGGAACGCGGCGCGTAATACAGATGGATGATCATCGCGTGCGCGCGCGACGATGTAAAACGCTCGTTTATCGGCTGGCTGTCCAGACTGATTTGCCATGAGGTCCATCGTTGATCCGGACGCCTAGCTGGTCCTGGACGGTGGCCCTCAAATGATCGCAGCGCACGAGAATGTCCTTGAGCGTTGCCGACGACGACCGCGCCGTCGAACGGATCTCTTGCCTACACCAATCTCGTGAGCGGATCCAGGTGTCGTGTACATCGTGCGCTCGACCTGAAATCCACCAGAAGCTGAACAGCATCCCGCCATGGGCGTTCGGACGACACTTGGGCGGGCGCCGTCTGCAGCCCAAACGTTTGCAGCAGCCTGTTAACAAATGCCCTGATTTGCCACAGCAGGGACCCGCACTTGACACGGTTTGAATCCAGATGCTCGTGGACGTTTGAAATCAGATCGAGGATGATGGCCATGGCTTTCGGCGTGTCGAAATTGTCGCCCAGGGCCAGCACCACTTGTTGTCGCGCTCCCATGAAGCTGCGACCGAGTCAAGACAGCACGCTGGAACATCCTCAACGTCTGCTTTTACCGTTCCTGCAGCGCGATGGCTTCTACGGTCCACTTCTGCCGACCATGGTCGCCATTGACAGCTCGGCCGATAACGGAGTCCAGACGGGCGTTGAAGTTGTCGAACGCGTTCAGCACGTTGTCAGCGTCGCGGACGCCCTGGTCGGTGAAGTGAATCCCCGACCTGGTTGCGAGTCAGCCAGCCGGCGAACCGAGCACACATGATGGCGCATCTCACCCATAACGATGCAGAAGGCAGAACATGCGGAAGGCGTCAGCGGATGATGTTTTCAGGAACTCGTCGATGGTGATGAAGTTCTTTAGGGACTTTGACATTTTCAGCCCGTCAATGTAGACATGGCCCGTATGCCACCATGACGTTGCCCAGTCGTTCGACTTGTAGAAGGCATCGCACTGCAGACGGAACTGTTCAGCCGACGACGACGTCTGCAGACCAAGTCGCGAACGCACCTGTGCCTTCTCGTTATTGTGATGAGGGAATTTCAACTGTCGACAAGTTAGGATTGCGGTAGGGTCATCGTCACGATGCATGCATACGTCGATCCCCCCTGAATGCACATCAAGATCAGGGCCGACCGCGCTGGTGGACATGGCCGAGCATTCTATGTGCCAGCCTGGACGCCCGGTACCCCAGGGCGAGTCCCAGCACGCTATTTCGTCCCGTGAAGAGCGCTTCCAGAGCGCAAAGTCTGACGATCGACCCGGCGCATTGAAGTTGGCAGGTTGCAATTTGCCATACTCGAGCCCTGCGAAGCGAGCACTGAGGCCGGCCTGCGGATCCACATGCACTGGGGGTCGTACCTTCAGTCGCATGGAACTTCTTGCAATCAAACACGACATCACCGACGTCGTTGACATACGCGAACCCATTCCTCTGGATGCCGTCAATGAACCCAACAATCTCGTCCATGTGTTCCGATACACGCATGAGCCGATCTGCATTGGTTCAGGGCAACCGCTTCACGCCATTGACGAGACAGACGATACCTGCCGGCTCGACATTCAGCGCCGCCATAGATCGAAAGAACTCGTCCTCATATTCGCGCGAGACCTGCCCTCCAATCAGCATCGCCTCGCCAGCGTTCACCCGATGATAGACTCCCACAGACGTCTTCTATAGACTGATGACCGGCCTGACGTGCCCGATCAATAATCTTATCGTCGACATCTGTGATGCCCTGCGACCCCGCTTCAGTGAACCGCAACCACGAACAAGAACGGAGTCTGCCCACCATGACCAACGTCGAATCCAGACGGAATACGTCGCGAAGGACTCTTCGAATTACATCGAAACACACATACGTCCTGCTCGCACAACAACGATGAGCAGGGGGGACGCACTGCCAAGGCCCAGCATGGCACGTCACCGCGCGTGCCCTAGATGCGACTTGTCGTAGACGGTCGGCCCGCACATGTACCATGAGAACGGAGCGGACCTGGGCGCGAACGCCTCCACCAACCCAGTCAACGTGTTGAGGATTCGCGGCCCGGTCGCCATCACGGCGTTCCCCGCAATGAAGCCAGCCGGTCGACCGGGGGACCCGGACACCCACCACCACGTCGTCGGATCCCAGCAGATTCGGCAACAGATCACACAAGGCGCACCCTTAGGCGAACGTGCCACCACCACCACGCGGAGCGCCGGCTCGGGGCCTATCGTATCAAGGGGCACCGTATCTGGGCTGTCACTACTCGGGCACGTGCCACTTGTAACCGGGAAGCATGGGCGCGTCAGCGCGCTCAAGGAAAAGCACCGTTGCACCAACGGCGACGCCTGCGACGTCGGTGCTGGATCCTGTGCGGTTGCAGCAGATGAAGGCGGCGTTTCAGGTGGGAACCCACAGACGTGGAGTCACCAATGATGAACGGCGTGGCAGGTGTTCGATCAGAACAAGGACGGGTACATATCGTATGCGGAGCTGAAGAAGACGCTGGCGAAACTGGGCGAGCATAAGACGCCGAAGCAGATCCGGATGATGTTCCGGGACGCGGATATCAACCAGGACAAGCGCATCGACTTCGACGAGTTCGTCCAGATCTCGACCGCGTCGTTCCTCGACGATGTTGTCGATCTCACCAGTACACCGCAGCAGTAGCGACGTTTTCATTTATCAACGTCTTCGCGATTATAGCGGGCGTCACCGTCATCGGACGGTGCATCGCTCTCAACGGACCCTTCCGTGGAACCAGCGTCTTCATCGTTATCAGACGGTGGTGTCTTCGGCGGCAGATTCCGAATACGAAGGTTGCCAACTGAATCGCACATCTCCAGAACTTGCGCCAGCGTCATGCTGCCGTTTTCGATTGCTCTGGTCATAGCGCGACGGCGACGCTCCTTGAAGCCCGCAAGAGCCTTCTCGATCTCGTCTGGGGTGGCCGCTGTCTCGCATTCGGTCTCTTTCAGTCGGCATGTCTCGCTGAACTTTGATTTGCACTTTGTACAGCACTGCAGGCGTTTACCGCAGGGGTCGCAGATGACCATGTACGCGGCAGTGACCGAATCTGCTCGACAGGAATCGCATCGACGAGCCTTCTGCAACGGCTTATACTTCCGAAACGTCTTCTTCCACTCTGCAAAGACATGTCAGATCGGTTCACAGGTGGCACGGCACCAGCTGCACCGATAATGTCGTAGCATCGTGCGCAGACCCCTCGGATGGGAATTGCCATTATCAATTTGGACAATCCACTGTTGTCATTATGCTTGAATGCGACCTTGTTCAGGTGGGCAGGACCCTTGCCGGTTGGGTTGCGGACGCAGTGGCTCCCAGTTCGTGCAAATCTGGTGGTCATCGCCCAGCGTTGAGAGACCTGACGGACTTCACGGACTCCGCTACGGCATCACGCAAGTCCAACCCGGGATAGTGTGTCTTGACTCCCCCCTCGACCGGACATGGTCGTCTGACGCAGCCGATTCTTTCTCGGAGCTCCTCGAACTTGATCTTTCCCAGGGCTTTGGTGAAGATGTCCGCGAGCGCACATACGAGATTCGCAATTGGCCGTCAGCCACTTGGTCCCGGACGTAATGGTGTCGGATGTCGATGTGTTTCATCTTACTGTGGTTCACAGCGTTGTTGGCGAAGGCAATAGCACCTTGGTTGTCAACGAAGAGGTCCGTCGGATGGGTTTGTGGAAAACCGATTTCGCCGAGGACAGACCGTAGCCAGACTGTCTCAGCCGCTGCTTGGGAGGATGCCATGCCGTTTCCGCTTCACAGGACGACAGGGCCGTCGAACGTTGCTTTTGTGTCTCAAACGTATCCTGCGCTACCTCAACGGCACCCGTGACTACGGCCTACTCTACCGTCGTACACCAAATCAAACCGACCGTGTCCTCCAGGCGTACTCCGACTCTGACTGGGCTGGAGACCTTGACACTCGACATTCCACCAGCGGCTACATTGTCTTCCTGAACGGCTGCCCCATCTCGTATAAGACACAAAAGCAACGTTCGACGGCCCTGTCGTCCTGTGAAGCGGAAACGGCATGGCATCCTCCCAAGCAGCGGCTGAGACAGTCTGGCTACGGTCTGTCCTCGGCGAAATCGGTTTTCCACAAACCCATCCGACGGACCTCTTCGTTGACAACCAAGGTGCTATTGCCTTCGCCAACAACGCTGTGAACCACAGTAAGATGAAACACATCGACATCCGACACCATTACGTCCGGGACCAAGTGGCTGACGGCCAATTGCGAATCTCGTATGTGCGCTCCAGTGATAACGTCGCGGACATCTTCACCAAAGCCCTGGGAAAGATCAAGTTCGAGGAGCTCCGAGAAAGAGTCGGCTGCGTCAGACGACCATGTCCGGTCGAGGGGGGAGTCAAGACACGCACCCGTGACCCTGTGGAACCGTCCAAAGGTGCACCCTCAAGGCTGTTTCTACAAACAAGATGGGTGGGATTACTGTAGACTATTTCAGCCTGCGATCGCAACGTACGCCTGTGCTGGATAATTTGGACTGCAATAGGTGAAGGTCAGTGCATGGGGGCATGCCATTGTCGTTGCGCAGACAACGATGTTGCAGTGCATCCCGAGCGAGAGCAGATGTCGCTGGTCCCAGAAAAGGTGGCCGACACGCTCCTCGACGAGTACGGATTCAGGGTGCCGAACGTGGTGCCGATCACTTTAGCGCGCTTAACGGATCAGTCCATTGTGGATGCGCAGCTTGCACTTCAATGGCGTGAAATCGCCATCTCTGAGAAGACTGCCGACCACTGGCGCGTATCAAACCTTGCCGCCGTACAGCGCCTATTAGCCAAAGGCATTCCGTGCGAATGTCGCTCGACGATTTGGCTGTTAGCATCTGGAGCATCATCCCTCCGGGCCAGCTCACCGCGATCTTATGCATCATACTTCAATGCTCACCAGGACGAATCAGTGATACGGCAGATTGAGGTCGACGTGCCGCGAACCTATTCCGAGCACCGGTTCTTTACAGGCCCAGGTCGAGGTCAGCTCACGCGCTTGCTGAACGCACTCGCCGATCGCCTTGGCAAGGACGTACGGTACGTTCAGGGCATGAACATTGTGGCAGGCCTTGTCCTGCTCGTGTGCGACGACGAAGAGGTGGCGTTCTGGATCGTCGTGGCCTTCATGGAGCAACTAAACATGAAGCCACTCTACGTTGACGGCCTGGACCAGCTTCAAGCGTGCCTAAGGACACTCGGACAGCTGATATCGTCGAAGCTTCCAGATGTCCGGCGGTACTTTGGCGAAGAAGGCATTGAGCCATTCTGTTACGGGACGCCATGGTTCTTGACCATGTTTGCCTACGCCCTGCCTGTCAGGCAGTGCGCTCGACTGTTCGACGTCGCGTTCATCATGCACCAGGGCCAAGAATGGGTGTATCGGTTCGCGATCGCTTATGTACAGAGCGTGGCGCCTGCTATAGTCAAGATGCCTTTTACGTCAGCGACAGCATTGCTGAAGACGATCAATGTCGACGACGACGAGTTGGAAAGGTTGATACTCACAGCATTGCGTTTGGAATGGGATGATCATAGAGCAGCCGACGACGGGTTTGCGAAGGTCGCGGGCGCAGCAACGGGTGACTTTGACAAGGTGGAAAGCGAGCCAGGATACGACATAACGTCGAACGACGACGCAAAGAAGTATAATGCGCTGCGTCCATCGGCGGGCTCAACAGCCAACGTAATCACACCAGGAACGGTCATAGATTGATAAACTCGGTTCGCCGCGAAACGTTCCATCAATGCAACCGCCCGTGCGTTGGCCTGTACCCATTGCCATGCAGCAAAGGGCCAATCGGCGGACCTCAGCATCGAGTATTCGCTACTCGTGGTCTAATGACGAAGCAAGTTGATCATGTCGATGGAGCTGGGAGCGGACACGAGATTATGGATGTGGGACCGCCCGGTATGACTGCTTCAAGACGATGCTGTCGTCCGTTCATTATCCTCTGAGAGCGACTTGTGCCCACTTCCGAGCAGAAGTCCATCAATTAATGCAATCCAAGCGTCCAGCGTCCTCTGCTCATTACTGAAAGCGTTCACTCCGTTCACGAGGTACGTCGGTGTTCCCGATACAGCTCGGGAGCAGGCGTACTTCCAGGACACACGAGTCGCCCAATCAAACTGCCCGTCCTTCAGAGCGGCCAGCGCCGACTCCTTGTCGATTCCAACGTGTTGAGCTAACGTGAGTCAGCCCACCACCAAGGCATACGTTGCATGATCCACGATACGTACCGACAACGTCCGCCAACCGGCTATTAACATCGTCTTGCGACAGATCTGAGGTGGCTTGGTTTCCAAATGAATCCTGAACTGCGAAGGCGCCTGTTTTCCATTTCTGCGGCCTGCTTAGCGCGCGCTCAAGCAAACGTGACGCCGTCGCGGCATCGTACCAGAAACCCAGTCGTGTTCAAGCGATTGCCGATGTAATGTGCCAGTTGAGCCATCGCGAACGCATTGCGATGATACGGCAACGGAAACACGTGGTACACGATCCGAACGCGATCGCCATAATGCCGCGCCAGCTGCGTGATGATCGGGTCGTCCGCTCGGCAGTCGGGGCACATCAAATCCAGGAACATGTCGACGACGACCGGTGCACCCGGCGGCCCCACCGCCCACCCGTCCGGTCGCGCCGGGATAGGCGCCTGCCCTTCCGCCGCCCGGACGCACGCCAACACCACGACAGCCCCAACGATGAGCAACATTCCCACTGGACGTAAAATATACCGAATGCGGTCGAATGGAGTCGAGGGGCTGGTTTTTTGCCGCGCATGACTTCGTCACGTGACTGGACGACATTATTGTTCGGTCGAACGTGTGTTATTTGGACGTCGCTTTGCATCAAGCTCGGACGCTGGTCAAGGGTAACCCGAGTTCAGGGTCGCCATACTGGCAGCTCGGCGATGGATTCCTGCCCGATGGCACGCACGCCAGGATCGGCGGCCGAATCTGGAACTCAAGATTCGTTTCGGTTGGATAAGAGCGCGTGCTTCTCGTCTGCTACCCCATAGGACACGCGACGCCTGCACGATCCAACCCAACATTCCCAAATAGACGTTTTTTCTCGACGAGAGAGAGATCGACGGGAGCATAACAATGGCAAGGTTGATGGCGTTGCTGGTGATCATCATGGCGGCCGCGTTGGGACGTCGAGCGGATGCCTGCGTAGCAGTAGCGGTCGAGAACAGCGTTGCCGTCCTGACGTGTCCGGGAGCGAAGAATGTCATCACCGGGATCGCCACCGTGTCGTACTCAGCATGTTCCTGCCCGTTGTCCAACGCCCAGGCGAAGAAGCAGGTGCAGATTGTATCAAGCCTGTGCCTGGGCCAGCATACCTGCAAGGTGTCGGCGACCAACGCCGTCTTCGGCGAAACGTGCTCTGGCCGCCTTAAGGAGCTGGAGATCACGTTCGTGTGCGGGCCTCCACCACCAACGGTCCTCACCATGTCATGCGGCGACGGCAAGGTCATCACCGGTGTCGACTCGGTCGTCATGGACAACCCGGCGTGTATCTCGCCCAACGCCAAGGACGTCCTCTGGAACCGGTGCGCCGGGCACACGTCGTGCTCCATCCTCGTCACCGAAGCCGAGTTCATGACGCACGACGCCACCGATTGCGAGGGCGCGAAGGCGTTGGCGCAACCGATCTGCGAGTACCCGACCAGCGAATGTTCGGCGATCGTCAGTGCCTCGGCGAACGCCGGCTCACCGTTCACGCTGACCTGCCCCGAGAACGACCAGATCATCGAGGAGATCCAGTTCGCGTCGTACGGGCAGCCGACCACCTACCAAGGCGACCCGATCGTGAACCCGAACTGTCATCATCCGACGTCGACGCCCGTCGTGTACGGCGCCTGCGTGGGTCAGCATTCATGCACCATTGGCGATCCGGCCGCCCTGTTCGCCGACCCATGCCCAACGCAATCGGGCACGAACGCGCTGGTCGTCGTCGCCCGATGCGGACGTCGCCCCGACGACTACGGCGTCGTCATTGCCGGGTTCGCTGACGAGTTCGTCCATGAGTCGTGCAGCGGCCAGGGGCGTTATGCTGCCCCGTTGCTCCTACAGTGCCCCCGACCAGACCAGGTCATCTCCCGGATCCTGTTCGCGTCGTTCGGCCTGCCGAAGGGCGGCGTGCCCGATGCCGTCTGCGATTCGCCGCATGCGTTGCCGATCGTGGAACGCGCCTGCGTTGGCCAACGCAACTGCAGCATTGTCGCCTGGAACGATGCGTTCCTCGGCGACCCGTGCCCGTTCGACCACAAGCACATGAACGTGCTCGCGGAGTGCACCGAGCATCGATGCCTGGAGGGGTGCGATCCGTCGCTCGACGTCACCGTCAACGGTGCCGCCGCCGAGGACCAGACGTTCACATTGCAGTGCGGGCAAGGCCAGGTCATCGACCGCATCGAGTTCGCCACGTACGGGACGCCGGCGACGACCCCGGCGCGATTCACGACAATCGACCCGAAGTGCCACTACCCGAACTCGATGGAGGCCGTCTGGAGCCGCTGCGTCGGTCGCCAGTCGTGTTCGTTCGTGGCTGGCGATGACCACTGCACCGACGTGTTCGGCAGCGTCCACGACCCGTGCCCGACCACGACGAAACAGCTTCGTGCGGTCGCCAGGTGCAGCACCCGCGGCGACGACGACCTGCTGGTCATGGCCGGCGAGGACGACGAGTTCTCGTTGGAGTGCGCTGAAGGGCAGGTTATCGACCATATCGTGTTCGCGTCGTTCGGCGCGCCCGTCGCGCACAGCTCGCCGTTGGCCAGGACGATCAACCCGACGTGCCACCACCCGCGCTCCATGTCCGTTGTGTGGAGCCGCTGCATCGGCAAGCACAAGTGCACGTTCGCGGCGTCCGATGACCGCCCAGGGGATGCGTTCCACCCGGAGGACCCGTGCCCAAGCGTTACGAAGCAGCTGCGGGTCGTGGCGCGCTGCAAGCCGCGTCACACCGCGGACTTAGCGCTGTCGATGCGGCAACGGCATCACTCGCATGGAACGCATACCGATACGAGCGACGCGGTCGTCGGGCTGTTCACGTGCCCGAAGCCGTCGCAGGTCATCACCGAGGTCGTGTTCGCGTCGTACGGCACGCCGGACGGCGACGTCATCGACCGAGGGTGCCACGCGGTGACGTCGCAGGCCGTTATCGAGCAGAACTGCCTCGGCGAGCATTCCTGCTGGATCGAGGCCAACGACGAGTCGTTCGGCGAGGACCCGTGCCCAGGCGTCATGAAACAGCTCAACGTCCGCGTCCGTTGTGACGAGCGCCCTGAGCACCAGCACTACCTCTTGTCGAAAACCAACGACGACCACAGCCACTAAGAAAATCGTGTGCGGTTTGCCCATTTCATTCGTTGCCGTCCTCGTCAGCCGGTTTCGCTCGTTTCGTGGTCCAGGTCGGGTCGGTGCGCGCGAGCTCGTCGTTGAAGAACTGGCGGGTCTGCTCGCGCGCCAGGCGTACAGCGGCAATCAGTGCCGATAGATCGTGCTCGGTGCTGGCGGGGACAGGCAGGTCGAGGGCGAACGGGACGGCGCCGTCGGCGAGCTGCACGCGGCTGCGCACGGACATTTTGGCGTTGTGATGGAACACGTCGATCACGACGACACGGGCCCCGAGTCCAGCAGCGCCATGTCGTCCGGGTCCGAGTACGAGGACGACGTTGTCGACGATGGCGAGGACGAGGACGAGGACGAGGACGACGTGCAGAATGACGTAACGGTTGAGGTTGTGGACGTGCCTGAGCCGGCTGTGGCCCCGGGGCCCGCAGACGATGTCCCGATTGTAGACGTGGGTGGCACTGCGGAATTCGCGAACATCCTGTCGTTCTGTAGGGCGTTCGCGACGGTTCTTAATATGCCGCCGTTCTCGTTCCTCGAATTGGAACAGTCGATCCTGTTCTCCCGTGACGACCCGCTATATGTCGATTTGGTCGCCCGATGCATATTCTTAGGACAGAACAGGAAAGAGGCGTTGAAGTCAGTCAGTTTCCCCTATGTACATGCGTCTTATAATCGCATGTTTGACTTGGACCGTAGGCCCGACCAGTGGCAATCCTGTGTGCATAAGATCGTGAAGGACATGCGGTCGCAGTTCGTCGGATTCGCCGATCCGAACCATGACGACGATGAGACGTATCAGTCGCTGGTTGACGATCCGCGTGCCGGCAGGAAACGAGGGCCCATTCTCGATCAGTGGCAGGCCGACGTGCACTCCATGTCGCCGTACGCGAAGGTTGACTGCGCATCGGGTTCGTTACGCGCCGCGATCTGAGCACGCCGTCTGCAGCTGTTGATTCTATCGAACCTGTGCGACTGGTGCGCCCAGTCGAGCTTCGAGATCCAGGACTTTGTTGCAAGAGGTATCGCGACGCGCGTCTGCCAGCTTACGGGCGGTTCTGACGCACCTGGCGCAGCGTCCTGCGAGTTACGGGACAGTCCGCTTGGCGAAGACGCTCGGGGCAATTTGTACTGGTTGTTCCCGGACGCGTCGAACCGGCAATGCAGTCGCGTGTATCGGCAGCATGCACCCGAGCCAGACTCTGGGTCGGTGACGATGACTCTGGAGGCGAAGACCGTCGATGAACTGGTCGCGTTAGCGCATGCCGATGCGGACGGTGCTGACCCGTTGCTTGGTAAACTGTGCAACGTTTTAAAGACGGAGCTGATCCCAGCGGAACTCGCCCGGATTGAGGCCGAGGAACGTAAAGCGCAGCGTCTGAAACGTCAAGGCCTCGCTCTGGGCCTCGACCTGTCGTACAGCAACATTGTAGATGGGAGGCGGTCGACAACACGCCCTGTCCGGTATACGTTTGAAGGTACCGTTTTCATTACGCCCACCTGGAATGGATCTGATCAGGGAACCAGCAGATTCGGACGGCGAGGATGCTGGTAGAAGGAGGCCCAGTCATGGCACAGCGACGGTAGCTGAAAGGTACGAAGGCACACGGTCCAGGCCAGGTTCGAGCAGACGTCAACTACAAGAATAAACCTGCTGGTGCTCGTATATTCAGCGCGTTCCGCTACGGCCAGACTTCAGTTATGGGACGACGTTGCGGATTCGACATCGGGCAAGTCTAAAAGCACACCGGTTTGATCGCCACGACGTACCCACATCCATATTAAGACCTACATGAATCACTTGGTGCCGGTTGTGGAGCCGCCCGTCCAGCATGAGCTGATCAGCTTGCAACGCAAGCTTCGCGAGGTCGAAGGCCTGAGACGGGCGCATTCGGTCAACAACGTCCATGGGCGCGATCAGCACCTTCGCCGTCTCCAAATGGAGAACGACCGCCTGAAACAGGACTTGACGTTGGAGATGATCCGCGCCAGCCAGTCGTCGTCCATTGAGCTGGCGCTCGAGGTCAGGCGCCTGCAGGAAGACTACGAGAAGTTCACCAAACAGCTCGACGTCGAGAACGAGCGCATCGCAACGTTACGATCGCGAATCGATGCGACTCGCGAGGACATTCTCAACCGGAAGCGTTTGGTCTGCGGGATGAACTCGCGCGAAGAGCGCCTGGCCGAGGTTTGGCGCCAGATACGCGTTGCCGAGGACCGGCTGGACAAGACGTTGAAGCGGTACAACGAGACGGTCGCGCACAACACCGAACTCTGCCATATGATCGACATGCTGCGCCGCGATTGGAACGCGCTGAACGGCACGTACCAGCGACTTCAGGAGGACATCCAGCAGAAGCAGGTCGAGATGTGGAACATGGTGGATCAGACGGAATCAGCGTACCGGTGCGTTAGGCCGATTCGTGTTGTTCGGGTTGCAAATTGTAATGCCGTTGAAGGGCTCGGGAAACCGCCCACCGGAAGCTGCTCGACATCAAGCATGAAACGGATGAAGACCAGGCCCGGTTCCTGAAAGAGTCCGACCAGCTGACCCGGCGCCTCGAGGAGCATCGTTTACAGATGGAGGCGCTGACTGGCAAAGACCTGAATCCGGAGCAGGTGCGACATTGTTCCAAGGGGACGTGGACAACTGGGAACCTGAACCTTGGTTGCGTTCGCAGCTGACACGTATCAAGCACAGTGAAGTGGGACATGCGGCGGAGAAGGATCCCCAGGAAATGGCCAAGCAGGAGATCAAGCGCCTTCGGCAAAGCATTGCATTGATCACGGATGAGATCACGAACGAGTCGCAGCAGGTTCTCGAAATGTCGACGGCCACGAACGATCTGCAGCAGGTTGGGTTGTGTCTTCGAAGCATCGTAGTGTAATTCACTGTGGTGTGCAGGCGCTGCAGAACATCAAGATGGGCACCGGCATTTCGGACGTTGGCGTGCTCGTTCAGTCGTTTGCCGTCGCCGAACAGAAGAACCTCGATCTCCTGGCTCGCGTCAGCGACTTGAACGGCACCGCTCAGGTGCGTCGAACTGGTATTTGTGTCTTACGCTGCGACTGATGCTGGATGCGCAGGTGCTTGAAGAAGAACTGACCGTCATTCAGGACGAGCACGCCCTGTTCACAAAGTTGGGAGCCATGGTGTTGCCTGTGAAGACTGTAATCTGATTCGCAAACGCAGGCAAGTCGAAGAGGCCGGGTGTCATCAACGGCAGCGCTTGGTGGAGCACTTGGAGGCGGATTTGGCGAGGATTCAAACGGCGACCGCCACCAGCTGCAACGAAGTCCAGAGCGCACGCTCATCGATGAATACGTTGCATGGTCTGTTGGGATCCATTCTCGAACGACTGACCGGCGAACCACAGGTTTGGGCTGACGTGTGAAGCGTGCCAGATGCGCCACTGATAGCAGTGTTGGGGAGCAGAGTGCAACGGCTGATACTATGGCCATGGTTAGTGCAATTGAAGAGATGGTGGCGAACCTTCTTCCCGAGAGCCCAGGTGCTGCTTCCGAGGAACCCAGACCTGAAGCCGGGGCTGGTGATGAGGTGTCGGTCGCCCGGCTCCCCAGCACGCAGGACGCTGGCATCGAATCGGAGGACGAGGAGCATGATCTATGTGCACCTTTGTCGTTGACGGATTTGAGGAAAACGCATGCGGCAATCCACGACCGTCATACCAGCAAGCCTGTCTCCATACGCTGCCGCTCGTCATTATCACCTACACCACCACCGAAAGGACCGCAGAGCAGCGCGTACGTCAGGCTTGGCCGGGCCCGAACAAGGCAATAGAGTCAAAGAAAGCCAACGCCATTAGCTCTGCATTGCAATCCCTGGCAGTAAACTGGAAACACATCACTCGGCAGTTACAGTCGGCGTGTTCTTTATGTTATCGGAGCCGAGTAAACTGCTCAAATTCAATCGTTGTGAAGGTGGACAGTGGCGTACCAAACCCCTTCGTTGGGGGCCTAAAACCGCATGGTCAGTTGCGAGCAAGCGATCGACTGTCGACTGAAGCAGATACTGGCATGCAGCATAGACTTTGATTTGTCGAATATGGGTGTCACGCCCGCTCTGGAACGAAGCCAGTACAGCAATTTGGATCAGATGCGTTCGAAGGAAACCACTAAGACCCAATACAGCATCAATCAACATGACCAGCATACGTGCGGGGAACACAGACCAACCTGCCACTCTGATCCGCCAGTGGGATGGATACCCAGCCCGACGGATTCTGGAGCTCTAGCAGTTGCACCTCGTGCAGGTCATGAAATGTCGTCCCGCACCGAATGGAGATGCGTTGCTACGACCACGATCAACATGTACTGCGATAACCACACTGTCCAGGAGGATCGCACCGGCGTGTAACTTTCGTCGAGCTTCTCGTCTACGTATATCTGAATCTCCTACGCGCTCACGATGAGTCACAGTGAAATATTACCCGCGTTCCTTTGTCAACGCACCTTGATCCTCATCTTCTTCTGGAACTGGATATTCACAAGGTGCGGCTGGACGCCATCCGACCTGCATGACACCGTCAACTAATCCACGACCCGGGACAAGAACCAGCCTCGTACTGCCAGAACGACTCGACGGTCCCATCCCGCAGCTGATCGACGCCGTTGCCCGGCTTGGCCGTCGACAGCGTCCACACGGCTTCCTCGCCGACCTCGCGCACATCCCCAAAATCCATTCAATCCGCACGTAACGACTGCAGGCCGACCCGGCGGCCGCAGGGCCACGACGCCCACACAGCGGGTGCAGTTGTCTGCACGCCGCCCACGGGACACAGTCGTACTGCCCACTCGGTAGGCTGCAGACCGCCCACGGACGGGGTCGCAGTCGTACCACCCGATGCTGGCGACTGCAGACTGCCCGCGTGGCACCGGCGAACCGCACATACGGGGCTGGGTAGTCGCGCGACTACGCCCGTCATGCATTTGATCTGCGGAACCCTGTCATTCGGGTCCCTCGTGCAAGGACTGCACTGGAGCCGGGTTCATTGTTACGTCCTGGCCAGAATGAACGTTCACTGGTGTCACTTCTTCTTCGCCTTCCCCTTGCCCTTTTTGCCGCTGGCGCCTTTGGCGTTCCGCTTCAGCGCCATCCTAGTGCTATACCCTCTCCAGATCTTCTGGATCATGACGGCCGCCGCGTTCAGGCGGCGCTCGTTCTCCTGGCGGATTCGCTCTTGTTCGGCAAGGACGGCCTCGTATTCCTCTCGTTCCTCAATCAGCGCTTCCATCGCCTCGCGAACGTCTTTCAGGACGGCTGCATCGCGGTCGTACTCGACGAGCAGGGCGTCGTACTGTCCGGTCAGTTCGATCATCTTCTCGTCGTACGCCGCGATGCATTCTGCCGTCTCGTGCGTCAGGCGTCGCACCTCCTTCCTGGACCGCGTCTCCTTGTCCAGGCCGTCGACCCGTAACTTGCCTGTCTGCGCCTCGATCTTCTCCAGCTGCTCCTGCCGCCGCCCGTTCCGCTCCCTCTCGAACTGGATCTCGCGAAGCGCCGTCACGGTCTCCGATTCGGTCTTGGCGCGCCTCTCGTTCAACGTCGCCGTAATCTTGGCCATCTCCGCCTTCAGCGCCTCGATCGTCGTTGTCGTCTGTGCCTGGTGAAGGGCGCGCTCCGCCTTCTGCGCCTTGTTCGCCAGCTGGAGCTCTTTCTCCTTCAGCGATGCCTCCGTCAGCGTTCGCGCGATGTCTTCGAGCTGCGCCTCCTGGTTCACGTACTCGTCCTCGGCCAGCGCCAACAGTTTCCGCTTCGTGATCGAGAAGAACTCGGCAACTTGCGACAGCACCATGAACCAGGGCGTCTCGGCGGTCGCTTCGTTCCGTTTCAGCGTCTTCAGCAGGTGCGGCGCCGCCCGGATCTTCCTGCAGATCGACCGGATCGAATCGCACAGGCTCTGTGCGATGTCGAACAGGTCGTCGTCGGGCGCCCAGACGGCACCCGGCTGGACCTTTGCGCGGCTGGCTCGATACGCTCCTCTGTACTTTACCTCCAGCTCGAGGTGCGCGTTGACGACGAATGCGATCTCCTCGCCGACCAGGCCCCGAAAGTTCTCGGTCTGGAGTACATGGGGCGTCAACAGGGCGATCGTCTCAAAGTCCACGGCGGCCTCATCGAACGCCGCACACATCCATTGCACATCGTACGAGCGTTCCGTCGACATTACGACAGCGACCCGAACCGATCAGGTACCTCGTCTGGGGATATTTGTCCACCGCGCGATATTCCCACATTTGTTCTCTATCACAGTGACCCTTCCACGCTACTGCTGCTTTCTCCAAGGCCTTCCTCTGGTCGATGTTTCTGTCTACCAAGCTAGCCAGGCCTGCATGTAGCGCATCCCCCGACACGACCGCTACAGATCGGTTATCGTTTGTATCGACGCTTCAACTGTGTTCTGGCCTGGTCTGTGAGGAATGCGGTCTGTGTCTGGAAGTCATTGGCCTCTGCGTTCCTGATCGTCAGTTGCCGCTTCGCCTTCTGTAGGTCACCTTGTGTCTGGTTCAGCGCATCGCCCACCATACTGCTGTCCTGGGAACGTGTTTCGAGGTCGAATCGTGATGCTAGCCGTGTCTTGATGGGTCTGCGCTTCATTCCGGAAACGTCTTGAAGCGCTTCTGTGCTTCACTCCGGTCTGGGCCGCACTGTCCCACATCGGTCGTGGCACGCCCCAGAGCCACCATGATCGGTGTAGCTCTGCCAGCGAGCCAGATCAATCTTCAGGCGAGCACATACTAAAACGGCCAGGTCAAGTAGCCGGTCAGCCAGGACAGGGACGACCCAGTCAGTCGCGATATAGACAGCGCGCCCGCATTCGCCGGAAGCGGTTTGGTTGCCTCTATACGCGAACGATATGGACAGTCGAGCGTTTCTCACCATCGCGGACGCCCTTTCCCTGCCGTCAGCTGTGTCTCGTTGCGCTACCTGTGTTCTGCCGTCTGCATCAGCGCAACACCCAGAACCATTGTCCTGTTGTGAAACAGAGGAGTGTTACAAATTACAATCCTTCCACGGTCGTGCTGAGCTTGTCGAGCTCCTTCAGGATTCGCCCGAACTGGAACGGCTTCCTCGGCCCCGACCCGGTGCTTTCCGTCTGGGCAACATCACCCGCATCCATAGCCTCGATGCTGTACCACAGACGGTCAACGTGGGCAGTAATGACACGAACTCGTCGTACCTGTGGAAGAAGGATCGGAGCTGGCGAAGGCTGCTGCAAAGCTTTGCGATCTGCGCGTCCTGCTCGGCGACCTTCTTCTCCAGGTCGGCCCGCTCCCTTTCATGCCTGCGTTTCGCGCCTGACGACCTGTCAAGGGTCCGCTGCATGGCGACCTGCTGCGCCAATGCGTTCTCCAACTGCCGTCGCATCTAACCTGGCATCGTCAGCGCTGACAAGACTTGAACCTTTCCCGGGGACATTCACGTACCTGGGCGATTTCCGATTCTTTGGCCGCCTGCTCGTGCATCTGCAGGAGCTTCGTCTGCTTCAGGTGAACGTTCTCGCGCTCCATCTGACTGTCATGATCAACGCGCGAAACGATGTACAGGAACCGATATAGATTACAGCCGCAATCTTATCCGTCGCTTTCTCCAGGGCGTTCATCAAATCGATGTTCTTATCGCGAGCCAGCCGGGCCTGCTTAGCAGATTCCCGATTCGACCGTTCCAGGTCGTTTTTCGTTTGGGTCAGCGTTTCAACGGATTCCGACAAGATTCTCGCCTGATCCTTGAGGAACGCGATCTGCGTCTGGCGGTCCTCGACGTCTGCCTGCAGGCTTTTGAGTTGCCCGTTCGCTTTCTGCAGATCGTCTTGTGCCCGGCCGAGTGCATTCTCCAACTTTCTGATCGCATCGCTCCGCTCCAAATCGAATTTCGCGGCGTTCGCCAGGGCTTGATCCAGTTGATGGCAACGCTTTTCGAGGTCGGTCTGTGATTCCAGCAACTTCTTGATGCGGCTATGTGCTTCATTGCGGTCTAGAACGCTGTGGTCAATGTCGTTTGAGACGCTCTCCAGTGCCACCATAATCGGTTGCATGTCCTGTTCCAGGCTATGCGTCTACATGGAAACGATATCGTTACGTCTTCGCAACGCATTCGTCTGTACCGCTTACATGTAGAGTGTCGACCATTTCAAGGATCTCACTGCACTGGTCGTCCTGCGCCTCCAGATCGGCGACAAGGTCATCGCAGGCGATGACAACGGGGCCCCAATCAGTGTCGCTGGCGCCCGGGACGAACGGCCCCGCACCTTCTCGTACCGGACTGCCTGACGACATCTCACCTGTCCATTGCCATGCAGGTTCTGCCAACTCTGTGACTTCACCAGACACGGCAGGCAATGTCGAAGGTAGTGCTGAGTTGGAATCGTCACGAGCACTTTCGGGCAGGTGCAACAACCATAGCTAACGTAAGGAAGGACGTACTGTGTAAAGTCCACGGAGTCCGTGACGGTGTTCACGGACTCCGCGAGAGCTGCTCCCCATTGCAGTCTGTCGCCATGCATCTGATGTACTACATGGAGGACGGCAAGCGTGTCTACACGCTCAAGGTAGGGATGATAGGAATGCATCCTATTTCGGTGCTCATGGATGCAATAAACAGAAAGTCGACCCGCGAGGTATGCCGACGCACTCGGCGCACCCTGCCCGGTTCTCGCCTGACGACAAGTACTCGCGAGAGCGTGTTACCATCAAGAAGCGTTTCGGTATCCTGCCAACGCAGCAGGCGCCTATCACGTACTGAATATATATCCATGTGTCCCTGTAACCTATTGATAGTGTACCGGTCCTGGCCACAAAACAATTGTGGTGGCCCGCATGCGTAACGACCGAGTAGACCACTTCCGATATGACGGTTCCGTCTGCAGCATCAATGACGCCTCTATCCTGCCTGCTGCTGAGCTGCATTCTGTCGGTACTGGTCTCAGGCGACGTTACGACAATCCCGATCCCGGCAGGATCCGCTCAGTTCGGCCAAGGGTTCTCGTCCGTCCAGAACCTGGGCGTCGACACGTCGAACACAGTGGCGGCGGACATCGGCATTGACTTTCAGGGCGGCCCGGTAGTGCTCGGGCCCGGAGGCGACCAGCTCAGTTACTTCCGGTCCCCGTTACTGGCACCTGCGGGCGGTGGGGTGGTGAACCCGCGCATCCTGACAATGTTAGGGCGGCCTCGTACCACGGCCAGCCTGAGGCTCAACGATGGCGCCGTGGGCCAATTAATGGGATTTGGTGCACCTCGCCCCACCAATCCTTCCACTGCGAACGCACCTGAAGCCCCATAAGCCTGTGGCACCTTCGACGTTGTAATAAACGCAACATGTCCGCCCTACAGGGTACCAACGTGACGAGCTAGATACACCAGGGATCGCTTAATCAGTTCTGTGGATGCCTCGACATGGCCCGGCGGGACATGGAAGAAAAGGGATAATGGGCGCCGCGATCGACGCGCCAGATTCAACGACTGGAACAGGGTGAACTCGCAGAGGAACCTGCCGGCGTCGTCTGAGATGACGACGGGGTCGGGCGGATTTGTCGCGTTCAGATCGTGCGTCAGCGCTTGAAGGAGATCGACATCCACGGTTAGCGTGTCGGCATCGCAGTCGTTGCTCCCTGTGCATCCAATGTTGTCCGGCCGGACGTAGCCTTTCGAATGAGCGACGGATTCAAGGCCTGGGCGAACGTGAGCAGCGGTCCAAATTGCCTGTAAGCGAAACCATCGTACAGTACATGTGGCTTTTGCCCACACCACAGTGGAACACGATATCGGGGCGGTGCCTGGCATGCAGTTCAGGAGCTAGCCTCTGGACGGCACCATACTCGACCGGCAGCTCGAACTTGTACACCTTGACGACGCACTCGCCGTCTGCGACCTAAGCGTCCGCGTCGGATTGAGCCAGTTCACGACTTGCCGCGAACCCTGCATACGGTTATCGTATCGGGCAGCGCCTTGACCGCCTCCCACGACGGATTCACATGGGAGTGCCGATCGCCAAATGGGCCGAACCCGGTGACGACGGCGACGACGACGTGCGTCATAGCCGGCCGCCGTCAATCGACACACGCCAGCCGTTGTGCAGTGCAGCTCGGACTATCGCCCGACCGGGAACCACGAGTGGCCTAAGTAAGGCTGTATTTTTGGTTATGCGAAGAAATCACTAAGCCGCATGGGCTTCATGACTTCTATGACACCGTCGGCGTTGGCCCCGTGCTGGAGCCGTTCAGGTTGTGCCAGCGTCCCGTCCTCGTTCGTGTGCGCGTAGAAGCAGGACGATCCGAACGGGCAGGTCCCTTTGCCGCGCGCGAACCATTTGCACTCGATCTGCCGTAGCCTCGACGTGTACTTCTCAATGACGGCCGCCTTTCTCGCCGGGTCGGTGACCATGCGGTCGGACGGGATCACGAAGTGCGAGTCCTGGCGGCACATGGGGCATGCACGTAGGTTCTCTTTCGTTTGTCCGGTACTGCCACGCCAACTTCGAATACATGGTAGGCAGAACGCATGGTCACAGCCTTGGAGCAGACCGAACTTTCGTCCCGAGCGGACAATGTTGTCGAAGCAGATCTCGCACTGCAGCAGGACAGACAAACGCCTTTCTTCTGCCATCATGCGTGACTCGGCACATTGCAGGACATGCAGCTCCTGGCTTTGCTCGTCCAGTGCAACCTCAGCACCGCACTGTGGGCACAAGGACCCGAAATCGTGTCGATACCGACAATGCGATGCATAGCGGCAGGTGCGCTGCAGGAAAAACGGGCAGACCTTTGTGGAAGGCGACGGGCCTGATGTCGGGTACATCACGTCTGACCTTGCAACGGGGGACGCGGGTAATCCAATGCCGACCAGTTTCGAGGCGTACGAATCAGCATGCGGGCCGTTATCAGATACGATCGGTCTGTCGATACGAAAGTAAGTAAATGAATCAGATCAACAACAGCGGCGACTCGTCCAGTCCATGCAACTGGACCGACAAGAACGCAAACATTAAAAACAGAAATCGAGCATACTTGAGCAGTGTGGACCCCATGTAAACCTGGTCAGAGGGATCTGTGCATTTGGATTCAACCGGTTCCAGGAGCGAGTCTATGCGAAGGGCATGCTCGATATCGGCCTGCGGGTGATCGTCATCATCCTCGTCCTCGGACGCATTACGATAGGCAGCATTTTCTGATCGCGATCGTTGCAGGAAATCATTCGCCGACGACGTTGGACTGGAGAATGCCCCAGGAGCGCCAAAGAAGTATGACGAATCATGCATGAAAAATGAGGTTGGTGTGGGCGGTCCAGCGCCGCCCCAGGTCGAGTTCGCCGCAGGACTCCCGCCTCGTACGGGCGACTCCGAGGCCGCCCGCGGCCAGTACAGCGTCGGGCGCGCTGATGACGACATGACAGTGCGCCTGCGGACCGAAACGGAACGTTCAACGTTGGACTTCAAATGCAGACTGCGGTGCGCGGGCGGTTGCGGCGCGGCGCGGCCTCCGCCGGCACGGCTCTCTGCTCCTCTGTTGGCTATATCGTAGGACCGGCGACCGTAGCGCCTAGCGGACCACAAACACGCCCGGCCACAAACCGAGCATGCCACGGTACAGTCCCGTTCTGCCTGTACATGAAGTCCACTAAGCAACACGAAACCCAATGGGCGTCTCTTGGGCGCCGCAGGTCGCTGACACTCCTGTCCCGTGGTAACTACGACGTTGGACTTGAGGGGTCCGAGTGAGCAGGGCAGTGGATGAACAGGCGACAGCTTGTTGCCCAATGACGTACTGCGCAGTGGAATAAACCAAATCACAAGGTGACCCACATTCCATTTTGTTGTACCTACCTAGTGAACCATTTCTGTAGCTTTATTCAAATTTTTGAGAATTTCTGTAAATATTAGGCACGATTTCGGGTACGAATGGCTGAATGGCAGATAATTGGCAATGAAGAGCAGCATTCCTCAGTCAACCAGAACTGGCCGCAGCAGTTCGGAAGTTTTAGGGCGCCCGACCGTATATGGAAGTCCGTGCGGTGTCCGTGGTGGTCCGGTGTTGCAGCCAGAGCGATCATGTCGAAAGCAACGGGTGCCAAGAAGGCCGGCGGTGCCAAGGCGCCTGTGAAGAAGACGTCGGCGAAGTCCAAGTTCCACGAGGAACACGCCCACTTGTTCCAGGCTCGGCCGCGCAACTATGGCATTGGTCGCGAAAACGTTCCCGGACGTGATCTGGGACGTTATGTGAAGTGGCCGCGGTACATCCGCATTCAGCGCCAGCGCGCCATCCTCAAGCAGCGTCTCAAGGCGCCTCCGTCGGTGAACCACTTCACCAACACGCTGGAGAAGGCGCAGTCGACGACCCTGTTCAAGCTGCTGTCCAAGTACCGCCCGGAAACTCGCCCGGAGAAGAAGCTCCGACTGCGCGCTGTTGCTGAGAAGGTATTGCAATTGTGTTTGAGCCTATAAACGGAGCGCTAACATGGTCGACAGCTTGCTGCAGGTGAGACGACGACCACGGAAGCCAAGAAGCCGAAGTTCGTCAAATTCGGCCTTAACCATGTCACGAGCCTCATCGAGAAGGGCAAGGCGAAGATGGTTGTCATCGCGCACGACGTTGACCCGCTCGAGCTGGTTCTGTGGCTTCCTGCTCTTTGCCGCGCGAAGAACGTCCCCTACTGCATTGTCAAGGGCAAGGCACGTCTTGGCATGATTGTCCATCAGAAGACTGCTGCTGTTCTCGCTATCACCGATGTCCGCAAGGAGGACCAGGCTACGTTCGATCAGCTCAACAAGGCGTTCCTTGAGAAGTTCAACAACAACACGGACTCGTTCCGCAAGTGGGGCCGTCACAAGCTTGGCACAAAGGCAACCGCCAAGGTCAACAAGCTGGAACGTACGTTTTCTCTGTCGTCGCGTGTGTCTCACGAAGACCTAACGTTGTGTCTAGGCGAGAAATCGAAGGAGATGGCTGCTCTGCAGTCGCAGTAAGCAGGCAATATGCGTCGTTGCATATGGTGCAGAATAAATGCCAACAATCACCACAGAATGGCCCCGTTTGTAGTGCGTTGTGAGGGCAGTTGGCGCTCTTGAAGCCTGCAATGTGCGGTGTCGCCGGTCTACTGTTCATTTGCTCGTTGGCTTTCTACTATTTTATGTCAACTGTGTTGTTTCTTAGTTGAGGTACGTTTATCAATGTCGGTTGTTTGAATGCGAGTGCGCCCGGTCGCCGTCCAGTGTCCTCAATACAGTGCTCTTGCGATTCTCTTATGGTGGTCAGTTGTCCGCCTGGCAAGGACGAATGACGCGCAGCCGAGTACCTAACATGGGAGTCGGAGAGCTCCGTAACCAGTGATCTGGATCGCGGGCCCATTTTGTGTACCTACGAAGTGTGATCGGTCGTTTAGTCAGGCGGGGTAAAGCGCGGCAGATGTTCGCTGTGGCCGTGCTTCGGGTGGCAGTTGCGACCGTCGTCCTGCAGGGGCAACGATCCTTGTCAAGTTCGGCGGCGCCATTCGGGACGATTCTCGGGGAGACTTGGGGCGGCGTGCAAGTCTACAGTTGCGATTCCGCCACAGCGAATTCGACGTGGATGCAGAACTACGTTAATGGCGTCTTCACAGGCATCAAGTGGCAGTGCGTCGAGCTCGCTAGACGGTATCTTCTCCTGAACCACGGCGTCGTCTTCGACTCGATCCCGATGGCCTACGACATCTACGACTTGAAGGATGTGGTTCGCGTTGGCGACCAGTATCGAGAGCCGCTGGTCGCGTATGCGAATGGGTCAACGACTGTCCCGGAGAGGGGAACGTTGCTAGTATGGGCGGCGGGCGGTTACTATGCCAAGACCGGCCACGTCGCCGTTGTTGTTGACGTGCATGACGGGTACCTCGACATTGTCGAACAGAATGTCGAGGACACCATCTGGCCACCCGGCAGAGCATATTCTCGCCGCCTGCGAACATCGCGCGATGAACGAACCGGTTCGTTCATCGTGCACGACACATTTGCCGATGTGGCGCTTCTCGGATGGATGATGGTCGATGGCTCCTCTAAGCCTATCGTCGCCGAATTATAAACGTCAAGAGAACGTCGTTGCCTAACCATTCCGTCGCCTGTAGTCGTTGAGCCGGGGCAGGTATTGTTATATACGCAGCGGGGACATTAGGTCTCGGGTCGTTCGCCTTCGTTGTTGTTGACCAGGCATTGTACCAACTGACGTTCGACCCAGGCCGCTATGAACGTATCGGTGCTCGGCAGATTGTAACTCAGCATGACGCGACGTCCCGTCTTTATGGCTACAGCATTCAGAGTCAGAAGAGCCGCGGCAAACCGGTCGTGCGTTTGGCAAATTCAACGAACCGAGACGACGGCATAACGACGATCGTTCCAGGTTGTCGTCGCCGTTTGATACGAGCTGTGTATGTGCAGGCACATCCGACTATGCCACTTGTCAGCAGGCTTTAGGTATGGGATTGCGTCGGGAATATCCTACGTAGGGCGTCCTCGTCGCCATCGACAAATCCTTCAGGTCCCCTGGTTTCAGCCCGACGTATGCGTAGACGGTGCGGCGCATCGTCACAATCTGGAACTGAACAGGCACCTGCCCCGACGCCGATTCATACACGGCATCTGTGGATCGGACCTCCAGATCGCGTCGCCCGCCGTCCACGATCGCCGCCATGTGCCGTTCTGCTGCTGCAGGCGCACGCACTGCGCGACACGAAGCAGATCGCTTCGGCAATCCAGCCCCACCGCCGTCCAGCGTGCAATGCCTCCAGACACGCTTCCCAGAAGGAACCGGCGCAAGTTCTTCCAGGAGGGAGAGGGTCGGCAGGTGCGTCTGAGTCCAGCCTGCATGTGTCGGAGTCGCGGACGCGAGTTGGCGCGTGCCTTCTCTGCAAGAGCCAGACCCAGGACGGCAAGCTCATGCAGAGCAACACAACTGTTTGGTGCAGCGTCTGCCGGATGCTGCTGCGCAAGGTTCCGTTTGGCGACAACGCCAAATCGTGTTTTGAAAGGTTCCACGATCCAAACGACAACTTGGAGGTAATCCTGCGGCCGACCAGTCGCGGTGGCGGTGTTCGCGGTCGACGTGGGTATGAGAATGCCCAATCGATATGCTGTGACAACGCCCCTCGGTTGGTTGATGCGACGATGCCGACGGCTGCGAAACCGAATATCGTACTGCGCAGCACGTCGAAGGATCGGACACATTGTACGAACGTGCCCGGCACACATACGCAAGGCACAGGAGACATGGATCATAGAAATACTGTACGGTTGTATGGGCAACGTGAGCGCTGGAGCCATCATTGCAGGCTGCGGCCAGGGGACATGATCGACGGGCGCGACGGCGTCAGCGGTTCTCGTTTGATGAGTCGTCGGCGGTGCGTGACGGGATCGGTTTCGTAGAAGTAACGCCACTGACCCTAATGAACCGGTAAGTGTCGCGCCCGCACGATGCCCCAAACCAGACCATGACCAGACCTGTTCCACGACACTCTTCCTTGGACCTGTGCCGGGGGTCGCGGCGGGTGCAGGCGATGATGCCGATGCAACATCAGGCGAGCCCGTCGGCGCCGGATCTTTCAGTCTGTACCCACCGGGTCGTGCTGACAAGGGAGTTGTGGACGGGGCCGTTATCGAGGACGAAGAAGCGCGATTAGCGGATTGTTCAGGCGACGCAGCTGCGTTGGAATAGACAACAGGGGTGGGGGTCGGAGGAGAAGGGTCCTGGACTCTCGGGACAAACACAGGTTCGACATAATCTTTCGGCGGGTCGAACTCGACTTGGACGTCTGTATCGATCAACGAGATCGCATTACTGGCGTTTTCGGGTTTTACATCAACGATGTCGATCAGGAACTCGGTATCCGCATACGATATCAGGATCGTCTCGCCTTTCGTTAGACACGAATAGGAACGTAGCGATCTAGCCGACTACGGTTAGATGGCAAACGGATTAAGTACGGCTAACGTTGATCTGACTTTTCCAGGACGGCTCTGGGGTTGCTCAGTTCGATGAACTTCGTCGCATGCGGCTGAATCTTCACGTAGGTTCCTTTCGGCAAAACTGTGCTTGTAAATGTGGCTCTCTGGTCGGTCGTGAGGCCCAGCGAGTTCATAGCCGTCAACGGTATATACGCGATGCCTTCCGGTGCGGAAAACTCGATGACACCGACATGCGTGTTCAACGAGTTGGATTCGTTGACCAGCGAAAACATCATTGGGTACTCGACATTAGAGCGTGCTGAACGCTGAATCAGCGGCAATGTCTGGACACAGTATACGATCGATCCTCACTTAGCCGGGCTAATGCAGACGGTGGAAGGATCACTGGCAGCAGATTCAGATGTGTGCCAAACGGCACATAGTGCACAAACTTGTACCTTTGTTGCCCATCTCAAGATGGTCCTTGTTGGCGAACGCCATCGGCAGCGCCCTGTACGTCTCCTTGAACACGGATAGGCGTCGCGGAGCATGCTGCCCGCCGTTGAAGAAACCACTGAGGCCGTCCGCCAACGACTGAAACTATAACCACAGCCCGCCGTATGGGTCAGCATTCCCGCCATGCCCGTCGTACAGCGCCTCCTACCAAGTCCATTGCCCAGACGTCACGCGAACACGGTATTGGACCACGGACTTCAGATCAGCCACACACGAACGCGATGCCGACCCTGGATCCCGAACGGCAACCCGTCGCTTGTCCCGTACATGACGCGCTGGAATCATCCCTCCTGCAGTTCGCCACTATCGCCGTCCTACGGAACGCGCCCATTGGCAAATACGCACAGTCATACGGTCAATGAAGATATGTATCGTACCCCGTCGTCAGCGCTCTCTTAACGCTAGCGCATGCACAAACGATGCCACTGGCGCATGAGTAGTGCATTCGCGGGTGATCTTGTCGGGTGCGCGGTGTAAGGGTTTATGTGGAGCGTGTCAGACCAGGCCAGCACATACGATAATAGCCAGGCAGGTTCATCCGCCATCCCCAGGCGAGGCTCGCGCAGTTGGCGGACTGCGAATGGGCAGCCGAATGGAGGAGGCGTCGGGTTCCGCCGATGACAACAGCAGGAACATCCCTCGCGCGACCTTCATCGTCGGTGCAGGCGGTCGTGCTGGAACGGTGCAATGATCTGATGTGGGTCGGTGCAGGAGGACATAGCCGGCCATGTCCAGGGCAAGGATATTCAGGCCATCATGAAGGCCATCTCCGAAGTCTACGGCAAGTACAAGGTTGGGGTGAACCTGCCTGGCCATGGTATGTGCTGGCCTGCTCTGACGTGCTTCCAATATAGTTCATGGAAGGACGACTGGTCCAGCAGAAGCGATCGCTATTAGGCAAGATGCCTGATATCCGCCGTGCGATTGGTGAGCGATCTCGCGTCACGACGCTTCTATACCTGATATCTTGCAGATGTCCTGGAGATGCTCATTGAGAAGCACAAGGAAGGCGAGGAAAACGGGGAGATAGTCCCTGTCGAGATGCGGTACAAGCTGGCCGACAATGTGTTCGGACGGGCGACGGTTAATCCTGGTGACGGCAAGGTCGATGCTTGGAGTATCATTCAGGCCAGCGCTACTGTTCTGACTGCTGAAGCTGACAGGTAATGCTGTGGATCGGAGCGAACATCATGATGGAGTATTCGTACGAGGAGGCGATGTCGCTGTTGCAGAAGAATCTCGAGTCGGCATCGGCGACGTATGCTTCGCTGGACATAGACCTAACGTTCCTGAAAGACCAGATCACCATCTCCGAGGTCAACATCGCCCGGCTGCACAACTACAACGTCGCCCAGAAGGAGAAGGCCAAGGCCGCTGCGGTCTCCAGCTGATTGTCAATATCAACCGAGAATCACTTATAGTCACTATGGAGTTTATCATTAAGGCATCTCCTATCATGGGGATCGATGCCAAATGCTAGTTGCTGTTACTCGGACGACAGATCAAGGTCATCGATGCTGAGCCGCTTCTGCGTCGACTCGATCGAACGGCGGGACCGGCGCCGATTCAGATGCGGCGCTCCTGGAATAGCGGAACTGCACGTCGGCGGCGGAGATGGGCATTCCTTCGCTGTAGACTTTGGCGTCGTCAACGACGACTCGGCTCCGGCGGACCCGCCCTCTGCATCACTGCGTGATTCCCTGGCCCATGAACAACGATCCGGGACCGTACCATGGACGTCATCGCCTTCTCCGGCGGTGCCGGGTGCCACCTTCGTATCAATAGGAGCTAACTGTCCCGCGATTCCTTCCATGACCACCTCGGCCGCAATAGGTGACAGCGGCACCGACACGGGTGTGCTCTGCCTTGAACCTAGGTAGGAAGATATCTTCTGGCCTGTGACGACAGCGCCGTCACCCTGCGACCGTGCGCGCGCCAGGAAGCGTGCAAACGCACCAGAGTATCTTCTCTACACAGTCGCCGCTCACAGCCAACAGTCATGAGGCTGTCACGGACTCGCGGACAACCGGCCAAGACAAGCCGCCGTTGGCGTTACTGCCATCAAGGGAAGTATGTAAGTGATGCTCAAGACAGAAACCATGCATGACAAACGTGTGGGGGAATACGGCCATTTGTATGTATTCTTGGGCGTTGAAGGTGCGTGATCAGCTCGGCAGGGGTTCGGCGATGAACGGATGCCTTAGGGCTTCGGTAGCAGTCGGCCGGTAGCGCCAATCGACAGTGAGCAAGAGTCTGGGCACCGGTATTAGGGCAGGTACAAGCAGAATGCATTGCACTCGTACGTGATGAAATCGAGAAAGCATTGGTCGCTGGAAGTAGTGACCGGCATTCGAGCGCTGAGCGACGATCTCTTCGGATATAGGATCGATAGGCCCCGTCTCCCTGGACGGTGCTCAAACAGGGCGCCGTCTTCACAGAAGTACTGCGGCGAGCGACGCCCCAACGATACCAGCTCGCTCGGGAACCCGCCAAAGATTCCGATCATCTACACGCCGAATCCATTATTAGTAGAAGAAGGAACGTACTTCGGATAGGCAGACCTTTGCGAGAACGTGGGTGTCCCGTTTCCCTGCGAATAATGGCGACCCGGAGAATAGCTCTGACAGAACGCATCCCAGAGACCAAATATCGATGGCAGGGCCATAGTCAGCACCGAGGATGACTTCGGGCGCCCTGTAGAATCGGGATTGAACGTCTACGTCACGAGTGCATGTGGTCACGTTCCAATCATTCAAACGAGGACAAGCGAGCTCTGTTACAGGGTTCCAGGGAGCCTCGATGGAACTGAGCGGACCCGAAGTCAACCAGGCGGACCTGGCACCCGTCATCGTCGACGAATACGATATTGTCCGGCTTGACGTCGGCATGGATGACGCCGCAGCTGTGGACGAACTCCAGAGCGGATAGGAGTTGGACGGCAATCGTGCGGATTCGGCCGAGGGGCATCGGCACTGGCGCACGGGCAAGCGATTGCCCAGCGATATGCTCTTCCACCAGGACGACATTGTCGTCGATCAAGAGAGCGTCGAGGAGTTTGACCACTGTATCATTAAATCAGTCCAAGAGCGCACTACTACATGTCGACCAAAGGCACGTACCGTATCGATGTTCCCGAGGTGGCGCGGCCTGGGTGACGAACCAGAGGATCTTGGCCTCGTGAAGCCTCTCCATCACGGAATCATCTGCACGCGAAGCATGAATGTGGCGACACGCGACAGAGCATCGTCGCATCTGCTGTGTTACAGTACCAGGGCTGTGTTGCAGGATTTTCAAGCAGACCTGTACACACACTGTGCATGAATAGGTGTCTCCCTCAACGGAACGACGGTAGGCGGACAACAAGGAGCGCACCGGTTCGCTGGATACAATATCATTGGCGGATACGACGGTGCTGAACGCGGTGGTGGCGATCTCCTCCACGACTTCGTATCGCTGGGCGATGATGTCGCCGTTGCATACCGGAAGTAACGGCTTGCCTGCGGAATGATTCAACGCCGAATAGCACACCGTTAGCGGGAGCTTGTACTGCTCCACCGATACTCTACACGGTTGACTGTATCAGCGACAATGCACGAGCCTCGCCAAATGGCGTATGCCCATACCTGTCCTTCACCGCCGGTGGTAGAATGGTGTCCAGGTCCGACGGGGTCGCCGCGAATGATTTCGGTAACGAATGCTCGGTGCCGAGCGAGAACGAGAACGTGTCATCGTCACAGTTCGCGTCGTTGCAGTCATGGACAATGATTCGGTGGAACCCAGGGTCGTCGTCATCCGACCATTCGTCGGGCGATGTTTCACCGCCTCCGTCCGAACTCCCCTGCGTTGCACTTCAATCGTCGTACAACTTCGTCATATCATCGTTGCGCGCCCGTACACGGATAGGTGTTCGCGTCAGCGCAGGTAGAGGTCTCCCCAAGCGCGTTTCCGGCGATTTCACATCGTCCATGGTAAACATGGGATCCATCGCAACGACATTTTTAAGGGCGGCGGGAGGCCACACTTCCCCACGAGTCAGGCTGCCGGGCGCTGCCGTCTGCGCTGTCGCCGTCACAGTTCGTACTTTCGCCTGTCCGTTTCGACAGTATGGGTGTAATACAAGCAGTACCTGGTGCCGGGCATCAATCGTGTTCGTCCTGGGGATCGCGACATGACGTCGACCACGATCGGCCGCTCTGCTCAAACGCGTTATGGAGGCGACGCCCTGTACAGGAGGAGCGGCGATGTTGGTCCGGCATCTTGATGGTCCACTGATCATGAGTTGGCGTCCCGTCTTCGTGGATGGTCACTGGCAGTTCACAGCGAACATTGCCAGTCCCTCTGAGGTCCCTTGCAAGTCTATCATCAGTCTCCTCCGGGACGAGGGCTCCAGCGAATGCCATGGCGCTGTTGTCGATGGGACTATCGTCGCCACGACGATCGCGCTCTGGGCCGGCTACACTATCAGCCATGGGTTCTTCGGCAGCCAAAGCCGCGTTGGGACCTCCCTAGGGCACATGCAAGGATGTGCCCAGGGCTACTTTGGTGATTCGCAGTGTATGATTCGTGACCCAGAATCCGGCCTGGTCGTCAAGTTTGAAACCAGCACGGAGGTGCCCGCTGCACAGTACGTCCCAGACTCTCAGCCCTGTTCATGGCTTCATTTTCAGTACATTCAACCGTTGCCTAACTAATCGCCAACCGTGTGCGCCTGCTCCGGTAGACGTCATCAGCACAGGGTTTCGCAGAACACGCTCGCCGCGTTACACTGATGATTCCTCTCTGGGCAAGGAGCATTCCCACACCTGGTCAATGTCTGGAATACCGGCAAGCGTAACGCCAAACAGCTTCGTCTGGCCCGTCCATTCGAACCCGAATTTCCGGTAGAACCGCTTGGCTTTCTCGTTCTGCGCGTGAACGCCAAGCCAGGCGGTGTTGGCGACCTGGCGCGCCCTCCACATGACGTGCTGCATGAGCTCGCCCGCCAGCCCTGTCCGATGGTACCGGGAATGGAAGTAGAACTTCTGGATCTCGACGCAGGGACCCGGGCCGCTCACACCCTGTTCCCGAACGTCGAACAGCAGCTGAGCGTACCCGGCCGGCGCGTATCTCGCATCGGTTTCGCCAGGAGCCTTGCCATCCAGAACCTCCAGGACGTACACCTCGTGGGCGCCGTTCCCCAGAACGCCCTTGTAGTACTCAACGTCGAGCTGCGACGCGAACAGGTCGACGTCGCGGGGCGTGTAGATCGGGTGGTTCGCCCACGTCTCCCGGAACGTCTCGGACGCGAGCTCCGACACCTGACCCGCGTCGTCTATCGAGCACAGCTGGATCCGGTGCCCGACCGGCGGCATGTGGTGCCCGCGAGGGCCGAAGCAGGTTCCTGTCGCTCTAGAAGCGCGGCGCGCGCACGCGGACGGCCACCTTTGGACGGTTGCGCCCGGGCTTCGGGTCAACGTTAACAACGTTGACCCTCGGGGGCAGGTTATATTGGTATGGTGCGTCTGACGGGCGCCTGCTGGCGTCGTCGACGCGGGTTCTTGTGGGGCCGGGCGGCCTTGACCTTGGACATGATGTCGGAGCGCCACGCGCGTTCCTGATGGAGGACCTGCATGCGGAACCAGATCTCGCGGCGCAGGAAGCCGCTGGCGGTCAGCTCGATGGAGATGCCGGCCCGGCGCCTGCGGAGCACGTCGCGGAACGCGATCCTGGCCTGGTCGTAGACGCGATCCGTCAACCTGGAGCAGATCATGTGCTCGAGGAGCAGGCAGCGTCGCGACCGACGCGGTCGCTTGGCGGTCCGGATCGCGTCCTGGATCCGGTCCCAGATGAAATCCAGTCGGGCGTACCGGACGCGTTTCATCTCCCGCCACCAGCGCTGCACCTTGGTGGCGTTGTCCAGCATATGGTGCACCGACCTGAAGAACGTGGCACGCAGCGACGAGTTCTCGAAGAAATCTGTTCGTTCCCTGCCTCAGCAACGGCCCCGTTATGCGCACCGGCCACAGGTACGTACCGATGATATTCGTCAGGGCGCGGATTTCGATGCGACGACGCGTGTAGGCGCGTCGCCTGCGAACGGCACGAGCGCAGGCGGCATGGGCGGCGACGACATCGTCTATCGTGTACGTGAAACCCGCGTCCCTGCGCTTGCGGAAGCGGTAGACCCAGGCGCGTAAACGCGTCACGATGACGGCAACTCGTCGGAACTGGCCAATGGGTTAGTCGGGGAGGTCGCCGGAACGGAGACAGGCCGACCTTATGCCCGAGATGGTTTCGCCAGACGGCGTGGGAGAATCCTTGCGCGTATCGCAGGACAGTGCCGATGGCGATCCAGGTCCTCAGACGATGTTTGACCCGCTCCCTCGTTCGTTCCGACATGATCATCCGCTCGTACTTCTTCTGTAGCCGCTCCAGGCGGCACCTCTCGATCTGCTGTTTGCGCAGGCGGACAGTCAGCATGTGCTCTTCGTTGCGCTGCCTGCGAACGGCAACGGGCGTCGGCACCCTAACATGATCTCAGGTCGCGGCATGTGTCACATACAACGACGCGCTCACCTGCGAGAAACATGTGCCTTGGAAGGCGGGTCGAGTTCGTTGGGAGGGAGGACGGTCACGTGGACCCTAGGCAAGACGGCATCGTAGTTGATTCGAAGCGCCCCGGGCCCAGGGTCACGATCGGCAATATCCGGGTCCTGCGTCTGACGCCTCGCAAGCGTCGCCCATGAGCGGACGTGCGGTGCTGGTCTCTGACGTGACCCGAGGTTGGGGTCGGACGGCTCCCAGTACGATGCCTTCTTGGCGGGTTTCAACCCCTCGATGATGGTCACGCTGGATGTGCGGGTTATAGGCGGCGCTGTCCAGATTGGGGCATGCGTCAATGGGATTCGGGGCGACACGATATCGCGGACGATGGGGCCCACGTCCGGTTCGGATTCACCGAAGCGCAGCAGGCCAGACGAGGCCCGGACCAGGCGATCCGACAGGCGCGGCACGAAACGGAACTCGTGGACGGGGAAGACGGCGGGCGTCAGACGAGGTCGCGGTGGTATCCAACGCGCAAGTCGAACCACTGCGTCCTCGTCGCTGAACGGATGACAGACAACCATGACGGCGCCCACCCTCTATCATTTAACCGATCGTCACCGTACAGGCGTGCGGACCGTTCCCTTTATACTGGTCATTCACGCGACTTGGATATTGCATCAGACTGGAGACGCCGACGACGACGGGCGCATCGCTCCGGGTAGGCACAGGTAGAACGGGCCAGCGACCGGTATGAGGACGAGGACGACCCCGAGCAGCACCTTCAGGAACCGGGACACGCTCGCATGGACCAGAGCGTAGGCGCCGATGGCCCAGAACACGACCACGACGACGAGAGCGGCCAGTGCCTGCAGTCCCATCGCCGGCCGCCGTCTAAGGCAGAATGCGCCACCGACCTCCGATCCGCAGTGCCCATGTTGTCTCCCCGCGACTTTCGAACTGCCGTCCTGTCTTCCGCGTCGCGACTGCAGGAACTACCTACACCTGTCTTCCGCGTCGCGACTGCGGGAACTACACCTGTCGTCGGCATCGCGACTGCGGGAACTACACCTGTCGTCCGCGTCGCGACTGCGGGAACTACAGTCTGCACCAATGCAGTTGCACAGTTGGCAAAATGCCCGATGGCATTCTGATCAGCGAGGAGGAATTCGCTCGCGTCGTGTCGCTGAAGGCGGCGCATGACACCGGGGCGGAGCGGCAGCGGGAGCTGGCCGAGCGGAACCGGGCGCTGGCCCGCAGCCTGGACGAGTGCCGGGCGGAGGCGGCACGGTTCGAGGCGCAGCTGCAGGCGCTGCGCGACGACGTCGACAAGGCGGGCCGGCGGGCCAGGACGGCGGAGGAACTGGCTGCTAGTTTGCAGGCGGACCTGCTGGCGAAGGAATCCGAAGTTGCCCTGCTAGAGTCGAATGTCACGTCGCTGACGGCAAAGTTGCACGGTGCAGAAGAGGCCATTCTCCAGCACAAGGTATATAGTGGGAAGGACGGTAACACGTCTGACTGTTTGCCTCCAGGTCCAGGAAGCCGACGGCATCGGGCACAGGCAACAGCATCAGCGCGCAGCGAGGATGGTCGCCCAGCTGGAGCAGCAACTGATGCGGAAGCAGGAAGAGGCTTCTGTTAGCGAACGGGTCGTTCTTTATGACTGATGGCATGTCGTCCTTCTCACGTAGCGCGCTAGAAACTGGCCGAAATGCAGGAGGCTTTGCATCGACTGGAAGCCGTTGTCCAGCAGTACACGGATGACAGGGAGCGGTATGAGCACGACCTGAAGACTTTGGAGTCAACGTCTACCTCTTCAAACGCAGTTATACCGTTCAACGTATGGACAGACCCAGAGGCGTTACTCGCCCGTCTTGTCCTATGAACCTCTGGCTGATGCAGTGCTGCTAGCCGTCGACGTTCCTGGAGACATGCACGAAAGCCGACCTGCTCGTCAAGGTACGCGATCGTCAATCAAATGCCACCCTGATCTCATTCCACCAGATCGATGAGCTCAAATCCGCTAAACGGCGATTCGCGATTCGCGTCTACTCCCAGCTGCTCGTACTGTTCACCTTCCTGATCCTGTTCGCTCTGGTTGTCCCGCTGGACATCTAATACCACTACAGCACGTACAGCGATGACCAGACCTGTGGAGGACTGGCGAGAAGAGCGTTGACTGGGTCTCTCTATTGGTACAAAAGACATCGCGCGTTGCGACGATTGCGGAGAGATGCGCTGGCTGGTGTCGGAAACGATCGCCGACGTCGGTCGGCGTGTCTCGTGGCACGAGGCGCTGAAGCCCGGCGACTACGTTGAGCAGGGCGATTTGGTGCGTCTGTGCAAGCGGGCGCGGGAGATGGGTGTCGACTCGAACATGTATCTGCATACGATCGCGAAATCGTCTGATATCGAACCTGGCGACTATGGGCGACCCAGTCGGCCACGAGTAATATTCCTGCTTATGCTGGTTTCATTGTCCGATGACGAGCGTCTGCCCAGAGCTCGTCGTTCGCGGCTAGACTGGATGAACTTCGCCGCAAGCAGGATGCGATCGCGTATCGTCAGATGGTCGGGATGAAAGCGGATCGCGATGAGGCGCGGGACTTGTCGCTAAAAGCGACGGATCGACGGGCGATCAGCATGGGCGTCAACATGATCGCTTCGATGATCACTGCGATGGTCGCTGGATACACCGTCGGGCAATCGATGCACTGGTCGCCGGTCGCGTCGGTTTGCACCGGCCTCGTCGCAGTGCTGGGCATCGTGACCGTCGAAGCATGGCTTCTCGTCATTCGAGAATCTCGTCTTGATTAGCCGTACCTGTTGCAAGTACCGCCGCATACATCGTCAATGAGGTTGCTCGTTCGCTGAAGCCGGTCTTGCAGAATGTGACAAGCGACCCCATTCATGGTGGCGTCTTCAGAAGTCCAAACGGTCTACCTGCTGTTGGTCCTGGATTTCATGGGACGTGATGTCATCCTTCGTAAGGTTCAACGGATCTAAACGGGATCGCCTTGTGGGACTGGCGAATCGGCAAGTTGCAGGACAACGTTGTTGCTGTATTGCATGTGTTGAAATGATACGCTGCTCAGTATCGCAGGCCACAGAACAGCGCGACGCCCGCCTTGACCCATTTCGAGGGTGGAGCTAGGGAGGGCAGTTCACAGAACATGATGAAGTTCGTGCTGTGGCCGGTCGTGGACAGGGTCCCCGTTCGCGTCAGGATCTTGTAGACTGGGCAACTGTAGACGCCTTGCTTGGGCTCGACGCGATTGACCACAGGAACCAGCCAGATCTATGCGACCGTGAGACGATGTACTGCCCGCTTCATGCGGGTGCCAGCTATACCGTTGGCATTGCGACATAGAGCTCTTTGGGTGTGGAATCGGCCAGGGACTCGCTGATCGGGTCCCAGCGTGCCCCTTCCAGGTACAACCCGCGAATTAGGCAACCATCAGCGACGCGTTCGGCGCCAGGCTGGAAGTCCGGTGGCATAACACGGAACGAGAACGAAACCTATCCAGACACGTGTCTTCAGCGAGATCCCCAGGACTGGTCAGCAGTGGACGTTACCGAATCAATCGGCTTCACGTGGCGACGTGCATAGTTCTGAAGCGTACCGGTCAGGAACGCCTGTGGGAAGAAGAACCCGGATATCCAGAATACGGCCGGTGTGCCATCCTTGATCCAGCCGTTAATGAACGCCTAGCGAACATTGCCGGGTTGGTGGCGGGTCCAGCACACAACGGGTCCATGGTACGGTACCATTCGGGCGTGCAGGTCATTGACCCACGACGACAGATTCAGCAGCGACGGGTAGGCGACGGCCGACCAGACGTCGGGGACCTGGTTCTTGAACAGCGAATCGGCCATGCTCTCCAGCTCAGCGGTCATGACCATTTCTCCCTTGAGCGCCTTGCCCAATGCGATCAGCGTCTCCTTGACGCGCACAAGCAATCTACAGCCGTCGTTTCAGTCACCGGGCCATAAAGCGCCATGGAAAGCACCAACCTGTTGTAGCGGATCGCTTCCTGGACGAGGACCGTGTTCATGCTTTCCGTGTAGGACGTCGGGTACATCTTCGTCACCGATTCAATGTCAATCACGGCCGGCAACGTCGCCAGTATACGAGTGGCCACATCGGCCACGATCGACTCGCGAGACTTGCCCGTGCCCGAACTGACCCGAGGCAGAATCGACAGAATACAGGCGAACAGGCTGCCAACAACAATTCAGCCTTCTCCCGGCACACAGTTGTATCGCTCCCACAAACCTGTTTGTCTCTTCGCGTGCATACGAAATGTCGGCGTTATCGTGCAGGCCGAACGCTTCCGGATCGGATGTCGACGGCAACGACCGAATGTAGGACAGGTAATCCTCGCGATTCCCAGCCGGGATCGAATGGTAATGTCCTGATGCTGAGAAGCTGTAGTCTGAACGATGACGCTCAGTACATGTTTGCCAGTCGAGAAAGCCCCATGCACGTACTTGATCGCAGAGCCTGAGGCGTCACGAAGTCGTCGAGGATCGTCCGTATCGTACGCCGGTCGATGTCGTCGGTGACTCTGCCACCGTAGTTGATGTCGTATGTCAGGAAGTGTATCACCTTCGGTTCTCTCAGATCGGGACGTGGGCACACCAACCCCAAACAGTCACCGGTACCTGATATGGGATCTCGTCGAACATGTTGATGAAGTCTCTCAGCTGGGAGATACAGACTTGCAGGTCGGATTCAGTGAACCGGTACTTCAACAGACAAAGTCAGCAACCGCTGGCGGTGCAACACTACGAGGCGCGCTGGTTACAGGAATATTCCATCCGAGTGGGCCGAATTTACGCCGCTCAAGGATGTTGGCGTGGAACAGGCACAAGGCGAACGTTAACGTCTTGAACTCGGACGGTTTGTTGCAGTCGTTCAAGAACTCGTCAGTGAACCCAAGGTACGACCTCGTCAGGTTCGCCCGCAACCCTGAAACGGACAGCGGTCAGCATCGGACGCAATGCGAATGTCGGATTGCCAACCTTTAGGTGGTTCGTTGGTCATCTTGACGCCATCCTGGAGAATGGAGACCGGGAACTTGGGCGTCGGAAGCGACGTCAACCACAGGCGGAACTGTGGGCTGACATCGGTGCGATCGACAAGCGATTCGCAGATCATCTCCAGGGTGGGCAGCCATGAGATCGCCAGGTGACAGTTCTGCAACAAGACCCATCCCCCTGCCCGGCAGGCCGCCGTGATGTACCTGGCCATCGTCAACACTCAGAGAACCGCCAGCGGGCAACCGATCTGCGGCACACCGTTCGGCAATGACGCCTTGTCCTTTACCAAGCGACGTCGATTTCAGCTTCTCCTTCATGCCCATGTCCTCGGCGAACTTCATCAGGTCCTCTGCCGGGTCGGCGCCAGGACTCAAGACGAACACCAGTGGGGTCTTGTAGGTTGACACCGAGAACGACCCCGCCAGGTCGTACGCTGAAGAGGTCGTCAGCGGCAACTAGCGATTAGCGTTTGGGCAACAGTACCAGGAGGTTCGGTGAATTCACGACCCATCTGGTTGATGATGAATTCCTCGATGCCATCGCGCATCTTGCTGGGTCGCAGGCATTTCAGCACCAACAGCTTCTGGAACGGCGACAACGACGTATCGAACGGGACCGGTAGCGGCTGATGATGTGAGTCGCCTGTTGCACGATATCAGAGACCCGGCCCGAACCATGTCTGGCAGATTCGTTCCAACGTACTGGCGTCGCAATACGTCTTGAAGACGGATAACCCGGATGGGTTCAGGAAGCTCTGCTCGATGTGGCTGAAGTTGGGAAGGTCGCTCAGCGCCAGGATCGACTGCCACATATCTTCTGCAATCCAGCTTGCTGTGTGGTCGTTAGATCGCAGCTGTCGAACACCAATGCCGCTCCTGTACCGGGTCGTTCGATGTTCTTGGTTGGAGCGCCGCCGCCGACCAGGAACCTCCATTCGTCGGGGTCGATCAGGTTGTCGCCTTGCATGATCTGGGTGCAGATCAGGAAGCTGAAGAGCGGCTTGTGCCGTTCGAAGACGGATCGGCAGACAGCCTCGTATAGGCTGCGAGTGAAGTGGGCGTTCAGGTTCAGCAACCGAGTCGTTAACACGTCCGACGCGATCGCGTTTTCGATCGACAGGAGGAACAAGTTGACGAACCACTGAACGTCCTATTTAGACCGACGGCAGGTGGACGACGACGTGTCTGACGGGCAGACCTGCAACGAGTACTGGTACATCGGGTCGATGTTGGCCAGATCGGCGATGCAGAAATAGAGGAGAGACGCGCGGAACGCCACAGGAATGTAGCCGGCCCGAGAGATATCAATCTCCTTCTCGACGATCTCCGCCTCGGCAACCTGACGACGACGATGCCCGCGTTCAAACAGGCTTCTCAGCACACAAGACGACCGCACGCGATCACCTTTTCGTTGATCTCGCGCGACGTCGACTGCGACGATGCCAGCGTGTCGATAAGCTCTTCGTCGTCGAGAATATCGCCCTGGGACGAAGACAGCAGTTTGAGGATCTTGTCCTCGATCTCCTGTAGCTCCTCCTTCATCTTGTTGTTCGAAACGACTACAGGGACGGTCAGGATGGGGACCGACTGGTGCCGCGTTCTCGTTTACCTAATCGGTTCTTCTTCGTCTCCAATTCAGGCGACTCCTTCGATACGACAATGCCCAGCATCTGGTCCTGCAGACCGGCCCGAGTGATCGTGAAGTTCAGCAGGGTCACTTTCACCTGATCATTGGACGAGTCAGGACACCACTGTGCGTCAGGCGGACGCGCATCGAGACCTGCAACTCGGGCGAGTAGTGAGGGTTTGGCAACTTCGTCGTCATGTAGAACTGGAAGTCACCGCTGTATGGGATGGTCGCGTCGCCGATCGTGATATGCGGTACGCCATTCACCGGGAACGTCTACGATGTCGCTGAGACTGTGCACGCCACATTGCCAGGCGTTCGTGTTCGTACCTGTCGAAGGAGGACGGGCTCCAGAGCCGGATCGAGTTCGTTCCCAATGTTCTCGATCAGGACCCATTTACCGAAGCGGATCGCGTTCTCCAGCGTTCGCGTGAAGTTATCTGTCAGCTTCACGACGTCCATGCCGTTCTTGGCGAGGGATTTGCCCATGCCCTTCACGAACTTGTTGGCCTGGCCCTGGGTAGGCACACACACAACCTCAGCACTCGTAATGATCAAGGACAAACGGGTATCGAACCTGCGGGTCGATTAAGAGCGGCCAGCGCACGCTTCGGGCCATGATGATGCCATTCTCGATAGAGACGGTATCGGTCGGCAGACCGAACAGGTTCCAGCTGCGTATCGCGACCGGGTTGCCCAACGTTGACGAGACGGTGCACCCGGCGCTGTACACGATGTCATACTGCGCTAGCTTGTCGTGCCATTCCTATGCCAACAACCGTTAACGCACAGCCACCTCCGCATGTGTTGGAGCTCAGCCGCCTACCTTCACGATCTTATTCCGGAATTCGCCAGTGAACGCCCCCAGATAGGCAATCGACCCAGCACTGACGAGAATGTCACCCGTAACGCGAGTGTAGGCCACAGTCAAATCCTAAGCCATGCGTTAAACGGGAACGTCGCGGTCGGGCACGACGGAAGTGTGAGGCGAACCTTGACGGTCTCCGACCATCGACGACGTTCGCCGCCGAGGCCGCCGACGAGCTTCTCGGCGCGAACGAGCTTGACTTTGCAGATGGCGACTTCGGACGCCAATGCTTCCTTCTTCTGGACCGCGGCCATGTAGTTGGCCTCGAGCGCTGCGATTCGGCCCTCGACGGATTGCAACCGTGCCACCGCCTCAGCCAATGCGGCATTGACGCGCTCGAGTTCCTGTTCCGATCGTTAGCGCGCAAGGACACGATTGACAGTCGAGCACCGCTGTGGGACCTGTTCAGCGGCGCGCAGAGCAATACGCTTCGGCTCGACGTTCTTGGCGACCGTGTCGTATGTGAACATGGCGCGTACCCACTGGCAGATCGCTTTGCACGCTTTCGACGCTTTCTCGATGGCGAGAGGCGTGAAGTCCTCTCGCTCCATAAACGGTTTGATCTGCAGAACCCGATGTCATCAGCTGGCGCTTGTCAACGGGCGACCTTCATCGGACCTTCTCGATCACGTCGGTGGGAATGTTATCCTTGTCATATGTCATCAGCATGTCGAGGAACTTCTTGGCATCCTTGAAGAGCTTGGTCGAGGCCGGCTCCCAGTAGTCGTTGATCTTCTTGCCCACGTTGTCCGGATCATTCTTCTTAATCGGCGGGATATTGAACAAGATGCAGGTGGCCTGGCACGTCATCAGCGATGGCACACGAGCCGACGCATCGACATCTGCCGACCTGGACGGTAATCAAGACACCAGCAGGTGGCTTCTTCATCGCCTTGACTTCGTCGAGGTCGCTCTTCTTCAGCAACTTGAGGCACGAGACGGCTTCCTCCAGCGCGGGGAGCGCCAGGTCGAGGTCTTTCTGAGCATCATCCTTGATGGCTTTACATTCCGCCGCCTGTCACAAAATCGGTTCGTATCCGTTGGAGCATTCCACACCGCCCTGACCAACCTTGGTCTGCGCGTCCGCTTCCTGTTTCGAGACAACTTCCCGCGTGGCATCGGCGTCCTTCTTGTCAACGCTGATCTGCTTCATCATTGTTTCGACCTGCGGCGTATGGTCAGCGACCTGGACCGACAACCCGAAGCGCCGCCGCGTGTACCTCCTCCTGCGTTTTGATCAGAATGGGCTGCTTGTTGACCAGCTCGACCTGGAGTTTGGCAACGGCCTCTGCGCTCTGCTCCAGTTTGTCCACACCGTTCTGCAGCTTGTCGCGAAGGCCCCCCACTTCCTTCCGCTTGATAGCTGAAAGGAGCAACACGTCAGGATGCGCCCCATGACGGTACATACCGTTGATCGGTACCGAGAATCCGTTTGAATGTCGACAGGACTTCCAGGTACGACGTGGGCGTAACGTAGTTGTGCCGGCGAAGCAATTCCGCATATGCAATGCTGTTGCGCTCGACGCTCTGATGGATCGCGACGAACATGTTGACAATGGGTTCAATCGTGCCAAGGGACTGTCGCAGGACGTCAACACGCAGATCAGACATCGTGGCGGATCGTTCCCACTGACCAGGTCGTCCTCCGTCAGGCTGGACAGTGCAACGGAACGCAGCGCCTCGGCCGGCCAGGGCGAGAACCAGTCAATCGTGCAGCAGTTGACCAGAGCGGGGAACATCCGCAACCTCGTCCGGAACGCGTCGCCCATCGGTGACATGCACAGGCAAATGTGCAAGTTCGTGCGAACGCGCGCCACGAATGAGGCGTAAATGTTCGACTAGGACACGGTCGTGTCAGGGTAGTCGGAGCATCGGGCGCGTCACAGCCATGATTCCGACCTTGGTCGGCGCCACTTTCCGGCGCTGGCAATCGACCCGACACGCGTTGATGATAGCCTCCATGTCCTCCGCGTTGTACAGGTTCGGGACGTCGCCCGAGTTCAACACGTTGTTGATGTCCTGCGTCAAGCCATATCCATCAGCGACGACGTCCACCCGACGCTGCTCTGTGCGACCGGAACCTCAAGCTGGGCCTCCTTGACGATCTGCGTGTCGGACATGAGGAAGACGGTCTGCTTCTCTTGCAGGCCGGCCGACAGTAGGCACTTCCGCAGGTCGTCGTGCCACGCGTTCATGTCGTACGACTTGCTGACTTCGATCTGGAACAGGTCGTACTCGCCCATGAACGCGGCCAACCGCGTCAGGCTCTGCCGGCCACTGCCACCAACGCCCAGCAGTAGCGCATTGCCCTAACACGAAGTCGGCACGCTTCACGACAGGGGCCGCGCGGCTCGCCGGGCGGGCACCAACCTGAGGTTGACGAAGGATGCGACAGATGCGCGACACGTGCTCAATCGCGTCGATGAACATGACGAGTTTCATCTTGTTCTTCTTCTCGCTGTTGTACTCCTCCAGGTACTCCTCCATGACGGTCACCAGCTTGTCCATATCGGTGATCTCGTCGTAGACGCGGACGTCGGCCCCACTCCCGCCCATGTAATCGCCGAACAGGACCCGACCTTCCGGGTTCGTCACCACCTCCAGCCACGATTTGCCTGATTGCCCGCACACACACACACAATCAGCCAACGTCACCGCAACGTGGACACCTACCCATACCGAAATTCTCCTTCAGCAGGCGAGTCAGCAGGCCTGTGAACCAGTCCTGGTCGGTGGCGTTGACCATCCGGTCAGCGAAGACGCGCCGGTTCTCATGGATCCACAATCTCAGCAACGCGTCGACATCGGCGACGCGACGAGGGTCGGCGTTGAGGATCCCCTGGAACACCTTGGACAGGTCACGAAGGTTGAACGTATAGTGCGACTTGGAGGGCGTCGGAAGAAGCTCGGCGGCGATCGTCTTGTAAATCTCAACGGTCGACGTAACCAGCGCGCTGGCACAGACTTGGATCTCGTCTGGGAACGCTTGCAGGAAGTCGCGCAGAATCGTCAGGAAGATCTGCTGCAGGCTGACCGAGCTCAGGTCGGTGTGGTTCACCTGTCGCCAATCATCAACCGTAGCGGACGCCCTCTGAAAACGTGGCGTACCTGGGTGAAGTGACGTAGGAAGCGGCCGGTGACCGGGTTACGACCGCCGCCGGGCGGACCCATGGCGCCGATGAAGATCAGATCGACAACCTTGTTGAACTGGAGCGTCTTCAGGTCGTACCACCCGCTGTGGTCCATCCACTGTCGCAGCAGCTCGATCGGCGGCTGTGCAAAGTACTTCTCCCTCGCCGGCATGTTCATGTCGTCAACGAGCACGACGTACGTCTTCCCGATCGGGGGCCTGCACAACCGAACAAGTCAACGACCGCGGCTGGCAGACGAACGATGACGGCGCCGAACCCGTAGACGCGCTGCCTGCGCTTTTCCATCTTGGCGTCGAGGATGTCCTGGACCTGGTTCGAGCTGGTGGCCGCCGAGAAGATCAACGAGATGGGCTGGAGTTCAGCGGGCATCGTCGCCAGGTACGATGTGACGTTCACGGTCTTGCCCGTGCCCGTGTTGCCGGTGAACAGGACGTGCTTGCCGTGACGAATGTGCAGATCGAGAAGGAACGTGTACCGCACCGAGTCGACGGTCGGTACGATGATGTCCTGGAACGCCGACTTGCTGGGGATCACGTATTCCGGCACGGTCGTCATCCACATGCGCCACGAATCGGTCTGCAGGTCGAAGACAAAGTCGTAGACGAGGCCTGATTCGGGAGGTGGACGCTCGAACCCGTTCAGGTCCAGCTGGAGACGGAGCCACTGGTCGAACTTCTGTCGCCCAACCTCGTTCGTGGTCGCACCCACCGACCAGATCAGTGCGAACAGGAAGAGCGGCCCGATCTGGCCACCTGCGACGTCGTCAGCTGGTGCCTGGGACAGCCTCGAGCGTCTACCGCGCGTACCTAGCCGCTCAACCTTCTCGGCGAGCTCCGATTCGTCAACGGTCTTATCGGCGACGGGACGGTACGGGGCGAAGAAGCAGTCGAGGATGCCGGTGGCCGCCTGGACCAGGTTCGTGTTGACCGTGGGCACAGGCTCCACCAGGTTCCGGCGCATGAACGCGATGGCCGTCTCGACGTACGTGTCGAACAGGTACAGCAGCATGGGCTGGAGAGAGTCGACTGCTTTCGGTAGGCTCTGTGGTAAACGAGACGTGGGCGACGGCAGCGTCTATGGGCAACAACACCAATGCCCGGCAGTACCTGTAGCCAGGACGCCACCAAGGGCCTGAGACCGATGGCCTCCGGATCCATGTACACCATCCCACATCGGGAAACCGTGGCAGGTGACGCCACGCTCAGGTCTTCGACCTCAAAGATCATCGTCATCGTTGGCGGCATCTTCGGTGGCGCATCAGACCCATTGAAGCGCGACGGTACGTGGCGCGCGCCCTGACCTGAATGATTTCACCCGAGTTCAGACACAGCTTCTTGTTGTCGTCCAGGACGGTGTTCATGTTCTCGATCCACAGGGCGTCGACGGGGCCGTCGAAGACGATCCAGTAGCGCTCCAGAACGTCGCTCGGCTCACAGCACTGACGCATCACGAACGCCAGAATACCGTCCGTCCTGGAGGACGACGACGGTCAGCCCCGTTTCTCAATGCAGCAACGTCCGGACGCACCATTCGTGGGTCGCCTCGTCGAACTGGCCGTATAGTTGCCCCATCTTGATGCTCTTCGGGTTCAGGACGTGGGTTTTGACGCGCAGGAACTCGTCCAGGCCGCCGTCAGCGAGCCGGTTCAGCGCCTTCTGCAACGTGGCGATGTTGCCGGTCTTGCCGCCGCCAGTGGGACCGACCACCATCAGACCATGACGAACCTCGGCCGTCTCGAACAGCTGAATCGACTTCTGGCAGAACGACCCAACGGGCTGGAGGCCTGCCTCCATAGCGGACGCGATGATCGCGTTCATCAGCGCACCGTAGTCGATGTCTGGCTTAGCGATCCCAGGGAACAGGTCGGAGATGATACCCTGACCGTCTCGTTAACCGCGTGGAACCCGACGAGAAACCGACAGCACGAACCTCGAATAGAGGTAGGTCATCGACAAGGAACTTCGGGACGTTGACGTCGCGAAGCGCCCTCAGCAGCAACACGTTTTCATCCAACTGAGGGTCCTTTCGCTTCAAAATGCCTGCCTGGGTGATGACCGTCTTGACGGCTCGCATCCCGTAATCGTAGTGGTCCTGCAACGATGTTATGCAACATGGGTGAACGCGCGGGGCGGGCACCGAGTTACCTGAGCTGATAGTTGCTCGGAGCACAGCTTGAAGGTGGCCACCATCTTGAGTGACAGGGCGCGCGCGGCACTGAACCCGAACGAGTACAGCATGATTTCGGCTGGCGAGCAAGGACGCGTTGGTGCACACCCAGGACGGGAGACGCGTTGGGCGTACCGATCAAGGCATAGTCGGGCACCATCATGGCGACCGGTCGGAACAGGGCCGCCAGGTTGTCCGGCAATTCGGTACGACCGGCGTACCCAGGGTTCATCGTAATGAACGCACAGCACGACTGCGAACGTCGATACGTCAGTGGGCGCGCACGTGTGGGCAGGCCGACAGCGAATGGCATACAAGGCGCAGACGAAGCTCGCAGTCCTCGAACACGAAGTGGTCGACTTTGGCGCGCACAGCGTTCCAGATGGTCTGCACCTGCTGAGCGACAACGGACAGCACTTCGATATCGATACGGTTGAACTCGTCGAAGCACGCCCAGGCACCGCTGGATGCCAGCCCTGGATCGCAGACGACGTTAACACCCGTAACGTATAATGGCACCGCTGGGCAGCCAGGTACCTTTGAAGAATTTCCCCATGGCGATGTGGTCCAGCGAATCGCTGCAGTTGAAGACGACACATTGAATAGCGACGCATTTCGCGAGGTCCTTCACCGTTTCCGTCTTGCCGGTACCGGCTGGCCCTGCGGGAGCACCACCCAGATGGAGCTGAAGCGCCGTCATCAGCGTCATGTAGCAGCGCTCGGTCAGTGGAGTAATGACTGGCGAGCCCGTCAGTGACGCCTTCGTGCACCATTGCCGGCACATTCACCTACCAAGACGCAGGGAGTTGCCCAGGTACTCGTAGGCGTAATCGAACCGAGCCTGGACCATCTGCACAGCGATCTGGCTGGTCGACGGATCGACATAGTATCGCATCTGAGAGATCCATCCGAAGTCGGTGACGGCCGACACGCCTTCGTCCACCATCCGGGAGATGACGTCGCGGGCGTGCACGTCGAGCACGATGAGTGCCCCGATTGTCATTCGTTGCAGAGGTGTCAGGTTGCCTCGCACCAGGGTCACCATATCCGACAGCTGTTGACGCTGGAGGTCCAGGAACTTCTTCACGCCATTATGACCGTCCTGACGAAGCGCCTGTGTCATGTGCATCGTGAGAACACGGAACGACGGGCAGTGGTGTCCGGCGAACCGAACCTGTTCGCATTCCCGGGTCCAGTGAATTTGGGAACCCGTCAGGACGCACTGTGCTGGCCAGTCCTTCACCCAATCCGATCGCGTCTTCTCCAGGTAGTCGGCCACCGAGTCATTGATGACCTTCTTGACCGACGCTCGCATCATATCTTCGACCTCGCTGAGCCAGTTCTCAACATTCTTCTCGGACGGGTCGATGAGTTCCTTGAAGTCGACGCGCTCCTTCTCGGCGGAGAACATGGCCGATATGCGACCATCGGCATTGAATTCCAGTCTGCGCAGGCGCGATCAGGGCGCGCTCTGCCGGACGTGACGTCCGACACCTACCGAGTAACGTTCTCGAAGCACTTCTTCAGATGTGGCTGAACGGCGGTGGGGTCCTTGGCCTGGGATAGGATCTGGAGAAGCTCGTCGTTGCTGAGGAAATAGAATCGGGCGAAAGCGCCTCGTTTCGAGTCGAGGTAGTCGCTGAGGCCCTTCTGCACGATTTCAAGCTGCTTGTTTCCCTCCTGGAACTGGGCCAGCAGGGTCGGGTCGTCACATACGACCAGCACATCAGGGTTGGCGAAAAAGTTCGCCATCGTCGTTCGCCACATGCGATTCACGTTGCTGGGCACAAGTGCTGCCGATGAGCAAAGCCTAGCAGACAACGATGTGGGATATCACCTGAATCGTTTGCCTTCAACAGGTAGCTGTTTCAGAATATCGGCCGAATCGAAGATGGGGCGCAGGTATAGCCACGCCACCTGCACCATTAACAGCACCTCAAGAACGTCGCTGACGAGCTGGAGCTTGTGGTCCCAGTTGCTGATTCGTTCCTCGAACGGGCCTTTGAAGGTCGAGAATTGCATGGCCTGGTCACCGGACGTTCACGTACATCGATACACAGACACGAACGTTATTCACGAACCTGCGTCATGACACGATGCTCGTCCAGCAATGCCATGACGACCTCGGTGCCTTTGACGATGTAGGTCCCAGTCGTCTTATAGGGTACGACCTGCCGCCCACGTTAAACACGAACTGATTCAAACACGGCGGCATACACACATCGAAGCGGATGTTCGCCCAGGCGTCCTGCATCTTGTTCAGGGACTGCTCAATCATGTACTCCTTGCCGGCACGCTCGCCCTCCTTCGAGATCACGTCCATGCGCTCTTGCAGTTTCAGTTTGTTGATGGCCTGGTCCAGGGTGAACGTCTCGTCCGGATGAAGGTCGATGGCCAATGCGGCCGACAGGGCATCCCAATGGCGCTGACGCATGCCCGGGTTTCCTTTTCAACAGAGAGACCCCAACATTGGTCATACATGACTTCCACGTTCTGAAACGCGACGTACCGAGCGCCTCGATGAGAGGGAGGAGAGGTTCGAACTCCTTCATCTGGCCGGCGAAATTCGAAGCGATCGCGTTCAGCTCGTTGTTTTCCTTGATCTGCGGCGCTTTAATGGCTTTGTTCAGATCCTTCTGATAGTTTTCCAGGTCGCGTGCGACTTCGTCCGGTTTGATCTGCAGAAATGACCCCGTTCGCCACTTCGTGCTGCTATCTTTCCAGGCCGAACAAGCGCTCCACATGAGCGAGTACGGTTGGAACTGTTTCGACAGGTCCTTGACGCGACTGTAATCGGTAACTTCCCGCCCGAAGTGCATTTCGTCCGAGTTGAACTGCTTCGCCTTCTCAGTGTACTCGGCGATTTTCAGCTGGGCACGAATCGGTCAGCATACCGGCTACAACGACAGTGCACTGGCGAGATACCTCGATATTCCTGGCTTTATCAGCGATCAACCTGATCTTGGACAGGTCATTGTACTGGCCAAAGCTGCGAACCTCTGCATCGAGGTCCATCGCGTCCGCCTCGAACGCCTTCTGCCGGCCAGTGACTTGCTCCTCGAACACTGACTTCTGCTCATCCAGATAAGCGTTGACGCTGGCGACCTTAAAGGGGATAGGACAAATGTCAGCCACAGAAGTCATGGGCAGTCTGTGTACCCAAAGGTATACCTGGTCAGCGATGGTCTTTGGAAGAGCGAACGTGTCCCAACGGGCACCAAAGTCGTCCTTCGTGAACCTGAACCCGAACTCCTCCAGCATCGCGAACCGAGCAAGGACCTGTTCGGCCACGGTCACGCTTCGAGCGAACACCAGGAGTCAGCAAACCGGACCTCTTCGATGTTGGGTTTCTGTTCCGTGACGGTTTTAGGAACGAGAGCAAGGTGTTCTCGCATCTCGACGAGCGCCTCGATATTGGCCGGCGTTCGTTGCAACGTGGCACGAATGCCGTTGAAGTCCTTGGCGATGACGACGCATCGTTCCCGGGTCAGATGGCAGTACGTTTCCAGTAGACGGGTCGCGATCAGCGTTCGCTTCTCGCAGAGCTCCCGCCGTACAGCCTCACTGGACACGACGCACAGGCCAAGATTAGATTGCAGCGGGATGGACGCCTCGAAATCCCGCCTCAGCGTGTGCTGACGCTCGACCTCCGATCGCACGTCCTCGATCGTATGGCTCGTTTCAAAGTATTTCGCCACATATTCATCGACATTCAGTGCTGCAGTGCCAGCGTCATTATTTCCAGCCGACAATCGCACAGCACAGCATACCGAGGAATTCCTGATGCTGGTCGTACGTGGCAACGTACGCCTTCAGCGGTTGCAGGGCCTTGTTGACGCAGGCTGTGATCCGGTTGGCGAAATCCTGGACCCAGGGCGTCTGCCGTTGAATGGACGCCAGCTTGCCTTTATGCGATGACCGGAACAGGTTCTCCATGACCAGCGGTTCCAGCTGGGGGATATCATGCAACATGGACAGTCCACGATCGAACAAGGCCAGTGGGAGCTCCTCCAGCGCTTCGATCTTGGTCGACAGGCCAATCTTGCCGTCGCGAACAGTCAGCTCGACGCTGAACAGCGGGAACTGCCCGTCCACCGTGAACGCCTCGAAGAACCGGACGTATTCTCGCAGCGAATGCTCGATCAGGGTGTGCAGGGTGTCCTCCATGATGAAGTTGATCATCAGCATGAACTTGCGTAGCTTGGAGAACATGTACACCTCGAGGTTGCGCTCTTCGAGGTTGAACCACCCCTTGCCGACGGTGGCCAGCGACGTCTTCACGGCGCTCTTCAGGGCGGTCACCCACGACCCCGTCAGGAACGTGTGCAACTGGGCCAGCGACGACGATTGCAGCTGTTCGAACTCGTCGATGGCGATCGTCTTGCTGATGTGCGTGTTGAACATGGACAGGTTCAACAGATGGTTGCACTCCAGGCGAACAGCGTGTAGGGCGACGATCACCTCGTTCTTGACCAGCAGGCAGTGGAACGAGAAATCGTTGAACCGGGCGTTGAAGTCGTACGGGGCCACCTTGACCACAGCGTATTCCGGCGCGGCTCGTTTCTGCTCAGGAACATAGGCCAGCGACTCGCGAAGCACCGCCTGGGACGGCTGATTCAGGTTCCGGTCGAAGATGATCTTGTTCATGGTCCTGGCGAAATCGGTGTTCACTTCGCCGATCAGCGACGTGGAATCCAGCGCGTTCTGTTTCAGGGCTTGCGTGTTCAGCGCCGAATTCAATATCCGATTCGCCTGCTCCGAATCGATCGGCTGCATCTCGTCGATCGGCATGGAGTCGATGTACAGACCGTATCGGGTCCGGGCCTCGAACTCCCGGCGCGTACGATGCGCCGACGCGACACGCTCGACGAACACGCTCGGGTCCTCCACGCCGAACAGGATGTGCAGACGGTGGAGCTGGCGCTCATCAGCCGGATCTCCATCGAACCGAACGATATAATTGGACCCGTTCGTCCCCGTCACGGTGCAGGGCTCAAACGTGCCTACATAAGCAGCGGATCGGTTCACAGCAGTCGTGTCTAGGAACGGCGGACGATTCGGCTACCTAGTCCCGTTTCCTGGTCGAGGCGAAGAGCACGCGCCACGACCTGACATGGACGCGTGGTGCCCAGCCATTCGTCGACGGTGCGCGTTTCGTACTCGGTGTCGTCGAAGACTTCAAGTGGCAGGTACGCTTTCCGCCCCGTCTTGTGGTCGGTGTCCAACGTGTACTTGCTGTAATCGATGCCGGCCCCTTTCAGCAGCGCGCCTACGTTCTGCTCCTGGTACAGGACCTGCGCAATGGTCAGTAATCATACGAAGGCTTCTGCGCCTTCGGGGCGACCTTTCGTCGCTGGATTTCAATGCGCCGGGGCGCCTGTCCAGGCCCACGTTTGAACGGGGCCGAGACGCGCGGTTCAGGGCCTTCAGTGCGTTTCATGGGCGCAGTGGAGACGGACGCGACTGGGCCGCCTTTAAACATCTTCAGGGTAGGTGATGGCACCGTCTTCCTGGTCGAGGCGATCGGCGCCAGCCGGATGGCGTTGGGGTTGACGACGGCGGCGGCGCCTTCCGCCGACGGGCTGAAGTGCTCGGAGTACATCGCTCGTTGCCTGGGCGACGGTGATCGCGACGAGGCACCCTCACCGACATCGAGGGAAGTCGGTGGGCGGCCCGCCATAGGAGACAACGCCTTGCCTAGGAGTGACAGGCTGAGACAGAGGCTGCACTACGACCACATGTTTCGACGGGGACGCCATCGCCCAGTCACAGCGGTCCAATCCCGAAACCATTATCCTGCAACGGCTGCTGCCTGCAGTGTCTGACGTGTATGCCGCGCCCACGCAGGCGATGCGATTGATGGATTCGCTGGTGCGGATGGACTTGGGCGAGTGCCATTTGCTCCGATCATGCGTCAGGTGCGTCGGCACTGCGATTCGTGTTTCACCGGCAGTCTACTCGGAGACGCTGGGACGCGGTGGGAGGGATACAAACGTTCTATTGGCTATTGCGACAAGAGTGTGCATACAAGGGATTACAGTGCGCACTACGTCCCACCCCCACGTCTACGACGTCTTCACGTTCACGAGCGTTTGATCGTCGCATCCCGCACCGCCCAACTAGGCCACGATAGCAGCTAGCGCGCGACAGGATGCTGATGTCAGCAGAGCCCTTGACGTCACAGACGTTCGCGCCTTCCGGGCCCCATGCCATGGCAGAGTGGCGACAGATGCAATGGTCAAACGCTCGTGAAATGAAGACGTCGACCTGGGGGTGGTACGTAGCTGAGCGCACTATAGTACTTTGTTTGCAGACTCTTGTCACAAGAGCCAATAACACGATGCCGTTTATCCTTCCCGTCTCCTCGACGACGTCGGTCTTGCCACGTCACCACAGTGGTAAACCCGTTCATCCTTCCTATTTCTAAATACAATATAGCCCAGGACAGCAGCACATTGATGCAGGAAACGAGACAAGTAAATATACCGAGCCCCGCCGGGCAACACATAACCAATGGCAAACTGTTGGCGGTAGCATCATCGATATCTGATAATCGCCAGCCGTGTACCGAATGCTAAAGTCCAGCGAGCCACAATACTGAACCGTCTATGATGACTTGACTGAATACCAGCAACTGGAGCATGTTTGATCGCGACTAACGTCCCGCTGGAAACGGCGACGCCCCACGTGAAGCTGCGGTTATCTACAGCAAGGAGAGTATATGACGGGGCGCTAATATCGGCGAAAGCATTGCGCGGATTGCGTGGCGGAGTTGCGGTCTCCGGTCTGCCGTCAGTCGTCACCTCGAACGATGGCCGGACGGCCGGCATCTTGCCAGATCATGCGAATGTACGTGTCGTTGGTTGAAAAAGCATTCTCGTTTCATGATGACTCTACAATTTTACCAAGATCTGTTCTGACACTATTCTCGTGGAAGAATGCATTTGAGCTGATTTCGCAACTACTCTTCCTTCAATGTATAACTGTACGGACCGGTTGATTTAACTTCTTGTCCTTGTAGGTCGTAAGGGGTAATATGCTTGAGCGTGATGGCGTTCCCATTCAAAGCATAGCGATGGTGAGACGCGTCGCTCGATTTTATAGCGCCATGCGGTCACGAATGGTTTCACCTGGGCAGCTGTTGTAGCCGAGCCCAACGGCAACTGGTCGAACGTGTTTCTCCGATCCAGCCGCCGACTGAGTGTCGTAGCGTTCGGTCCATAGAGCCGCCCTGTCCTATCATCGCCAACATGATAAATATGGGAATAGAGTATTTAACACGCTTAAGCGGCGAATGCAACGAGCTGGTCGTTGCAGCTGCAGCTGGATCGCTGATCTAGCGCAGGGGGGGGACTTGTGATGTGTATTAACACAGGCTAACGCGGCGAATGCAACGACGAAGCGTTGCGGCTGCCGCTGGATCAGGGGGGGGGGACTTGTAAAGTGCATTAACACGCTGAAGCGCCGAGCGCAACGAACTGGTCGTTGCGTCAGAAGCTGGTCCGTTGATCGCCCACCGCCTTCACCTTCGTCGCCTGCGCTAGATCAGCGATCCAGCTGCAGCTGCAACGACCAGCTCGTTGCATTCGCCGCTTAAGCGTGTTAAATACCATTGCGCTAGATCAGCGATCCAGCTGCAGCTGCAACGACCAGCTCGTTGCATTCGCCGCTTAAGCGTGTTAAATACACATCACAAGTCCCCCCTACCATCCCTATTCAATGTTGATGTCGATGAGGTCGCCCTATCAGAGTTTTGAATATGAGCAGCGTAGAAATGGATATCGCCGTTGCATGCACGTGCCTTCCAAGGGGCACTGGGAGGAACACCGAGGTCAGGAGTACGTACATAGTTGCCATTTGCTAATCATCAGTTTGCCTCGCCTGTCACCGGCGGCACAAGCCGGGCCGGTTGAAATGTGGGCTGGCGCATTCCCGAGATTGCGCCGCTGATCGATGAACGTGTCCGTTCTGCCGCCCAAGCTCGTCATTGTTCGCCTGCCGATCGAGCAACACGACCTAGCCGCCGTGCACCTGATCAGACTGTTCTTCTATGAGAAAAGCAGGTTGGCGAACCGGCACGCCTGACGCCCGTTGCGTACGCCGATTTCCGATTGTGTGCCGATGGCAGGCGATTCTTCTCGTACACGGTGACCGATGAGGAAGTATCGCTCATCATGAAGCAGTCATCGTTTGGACGTATCATGAACATTCCTGGCGTGTCTTCGTCGCCCATGATATGGCGAGCTCTGAGACTAACCATAGGAGAGCAAGGTTCGTGTCGGGATTGGATTTGCAAGTTCTTTGCATTATTGATCGAGTTCGCCAGGAGGGTCTGTCGGGAAAATCTTGTCGGTTCTGGCCGATTTCCAGTACTCGATTTTCTACGTATCGACAGCGACTGAAGACCATATCCTAGGTGCACATAATTGTACGGCAGATGTCAAATGCATACTGATTCCCGTGTGCTCCTAGTCAAAGAACGCGAGCTGAATGGCGCTTTAGATTGTCTTCGCAGGAACCTGGGGCTCGAGGTCGACGAAGACAGTAGCGATGGCGATGCCGCGAAACCCGAGGAACGTTTGGTAGACGTGCCCACACGGCATACGCCATCCCCATCGTTCTCGGATGCTGAGAGCGCAGGATCGCCTGGCAACCTGCGCCTTGAACGAATTCCAGGCGAATTCTTCCTGCATTCTATCCCTGCGTCAGATATCGATCGCGTTATGCGCTCGCTGATTGATATCCTGTTCATCCGCCCCCGATGCTCCGCGTTCCTTTCGTTCGCTGCAGTTGACGACCAACAATACTCGCTGATTGTCGATCGTCAAACGTCGACATTGCTCCCGGGTGGGACGATCCAGCAGTGGACCGCTCTCAAAGTTCTTGGCGAATGGGGCTGGTCCGAAACAGGCCTAGCTCTTGCACTGTCCAAGCCACTAGCAAATATTGCACCTCTGTACCTTTCCACCTTTAGCCGGGATTTCGTTATCATCGAAACCGCCCTTGCCGACTCGGCTTGTTCAGCCCTGTCCGCTGCTGGGATCGATGTAATTTAATATAGACATCTGACATGTAGTTTCCTATTATCCTCTTTACAGTTCGCAAACAATGTCAATGTAGGCGTACAGCCTTGACAGATTTCAGTGGAACTTAGATGCGCGACCGGGTACATTGTTTATCAGACTGGGAACCCTTAGGCACGACCTGCATCCTTCATTGCTTGAAGCATCAGCTTCCCGACACCTGCAGGAGATTCGGAGACGCGCACGCCCGCTTCCTTCAAAGCCGCTATCTTCTCCTTGGCACCACCCTTGCCACCAGAAATGACGGCACCAGCATGCCCTACAGAGATAGGGACGAAGTTAAGTGCATGGTGAAAGCTGACCTGCAAAGGGCCTAACCCATTCGACGTCCTGGAGGAGCCGTCAAACCGGCAATGAAACCGACAACGGGTTTGTTTTCAGTGTTATGCTCCAAAAGGTACGCAGCTGCTTGCTCTTCAGCCTGCCCGCCGATTTCACCAATCATTATAATGCCTGGGGAGAAGGATTATTTCTGGCAGCCATTAGCCACAATTAAATTCGATACCTTCGGTCTGTGGGTCCTTCAGGAACTTATCGATACAGTCGATGAAGTTAGTGCCGTTGAAAGGATCACCACCAATTCCAACGCAAGTCGACTGCCCTAACCCGACAGCCGTTGTCTGATGCACAGCTTCGTAGGTGAGGGTACCACTCCTTGATACGATACCGATCTTGCCCGGCGTGTGAATGTATCCTGGCATGATTCCAATCTTGCACTCGCCTGGCTTAATGATTCCAGGACAGTTTGGGCCGATCAATCGAACATTGGGTTTCTTTTTCAATGCGCGCAACACTTTCACCTAATGGTCAAATGGCATGAATCAGCACATCCGAGTTGTCGGTAACGCAGCTGAGGTCTACCATGTCGTGTTGTGGAATTCCTTCAGTGATCGCAACAATCAGAGGGATTTCAGCCTCAATGGCTTCGAGAATGGCGGCCGCCGCGAATGGCGGAGGAACGTAGATGGCAGTGGCGTCAGCATCAGTGGCGGCTTTCGCTTCTGCAACGGTATTGAAGACGGGAAGGCCGAGATGTTCTCGACCGCCTTTGCCAGGTGAGACGCCGCCAACCATCTGCGTCCCATACTCGATAGCCTGCTCGGAGTGAAACGTTCCCTGCTTGCCGGTGAATCCCTGGACAATGACCTTTGTGTTCTTATCCACAAAGACCGCCGCCGTGGACGACAACCGCCCATGCGACGGTATTCTTTGCAGCAGGCGCCGCGCTCCCGACCACATTGTCGTGCCAACCGCAAACCCGCGACAGTGACGATTGCCGGGATCCCGCAGCGGACTGCTCCAAAAACGCGACGCGACGTTCACTCGACTTCGCCGCCGTTTCAAGTTTCACCAATAGCCTAGCCGTTTCTTTTGGCGCTGTAGACGTCGCAAACGGCTCTTGTGCAGATTGCAGGATTATCGGGCAGGCCACGCGTTCGCTTTTGTGGATACGGGGCAGACCTGAGTAAAAGGCGACTGGCAAACGGCCAATCGATACGTTGTTGGGTTTGGGTGGTGCAGGTACAGAACGGACTACCACAGAAATTGTGTCGGCCTATAGAATGATGGGCCTGATGAGTGGTGACCGACGTTGCTACCGTACCGTCCCGGGTGTACGTGCGTCCCTTATCGGGACGCCAGCTGTGGCTGGTGGGCGGTGGCGCAGCGCACTCCGCAGTGTTTCAATGGCAGCTCAGGCGCAGCAGGAACAGGCTGTGCTCCAGCGAGCTGTCGATGGCATGATTAAGACACTCGACCGGGAGCATCTTCGACCGCTGCAAAAGGTTCGTTATCTGCCTGGCATTTGTAACATGCTTGGGTTTCTGATCGCTGTCCCAGGGTGCGTATATGTGCATGGCCGAATGCCTTGACAACGTGGCGTTGGAGGGGCAGTCGCTCCAGGCGTGCATGCAGTCGTGTACCAATCGCATGGACAAAATGAAGCATGTTGTGGAGCAAGAAATGGACGACTTTCAGCAGCGTGTGCAACGCGGTCTCCTCACGTGCAACGACGAGGGGAAGGACCGTCTCGGAACGCGAACCGACCCGGAATCCGTCGCGAAAGCCCAGAAATTCGTCGACGAATGCGCTGCGAAATCTCTTCGCAGCCACATGGCCGTCCTGGACGCCATCCAGCAAAGGATTCAGAACTCCGCCTCTCAATTGAAATGACGCTCCTCCCGATATATTGTCATACAACACATACCGTTGTTTATTGAGTGCCGAGGCATGTGACCGAGGGCTTGCAGAGTGCATGCCAATGGACTCAAAGGTCGCGCGGAGATGAGGACCTTGACACAACAAGACACAAGGGGAATTGTCCAAAATTGCCCATTTCGCATCGAGCAGGTTGGCACATGACGGCGTTGCCGAACTGTCTCTGTATCGGCACTGGCGAGTACACGACGGGCTACGTCTGCAGCGTGGGCCAGCGCGATGGCGAGGTGACGCAGAGCGACAAGCGATGCGGCGTCGTCGCGTTGGTCATGTTCGATCTGCGCGCCCGCGGGCAGGTTCGTAGTGTTGCATGTGGCAACTGCTGGCGGGATCTGAATGGCGTCCGCAGATTGGGCCTCGCGTCGGCCTTTGTGGAACTTCGGGTATCAAGTTCCCTGCGATTCGTGCGCACCTTCAGCGAGCAATCGGCGACGTCTATAAAGGGATCGGTGTTCATTGCGAAACGTTCCCTGCGGACGATGTTACTCGCGACCCACAGGCGTACGAGAAAGCACTCGATAAGGTACACGGTCGTAGCGTAATGTTATGCGCTGGTCTGTTCCTGAGCCCAAATGCAGTTCAGCCCTGGCGACATCGTGTCGATATTTACCCCCGATGATACTCATTACGCAATCGCATTGGCAGCCATTGAACGAGGCATGCATGTCATATTAACCAAACCCCCTGTTAAGACTGTCGTCGAGCACCTTAGTCTTGTTAAACGCGCTCGAGAGAAAAATGTTATCGTCGTCGTTGAGGTTTGTCAACCCGATCACGTCCTGAGTCCTGCGTCGTTAACTGTCACGTAGGTCCATAAACGATACGATCCTGTATACGATGATGCACGTAATCGCATTCGCAACTTGGGTCCTTTCAACTATTTCTACGCGTACATGAGCCAACCGAGTCAGTCATGAGTACCGACACCAACGATTGCTTTCAGTTGACGGCGTAACGTTCCAGAGGGTCAGTTGGCGACGTTTAAGAGCTGGGCAGGAATCAGCAGCGACATCAGGTTCGCCACTCATTAGAGTTTTCAGGATGGTGCTGACGTCGTGCAGTTATTACTTGAACAGCCACCACATCGATTTCCATGCCTGGGCCCTGACCGGCATTGCCCGACCCACACTTGTGTCTGCGGTCGCATCAAACGGCATCGCGAACAAGGTTTTGGGTCGCCAGAACGTCGAAGACACAATAACGTTAACCGTGCAGTGGGTGAATTTGGCAGCACCGCATTCTGCTGGCACCGCCGTCTATACAGCATCCTGGGCAGCCGCCAAGGCTGACGTGCATTCGCAGCAGCGGTTCTTTTATTTAGGCGCTTCGGGAGAGGTCTCAGTGGATCAGGCTCATCGCGGATACACCGCTGCCACAGATGCTGATGTAGGGCGTTGTGCTTTGTCAACGTTATCCAAGTTGCTGATGGGTTTATTCCAGGGTTTCGCATCCGTCAACCCGCTCTACATGCGTTACGTCCCCGATCATCAAGGGCGCTTCGTTGGCCAGCAAGGATACGGGTACCAGAGCTTCTCGCGGTTCGTTGAGGCAGTCCACATGGTTCGAGAGGGCTCTTCATCACCTCAGGATTTCAACGCCGGTATTTCTAAGAGTGGGCCCATGCGCAAGCTCTGAACGCTTATGGTATTTCTGTAGAATTGCCCACCCTGGAGTCTACCTTAACGGTTACTGCCATTCTTGAGGCTGGTAGACGAAGCCTTGACAATGGCGGGCGGCTTGTGGAGATTCTGTACGACACGGATAGTCGTATTTACGGAACCGGTTTGTTTTAATGACTGATTTCATCCAATGAACCTCTCACCGTCCAGCCATTGGCTAGTTTATCGGCATACTTGAGGACGTAGGCGCTGTCGCATCATCTTTTTCGCTGATCTTCTTGCTCTGTCTCTTACGATGCCTTTCAGTGCACGATGGATTTCTGTCGTCGTCATATCCAGTGCCGCGTCCTACATGTCTCGGTTTCCGTGTATGCTTAAGCAGTACACCTGTTCCTGGTTCGGTCGAGGGTCTGGTTCTGTCCAATTGTGCTGAGGTTCAGCTGATATCGTCTCAAAATGTGCTGGGCGAAGCTGCGACTTGTGGATTGAAAGTTGACCATTCCGGTGGCAGTATCGGCAATGCAATCCAAACATGCAGGGCAATGCCTTATACGATACCTGGCAAATTACCGGGCAACGGTACAAATTCAACGCATACACGAGAACGTGTTCACTGACGCTCCAGCAAGAATCGAGGCTAGCCCCGCACACACAATACCAGTGTGGCCGCGTATGAAGTGAGGCATCGCCTATGAAGAGACTTCCGCGACAGGTACCCAAACTGTGTTGTTCCACTCCGGCGTCTGGCGTCCAGTCGTCTTGAACGTGCTGTTGAGGAGGCAGGCCAGCTCGGTAATCACTCATCAGACGAGGCGATTTGGGAAAGAACGGGTGCGAGGTCGTCGACGATCAGAGCGTTGTGACCTTGCGGGCGGGAGAGATCGAGACCTCGCTGAATTTGTTCCAGCTCACCAGCTGCGAGGGCGTCTTAACCTCAATGGGTTCCGGTCAACGATTTAGTTTGGCTACTGGCGCGAACGTCTCTTCATAGCCGATGCCGACGATCTGCATTGTCTGAACGTTGCCGTTTCAGCCGATCTGCCGCGGCGTTACATTTGATGAACACGGATTGGTAGAGGAACCGAAATGCAAATTGATATTCCGGGAGATCCCTGGCCACTTCTTGGTACGGCAAACCGCACGAGACCATCGACGTACATACAGCCGAAGATTTGAAAGTGGGCTCGCGCAGATATTTTGTCGCCGATGCGATGCATAATATTGTCCGCGTGTGCATATCTCCCGCGCCCTTTCCAGTGTGCAATATCCCGTTGCCGGGCGCGATGATCCCGCTGGCGTTGTCTCACCTAGCGCCGTTCTCCTACATCGAACGATTCGTGTTGCTGTCGGTGTCGCTCGTCTATTTGGTACTGCGCCTAAGCCAGAATAAGCATGGGTTCGCCGTGCTGCGCCCGGTTAACATGAATACGCGACAGCCCAACATCCAAGGCCTCATCGCCACACTGAACCTCGTTGCCTTGATCCTTTTCCAGGTGTATGACGTCATCAACGTCAAGATCAAGTACACGGAGGGATTCCTGGTCACCCAATACTTGGCGGAGAAGGACGTTGTCCAAGCGATCCCTCTGCCCGCCGGCAAGTGGAGTCCCAATGACCAGTTCGCATTGCTGCCGGTCTGCAATGAGCTGATCAACGTGACATTCGCCTTGAAGAGCAGCGCACACTTCTTGGCGCTGGCGTACTGGCATGTGACCGTCAAGAAGCAGCTGGGCGTGTCCTTCGGAAGGACCTGGGAGTTCCTCGCCTACGAAGCGTATTCTGTGCTATCGCTGGCCCTGTACCCGATTGCACAAGCCGCCGCCCCCACTGTGGGCATGTCGATCATATACCCTCAGCTGGTCTACCACGCTGAGAACCTGATTGTCGTCATCCTGACCATCAGCATCGTCGTTCGCATGCGCTGCCTCCTGCAACAGCTGTCGCTGCCTCCTTCGATGGTGCGCCGCATGCAATTCTACATCACGCTGAACGTCATGCAGGCAGTATTTGTGGCGCTGGAGTTTATCGGCCTCGGCACCATCAACATCGATGCGATGACGACGGGCGCGTTCACGAAGAACGCCTTTTGGACAGATATCTTCACTGCGATATTCAACATTGGCTATGCGCTGGCGACAATAGTGATCACGACCATGGTGTTCCCCATTTTCCTGGAAGAAACGGATGCTGCCGACAACGTGCGGATGTTGGTGAAGTTCATCAGGACCCCAGAAGGACGATCCAAGTTCAAGACGTTCTGCGAGAAGGTGATGGCCAGCGAGAACATCAATTTCGTCCTGCAGGTCGCAGCGTTCAAGGACGACTATGCGAGGCGCACACATGAGGACAACTTGCTCCTGGCTCAGCAGATCTACAACGAATACCTGGCTCCTGGAGCCCCTCAAGAAGTGAACTTGTCCTTCGATGCCGTGGAAGGTTTCCGAGCCAATGGGTTCAAAGATGACACGCTTCTATTCGAAGATACGTTCACATACGCGCAGCAGGAGATCCTAAAGTTGTTGGATTCGGAAACGTTCGCGCGATTCAAGGTCCAGAACCCAGCAGTGTGGAACCAGTTCGCCGAGAAAGTCGATCAGGAGCGACGTCTCCGAGGTGCCCTCCTGTCGAATGGCGTCGGCGACCAGTCGCACTTCATTCCGACCAGCAGCGTCCATATCCACGTTAGCGGTACGAGCCAAACCACTTCTGCAGCTCGTGTATAAACATGAATGCCCGGCACGTGGGTGGCAGTGATAATCTAGAACGCAGCGAAACTCGAAACCTGGACAGTGGCAACTCTGTGGACACCGCGATGTACGTTAACGCAAATAGGTCGAGAGCGTTCATTCCCACACGACGATGCTCGGTCACGCCATCGGTACGATCGACGTCAGCACGCACAGGTGGACGGCGCCGGTGCGGGAGCCGCAGGCTGGATTGATTGACTTGGGTCAGCCCATCGCTGATGCTGAGGCTAGAACGGCGCCGTTGGGCGCAGAGATTACGATACAGGCGTAGAGTCCAGCGTGCATGTTTGTGAATGGAAGAGGTGGGTGGAATCTGTTCAAATCCTGAACTGCCTTCCGTCGAAGAACCCGCCGCGATCGTCAGCGAATATCAGCCGAGCGATGCAGAGCGAGCCTCCCCGTCTGCTTTCTCCAAGCCTCACGAGCGCGTGCGCTTGCCACTTCGCATTCGCGGGAAGCCCAATCACCTGAAACCTGGGACCATGCCCGTCCTTGGCATCGAGGCGAGCATTCGAAGTTTCTGGACCAAGCAGGTTGGCGCCTCAGCATGCCTTCGTGTTCTTCTCAGGTAGAATCTGTCCAGCTGATGCAGAAGAAACCCGACGATCGATTGCCGCTGTCACACGTCCAGTGGCCATGCGCCGATAAATGACAATCTCTCAGGGCCAAAGGGATGCTGCGGAACTCGCCGGGAAGATATTTGCCATATTATTCAGTACCATGGACGGTCGCAGATCGGATCGGTGCGTCAACAAGTATGGCACAATCCGAACGACCGTCGTACACCAATGTTCCCGATTGTGTTGTCGCATCTACCGCCGTTGTCGTACATGGACCGGTGCGCTCTGCTGACAATATCGCTCTTATACCTGGTGGTTCGCATTGCACAGAACAAGCAGGGAATCGCCGTCCTGTGCCCGATCAACACGAAGACGCGACAGCCCAACATCCAAGGCATCGTCGCCGTTTTAAACCTCATTTCCCTGATCGTTTACGATGTTTACAACGCCATCAACGTCAAGGTCAAATACACGGAGGGGTACCTGGTCACCGAGTACATGACGCAGAAGGACGTTGTCCACGCTGTACCTCTGCCGGCGGGCATGTGGAACGGCTACGATCAGTTCACACTGCTTCCCGTCTGCAATGAGTTACTGAATGTGGCGTTCGCGCTGAAGAGCAGTGCACATTTCCTCGGCCTCGCCTACTGGCACGTGACGGTGAAGAAACATTTGGGAGTGTCTTTCGGGCGAACATGGGAATTTGTCGCGTATGAGGCCTATTCGTTTCTGTCATTGGCGTTGTACCCGATTGCACAATCCGCCGCTCCAACCGTCTCGTTGTCCATCGTGTACCCGCAACTAATCTACCACGTGGAGGGCATCATTATTGTCGCATTGACAGTCAGCATCGTTGTTCGCATGCGCAATCTGATGAAATTGTTGTCCTTGCCGCCATCCGCCGTACGTCGCATGCAATTCTACATCACGCTGAACATCCTGCAGGCGGTGTTTGTGGCGATGGATTTCGTGGGCCTCGGTGCCATCAATATCGACACGATCACGAGAGGTGCCTTCACAAAGAATGCCTTCTGGACGGACATCTTTACCGAGGTGTTCAACATCGGGTATGCATTTGCGACAATTGTCATCACGACCATGGTGTTCCCCATATTCGCGAACGAGGCAGAGTCGGCTGGCAACGTACGAATGCTGGAGAAATTCATTTTGACCCCGGAGGGGCGAGCGAAGTTCAAGGAGTTCTGCGACAAGGAGATGGCCAGCGAGAACGTCAACTTCTTCCTCGCCGCCGTGTCGTTCAAGAACGATTACGCGAAGCGATCACCGGATGAGAACCTTTGCTTGGCCAGACAGATCTATCACGAATATCTGGCGCCTGGCGCCCCTCAGGAAGTGAACCTGTCGTCCAATTTCGTGCGAGCATTTCGCAGCAACCAGTTCATAGACGGCGCGCTTCTACACGAGAACACGTTCGCTATCGCGCAGCAAGAAATCTTCAAGTTGATGGACGCGGACACGTTTGCCCGATTCAAGGTCGAGAACCCTGCCATGTGGAGGCAATTCGCCGAGAAGGTCGAGCAGGAGCAACGTCTCCGAGGCGCTCTCCAGTCGGAGGGCGTCGGTGATCAGTCCCGGCTCATGCAGTACGGCAGTGTACAAGTCCACGTTGGCGAGACAAAGATGCCGCTCGACAGCCGATCCAACAAATGAAGGTCCTGCGCAGCGTATATTCATAATAGGAGTTGTCGGCGCAGTCCCCTTCTTTACCAATGCTGAGTGCCTCATGGCAACTTCCTAATGTCGGTCTGTTGGAAGTCGAGCTTGGGGGAAGAGTTACGGCTATTCAGCAGTGCCTCCCGCCCTTCGTTGTGAGATTGACCAATCGAAGGTCATGGAGATTCGCACGATATATGGGCTGGTACCTATGGGCGATCGCACCATCCGTGTGCAGCATTTGCCTGCCAAGAGCGGTGGTTCATCATGTTGCCGCTGGCGTTGTCACATCTGGCACCGCTGTCGTACGTTGAGCGGTGCGCCCTGATGACGATCTCGACCGTATACCTGGTGATACGTATCGTACAGAACAAGCAGGGGATCGCCGTCTTGCGCCCGATCAGCGTGAGGACACGGCAGCCCAACATCCAAGGCATCCTGGCCATCCTGAACCTCGTCTCCTTAATTCTCATGGTCATCTATCAATCAATCAACGTCAAGATCAAGTATACGGAGGGATACCTGGTCACCCAGTACTCGGCGCACAAGGACGTTGTCCAGGTGGTACCACTGCCGGCCGCCCAGTGGAGCGCCTATGATCAGTTTACACTGCTCCCAATCTGCAACGAGCTGCTGAACGTATCATTCGCGCTGAAGAGCAGTGCACATTTTCTCGGCCTCGCCTACTGGCATGTTACGGTTAAGAAGCATCTGGGCGTTTCGTTCGGTCGTACTTGGGAGTTCCTGGCATACGAGGCGTATTCGGTTCTATCGTTGGCGTTGTACCCGATTGCACAAGCGGTGGCCCCGACTGTCTCCATGTCCATCGTCTACCCACAGCTGGTCTACCACGCAGAGGGCATCATTATCATTGCCCTGACGGTCAGCATTGTCGTCCGCATGCGCAACCTGCTACAGCAGTTGACGCTGACGCCTTCCGTCGAGCACCGCATGCAATTCTACATCATGTTGAACATCATGCAGGCCGTGTTTGTGGCCCTCGACTTCATCGGTCTTGGTGCGATCAACATCGACGCGCTGACCAGGGCCGCATTTACCAGGGATGCGTTCTGGACGGATGTCTTCACTGAAGTGCACAACTTCGGGTATGCCTTTGCGACCCTGGTCATCACGACCATGGTTTTCCCAATCTTTATGGCCGACACCGACTCCGATGACGACCTGCAATTGCTGGAGAAGTTCATCAAGAGCCCAGAAGGTTGTGCGAAATTCAAGGCGTTCTGCGACAAAGAGATGGCCAGTGAGAACCTCAACTTCTTCCTCGCGGTCGCGTCGTTCAGGGACGACTACGCGAGGCGTACCTCGGATGACAACCTCAGCATGGCGCGACAGATCTATCACGAGTATCTGGCCTCAGGAGCTCCTCAGGAGGTGAACCTGTCGTCCAGTTTTGTGCGAGCGTTCCGCAACAACCAGATCAAGGATAGCACGCTCCTGCACAGGAATATGTTCACGAGCGCCCAGAAGGAAATCCTTAGGCTGATGGACTCGGATACCTTTGTAAGGTTCAAGCTGGAGCACTCGGACGCCTGGGAGCAGTTCGCCGAGAAGGTCGAACATGAACGGCGCCTGCGGGGAGTCCTCATGTCGCATGGCGTAGGCGATCAATCCGTAGACCGACGCAATACGGCTCAGAACGGTCCGATATTCGTCACCGTTGGCGAGAGGAGGACTGCATCCATTATACCACAGTAAACGTGGATCCCTGAAGCAGGCCATGAACTCGGCAGCAGAAAAGCAGATGGCGATACCATCCGTATTGCGTGCGAAATAAACTCCGTGGCGAGATGCAGCTCACAGCCGCGAGGCGACGATGGCGCTCAGCGAGGATGACTTCCGGGAGCGATTGCTCGAATCGTTGTCGTCACTGCGGCACATGGCGCAACGGGTAACAGTAGCGGCCGACGCGCTTGATTTGAAGGTGTCGGACCTCCTCGATGCGCAACTGGAGAGCGATGACGGACGATGGCCGCGAATTGTCCGGCCGCCAGTTCTCGTTTCAGCCCCCGTCGAATCTACCGCCATCGCGGCCGCTGCCCCCGCGTCTGTTCCCGATTCTCCCAAGCTTCTGTTCACCGCGATGAAACAAGTTCTGTACAATATTCGCTCCCGGTACGATGACGTCGACACGCTGTACGACGAAGTGAAGATGTTCGTCGCCGTCTGCATTCTGTCGAGCCCCGAGATCACGCCGACGTTCATTGTGGCCGACCACCTGATCCCATACCTGAGCATGACGCTCCAGCCAGATACGCCGTCGATGCTGGAGCAGACCGTTCAGCAGCTGTCGAACGTGACGGGATGTTCGGATGCGGACGCACGCCGCACCCTGAAACGAATCGTCGACAACCATCACCGCGGGTTCAAACGCAAGCCGGCCACGATCGAAGCCATCCCGAACAGCATGCGGCACCTGATCTCGCGGGTGCGCGTCCACACGAGCGAAACCGCGCAGAAACGGGCCCGCATCAGCGACGACGCCCTGCAGGCGTTCTCGGATCGGCTCGGGTCGGCGCACCCGACACTGTAACAATGCGTTATTTATTCGGAACAGTGCATTGGCGTGACCAGATCGGAATATCTGGCTGGCTCGTGCCCCCCCGGGGTCGAGCTCGTATCTGGGCGCCCTCCTGGTAACTGATCAATCCCTGACAATGGCGACGGCGGCGCCCGGCGCTGCCGGCAGGCAGCGGGATCAGCTGATCCGGCAGCGGAAACGCGAGTCGATCATCTACCGTCTGGAAAAACGATTCGGTCATCATCACGAACTGGTGTCTCTTGCCAAGGACTACTTGACGAGCGGCGACGCCGCCATTGATGACCTACTGCACATGCCAACCGATGATGCCGCCTCTGCTGTTGCGGATCGCGTCCGCCAGAACACATTTGTTGACGTCGCTGTCGCAACGGCGACACCACCCGCATTGCCTCAGCGAACGGAGCACCAGGAGCAACCAGAGATGGAGCAATCGCTGACGAATGGTCCAACCCCGGTGTCCGGATATGGTCACCTCGCCGGCAAGCGGAACATGGATAACGACGACTGGGCAAAGGTCATTGACCTGCAGAAACGGTATGCGAACATGCAGGCAGAGCTATTGAAGCAGGAAGAGCAGCGTAAGCGGAAGGGGATCGGGAGGGAGCTGCTAGACCAGATGCGCGTGCACGACAAGCAGGTAGCGGCTCGGGAACAGATGAAGGCCGCTGAGCTCCAGGAGATGCAGCAGCGATCTGAAGACGAGCGTCGACGTCAGCAGGAGGAGTCTGTTAGGAAACAGGCGGAGAAGAAGGAGATCTACGAGGTCATGACGACGATGCGCAAGATGAAGATGGATGCGATGGCTCGAGAGCGCCAGGGGCGCATCGATGAAGACAATCGCAGGTTGAAGGAGCTGAAGAAGCTCCATAAAGTGGAACGGAGGAAGGAGCAGAGTGAGCGAGAGGCGCGTCTTACTCAGTTCGCCGACGCGTACAAGCAGAACGAGGCAATGAACCGGGCGAAGGAGGCGCTGAAGGCGAGAGCTCGCGAGGAGGACGTGGCCCGGATGCGGGCCATGGAACGCGCCGAGCAAGAAGCGCGAATGCGAGACGAACAGAAGAAGCGGGAACGTTACGAGAAGCAGGCTAAGATGGAGATGGTCGGGCAGGACGCCATGCGTATTCAGAAGGAGCAGCAGGAACGCGAGATGCAGTACGTGCTCCATTACCAGCGTATGAGGGATCAAGCGCAAGACGCCCGGGTTGAACAGGAGAAGAAGCAGCGTCGTGAGCTGATCAAACAGTGCAAGTCCGCCAACGAGCACCTGCTGGCTGAGCGTGCCCAGCGAATGGAGCAAGCACGCGAAGCGAATCGGCAGGAGAGGCAGCGCCTCAAAGAACAGGAAGCCGTCGACAGGGAACGGCGGCGCCAGCAACAGGAAGACAGAATCCATCGCCAGCAATCCTATCGCAATGACTTGCAAGGCCAGTTCGGCGCTGTCGCGAAGCAGAACCAGCACCAGATGACCGATACTGAACGCCGGCTCAACAGCACGTATCTGCATGCGTCCCATGGTGGAACCTTGGACGGGTCACTAACGCTCCCAATGCCATACGATCGCGTTCGTGCTGTCAACGCCCGTCGTGGTGCCCGGGCCGTGATCAGTGATAGCGATGATGAGGACGGTAACGACACTGATGAAGACGCCGGAGACGCGGCGATCGAAGATGGGTACATCTGGCCCAGCGATCCCACAACGGGCCATATTGAAACCGGCAACGAACCAGCTCCCGAGCAGCAGTATCAGAAGCGGAATGCCACCCCTGCCAAGGTTGAGACGCGGTCGCGGTCGACATCGATGACAAGGCCACCAGAACGCGAAGCTGTCGACCAGCTTGAGCAATCGGTGAAGGTGGACTTCTCGTACGCGCGACGGGAACGCCCCGACCTGTCGAATCGGTACCTTCATGCACCATTCGCCAGCGACGGGGACCATAACGTCGCTGAGCAATTCACGCACGCCTACAGCAAACAGTACCGCCCGTGCATGATCGGGCCGTTCAAGCAGTCGGCGCTGGAGCAGCTCCGTGCCGTCTCGAGTACAACGACGTTATGATAATAAGATACGAAATAGGAGGATTGCGTTCTAAACAGTTCAGTGTACCGGAATACGTTGCCTAGCAGCGCTGCTCACCGATGCGCAAGCGGGCGAACGCGTTGACGGTCGCGTTGTGGTCGCTGAGAATGGCACGAATGGTGCGCTGGGCGTCGCCCAGGGCGAAGACCTGATCGAGCAGGACACGTTCCGAGATCCATTTCTGCAGGCGCCCGTTGACGATCGAGTCGAGGATCTTCTGCGGCTTGTCCGGGATCGCTAACCGCGCCTGCTCCAGCAGGATGGTACGCTCGGCGTCGACCATTGCGCTGGGCATGTCCTTGGCATCGATGCACGTCGGTGACGTGGCCGCGATATGCATGGCGATCTTGTCGCCGATCTCCGCCGCTTTGTCGCCGGATAGGGCAGCGATGACACCGATCTGTCCAACGCCCGGCATCTTCTTGTTGTGCACGTAGGATGCAAGCAACGACCCGGGCGGGACGGGAATCCCAACGGCGCGAGACAGGACGATATTCTCACGCAGCGCAACCAGCGCATCGGTGAACGCCTCTTCTGTCCCCGACTTGATGGCGTCGACGTCGGGTTTAGCCCAGTCACCGCTCGTTGTGCATTGTTTCAGAGCGGAGGCAGCCGCCGACTGCGCCAGCTTCAAGAAGATCTCGTTCTGAGCCACGAAATCCGTTTCGCTCTGGAGCTCAATAAGGACGGCTCCCTCGGGGCCAGACGCCAACGCGATCACGCCCTGGTTCGTCGGTCGCATTTCATACTTGCTCGCGCGGGCCAGACCCGTCGTCCGTAGGTGACGCATGGCACCATCCATATCCAGCTTCGCCTCCAGCAATGCCTTTTGACAATCGACAATTGGCGCACCCGTTTTCGCACGCAGCGATCGCACCAGGTCCACCGGCACTGCCGACGTCGACAGCGCGCGGCGACACCACATCATCATCCCGGACGCACACGACGATGGCACCCAAACAGCCACCACGGACTTGAGAGGGATGCCAATTACCACGTCGCACGTCACCTGCGCTGCTGCGAGTACCTAGTGGGAAGCTGCACACCGCCGTCGCAGTTTCCACCTGTCGCCACAGTGGGGAACTGCAAGCATGAACGACGACGAATGATGGCGTTCGTGGCTCTACTTTTGGGTCTGACTGGCTCGGGAGGAACATCATGGATGTACCGCAGTGGCAGAGGCGCAGCGAACTGCACCGGGTTGCAGAACTGCGCAGAGTCGGCGAAGAACTCTGCGCCCGCGGATGTCGACGCACGTCTTCGTCGAGCTCGCCAGCGACCTGCCCGGCGCGTCGCTTGGCCGCGTCGTGTTCGAGCTGTTCACGGACCGTACGCCGCTCGCTAGCGAGGTGCGTGCTCGCGCGGATTGAAACGAAGAACAAACATTGCTCATTGGAATGTAGAATTTCCGACGACTGTGTGTTGACGACGGCGAACAGTCGTACCGCGGGACGCGCCTGCACCGCGTTGTTAGAGGACTGTTGATAGGCGGTGGCGACATTGTCAATGGCGATGGGCGCGGGGCATGGTCCATTTATGGTACTGACATTTTCGATGATGACCCGGAACGGATCGAGGTCGATCGTGCCGGCTTGTTATGTACGGCGACGCTTGGGAAACCGAACACGAACACTTGCCAGTTCTTCATCTCCATGGCACCAGCAGCGTAACCGATGGCGAACACTGCCCCTTGGATATGATGCGCTGACACACTCGTTGCTGCTAGCCATTTGACCAGCCAGACAATTGTATTCGGACGGGTTGCACACGGAATGGTGAACAGTTATCCTTATACGCGAACGACGTTGCAAATTCATGTGATCTGATTCGCTTCAGGATGTACTGCGGGTGATTGAACGTATGGAAACGCTGCCGAACGAGCGCCCAATCTACGAAGTTCGCATTGCCCATTGTGGCCAGTGCAAGGTTGATTGGTCAGCGCCAGTAGACCCGCTTGACCCGTATCCTGGGTTCCCTGAAGACCATCCAGAAGTGCTTGAAGTACGCCACCGAAAGCTTGGAATTACAATTGTGTGACTTTCTGCTCTAATTTGCTTCACGTTCAGATCAGTGATAAAATGGAGATTTCGCATGCCGTTCGTCAACTTGGCAATGACCTGTTCTGGAAAGGGGAGTTCGAATTGAGTTTGCGGAAGTATGACAAGGCGCTGAAGTACCTGGAGGAAGACCTCCTGGCAACGCCTGAAGAAGAGGAACTGCTTATGGACGCACGTGTTACCTGCTGGTTGAATCAAGCTCTGGCATGGACACGAATCGGCCGGTATCAGGAGGTCATATTGCACCATCGCACTACAAGGGTTGAATCTAACGTCTAGTGTTAGGCCATTGGCATACTTGACACAGTCTTGCACCATCGACCGGGGAACGTCAAGGCGGTTCGGCGTCGAGAAATAGCTGTGGAAGCTCTCAAGTAGGTGCATTTTCTGACATGCTCTGGGTGGGTGTAACTTTCCTCGCAGGATGGGCGATCGTGAGGCAGTTGTTGCCAACGCGAGACGCAGTTTGCCTGATGGGGATGTACCAGCTACCAAAGGTCGTTAGGACGCATGCCTTCCGACCTGGTCAGTTTCCTGTTCGCCTTTAAGAGTGATCACAAAACTGACTGATCTGTGTTAGCACCGCGTCCTTTCCTTCTTTCGCGACGAAGACTCACTTTATATGGTACCACCATTCCCGTTCACCACCCATGTCCAATTAACGAGCAATCGTAGAAAAGCCATTGCTTGAGTAATCACGTTGCGACGCCGTTATTGTTTCGAAACATTGTATACGCGTCCCATATGAGTTCTGTAGACCCACATGCTAAACATCTTCCATTTTCAACTGTGCCCTGCTGTTCAAATCGCGTCCCTGTGATATTGTCATCGTGGCCCCCTCATTGCAAAGCGTAGTGGTGGTCGAAAATGTCGAACGATATCAGGAATGTTAGGCTCCCGATTTCCCTGTTGTCCTTTGCTCGACCTTCTGTACCTGTTCAAGATCATAGTCGGGTTGTGACCAGTCTTGTAGCACTGCATTTCAGTCGTTCGCTGACGTATGCTGCCCTACCGTCGATGCACGATGGCGTATCGCATCCGACGTCGTGCGTGTGTCTCCCTTTACAGCACTTCGACGTATCGGTGCCCTCTGTATTTCGGCCACTATGACTGAATATGTGGTTAATTCAAAGGGGTCACCTCAACGTCCGAGCAAGGCTGCGATCATTTCATCACCTATGTGCGTCCGATTGCTGGTGTGCTTCGCGGTCGTGGTCGAGGTCACCCGTGCGCAGTTGCCCTGGATCCCTTGCCAGAGTCAGTGGGAATGTCTCTCGCCTCCCGCCGCCGCTGACGTGCTGTGCTGCCTTTGTACAGCGCCCGATAACAAGGATCCGTCAAAGTGCCTGTTTGACGGCGAGTTCTGCAACTGGGCCACCGACTTCGTCAATTTCGACAACGAGGTCGACGCCTGTGCTTCGGTTCACCGATGCGTCTGTTGACCCGTGCTGCGCCATAGGCGGTCTGGTTCCACGATTACGCTGAGAAACCGGTGCCATCTGCGTCAGCCCAGTTCGTCATCGAGGGCGGTGACCCGACTATTGTCGATGGGCAGTTGAAGATTCCCGTAAGCACATATCCGGCGATACGATGTTCGCGTTGTGATCTCGCCGGTTATCGTAGATGAAGTACCCTAAGAATCTCGAGGAGGCTTCCACGGGGACGGTTGTTTCGACGGCGCGATTCCTCCATTACGTACGTGTGCGCGCCCTGCTACGCTGACGTCACTGCCTTATGCGACGTGGTGTACAGGGCGTTGTCAGCGCCACGTTCAATCAGTCGGGAGTCGACGGAGTGGTGACCAGTTTCATAACAATGAGCAACACGGAAGACGAGATTGACATTGAAATCGTGGGCGCTGATCGTTACAATATTCAGTACAACTGGTCGGTGCTCGCACGCCTATTGCCGTTGCACGCCGGCTGATTGTCCAACAGGTATTGGCATGCCATGCTCGTCAAGAATAGAGACGGTTGGATGTTTGACCTCTGGGCCCAATGGATCGCTGGTCGCTGATCGATTCGTGTGTATCGTACAGGAGCGTCAGCGCACGGTCGCCTGGTCACAGTCCCTTACGATACGGCACTGAATCTCCTCACACACACGGTATACGATGCTTCACCGTTTGCGAATACGCTGACGATACCCGCAGATCGACTGGAACGAAGACCGGATCATTTGGCTGGTCAATGGTGTCGAGTACTACCGTGTTCACAATCCGGGCGATGGGAACTTCCCGTCTGATCCGTCGCGCATATCGTTCGGCATCTGGCAGACGCCTCTTGCATCGTATGTTGTATCGCGACGGTCCACGAGATGTTGCTTCATGCGTGAACTGACAGACCTGGACAGGGACTGGGCCGGCTTCACGAATTACTCCGCATGGGACCCCGAAGAGCCTCCATTCGTCGTGTTCAGCGATATGTCTGTGTCATGGTGAATAGGACCTAGCTGGTGCACGTATGCCATCTCTGAGCGCGTGTACTGTGTCACAGTGCTGCAAAGAACGGCCCACCAGCCGTCGTCTCTAAGCGTCCGCCACCGACGAAAGGTAGAATGGCGACCGTGTCGGATTAGCGAGCGTCATAGTAATCGCCTCGGGCCTGTTGTAGCACCGGACCCAGTCTGCACTGACGTCCTGAACTGCCTGTTCGGCCCCGTAGTCAGCGAAGCGCCCGCCGAAACCATCATCGTCACTGGCGCACTCATCCTGGTCGTCACCGCTGTCCTGTTGGTGTTATAAACTGCGGGTCGACTGATTATCAGTTTATCACTCTTTGCCTGAAATACAGCATTATGCACTATGTGCGGGATCGTCGGCACATTCAAACGATTTCCATCGCTCAAAACCTCTTGAAAACAAGTCGACCAACAGGGAGTAGTATCGTTCCGGGTCTTCGACCTCAATCGAGTGTCCAGCCTGATCAGAAGTGAGAAACGCGCAGCAGAAGCGGAACTGGGATACAATAACCTGATCGAACACTTCCAGTGGAGCGCCCAGGTGCTTCGCTATGTAATGCGAGTTTGAAGGTCGCACCAACTGCCGGCGATGGAAAATGGTTAACTGAACACAGCTGTTCGATTCGACTCTGCAAGCAACTTACGGTGTCATGTGACCCAGTCATCACGAGGTACGGGATATCAAGAGCCTTGAGCTTCTGCAGCTTGTACCATGGGAAGAAATGTGTTGTGACGGCCGTGATGTGTCCCATTGCACCTGCGAGCGCCTGCGGGGGCCTCGACGCGATCATCTCCGTAAAGATCGGAGTCGTAAACTCCAGATTGGTTATGGTCGAGTCGTGTCTGGAAGGTGATTGCAGCCATTCCTGGGTGAACAGCAAAGACATGAAACCGGCGGTGTGCTCTTCGGGAGATATTGGTCGTCGCCGCATGACCAACTGCAGGACTTTATACACAGTGGTGACCTGTATCACAGGCGACGTTATTCGTGATGCAGCAACCGGAACGATACTGAAACCGACCGGTGGCACCGTCATCCCTGCATGAGTGCTGACGAATGCAGCAGCAGCAAATGTGGAGGGCGGCGCAAGCAGCAGAAGTTCCTGAAGAATCATCCCGCCTGCACGGAAGACAGTCGTCACCCAGAGTCGGCCAGCGTGCGGTTGTGACACGCAACGTACCCATGCTGATCCCGGCGGCCACAAGCGGCACCTTGCCATCGTCCCATTTCAGGTGGCGCACAAGGCCCAGCGCATCCTCAGCCATCGCCCTGATACTGTATCCTAACATCGGGCATGACGAATGACCGACTCCTGGACAGACCTCCGATTAGAGCGTGTCAGCGAACGGTTACGAAATCGAGACGGACCGCGGTTGTCGTAGAATACGCAGCAGAACCCATTGGCAGCAAGGTGTTCGGCAGTGGTCTGCCACATGACGCCCGGTGTGCCCAGCCCCATGATCAGCAACACTCTGGCCTTGGTCGCGTCGTTGTCGTCCCCGACGACATTGTACGCGATTGTGACTGGGCTTCGCGAAGAACCCACCACCGCTGTCTGCATGGATGGCAACGTCATCAGCGTCCCGCTAGATATCGGCCGATCGGGCGCGCCTGAATGCAACCGTACAAACAGAGAGGCACGGGGTCGACGAGGTGCCCCTTGTCCGTGCGAGTCGGGGCGGTTCGCGGTTCAACAACGGGTCCGTATTTGGGCCCCATCTTTGGACCGCCCACGCAAGTCGGCGCTTGGTGTTGCCATTGAGATTTGAGATGCCACCCTGGCTGTCGGAATGGATGACCATCGCATGGTCCACGTTAACTTTGGTGGACCTTGCGATTTCCTTCGACCAGTGCAGCTCTCGCGTTCCGGCAGTTACCTACCAACACAGGCGCGGAAACGCATTTAGCAGCACCTACCGTGAAGCATGCTGGCAGGGTCCCGCTGACCGGTCTACACGGGTAGTACAAGTAGTAGCAGTTGTAGTACTCGTAAAATGAACACAATTCTACTACCTATGAACCGTCATGAGCTGGGGGGGCGATAGCGGGGGGACTGAGCGCGCGGAGTCCCGCGGCTGCAGCGCGCGGCGCGTTGTGTCGCGATGCGCATCTGCATCGTCCTGGACACGTCGGCGTCGATGCTGTGCCCGATCGGGCCGTCGACGGGCGGGTCGATGACGCTGCTGGACGCCGCCAAGAACGCGGTCGAGCAGTTCGTGTCGGTACGGTCGCGCATCCCGGCCGCCCGCAACGACCACTACATTCTCGTCACCTGCCAGGGCGTTCAGGCCGGCCATGCGGGATCGGATTCAGCCGCGTTCCTCGAGGCACTCAAGATGACACGCGTCGGTAGCATTGCCGACTTCAGCGCCGCCGTCGCCGCTGCCTTCGACATCGTCAACCGGCAGCGCCCCGTGCAGATCGAGAATTACTGCCAAGGACGCGTCCCCTGGTTCATCGACCCTTCAGCCTTCATCATGCTGACCGACGGCGGTCGCGATATCCCAGACACATTCGCAAAGCTTCGACGACCACCTCCACCGCCATCCGCTGCTCTTGTCAACGAGATGTACCGCTGGGACCACCGCGTCCACGTCGTGCATCTATCGTCGCGTCTATCGCAACCACCACAAGCCTTGGTGGATCTCTGCTCGCAGACGTGCGGGTCGTTCAAACCAGCGTCGACCGTTCGCAGCGCCATCCAGGTGATGGAAGGCCTGGCGGCGCGGATCGCCCCGAGCGTCGTCGTCAGGTTGACGTCGGCAGCGGACCCGAAGCGATCCGCTGCTGTCGCGCTCGCCATCGTTCAGGACAAGGGCAACTGGCCGATACCATTATCGTATCTTCCCGAGGCGGACATGGCCGAGATACCGACGACGAACGCGATCCCGGTGTTCACCTACAAGCCGTTGTCGTCCCCGGTGGACCTGGCGACGATTGGCGTCCCATACGACAAGTACGACGTGGAAGGCGGACAGCTGCCACCTGCCGTGGTCCCCGAAGGAGATGCGTCACAGTCGGTCCTGCATGCCGTCAACAGTCTTGGCAATGGTTCCGACGGCAGGGTCAGTCACGTATCGTGCCGACCGGATCGAGCAGTGCTAATCGCGGTCCTCAGCCGTTTGGACTGGTCACATTCAGCGCGCTTGTCGTCCTGCCGTACAATTTCCCCCGTCTCGTTCGCCTTGTGCAAGATTCCGCCCACATTTCGTCGTTGACGCTTCAGCAGGTTTGTGTCTGTTCATGCCTCTTCTCGACCGTGCCACTCTGATTGTGGCCCGTAGCTCGATACATGGCGAATTCAAATCGGCAAGCTGCCGTTCTACTACCTGCCAGCGTTGCGGAGCGCCTTCGCGAGGACGGACCTGGCCCAGGTTATGAATGAGCTCATTGGCGATGCGTCGGGGGCGCTGTCGCAGGCCGTCCGGTCGCAGATCATGCGGCTAGCTCAGTGGTCGCAATCGGACGAGTCGCGAGCCATTACAACGGTTGATTCTGGCGGGCGGCCGCTGAAAGCCGATGGCATCCTTCCGCTGCCGAAGAAACAGACAAAGTCAAAGTTCGCCACTGCAGAGGGCCCGTGCGTCCCGCTATCCCAGATGGGGAATTACCAGCAGGCGCTCCTGTCAAAGCCGATTCCTCGCGATCCCCTGTCCGACGATGAAAGCAGCACCCGGGTTGTCAATTTCGGGAATCGCTTCAAGCGGGCCCCACGGGCGAACAGGTTTGCTGAATTTTCCGTCGACGAAGCCGACGTGTCTGAAGAGGCGTTCGTGACCAACCGTCAACGGGAGACTGTTGTCATTCGAGTCATGCCTCCGTCTCCGGCGAAGACAAAACGGACGCCTTCGGTCGTGCAAGATATGAAGGGGTACTGGGAGATGAGCGACGTGTTCTGGTCGTTCACGACGCTGTTAACAATGTCGGAGTGCGATCCAGACTACAAGACGAAGGTGCGCATTGTCAATGTCGTATGTTAACGCTAGAACGAACTAATCGCCCGTCTGCCCGGTATAGATGGACGGTATCGCCAATGAGCTCAGAAAGTCGTCTCCCGAAGTTGATCGATGCCTGCGCTTACTGGCCGTCCAAGCGGAGCGGTACCAGAACCCGCGCATGGGTTCATGGGTCCAAAGTATTGCCTCAAAGATAAAGAGATAGCATTGAAGCGATGATGTATTGATTATCGTATGGTCCTTCTGAGGTTCTTGCGCCTGCATTTGTTGTCGACTGGGTCGACCATATAGAACTCGTCCGCCATGTCGCCGTCGCTGTCCATGACGTGTGTGTCGGGGATGCCTTGGTTCTTGCTCTGCTTCAGTGGATCATCCTGCATGACCTTGTCCACGAATTTCTGCTTTCGACGTTTTCGCTTCCGATGCCTAGCAACCAACGCGCGAATCAGTTGAAGCGCAACACGCACGCATGTCGATGGCACCGAACCCTCGGGGCGAAGACGGGGTCGGTTCCCCGGCCAGCGTACCGGAGATCGCCGATGCGATCCGGTTGAACCCTGATGCGATACTCTTCCCGACGCCATCCAACGTTCCCGATTCCTGCCTGCCCGGCAGAGCGTCAGCCGCGGACGACGAGCCGGAATTACCCATCGGACGCCATCTGACCTGACGGCGCCGCAGATTGCACGCGCAACCCTTGTCGGGCCCAGATTAACGGAACCAATCTCCCCGGCCACCTACCCCAGTCGAACGAAACCCGGTGGATGATCTACAGCGTAAGGTTTTCGAACGCGTCGGCAGAACGTGGTCGTGTCCAGTTGTCCTGATGGCCGTTTGGGCAGGTCGGACTTTTTCCAATCAGGTGCAGTCGTCGATGTCGTCTGCGCAAGACATCGCCAACCATTACGATGCGGCGGCGCTGGCCAAGCACGGCCGTCACATGCGGTCCGCGTCGGATGCCGTTCAGCTCCGCCGGCTGAACAACTGGATCAAGACGGTCCAGATCAACATGTTCGTGTCGGAGGGCGACTGCGTCCTCGACCTGTGCAGCGGCAAGGGCGGCGACCTGGGCAAATACCTGAAACGCCGCATCGGCTATTACGTCGGGTGCGATGTATCGCTGGCGTCTGCCAAAGAAGCCATTGAACGGTACAACCAGTCGACTCCTGGATTTGGTGCCACCCTGGTCGTAACGGACTGCTTCGCGACAAATCTCGACGATGTTCTCCCAGAGGCAATCCAGTTTGACGCAGTGTCCTGCCAGTTTTCTCTTCATTATTCGTTCGAGACCGAGGCACGGGCCCGACGCATGATAGAGAACGTGTCGCGGCGCCTGAAACCAGGCGGGCACTTCTACGGCACCTGTCCAGACGCAAACGTCATCGTCGATCGCATGCGAGCTGCGTATCGCGATGATCCTTCCGCGACATCATTCGGCAATGATTACTTCCAGGTAACGGTCGGCCGCCCCGGGGCCTTTGACTACGGCCAGCTGAAGAAGTCGCAAGGACCGTTTGGCCATCGGTACGTCTTCGATCTCACCGATGCAATCAATTCGTGCGGAGAGTGGCTCGTCCCCGTCCGGACGCTGATCTCGTTGGCCGACAGCGCCGGTCTCGACGTCGTCTCAATCATGAACCTGCACCAGTTCTTCACAACGTATTCTAGCGCTAGCAAGCACCCCGATTTCGCCGATCTGCTGCGGAGCATGCGCGTCCTGGACGCTCGCCGGCGCATCCCCGAACAGCAGTTTGAGGTCGCCGGCCTGTACATCGCGTTCTGCTTCAAGAAGCGCGGCCGTGCTCCTGCCCAATCGGAGCCCTTCCGAAGGCCCTTTCATCACCTCGAAGCAGGCGATATCATTCGAATATAAGCGAGCCACGTTGGGTGTGCGGGAAGCAGACGACCCATGTACAGCAGTTAACCGCTGGAGGGCGCCGCCTCGGAGGCATAAAAAACCCAACCCCCCGCGCAGTCGCTGAAATTGGCACCCGGTGTGTGCAGCAAATGGACAGTGTCACGGATGGATGACGAATGCTGCACAAAACCGGAAGGGCGGGCAGCCCCATTCGGGCATAAACATTCGGGGGGCCGTAATTGCTGCGAGTGCAACAATGCCGGGGGCGGGCCGGAGCGCGGGCGGCGGGACGGGCGACGAGCGTGCCGCGCGCGCGCGCCAAAACAGCATCGCGCGCGGGCGGGGGACCCCCCGCGAGGCGCGCGCTGACGATTTCACCCGAGGGGGAAGATCCAGAGCCGGCGGCGGCGTCCTCGTCCAGGAAAACCGCGCACCGCCCCTCGCGAATCAGTCGCGATCGGATCCCGACGCTCGGCGCTGTCGTCGGCAAGGACCCGCGACTGTGGTGCGGGCGGCGGCGTGTAACAGGTGTCTGGGACGTTCGACATGTGTGTGGCAGCGTCGTGTAACGTGCATATTTCCGCCCACAGGTGACCTTCGTCGTCCAGAACCCGTCCGGTTTGTCCCACGACGATGTTTGGTGGCGATCAGGCGTCCACGTCGTCATGGGGAGCAACGGGCGATTGGCCTGCAATGCCTGATTCGCCGTCGGGTATCATGCAGCTGCCTTCCCCGATCTTCTCGACCGATCCGTTCCATGAACCGATGACGATGCCGTTTGAGCGAGGGTTCGCTGATGTGCTGTGCTCCGCGCCGACACCTGTCCACTGCTTCCTGGCCGATTCGCCAAGCGTCGAGCCCCGACACGTGATGGAGACCGTCAGCGAACAGGCCGACTTCCGTATTGCGAATGGCGTCCTGACCCGGGGGCCGCTGTCCAAGTCTTTCACGAAGCGAACGTTCAGCACACGGCTCGTGTTTGACGACTATCTGTAGGTTGACACGAGGGCGACCCAGTTTCCTCTCTGCGCAACTGATGGATTTGATTGGTGCCCAATAGGTCTGTTCCCGCCTCACCACCCGCCAAGAAACAACGCTCGCTTGTAAATAATATATAGACGTTCCACGTGTGTTCGTATGGGTCGCCTTGTCCGCATCATTACCGAAAAGACAGAACGTGCTCTGCTCCAGTGCATACGGTTCCTCTGGGGGTCGTATCAACGTGATTCTCACGTGGGGCGTTCCTCGTCATCGAGATTCCCGTGAGAGAAGTGATCTCACCTGCACACAGCTGCTGCTGCTGCTCTCGGCGGTAGACGCAACCTGCTGATGGCAATCAACACGGTAAGCCTTGGCGGCTCATCCCGAGCAATGTCGGACTACGCATCGTGACGACGGGATCGCCTGGCAGAATTGGCATGACACGTTTTAATGCCCCCTAGCAATAATATCATCTTCTTCGACTGGTATTCCTTGATGCGCCATCGTCTCGCCGCTGCCGTTTCCGGTCGCCACCATCGTTGCCATCGAGCGGACCGTCCGGCGAATTGGATATAGTGTTCGCCGGCGCGTCAACAACAACGTGATCTGAGCTTGACAGGACGCTGCTGTCCGGGTCGGCGGCATGTTCGGCTCCACCGTCAGAGGCCCCGTTGGTACCCGCCTGGGTATGCGTCCCGAGAAGCGCTACATGGGCAACCGGAACCCATGATTTCCCTTCGCCGTCACTCCACAGCACCTTGACGCGCTTCGCGCTCGTCTTGATGACGTGCACTTGTCGCCAGGTACCAGTCGCATCCATCGCCTCGACCATGTCCCCCACGGCGAACAAAGCGCTCGGTGGCGCCTCCAGACGATGAAGTTCGCCACGCCGCTCCTTGGTGCGAATAACAGCAAGCCATTTCCTCAGGATCGCTTCCTTTGTCTCTCGGGTCGGCACCGGATGCCCTCTCAGAAGAGTTGAGAACGCAGACGCACCTCCCGGCAGACGGATCTCAGCGGCAACGGCCGCCTGTGTGAACCCAAACTCGCTCAGCGCCGACAGGACCAACGCGCTTAGTTCCTCGCCCGACACCTCATCTGGAACCACGCATTCAGGATCGACCTCGTACGTACCCAGGTCACCGTGATGCACAACAGGACGAGCATATTGGTGCTCTTCGGCGACGGGCGACAAGGGCGCTCTCGAATCCGTGGTCAACCTTCGTTTCTTCTTGCGCTTCTTACTGTGTGGCTTCTCGAGGCCGGCGGCCACCCGTTCCTCCTTCGCCAGCTTCCGAGCAAGACGAGCGGCGCGTTCATCTTCCAGACGGTGGATCTCATGGAGCTCGGCAGAGATTAGGTCGACCTCGACAGTCACGTCACCGAGTTCAGATTCAGTCGCGGCGATCTCCGATGTCAACCAGGCGACCCCTTTGGCACACAGCGACGGGTCGACCTCCGCCTGCGTGACGTCCTCGGGGATATCGTCGGCATCGAGCAGTCGGTCAGTCGAGACAGGCGAAGAGCACAGCGGACACTGGTACGACGCTGGAGGTGCAGCCAGAAGCGACAGACCCACGCACGTCAAATGGTACCACTCATCACAAACGTCACACTGGATCATGGACCGGTTCGACGAATATGGTAGACGGCACAGGCAGTAGAGGGTTTCGCCGTCCTGCTGGCGATCGCGATCGGAAATGCGCTCGAGTTCGTTGGCGACCGAAATGATGGCCGCCTGCAGCGACGACGCGGGCAGCGGTTCATCCAGGCGGCGATGGCACTCGATAATACCGGCGCTGACGTTCGCCATTTCCTGCAGGAGATCGCCTTCGGACATGAGCCCGATCTCGGACGCATTCCGAATGACCAGCTGGGACAGCGGCAGCGTCGGCACGAACGGCGACGGGTCGACCACGCTCAACGCCTCGTTGACCGCCGCCAGCTCGCCCTTGACCTTGGCGATCTCCTTGCGGAGGAACGTCGCGTCGGACCCGGACACCTGCCGCGACGTGTCGACGTCGGCAGGCGGCGGCAGCAACGGTGACAGAGCCATCGTCGCCAGACGAGGTCCGCAGCGGACCGCGCACGGATCTGCGTCAGCCACGACGGCGGCCATTTTTCCGCAGTCGTCCGACGTCCCTCTCGGCCTGCTGCGCCACTTGCACCGCATCGGATACCAGCTGGCCGCCGGCGCTCGCGGTGGTGCGACGATGAACGCTCTGCAGCCGGCGCACGCCTCGCCACACGCCGATGCCGTTTGATGCAGTCGCTTATAGCAGCAGCAGTCGCAACGCAGGATGTATATTCGGTTGGGCCGTTTCAAGCCTGCCAATTGCGGTTACGAGTACGCAGCGGAGCGGGTGCACGCACTGTTGCGATGAGGGCGCAACCCCCCAGGCGCTGACTACGACAGCTAGGTAGGCACGAAGGTGGACGTCGGGTATGGGTAGCAGGCGGGATCCGAAGCCGCGGCTGGAACTGGACGTTGAGGACAAGCCCGTCGACCATTCGTACGAGATGACGACGACGGCGCTGAGGACGCACGGCTACGAGATTGGCGTTAACGGGATTTCGTTGCGCCCGCCCCTGTCTGTCCAAACCGACAGGCCCGCCGATGACGGTGGAGCCCTGTCGAGTTCTATGTTCGTGCGGATCGGCACGTTGGGCAAGGGATCCACCAGTTCGGTGTCGAAGGCGTTCAGGGTGGACACATGCGAGATGTTCGCCCTGAAGTCCGTTGCCGTTCACGTCAAATCGCAACGTCACCAACTTGTTAAGGAACTCGACGCCTACAACTCCGTTGCCTGCAACTTCATTGCCAAGTTCCATGGCGCTTACTATTGCGATGGCACTACTGTCATAGTCTTGGAGTACATGAACAGGCACGACGTCCGGCCAGGCCATAGAGTTCGGCATTGCGGCTAACGTCGATTCGCAGGGGATCTTTGCAGGACGCCGTAAACAACGTCGGCCCACTTCCCGAACATGTCCTTCAGCGAATCGCTAAGCAGGTCGTCCTGGGTTTAAGGCACATTCACTCGCTCCGCAAGGTCCACCGCGACATCAAGCCGGGCAACATCTTGCTCAATTCAGCAGGAGTCGCCAAGGTTGCAGATTTCGGTATGCACAGGTTCATAATCCGCGCAACCCCAGATGCAGGTGCTGATGCCCTCCTGCTAGGCATCGCCAAAGAGCTCGACCTCGGCAACATGGCGGCGCAAACGTACGTGGGCACCCAGCTGTACATGTCCCCTGAGCGCATCCACTCGGAACCATACGGATGCCCGGCTGATATCTGGAGCTTCGGGTTGTCGCTGGCAACGTGCGCCACAGGCAGGTTCCCGTATCCGGGCGCGAACGGTTTCCTGCCTTTCTACGAAAGTATGACACGCGGACCGCCCCCGACCCTGCCCAGAAGCCGGTTCTCGGTTGGCCTGAGGAACTTCATTTCCAAGTGCCTGGTCAAGGATCCTGCGAAGCGCTGGAGCGCAGAACGTCTACTGTCACATCCATGGATCGCAGATGTCGACGTCACCGAGCCGTAAGTCGTGACGATGCCGAACGTGATGGCAGATATTGACGTCAGCCTGCAGAATGCGGTGGCCGTGGGACACGACCGGTTCCGAGTTGTCCCCCAGCGACGAAGATGACCTTAGCACCGTCGCGCGTATTCTTCGCGAACAGCACGAGCCGCTTCCTATCGTGCCCGACCGTCTGGAGCGACTCGCTGCATCGCTGAACCTCCCAGTCCATATCGTCCAACGCAAACTCGACCAATACATGCGCTAGAACTGGATGCTGACTGTGGCGATAGAACGTGTCCAAAGGCGTTAAACTTTATCAAAGAGGCACCAGTAACGGGATACGGAGAGACCCTGCTTCGCCGTTCTCGGGTTGGATAGCATCACGAGACGGGTCATCGCCTGAACACTTACTGATATCGGCAGTCGGCATCCTGGCGTTGGCACCTGGGTTGCCGGGCGTCTCGCGCACGACGACGATTCCGCCCGCTGGCTTACGCTCCAGGTGGAGGTTGGACGGCGCCAGGCCCTCGCGCAGCGCATCGCTGATGTCGACCCTCAGTTGTCGCGCCGAATCCAACCCTGGGACAGCCTTCGTTTCCGCTCTGTCGATCGCGTCCAGGAGCTCGAGGAGACGTTGCCGACGCATAAACCTCGCGGGAAGCCGCTTGATCACTTCGAACAACCGCCTGAACTGGACAATCTGCACCTCAAACACGGCGTCCAGGCTAGCGGGCGCTTTGGACGCGCGCCTGGGCGACGCGACTAGCTTGACGATCCCAATGACCTTACGCAACCGTGTCATACGCGCCCGAACAGCTCCTTTCGTTTGTGACGTCTGACCCCGGAAACTTCACTGGCCAGGACGGACGGGCACCACCGGCGGGACCTTTCCGGTAACGTTGTGAGCAGGACGGTACTAGTGTACTGAGCCAGCATGCAGGCATGTGTAACGTAGGGCACGGGAGGCCACATTGGACCGTGGACGCCGGCACAACGGCCGGGACTCGATAGGACGTGTTGAGGTACCATTATTGCAGCTGTTTCCTACGTCCTATCTTCGAATATGCTGTTGGGAAAATGGAGCTAGGACATAGCAGCCGCAAGAACGGTGTGAGAAGGGCAACTCCGGTACCGCGCCGCTTCATTAGTCGACCTCCTCATGATCGTACGGGTCCAAGAGGATGTCGCTGCCCGTTTTGACAAAGGCATTATGTAGTTTACGTGACCATTGCCTCATGCTCAGAGTCGAGCAGGAGCGCTACAATAGTCGATCTGTACCAAGAACAGCCTTGCGACTGGAGGCCACTCTGACGAATGCATTACTCCTGCACAAGGATGTGCCCCCGCTTTCTATGCTTCGGATGTGGACCTCATCCGCAGTGAGTCAGATTTGCCTTGAATAGTCAGGTGTTGCTGTCGCGCGCGTCGCCGCGGCCGGGGCTGGAACACGAACACACGGGCCAGACAGCCAGTTGCTCTGGCAATAGAGCCGGTGCCCCAAACAACGGTCCATCCGGTTGGACGGAAGGCCCACTTGTAGAAGGCGATCATGGCGACGCCACAGACTACGTAGAGCATCATGGACAGGCCGATCAGCAAGGCGCACCACCAGATACGGCGTAGGACACGATGTACGGCCGTGTCGCGTTGGTCGATGGTCGTCTTAGAGACCTCGTACAGATATCGTCCAGTGCCGACGAGGAAATTCGCGCCCAGGATCAGCTCGAGCAGGGCAAAGATGCCCGCGACCAGCGGCGCGAAGGGGAACCATCTCGATCTCCAGTTCTGCCACGTAGCGTACCAGATGTCGATCGCAACTTCGAGCAGGAAGAAGACGAGGCAGGCGACGATGGTGACCCGCGGGTGATCCCCATGGAGCAAACTGATTAGACGCCAGCAGTAACGGCGCCTGGACCGGGGAATGATCCGCTCGAGGCGCTGCACCCAGACAATCGAGGACACAAACGTGGCGACGAAGGCCCACCCGGACATTTGCATTGTGAAGAAGAGCGTCACCCATGCCGGCGCGTTCGACGTTGAATAGAACCCGGTGACGCCGATGACAACCGACATTGTAGCGGAGGCGACCGTGTCAAACGCAAGCGCGATTAAGTGCCCGCTGACGAAACCGTTCACGACGGAGGCAATGCGCCGGCGCCATGTTCGCCGCTTTTCGACTGTGCTCGCCACGAACCGGTCGTTGATCAGTAGAAAGTGGACAGCGAGGAAGTAGGCGCCCGCGACACCGGCGATACCAAATATTATCGATGGGACCCATCGTACGAAGACCTGGTATGGCCACGCCGCGAAAGTCCCGATCCACTCGTTGCTGTCGATCGTGATCCGGACGGTCAACCCAGCCGGCGAATCCGCTTCCTTCATGATGACATCGACAGCGCGCAAGCCACAGTCGAGCTCGACAAGGAGCATCGGATGCCGACGATGCCATTCGGATTCAGACCCATCGCGGAAGTGAACGTACCGGCCCGGCTGGGCATCGGATGCAGGTGTGTCTAACGAGGGCACCAGCTCAGCGTTTCTGCGACTGTACTCAAACACCATTAAACGGAACACAGGCACGTACCTAGGATGGCGGCAGCACCCTTTGTGGCTAAACTGACGAAACGTCGCGTGTAGCTACAAGCTCGGTTGCCGGCGATAACGATGGCACGATCGCGAACGACGTCCTCATCAATATTGTCGGGATTACAGGTGTCCCCGCGGAAGACGTACACGGGAAGCACGACAGGGGCAAGTCTGTCGTCGACCTGTGGACCTAGGAACCGGGACACTGCCGGACTGTAGATTGACAGGTTCTGTGCAGCACCTCGACTAAAGGGAAAGACGACGTTTCCAAACGTCGACACTGGCCCTGCAAACTATCAACGTCAGCGTGTCACGTGATGCCGTCGTCCGATTCACAATGCGACCTAGACACAGAAGGATGACGGCGCCAATCGACAAGGACGTCATCAGGTCGTTCGACTGCTAATTGTGACCACAGCCCCGTGGAGCAAATTTAGATTTGAGCCAGAAACCCGCGATCGGACATGAATGATGGATCGCGGGATCCTGAGGACTGGGCCTGTGCTGGCCTGATGGCGCCGCAATCCGGGGCCATCGACCGACGAAACAAACACATAGCAACTACTCCAACCGGCTTCGTGCATGTCGCGTGTGTGAGACATGTCCACGTTGGACTGCTGAGCTCCTGTTGTTCCACATGGGGTTTTACTGCAAACTGCATGTAAGTCGTGAAGACTGTCCGCATCAGGGACTCCCGGTGTGCCTGAATATTCTGTCATCCTGGAACCTGGACGCTCGTGGCTGCGACGCTGTCGAACACAAGTACCACAAAAATCGTGGTCGTCTTTTCAGCAGGCGCGTTGACAACGAGGGCTAATAGCGGACAACCAAAGATTCGAACGTTGGCGTCTGGCGGGATGTGACACCGTCGGTAACTGGTGACCGGTGGTCTGGTGGGGCCTCAGTTCCCGGCTTCCCGCGCACCCGTCAGTCGCGCAAAATATTGCGACGCGCGGGTCGCGCGAACGGCAGTGGCGGAAAAGAGTCCGCCGCGGCCGCCGACAAGTCCGCGACGGAGTGGTTGCAGCCCCGCGGCCAGTGCGCGCGTCACAACCGTTGTGCGCCGGTCGGTGGAGCATCACGCCCGCGCCGCCCACAGATCGTTTATGCAACGTGTCGTCCGTGAGGCGTGCCGATCTCGATCACCATCTGCAATCTACCTGACGAACGCTGCGAGAATGTACGGAGGAGGCGCGGACAACCGCTATGACGACCGATACAGCCGTTCCGATCGCCGTGGCGAGGGATCGTCCTACGGCGGCGGATACGGCGGTGGGTCGTCGTACGGCGGTGCGTCATCGTACGGCGGTGGATCGTCGTATGGACAGGGCTCGTATGGCAGCTATGGCGGTGGTGGCTTCGGAAGCGGCTACGCCGGCAGCGACCGCATGGGATCGCTGGGGCAGAACCTTCGTGCCGTCGACTGGTCCCGCTACCAGCTGATTGAATTCAAGAAGAACTTCTACGTCGAGCACGCGGACGTCGCAAAGATGCCTCCCGAGGAAGTTGCTGCGTTCCGTGCGACGCACTCGATGAACATTATCGGGCGCGATGTGCCGCGTCCCGTTAAATCGTTCGAAGAGGCCGGTTTCCCAGACTACATCCTCGACGAGGTCAAGAAGGCGAAGTTCGAAGCCCCGACCCCGATCCAATCGCAAGGGTGGCCCATGGCATTGTCCGGTCGCGACGTTGTCGGTATCGCCAAGACGGGTTCTGGAAAGACGCTCGCCTTCATTCTGCCTGCCATTGTGCATATCAACGCGCAGCCGCTGCTGAACCGGGGTGACGGTCCGATCGTCCTTGTGCTCTGCCCTACTCGTGAGCTGGCCATGCAGACGCAGCAAGAATGCAACAAGTTCGGCCATTCGTCGCGGATCAAGAATACGTGTGTCTACGGCGGTGCTCCGAAGGGAGGCCAGGCGCGTGACCTCGAGAGCGGCGTCGAAATTGTTATTGCCACGCCCGGCCGTCTGATTGACTTCCTGGAGTCTGGCAAGACGAACTTGCGGCGCGTTACGTACCTGGTCCTGGACGAAGCCGACCGTATGCTTGACATGGGATTCGAGAAACAGATGAAGCAGATCGTTAGCCAGATCCGCCCCGACCGCCAGACACTGCTCTGGTCGGCAACGTGGCCAAAGGAAGTCCAGACCATTGCCTCGTCGTTCACGAATGACCCGATTCAGGTCACCATCGGCAGCGAAGACCTGACCGTTAACGATAAGGTTCGGATTGATGCGAATCCCGGAGCGACCCGATCTGCCTGGGGCACATTCGCGACGGGCGCAGCTGCGCTTAGCCCATTCGATCCCATTGGGCGTTTGATGGTCGTCATGGCCGCATGATGACCTGAAGACGCCATCTTTCTGTGTGGATCGGGTGAGTGTTTGGCCTGCGCGCGCCCCTGAATGTGCTTCTTGCGCTACCGGTCGTTCTCGGAGTTCCTATTTCTGTGTGCGATTGCTTGGATCGGTGTGTGCTGACGTTCCGTTTGTGACAGATTTCTCAAACGATCATCTGCTGTGATCCGAGCGAGCGTCACCGCAGGCTGTACGATTTGATCGCGAAGCACCAGAGTTCCGGAAAGACGCTGATCTTCACGTCCACGAAGCGCAGTGCTGACTACCTGACGTCCAGTCTACGACAGGACGGCTGGCCAGCGCTTTCCCTGCACGGCGACAAGTCCCAGCAAGAACGTGACTGGGTTCTGCGACAGTTCAAGGGCGGTGACGCGACGATCATGGTCGCCACCGATGTCGCGTCACGAGGTCTCGACGTCAAGGACATCACTGTGGTCGTCAACTACGACATGCCGAACGGCATCGAAGACTACGTCCACCGTATCGGCCGAACCGGGCGTGCAGGCCGATCCGGTACATCGTACTCGTTCTTCACACCGGAAGATGGGCGGAAGGCCAAAGACCTGATCAAGATCCTGCGCGATGCCAAACAAGAAGTGCCTCCTGAGCTGCTGTCGTACTCGTACGCCAGCGGTGGCGGTGGTGGTGGCCGATCCCGCTACGGTGGCGGCGGCGGCGGCGGCGGCTATGGTCGCGGCCGGGGTGGCGGCGGTGGTGGCGGCGGCGGCGGCGGCTATGGATTCGACACGCGTTCCGGTCCGAACGCCGCTCCCCTCGGCCCTCGCCGGATGTGACATCCCGTTGTGATACCTATCAACCCTGGTTCTGCCTGTACGCTGCTGCACAGATTCACATAAATGCCCTCGGTCTTCGCCTAATGTAATGCGTCAATGCCTCCCCGATCGAACGTATAGCTTCGTCTTTTGCAATGGTGGGGCGCGCGCGCAATCTGACCGGACAGGGGAACAAGTCGGGGCCACGCGCCGCCCCGCAGAGGAGTAATGCGGAGTGGGCGCGGAGCGTGTCGATGATGTTGGCGGCCGTCGATGCCGGCGATGTGTCGGCGCACCACCTGTTCTTCTCGGCCCAGCTCCGCGATACGATCGTCGGTTGGGGCCTGCGTCAGCACGTTGATGGGTGTGCTGACACCGCGCGCGCGCCGTAGGCAACGTTCCTGTTTATGATTGTAGCGTATGCCGCCGCCGTTACGTACCAGTGGCTTGATTCTCGTGGCAGAATCGCTACTGGGGCGCCTGGCAACGAAACATCGCTGCCGTCCGTGGGGGACCTCCGTTCCGTATGTGTGCTCGCATCTCTAACCGTTCTCATATGCAGGTTTCATTTATGTGCTCTGGTGCTGGGCCTGGCCGGTCTCTGGGTGTTTCTGTTTGCCTCAGCTGCAGCCCACTCGACGCCATTCCTTCACGTGCACTGGATCTTCTTCTGGATCGAGCGGGATTTCATCCGCTATTCGTGGACCGCGATCTCTTGGTCGTCGACCGTCTCGTTCTTTGTCATATTTCCGTTCGCCTTTCTTTATGAAGAGGCGGAGGGGTTCACGCAGCAACGTGGATTCCTGTCACGAGTCTTGGAAACGGTTTGCGTTCAGGTTCTCTTCGCCATCCTGTTCCATGGGTCGCTGTCTCTGCTTCAATATCTTCTGACGGGCCAGGCCCTGGACCTTGGGTTCTTCACCAACGGCTACGCGTTTCATCTACCCGGGTTGTTCGTCTACCTTGCCTTCTATCGTAATGGGTTTCAGCGTTTCGTTCGTGCCGCGTTCAGCATGTTCGTCTCTTGGCCAACGCGGTTCGATCGCGAACTGCTGGCATCGTACGAGTTCGAGCTGGAGGATCTTCTCGTCCAGATTGAGAGCTTGCGTTCCTCTCACCAACATGCGGACGTTATCGATCATGCTTCGGATCGCTTTGCGTTTCGCAGTAGAGACGATGAGAAGTCGGGCGAACTTCTCGAACAGCGATTGCACGAGCTTCAATCCCTCCAGACCGAAGCACTGCAGCGAAGCAGCTTTGTCCAAGCAGTGTTCCGCAACGTTTCCGCTGGCCTTGTCGTCGTGATCGCCATCTGGATGCCATGTGTCATATCGATTCGTGCAGCAACGAAGTGTCAGGCGTTGTTCTCGTCGGCATTCTACCGCCTTTTCGGGTATGAGTACGTCGTGACTGAGAGCGTCCTTCAACGAATATGGGACGCCTTCCGCCCTGCGCCACCTGTTGCGCTCGCCATCGATCTTTGCCTGGCAGCGTACCTGTTTATTGTGATTGCAGCGGCTGCACTGGACAGCTGGTCGTTCAAGTGGGCGGCTGGTCTGGTTGGGCATTCTCGATCCGTTACGCAGGAGATGCTGGCAAGGAACACGTTCCTGCTCCTGATGTGCTCAACGCTTCCTGAGGCTACGTCTCTACTCGGCCTCACCCAGATTGACATTGAAGCTGTGCTCCCTGAAATGGAGGTCGGTCGCGCGTTCGTCCGTCTGTAACGACAACCTGACGTGTGACTATGCAGCAATTCTCCAGCCTGCTCTACTGCGTTGCCTTTCTGGTAATTCAGATCTTTGCTGCGTTAGAGCTAATCGGGATTCCGATCAGCAGCGCGGTCGTTTTCCTGTGCCAGATGATGGCGTATTGCTGTTGCTGTTGTGTCCGATGTCGAAGGCGTCCCGCCGCGAGGGCAAAGAAGAGAAGTTAACCAGCGGGAACGACGACGGAATGTCAGTAAATCAATCAAAGGGTATTTATTTGCCAACCCTGCGGGAGAGTCGCTGTCGTGTCGCAACGCGCCGCCAAGTCCATGCTGTCATCGCCGTTTCGATCGGTGCACGCTGAAGCATAGTGAGTGACGCGCAGCGTGAACTGATTCGGGAATTGGTGACATCAGGTGGTCTCAAGGTGCGCCGGTTGGCATGGCCGTTCACGATGGAGTTCCCGCGTCGCACCCATGCCAGGAAGCACGCCCACTGACGTCAGCGTATGACGGGGCCGGCGAACCTACCGGGGAAATGCCCGCGTTCTACTTCAAACGTCGCCGTGGTCGAATCGACTGGCGCAAACTCGACCGTATCGACCTGGACGCCGTTGTCGCCGATTGCGACGTCGACACGCTTCAGGAAAATGTTGACCATATAACGTTCGCCGACGTCGGCGAAGAAGGTGCGACACCGTATTGGGGGGATCCACTACAGCGCCTAGTCCAATGATCGTTGCGACCCTCTCTCGCAGACCTCCGTTACTTCACCGACGCGACGTTCCTCAAGTTATTCCGCATGGCACAGCTGACAATTGAATACCTGCTGTACGTCCAAGACTATCTCATGCAGTCCGCTGCTGGCCATGAACGGCAACGGGAGGCGCTGGGGAAGCAAATCGGGGACATGCAAGAAGCGCTTGCCAAGAAGGACGAAGAGCTGCGACTCGTCCGCAAAGAGTTCAAATACGCTCGCAAGATCGTCCACGCGTACGAACGACTCGTCGGCCCGCTGGCAAGCAAGCAAACAGTCGCCGACGAGCCCGACGCCGTATTCCCCAACGCTTGTGTAAGGCGGTTCGTGATCTCCGCCTAGCGATCGCTTACAGGGTTCGTATGTGCAGGCCTGTCCACACTGTAAATCGATGTTCATATCGGAGAAGCACTTGTATGGGCACATTGCCAGACGTCATCCGGAGACACTGAAACGACAGGAGCCAGGCCCGCCGCCTCCTCCTCCCGCCACCGCTGTCGACATTGAGCGAATTGTCGGCGACAAGGTTTCCAGTGCTGTGCAACAGTGGATGCAGAGCGCGCAACAGCTGTTGAAGGAGGCGGTTCCACAGCCAGAGCTTGCTGCTCAACGGCCTCCAGTGGTTGACGTCGAATCCGCTATCGAACGGGCACTGGCGTCTCATGAGACACGCGAAATGTCGCAACGGATAACGTTCCTCGAGAGCAAGCTCGATAGCATCAAGGCCATGATGCAGAGCGAGATCGTCCACCGCAGCATTCAGCAGGAAGTCGCCATGACGGTCAACGACCAGCAACAGCAACGGAGCCCATCTCCCCGTCGACCGCCTCGTCATCGCAATGCAGGACCATTGGAACCGATCGACGACGACGACCACGACGCTGTAAACTATGGAATGCCACCGGCTGCGGCAACTCTGGCTGCCGAGGTCCAGGAGGCTCTGAAACAATCCATCAATGATCTTAAACGCGGACTGCTGGACGAGGTCAGAAGGACTCGCGAAGGCGACACGCAGAAAGACAGCGCCCCAGTGCAAGGTCAAGACGAACGACTTCACCCGGCCCCCGTTTCGGCCATGACTGAGATGGTAAGGACTCCGGACAATGATATCCCGAAAGACAGCGTCAGCGTTCTGGTACAAGAACGAGAACAGCAGCTTGAACCCGCTGTTCATCCGATCTTGCGTCCTATAGACGAGACCGTGCGCTCATCGCCACCTGGTGCTGAACCGGCTCCGTCACCGGAGACTCCAGAGGTGCCTGATGCAATCGAGTCACGAAGACCGGAACCTGATGCGCCGATAACCGCCAGCGCCGAACCTGCCCTGAGCCTTGTCGAACCAGTTGCTGTTAGTTGTCAACTGGAGGACGTCTCGCTGACGCCGTCATCGCCAAGTACGTCGACACGAGCGCCGTCGTCTGAGGGAACGGAATTCTCGATATTGACGTCGGTTCCGACCATAATGTCAATTGACATGACCGCATCAACGCTTTCGGCCCCCGAAGTCACCACGACCCATACGCGTCCCGCGGAACCTGCCAAAGACGAACCCATGTCAGATCTGCCGATGAGGAACCCGGGGACCCCTCAACCTCTTCAAGACGACCCGTCTGCAGTGGCCGTTGCACATAATCAAGCAGCACCGTCATCTGAAGCGCAGCAACCCGTCGAGTCCGACCAAGGATCGGCGCAGTCGACACAAGCCGATGTGCCAGCAGAGACAGAACAGGCTCGGCCAATGGGATCGCAATCCAGTACGACAGCAGGACAGGGGCCAGAGCAGCCGGGCCCCGCTGACGTCGTGATGTACGAGGTGTTCAAGGAGGAGCCGTACAGGTTCGTGCGAAGCCGGGTGGCACATGCGCCCGACTACCTGGCCGCCGAGATGGCGAAGCTCGAAGACATCGCCGAGTCGTGCACGGAGCGTGACTACGCCATCATGGAATCGTTCATCATCGAGGCAGGCTACGACCCGATCCAGACGCTGCAGCGCGTCGAAGATCTCATGTCCAGGCATTACGTTCCGCCAGGGCCGACCACCCCAGCGCCAACCGTCGACAACCTCTCCAAAGAACACAACGCGACGTCGTTGACCAACAGCCCCCGGTTCGAGGAGAGCGAGCGGATGATGTCCAGGTCGTCCGACGTTTCGTATTCGAAGGACGTGCAGAAAACGCTGGCGGAACAAGCCGCAGCGGTCGTCGCCCAGCGCCAGCAGACGGACGAGAACGCATCGCCATCCGGGTCGCCGCGCGCAGACGCCGTTCGCCCATTCGCGAAGGCCGAATCCACGCGCGACACTCGCCGCATGTCGAACCCGGGCGTGACGATCCCGGCGACAGGCGACGGCGACGACATCGCCGGGCCCGTCGCCAAGCGCCGCTCGCTCAGCCTGTCCGACACCAAGACGCCGACCCACTTCATCCCGACTGCCGCCTTCGACCTCGACGACGACATCGACCACATCCAGCTGACATGACACACGCGACACCACTGCGAATGAACCTGCTCTAGAATGCCCAACGTTCACAAACGATCGTGATGCGTCGCCCGGCGGCGGCGTCTCGACACACGTCGCTGTCGCGTCGCGTATACGGTATCATCCCCGTACAGATCGTTCATTGTGTGCTATGGGGCGGGCCAGGTTGTGGCGGCATCGCTGTCGGGCGCGGGCGGTGCCGAACGCAGCGCCCGCCCGTGCAGGCGCCGGTGATCAGTGTGGCTGCGGTTGTAGCCGGACGATCCCGTCGAAACCGACCTGGCCGATGCTATTGGCGGCGACGATGCATTATTCGGGAAGAAGAACGACATTGCGGCGCCTTGGCGTGCGTCCGCCGGGTCGGCATCGTTAATGGGTGCTCTGCTGGCGTGCACAGTCGTGTCCGAACCGTATCTCGTTTGCGGTGGTCCGCCCATGGACGTGGCATACCGCCTCCAGATTTCCAGACGCTGCCGGCGATAGAGTAGGAAGACGGACAGGCAAGCAGCCATCACGATGACTCCTAGGGTGGCTACCGTCAAGATGGCCAGTGTCGTCGTCGCGGGGCTTGCCGGTCCATTGCCAGGGCTGCTGCTGGACGACCGCCTTCCGTCGGACGGTCAGGTGCACAAGATCCATCGGCGGGTTTGTTCGTCGAGATGCCACAGCTCTGATGGACGATACCGCCTGCACAAGGCATGTCAGCGAGTGACGGTGACAAGCACGAACCAACACGTGGTACCCTGGTCGACGACTTCGCGGGTCCTGTCTTGCGAAATTTGGACGACGGTAGAGCGACTGACGATCCGGTTTGACCGATACCGACACGGGGAACGCTTGACCCTGTGGAGGATTGGTTCACAGCGCGGACAGAGACCACGACCGTCTTACGAAAGCCAGGCGAGGCCCGCGCCGAAGATGACACGTGGCGCTTTCCAGTCGCAACATGACTCGGTGCTGCGTTTGGTCCAGGAGTCGGTGGTGGAGTTGGTGCAAAAGCTGGTGCTGCGGTTGGTGTTGGTGCCAAAGTGGGTGCTGTGATCGGGACTGGAGCTGTCGCCAAGGTCGGCGAGGGAGTCGGTGCCGGTGAGCGCACTGGAGTTGGTGCTAGGGTGGGCGCCGGCGTCGGTGCCGCTGCTGGAGACGGTACCGGCAGTGGTGGCGTCGGTGCCGGTGTGGTACAAGAGGCCATGTAGGACATGATCTCAGCGTTGGACAGCACAGTGTCAAAGTAGGTCAGCTTGCGGATCTGGCCCACGAATGGTGGTGGGGCCGTAACGTAACCCGTGCCCGACGTGCGCTCCGACACGTAAAGCGCCGCACTGGAATCGGTGACCAATGTGCCGGAGAACCCAGCAATGTAAGCAGTCGAGCTGGTTAATGCGTTCGGGGACGTGACCGTGATCGATGCTTGCGATTGCGACTGGGACACGGTCAAAGCGATGAACGTCCAGGCACCCAACGGGACAGGCGTTTGGGAATACGTCCACCAGTTCGACGACGTTGTCGTTGATACAGAGAAGGACAATCGCCCGTCCGAATAGACCCAAACTGCCGGCATCGCATTATACTGTTCGCCAGATACTGTATCCTCTGTGAGACAGCGACCATCGCACTCGGAACTGACTCGTGTTACCGGCAGTAATTCGTTGCCACCCCCACACGCTGTGCCAGTCCGCTGGCAGGGAATCAATCCGAATCAGGAAGCAGTACGTATACTCTGCGTTTCAACACGTCGTCAGTGTCGCTGCTGTACAGCAGCTGACGCAGCATGTACCTGTGGACAGCCAGGGAATACCAGCAGGTTGGCTGGATAAAGAAACGACCCTTCCTGCACCGGCTGAAATTGGGCCGTCAACGAGGACGTGCGCCTGACTTTGCGTTCCTGGCGACGGCGGTGGGAATGCCATCGAGTTGCATAGGTTCAGATATGTGACAATGTCGGTGTCAGTCAGGACGCTCGTGAAGAACGTCAGCTGGCGAACTTGTCCAACGAACGCTGGCCGGACCAGCACGTACGCCGTCCCTGACGTCCGTTCGGAAATGTACAGAGCGGAACTCGAATCGGTGGTCAGCGTGGCCCCCGATGTCCAGTACATACACGCAAGCGTCTGTACCGACAGGTCAACGGTTTTGACCCGTATTTCTGCTGTCGATTGCGATTGGGAGACAGTGATCGCAACGAAGTACCATTGTCCTACTGACAGCGACGTTTGCGAATACGTCCAGACGTTCGGATTGGAGGAGGTCGACACCGCGAACGAAAGCCTGCCGTCGGCGTAGACCCAGACCGCGGGCATAGCGTTGTACTGCTCTCCAGGCACTGTGGAACGCCTAGATAAGGATGTGCTGATGTGCGCAAACATGAACGACGCTACGAGCTGTGGTGCGCTGCCAGCCCCAGACGCTGGACCATGAACTCGGAAGGCCATCGATGCGAAGGTAGAAACAATATGTGTACTCTAAGTAGGGCGGATCAGGACGTCCATATATCGAAGTTACAGGTATGTGCGGTATATCACACCCGTGTACTGCCAAGGTATGCCTGTAGGAAGGCCACTGATGTCGACAGTTGCACCTGCGGTCGCTGATGTCGCGGGACCAACTAGGACGAAGGGGGTCGGCAGAGCCCAGGTTGAAAGAACCAGCGTAGATATAACAGCAGCGGACAGCGCCCCGGCGTCAGCTCTCCTCATCACAGCATAGTGATCTGCGTACAACCTTGTGAGATATTCGCAGCATGGTACTGTGCGATCCCAATTAGCAAAAGTACGAAGTCAGGTCCACCTCGTCAAACATTAAACCCACGTAGCCGTCTAGTGTCGTCGACGACAGCATTCCGTTCGTTACCTTCGCAGCACCGGCGATCGATGTGAATCGCCACAGTGATCATTGCTGTTTAGCCTGAGATCAAGATATGGAAAGCATTTGAACTTCATTAGGGTCGCATATAACGACGTCTTGATGGACCGTCATTCATCAAAGATGATGTCGAGCTGCTCCTGCACTTTCGCGAGCTGGTCGCCGTACTTCGCCCGGTCCTCGTCAGTGCACGAATGATCGGCAATTAGCTGCTCGAGATTCTCACGTTGGCCAACCTTGTACATACATAGCAAAGTCAGTCGGGCGGTGGATCAAACAGTCGAACATGGTAACCTACCAAGTCGAACCACCTGTCGACGCTGACCCACACGGCATCATCAATCAGCAAGCTGTCCAACGACCCGGGTGGGTTCTTCCGTGTTGGCAAACCATCAAGCGTATCCTGAACAACACGCAAACTGTCGAGGGAGGCTCGCACTAGATACGGGTTGGTCGGCTCGTCACTGGCCGCCTTCGTCTATTCGCATTGAAGCCGTTACCAACCGTCGTCACTGTACAACGGGATATTCCTCGTTTTACTTACCTCGTTCAAGTCAGGAGTGGACATGCACGCCCCAAGAAGGACGACGACGCCCATTAGCATGGAGACGGACCATTGCTCGTGGAGCTGCAGCATCGACATCAGAGTTGAATTGCACGGCCGGCGTCGAGAGGTGTGCCGATGCGGTGGTACCGCGGAGATTTCCTTGACCCGTCGCCGGACGGACCATCCCCCACCGCCATTCGACTTGATCGGCAGGCTGTATCCGTGCGCATTCTCATCCTACGTCTGGCGGTGTCTGGCCACTGCTCCAGGTAAGAAGCTTAGGGGTTTGAAGTCGCCAGCGATGGAGGTTCCGCTCTTCGACGCAATCTGGGCAGCGTCGTGCTAAGACTCCATCGATTGCCATCAGAAACCATCCGAAGGCGCTTATCGAAACCTGACGGGAGACGGGTTGTTGACGACCGCCGACTAGCAAAACGATCCAATGAAGCCTAGTTCGAAGAGACCGACCAGACTGTGAGAGCTGCAGGCAGCAGCAGCAACCGAGTCGTCTGCAGTCCGCAGAGTCCGTGCCGACCGCCGGACCGCGCGCCGTCCACTGCAATTGCAGGTTCGGGACGATGCGCTGGTCATGGGCCATGCTCTTCGGGACGGCCGCCATTGGATCTGCGGCCATCGGCCTGTTCGCACTGTACCAACGGCGCCGTCGTCGCCAGCGCCACCGCACGCCGCAGGCCGCATCGGCCGATGCGTCGCAGCAGACGGAGCGAGCCGGCGCTGCCGTCGCTCCTGCTGCCCGGCCGTCGCGCCCCGTCGTCCGGATCCGCGCGTCCGTCCCGTTCCTTCGCATGATCTTCGAGCTGCTGCTGTTCATAATCGCCATGTGTCTAGCGTGGGTTCTGTCCGGTGACCAGCACAACATGATCCTGCATACGGTCCTTATTTGGACCGCCCTGCGTGTTGTTGGTGTCGCGCCTCCACAGTCCGTCATCGACGATGCCGATGATAACGCTGACGAACCGTCGACTCCCGCGTTGGTCCATTCTCCAGGGCAAGCGGGTCCTGTGCCCACGTCACCGGTGCCGTCTGCGCCGTCAAACCCCGTTCCCAGCGTCTTCGATCGGATTGACGGGGATCCGAACAGCAAGCAATCCCTGGTGTTCCTAGGGCATCCGCCTCCTATCGGTAGCGAGTTCTCTTGGCTCGACCCGCTGTCCGTCGAGATGTCCTATTCGCTGGCGCATGTCGTCCGGCACTTCTGGACGTTCTATGGCAGCGCACAGATGCCTGCCGTGCAGGCCGAGTTGGTCAGTTCGGGGTCGACGGAGGCGGGCGAGCAGCTGATACGACGGATGATTCGGTTCCCTGTGAATCCGCCGTACATGATGAAGTCGTTGCTGGCGGATGTGGCCGATGTGATTGCGGATGAGCGGTCGGTGTGGAACCCGGCGGATGCTAGTCTGTGTGTCTACTCGAGGAACGTGTCGTCCAGAGAGTACGTATGCGTTATGGAGCTGTGCGAAATCAGGCAGAGTCCGACTCGCCTGGACCATACCGTAATCACAAGGCGCGGCTGTTTCTTCGTGCACGAACGGGTCGGAATAATTCGCGGTCCGCTGCAAGTCCTCATCGGGAACATATTCGCGAAGAAAGGACGTGAAATCATCGACAAGTTCAAGTTGTATCTTGCGAACGTGGCGTCCCTTACCCGCGATCCAATTGACACACCTGGTACTACGCTCGCAATCGACGTTAACGCGCGTACCGACAGGATTGGTGAACCTTCGCCTCCGAAATCCGGATAGTGCACATCAGCGCCGTAATATAGTTTACTGGTTCAATGATCAGACGGTGATGCGGTTGGGTCGCTACCTGTCTCTGTATATCGCTTAGCCAGTCTTGAACGCGAAGACGTCGGGACGCTGTAAAGGTACGTACACGTTCGTTCTGCTTTGACTGCAAGTAAATGAACAAGTTGCCCCCATCATCTACGGCAGACCTGTGAACCATTGGCAGACTGCCACAGCAGCTCACACATGTTCTGAAGAGATGGTACCGCGCCTTCTTACCCGGTGGGAGACCGAAAGACAAGATCTGTGTCCCCAACAAGCATGCCGTGCTATCAGTATGCGAGTTTCATGCCTTCGGACCGGTGACGTCACCGGGTTCGGAAGGAGACAGCCTGACAGCGCCGGGTTGAAGCACGCCTGCCCATTCCTGATCCAGCTGGTTCAAGAATCCCCGTACAGGGAGTTCCATAACGAAAGTCGTACGCGGGGATCTTGAACCCTGGCAACTGCCAACTGCCAGCTATTTCGATTTGGCAAATTGTATGTAGCAAACGGAAGGATGCCTGCAGGTACCAACATACCCCGTGGTGCCCAGGGAGGTTGCAAAACATAAATAGCAGAGCCCCAGTGGCGGAACCCGGCCAAAGTCCGTGGGGCGTGGCCGCGTGGTCCCTGAAACCGCGGAGTCCGCCTGCAAGCCATTGCTCCTCAAATTGTATTTGACTCGCCAACACGAGCTGGTGGTCTACACGCCGCCATGCCCATCAGCAATCGCACAGGCGTCTGTCCCGTACTGGCGTCCATCGTCATCATCATCGGCCTTCTCTGCAATGGTATTGATTCTGTCGTGCTCCGCTCCAGTGATGGCGTTCTGCATCGCATCAACACGTCGACCGCCGTTGCTCAGTCCCAGGTGCTGCATCACCTGATCAGTGATGTTGGCGAAAGCGATGACCCCGTTCCTGTCCCCAATGTTGCCAATGTCGAGCTGGAACCGATTGTGGAGTACATGAACAACGTCACGGACGATAAGGTACGATATACCATTGTTTGCTGATCTTCAGCGACAATCGCTGACTGGACCATATCAGACCGGCCGCGCCACCGAGTTGGCCCGAGATAGCATCGGCGCGATGGCGCTGGAAGACCAGTGTCGACTCTTGGAAGCCGCAGATTACCTTATCGTGCAATCGCTCATTCACGTGATCGCTGCGGGGCGCTCCTGGGCCGATATCCGGGCGATGCGTGAGCTTCTACCGACGAATTGCTTTTGGTTGCTTTTGTACAAAGCCCAGAGCACGTCCAGGCTTAATGAGATGGCCGATACGAATGAGCAGAAAGCAATTGCCAGGCAGGTTCTTGGTCTTCTCGTGCATCCGGGCAACGCCACTGTCGTCAATCGCGCTGAATGGTCCCCCCACTTGAATCTGTTGCACTGGGCCGTTGTGAAGAACGAGGAAACGGTTGTCGAGCTACTCCTGAAAGTACATGGCATCGATGTCAACGCACGCGGACACATCTTCTCAGAGACACCACTGCACTTGGCGGCAGTGATGGGCCACAGTACAATTGTCAAGTTGCTGCTCAAAGCGCCCGGGGTCGACGTCAACGCTCGGGACGTCTCGCTGCTGTCGCCGTTGCACTATGCTGTGACGACCGGGCAGACCGCCATCGTCGAATTGCTGCTGAACGCCCCCGGGATCGACATCGACGCCCGCGATGACAAACGGGAGACACCGCTGCGCCTGACAACCAGGTTCGGACATGATGACATCATCCGATTGCTTCGGGATGCCCGTCGGCCCGCCAGTACCACGCGTCGTGTGAAGAAGGCGTTGTCCGGCTGGCTACGGAAGCTGTGCCTGAGGCCCTGATACGCAGCGTGCCCGCGTCCATTCGTGCACCTGGCATGCAGTGGACGGTCGGTGGTGGTTACTGGCCAAAGTCTACAATGAACATGCCATGATAGGTTGTGACGCAGTGCTGGCAATAATGGTTCATCATTGGGGACCCGGACGGCTATGCGGACGACGTCTGGATGGCGGCCTGTAGCACCTGGTAGGCGCTTGACACGACCAGGACGAAGCTGATCACGGCGACGACGGTGTCGACCTTCATGTCTGCGACGGCGCCGACGCCACTCAACGTGTGACAATTTGTGGGGCGGCGCGTCCCCCTCCGGCCAACGGTGGTACCTGGCGGCGGTTGCTCTGCCATTATAGCATTGGCGCTTACTATGTAGTACGGTCGCCGAGAGTGCCACCTCCATGGGGTACGGTCTAGCTGTATATGGTCATAATTGCCTTTGCCGCCATGATCAACGCTCGCTTCCTCGTCGTCTGCGCGCTCGTCCCGCTGCTCGCCATCACCTTCGTCCATTCGTCGGACAAGGCGGCCGTCGTGGCGGATGACATCGGCTCGAGTGGCGCCGCCGGCCACGACAGTTCGTCGTCGTTGAAGGAGGACCTGGTCGCACCGTCGCACGATGGAGACCCGAACCTCGAGCAAGTCCAAGCGGCCGTCAATGACGAACTCGGCGACGAAGACTACGACTACCAAGACGAGGAGCTGTACGATGACAACGATGACGACGTGTTCTTCGACGAAGAAGAAGGCGAATATGAATACGACGACGACTATGTCGAAGGAGAGGGCGACGGAGGGGCACTGTACGAGGACGAGGAGGACGTCATCTGCGACGATATCGGATGCTATTACCCCGACGAGGAAGCCAGCCACGACGAGGACGAACACGGCGTGGACCCGTCTGCCGCCGACATTCCTGACACGAAGCCGATCGTGGATGTTCCCGACCAGAAACCAGCTGTTGCGCCCGTCGTCGCCCCCGGAAACGTCCTCGTCAGCGTCGACCAGGCCTCCGAGCCACAGGCCTAAGCTGGTCTGCCTCCTGCGCTCTCCCTTACTATCCCAATGAACAATGCATTTCGAACCCCCAGGCGCTGGAGTCGGGAATCCACTGGCAGGGCCCGGACCGGTCGACCTCTGGGCCGACAGGACCACTGGATAGGTTCGGATGGTGGCACACACGATCCCCAGTGGGGTACGTACACCGGGTACGCGCGCTGACCCAGTCGCGCTATATGGTGCCGGTCGCGTTGGATTACGAAGCCACTGGAACGGCCGTCGTCATCGTCGCCTCCGCCGCCGTCGCGATTCTGGCGGGCATCGCGGCCTGCACGTCGGTGACCGTCTATCGCGGCGGGCGCAACGCCTCGCTGATCCTCACCTGCCAATACGGCGCCGTCGTATGCGGGACGCTGTCGATCGCGGGCGTCGTCGCCCAGTACTCTAGGCGATGGGATCCAGAGGCCGATGCTATCGCGTGCGGCTTCCTGCCACGATGGTCCGGCGTGCTCTGTAAGGCATGGCGCCCGGGGCGCGCCCGCCCCTCCGCTGGACTGATTGGCGAGCACAGATTTCATGGAGATGGCGTTCGCGCTGCAATTCTTGCACGCGCGCGTCCTGCTGGCGACACCGGGCGACGCAGGGACCCCGTTGATGAGAGCCCTGCAACTGGGCATATACGCTATCGTCCCGTTTGCAACCGTGACGGCGATCCTGTCGGAGGGGAGAATCATGGCAAGCACCGGCTTCTGCCTGCCGTACTACCCGACAGTGATCACCGTCCTTGTCGTCGTTGCGGTCGCCGCGTTCGGCGCGTCGCTGGTCTACAAGTTCTACACAGCGCTCGTCGTGCACAGCCGTGCCCGCGCCGGCGCCGCTGGCCCCGACAACGGCACCGACATCGCCTGCGAGGGCCAGAATATGTACCAGGTCGCCGTCAAGAACGTCGTCTGTTCGTCCATCGCCATGGCCTGTACGCTGTCGACCGGGATCTTCTTCATGATGGTCGATTTCCTGTACGGCGGCGAACCGACGCCCCTGGCCGTGATCGGCGACCTATGCGGCGTGGTCGACATGGTCGTCAACATCCTGGCGCTCTGCGTCTGTAGCTATCGATGGATGCCCAAGGAGGTTCGCGCCTGCGTTCGCCATGCCCGGCAGCATGGCGCATCCATCATCCCGACGCCCCATTAAAGTGGCAAGTCCAGTCCACAACAGAGCATTGTCCCGCACGTGATTCGGACGAATAGCAATCCGCTAAGCAGGCCCTGTATAGTTGTTGCTGTCGGAAGCGGGCGTGACGCCTATCGTGTACATCCAGCGCTGCGTGCCTAATTCGGGGATCTGGCCGCCAGCCGCCTCGGTCTAAAAGCAGATTCGGCTGGGCCTGGCGTGGCTAATTCCGGTCTGGTCACCCCCGCGGCGTGTGGTGTTTGCCGGCAACGGTCATCATTTCGCTAGCGACCGAGTTTCCCCGACGACTCAACCCCCTGTCCAGTGCCACAAGCCATGTCAGCCCCGTCCAGCCCCAGCAACGTGGAGGCGCTTCGTGACGAGCGTGAGCGCATGCAGGCGACGACGTTCACGCGTTGGGCGAACAACCACCTGCGTCGACGCGGGTTCGCCACGATCCCCGAGGACCAGGTCGCCGGCGCGTTCGACGACGGGATCGTACTGGCGCGCCTGCTCAACGCCCTGTTCGGCGTGTCGATCCCGAAGATGACGACGCCGGCCCCGTCCGACATCGTCCGGATCGACAACATCACGCTGGCGTTCAAGATGATCGACGACGCGAACGTGAAGACGAACTTCCTCAAGACGCACCACCTGATCGAGCACGACAAGAAGATGGTCCTCGGCATGCTCTGGGCGTTCATCCTCGAGTACGCCATCAAGGGCATCTCGGTCGACGACATGACGGCCCGCGAAGGCCTCCTGCAATGGTGCCGCAAGCAGACCAAGGGGTACAAGGTCAACCAGGCCGACCTCATGGACCTGCAGAACTTCTCCAGCGACTGGAAATCCGGCCTGGCGTTCTGCGCCCTGATCCACCGCCATCGCCCCGACCTCCTGTCCTACGACGACGCCCTGGCCAGCAACGACGCGGCCGCCAACCTCGAACTCGCCTTCTCCGTCGCCGAGAAGCACCTGGACATCCCCCGCCTGCTCGACGTGGACGACATCGTCGCCGTGCCTCGCCCGGACGAGCGCTCCGTCATGACGTACGTCGCCGAGTTCTTCCACCGGTTCGCCTCCGAGGAGCACCGGCGCCTGGCCATCGACCGCGTCGCCGCGTTCGCCAAGTTCTCCAGGACCATGTCGGCCCGGTGCGACGAGTACGAGCGTCGCGCGCGCGACCTGCTCGCCTGGGTCGACTCGGCCGCCGGCAAGTTCAGCGTCACGCTTCGCGAGCTCGAGGTCGACACCGTCGAGAGGACCCTCGCCCTGCTCAGCGACCTGCGCCAGTTCGTCGTGTCGGAGAAGCCGGGCAAGGTCGCCGAGATGATGGACCTGGAGGCCATCATGGCCGAGATCCAGACCGAGCTCCGGGTGAACGGGCGCGCCCCGTTCGCCACCGACCTGTCGTCGGACGCGATCCAGGCGGCGTTCGACAGGCTGAACGGTGCCCAGCGGTCGTACGCCGACATGGTGCGCCAGCACCGCCTGACGTTCGTGAAGAAGGCGGAGCGCGACTCGACGCACGCCGACAAGCTCGCCGACTTCGAGGCGACGTTCGCCCATTTCGACGCCGACAGGAACGGCCTGCTGTCGAAGCCCGAATTCAAGGCGGCGTGCAACTCGCTGGGCGTCCCGTTCAAGACCGAGGCTGCGTTCGAGGCGCTCGTCGACCGCATCACGACCGACAGCGGCGTGCCGAAGGACGCGTTCCACAAGTTCCTCGGGGACCTGTACGCCGACCGGGACACGCCCGAGGAAGTCACCGAGTCGTTCGCCCAGCTGGCCGACAACGGCGCGTTCCTGTCGACCCATCAGCTGACGTCGTGCGCGCTCCCGAAGGAGGTCCACGACTACCTGGTGGCGTCGATCCCCCGCGCTGTTGACAATGACGACCTCCTCGACTATCGCGCGTTCGTCGCCCAGACCTTCAAAGCGCTTTGAGCAGCGGCCGCTGCTGCTGCTGATGTTGCAATACAGTTTCCTATTAAGACGATCGTGGTCGGGCGTACCGATCCCCTTGGGGGAGGACAATGACTGGCGCGGCCGTGGTCATCTTCTGGATCGTGACCGATGTGGCCGTGCTCGCGTACGGTGGCGTCGGGCTGGCCCTGTTCTGGATCCGCATGGACCTGTGGCCGATTCGTCAGCGCCTGCCGATGGAGGTGCTGGCTGGCGCCCTGTTCACCTGGCTGTGCGGCGTGTCGCTGGCGACGATGAACGTCGTCGTGGACTACGCGCCCGCGTTCTGGATGGTGTATATCTCGCAGCTGTTCATGCTGCTGGCAGCGGACACGTTCACGATCGTGGCGCTGACCCTGTGGCTCATGTTCAACCGGACGCAGGACCAGCTGAAGATCGTCCAGTCCGTCGACGACGCCGACCGGTTGCGCGGCGCCGTTCGACAGCTGACGATCATTCAGGCGTTGCTGAATCGGCGACCGCGCATTGCCTACGTCGTCGTCAACGCTGTCGGGTACACGGTCGTGGCGGTCTGGTACGCGTCTGGGTACCCGGAGCTGTTCACGCTCGTCGAGAGCGACCTGTCCTGGGATGCCACGTCACCTGCCACCATCCTGGAGAACATTGGCGTGTACAAGATGGGCGTCTGCATGCTCCTGATCATCTTCCTGTCGTACCGGCTGCGGATCGTGTCCGATTCGCTCGGCATCAAACGCGGCCTGAAGCAGGTTGGCATTTCCTCGTTGGTCGGCGTCGTCATCTATGTGTTCGTGACCGGGCCCATAACGGGGCTCACCGGCGGCGTCGTCAGCGTGAATTCCATCGTCGCCGTCATCAACTGCGTCATCGTCATCACCTTGTAGGGAACGGCCGTTCCAATTCATCCCGCTCGATCGACAATCGTGACCCGTTGTATATTAGATCGGTCCATGTCCCCGTCCGGCATTCGTACTCGCATCGGCCGGGCGCGCTGGACCAGGCCGTCTGCAATATAGGCCAGTTCGAGGTGTTCCTGTGTACGACCCCAGGGTTCACAGCGTTCAAGTCGGGAAACGTGTCAGCCGCGCGCCCTCCCGGCACGTCTCGCTGATCCCTTGTTGATCACGTAGGAGGCATCTGGAGTTGGAGTTTGCCCTGGAGAATCTGCTGTTCTGGAAGGCCGCCCAGGACTACCGACGAACGTTCGCCGAGAGCTCGTCCCGGTCAGCGCGGTTGGCGCTGGACATATTCCAGCAGTACCTGGCGCCGAATGCCCCATTCGAGGTGAACCTGGACGGGGACCTGCTGCGCCTGTTCAGGACCAACTTCGCGCCCGGATGCGGCGCGGGCGATCTCGTCCAACGAGGCGTCCTGACGAGAGATCTGTTCAGCAAAGCGTCGACGACGGTGCTGGCGTTGATGTACTGGAATTCGCTGGGCAGGTTTCGCGAGGCCCAACCCGACGTCTGGGAGAAGTTCATGCACGGCGCCCAGGAGGACGCAATCCTGGCCCAGTTCGAGACACAGCATACGATGACGATCGTTGTGAAGCCGCGCGGGACGGAAACCAACAAGTCGCTGGACACGCAGCAAGCCGGCGAGGAATGAAGCTGAGTGTAATGGCGCTCCCGTAAAGCTGGCAATATACGTGTGTGCCGAGGAGCATGGCACCTTGCCATCTGGTAATATGGGGCCTAGGTCCGGTGTCGGGATCGTGGAACCAGGCATGGCGTCTGGATGGGTCGCCGGGGCACCATCTTTCCACCTTTGTAGGAGAAGGTCGCCGATTGCAACGTGATCGACGTGGACGACAGGCCCTACTCTACGGGCGGAGGGGCCGGTAGCCGACTCGGTAGCGCCTGCCGATCTATATCTTCAACGATATGCCACCCTGATTGCAACCAATACCACAATACCTGCCCTGTGTTATTTATCGTGATCCCCGGGGTACCACTCAACGACTAAAGAGGATCCCTCAATGGCCAATGACGACGACGGCGTGGGCATCTTCTGGATCGTGCTGAGTGTAGCCACGTTTACGTATGGTGGCATTGGGCTGGCCATGTTTTACTTTCGAATGGATCGGTGGCCGATTCGGCAGCGCCTGCCCATGGAGATGCTGGCCGGCAGCGTCTTCGTTTGGATCTTCGCCCTGTCGCTGTCCGTCCTGAACGCCCTGATCGACTACACGCCGACGTTCTGGATGCTGTTTATCCCTGCGACCTTCATGCTACTCGCGACTGACACGTTCACCATCGTCACGCTGACGCTCTGGCTGATGTTCAACAGGACCCAGGACCAACTGAAGGTTGCCCAATCCGTAGACGACGCCGGCCAAATGAGAAGCGCCGTTCGCCAGCTGGCTGTTGTAAAGGGTCTGCTCGGCCGTCGACCACGTATCGCATACGTCGTCGCCAATGCCATCGTGTACACGATCGTCGCCGTGGCCTACACGTGCAGGTACCCATTTCTGTTCACTGTGATCGAGATGGATACAACGTGGAGCTCATCGTCACCCGCGCGCATCCTCGAGGACATTGGCGTCTACAAGATGGGCATATCCATGGTCCTTATCATCACCCTGTCATTCCGGCTGCGGATCGTGTCGGACGCGCTCGGCATCAAACGGAGCTTGAAACGGATGGGCTGTTGCTCCCTGGTCGGCCTCATCGTCTATGTGTTCGCGTCCCCATCGCTTATGGACGTCACTGGGCACATCCTCAGCGTCAACGCAGTCGTCGCCATACTCGTCTCTGTCGTTCTGCTCACACTGTAATGGGGCCGCACCTGTAGCTGGCCCATGTGAGGAGTCTTATCGGTGGACAGAGCTATTCATGTTCCGGTGTGGCACTCGTATTCACAACAGTTGGGCGCTCTCGACCAGGCCGTCTACGATGTGGACCTGTTCGAAGTGTTCCTATCGACGCCTGAAGGCTTCGCAACGTTCAAGTCAGAAATCGGTGGCGCCACTGCTGAGCTTGCGCTCGTGCTGATACTTGTACGTTAACAGGAAGCAGCTTGAATCGGAATTCGCTCTGGAGAATTTGCTGTTCTGGAAGGCCGTCCAGGATTACCGACGGTCGTTCACCGAGAGCTCAAGTACGAGGACCGCCCGTATGGCGCTTGACATATTCGCACAGTACCTGGCACCCAGCGCACCATTCGAAGTAAATCTGGACGGCGCCCTGCTGCGCCTCTTCAGGGCCAAATTCCCGTCCGGGTGCTCCGAGGGCGACTTGATCCAACGAGGGATCCTAACGAGCGACTGCTTCAACAAAGCGTCGACGACGGTGCTGTCGTTGATGTACTGGAATTCGCTGGGCAGGTTCCGCGAGGCCCATCCCGACGTCTGGAAGAACTTTATGGATTTGGCGCACGAGAATGCAATTCTGGCACAGATCGGGACACCGCATACCACGATCATTGCCGTCAAGCCTGGTCGGTCTGGGACAAGTCGAGGTAACGACTTTTGAGAGGAGCGTGGCGTCGCGCCTAGGCAATCTACGCATGATACATATAGGTACAAGCCCAACGACCGATGGCTGGTTTCCGCAGTGCATAGGCGATCGAGGTACCGAGGAGGCGGCTCAACGATGGACGACGTCGGCGTAGATGCCCTGTGGGTCGCACTGGGTTTAGCAATGTTCGCCTACGGAGGGGCCGGGCTCGTTCTGTTTTACATTCAGATGGGCCGATAGCCCATTCATTCACCAGCGCCTACCAGTGGAGATCCTGTCTGGGAGCTTGTGCGTCTGGATCCTTGCGCTGTCCGTCTCCGTCACGAACGCACTCGTGGCCTCCTGCCCCTGTTCTGGTCGGTGTACCTGCCTGCGACCTTCATGCTGCTGGCAGCGGACACGTTCTCCATTGCGGCACTAACGCTCTCGTTGATGTGCAACCGGACGCAAGACCAGGAGCATCGCCCACGCAAGTGATACGAGCCGCATCGCAGCCGCCGTCCGTAGTCTGGCCGTCAGCCAGGTCCTACTTGATCCCAGGCCCCGTATCTTGTACGTCGCCGTCAACGTTATTCTGTACACGATCGTAACGATCGGATAAACCATGGTCGTGCAGCCTGAACTGTTTGCCTTAGTACAGAAGCAACCCTTCTGGGGTCAGGCATCGCCCGCCAAGTTCCTCGAGAGCATCGGCGTCTACAAGATGGGCGTTAGCATGGTTGCCGTCAGCATCCTGTCGTCCCGGATGCGCATCGTGCCGGACGCGTTCGGGATCAACCGCGCCCTGAGGCAGATTGGTGCCTGCTCGTTGGTCGGCGTCACCATTTACGCGTTCATTGCTGGGCCGATTACGAATGCCACCGGGGGCGTCGTCAGCGTCAACTCCGTCGTCGCCATGGCCACCTCCGCCGTGATGCTGACCTTGTAACGTGATGCGCTTCGCTTCGGAGACGTCGCGCTGTCCTCGTTTCATGTGCTGTCAGTTCCATTCATGTTCCCAAAAGGCGTATTCGACAAGGCATCTGGGGCGGTCCTGCTACTGATGCACTCGAATTCCCTGGGCAGGTTTCGTGTAGCGCACCCTGACATTTGGTGCGACTTCATCGCTCGCGTGCACGACGGTGCTGTCCTGGGCCAGGTCGGACGGCAACCGTTCCCGGCCAGCCGACATCAGGTGGCACTCTCTGAAACGACGGCAGCCGTTCATACTGTCTCCCCGACGACCGCTACAAGGATCTGATGTGTGAGGGACCCTGCCCCATACAAGATGACGTATTTCTTGATGCCGTGTCTGGCGGTGGATCAACAAGGGCCTCGCCAGCTCATGTCGATTTCACAATACACGTCGTATGAATCGAGCGATCGATGGTACGACCATTGCCCTCCCCAATGAACAGTATTGGCGTTGTCGTGTTCTGGGCCGTGCTGGGCGTGGCGACCTTCACGTATGGCGGGACAGGGCTCGTCCTGTACTGTGCCCGACTAGATCGGTGGCCGATTCGGAGGCGCTTGCCCATGGAGATGCTGGCGGGAAGCGTGTTCGCGTGGTTGTTCTCGCTGTCGTGCTCAATCACAAACGCGCTCGTCGACTATATGCCGCCGTTCTGGGTCGTGTACTCCAATGCGATCTTCATGCAGCTGGCTGCGGACACGTTCACCATCGTGGCATGGACGCTCTGGCTGATGTTTAGCCGAACGCAGGGCCAGTTGAAGATCGCCCGACGCGCAACCGATGCTGAGAACGTCGCGCAAACCGTCCGCAGCCTGGCCATCACAAAGGGCCTGCTTCGTCGACGCGCTCGCATTGCATACGTCGTCGGCAATGCCATCGTCTACACGGCCATTGCGGTCGGGTACACGTTGAGGCACCCAGACCTGTTCACGTCCGCCGATGCGGACTCGTTCTCGGATCCGACGTCGCCGACTACCACTCTGGAGAGCATTGGCGTCTACAAGATGGGGGTCAGCATGACTCTTGTCATCATCCTGTCCATCCGCATGCGCATCGTGTCGGATGCGCTCGGCATCAAACGCAGCCTGAAACGGATCGGCGTGTGCTCCATAGTCGGCGTCGTCATTTACGCGTTCATTGCCCAGCCGATTCGTAGTGCCACGGGAAACGTCGTCGACGTCAACTCCGTCGTGGCCATTGTCGTCTGCGCCGTGCTGCTCACATTGTAACGCGACGCTTGCTGCTCGAATATACAGAAAATCGTAATGACCTGCTTTGGCGCTGGACAGATCCATTCACATTCCGGTAAGGGATTCGTACTCGCAGCAGCCGGACCCCGTCGACCAGACCATGGGCAACCTGGGCCTGTTCGAATCGTTTTTATGCTCGTCTGAAGGATTCGAAACCTTCAAGTCAGGAAGACCTGACCATCTTGAGTTTGCCGCGAATCTGACAGCGCTCTTCAGGAAACAGCTGGAGTTGGAGTTGGCGCTGGAGAATTTATTGTTCTGGGAGGACGTCCAGGAGTACCGGCGAACCTTCACGAACAGCCCAAGGTCAGCGGAAATGGCGCTACGCATCTACAGGCGGTACCTGGCACGAAATGCACCCTTCGAGGTGAACCTGGACGGTGACCAGCTCCACCGATTCCAGGTCATCTTCACGCCTGACTGCAACGGAGGCGACCTTGCTCAGCGAGGCCAGCTGACCAAAGACTTGTTCGACGAAGCGCGTGCGGTTGTTCTAAGGTTGATGTACACGAACTCGTTTGTCAGGTTTCGGAAGGCACGTCCAGACTCCTGGCAGAACTTTATGGATGGCGCCCGAGAAGATGCCATTCTGGCAGAGCTCGAGACCCATACGACGGGCGTTATCGTCGAACCCACCTGGGCTGAAAGCTGTCCTGTACCCCCTCGACCGACGAATCCTCTCTAGCAACGTATAGCGTTCCCGGACCTCAAGCATTGTCTCTGTGTGGTAAACAAACACATCATTGCGTGGAAGAAACCATATCGTTGCGTTGCACAACGCATGAGGATGCCCGGAATATGTCCCTGAGAGCGACGAAATGTCTACACCTATGGGTGAGGTTAATGCACTCGAATGCATCGAGACGCCCTAACAATTCCGTGAATATTATATTGGCGCTCAACTACGTATACGATGCAATGACCGTATTCGAGCACCATTCTACAACGCCCGATATCGAAACGACCCGGGCTTGCGCGCAGGCAGCAATGGCAACCGCAAGGTTCGGCAGGCAATCAAAGGTGGCATCATAATTTCTTTTCGCAAGATTACGTTTTACTTATCCCCGAGCGCGCCAGCACGTGCTGCACGACGTCAGGCGCGCACTTGCCGAGGATTGTGCAAGGGCGATCGCAACTAGGTTGCCAGCGTCACCGACGTCCGTGACAAGGGCGCGCCTGACGTCTTGAAGCACAATGCGTATTTCAGCCGCCAACCTCATGGAACCCTCTGGAGGTTCCTGACTTGCATTGATCTGAACGGTCGAAGGAACGTATATGAACCCCCTGAGAGGACTAGTGCCTGCTACTAAATCTTGGCATACCAACCCACAGCAGTGCAGGCAGTGCATAGCTATGTGTATGTAGGTAGAATCCAACTATTATTAGCGACCACGTACCGAACTGGTTTGTCAGAGACACCAGCGCCGGCCTGTATACAGAGCTGGTATAGATGATCGCATTCCAAGGCGATAGCGATGGTGAATGCACCTGGGACGTACAGCGCATGCCAGCCACAGTGCAAAGTTCGACACTACGTACACTCGGCCTGTCGGTGTGCCTAATTATAGGTTTTCTGCAGGTTCGTCACTCGTTCCGAGGTCGTCATCAGGTGCTGCCGTGTCGTTCCGCTGTAATGGCGACGTCCGCTGGCCGCGCGTTGACGGCCTTGTTCTGGGGCTTGATCCTGTTACTCTGGGTCGTCTTCACAGTTCGCTTCCACAAGTCGTCGTTCTACCTGTTCCCGATGCTGTTGTCCCCGACTGCTCTCCTGTTCCTGTGGAACGCGCTCCGCCAGCAGCGTAGAGACCGCGTCCATCCCATGACGACCACGGATCTGACACTGGTCTACGCGCTCGGGTTCATCTGTACGTTCATCCCCTACGTGCTCAACACGACTACCTCTCGTGTCGCCATGAAAATGGTACTGTCCGGGCGTGACGCCAAAGACGAGTTGCAGCAGGGAACCTGGAGGATCTACGTGTTCTACCTGATAGCGATTGCAATCTCTCCGGGCGTTTGGGAGGAGTTGTACAAGTGGTGGCTAACGTCTGTCGCAGCGAAGCGTCTCGGTCGACCGCGCTCTCGCCTGCAGGTCACCTTGTGTGCCGTCACCAGTGGGTTATCGTTTGCCACTGCAGAGAACCTGCTCTATTACTGGCGTGTCATGTCGTGCGAGGGCACGTCGCTGTCCACGATCATGATAAGGACGCTGCTGTGCATCCCGTTTCACGTTGCCTGCGCCGTCATGTCCGGACAAGCAATATCTCGCATGATCGATCGGCAGCGGCATCGCTTCATGGTCACACTGCCCGGCGTCTGGAAGCAGATGGTCCTGCACGCGTGCTCGAATTATCTTCTCTTTCTGGCTGGTATGCCACACCTCGGCTTCGAGTCGCCTCCTGGCATGCAGTTGGTTTTCCGCTCCCTGTCATTCTTCATCGACGTAATGGTGACCATCTACGTTGCCTATGTCTTTTGGACTGTCGACGACGAACCCTTTAAGGACGACACGGTTGAGCCCAAACATCACATCGTGATCGAACCACCGGCCATGCACGCGCCGGCCATGCCGATATGACATGTTCGCATTCGTGTGCGAATATGACCGCTAAGGGATCAGTCCAGAACGATTTTGTAACTACAGTCAAACGGCCACCATTGGCATTTGGCCTCATTCGAACAGTCCGGCCCAGGCGATACGACCGTACACGTTTTTATTAGTTCTATATAGGAAGAGATCGAGGTACCCGGAGGGGGCTCAGCGATGAAGAGCGTCGGCGTGGAGGCCTTCTTGTTCGCCTTGGGTGTCGCAATTTTCGTATACGGTGGGGTTGGGCTGGTCCTCTTCTGCCTCCGGATGGACCGATGGCCAATTCGGCAGCGACTCCCAATGGAGATGCTGGCTGGGAGCCTGTTCGCCTGGATCTTTGCACTCTCACTGTATGCCACGAACGAGTACTACGACCGCGTCCCGTTTTTCTGGAGTGCCTTCCTGCCAACGTTCTTCATGGTGCTCGCTGCCGATACGTTCACCATCGCGGCGCTGACGCTCTGGCTGATGTTCAACCGGACGCAGAGCCAGCTGAAGATTGTGCAGGCAATGGACAAGGCGGATAGCGTTGTGACAGATGCTCCCAAGCTAACGATTGCGCACGGCTTGCTCGATCGACGACCCCGCATCGCCTACGTCGTGGTCAACGCCATCGTCTACGCCATTGTGGAGTTCTGGTATGCGTCAAGATACCCAGGGCTGTTCACCGCGTTGAACGACAACACGTACGCGGACCCGACATCTCCCGCGTCCACACTCGTGAACATTGGTGTGTACAAGATGGGCGTTAGCATGGTCCTGATCATCATTCTATCGTACCGGATGCGGATTGTATCCGATTCTCTCGGCATCAAACGGTGCCTGAAACAGATCGGTCTGTGCTCCCTCGTCGGCGTCGTCATGTACGCCTTCGCAATCCGACCGATCACGAGTGCCACTGGACACATGGTCAGCGTCAATACCGTCGTCGGTATCGTCTGCTGCACCGCGTTGCTCACATTGTAACGCGGATCGTCTGTGGTCGTTGCCGAGAAACGATCTAAACGTTTGCTGTCTGGTGAACAGTTCCATTCATATTCCCCTGTGGCATTCATATTCGCAGCCCCCTGTCGCTCTCGACGGCGCAACCGACGATATCGGTTTGTTTGAAAGGTTCTTGTCTACGCCAGCAGGCTTCGAAGCGTTCAGGCAAGAGACGTCGGGGCACCCTCGTTGAAGTGCTTATATCCGTTTGACAGGAAACAGTTGGAGCTGGAGTTCTCCCTGGAGAATCTGCTGTTCTGGAAGGCTGTCCAGGATTACCGTCGAACGTTTGTCGAAAACTCGTTGAAGTCGGCTGCGATGGCATGTCATATCTTCAGGCAGTACCTAGCACCATATGCACCGTTCGAGTTGAACCTAGACGGCGACCCGACCTGCCAGTTCGGAAATGTCTTCACGCCCGGATGCACCGAAGGCGACCTGATTCAACGAGGGATGCTCGTGAAAGGCCTGTTCGACAAGGCGTCTACAGTTGTCTTATCGTTGATGTTTACGAATACGCTGGGCAGGTTCCGCGTGGCCAACCCAGGCGCATGGAACAGCTTTATCGATACTGTCAAAGAGGACGCCATCCTTGCTCAGTTCGAATCATCCAATACGAGTACCATTCTCGTTAAACCACGTCCACAAGGGGACAAACGAACTAGCACCAGCATCGCATTCTAATTGTACCTCTAACTATTATACCACGATAAACCCGTATTGTACGTTGTTCAGTCCTGGGATTGGCGACGACGCTATTGTCAGCGTGTGCCGTATCTGCACAGGCTGGCACACAAAGCTGAAACCAAATATTATGGGTGTATTGGCCACGTAGTTACATTGGTGGCTAGAGGTCGCCGCCGTACGTTTAGTCGACTTCTTCGACAACAGGTCCACGGCCACTTGCCGACCCAGGCATCGATCCGGTCGGGCCACACCGCCCGTTGCCGCTGTTGCCAGCGTGTTGCTTGGCGAGGATCCCGTTGCAGAACTGCTCCATCTCGTGCTGCTTGGCTTGCAACTCTTCAACACTGGCCGTTTCGCCGTGCTGGTCGAGCCAGGCGGTCGCCTCGCGCACCGCCCCGTCGAGCTGGTCACGATCCACCTGCGCTATGGACTCGCCTTGTTCAGCGATCATGTTGCGGATGCTGTAGACGTAATTCTCGGCGTGGTTCTTCGCCTCGACACGCGCCCTGTGGGCGTCGTCGTCAGCCTTGTACTTCTCGGCCTCCCGAACCATCTTCTCGATGTCGGCGTTGGACAGGCGCGACTTATCGTTGGTGATGGTGATCTTGTGCGACTTGCCGGTCGACTTGTCCTCGGCGCTGACATTCAGGATGCCGTTGGCGTCGAGGTCGAACGTGACCTCGATCTGGGGCACACCACGTGGCTTCGGCGGGATGCCCGTCAGCTGGAACTTGCCCAGCAGATTGTTGTCCCTCGTCCGCGATCGCTCCCCTTCGAAGACCTGAATGTCGACCGCGGGCTGATTGTCAGCGTACGTTGAGAAGGTCTGCGTCTTCTTGCACGGGACGGTGGTGTTCCTCGGGATCAGCGTCGTCATGACGCCGCCGGCCGTCTCAATGCCCAGCGACAGCGGCGCCACGTCCAGCAAGAGCAGGTCGTTCGCCTGACCCGTTGCCGTTCCCGTCAGGATGGCCGCCTGGACGGCCGCCCCGAATGCCACCGCCTCGTCCGGGTTGATCGACTGGCACAACGTCTTCCCGCCAAAGTACGACGACAGCATGGCCTGGATCTTGGGGATCCGCGTCGACCCGCCGACCAGGACCACCTCGTCGACCTGCGACTTGCTGATGCCCGAGTCCTTCAGCACCTGGTCCACCGGGCCCAGGCACTTGTCGAACAGGTCCTGGCACAGCGCCTCGAATCGCGCCCGAGTGATCGTCGAGCTGAAGTCGGCGCCGTCGTGCAACGAATCGACTTCGATCGTGGCCTGCGTCGACGACGACAGAGCGCGTTTCGCCTTCTCACATTGCGTTCGCAGGCGACGAAGAGCGCGCTGGTTGCCGGTCAGGTCGGCGCCGCGGTTCTTGCGTTTGAATTCGTCCACGAAGTGCTGCACGAGGCGGTCGTCGAAGTCCTCGCCGCCCAGGTGCGTGTTGCCGGCCGTGGCCTTCACCTCGAAGACGCCGCCGTCCATCGTCAGCAACGACACGTCGAAGGTGCCGCCACCCAGGTCGAAGATTAGGACGTTGTGCTCGCCGGGCTGGCGGGACCCGGGGCCGCCCTTGTCCAGGCCGTAGGCGATGGCCGCTGCCGTTGGCTCGTTGATGATACGAAGGACGTTCAGGCCAGCAATGCGACCGGCGTCCTTCGTGGCCTGCCGCTGAGCGTCGTTGAAGTAGGCCGGGCAGGTGATGACAGCATCGGTGACGGGTTGGCCCAGGTACGCCTCCGCCGTCTCCTTCATCTTGGTCAGGACCATCGACGAGATCTCCTCCGGCTTGAACAGCTTCGTCTGGCCCTGGTGCTCGACCTTGATGACTGGGCGCCCAGCATCGCCTTCGACAACGGCGAACGGCCACAGCTTCCGATCCGACTGAACGGTCGGGTCGGCGAACTTGCGACCGATCAGGCGCTTGGCATCGAAGATCGTGTTGGTCGGGTTCCGAGCCGCCTGGTTCTTGGCGGCGTCGCCGATCAGGCGTTCGGTGTCAGTGAACGCCACCCAGGACGGTGTTGTGCGGTTGCCTTGGTCGTTGGCGATGATCTCAACGCTCCCGTTCTTCCAGACGCCAACACAGGAATACGTCGTTCCCAGGTCGATACCGATAGCAACCTTGTTGCTGTTGTTGCTGTTGTTGCTGTTGCTCTTGTTGTTCGTCATGATGGTTGTGCACTTGATGTACTGTGATTTCCTCAATGCTCTGAGGTGCCTAATTGCTGACGTTTATATACCCTTCGGAATATTCCCAAGAACATTCTTCCGAAAGTTCGCACGACTAGTGAACATTCCACGAATTCGATCGTCAGGCGCAGAGCGAAATAAACAATCAAGAACATTCGCGTCATGGTCCTTGTGCATAGGTGCAATCGATTTCATCTTGATGAGTTTCTCCACGGTGATGGCCGGCGCATTCACAGTGCGCATAAGGCGACCACTACGGTCATGGGCTTGTGGATGCGACACTGTTCCCGGTTACGTTCATACAACACCGAATGTGCCGTATCTCATTCCGAATTGCGAAGCCAAATGGTGTTTGGCCTGTTCAGTACTCGGGAGGGGGACCACCGGGGAACCGCATGGTGATGTAACCCTTTTTTTGCCCCGGGATCTCGTTCCCGATCAGCTCCGCCACACCGCGGCCTGGTCTGTGTCCTCCCCGACGTTGACGTTACGCCGTGGCCTTCATTTTGGATGGCGGTGACAGCGAACAACGAATTTCGCACCGCAACGTGATGTCGTAGCGGGCGATGGCGGCCAGGAGGATCTGACAGGGCACTGGTTAGCGTTGCGGCGATGGGTGCCGTGCAAGGCAAGGTCGTCGAAGTCGGTTCTCGCAAACTGGTCATCCAAGTGCAACTGAAATCATCGGGTCCGAGTCGTTGCAGACAGTTGTCTGAGGTGATATGTTGACGGTGGCTGTGCTCAGGAAAAGATAGGCATTTGTATCTGGCGAAAGACAGCAATGGGCAGACGTTCGTTGTCAAACGGACAATCGTCAAGAAGGGCCTAACAGACGTGTTCGCGCGAGCGAAGTGGGAGGCCGACCTCTATGTAGGTTTCCTTGGCGTTATGTCCATCGGGTCGCTAAACGCGTCGACTGGTCTTTTAGCAAAAGCTTCCTAAGCACAAGCACTTGCTGACGTGTTACGGATTGAAGCGGTTTGCTGACAAGGACGGCAACTCCGAAAGCATTCTCATCCTGGAGTACTGTGCTGGCGGGTCTCTGAAACACCATATGGCGAAACGGGGAGCGACGCTGCCTGTTCCTGAGGCTATGCGTGTTATGCGTCATATGTGCAGTGTGCTGTACTTCCTTCATGGATGCGACCCGCCCGTTGTGCACCTGGGTGTGCGGACCGACAACATCTTCCTGCATTCCGATGGATCGTGGATGCTGGGTGATCTGGGATACAGCGCTTCGTCGCCCATCAAATGCAGCGGAAAGGACGAACTGAGGAAGTTTGAACAGCTCATTGACGTGCCTCGGGCGTACCGGTCTCCAGAAATCGTCGCCATTCGAAAAACCAGGATCGTTGACGTGCAAGCCGACATTTGGGCTCTTGGCGTTGTCCTTTATGTTATGCTCTTCGGCAGGTTCCCTTTTGAAGACAAGCCGGCAATTGTTGCCGGGCAGTATGACGTCCCTCGCTCTCCTGCTTACGAGAAACCGGTCATCGATCTTCTTGATTCCATGCTTCAGATTACGCCGTCCGATCGGCCTGATATCCGAAATCTTCATCGAACGGTCGTTGAGCTCTATGATCATTATTCCTCTATGCAATCAGTGGGCCCATCTCCCGTCGTGGTGGCGGACACCGCTCTGGCACACACATGGGGACACAACCTGATTGACCGGAGCGCGACTCCTCCTCCGGTCCGCCCGCCCTCACCTGCCGCGTCGCCGAGCGCTGCTACGGCGAGGATCACCGCCGATGTTACCGCCTGGACGCTGAAGGCCATCAGCCCTTACATGGTACCTCCCAAAGCGAAGTACGTTCGGCGTATGGTCATCTTGGCGTGGGAGCAGCAAGAATCGGGGAACGCCTTCATATTGCCAGGAATGTTCGAATGCTTGTTCCGCGCTCCAGTGTTCGTCAATGGCGTGGTTGCCTACAAATCGCTACAGCTCGTTCACAAGCTCCTGCAAGAAGGGCCACCACGACTCACCTCGTTGGCTCTGCAGCACCGGTCGTTTCTACTCACAATCGCTGAACGATGGCGGTCGCAGCAGAACGAAGTGGAACCTTGGCTCTCCGCGACACTGATCGCGTATGCACATCTACTCGAACAGCGCTTGCTCTTCATTCGCGATTCGTTTGTCTTCGAGAGCAATTTCAGCATGTCAGCCTACATAACCCGAGCCCAGAAGGAGAACGCGCTGGCCTCGTTCCACGCCGACATCTGGTTCGCGAGATGCATCGATGTTATGCAGCGAATGCTGGAGCTCGGGGTCCAAATGGTTTCGGTCGCTTTTCTATCAATGGTAGGGCTGCGTTACGACGAGCAACGCCGTGATTGCTGACGTGTGTCACAGGGAACCAGCGGAGTTGGTCCATCGAAACAGCACTTACTGTTTCGAGAAACCGTTCTCGTTCCGTTGCTGGACGACCTATTTGCAATATTCTCTGCAGTCACGTTTCTGTTCGGCATCGTCGCTGAAACCGCTGTTTTGCATCACACCGACCTGGGCGAAACCAAGCGCTTGTATCAGTCGTTTTTCTCCCGGTTGCAGTCGGTGCTTACCAGAGCATCCAAATCGACGCTTGTCGCCACCCTGCAACGGTTTCCTGCCCTTCCAGCCGAACCACCGGAGCCGACGATGAACTCTTCGGTGTACCCAGTCCCGTCGAACATTCCTGGGATGGCTTCGCATAACCTGGAGCACTGTGAGCTGCTGAGGTCCCTGTTCGTTTCGCGCATCGAAGAGTTTCAGAAATCTGCCGGTCGTGTGATTCGTCATAGCTCGAAGGCATCGACAGCTCCTGCCATACGCCCACATGAGACATCGCTCGGGGATCTCCAGGATCTGTTCGCTTTTGACGACAATAATGTGTTCCTAGCTGCTCATGAGCAGCCTTCATCCCCTACGGCCGCCGGCATTACCAATTCGTCACCGCCATCCCCAACACAGTCTCGAAGGCCTCGGACGTGGTCGAAATCATCGCGTGCAAGGTAAGCCAAACTGTGCATGTAACACGAGAAACACCTCGGTTAATAGTGTGGCCCTCTGTAGGTCTAGGACTCCTTCAGGCTTCGACTGGGACCAAACAGAGCACGACTGGAAACCCGCAGATGTTGCAGTTGAGTGGACCCCGGTTACGTCAACATCAGGGCGTTTCAGTGCGGCCGCGATTGCCAGGCCTTCGGTACATCCTTCGCGCGCTACTGTGCATCTTTTGTTTACGTACTCTTGCAGATTGTCGTGTCGCCGATGCCTCCGTTACTTTCAAACAATGACATCAACGGTCATACGCCTCGCGCCCGATCCCCACAACAGGTTCCGTCTCCTCGCTCCAACAAGTCGTCCCCTTTCGACGACAAGACCGCAGACACCACCGCCAAGCGGCTAGTTGTTCAGCCTTCGGGAGGAAATGTGCAGGACGCCGTCAATTATAGACTGCCTTTGTCGTTGACGGTGAAGGACGAGGACCAGGAAAACCCGTTCGTCATTATTGAGAAGAGCATGAAAGCCCAAGCCAGCAGTCCTACGAGTCGGAGCACGTCCCCAGTCAAAGGCTCCCGTGAACGGTCTTCGGACGAGGACGTCACTGATGCAGAAGACGATATGGGATCTCTGGATTATGGAGGCGAGATCGACATCAACGAGATCGTTCTCCGCGAGCGCATCGGCGTTGGAGGGTTTGCCGAGGTAGAGTGCCGCTGTTCCATACGTGGCGGGCTCTGTAACGTCGTTTCACCTCAGGTCTATAAAGGCGAATGGCGGGGAACCGAGGTTGCCGTGAAGAAGTTGCTTGTCCAGAAGCAGGGTGCGGCAAGTCTGAAAGAATTCAGGAAAGAGGTGTCAATCCTCAGGTAACGTCGAGACACCGTCTCTTGACGTATCATGTCACTTACGCGAGGGACAACCCAGGAGCCTGCGCCACCCTAACGTCGTGATGTTTATGGGGGCGTGCACGCGCCCACCTGATTTGTGTCTCGTGACGGAGCTCCTCCAGATGAGTTTGTTCGATCTCCTGCACAACACCGTCGTCAAGCTCAACGCGAAACTCCAAATCAAGATCGCTCTGGAAACGGCCACGGGCGTCAACTTCCTGCATCAGAGCCGCATTATTCACCGAGATCTCAAGAGCGCCAACCTTCTCGTAAGTCCCCTCGGGAATGCGCCAACGGCGTTGTTGTTGTTCTGAATGGCAACCGACTCTGTCAGCTGGACAAACACTACGGCATCAAGGTGTCCGATTTCGGTCTGTCGCGGGTGAAAGCCCAGCAGATCATCATGACCGGGCAGTGCGGCACGTTCCAATGGATGGCCCCGGAGGGTAACGCCAGGCAGTCCTTCGCCCAGCAATGCGTCTGATCCCCGCACACACAGTGATCAGCAACGAGATGTACACCGAGAAGGCCGACGTGTACAGTTTCGGGATCATCGTCTGGGAGCTGTTTGCTCGCAAGGTCCCATTCGAGGGCATGAATGGCGTTCAGGTGCCGGCCGTACGGTAGGTGGTGCGCCGGCCGATTGCTGACCCTGTGGATCTGTAGGTCAGCGTCGCGGTCTCGACGAAAGGGTTGCGACCCGACATGCCACCCGACGTGCCAGCGGGCGTCGCCAGGCTGATCGAAGACTGCTGGACGACAGATCCTCAGGCGAGGCCGACGTTCACCGACATCGTGCGCCGGCTGAAGTTGTTGCAACAATCGGACCCGTTCAATTCATGATCAGGCGACATAATATTCGACAATCAGACCGAACGACTATCTATATTACCAGACCAGTTCGGGACGGGCGACTCACGACCGGGCCATGGGTCGCGGGCAGTGGCTCTTCCACCTGGCATAGTACTTGGGCGATAGGCCCTGCATGTTCTTGACGTGCTTGTCGGCACCAGCGCCCAGCAATGTGGACGTCATTGCTGACGACCGCCGCATAGCGGCTAAGTGCAACGGGGTCTGCCCCATGCAATCGACCGCGTTCACGTTGGCCCCATGTCGGATCAGGACGTCGGCCATGGCAATGCTGTCCCTGAGCACCGCCAGGTGAAGCGCCGTCGACCCCGACACGTCGCCCGCATTGATGTCGAACCTGGACAGCGATGCGTCGTGATCATCATCATCATCATCCAGAACGACGTCCAGCATCAGGCGCCAGTCGGAGTGGACGGCGAAATGCAACGGCGTCATCTGGAACCTGGTCACGAATGCGACAGGATCGTAGGCGCGCAACGCAAGCGCGATCACACGCCGCTTGCCACGGTCGTCCAACCGGGACCGATGCACGGCGTCGAACGGGTTCTCGCTGGATAGCATGTTCTGGATCGCCTGACGGACGTCTGGCAGGCGCTCGATCAAGGCGGGCCACCAGCCGTACAGCTGAAGCAGGTGCCGCAGCGTCAGGAACCGCAAGATATGCACCAGGACGTCGTCGGGCAACGACCCGGCCAGGACGTGCACGGCGGCGCTCATGGCCTCGCCCGTATCGGCGTCAACGTCGTTGGACCTACCGGCGCTATTGTTAGCGAATGGTCGAGCGTTCGTCTGGCTGGTGGCCCGGTCCGGCGACGGGGCCACTCCCTGCCTTCTTACTGGTACACGCGTGGTACGTGCAGGCGACGCCGCGGGCTGATCCGATGCACCTGCGAGTTGTTTCGACCGACGCCCGCGGTCACTCGACGAACCGGGCGCTGCATGATGGAGGGCGACGTTCCAGTGCAGGTTCAGACCGCAGACCGCCATCGCCTAGGTGGACGACGCCATATCTACCCTGCTGCTGCCACGACTCTTGGCGCGTGCCTGCCTGCCTGACACTGGCTGGGCTGGCCGCCACGTATACTGGTCACTGGGTCCCGGTTCAGGACTCCCGAACGTCATTGGGAACAACGTGCCTACGGCGCCAAACCGGGGGCGTTAGTGCTGGATCGCCCGGGGAGCAAGCAGGTGGTCCCAGGGCGATTGTCCGTCTGTGGACGACCGTCGTGACGTCACGGCCAGGTGGTTCGACCATGACGTCATGACGGTTAGCTGCCGGGGTGCTTATTCGAGATATTTGTCATCTGGCGGTGTATGGCTCGCCTAGCGCGCGTTCGCCATGTTATTGCAGCCACCATCGTAACGGTCCTGGTCGCCTGCGACCTGGCGTACGCATCCGGTAACGGCGTGTGGAAGGGCGACGAGGCCTCGGCTGTGCAACGACCCGTCGAGCGTCGTCAGTCGGATATCGGCCCGATAACGCCCCGACCTAGTGGGCCAGTTATGGACCCGTCGAGGCAGTCGCCCCGAAGAAGCGACCGCGATCCCGTTCATGAACGTGCCGACGAGCACGTGCGTCACCGCGATCACGGCCCGGTGGCAGCGGATCAGCACGTCGACGACAGCGCTGGTGCCAACGGCCAGCAACATCGAACGCGTGACAACGCGGCCGTCGAGGGCGATCGTCCACGTGGGCGCGATGCCGATGGCCAATCGGGGGCCGCTGGACAGTGGTCCCCCGTTGCAGGGAACCAGACTGCTGCGGACGATGATCGCGACCCACGTGGGCGCTTCCATCAGGACCACGAGGACAGACAGACGGACAGCGACGTGACCGTCATCGACAACCACGTTGTCGACCATGAACGGCGCCCGCGGTTCGTCTCCAAGGACAACAGCATGACGACGTCGGTGATGCGCGTCGACGGGAGCACCCTCGTCCGGTAGCCGGCCACATGGCGAACGGATCCTGTACCATAAGTGCACGTCCGGATTCGTCGCAGGCCATGTCGCGGCACATAACTTGATCATAACTCGAAACCTGGGTATAAATTGTATTTCGGAAGTCGACGCGGGCATCGTTTACTCGTTGTCGCTGGCCTTGGGGATCGAGGCCAGCAGCTGGGCGCGCTTGAGGTACTCGGATGTCTGCGGCGCCTGGACGCTCTTCAGCTGGGCGCCCGCCTTGATCTGCGACTGGACCTTGCAGAGCGTGGAGAAGGTGCCCTCGGCGGGCGCGTCGACATGGTTCAGCGCCTTGCCCTTGACGACCTCGCCCTGGAGCTTGCACTGCTGCAGGAGCGTGCTCTCGTTCTGCGGGGCCTCGACAGGCGACAGGTCGACGCCCTTCTTGATCTCGGCCTCGAGCGACAGGATGTCCTTGAACGTGACGCGGTCGTCCGTCTCACAGTGCTTCAGCTGGACGCCCTTCTTGATGCCGGCCTCGACCGCCAGCACGTTCTGAATGTCGACGCGCGGCAGCGGCTGCGCCTTCTTCAGCTCGACGTCGTCGCCGCCGGAGATCTGGTCCAGGACGCTCTTGTCCATGCCGGGCATGTCGTATATCGAGGATGTCGACGTGTCCGAATCACAGCAGTTTGGTTGACTGACAACAGCAGGCGAGAGAGGCCCCGACCGGGACAGGCAGGACACACGCGACTGAGGCCTGATTCGAAAATAGGATGGCGCCTGGCTATTTTCAGAGCGGTCGCTGGGCACGACAACAACAACGACACGCGTTCCTGTTCATTGATCGTGATGGTGGGGGCGCAGGTCCAATAAACAGCTGCTGTCGTCGTCGCCGTCGGGGATCAGCCGTCAAACATCGATGTGTCGACAACGAAGCCCATATCGTTCGCTAGCGACACCATGTTGTCGTCCATGATGTCCTCGAAGCCCCGCGACCGACCACCAAACAGGCCGGTGACGTGTTGCTTGAACCGCGACCACCAGAACGACACCGACAGGACGGCAAGACTTAGACGAAACGTGCAGACCTCGACAGCACGACGCATCAGGCCATTGATCGTGTTTGTTTGTGCCGCCCTGTGCTTCCCCAAGGACGCGACGGCGTGCTGGGCCATAACAGCAATGCGGTTGACCGGGCTGCCCAGCGCCTTGTTGTTGCTGCGGACGAGATTCAGGCTCCTACCGATGAAGATGAGCTCCTTTGGCATGACGGTCGTGTGCTGTAGATGATTCTTCAGGCCCTGTTTAGCCGCCATCTGTATCTCGTAGAGGTCTGCCGTACTTGTCGGCGCGGACGCACTGTGGTTCGAAGCTGGCCGCCATGGACGCATCAACGTTGCCGACGCGAACAGCTGCGCATCGCCCAAGCCCCACTTCTTCACGATTCGTTCAACAACCGGCAGATCGTAGGTAAATAGCGACCGCCATAAGCGGCAGTAATCCAGACGGAACTCGGGAGATTCTTCGACGTATAAACCTGAGCCGACCGCATGTAAGCGCGTTGCCGATTGACTCGTCAACCTACACGGCATTACCATGGTCAATGAGAACGACTTCGGGTCCACCGTCGGCACGTCGCCGAATCAAGATGTTGCCAGGATGTGGGTCGCAGTGGGTGAACCCGGTCATGAATATCTGGTGGGAGAACAAGTCGACAATCGTAGACATGACAGCGTTGACGTCGTACTTCTCTTCCTTGAGGCTGTCCAGGTCCGTCAACGGTATCCCGTCGATCCATTCGCAGGTCAACACCCGTTTCGTTGAGCATTCCTCAACGACGGCAGGAATGTGGACACGTTTCGCTAGCGATGGGGACAACTCGTTCCTGGAACGGTAGGAGTTCCTGGCTTCATTCTCGAAATCAGTCTCCAGGCGGAGCTGCGAACCGACGTAATCCGCCGACCACGATAACGGCAAGTCAAACAGCTTCTCCATGATCATCAGCAGCGTGCGGTGCAGAAACAAGTCAGAGCCGATCTGAGCGGAAATGGCCGGACGCTGAACTTTGACCGCCACCCGTCTCCCTGTCCAAAGAGCGTTGAGCCATCAACCTCCAACACTATAACTATAGCAGCGGTACCGTCATGCAAGGTGGCGCGATGCACCTGGGCAATCGAGGCGGACGCGCAAGGAACGGGGTCGAACTCCTTGAAAATCCTCTCGGGTGCATCGCCAAGCTCCTGGGTGATAACCTGTTGCACTTGCTCGATCGGGACAGGCGGTGCCTTATCATACAGCGTGCGGAACTGGGCGAACGGGCGCGGCAGGACTTGCAGCGATGCGATCTGCTGCCCGAATTTGATGTACAGGCCTCCGTTCTTCCGACACGTCTCCAGGATCCTGGTGGCGCACCGCTCATGGACGCGCTCTAGCGCATCCGCATCGCGGCCGGCCCGAAAATTCACCTTGTAGTCGACGGCGACCAGCGCCCCGTTCCACGCGGCTCGCACGCTGCGCTGCATGGCGTCGGCCATCACGTAGTGGTCGATGCCGGCTCCCATGCCGGCGACGACAACGCCGGCCGCCATGGCAACCCGCACTCGTCGCCGACCCATCCCTCGACAGCCACCACCGCACTGAGCGGCAGCAGTTCCAGAATGAAATCGACAGTCATCGCCGCAGGGGGGCTCCCTTTTTTCTCGACGTTCGATCGAACAGCTCCCGCGAGCACGGTGGAACAAAAATAGTCGCGCGCCGCCGAGCGAGGACAGTCGTCTGTGCCGCCGCCGGCAGAACTGCAACTCGAGCTGCAATGTCACAGCCACCTACTTCATTTGGAGTCATAGCGACTAGATGAATTTAGAGATGGCGGCATGGATGTCGCGGAGGTTGCTGGGCGGCGCCCGTTTGTCGACAATGTTGCGGATGACGTCGTCGAAGCGCGTAGGCGGCGACGGTTCAGGAGGGGAACGCTGCCAGGACGCCGACCAGTGATGCATGGCGAATGAGTATTGCGTTCGGAAGCGGCGTTTGTCGGCGTCGCACAGGGCGCGCATGGTATTGGGAAGCGGGAAGAGAACGGCGGAGGGGAGGACGACGATGGATTCGCGAACCATCCTGCCCAGGTCGAGTTCGTTCCCGCAGAACCTGGTGAGCATGCCGGGGCCCGTTGCATCCATCAGCGCGGTTGCGCTTCGATCTCGGTTCGTGGACGTCATGGCATCGAGCACGTCAGAGGCGAACGAAAGGCGGGGCGTGCACCCGATGACCGAGTTCATGATTTCGACGTGGCCTGTGCTCCCGAACCCGACGAAGGCAGAGTATCGCGTCACAAGATCATCGAGTGGCGATAAGACGTCGAAATCAACGTCGAGGTAGACGCCACCGTACTGGAACATGATCTCCCAGCGCAGGACATCGGCACGACCGACAGCGGTGTCAGCGGCGTCGAACAGATCCCGGCGACGCATCTCCATGTCGATAACATCATCATCGGTCCACAAGCGGTAGTCCCAGTCAGGATGCAGGTCCCTTATCCTCGATGCCCGACGTCGCATGTCAGCAGGGGCGCCCTTTAAGTCGCCCAGCCATATCTGGTGAATCCGTTGCGGTATCGAGCCGGCAGGCCGCTCGTCTCTGATGCGGGCGTACGCCGTTCGAAACTTACTCAGCCAAGCTTCGTCATCTGAGGAATACAGTCCAAATGAGATCAGATGCAGCGCCATGCCCTCGTCAAACGTTGCAGGCAACCAGGCGGCATGCCCGGCCTCATCACGAAACGGTGTCTCCAGTCGAACAACGTCGAGGTTTCGCTTGGGCACTGTCGAACAGGACCGTCGAAGTTTGGCGAAAATGACGTCCGGGTGATCGTTGACCGACACCGGTTCGTCCGGGTCGTAGGCAACGTCGATCTGCCATGGTTTCGGCGACGACGAGTAATGCAGGATGCATAGGTCGACCGTGTCGCTCCAATAGTTCGGGCACTTGCGTGTGAAGACGCGCATGGTTCGTTGCGCGTTGCAACCGAACGGTAGTCGGGCAGCGGAATCCATTGTGTACCATTCCGGGTACATGGCGTTCAGGTACCCAGTGTCGCCACCGTCGTACGATTTCACAGCGGGAGCGTTCCGCAGCAGACGATCGAAAGTTGCCGAACACGGTCGTATCAGAAGGACGCCGGCATTGAAGTTGTCAGGTGGGAACAGGTCTGGTGCCGCCGCCAAATCAACGCGATCGAGACGATCGAACAGGTGCTCGGGATTCTTCAGCACGACACAATCGGCATCAATGTACAGGACGCGTCCGACACCGAGCATGTCGAGCTGCCAGATTCGGAGCTTCGTGAACCCGCACGTCACCCAGCTGGCAACATGTGACGGGTTCGGATTCGGTATCGGATCGACAACGACGACGCGGTCGAACCCGGACGACGCCAATGCATCGCGCGCGCGCTCGCTGACCTCCGGCACAACCAGCAACCACAACGGCACGGAGACGTTCACTCGACGAAGACTGTGAGCCAGTACTGCCACGATTCAGTCGACATATTCATCCGCCTAGCGCATGACGTACCTTGCGCACCGACAATGAAATCGTCCGACGTCACCAGCGAGACGATCACCTCGGACATTCTTGTCATCTGCGCACCCGAAGCGGGGGGCAGCCGCTTCGGACAGTCGTGTCTGCACTCTGCACACACTCTAAGCCGCGAGCAGCTGCTTCGGACAGTCGTGTCTGTACACACTCTAAGCACCGAGCAGTCGCTTCGGACAGTCGTGTCTGCGCACACTGTAAGCAGCGAGCAGTCGCGTCGGACATTCGTGTCTGCACACACTCTGAGCAGTGAACAGTGCTTCGGAGTCTGCACGCGCTCCTAGCAGCAGGCAGTATCCTTGTTTATCTGGAGACCGTTATTAGCCTGGTGTAGGTTGTTCGTAAGGCAAGGATGCAGCGGACAGCGGCGCTGGGTGTGAGCTGGGCAGCGCGAGCGGGGTGGCCACCGCGGCGGATGATGGCCGACACGAACTGAAGCGATAGGCCCCAGAGATGGTTCGTGATGCTGTCGCATTCGACGGGGACGCTTGGGAATGACAGAGTGGAATGGGCGTTCCCGTTCGTGAGGAAATCGACGGCGTCGACCAGGACGCCCATTCTATGGCGTTTCAGGTAGGGCGCCATGCTGTACCTTCGATGGTCAACCGACGCCTCCAGGAAGTGCCGGAATGGGACCCAGCAGGCGTGCGCCACCTCGTCTCCAGCAAGATGCAACGCTGGACTCCCCGTGCGCTCGTGCTGAAGGAACACTTCTTGGAAATCAGTCCCGAACAGACACAGACACTGGGTATATAATTCACCCCCCTTACCGAATGCGTGAATGGTAAGCCGGTCCCGATCCACTGAACCCAGTGATCCGGCCATTTGAAACGTGTGCGAATCGCCTAGATCGACCGCGGTTTCCTCCTTCGTCTCCCGCAATGCCGTCTCTAGCAACGTCTCTTTGCCGTTTGCCTTCCCTCCTGGGAACGCCAGCTGCCCGCTCCAAGGGTCACTGGAACGAACAGCGCGCTGTATCAGAAGCATTTCGGCTTGTGGTGACCCCACGATTGCCGCGCAGGCGTCATCTACAGCTGGATATGCGCCCTCGGTGCGCGTCCGAGCGACGCGTCGCGCATGGCGGACCACGATCGCAACGGACGCGGCTCGCATCACGATACACGCGCACACAGCACTTATCGGTCTGGCGGCAGGTTGCAGGCTGCAACTTGCAGGGGTGCAACCCTGTGGAAGTGCACTGGACGCGCATGCCAGTGTAGCAGTCGAGGGAGGCGCAGTTTATTGAGCAGCCGGTTGGAGGTGCGATAATGACCGACGATGAGTGGTGCGCCTTCGTGCTGAACGCGCTGGAGCAGCGGGACCGCGCCGAGTCGCGATACGATGATATCGTGCGCGACTGTGGGGCAAATCGAATCCTGCCGACGCTGTTGTAATTGGTGGATGCAGATGGGACGCTTCTGGAACGCTCGCGGCGAGCGACCGCCGACGCCGAGCAGCTGCGCCTGGGCCTGGCACAGCTGCGACATCGTCCATCGCTGACGTCGGATATCGTGGTGGCAACTGGCGACGACCCTGTTAATGCGGACAGGTGTGCTTCTATCGACTGGAACCAATCGCCACGATCAACGCGTGGGTGGTCGCAGAATATCCGCCCTGCAGAAGACCTTGGTGTCGCTACAAGAGGAGCTGTCAATGTCGTATAGCGTCAGAGACGAGAACGCACGGGCAATGGCCATCATGCAACAGCAGCATCAGGAAGATGAACGACGCATCATTGGTTTGTCTGAAGAGTACACTGGCAGTCTGTTTCCACGAATGACACGCGGCTGACTGCTTGCAGGTTGCAGGAGCTGACGAAGCGGTTGGCCAACCTAGAGGGCATCGCAGAACATGAAAGAAAACGAGCGGCGTCGCTGGAAGATGCCAACAGACTCCTGCAGGAACAAGTGGAGCCTTTAGCAAGGCTCCAGCAGGACAACGCCCTCCTGGCATGTTTCCATGTTAAACGGTTTCATGCGAGCGTATGTTCACAGTGGTTCCGCCTTGTAGATGGCTCGCGTGCACTCCCTGCTCAGTGGTCAGGCCGACGCCTTGAACGAAATGAACGCTCTCGTCCGACCAGCGGTATGGTCTCCATACGGTAGATTGATGCCATTCTCATGTCACAATGCAGCCCGTGGATCAAGCCGAGCCCAATTCGTCTAGCATTATCCTGGACCCCGAAGCATGGGGACGCCATTTCAACGAAAACGATGAAGTTACGGCCGTGAATGAAAGAAGCCGACCTTCGCGATAATTGCTAATGATGTTCCGATTCGACAACCAATTCACAACGCGTTATAGCGTCATTGTAGTAAGAACCGGACTTGGCATTACACGCTCGCTAGTCAGCAGGGACAATAGCGGCGTCGACATTGGGAAATTCAGTGAAGAACGCATCCATCAGGTTCACACCATGAGTTACATCGCCGACTCCGCACATCTCCCTGATTGAATGCATTGCCAGTTGCGGAATGCCGATGTCGATCGTGCGCACCCCTACGAATCCCATTATTAACGGCACTGGTCGGTACGTGATAATATTAAGATAGCATCCGACCGGTGTTCGACGCGAGAATCGGCCCCACAGTTGAACCACATCCCGAATCATTCCTGACAACGAATTCTTGAACCGGAATGGAGCGCCGGCGGGCGATTTCCTTCAGAATGAAAGCCGTTTCGGAGTTAGTTGCATACCTGTGCGGCGAGGTGAGATACCTGGGCAGCGTGCGAAGCGCGATTCTAACCGCTGCTTTGCATTGAACTTGATGACGACTCCATTGTGGATCTTTGGTCTATGCCGGGCTTCATGCTTTTCACTGTAATTCGGGTGGCATGCGTGGGCCATATCCGCCGACACGAGGAATGACTTCCTGATTGTAGATTGCGTCTTGACCCCTTTCGTCAGGCGATCTATTATCGTTGGCATCATATTCGACGCTGCACCCTGGAGAGCTCGCAACGTCAGCGACCAGCATCGCACGGTACACGCGCACCCCAATACCTGGGCAGAGGCGGATCCAATTTCCTCATGGTCGAACAAGGCCACTACCCGCATGTTTGGATCGTTTGCCAAAGATCCGGTAGCATCGATAAGCCCACGAATACAGCAGAACGACATGCCCAGATTGTCAAGGCGCGGTGCATAGATGAACCTGTCGGACATCCACGTCAGTCCTAGAGGAGCGGCGCGTACAAGACAGAGGAGATGAACTCTTTGAGCGCGCCACCAATGCAAGGACGGTTCGTGTCGAACAGGGATAGTTCAAAGTCTCGTATGTCGCTAGCATTGCATTTCAACGATTCGGCTAGAATATCGAGCAGCACGGGATGATGACTGCTGGGGTCCTTCTTTTCGCCACCGACAGGTGACTCCGCTGACAACGCCGCTTTCACCTGTTCCGTTCGATCAGCAACATTAGCAGCCAAATGCAAAGTGTACGAGGTAACCTCTGTCGCTAGAATGGGAAGAAGGTGCGTTTCCTGCAAACAGAACATCAGATGAAGGAAAACGGCATGTTCCAATCCGTCTGACGAAGTTGGGTTTGAATCCGTCACTGCTGATGTCACGGTTCAAGTGGATCGCCAGGTTCGGAATGGAAAGGATAGGTCGATCAATCTTGAGGAGCTTCGACCGGAACTGGCCTGCGCGAACACTCGTCATTACAGTGCCCATTCGTGATGCGGCAGTAAGGCTGATTTACCGTTTTCGGCAACGACTACGCGGCCTGCCAGCGACAAATCGCGATCAAACCACGTGTTCCACAGGCCGCCACCGTACGTTTCGACACCGACTTGAACAACGCCGCCAGTGACGATATTGGAGATAGGTTTAACGCGCAGGACGGGAGAGTCAGTGTGCGCCGCCGCGATAGTGAGACCTGCGTACACAGTGTCTGGATCAGGAACAATTGCACCCGAGCAACACACCGACTACGACCATTGCCAGGTTTGTACTTGCCACCGACGCAGACAGCGAAAACCGTGCTCTGATTTCGGGTGAAGAAGTACTTCCCATTTGGCGCCAGCTGATCCCAAGCAGCATCGTCCCGCTCGGAGATGCGGGTGAACCCCGACGCCGTCAACATCTTCGACACGGTATCCACTGGCAGCATCGTTCAACACCGACCCCCGCTCCTCGACGTCATCATCACGCCCCCCACCTGTATGGAAGGGCGACGGCGATGCCTCGATGAAATCCACCAGCTGCTGCGACAGGGCGACCTCCGCTGCGGTTCCCGCCTTCGCCATGCTGCGACCGATCATGCACAACCTCGAACACAACTCCGCGTGAAATTGAAAACGCGTCGCCGCCCGCCGCCAACCCTGCCGCTCTTTGAGGTTTGCACCCACAACAACAGAGCGTGTTGGTCACACTCCCGGCCCGGTTACCCCCACTGACCTGCCTGACCTGCGACGTGGCGTTGCCTGGAGGAGGTCCGCGTTCAGTTGCAGAGATCGGTCCCGTGTGCGTAGCGGGCGCCGCTGTTGAAGGCAGGCCCGGATCGGAGCACGGCAGGTCGGGATTCATGTGGGTGGGCCGACTGAATTCTGGGCCTGAAGTCCGAGCCGGCTGGGGGAATTCATCTGAGCATCATGTGGGCCGCCGGCAGTCGCTGTCGTTGCCGCCTGGCGCGTCGCCTGGCCCGCCGGTATGTGCCGTCGACGACCGAGCAGATCCATCGGCCGCCGCCCGTGTCGACAGCGCGCGAGCCGGTCGAGCGCCGCATCACCTCATCGGTGTCGACGTTCAGCGTGATGCGGGAAGAGAACTTCGCGCTCGTCGATAAGACGGCGCAGCTGGAACGTATCATCTCGAGCCACCAGAAGGTGATGTTGTGCCGCCCGCCCAAATTCGGGAAGACGTTGACCGTCACCACGCTGGCGTCGTTGTTCCGCGGGCACAAGCACCTGTTCGATGGGACCGCGAGCCCTGATCACCGTCCTCTGAACATTGCTGAGACGGCCTGGGACTGGCACGCAGAGACACACAACGTCCTGCATTTCGACATGGCGGGTATTGCCAGGCGAACGGGGTTCCGCGCCAACCTGATCGACGTCATGGGCCGCCTGGGTCGCCATATGGGCCTTGGGGACACTGTTAACGCTGCATCGGTGAAGGGCGCCACGCGCGACCTGATCGAGGGTGCCGCACGTCTTTCGCCCAGCGGTAAGGTCGTCGTCCTCATTGACGAGGTCGACGCGCCGGTGGGGTCGGCCTTGAGGCCACTCTCTGATGCTGAACGCAAGGTCGCCCTGGCGTCGAACCAGCGTGTCCTATCCGACTTCCTGGAAGCGATCGACGCGCAGGAGTCGCTGATCCGGTTCCAGTTCTACACGGGCGTAGGGTCGGTGCCCATGTCGGGGAACGTTCAGGACCTGACGTTCGACGACTTCGCCGGCAGCCTGGCAGGGTACACGATCCAGGAAGTTCATGAGAACTTTCAGAAAGCGCGGTACGCTCTACAACATCGCCTCAAGATAGCCGATGAACTTGACCAACATATTATCGACTGGTACGTTCGACTATGACGTCACGGTTCGTGCTCGTAACTGGTATATACGGAACAGGTACGGAGGCTATGCCTGGGGCGATGTTCCAGAAGCCCGCCGGCTTCTGAACCCATTCGCTGTGAACCAATTGCTTGTGCGGCAAGACTTTGGCCCACACTGGTCCTCGGCAGTCGGGTCGCACATGTGGGTTTACGATGCGCTTCGAGGCTGCGACATCCCCGACATCTTCGAAGGGCGCATCCCTTTGCAGTCGAACGCCATGTCGCCGTGGAACTTGCAGGCGCAAGGGCGCGGTGACGTGAACGATATTCGCAACCTCCTGCTGCGCCTGGGCTTACTGACGGTCAAGGAAGTTGAACTGGACCCGAAGTCGCTGATGAGAATCGGCACGCTCGGTGTCCCCAATTTGTAAGACGCGTATTGTGCCAACTCCCATTTCTGGTTGCAAACCGGTTCTGCTTAGAGACGTCCACGATTACTCGGTACGACCACTGATAGACGCTTTGTACCTTCCTTCTGCTGACTGACGTGTGCCGGCAATGGGACCCGTTTAATGAACAAACGATTTCGATAGGCAATGATGGGTAGCGTTAATGATCCGCACGTCAATACTGATCTTCTCTGCGTACCCAGTTATTAACGGTGATAATCGAGACATTCGTTCGTCCTATTCGCATGGACGCACCTGCTCTGGATGCCGAGCTGGCGACGTGGGGGTCTGCTGAATGCTCCTGGCCTCTGCTCGGCGCCTTTATGCGAAGCCTGCCGTCGGAGCTGGCACATGACAGGGCGAAAGTGGAGACAGGTGGTCAGCTGCCACCGTTTCCTGCCCCGTCTCCCCCGATGTTAGCATCGGCCGCCGAGCGCACCATCGAGGGTTATCCCGGCCAAGCACGTGAAATGATCAGCGGCGGGGAGGGCGTCCCAATGATTGCTCCACTCCCCGAGGTTCATCTGCCGTGGCTGGTGCAGACAGAAGGCTGTGGACCGGCTGCGAGCGAAGCGCATGCCATATTTCCTGGTGGCGTTGTCCGTCCACAGCCGCTGTTCTCGACCTCCACGCCCGTCATCCGCTGCTCGCATTGTCCCGCGAATTTCACGAGAAAGACGCACCTGCTGCGTCACGTTCGGTCGGTGCATACATTGGCACCACGTATCGGGCTTGTGGGTTTACTGAGACGTCGCCGTCGCCAGGATTCATGCTGTGGAAGAGCGTCGGCGCCCGTTTCATTGTGATGCGTGCGGGAAGGACTTCATTCGTCGTGCCCACCTCGACCGACACCAAAGGTACAACAGGGGGCGGATTCGCACCTGGGATGTCCCGCATGACACGTTGGCCAACAGATCCCACAGCGGAATTCGGCCGTTTCAGTGCCCAACGTGCCACAAGGACTACTCGCGATCAGATAGCTTGGCTCGCCACCAGAAGACACACATTCACTCCTAAGTGAGCAGCCTGTATATACAATGTCTAATTCGGCACACGCCTGCTTCGCTGGCAGCACATGGAATACGTTGTACCGGTTAGGACTGTGCCAGTGACAATGAATGACTACTCGCGATCAGATAGCTTGGCTCGCCACCAGAAGACACACATTCACTCCTAAGTGAGCAGCCTGTATATACAATGTCTAATTCGGCACACGCCTGCTCCGCTGGCAGCACATGGAATACGTTGTACCGGTTAGGACTGTGCCAGTGACAATGAATGCAGGGATAGCCCAAACGCTGACAGCGAATCCCCAGTTGAAAACGGCTTGCGCGTTCGCAGCCCACCGGCTCGGCGCCATATGGAATATCGGTGAGACCGAGAATGGAGCATCGCCGTTTGAAGAAATAAGGACAGCGTTGTGGCCAACGTTGACCTCAACCGGAGCGTAAGACCAACCGCCCAGGTCGCGAGCGCCCAGAAATACGCATAAGAAATGGAAGAACAAGACCTTGACTTGATTAGACGCAGTACCTATGCGATCGCAGACGAGTCATGTGAGGCCGTATTTTCCCATAACGAATTTCGTACTGGCAACAGTCAGCCCGCTGGTGACAACCTGCTCGAAACAGGAGCTCGATTGTGGCTGGCCGGTCGGACAGATCTGCGACTTCAGGTACATATGGACGTCTCCAGCAAGAAGGGTAGTCTGGTTTGAGAAGCGGCCAGCCAGGTCCAGCAGAGCCCCAGACTCTCGGCGATGCAGTCGATGCGACGCAAGCTTATCGCCTTCCACTAGGTCTGCAAGATACGCGAGTCGTGCAGAAGGCGCAAACATCAGCGGGACGCTGGTCACAATGACGACCCGCTGGACTGACGGATCAGACGCGAATCTTTCGATATTTGCTGAGACTTGGCGAAGCTGTCGTTCGCCCAGAAACGGGTGATCTGGTTCGTAATGGAAGGTGCGATGTAGGCGCGTGTCGATAAACACGAAGCCAATCGGGCCGATTTGCCGCTCATAATGGGCATCCAAGGGAGACAGAAACCCATCCGAAGTCATGTCCATCACATCGGTTCGCAGTTGAATTTGATACTCTAGAAGAGCTTGACGTCCAGCGCGAAGCAAGAGGTTCCGCCCCTGGCGGAAATGATCGGCGTCGACATTGTTTCTACATACCATTGCCATTGAGCACCCATGCCACATGCTGAAGATGCAGCATACATAATGTCGTGATCGTCCATCACCATCCAGTTCGCCGCCTGGCTAAGCAGACGTCGCATGGAAGGATACGACCTGCGCCATATGTTCGGTACAGCAGAACGGGGAGCACGATTCCACTAACCACGTTCTACGGTACGTCTCCCTGAACTTTTCTAGCAGTTCTGCATAGCCGCCAACTCGCCCACCAGCCTTCCACGACTTGAAAATATGATCGGCATAGATTTGATCACCTATGTACAGCCAGATCAGCCTCGTTTAACCGGGGACAGCATGACCACCGAGTACCCATATGTATCGTGCCAAGGCGATTGGCGACGTCGCCTCTTCCCATAAGCTGCTCGATAAACGACGAGTCTTTGTCAGCGTCGATGTTGTTGCAAGACACGGCAAGTATCGTGAAAGGCGTGCCTAGGGGCGGTAAAGTGGCAAACCGCCCTGTTGTTGGCTTACGCCCGGACATCACCAGCTCAATCTCGTACGTTGTGCCTGGACAGCACCGTTGAGCGCACATGATGCCAAGCCAGCATGGATTCGCGTCTCACCCTCGTCAAGGCCCGTAAGAATCCACACTCGTGCGGCGTTCTCGATCACCAACGTGTCTTTGACCACAACCTGGCCCTCGGCACGAGCAACCGCCACAGCATACTCGCCAACGACCGACCTACCGCCGGGTCAGCGTGACACCGGACGCACGGTACAGCACCACCTACCGGTCCAGGGCATCGTACAGGATTCGAGCGTGATGCGCCCCGACATCCCCGATAACAACGAGGAGCGGTTGCGAAGCGACCTGCAACGACCCAATGGAGATGGCAAATGCGACGACGACCAGCACGACGCCGTGTCGCATTGCCACAACCGAAATAACCCACCCGTCGCCGCCCAACGCGGAACCGCGGATAGACCACCTGGAGTCCATGTCGTCGTTGTCGTTTGATCTTTCCTACGTACCGTGCAATCGCACATGTTGTGTTTATTTCATAGAGTCGTCGCCTGAGAATCGTCCAAGGTGGAAGTAGCAGATGATGACGGCCTGGCCGACGCCTAGACCGCCGGCGATGTCCACACCGATGCTGTATGGGATGGAGACATAGACTGCGACCATCATGACAGTGGTGAGTGAGGCGGTTAGGAACGCGAGCGTTGCTCCGAGAGTTGCGGACAGGATTGGGACCCATATATAAAGTGTCCTGGGCCGGGCTAGGACGCGACACGCTTGTGCGGCGTTAGAACGGTGCATCGAATTACACACCGCATTGTACGAACCTAAGACGCCAGCGCACCAGTAGATAGCGGCGACCGTTGACACAGTCCAGGCAATGATATGGGTCCACATCTCTGTGCATTGCGCAGCTCATTGCGATTGCGTCCAACGGGTGGCCAACGACCTACCTGGGAAGGTTGTCAGCATGCGCACATCCTCGACCGTCACATCCGACATGGGCGCTATGAACGGCGAGGCCTCCCGACAGTGAACATCAGTTCGTAGCGTTGGCCATTGGCCACACTCTATATGCAGCGCGCGCTAATATTGGGTAGGGTAGAAGTCCGTGCGGACGCCGTGGCCGGCAGACGCAACCACAGGACTTCGCTGTCGAAGATGTTGCACGAGTACCTTGTCGTTGGGCGCAAGACGCCAACCGCGCGCGACCCCGCCCCGACCGTCTACAAGATGCGTCTGTTCGCCACGGACGCACCGAAGGCGCGCTCCCGTTTCTGGGTATGCGTAATCAGCTCGGTGTTACCATGCGCAGTAGTCTAATGTTGGACGTAGTACTTCCTGTCGAAGTTGAAGCGTGTGAAGAAGGCGAACGGTGAGATCGTTGCCGTTCACGAGATCTTTGAGAAGAACCCGAACACGGTCAAGAACTGGGGCGTTTGGCTGCGCTACGACTCGCGTTCCGGCACGCACAACATGTACAAGGAGTACCGTGACACGCACCTGACGGGCGCCATTGAGCAGATGTACACCGAGATGGCAGGTCGTCACCGCGCGCGGAAGTCGTGTATCCAGATCATGCGCACGGAGGCGATCCCCGCTAGCGCCTGCAAGCGCCCGAACACGCAGCAGTTCCACGACAGCAAGATTAAGTTCCCGCTGCCGTCCAACTGCCTGCCGCGCCCCAGCCACAAATCGTACAAGACGACGTTCAAGGCGAACCGCCCTGTGAACCTCCACTAAATTCACTCACCGGACCGTTGCCCTCCGTCTTTGATTCGGCCTCAATACAGCAGACTAAGTTAGCGCTAGGGTCGGTTCTGCGCGATTCTCCATCCCTTGGAGGTGTCTAAGTATTGGTAGCCCGGATGATCCGTTTGTCCACGGCTGGACGGGAACTGTCCTGGCTGCCTGGTGGTAACGGGGATACTGACACTCCTCAACCATTTGACGTGGACTCTGCGGTTCACTGACAATTTGCGCGTCGTACCCCATGACTAGGAGGACTGGGAGCTGGCAACAGTTGACGCCAACATCACATTTGAGCTGAACTGTGCCCGAAGCTTCCAGCCCCGCAAGATGATGAATACGTTAGTCTCGGCGAATTCGGGCCTGATATGATGGCAAGCTGACTGGCCCTCGAAGTCGATGGTTGCAAAAGTCTTCGATGCACTAACGTATTCCATCATAGACGTTGAACAATTCAATGCTCACAACTGGGATGCCCGAGGTTAAAGGTTTCCAAGAAAGTTTGGGTGGCATCAGTTCCAAGAAACATCACCTAACGACCCTGTGTGCATGCGCACATCTTCTATCGGGCCCGCGCAAGAACGTCGAGGTACGATGGAGGTCTCCGCCAGAGGACGTTCTTCCGCTGTCCCGGAAGAAGACGTGTGCATGCACACACGGGTCGTTAGGTGTTGTTTCTTTAAGAAACGCCAAAGCTGCCATCTATCACGGATCCGCCAGTTAATACCCACGTCGATCGCCTCAATACTTGCTGTTCATCAGTGGCTTGGTTGCGCTCCAGCCGTACCCGGGATCAGGTGAGTTCGCTGCCTTCGACCAGGATCGTTGGTTGACGATTCCGCAAGATGATGACATGCGTTAGTGGTAGGTCTCTGTCACGGCGAATGAACCTGACCCTTGTGTTTGGGATTATAGAGTGGCTCTGGCGACAGCCCCAGCGGAACGCCCATTTGCAGCTCCCGGCCCGGGCCACGTTCCAGAGTTCCGAATCACGGCGTTTTTTTGGCTGGACTCTGAAGAAGAAAAGCGGAACGTCGGAAAAATCATACTCGTGACGATGGCGTCCGAGATTGACCTCACTGGGGTCGAAGACGATCTAAACAAGTTGCAGGAGGATGAACACGTTCGGAAAGCGCTCGATGAGGGCGTCGATTTGCGTGCGTACTCGAACGCAATCGAGGCCCAGCTTCGGGAGGCGGAGGACGACGCCATTCAGCAGTGTCAGTGCCGAATGCCTGACACTCGTTTGTCGTGTTGATTGTTCGATGTAGTCATTCAGAACAGCGATTGTGTCGCCGATTTGTTCTTCGAAATTCAGACGTGCGATGCGATTCTGGGCAGTATGGAAACCATGTACGGTCCCATGTACCTGGAGGTCGAACGGTTCGATGCTAATAACTGGAATGCCCAAGGCTAAAAGGTTTCCAAGAAAGTTTGGGTGGCATCAGTGCCGACATCAAGACTCTTCAAACAAAGGTATGTGACCGTTAACTTGTTTGACGGCGACTAACGCAATATTGCTTTTCAGAGCCTGTCAATGAATGTGAAATTGAAGAATCGGCGAGAGGCCGAGAAGAAGCTGTCGCAGTATATTCAGGCAGTCGTTGTTAGTCCTACCCTGGTCAAGTATTGAAACCGTCCCTCTTGCAATGCACTTCGCATGATAACAACGATGTCAGGGCTATTGTAGAAGGCCCGATTGACGAGAGATACGTCAATCATCTGGTTCAACTGAACGCAAAGATCGAGTACGTGCGGAATCCCCCGCCTAAAATGCAAGGCACTGCTGCACAGTCTTTGGCTGCAACGTCCCAGCAAATCGAGACCTTACGAAAGCAAGCTATATCCCGGGTACGGCAGTTTCTCATCGACAAGATCAAATCGCTGCAGGACTCCAAGACGAATATCCAGAACAAGCAGAGCATGCTGCTTCGGTACAAGTATTTCAACGAATTTCTGTCGGAACACGACCAAGCCGTTGCGGAAGAGATACGGACGTTCTATACGGCAACGATGTCCGCCCTACTATCAAATTTCTTCCAAGGGTATATATCCGACATCAACAACAAACTTCGCGCCAAGAAGGTACATTTGCAATCATCCGTGTGGTGTGCTGGCTTTTGAACTCTTTCCAGCTAGAGCCTCTGACTGTTGCTGACAAGACTGACCTGCTGTGCACCGAAATTTCGCGATCAGGAGGATTGTTCGCGTCAAAGAAGACTGAGCAGCACGTGGTGAATGTGCACACGCTTGGCGATCGGAACTTGGTTGGTTTCACACGTTATTGTCGTGCAACGCTGTACGTCTTACGTTTCGTAGGTGCTGAGCGAGACGTCCGGGTCACCATTACTGCGTCATGGCAAACAAGGCGGGGGCCGTCCTATCGGATATGAGGATATCTGGAACTGCCTTCTTCACCTGCTGGTTAACACAGCGGCGTCTGAGTTCGTCTATTTGCACGAGTTCTTCAACAACCGCAACTTGTTCACTGTCGCCTTCGAGAAAACGATTGGTTGATTTTACGTGCGTTAAGTGTTTGCGACGAATCTGAACGGCGCGTCAGGGTTGTTCACATCGAACCTTGAACAGTACCTTGCGACGTCGTACGATATCATTGGGATAATTCTGACGGTCAGAAAAGAATCGGCAAAGCATCATATCCTGCTAAATCATTCTCAGGTTCGCGTTTGCGAAGTGCAACGCAATACGTTGAACAAGAAACGGAACAACGCGGTTCGGGCGATGCGTTTCGGAATCGTTCGTAAAGTTTCCCTAACTGATCTGCGTAGGCTGTGCACTGCCTTGACTCAATGTTCGATCATTTCGCCCGGTTGATTTGGCCTAGGTTTAAGGTGCTGTGTGGACCTCGCGGTGCTTGTTGCGGTGGCTGATATCAGCGCAGACGGTGTTCGACATGCACTTGGCAAGCATTGCGTCTCTGAAACCGACATCGGTTGAAGTAAGTGCTAATGCAGTGTGCAATCTGACGCGGCGCTTTGCCGCATTATGCCACTCCCTTGTTGCCCTTAACGCGCCTCCATTAACACAGTACGTTCCCGGTGTGCGTCCTGGTAGAGTCGACTCTAAGCAGCGTAACAGAGAGGAGTTCCTTCGCACGTCTTTATCGCGATTACGCAACGATTTCATCTCTGCCCTCAACCAGATATCCACCTCATTGCCAGCCGGGTAACACGAACCGCAGCTGACTCGTGTGCTGCTCTAATGCTCTTCGTTCGCAGGTCGTCGCGTCTCGTCTTTCTGATCAATCAGCTCGAGTACATAACCCTTGCCCTCCAGCCGTACCCGGGATCAGATGAGTTCGCTGCCTTCGACCAACTCAGTGTGCAGCATGTCGCTGCTTATGCAGATACTGCACTGTCGTTGGTTGACGACTTCCGCAAGATGATGACATACGTTAGTGGTACGTCTCTGTCACGGCGAATGAACCTAACCCTTGCGTTTAGGTTAAGAGTGAGGCCGCTGACGCGACCGCTGCGAGTGCTGTTGTCAGAGGGTTTGCCTCGCGCTGGAGACAAGGTACCGCTTATCGCAATGGGTTTCCGCACGCACTGAGCCGTTTTCCAAGGCATCGAAAGTGTTTCTGCCGATATATGCAATGGTCAATTCAGCGGCGGCGGGGCGGATAAGCGCTGGGAGGATATCGTCCTAAAGGGCGTTCTCACGCAACTGCTGACGCACTACCAGAAATTCGATGAAGTCATCCGTTCCCAGATCAAATCGTCGAACCCGATTTTAGAGGAACTCGTTCCAATCCAGACTGTCGTCTACGAGATCAAGAGGCGCATCAGAAACTAAACAACACTGATTAACGAGCCGTACTGCAAGGTCGTATGTCCGGCGGGCTCCATTCTGTTTCTGCATTGCGGGACACTGCGCCAGTGCCAATGGAGTTGGCGAGCGTGACGCTGTTGACCGCGTGGTTCTGTCCGTTCGCTCAGCGCGCGAGAATCGCGCTGGAAGAAAAGGGAATCGGGTACGAGGCCGTGGAATCGTTGGAGGTTGTCGGCGACGGGTATAAGAAGAACCCGGACCTGCTGCAGTACAATCCATCCGGCCTGGTTCCTGTCCTCATTCATCGTTATGATCCCGTACTGGACTGCCCGCAGTTGTTGGTCTGCTGCAAGGACGTGAACGTGGATGATTATAGGACCAGCCGACATTTGTATGCCCTGAGAGCATGGTGATTGTCGACTACGTCGATGAAGCTTGGCCGGGTAATCGCACGTCGTTCATGCCGTTGGATCCGCGCGAGCGCGCCCGCTGTCGCCTGGCATCGTTGAATATCGCCAAGAAGATCGTTCCAACGTTCTACAAGATGCTTGTCCGCCAGGACCCCGCTGAGCAGGTCTCGGCTGACCGGAACACCTGCTGCAATACCTAACGCGCACAACAGGAAACCGCTAAAGACGAAATGCTCGAAGGCCTGCTGACTTTCAGCAAAGGTCTACCTGAAGATGGGCCCTTTTTCCTGGGAGAACGATTCGGCGGTGTCGACATTCTTCTGGCGCCATGGGCTCTTCGCATGTTCCTTCTTAAGCATTTCCGAGGCTTCGAGGTATCCGTTCTACGGCGGCGCGCGAGAATAGGAACTGAACCTGAGCGCAGGTTCCTGCCGATGGTCCTTTCGCCAAGTACCTTCGATGGTTTAATGCGATTCGTCATCGTCCAAGCGTTAAGGCAACGATTGCAGATGACGATAAGCTGATTGCAATGTATCAGCGATACGCGGCTGGGACGGCGGAAACTAAAGTCGCCGACGCTGTTCGCCGTGGAGAATCGGCTGCTAACGTCTGAACGATTCCGTATACCAGGAGACAATGAAAAGACTTGTTGTTACCTTTCTTGCAGCCTTGGCTGACCCCGGATCAGGGACACCAGAACGCGAATCACGTTGTCCTTCATGAGTGGGCTGATTTGTTCGCCCCCTTGGTCGACAATATCCACTAGATCTGATACTCGTACAGGCTTCACTTGAGGCATTTCGTCACGGTTCCAATTAGCTTTGCGGGTTTTCGAGTATGCCAGGAAGACTTGTTTCGTGTGAACATCCGTTGAGCTGATTGTCACATGTCAGAATTCGTCTAAACTAGGCACAGAGTAGGGAATCCAACCACTCTTCTCGGATCTCATAATACCCAACAGGGAAAACCGGGTCCCGCAGTATGTATCCAGTTTCTTCTTCGACCTCTCGACGAGCGGCCGCCTCGATAGCCTCATCCGGTTCCACTTTGCCACCAGGCAACTCCCAGCCGCGACTGTGTACCCGCATAAGAACAACGACTAGTCACCGAGCACGTTGAGACAAACCTGTGATGACGGCAGATCACGATCCTTGCATGATCGGCTGACAAAACGGCAACCAGAACAGCGTCTGCTCTTTGGTTCACAGCGTTGTCAACCACAAATCTCACTGTCTGCCCTACATCAAGACAGTCAATGTCAAGGATCCTCTACCCAACCTACAAGGCGGGTAACCGTTGTATCCCCCGTCAAAGGTGAAAACGGGTTGCTCCGTCCATGGCGAATGGCAGATGCCCAGGTTATGGTTGTGAAGCTCGCGGCCCTGGTCAACTGGGATCACATCAGTCTCGAACCGAATACGTGACGAACGGGCGAACCTGTCACAGGAATTTCATCGCCGGCGATAAAACTGGGCCTGTCAATGCACAGAATATGTCCTCTACGAAACTGATCGGTGTTCACGTGACAGTGTGGCTCCTGGCATGGCCATCTACGTATAGCACCTGTTCCGGGAATTGGTTATACGTGTCCGTTCCGCGACAAAGACTGGGAGGCATCGCGTACCGAAAGGAAACGGTTGGCCTTGACACTGAAGGTTGGGACTGGACGCCATCTCCACCTCATCTAACCGTTCGTGCACATGCATGGGGATCGACTGTCCAGGGTCGATGTTCAGCGAGTATATCCCAGCCGCTGCCGTTTCATGAATGATTTGCACATCACCCCACGGTTTGATCTCTCTGCGAACTTCACGATTAAACCGTCCGAAACGAAGAGGGGCAGAGATACAGCGCACACCGACTTCACAAATGTATTCTGTGACCTGGCTGCCATCTGCCCGACCTCAACATCGACGACGCCGTCGACGGTCTGCGCCATCAGCGCCGCCAGCATGCAGGCCGCGTCGTGCATCGTCCGCAACGGGAAGAACGAGACGGCGAACGCCGCCCGGTCGACGGCTGCGCCCAGGTCGGCAACCCGCCGATGGAACCGCATGACGACCGGCATCATGGACAGACCTGACCCGCAAGCGCACAGCCGCAACGCGACCGTCGCCATTTTGTCGACGGTGACCGTTCCCGCGCGCCGCGACTGCACGCCGCACATTTCGCCTTTCGGTACCGATGCCGTTTGCGTTTTGGGCGCGATGGGGGTGGACCTGGAAATCTGCGTCGACAGTTTGGCGTCGAGTCATGCGGCAGTGGCGGGCGGAGCGACCAGGCTCGAGCTGTGCAGCGCGCTGGCGCAGGTAGGGCGGTCCGTCGGGGCGAACGTGTCGTGCGCGCCCACCGGTGTGCGTGTTCGCCAGGGCGGGTTGACGCCCAGCATCGGGATGGTCCGTCGCGTGGTCGCGCTCGGCGCGCCCGTTCATGTCCTGATTCGACCGCGACCTTGCGATTTTGTCTTCACAGAGGAGGGCACGTCCGCAGCTCGAACGCAATGTTGACGATTGCTTGACGATGGCCTCGTAGAGATTACCGTCATCATTGACGATATCCACGAGTGTAAGCGGGCTGGTGCTGCTGGGGTTGTTGTCGGCGCCCTGCTTGTCGACGGCCGCATCGACGTTGATGCTGTTCGTCGATTTTGTCAGGCAGCGAAGCCTATTGAGGTCACGTTCCACCGCGCTTTCGACGTGTCGTCAGGTACGGCGATCCATTCGAACTGGTCGACATTCGTGAATCGTTCTGCACCAGGCGACCCTATCGAAGATATCGTCGCTTTGCATAGAGTCGGGGTCGTCCGGTTGCTGACGTCTGGGCGGTCGCAATCAGCGATCCAGGGCGAAGCGCTGATATCATCGCTGGTCAGATCTGCCCCCGACGGGTTCTGCGTCATGGCAGGCGCGGGCATCACTGTCGAGAATATTGGCGGGCTGCTGGACGCGACCGGCGTTCGCGCTGTTCATGCATCGGCTCGATCCGCGATGCCCTCCAGGTCTCGCTTCTGGCGAGACGGTGTCGCGATGGGAAACGACTCCAACGACCGGATGATGATGGTCGCCGATCAGGATTCCGTCTCTGCACTAAAGCGCATCTGTGAAATGAGGGCCTGATATTCACTGCACGTCCTGTATCGAGCGGGTATGACACGTCCCAGGGGCTGAGGATATCGTTCATGGTCGAAGGCAGAGTCGGCACTTGTCGATGACGTCCGTCTTCAGCTGTGTGCATTCTGGGTTCTTCTTCAGGACTTTGTGCGCCACCTCGATCGCCTCGATATACCGTTTCGCCTTCAGATAGCTGAACGCCAGCTTGTAGCCGACCGCGCTGGATGTCTCGTGCTGGCATTGCCATGCGTTCTCCAGGTACTGTGCGGCGTCGCTGAACGACCCCTCGACGTCCGTGATCTCGCCTAGTAATTCCCACGCGCGTCCCGATGAACGATTGTGCTCCAGGCATCGTCTGCACAGCTTCTGTGCCAGGTCGGCTGCGCCAGCCTGTTGTATCACCTTGTCAGTGAACAGAACCGCAGCGGGGGTCCTCTCGCACACGGTACCCGCATGTAGATATCGGCCAGCATCAGCCACGCCTTCTCGAAGACGTCCATGTACTTGACCGATGGCGTCATGTTTGCAACGATCCTATTCGGGCAGATTTTAGGTTCAGGTGTGGGGTGCCACATGGACAAGGAGCAGTACTGAACTTGAGTTGGTTCCGCGCCTTTGGCGGCTCTTTGAGCGTAACGAACGCGTGGGCCAGCGCCAGATACCCAGGGACGAAATCGCGATTGGCCTGCACCGCGGCCACCAACTCGGGTACAAGCGCGTTGATCTGCTCGACGTTCCCGCTGGCAATCGTCGCGTACGCTTGCAGGGTATGCAATCGCTCCCTGGCATCGTCATCGCCATCGCCGATGCGCGTCGCCAGTTCCGACAGCAGGTGCCTGGCCGTATCGAGATGCGACTGGTCCTCGGCGCTCCCGAACAGGGCCCGGTTCTCGGGCGTCAGGTAGATCTCGCACATCTCGAACAGGGCCCGTCGCGCCCATTCCGGGTCCGTTCGCGCCACGTTCAGATGATGCAGCGCATCCCTGGGCTTCTTGTCGGCCAGGTCGACCATGCCCTGGATGAAGTGCAACCCGGGTGGCATGTCGGCCGACCCGCGTTGCGCCGCCAGCATGTACCGCTGGGCGTCGACGAGCTGCCCGCTTCGCTTCAGGCACTGGACAAGTTTGTCGAGGACATGGAAGTTCGACGGGTCCGACTCCAGGATCGCCTTGAAGTACGCGATGGCGTTGTCCTGCTCGTTCAGCTTGAACTTGACATCGGCCAGCAACAGCGATGCCTTGACGTTGCCGGGCGATGCCTTCAGGAGTGCGGTCAGGTGCTGCTGGCAATCGTCGGTGGCGCCGCTCGCTAGGCGCAGGCTGGCCAGAGCCATCAGGGCTTCCTCATGCGCCGGACAGACGCGTACCGCGTCCTGATAGTAGAACTCCACCTTGTCGATATTCGACTTGCCTGCCTTCTTCAGCGATGACGCAATCTGGCACGCGATCGCGGCCACCTTCTCCTTGTGAGCGTTCACCACCGTCGCGCTGCTTCCTGCCATCCTCTGCAGGTCCAGGACGCGTTTCTGGAGCTCGTAGGCGCGCATCAGGACTGGACATCCCTCGGCAGGTGCGGGTTCGATACGCGTTGTGATGTCGTTCAGGAGCAACAATGCAGAAACGCGCTCGATCAAAGACGATACAGAGTCGTCACCAGGTGCGTCGTCTATGCACACCTTGCCGGACCCGGGAACGTCCCCATACGGCGTAAGGACGGCCAGAAGGACACGCTGAGCGTCCTCGAGACGCGCCAAGTTGGACAGCAACTGGGCCAGGTCGACGCTCAGCGACAGGTTGCTTCCTCGGCCTTCCGCGATGGCGGTCTCGTAGTAGATCAGCGCACGTTCATACTCATGGCAAGTGACGAGCGCCACGCCGATCTTGTTGACCATAACGGGGTCGACCGGTTCACCGGTCTCGATCGCCAAATCGATGGCCGCCTCGAACGCGGAGATTGCCTTCTGTGGGTCCTGAACGCGTAGATGTGCCTCGCCAAGCAGGCGTAGCGCGTGCACAGACCGCGGGTCGGCCGCCACCATCTCCTCGAAGCACTTGACGTACTCGCGGCGATTACGACGATGCTCGAGGTACAGATTCGCAATGGCGATTCTGGCTCGCGATAGGTAGGGAGACTGGGCGGGCACCTTCCGCAGCATCCTCAAAGCGGCTTCCACTACACAGAGCTCAGATCAATGGCGCCGACAAGACACAAACGACTGACCGTCCGATCGGCAGCTGGCAGCGATCTCAGCGTCTGCAATGAGAATGCGGTCGTATTCGGGGGTGGACTCAAACTCATTGCGGGCGTCCTGTAGGAGCTTGGCGGCTTCAGGCGCGCGGTTGTGCCTGGCGTGCAACTGGGCAGCAAGAAGGTACAGAGTGGCCCGGTCGTGGATTGCGACCGGGGATCGTGGCGATACGTGCCGTACGCCAGGAAGGTTCATCGCCGATTGCACCAGGGACAGGGCTTCGTCCGCAGACCCCTTCGCTTCCAGCAGCTGCGTCTGGATGATGTGGTACTTAGCCGTGTGCCGCACATTGAAATCAAGGCTGAGGGCTTCTTCGAGAGCGTCAGCGGCCTCGCCCCAGTTCTGTCGCAGAAGCTCGATCTGAGCTCGCATCAGTCGCGATTCGGTCAGTCGAGGATCAATCCGGTTCGCGGCTTTCAGCGACGTTTCGGCGACGGTGAACTTCCCGTCGAGGAAGAGGGCGCGCGCCACCATGATGTGGGGTCGAATCGCGCCGGGAACAATCGCCAACACTTCTTGGAGGAGGTCGCAGGACAAACTCAACGTTGGCCGAAGCGGGTCCGTTTCGAGTCGGGGTGACGAACATTCGCCGTCGAGGATCTCCTCGATCACATCCATCACCATATCCACATTGTACGCCACGATGTACTCGGGCGTGAGCTTCACCTGTCGTCCAGGATCAGAATGGCCAGGCGCAGGGTTCCCTACGGCTGTCGAAGAACCTCTTCGAGTCGGCCGCGGTGAGCCGACAGAGCTCGTACGAAGAACTGTCTGGCTTGATCTGTACCATTCACACCTCGACGCTTCGCCATAAGGCCCTTCAGTATGTGCATCTCCACGTTCGCTTCGGATCGTTCATCACTGTCCTTCTGCAATGCTGTTAGTCGAATCTGGGACAAGCCTCAGCTCGAGGCCCCCTACCTGAATCTCACTGAGGAAGTCGAGCTCATGGGCGGCATCGTCGAACTGCCCGCGGGCGATCTTGCAGCGGATCATCCCGTTGATGGCGGCCGTGTTCCCCTCGTCGAGCTGCGACGCCTCGCTGTACGACTGGAGGGACGCGGTGATGTCGTCACGCTGGAATTGCACGTACGCCTGCTCGGTTCTGATTGCACTGCTCGTCGGGTTCAGGCGAACCGCCACGTCGATAAACGAACCCCTGGTAGCATCATCGTTAAGCTGTCGTCGCAATCAGCATTTGCCCGAACCACGAACGCAATGTCTAAAATGGTCTTGTCCTTCGAGCACGCACGGGATAGCAATCGTGCGATACTGTAGAATAGGTTGGCGTTGCGGCCCTCGCTGGCTTGCACAGATTTGAGCAAATTCTGGGTCAACAGGGCAGAGCGCGCGGTGTCACTGCCCCGAGTCAACGCGAGAAGCGTCGAGATGAACTGCCACAGCGGATCATCCGTCATGTTTCGGATAGCGCCTACGGAAGCACCGGATTACCAGGGCGTCCACGTTGACAGGGTCGTTCTTCAGAATTCGTTGGACGGTTTCGGCTGCGTCCTCAGGCATTTTGAGCGCCAGTTGCATGCGCGCCTTCTCCACCGCCGCAGGAGCAAACCACGTCTCGGTTGCGAGCACCATGTTGATGTGGTCGTCGGCTAGTTTCAGACGTTGGCTGATCTCGTACCATTTGGCTCGCCCGAGAAGCAGCTGTCAAGGGAATTTAGATGTGGCATACGGGTGCAGTAAACGCGACTTGCATCAATAGGAGGGCGTCCTTCACCCAGCACAGTAAATGCTTGATTGAAATAGGTAACGCTCTTCTGAGCAAGCTGGTCGTCGCCACAGGTGACGTTAACCCAGCCCATCAGGACCAACGCATCCATCTGGTTCGCGTTGTCGCCCAGTACCCGGTCCAGGCACTGCCTGGCCTGCTGGTGCTTCCCCGTTAGCCAGAAATAATTCGCGGCTGTCAGCAGCGTCTCCGTGTCTTTCTGGACGGCGTTGGAACGTTCACTTACGGGACGGCGCTCATGAGTCCGTTACGCGTCAGACATACCGTCCTAGATGATGACTTCAACTGTTGCTTGAGGTCGGCAACGGATTCGGAGTCTGATGCGTTCGCGCTTCAATACGGGAACGGGCGTATACCACGAATAACGAACCGGATCGTTTCATGATGCTGACAAGAGCGGCAGTGACAGCAAGATTCAGAGCAGGGGCGTTCTGAAGCGATTGTAGGTCTGATATGGCGTCAGAGGTGTCACCGCCTAGCCGGGCAACGACGTTCAGCGCTACGCGATATCGTCGTACCAGACAGCCATTGACATGCCTTGTTGAATTATAGCAATGCTTCTCCAGAACTTGACCTTCTCCCTGGACATGCGCCCGGTCGGCCCAGGGCGCTGCAGCGCGTGTTCGCACGCCGCCTGGACGTGCCGGAAATACTCCCGCTGGCCAAAGTAGTTGACCAACGCCTGCAGGTCATCGTTCGGCCCAGCGCAGGCCGACGGGAACGCCGCCGTCGACATGCGCTCGCGCGGACCCACACCCGTCAGTGCACTGCCCACGAGAGGCCGCATTCCATCCCATCCCCATCCTGATCACCGTCCGTCGAATGCAGGTTCAGCACTCGGAAGCTGCACCGCGGAGTTGCAGCTGAACCACGGCCGAGTTGCGCTGGGGCCTGCGTCCCGCGTCCCGCGCCAAAACGGGGCCAAGGGCCGCGACGGCGATGGAGTTGGAGCTGCCCGCCCGGGACGTGCCTGACGATGCGTCGACCGCGAAGGTCCTGATCATATGCACGGGCGGCACGATATGTATGTTCGAGTCGGGCGCCCAGGGGTCGCTGGAGCCCCGCAAGGGATTCGTCATGTCGGCGCTGCCACACGTGTACTCGTTCAACCAGTCCAAGTGTCCGGTTGATTGTCGCTGTCGCACTCGGCTACGTTTGCCCTGATTGTAACTGCGATAGTGCCCAAGTACGATGTCATTGAGTGGGAGCCGCTGATTGACAGCACGAACATGCGGCCGGAGCTATGGATGACTCTGATTCGGCAGATCGAGGAGGTGGAAATGCGCTTGCATGCACACACGCGTCCGGGTGTTAATGTGCGTTCATCAGGCATACGACCGATATAGTGGATTCCTCGTCTTGATGGGCACCGATACGATGGCGTACACCGCGTCTTGTGTCTCATTCGCGTTTGCAAACCTGTATGGATGCGGATACAGCGTGCGCGTGCCTTCCCGTACTGAACATGGTCAAACAGCTCGAAGCCGATAATATTTACTGGCTCTCAGATTCCGTTGTCTCGAGCGTATACTGATGCGCGACGCCACTTAACAGTCGGGTTGTTGGTTGCCGGTCACTTGTCAGTGCCTGAAGTCTGTAGGTTCATCGCGATTGGACGCCGCCGGTGTGTATACTGACGTTATATTGCGTTAAGGCATTCTATTCGACAATGAACTCTTCAGAGCCAACCGCACAAAGAAAAAGGATAACTGGGGCTCGTCAGCGTTCGAGTCGCCCAATCATGAGCCGCTTGCGACGTTTGGGTGCACTGTCCGACTAAGTGATAAGGTTCGGTCAATGCCTCGGCAACCACTTCGGGTGTATTCGAAACTGTTCTCCAACATCCTCGTTGTCTGGCTGGTGCCCGGATTCGACGACACTCTGCTGGAACGACTTGTGCCGAAAGACAACGAAGCTGTCGGCGTTGTCCTGATGCTGTATGGAGCCGGAAACGCCCCTGACCACTCCAACAGATCGTTCATCTCAGCGTTATCTGCACTGAAAGCCAAAGGCGCCGAGATAGTCGTCGCCTCACAGTGTACTGACGCCAACACGTTTCTGCGTTTCATCACGCTGACTATTGTACGCAGGTCGTAAGGGGAGCATCAACCTGAGCTCATACTCGACTGGACAGCAACTGCTGGCCCTGGATCTCATTAACGGCCGCGACATGACGGTCGAGGCATGCGTCACAAAGCTAAGCCACCTCATGGGTCGGGGCATGCGCGGCGAGAAGCTCAAGGAGATGATGGAGCGCGACCTCCGAGGCGAACTGACGCTGCGACCATCAAATGTTCCATACGGCGCTGTCCAGTTGGAATAGCCCATAGATCAGTAGTTATAATGCACACGTGCTATTTTACACAAAGCTATTGCGGCGACGTTGCCAAGAACTTTCGGATTCGTTGGAGCAATTCCATCCTGACGGTTTCCGGTACGGAGGCTGACAAGGAATTAAGTGGCTTATCCCCATGACGGGATCCATCCCAGTGTCACGACACTGACATCGTCCAAGTGGCGTGATTTCCTTGACGAGGTCATCGATCGTCATCTTCTCTAACCCCTTCCGCTTGATCAGCTCCTCGCAGTGGACAGTGAGCGCGTCTTTCCATCCGCACTATACGACGTTGTGCATTGGGTTCACGGGGCCGCCTGGCCTGGACACGCTCTTATATATACCTCTACTAATCTGGCTCGCAGCAACTCCTTCAACCTACGAACGAACTCAGCGTTCGGCAGCGCGCCCGGCGATCGACGCAGACATACTGGTCCCTCTCGCCGGATTCCGTCAGCCTGGCATTGATGGTGGACACAATCTGCGAGCGCTTGGCCCGTTTGTCCTCCTCGGATGACATCCACCGCACCCGTCGTCTGGGACAGACTGTGGCTGTTGTCGCCGCCCGCCGGCGGAGTTGCGAGCTCCGCCACCGGCGCCCTCTGCTGGGCCTGGCAAGTGGCAACAGCACCCGGGACTCGGAACCCATCAATGTGCCCATGTGATATCACACGTTGCAGCAGATGAGGAAATACGCGATGGATGGGCTATATGTAACCCGTCTGCTGAATCCGACGGCATCACCTTCCAAGGCGGTATCGTTCCTGTAACAGTGCCCACCTGATGGCTGCGCCCAGGGGGATACATCACTATCGGGCGTTGCCTAGGTTGGTACGACTACTGGATGCAGGCGTTGCTGTGACCGAGACGGCCATGCTGTACCGGCAGACAGGCGCAGATCGGCGTTGGAAACGACGCCGAGCCCTGATGGCGGGCCTGGCCGTTATCTGTGGGGCGATGCTTGCCGTGCAGGTATGGTTGGGACAGGGCCTCGACAGTTTACCAATCGGGTTCGTATCACGTTCACCGGCAATATGGCCCTTCCAATGCCATTATCGCCTGAATCAAACGTTCCCGTTCGTTGAGGAACGCGTCCCAGATTACCTGCAACGGATTGCACCCAGGATGCAGGCCGCCCGGTCGTCTACCATCCCGACGATCTTCGTCGCGGTACCTTCCTATCGCGATGACGACTGTCCCGAAACCGTCAACAACTTGTTCCGTCGTGCGCACCGGCCTGACCTTGTCTCCGTTGGTCTCGTCGATCAGATCGCCGGCAAAGTCGATCGGCCCTGCATCGATGGAGTTGACGAGCGATGGAAAGCAAGGGTTTGGGCTACATGAGGAGGTCATCTGCCGAGCTGGTTCATTGACTTCACGGAACAGATCCGCCTCGTGGAGCGGGACGCACGCGTCTCGGATGGGCCCAACACGGCCCGGTACCTGGCCAGCAAGCTCTGGGACGGCGAACGGTACTATTTCAGCGTCGACGCCCATACAAGATTCATCCAGGACTGGGACTCCATCCTCCTCAACATGATGGGCCGCCTGCCTGCGAACGCCATCGTCACACACTATCCCGTCGCCGAGGTACCACACAAGCACACACACACACATACGTCGCATCATCCAGGAGACAACGTTGAACCAGATCTCGCTTAGGAGACGTCCCTGGGCGATAACGGCGGTGCGATCCCGTGGCTCTGTAAAGGTCATTTCGGTGGCGGGGCCCCTCCCGGGCTGATCATGCAAGAATGTCAGAAATGGATGGTTTAGGTGCTGCTTGTCGTCCTGATTCATGACTGTAGGTGGGGAGTGCCATGAACGAAACCGACTGCCAGCAGAGACGTCCTGCGTCGGAACGTTCCTTGGCGCCGGGTTCTTCTTTGGCTCCAGTCGAATCCTGTCGGCTGCTCCTCCAGGTCAGGGTCGCTACCCGATGCCGAATTCCCGCGCCTTAATCCTATGCAGATCGGTATCTGGGCCGTCTTTTCCAGGGCGAAGAGCTTCTGCTAGCGGCACGATTGTGGACATCAGGTTGGTGATTGTGGCGCCCCGTTGTCGCCGTGCTGACCCGGTCGCACGTATAGGGTTCGAATTCTATGCGCCAACGACGAACGTTGTTGCACACAGATACGGGGGCAGGACGCATAACGTGTTCTGGGAGAACGATCCCAGCGATTTGGCGGCGCAGAAGGAGAGGACAATGGCGCGCGTCTACTACCTCTTGGGGCAGACGCAGCAGCGACCTGAGAAGGACGACGAGATCGACTACCTGGGCATGGGGACCGTCTACACACTCGACGACTATCTCGAATTTGCCGGCCTGGACTTCGCGAACGGCGTCCAGACGTCACGGTGCGATAGCCGATTCGACCGCCAGACTCGACAATGGGTACCGGCCAGCGTGCGATAACGCTCGTATACACAGCAAGCAGTATGATTGCAGAGGAACCAATAAGAAGATGTTTATCGAGCAGACGGCGATCATGTCGACGACAGGACAACTGTCTTCCCACCACTGGTCCGCGTCGCCATCGACGACGACGATGACCTGACGGCGCCACCGTTGTCGACCGTGACACGCGACTCCGTTTGGTTCACGAACACGGTTGAATCCCCACCGTGCTGGTGCCGACCGTTGCCGTTCTGATCGTTCATCAGCACGTCCCGCGTCAACGCCGTCAGGTTGTTCAGGTTCTGCACGTCGACGTTGTTCACGCTGACACTGTTCCGATTGGCGTTGCTGACCGTGTTCTGATTGACCGTGTTCTGGTTGACCGTGTTCTGGTTGACCGTGTTCTGGTTCGCGTTGTTGGCCGTGTTCTGGTTCACGTTGCTGACGTTCTGGTTGTCAACGTTAACATCGTTACGGTTCACGTTGTTGACGTTGACGTTGTTGACGTTGGCGCCCCCGTTCGGGTTGTTGGCCTTGTCGTTCACGTTGTTCTGGTTGACGTTGTTGACGTTGGCGCCACCGTTCGGGTTGTTGACCTTGCCGTTCACGTTGTCAACGTTCACATTGTTCTGGTTGACGTTGTTAACGTTGACGTTGGAGTTCGGGTTGTTGCCGTTCATGATTCGCTCCATGCGTTTGCGAACCATCGGGACCATGATGACGGTCTCGACAGGGGCGCCGAAAGGCGCCTGTCGCGTGTACAGCGGCTCCTGTGGGCGCGATGGTGTCGACGCGTACGTCGACGGTGCCTGGGCGTACATCGGCGCCGGACGTCGCTTGGGGACGACGTACGCGGGCGCCGTTGTCGGGATCGTCCGGTACGTCTTCTGGGTCGGCGGGGGCGTTGGCGGCGCCGTCCTGATCGGCTTGTACGATGCAACGGCCGGGGGTGGCATCGGACGGATCGGCGTGTAGGTCTCCTGGGCAGCAGCAGGTGGGACGGTGGCCTGGGTCGCCACCGGGGCCGGTTCGTAGGCAGTGGCGGGAGCGGCGGTGCGTGCCGCGGCGAACCCGGGTGCGTACTTCGAGATGCGAAGCCCTGGTATCGGTTGCGGTGGCGGCGCCTGTCTCGTCATCATCGGGCACTCGTCTGCCTGATTCTCATGGGCCAGGCATGTCACCGACACGGTCACAAGCAGCAGCAGCAAACGTGAACAGACCGCCGTCGACGCCATGGGCACGTTTAAACAATGGTCGGCGATCCGGCCGCCTGGCCCGCTGACGAAGTTCGGCACCGGAACCGGCCGCGACGTGATGTCAACGGCGACGCCCCGGTTGACATCACGCCCGTCGACGCGTGACGCACGCGCCCGGACGTACTTCGGCCAGTTCGGGGGTGGTGTTGGTCGAATGAAGCAGCAGCGCGTCAGGGCTACGTTACTGGCCGATGGATTCGCCCGTCCGTCGTCGACCGTAGGACAGTGTGTAGGTATCCGGTCGCCCACATGCAGCCGTCGTTACGAAGCGATCTGGCGAGCGTGGCGGCGCGTCTGGAGCGCACCGACTGGTCGTCGGGGTGCGTGCCCAGGGCGCCGTACCTGGCCGCCGGTCCAGAGCAGCGGCACGCGCCACGCCTGCCGTGGTGTCGTCGTCGAGCCCGCTCCGGGCAGTGGCCGGTGGTGCCGTTCTACCCACTGGCGGCACCTTTGAAACGAGCGCCGGTCGTCGCACCACCGCCCCAGGAACCGTCATCAGATCAGGAGGGGCTTCGCTACTCGCGCGTCGACGAATGCAGTATCAATCGTTTCCGGCCGCGTGTCGTCGCGGCCGGCCGCAAGGTCGAACTGATGGTCGTGGTCCGCGTCCTACAGTCTAGTGCCCCGATCAGCGGCACCATGGCAAGCCTGGCGGACGCCATACGTTATACGATGGCCTTGGAGCATACGACCTGCAGCGACGTGCTCGTCGTGATTGACTGCCCTGCAGTGGCACCGAGAGCGGTGGCGTACTTGGAGAAGGCGGGCCTCCTGCAATCGAAATGCTTCAGGGAGCAGACGATGGCGACGGCGCACGTGTTCGAGCGCAGAGCGTACCTCGATACGCTGTCGAACCCGGAGGGTGCAAAGGCGGCGGCCAAGGCGCCACCGGGGAGAGCAGGCGATACGACGCTGGAGATTGAACACAACGTGAAACCGGATCATGTGCCCGTTGCGGTTGTCGTGAGAGCAGCGGCGAGCGCATCCTTCAACCCGATTCGCGCGTTCCAAGATCAGGCGAGGCCGGCCCTGACCGTGTCGATCCCGTGCGGGTCGATCGTGTCCGACGATGCTCTGTCGACGCTGACGACGGCCATGACCGACGGCACCGACCTGGACGCAATCGTCGTGGTGCCCCGGCCCGTTTCGATTCGGTCCACCTGGATGTCCATGCCCATGATCGCGTCGAACGCGTTCGGGTGGATCGTCGAACAGTCCATGGGTCGCCGGCAGGCCGCGCGTCGCGCGCCTCCCGACGTCAGGCGGGTGTCGATTGTTCGTTCGTCGCCAAGCCCTGAATGGGTCACCGCCTTCGAACCGGGCGACATCGTCCGGGTGCCCGATCCCGAAACGTTGGAAGAAGCCTTCGGCAGTCTGCGCAACGACAAAGCTCGCCTGCTCACCAGCTTCACCAGGGACCTGCTGCAGTGGACGTTAACGGGCATGCTCGAGGCTATGGTATCGCGCGTCGAGGCCGTCCTCTGGCTCCTGAACTTGTCGGTCATCTGGGCCTTCGTGCGCCTGCTCTTGTCTATCCAACGAAACGTCATCGTATCCCTGGCATTCATGGGCACCGCAGCGTTCGTCATTGCTGGCCAAATCCCGCTGTTGACTCGGCCGGTGCATCCTCGTATCACTCTGCTCGCATCGGTCTGGATCATGCCTGCGTTGTTCGTCCTGGGGGCCATGCAGTACGGTGCCGCACGAGGATCGGAAATCGCCAGAACCGCCATGGATATTGTGCTCAAGCGTCGCTTCCCGACGACGGCCCTGCATTTCGTATACGACGACCAGCTCGCCGACGTCACCATTGTGGCTTGTGGGCTGTGGTACGTTCTCGCGACGACGTTACTGGCTGCTCTACATGGTCGCCTACTGAGTCTGGCCGTCCTGCTCCCCCATGAGCTGGTCGCGTTCCCAGGCCGGTACCTGTCCGCAATGCCGTTCTCAATCGGGGTGCTCCCTAGACATCGCATCGGTTGTGTTGCTTTGATGTGGGCAACGATGAACGCCATTGCGATCGTCGTCCTGTCCAGCGTTGAGGATCCGTTCACACCAAGGGCAATGCTCGTCGTCGTATCGATCGTGTTAGCTGGTCTATCCGCCGTGAAGCTCCTCCTGTCCTTCCTCAATACCGTCTCGCGTCGACAGCGATCCACGAAACGAACGTCATCTACGACCTTCAACCGAGCCAGCGTGCCATGAACGGCCATTCGGAACGAAGTGCACACTTCGAATACAATATGCTTCCCAGCCGTGGCTGTCTGTATGCATGGTAGGTAACAGTAACCAAAGTGAGACGGCGAGCCGGCTCCAAAGCAGACCGCTGCACTGACTGCGGACTCCGTGGCGGACTGTCCGCAGCGCCCCGCAGACGTTCGCCCGGCGAGTGTCCCGTCTCGGAATGGCGTCCGCCGCGACCGTCATTAACAACTTGCAGAAATCCCCCGACCGCATCAGGAACGTCTGCATTCTTGCGCATGTCGACCACGGAAAGACGACGCTCAGCGACCATCTTGTACTGCAACAGCCTGATTGTTACTGTGGCGCACTCGTGGCTGATTGTGATGCGGCAGGTGTCGAGCAATGGAATCATATCGACTCGGATCGCCGGCCAGGTCCGGTATATGGATAGCCGGCCCGATGAGCAGGAGCGGTGTATCACGATGAAGTCGTCGTCGATCTCGTTGCTCTACAACCACGATGCGCATGACGGTAGCCCTCGTCAGCCGCACTTGGTGAATCTGATCGATTCGCCTGGCCATATCGATTTCTCTAGCGAAGTCTCGACGGCAACGCGTCTGTGCGATGGCGCTCTTGTCCTTGTCGACGTCGTCGAGGGCATACAGATCCAGACGCAAAGCGTTCTGCGCCAGGCCTGGATGGAAGGCGTTCGACCTTGCCTGGTTCTCAACAAGATGGACCGATTGGTTGTCGAACTGAAGAAGACACCTCTCGAGGCGTACCACCGATGCTGCCAGGTCATCGAGCACGCCAACGCACTCGTCAGTACGTTCCATACCGCTGACCTCATGAAACGAGCCGACCAGGTCCATTGTATCTTTGCAGGGGTTGTCGAACCATGTTCTGTATTGACGTCAACGCGTGTAGACTGTGCTTGCCGATGATTACGACGATCAGATTGTCTTCTCGCCCAGCGCGGGCAACGTCATATTCGCCAGTGCCGCTGATTGCTGGGCGCTCTCCATCACCGACGCCGCCCGCTTCTACGCCCGCCTTCTGGGCATGAACGCTAGCGCGCTGGCCAAAGCGCTCTGGGGCGAATTCTACTACCACTCGAAGACGAAGACCGTCACGAAGAAGCCGACAGGAGCGGCGGTGCAACCGATGTTCGCTCAGTTCGTCCTGTCCAACATTTGGCAGGCGTACGATTGCCTCATGACATCGCCGGTCGATAACGACAAGGTCAAGAAGCTGGTGTCGACGCTATCAGTGAACGTTCCGCCACGCGACCTGCTGAGCACCGACGCCAGGCAACGCCTGCAGGCCGTCATGCGGGCGTGGTATCCAATAGCGCCTTGTGTGCTCGGCCTATGCGTTACGAGCCTACCGAGTCCTCGGGACGCCGCCCGACACCGCCTGTCGAAAGTCTGGCTGGGTGCAGTGGCTGGCCCCGTTCTGGACGCCGCTGCAGCGTGCTCGAACGGCGACGACGATCCTGCGCTTGTGTTTGTCGCCAAGATGGTCGCCGTCAGTCCCGAACAGCTCACGGGTCGTACTGAAATGGTACGACGCCCGTACGTTAGAGGCGGGCTCGAGGCGGGGCACCCTGCCGACGGCACCGAGCAAGTCGTGGACAATACGACAACAGGCGACGCGGTCGGCGAAGAACCCGAACGGCGCCAGCGATTTGTTGGCCTAGCGCGTGTCTTCTCTGGCGTTCTTCGACCCGATCGGGACATTTACGCGTTTCTTCCTCGGTACGATGGCAAGGCCGACGTCGAAACGGAATCCGCACACGACGATGGGAATCGTGTTCTGTTCCGCGCCGGGTCGCTTCGGCTGTTCACATTCATGGGCACCGAGTTGGATCCAATCGATGCCGCGTATGCTGGTCATGTCGTGGGCATTGCCGGCCTGGACGACGACGTCCTGTCCGCCGCCACCCTGTGCACCGAGCCGCGAATCGCGCCGTTCTCGTTGATGACGTTCGCGTCGTCTCCGATTGTTCGCGTTGCGATTGAACCGTGTCGGACGGCCGACCTCCAACCGCTTGCCTCATCGCTTCGACTTCTGGCTCACGCGGACCCCAACGTTGACATCGTCTTTCACCAGTAGTTTCGCCTCATCTGCTGATGGATTAACCTCTCACTGATGCCTGCCAGGTCTGGCGAGATGCACCTGGTTGCATCTGGCGAATTGCACCTGGAGCGCTGCCTTCGTGACCTGAAGGATCGGTTCGCCGTCGGCATTGCGTTTCGAGTATCGCCTCCCGTCGTGTCGTTTCGGGAGACATGCTCGACTCTGGGAACAGGTGAATCAGGGTCGATCCGGGTAACTGTACGGCCACTGCCTCGCGCCTTGACCGCATTGCTGAACGACAACCCATTCATCGTGGCCGATCTAAGTCGCGGGCGGACTTCCATTAACACGGATGGCCACACGACGTTCGTCGAACAATGCAAAGCAATGCTGTCAGAAGATGATCAATGGGCCAGCGATGACTTTGACCGGATTGTCACGTTTCGCGGATCGAACGCCCTCCTGTTATCGCCGTCTGTCGATAACCTGCCAAATTATCTGAAAATGTCGCTGGCGAGCGGGTTCCAGATGGCTGTGCAGTGCGGCACGCTTTGTGACGAGCCCATGATGGGTGTCGCCGTTATCATCGACGAGGCGTCTTTGGATGATGCCCAGACGGGCGATGCGGTACGTTGTACGTGTTTCTGCTAGTCGAAAGGCGATGAGCCTACTGACATCGTTAATCAGGCGCGGACGCTGATGCTGTCGTGCCGTTCCGCCATTCATGAAGCGTTTTCTGGTGCATCGCCTCGTCTCATGGAGGCGATGTACAAGGTCCAGTTGCAGTGCACGGCGGGCCAGCTTGGCAACCTGTGCAACGTTCTATCGCGTCGACGTGGTCGGACGGTTCGTGACGAGATGATCGAAGGCACGGATCTATTCGAGGTCGAGGCGTTCGTCCCGGTCGCTGGCAGCATTGGTCTATCGCAGGAGCTCCGAAGTAAGACGAGCGGGTCGGCGACGCCGCAGCTCCTGTTCAGCCATTGGGATGTGATCGACATGGATCCGGACTGGGTACCGACCACTCCCGAGGAGATCGAAGAGTTCGGAAGGGACGCCCACGTTGCCAACTTCGCCAGGAAACTCGTCGACGGTGTACGACGACGCAAAGGTCTGCACGTGAAGGAACACATCGTTGAGCACGCTGAGAAACAGAGCACCGCTCGTCATTGCTGATCCGCTGATATTCACCCATCTACATATAGTAAACGTATCCCTATCACGACACGAGTGACCTACCGTCGATAGGCGCCACGACGTTGCAGAACCTACCCAATTGAGACGACCCGTTTATAGGCTATTGTTCAACCGTGCGCCGCCGTTCATATGGAAACCGGGCTCCACAGGTGATCGTCGGATCACACCGGGACCGTCCATTGGGGGATTAAAGAGATGTGGGGACAGTGGCCGGAAGTCGTTGCGTCCCTGGTCGAACCTGGGTGCCAGTCCAGGAGGCGGAGGTCGTGGTGCCGCGCTGCTGTTATGAGGAGGATACGCCATTTTCTGATTGGTGGACGCACAGGAGAGAATGGCGGGGTCCCAGAACGTGGACGTGTTCAGGTGGGGCCTTGGCAGGAACGGGGGCGGTGACGGGCGTTCTACGGCAGCGCCACAAGTCGAGTTGACAAGTTGTTCGTTGGTACGACTACGTGGGTGCACAGCGGGCGGGTTCGGCCTTGCAGGCGCAGAGCCGAACAGGTTGTAGTCCGAGCCCGATCCACTCAGATTGGACATGAACGAAACCTCGATATTGGGCAGCAGCGATCTGAACATGTCCTGCTGTTCTGCACGGCAGCGCGATCGGGGAGATTCGGGAGGAGATATCGCCGACTGAGATGCTCGGGCGGGCATTAGATGTGGCTCCCATCCGAAGGGGCTCTGAACCACAGACAGTCAGTACCAAGCAGCGTCAAGCGGAACCGATGTGCGTGTACCTGATCGGCCTTTCCTAGACCAAGCGCTGATATTCCGGGTAGTAAACTGACGTCTTGCTCGACAGTCGACCGCACTGGATTGAATGCAGGGCCTCTAGTGGCTTGTGACGCGGGTACAGGCGCAGAAACCGGCGCTGATATCGGAGGCGGTACGGTTTGTTTGACAGGAAGAGAAGCAGTTTGGATTCGCGCGGGCGCAGGCGTTGATTGGGGAACGGAGGGCACAGACGCGGGCGACCGATCAGTGTCCTGTGGGGGAGGTGCAGTGGCGACGACCGGTTCCGATATTGGCCGATTGGGCGCAGCATGGTCCATCTCGAATTCGTCGAGTTGTACATCATGCTGCAGGTCCTCCTTGCGGAAGCAATCGCCTTCCTTCGCCAGTTCATGCAGATAGAGACAGTTGGAATTATTGCACACAGCGTTCCGCAGGAACAGCGAGCAGTACTTTGTCGTACCGAACGTCGCTCTAGAATGACACAGGTCAGATAATCAGAAGCGGTGGCATATCAGCTATCGTTACCTGATCGTCGCGCCATCATGAGCGGACCCGCTCACCTGGGAAATACACTCGCTCGCGTCGGCATTACGCTTGAACGTGACGTACGCGGAATAATTATTAGCGCTGCCGCTCTTCCGGTTCAATGCGATCTTGACAATGCGCCCGAACCGACCAAAGTGCTCCTTTCTTCGCAGGATGTCCTCCCTTGCGATTGACGGAGGAATACCAGTGACGTACACGAGATTCCGCTGCATGACCCGAACGTTCTGCAGCGTCGCCCGGTCAACCGCGCCAGGTTCCCTCGTCGCTTCCACAGTCGACGCCGATTGAGCCGTTTGGGCGACCGCCGCGGCCGCGGCCGCCTTGGCCGTCGCTCTCTCAATGCGATCGCGATCGCGCTTCCGTCGGCGCTCCGCTTCGGCGGCTGCCTGGAGCTTAGGGTCGAGCGCGTTGAACGATCCTTCCTCATATGGCGTTCGGCAGGCCGGGCATAATCCGTTGACTTTCTCCTTGATGTGATGGAAACACCAGAGGCAGACCTGGTATCCGCACTGACACGGCCGGAATGACCGATCCGTCAGATCCAGCACCTCCAGGCAGAGCGGGCAGAACTGCTCGCCGTCATCCTCTTCGGACGCTGCCGATGTGACCCGCTGCTTCACCATCCTGGGACGGTATTCCTCGGGCGGTGGCTCTCTCCCTCTCACTCTCGCTCCCGCTCCCAACGGCCAATAGAATTCTGCCCCACGGAGTTTCTCTGACCGCTGCCCGCAATCTGCCACGCAGCACCCAACGCACCTCTTCGTCGGCTCCAGTCGTCTACAGTTAACGCCAACCGTTCCCCCGCCTGCCCATGTGTCCATTTCCGACCACCGAGTTCGCTGTAAATTAATACATGACTACCTGCTTGGCGGTTCATGGTCCATAGGCGTCAAACCTGTGAAGGCGATGCGGGTGCTATATGCGACCAGCGTCAGGACATGTGCAATATCGGCAAAGTGTTTGACCGGGGTCGATGGTCTTTCGACCGTTGCGACAACTGCAGGACGCTCTTCGTTGTTCAGGGTTCCGTATCGCAACTTTTGCCCGCCGGAGTCGCCGCGTTTCAGACCGCGCCGCCTGTGCCCATGAGCGACAATGACCCGTGGCCGGAATACGAGGCCGTGTCGGCGAATGCCGCCCATGAGTATGCGCGCATGCCGGCGTTCGCTGTGCATTGGTCGAAGACGGGGCAGGTGCTCGTTGGCGGTGGTGGCGGCAAGGCCGGGACGGGGATCCGCAGCGGCATTGTAGGTCGCGTGATTGTGCTTGGGCGGTTTCCCGGTGTCTGATGACGTCGTTCCTGGAAGCTTGTCAACGACATTACGCCATCTGGGATCCTGAAGCCAACTGGCCTACTGGACACAGGCGATGGCATCGTTTTGGCAATTGCAGGGCATCCATCGGTACGAACAGTAGCGTGCCTGTTTGGGTCGACGATGCCCCATTAACGGGCGCCCGTCTCCATCACAGGAAAACGTTGTTGCCTGTGCTATTAACAAGTACGTGTACGTCATCCAGTGGGACACGTCGACCTCATCGCTGAAGCCTGTACATCGTGTCAAGATGAGTTTCGCGGATCCTCATTCCTGCTTGGTATGTCGATCATACGCGTCCATGCACAGTCGCCCTGATGTCATGGCAGTGCGCGATTACGTTTGACCAGTCTGGGGGCGTCATCCTTGCTGGCGCCGAAGATGGTGCTGGGCACACGCTAACGTACCCGCAGCTGTCGATACTGAAGGAGTTCAAATTCCACAAGGATGCCGTCTCAGCGGTGACGATCAATCGTACCGGACAACTTGTGGCCATCGCGGCGAAGGAGGCCCAGTGCAGTGTGTGGCATGCGGATCTATCCAGCATGTGGACGCTGTCGTATCGATCCATGCAGTTCCGCGGCTGTGCCTTCAGCGTCCATGACGACAACGTGTTGTTCGCATGGTTGAACGGCCGCTCCCGCAGCTATCTGTCCATGTGGGATGCATTCGAGGGCGTTTGCTTGCGATCGGTACGCTGCTGACGCGGGAGAGCGCCGTCGGTATCTGACTGTATGCAGGTATCGGTCGATGACAATGTTGCTACGAAAGGGATTGTCAGCGACGACGGGTCCCTTGTAGCGGTCGCAACCATGAAGAATAACTCGACTGCCTATTCATTCGATACGAGGACCATGTCTCTCGTTGGTCGAAATAGGCTGCCTCATGAGTACGCTCAAAGTTCCGGTCTTGTTTGCCACGGTCCTGTTGATCGGTTTCTTGTATCAGGCTTCCTCAAACCGATATGGACTTCTCGCCGATTGGCGACCGAATTGTGTCTGTGTCCGCAGACATGTCCCACGACATTGTTCGGTCTCGGACGCGAACAGGTGTGGCGATTTGGGACTATCAGTCCGGTGTACCTCATTGGCTTATTGGCAGGGCGCCTCTGTAACAACCTTTCATTGTTCCTCGTTGTCGTGGCCTGCCTTGCCGTCCTTTTGTCCTATTCATGGCAGCCGCTTGGACTGCCGACATCCTTTGACAATTTGTTCTGGGAGGAAGATCTGCCCTCGTACCTCGATGACGCCATCCTAGACGCCGACTATGCTGCCGATTTCGAGTATCCAGATTCCCGTGAACCTGGAGAACCCTTTGAATATTCTGACATCGTGGAGGGAACCGAGTTGGCCAGCCCTGCGCCTGCTGGCTTTGAGTAAGGATGGATACGATGAACTAGTTTGGATCTTTTGACAGAGACGTGTGTAGGCCGTCGCTGTATAACGGGGAAGACGACGTCGATGACAGTACCGAAGAAGCAACCGTACCGGGAAGCCCTACTGAACTTCCAGACGGGCCCGAAACGTCTTCGCCGCTAGGCGGGCCCGGCCTGAACTTACGCGCAGGTAACCCTTCCGTTGCTTCGAGTCGAGACAAACAGAATCCAGCATTTGAAGCGCCCATGTCGGAGAATCCGTCACGTGACACCTCTGTCCCAGCGAGTCAAGATGGACCTGCAGTCGATGAATGCGCGTTCGACGAGTGCAATGAGGGTTCTTCACCTCCTGCGCCTCCTTCGAACCACATAACCGGCGAACCCGATAAGGACGTTCATGAGGACGGCCCTACAGCGTCTGGAAGCGCGTTTGCCGGTGACGTGTCAGGAGCGTCGCAGCAGAACGAAGCAAGTTACGCTGAGGTGGTGCAGTCTGCACCTGAACCTGGCCACGTTGCACATGCATCAAAGCATCGCGAGGTACTGACCGGAGACCGTATCGATTCGAGATCTCAGGCAGGTTAATAAGTGTCCACGTTACGCCGTCAGTGCTAAATCGTCGCGCTCAGACTCGTCATGCATCTGAAAGCAGTGCCAAGGGGGGACGCAGAAGCGAGGATGCGCAACCGAAGCCTGCGACTGGTCACGTTCAGGCAGAACCTGATTCTGAGGCGAGCGCATCGACTCGTGCGACCGGTGCCCAAACGGACCGAGGTTATTGTGACCCCGAACGCGATTGTGCACAGCGCGATAGCGATCTGATTGAACCTCTGACAGGTCTACATCCAGAGCGCAACAAACAGGTCCATACAGGAGGCGATGCGTCAGCTGATCGCGATGCCTCTTCTCTTCAGGACCGCCGCCAGCATACAGCCCCAGAATCATCATCGTCCGTGCCTCCCGCTGGTGGTGATGAAGTGCAGCCGGCAGTGGATTTCCATAACGCGGGAACAAGTACCGATGGGCGACCGAGGGTACCTGAACACGTTTCGGCTGGTTATCGACCGGCAACGGAGGCAGACGAACGCGCCCATGCACCGTTGCCCGATGAAACGATGGAGTCATCGAGACTGCCTGGTGATTCAGCTACGGCCGGGGCCGCTGGCTCCCCTGACGACAACCAGCCTGCAGGATCGGACCATCCCGCTGGTCAGTCGGATCCAGACCTCCAACCTCCTGATATGCAACCCATCGAGGACACATCCCATGGAGGAACCCGTCCAGATGACGCGTCTCGTGCTCAAAACGGCCATGACATCAAGGACCTTCCAGACCAGGTGGCGTCCGATGTCCCGGGCTCGCACGGCGGCGCTGCCGAACAGCCAGCTGCCAGCTCATCTACCGCCCCCGATCGTTCCGATGCGTCAGGCGATGAGCAACGGAAGGACCAGGACTCAGGGATCGCCGCCGGGATTCGAGAGCGGGTTCTCGGGTCTCCCGCACGACACCAGCCAGATAGCCCCCTGCGCCGTAAACGCGGCAAACATCATTAACATGGACCTCTGTGCGCCGTTGCAACGCTCCAGCGGCGTTCGACCACGTCAACGTTCAACTGCTCATTTGACTGTATTCGAGACGACGCCGTTGTCGTTGGTGCAGGCGGTGCAGATCAGATCGCGATTCCTGCCATGTGCGCAGGACGGGCAGATGAACTCGAGGCAGGCGCGGCAGACCCGTCGCCGACGCGTCAGTGTGAAGAATTGCTTGCAGGTGGAACACGACGCGGGCGGGCCCGTCGTGTTGCTGTACGGGTCGTGCATCGTGGTGCACTGGCGCAGGGCGGACACCCAGGCCAGACGATCGCGGGCGTCACGGGCATGCACGATCAGCGATTTTCGCTTGCGAACGATCTGGATCGGCGTCTGGCTGTGCGACCGATGCGCCGCCTGGCTGCTCGCCACGAAGTCGTTCACGAACACGAGGTCATTGCCGATGTCCAGCCGCTTCCGCACCCGATACCGGCACGCGCGCCCGGCGACTGGCACACAGAATAGCAGGACCTTGTCGAACAGGAAGCATGTCTTCGGCACCGTCTTCCCGTTCTTCAGCAGCTGTTCACAAGGACGCTGTGTCAGAATTGCCCAGGGACAGCGACACGTTGTGTCCAAACGTTACAGGGCCTTTGCGATGGAAGGTGCCCAGGTGGGATTCGACAATCTCCTGGGAGCTGACCTGCTCAAGCGCCAGACGCGTGCGTCGCCGGACGTCGGACGTATCCAGTCCCTGCACGATCGAGGACAGCATGGAGACCAGGGCGGCCCTTGTCGTCGACCCGCTCGGCAGGACCGAGATGTACGCCTACAGCGGAATCAGGACGGGTGAGACGAAGGAACCCTCGTTCCATTGCGCGTACGGGGAGCCTCTGGACGGGCATCTCCAGCAAGTCGGAGATGGCTGTGATGTCACTCGTTTGCGACAGGCATGCGTCCAGGAACCGTTGCAGACGTGGGCGACTAGCCGTGGCACGGTCCAGAATCCGCATCGACGTGTCGACGTGGTCGACGAACGCGCCCTTGCTGTAGACCTGCAGGAGCGGCATGCGGTTCTGCAGGACGCTTTCGACGTCATCGGGCTCCAGGCGCATCTCCTCGTCCAGCGACACGTGTACGCGCAGCAGGGCCAGCGTCTCCCCGAACACGCGGTGAAGGTCGTCACGCGGCATCAGGGTCAGCTTCGAATCCGACGACATCGTCAGGAGCGGCGTCACGACCAACGACACCAGCGACGCGAACCGCTCCACGAAGCGTGCCTCGCCGGCCAGGAACCCTTTCGACGACGATCGGCCGCCTTCCTCACCTGGCGGCGACTCGTCCCCCGCCCAGGAATTCGAGATCGCAGCGGGAAGCGACGCCTTCACCTGGCCCTCCTCCTCTTCGTCATCATCGTTATGGGTGTCGTCGGCGACGCCCGGTACCGCGCTCGTTGTCGTCGTTGTCGCTGTCGTCACATCGGCCGGCGACGTCATCGTGGAGCACTGGCGGCACAACGTGACGACGGCACGATCGTCATCGGCGAGGCTGCGCGTGTCCATCTGCGTCACCGCGCACGACGCGCAGACGAACCCAGCACAGTAGTCGCAGACGACGCGCCGGCATTCGATCGAGAAACGCGCCGAGCAGGTCCTGCACTGCATGGCGCCGACCCGGTCAACGTCGCCCGGGTCGGTGCCGGCGATGCACGCCAGCAGGTCGGCGATCCATTGCGGGCGCGCTGCCCGTTCCGCCAGCGTCGCGACCAGACGTGCATCGCTGTCGATGCGTCGAACGGCCAAAGCGCCCGGGTCGTCTTCGGCGAGGAGCGCGTCCAGCGCCGTGAGCCGGTCGACGGCCATCGCCTGGACCAGGTAGAACCCGTGCTGGAAGTCGCCGTCGCACAGGCAGATCGTGTTGCGGAACAGGAACAGGTGCGCGTGGCTGCCCTGCGGGGTGCGTGGTACGCACCGCCCGTGCCGGACCAGCCAGCTGCGCGCACTGCCGCGCACCATCCTCGCCAAGCGCCGCACCAGCGGCCCGTGCATCTGCCGGCGGATCTTCGCCCATTGCATGTCGGCGGCTTCGACCAGCGACTCCTCGTGGACGCCGTCGATGGTGGCGCGAATCGCACCGATCGCTGCCGACAGCAGGGTGCGATCTTTGTGGTCGCGCGGCGTCGCATCGTGTAGCCGCTGGAGCATGTGGGCGTACTTTGGCAGGCGCTGCGCCGGGAGCATCATCATGGATCGGAGCGTGTCGCCCTGGCACTGCGGGTGCGACCCGGCGTGCGCCAGGAACATGCGCAGCCGGGCGATGGTTGACGAGCAGCGCGCCAGGACGGTCAGGGCGCGCTCCTGGCGCCCGCAGAACACCCTGTACAGGTCCGGGAAGCCGTTGTCGGTGGCCCAGGCGAACACGTCGCCGACCGTGCGACGATCGCCCCATCGGCGCACCTTATCGTCGAGCCGCTCCAGGATCTGCTCGTGATGGGCGGCCAGCTGCTTCACGTTCCGGAAGATGGTGGCGACCTCGGTGGCGCTTAACAGCTGCTGGTCCGGGTGCAGGGACCGGATCAGGATTGGCGTGTAGAAGATGTCGCGCACGGCGACCAAGGCACGCGTGTACGCGCGTTCCGACATCACCAGCTCGTCGAGCACGGCTTCCCGGTTCGGCTGAGGGGCGGATGCCACCCGAGGCAGGCCCGTTAGGATCGGGGCGGAACGCACGCGGCGTACCGTTGGCGTCATCACTGCCACCGCGATATGATTGTCGACAACATGTGACGGGGTGCCGACGAGCGAACAACATCGCCATAACGCACCCCAGGGGACCCCAAGCGGGTGCAGTATAGCGGTGGCGGCGACTGAAATCAGAAACGTGCCCAGCACGTGCAAGAGTGACGCGCCGCTCAAGCGGGACGCGTTCCAGGTCTAACTGTACGCTTGATCGTCAATGTACGGTTGTCGCGTTCCGCTAACGTTGAGAGGGTCCGCCGGCCGGCATGGATGCCAGCAAGACCAGCATCAGCGGCAACGGGGCGGCGGCGCCTGAGGCGTTCGCTGCCGAGGCGGATGCCAGTGCCGACCACCTGCACCTGCGCAGCAACGAGGCGTTCCGTCGGTTCCTGGTGTCCATCGACCACGCCGACGAGGCGGTTCTGTACAGCAACCGTGTCGCGGTCCTGAGGCCGGACTCGGCAGATGCCCACGAGGACATGCTGGTCTGCATCACCAACTATCGTCTGCTTCTCTGCCCGCCCATGATCGATAACGTTATTATTTGCACCGACGTCGAACAGTGCCCGCTGGAAGACGTCATCCTTGTCTCGCTGCCGTATCGGTCCACCGCTGGCGACAGCCTTGCTGAAGTCGCCCTGAGGACCGACGACTGCGCTCTGCATTTAATCTCGTTCGCGACCGTCTGGCTGCGTATCCCGGCCGAACACGGCCGGTCCCAGTTCGTGGAAACGCTGTTCGACGCGTACGAACGCTTGGTTGCCGACCAGCTGCCGATCCAGCAGATCGACTACGACGAGCTGCTGGCTCAGATTCAGAACGGGGACCTGCACGAGCAAATTGTCGGTTCTCGTCAGGTGCAATGGGCACACCAGCCGCTGCTGCGAACAGGCACGTTCCTGTACCAGGCCATCCGCCTGGGTCGGTCAGCATCCATGCCGACCCACATCGATGTCAGCAAGTTCGAGAGCAGGTTCTTCTCCGTGTCCAGACACAGCCTGTATGTCTTTAGATCGGAGAAGGAGATGACAGAGTGCAGGTAATCCGACCAGGAACCTCCCAGGCCAAACTGACGCGCTACCACAATTGTCAGGGCTGTCCTGAGGAAACCACAGTCAGCTCGAACACGGTTGCCACAATGGCACGAGGTCGACCTGTCCGATTCGCTGATGTCCACGTTCCGGTTGGCGCATGGTTCCACCGGCGATCGTGAGGGCATTCAGGTGCGCGTCAGCGTGTCGTTTGCATCAAGGCTCCCCACTGACAGCAACGGCAGTTGTTCTGTCAGACCAGCAGTGTGCACCATCTGATTCTGCCGGAGGCCACCGACACGGATCCCTCGAGAACAGTGGAACGATGGTCTGGATCATGGATGCTGCTTGATAATTCGAGAGCGCTAAAGCAGCGGCATGGCAGGGCGACGACGATAAAGAACAGGGATCTGGAGTTTCTGAGGAAGATCCGCGAGTTGCGATCATCTATACAACGACAACGCGAGGTTGGCGCTAACTCAGACAATGGCGTGATCGAAGTACACGTCGGGCAACGGAGGCATTCGACAGGTCGAAACCCTGGCGGGCATCACAGTCAACGCTCGATACCCGAAACCCAGGACATGTTCGAAGACGTCCCGCTAGAGGAGACTCTGGACAAGTTAGGCGCGAATCCGCCAAGTTTAACCACGAGTCTCGCGATGATTCACTAAAACATAATCGGTTGTCTAAGAACAGGGTGGCTGTCATGATTGGGGCACAGCGTATCTATATTCTCAATCATCTTGATAGAGCCATAGATCCAGGCTACAGGTTCACGGTGAGCATCGGCTCCGGCCGTCGACAAATTCCATGCAGTCGAGACACAGACGCCGACTTCGGGACTTGCTGTTCTCGACCTTCATCGGCATCTTGTCGCACCGTCTGCACCTGTCGGGTTCTGTTGACGGTAAGCTTACGCAAGCTCTAGCGACGAGAACATGACGATATGACGTGAGTACGACAGTGCTGCTGCCGTCGGCGAGGCATTCGACATTCGCCATACCGGCGAGCACGTATAAGATTCTTGGCGCTGCTGCCCTCGGTGGCGATCCGCAAGATGGCGGCCTGGGCGAAATGTGGGTGCGATCATGCCTGCAAGCTAGCGCGACATGGAAGAAATACCGGATATGTCTTAGTGCACCCGCCGACATGCCGGACAAGACTTCACGATGAAGTCCGGCACTAAGACATACCGGTATTTCTTCCATGTCGCGCTAGCTTGCAGGCATGATCGCACCCACATTTCGCCCGGGTGCGACCACTGGTGGTGCCGGCCGAAGTTCATCCATTTCGCGTCGTCGCGCAGAAGACGTTTCTCTGTGCCGCCATCATGCGGATCGCCACCGAGGGCAGCAGCGCCAAGAATCTTATACGTGCTCACCATGTAGGCGCCGTAGTTCTTAAAATCGAGGCGATTCATCCACACTGCATGTTGCGGATGGCGAGGATCGAACGACTGCTGGATCAGTGGCAACAGCTCGCGCGGGTCGTAGAAGTTGTGCTTCTTCACGTGCTGACTTATGACGCCGAATATGCGGTCATTCGGCAAGAACGTATGGTCGACCTCCGGGAATTTGATGTTGACTTCAGCGAACCGGTAGAAAGCGCTGCCAGGGCGTGATAGCTCGGCGGCGAATGCGAGCAAGAACTGATTCTTGTTCTGCCCGCCACATGAGTCGCAGATCAGGTTGAGAATGCCCTGGCCGAGGGAGCCGCTCTGGTCAGCAATAACGGCGAGCAGGCAGGTGATCGTCTCGTCGGACCCGCAGGCGCCATCCCACTCGGACCACAGGTGGAAGAAGTGACGGTCGGTATGAGCGGAATAGACGCCAAAGGTGAAGACGCTCAACTGGTGATTGAACCTGGCTTGCTTCGTGACAAGGTGTGGCACGTCGAACTTCTTCTGGTGGTCAAAGACAAACGTGCCGACCCACTTCACAGGTTGATCAGGATACTGGACGCGCGACAGTCGAGCTTGCTCGCAGTCGTGCTCGACCATACGGTAGCCCAGCTCGGCGTCGCTGCGATGCGCGTCGAACTCGGCCTGCAAGAACGCCTTCGCCGGATTGCTGTTTAGCATCGCGTCGAGTTGAGCCCGAAAGACGACGCACTTCTTGCACTCGTGACTCGTCTGTCTTCGGCTTGTAGAACTTGACGTAGCCGAACTCGGCAGCGAACAGATCGATGAAGCGCCTCTCGGTGATGATCGGTTCGAACGACGACGCAAGTTCGACTTGCAGCGCTAGCGCCTCTTGGAGCTGCTGCGAAGCGACCGGATCGTGATCACTGAGAAGCTGACGCCACAGCGAACTGGGGCTCTGGTCAGCCGGCATATAAATCACTTGCGCTTGCTCTTCCTGCAAGTAGTGCGAAGTCTCGCCGAACTGCTTGAGCTGCGGGACGATAAAGGGGCGCGCGATCTCGAGCACGTTATGTGGTGTACGATTGCGAACAACAACGTTGCTCTTGCCGCGGCCATCCATGCCGAACGACGGAACAGCACCCTGCGGAACGCCGTACTGGTTCGCCATGCGCTTAATGACAGTCGTAAGCTTCACAGTGCCCATGCCGAACACGTTCATGAAAGCCTGGCGGCAGATGACGATCGGGATGCCATTGGATCCTGGCAGTGCGTATTGGTAAGAGCCAGGAACGCTGTCGGCTGGCGCCTTCCTGATCGTGATCATTGAAGCGAGGTACGCTGTCTGCGCCATGAAATCGCGTTTCTCGACGAACAAACGGCGATGTTCGTCAGCCACCACACCCAGCATGTCGATACAGCTACTGCGGCAGCCGCAGCAGTTCATCGGTCGAAGAGCGCGCTTGAGCTGACGACGTTTGTAGTTAGCCGGCCCTTCAACCTCCTTCTTCTTTGGCCGCGACAATGCCTGATGGTCGACTTCGTCCGGTGTCGACCGCAACATAACGTCAGGGCAGTCCGGCTGAACGACGATCTCGTCAGGTGACAACTGAACAGCTTGTGACAGATGAACGGCTCGACCTCGACCGCGGTGACCGTCGCCTCTAGCCCGACTGCCCGGCGCTTGCCCGCGAGGACGCCCGCTACCTTGCCGGCTTGCCCAGGCCTCATAAAAAGTGGTAAACTATTAATAGATGCCACTTTTACCACATTTAGCGGCCGGTTTGTACCACTTTTAAGAAATGTGTTGACAACTATCCAATACTACTGCAGCAGACGCTATGCGCCTCAGGGACACCAACAGGGACATTTGGGAGTCCTGTCGGACCTTTCCGGACAAGTTTCGCCTGGTGGTGAGAGTCTGGCGAGCTGGACTGAGCTGGATCGGGGTCCGTCGTGCTCCTTCCAGACTGCGAATAACTATTTCTGGAGAGTGGAGAGTGGAGAGTAGTGGAGGTAGGTTTGCGTCTTGCTTGCGAGCCAAAGCCGACACTGCGCCCGGTCTCGGTCGAATGGCGTCGCGTGGCAAATGGCAGAGGACGTATGCGCGCAAGTTCGCCCTCGAGGTCACGTGCCAAGAAGGCCACGTCGTCAAGGAGGCGCGATGCAAGATGTGCCTGTACTTCGGCCGCGAGATCGTGGCGGCCGGCCGGAAGCGCGGTGCGCGCACGACGGACCAGTTCTACTCGGGCAAGTTCCGCGCCGACACCATGACCGGGCACCTGCAGAACCAGCACGCCACCAAGTGGGCCGAATACCAGCTCCTGTCGGCGGTCGACCTGGACGCGTTCTTCGACAACGTGCAGCCGCGCGCAAACCTTATATTCAACTATCTCGACATGGAGAGCGACGAGATCATTGTCGACGTGTCGACAGAGATCGTCGATGTCATCATCGGCCAAATGCTGTTCCGACCGGCAGACGAACTTGACGCCGACGGCGACGACGTGGCCGGCATCGACGACCGCAATCGTAAGATTGAGAAGCTGCGTTCGCGCGCGCTGCGGCTGTTCACCGTGAACGACGACGAGGACGGCTACACGGTGACGATCAAGACCGTCATGCGATTCAAGCTCGCCATCTCCCACGTGTCGTGCGGCATGTCATTCCGCCAAGTGGCAGCCGCCGTCGAGCACACCAAAGTCATCTGCAAGATGGGCAAGCTCGCCGGCCTCAACGACACGATCGTCGGCCAGTACGTACGCGTCCTGGTCGGCTACGCACTGCAAGTCTTCGCCAACATCTTGGCCAACGACGACGTGTGGGCGTTCGCCCTGTCGTTCGACGGCAGTATGCATCGCGGCACAACGTTTTTCGACGTGCGCATCCGCGTCGGCGTGAAGGGCGTCGTGCACAACCTACACCTCATCGCCATGCCGCACTTCGACAGGCACACGGCCGATAAGCAGGAGGCCATGGGGGACGCCGATTCTGCGCCGGCCTTGCGACGGTCTTCCCGAACTCTACATCTGTCGAGGCTGACTTCTCGATACTCAAGTGGGAGCTTGACCCGTTCCGCCAGAACCTGCTCGACTTATCGCTGGAAGGAATCTTTCAGTCGAAGCAGTTCGAGCTGCTGGACGACATTCATCGTGGATTAGAGCAATAAAAGGCTGTCCTGACCCGTGACCCCGAATGCAGGGCCCCTTTTTGGACCTTACCACTTTTACCAGTTTTAAGGCCAGAGTCGTACCACTTTTAGCTTAAATACGGTAAAAGTGGTACGTACCACTTTTTATGAGGCCTGGGCTTGCCCCATGCTCCCTCGCCACGGTATTTTGTGTCGTTTTTGCCAGGGGCAGGTCTCGCGTAGGTAGTCGTCCGTTTGGGTTCGAATCTGGGGGTATTCTAGCCGTGGCGCTGCTCTTCTGATGTGAGCGTGGACACGACCTCAGTGACGGTAGGCCGCGGTTCGAGTCCACGACTGTGCAGATTAACAGTCGTATGCGCTATATGTAGTGTTGTATTTTAAAATATTTTGGGAATTTCGAATATTTTAAATATTTTAAAATGCATTTTAAAATATACTCGAATATTTTTTATTCAGAAATACCATTACCACAGCACAGCGGCACATAGCGACGCCGATAGCAGTACGTATACTCCAGTCACGTTCGTTGCGGCCGGTTATAACCATTCCTCTAATTCGACAACTTCCTCGAAGTCGAAGTTGCCCAGGTACTGTACTGACCAAGCTAATGCTCGATGGGTAAGTTGCGCTCGTCAGTCCGGCCTGTACTCGCATGACGATCCATAGTTTGCTTGGAGTATGGAACACGGTCGGAGCACTGATTGCACGCTGCTTGATCCAAAGCGCAACCGGCAGGTTTCGGAATCCGTTTGAACTGCTCATGAATGCTATCTCGGGGGCACTCACGCTTAAGTACGACCCATCGGCGTCGGGACTACGTCGTCTCCGGGCTCCGGCGTCGGTCGACACTCGGCACTGACAAGCGTAAGCACGCAAACTGCATGCCTCGCGAACTTGGAACGGACCATGGACCCACGTACCACGAGTCTACGACCCCGTGATGCCCTGTGATGGTCGCCTGGCACCTAGGGCCTGCTCTGCATGCTGGGCAATTTAAAATATAAAAAATGACCCAAAATTCGGGAGGTATTTTAAAATGTATTTTAAATACCTATTTAAAATACGTATTTCAAATACCCGCATCACTAGCTATATGTCAGGAATTACAATCATACATCCAATCCTCACGCCAGTCGGACCTCAGGCGCCGTAGCTGAGTTGGTACAGCAGCGGTACGTTCAACCGTTGGCCCTGGGTTCGATTTCCAGTGGCGCCCGCGTTTTTCAGATTAACAGTCGTAACCGCGCTCTGGGCGTCTCGCTCGCGTCCAACGTCATGGCCGATCGCGGCCGAACGGCGGAATCGGATGTCCAAGATCTCGACGCGCAACTCGCTGAGGCCGAGCGACAGGAGAAGATCGCGCGCATCGCATTCCTGCGACAGCAAACCGCATCGTACTCCTGCATCGCCACGACGCCGACGACGCAGCCTCGCCCAACCATTGTGGACGGCGTAGTGCGTCCAGGTACAGATCGCGTGCCTCCGCCTCGGTTCGACGGCAAGCACGAATCGTTTGCCGCTTGGGCGCCCGCCGCCGCGTCTTGGTTTGCCAACCGTGGATTCGCGGGAATTGTCGGCATCGATCTGGACGGATCGCCGACTCCGAGTATCCCCGACAATGTGGACGCGGATCTGGAGGCAACTGCTCGGGAGATACTCTTGTTTCAGATGGTCGACAAGACCGTTCTGATCGGCTACAACTTGCTGTACGCCGGTACATCGGCGCAATGCTGGCGCGCTCTCTTCCGCATGCTGCGACGACCCTGCACGTTTTCGTCTGTCATTCGTGCTTCTAAAGATTTGTTCAGTGTTCGACAGCAAGCCGGTGAATCGGTCGCCTTGTACGCGGCTCGTCTGCAAGCCGCTGCCCAACGTTTCCGTACAACAGTCCCGAACGACATGCTTCACATGACGGATTCCTTCCTGGCTGTCCTGATGGCTGGCAACGCCTCATCAGAATTGGACACGCCCGCATCCAACCTGCACAGTCGTGGACTCGAACCGCGGCCTACCGTCACTGAGGTCGTGTCCACGCTCACATCAGAAGAGCAGCGCATTCAAGAGGCTCATGCTGACCGGGAGATATCGTTCGCAACGGTAGCGCTTGCACGGTTCGCCGTTGCGAACGATATCTCCCGGTCAGCATGAGCCTCTTGAATGCGCTGCTCTTCTGATGTGAGCGTGGACACGACCTCAGTGACGGTAGGCCGCGGTTCGAGACCACGACTGTGCTAGAGAACGAGAACGATAAATGAGCCCAGGTTGACGGCAAGTCATTCAACATTGCGGCAATAATATTCATATACTGCAATTAATAATGCATGAAACACTTCAGCCGAACGCCGTCGAAGCCCACATCGAAAGTAAATCTTCGACGTCGATGCCGTTCTTACGGTTTCCATGATAACGAGGACGTACGCGATTGGTTTTTGTTGGAAGTGTATATTCCTGCGTTATTTGCTGCTAGTTCAGACGTAGAGGAGCCGTCCTCAGGAGCCAGAAATGTTGCTTGGATCATGAGTTGATCAAGAACTTAGTGTCCGGGCTCACGGAGTCCGCCACGGACTTGGCGACACAGAATCGTTGCTGCATCATGAAGCTTACCAGACAGAAACGCTTCAGGCGATTCCTCCGTTTCTACCAAATGAACTATGGCCTAGAGCCGCCATACGTTCTCATTGTTGACTCCGAATTCATTATGGCCGCACTGCGTGGCAAGATCCACCTGAAGGAACAGATTCCCAAGTTGATGCAGGACAGGTGCTTCCCGCGAGTTTCAACATGCACTATGAACAGTACGTCGTGCGGGTTCGTATTTCGTTTCATTTCGTTACCTAATGCTTTATTGCAGTGCTAAAGAGTCGCGGAGAAGACTGCTCTGGAGCATTCATTGTCGCCAAGCGGTTCGATCGAGTTCAGTGTGGACACGCGAAGAACTCCACTGACGAAGCCGCTTGCATTGCTGACGTTCTACGTAAGACGACGCTCGGTAGCAGTGCTTGTGCTGGCGTGCAGAACACCGACCTTCGCATTCGGCTGCGCTGCCAGAGCTACTCGATACCGATTCTGTACATCAGCGGCCAAGTTCCTATCCTTGAGGCCCCCGCTAGCATCGCAGTTGGCAAAGTCAAGACCAAGCAAGCCGAGGATCTGCAACCTCTTGACTGGGAGAAGAAGTCATTGGGGGTCGAAACGACCAACGACGCCGAAGCCAGTGAACCGCCTCGCAAGAAGCGAAAGCGTGCAGAACCCAATCCGTTATCCTGTAAGAAAAAGAAACCCAAGGTGGTTCCTCAACGACGACCAACTGCAGACCAAACGGAGCACAAACCGAGGCGCCGCCGTCGCAAGAAGCACGCTGCTTCCGAAACCCAGGGCACCGACGAACCGACTTCTGCGAAATCCGACATAATAACATAACGCACATACGACTTACGAATCCTCCGTCCCGACGATGTTGCAGATGTCCTTCGAACGTAACGTGCATCGAAGGGGGGTGAACCGGTGAAGTCACCGTCCGCCTTGATGCCCCTGGAGGCCATCGGTCTATTTTGAGCGGGTTGGCAGGTAGCAGCGGCACGGTGTCCGTGGGAAGGTCGTCGATTTAGATAGCGGCTGGGGCGGCGCGCGACGTCAGCGGCAATGCAGGCACCCGTGCTCGTTATCAGTGAGTGCCGATGGGGGGCGGTCCGGCAGTGACGTGCTGGATGCTGATTGATGTGGGCGCAGATCAAAATGCACAGAGGACGCAGGGCCGCGAGGCGCAGCTCGGCAACGTGGCGGCCGCCAAGGCCGTCGCCGATGTCATTCGGACGACACTGGGGCCGCAGTCCATGCTGAAGATGATTCTGGATCCCATGGGAGGAATTGTGCTCACCAATGACGGCAATGCCATCCTTCGCGAAATTGACGTTTCGCACCCGTCGGCCAAGTCCATGATTGAATTGTCCCGTACTCAGGACGAGGTTCGGTACCACGATTCCATTTGAAGCGCGATTCACTGACATTATTAATGACTATAGGAGGTTGGAGACGGAACGACGTCTGTCATTATTCTTGCCGGTGAAATGCTGTCTGTCGCGGAGCCGTTCCTGGAACAGAACATGCACCCGACGGTTCTTGTCGGGGCCTACCGCAACGCTCTACAGGATGCGTTGCAGGTCCTAAACGAGATCGCGATCACCGTCGATATGTCTGACCGCGAGACCATGCTGGACATTGTGCGCAGTACCATCGGTATTGGGTCGCACATCGCGAACTGTTTTCATTCGGATTCTCAGATTCGATTTCTACAGGAACGAAGTTCGTGTCTCGTTATGGTGACATGATCTGTAACCTTGCGCTGACGGCGGTTAACCGAGTTGTTGATATCCGTCCCGACGGTAAGAAGGACGTCGACACTAAGCGCTACGCGAAGGTCGAGAAGATCCCCGGTGGCCTGCTCGAGGATTCAATCGTGTTGGACGGCATCATGTTGTCAAAGGACATCACGCACCCGAAGATGCGTCGACACATTGTCAACCCCCGTATTGTTCTGCTCGACTCCAACCTCGAGTACAAGAAGGGCGAGAGTCAGACCAACATTGAGGTGACGCGTGAGGAGGACTGGGCCGCTCTCCTCAAGATTGAAGAGGAGTATATTGAGAACATCTGCAAGGCGATCATTGCCGTCAAGCCCGACCTCGTCATCACCGAGAAGGGTATTTCCGATCTGGCTCAGCATTTCTTTGTCAAGGCCGGCATATCTTGTATTCGTCGTGTGCGCAAGACGGACAATGACCGTATCGCGCGTGCCATTGGCGCGACGATCGTTCACCGTCCTGAGGAGATCAAGGAATCCGATGTCGGGGTGGGATGTGGCTTGTTCTCCGTCAAGAAGATCGGTACGATCGACTACGCTTCTGTGCGATGGTTATCGGTTCTGACCATCCCCCAGGTGATGAGTACTTCACGTTCCTGACCGAATGCAAGGCGCCAAAGGCGTGCACAATCCTTCTTCGCGGGGCGTCCAAAGATGTTCTCTCTGAAATTGAACGCAACTTGATCGACGCCATGGCTGTCGTGAAGAACGCGGTTCTTGACCCGCGAGTGGTTCCTGGTGGAGGTGCTGCTGAAATGGCCATGTCGCAAGCGCTGGTCAAGAAGTCGAAATCGATCGAAGGCGTCCAGCAATGGCCCTACAGGGCTGTTGCCACCGCGCTGGAGGTCATTCCTCGTACTCTTATCGACAACTGCGGTGGCCAGTCGATTCGAGTGCTGACTGCGCTGCGAGCGAAGCATGCTGCAACGGAGAAGGGCGCTGACACCGCGTCTCCTGGCACTAACAACTCCTGGTGGGGCATCGATGGCGTCAAAGGCCAGATCGTCAACGTCCGCGAATCACGCGTCTTTGACACGTTCGCCGTCAAGTCGCAGACCCTCAAGACCGCCATCGAATCGGCTGCTATGCTGCTTCGCGTTGACGACATCGTCTCGGGCATCTCCAAGAAGAAGGAATGATCGAACCGTCAGGTCACCCCCAGTGCGATTAAAGTGCTCTTTTCATCTGTATGGCGAATGCCTGTGCATATGTGGTGTACGCGAGCAGCGAGCAGCATCCATTCGCCGGAACTGCGAAGCAGGAGGGTTCCGCAATGCACTCGGCTGCGGTGATCGGTTGTTGTCGACTGTGTTGCTACGGAGTGCGATGGACTTCAGTGAGGGCGGCATGGACGATAGCGCGTCGGAGGCGTCGTCCATCTACGATTACGCAGCGCCCATGAAGATCTCGTCGAGACAGTGGGTACAGCGTCTGGCGTCCATCGAGATTTCGAAGAAGTACGATGCAGGTGAACCCCCCAGCCCAAATAGATCGTTGACGATGCCTGTGTCAGGACTATGGACAAGCTCGTGTTGAACTACTTGATTTTCGAGGGCTTGAAAGAAGCCGCCGAACGGTTCCAGGAAGAGCGGGGCCTTCAAAGTCAGTGATGTACCCGGAGTATCATGCCATTCGTCTGGGTTGACGATTGTCCAGTGGACGGGTCCTTCCAGTTCATGGCTGAGCGCATCGAGATCGTGCGCCTCATCAGAGAGGGCCGCATAATGGAGGCCATCGACCATATCAACCAGCTGGATAGCACGATCCTGGATGGCGATCCAGCCATTGCGTTCCAGCTGCAATCGCAGCAGTTTATAGAAATGATTCGGAGCGGGGACATCCAGGGCGCCCTGTCGTTCGCACAGAAGGTGATCGGCTGCGCTCGGCTTCCTAGCTGGTACACGCTGCTTACAAGTTCTGTCGACAGAACCTGGCGCCCAGGACGGCGAGGAACCCACAGTTCATGTCTGAGATGGAACAGATCATGTCGCTGTTTGCGTTTGATAATCCGTCCGAGTCGCCGCTGGCGTCCTTGATGTCGCTGTCGCACCGGGCCCAGGTTGCCTCGACAGTGAACGCCGCTATCCTGGCGTGCAGTGAGCCGGAGAAAGGTATCGGCAATGTCGCTCCTCACGAACGTAACTTACATGCATCGTTGGATGCCAGACCCGAGGATTGTCGGATTGCTACGGCGGCTGTCATGGGCCGAGGAAAGACTATCGAACATTGTGAGCTTCCCACGATATGCGGACCTGAACAAGCTTGACGAGCGGGATTCATCCGCCATGGACCAAGATGAGTCGTAATATGTATACACCTCTGCATTTCATCGCGCCGGTGCTCAGGCTTGTGGGGCACCCGCGTCACGTACTTTCCCAGACCGACGCACCGAGCGAATCCGACACGATCATGGCGCGTACGTCCTGGGACGGCATCAGGCCAAGCCGCTCTGCACGCTGCCATCGCTGGATGCGGGTCAGCCCTTTGCACGGCCCGAAACGCGGGTCGATATCGAACAGGATCAGTTCCCCGGCGCCCGGCCCCGCCTTGGACTTTGCTGCCGCTTGCGGTTGCACGGGATCGCCCCCACCCACGTCGGCCTGCGCAGGCACATCCTTCGCCACGACGTCTCCCGTCGCCGATGACGCTCCCGACATCGCCGACCTGCAGCACCAGTGCCCCGCCCGACTTGAGAACTGCATCTCTACGCCACGGGCGCATCTGGCCGCACTGCACGACGGCTGGCACCGTGCTCTGACGCGAAACTGCACTGTGCCGAGGAGACTGTCCGCAATACAAGTTTGCCACAAAGTTTAGATTTACACATTGGCGCCTGAGGAGCGGTTGACGGACGCGGAACGGGACGACGGCGGTCTGTAGGGGTCGTGGGCGATGAACGTCGTTGCCGACGTTGTGATCATGACGGTTTCGTCGGGAGTGACCCGGCCACTGGCTGGGACGATTCCTTGCCGAAGGTCTTCGATAACTGCGACGGGTTCAGCCCTATGTGTGTTTGCATCAATCGCGAGCCGTTGACAAACCGTCGCTAACGTCCGCAGCCGTCAGAAGCGACCTGAACATAGGTGTTGTGATGTGGGGCCCGTCGACGGGAGACCCGTCTGAAAAGTCGGACGATGGGAAGGCGTATCTGTGTGCGATTGCGAACGCGACCATTTCGACGCACACGACAAGGTCCTCGAGACGCGCGATTTCATCGTGGCTGCCGATGAGGAATCCCCAGCTAACAAATAGCGCGATCGAAACGCTTTGCCAGAACGTGAAGAAGATGAGACCCTTGATGCACAGCATTTTCGGCACGGGGCGGACATGGGACAGATCTGACCTGAAAGCGAGGTACATTATAATCAGGCAGTACATCGCCTACGATACGTCAGTTGGCATTACCCTCATGTAGGCAGTGAGCGAAATACCCAAATTTGGCTGGCGTTGACTACGAAGGTGACGTAGAAATACCCGGCGTTGAAAGCGACGGCGCCCTCATGATAGACCCCCAACGCGCCAAGGAACAACGCGACAACAGCCATCATTGGTTTGATGGCGACATACTGCAGAATGCCCCATTGGACTTTGTAATAAAATGGTTTGCCCATCTTCCAGCGCGGAAGCAACTGACGCAACGACAGTCAGAAACGGGTTGACCGCATACCCAATCACGCCTACTGAGAAAGGAAAGAAGTGTTCCTGCTGTGGCTTGGATCGAAGTGTTACAATCATGGCCGATTCTCCTTGTAGGACGGAGGACATGAACTTGAAGAATGAATATATTACGAAAGCTTCCTGTAACAATCGTCAGGAGCAAACGCAAATGCAAACGACGTCATCGATATTACATAGCAGTCGCGAGCAGTGTCCCAATATATAGAACCACCCAGAACCGTTGAAAGAAACGACGTCCAAGCATAGACTAAGGAAATATCACAACGAGCTGCCGTCAACAGTGAACGTTCTTGCTGACACGGGCGTGCCCTTACCCGGGCACATAAGCAGGATTCGATTGACATGCTTGCGCAGGTCCAGCCTCTGATTGAACCGGATATGATCTCTGACCTGGCTAAACGTTAGGACCGTGGCGATGGCTGCACAGACGCCGGCCAGGATCGTCGCCGACTGCCCAATAACAATGACGATCGAGACCATTCGCTCGAATCGGAACCGTCACGCTTTCCGCGACACGATAAACCCCGCAGTCGCAGCCCATCTGCGCCCGCCCATCAATCAGCCACGAACGACCCACTCCGCCGGTTTTGATACTATCCCGGCAAGCCAGCGAGGAACAGGGCGCCTACTGGCTGGGTTGCTAATGGCACTAGCGCCGACGTGGTTGGACGTACGAAAGAGCTGATCACCGGCATGGGGTGAGGGGTTTGGGGAGTTTGTATCAGTTAGTTATGCTTTGACCACTCGTGGTTGGTCCAGCTATAAGCTGTGCCGTTGCTGTCGGCGATGGCGGCCGCGCCTGCCGAACGCGTCGTAATGTTCTGCACAGATCGGCGAGCTTGACTCTGTCCGACGTGCCCGCAAAGTCATCCGCGAAGAGCATGATGGTGACCAACTCTGCAACGGGGACCTTTGACACGTTCAACACCATCGCCGTGCGAAGAGCGCGTGACCTCGATTCCCGAAGGTTGTCCCATGTCGACAGAATCAGCTCCGTTTCCTCCGTCGACGCAAGCCGGTTGCAGAATGCACGGACACCTCCTGACGACTTAATAGACCGCAGCACGCGATCGTCACTGCAGAGACGTTGAACCGGCCACAGCTGCCTTCGTCTGACAGCCCATCGCAGGCAATGGTTATCGTCAGCGGATGGATCGACCCGAGGATCCGCCAACAGAAGCTCGACGATGTCGCGATGGCCTTCGCCGGACGCCCACCGTAGCGCGTACTGCCGACTCCAGGTTGGGTCGGCAACGTCCAGCAGGAACTTGACCACTTTGGCATGCCCACATTGGGCAGCAGCTGCCAAGGCCTCCCCGAGCACCTTCCCAGAGGCATTCGACGTCAGCATCTCCACGATGGCAACATGACCAGAAGATGCCGCAATGGTGAGAGCCTCACGAACATGCACGTCACCAGCACGCGGCAGGAAATACTGGACAGTGTCCCGATGGCCGGCAGACGCCGCTAGTCGTAGTAGTCGCAGGTCGGCAATCAGCTGATCAGGTTGACCTTCCGTGTAAGCCTGGAGGAGACGGTCGATGACCCGGAGGTGACCTCGGCAGGTAGCACGTTGCAAAGGCAACCAGTCATTCGTCGATGGAGTTACGTTTGGCAGTCGCAGGAGGCGATCGACGACGTCCAGGTGACCGCGCCCGGCAGCGAGAAGCAATGGTTCTTGATTGGAACCGCCCGGGTCTGCCCCGGCCCTGATCAACAGCTCGATTAGCGGAAGTGATCCCTGGGCGCAGGCAACTCCCAGGGCCTCATCAAGGGTGTCGTTGTCAACGCCGCCTGACTGGACCAGGGCCGTTGCCGCTGCAATATCATCAGCGGCCACCACAGAGACGAGATCCGGGGTCACAGGTCCCGCATCCGTGTCCACCAGCGGGCCAGACTGGCTATCCTGTCGAAGCAACCCGCTGTATAACGTCGGCTTCACCATCGCCTATTGCAGGCCGAATAGATATTGCCGCTCGATATCGATGCTGCCAGCCTGACGGTAACTGTTGCTGGGAGGTTCCGGCCGATAGCACTAATGCCGACATTAATCACGGCTAAGGCAAACAACGAGATGATGACCCGATGGCATAACGTATGTCCATTTACTTCGAGATGGGCGAGCGCTTCGCAATGATGAGCATGTTCTCGGTGGTGATACGTGAGTCCACATAGGCCACGAGGCGGGCGTCAGGGAACCCGTTCCTTCTCAAGTACGACAACCGACATGCGTCAATGATACGTTTGCAGGATCGACCGACGTTGAACTTGCGTTCGTCCATAACGTCGGCATCGAGCTGAGTGGACCATGATGCTCGGCGGCATATCTCGGCGAACTCGAGCGGCTTGACACCGTGATCTTCAAGGAGGTCACGCCCAGTCAACTCCTGCCAGGTACACTTGTGGTAACAGCATGGAGCCATGGCCAGGAGTGCCACGATGCCACTTCCGGCGTTAACGATTGCTCTGAACGCGAAATCGAGACCAACGCCACAGAGATGCTTGCTGACGGCACACGCCGGTGTTGGCAGGTTTATCGCTTTCAGGGCAAGATCCCGCAGATTGATCGTGACTCGTCTGTACTGGCACAGCCGTCTCAGTCTGGGATCGGCCGAGTGATGGAACGTCGACATATCTATAGCAACACCAGAGATTGCGTCGCGAGATTCACGTTGTCGACTGGACAGGATCGCTTCGAGTAAATCCGCCTTGCCGGCGCCCATCTCGACGACGGAGGCGAACGGTTCCGTTCCAACGTGGGACAGAATCGCACGATGCTGTGCACCGTGTTTGACCGACGGCGTTATCGCCCCTTCGCCTAACTCGAAGTAATCCTTCGACTCGACGTCGTCATCCGGGTCAACGACAGCTTGATAGATCTCCAGCAGACGTTCATCGCTAACACCGCCGGATGGTGCCGCATCGGTTTCAGCACCACACAATCGCACTGCACTGTTGCAGTTTTCCTGATAATACGGTTGACATCTGTCCCGCGTTGTTAAGTAAGCGACCGACAGTGAATCCGGAACCCACCCGACCTGATCTTCTGTTCGACTTTCATGAACGGGCAGTGCCCGCGTGAGTGTCGCCGGAAGGACTCCGCCGACATCCACGTCTTGCACGGCCCGCATTGAACGCGGCCCGCACCATCGCCTACGGACGGCGCATGAAACACGCACCGGTCGCCGCCGCCAGCCACGACCGCCTGACCACAGCGGCGGTTCTTCCTGGCAAGCCACTCCTGGCAACGCCCTGCTCCAGGCGGCGACATGTCGCGCAGTCCGCAACTCTCCGCCGTCGCTGGTATTATTAACAGTCCCCCGTGCAACAGTCGGCCCGTGTGGCGACCCCGATTGCCGACCGCCGACTCTTTCGGCACGCAGCCGCCACGCGATTCTTTCTAGAACGTTTAACGCGGGGTCAGGATGGGCAGCGTGGTGTGAGAGAACGTTGCGCAGGTGCTGGAGACGTGGCGTGCATCCCGGGAAGCCGAGGTCAGCCCGCACTTCAGGTACAAACGGGTTGCAAGCGAGGGCATCGATGGTGCGGGAACTGAATCGGTCGAAGACGACGCGGGATCGAACGTCGTTGCTGGCAGTCGGTTGGCGGGAGCCTTGAAGTCCATCTATTTATAGTCGCAAGGGGCAATTGCGCGCTGGTCACACAGGCTACGCGCCGCACGCGTTAGCCCATTGCTGTCTCGTTGCTGTGCACGACAGACGGCATGGAGAGAGCACATACGTATGGGACGGAAGGGCCGGGTGAGGTCGTCATATCCGGGCTCGGTTGGGCAAGTTTCGCCCTGGCCATCTACGCTGCTGTCCCGCCCATCGTGTCCAACTGGCGGTCCAAGTCGACGTCGCTGAACGGCGCCTTCCTGATGCTGTGGTCGCTGGCCGACGCCATGCTTTTCATCGGCGCCGTTCTCGTCAATGCTCCGCTGACGCATCGCGTTATCTGCTTGACGCTCTGCATCAAGAGCATCATCTTGTTTGCCCAATACGTTCTCTATGGGCGCCGCCGTACTGCATCGCACGTCTACTCGCCGATATCACGGAAGCAGGCTCGTTCTGCGATCCAACTAGCCGCGGTCACACTGGTTTCCACATTGCCACTCACGTCTGGAACGCTCCATCGCACTGCTGATGTCCTCAGCGGATCATCCCGGTCACTTCTTGGAGTTGCAACTCCCTATGACGTCGTGGTCATTCCCAGCGGACGCGTCATGTTGGGCACCGTCATCCTCGTCATTGCCTGCGTTCTGCTGATTGCATCACGTATACCGAACGTCATGCACGCGTACAGCACGAAAGCGTCTGGGATCGTCGTCGACGACGGCGCTGAAGGCCCGGTGCGCATGATCGTCGTCACATGCTTCTCCAACGCCGCCCTCGTCGTCCAGCACACACTCATGATCGAAAAGCATGGCCTGCACCGCGAGCTCGTCCCTCTGCTGGCCTCCAGCTGTGGCGTCCTGTTGCTCGACATGCTCTACCTTCACTGGTCGCGTGCAACCCCCAAGGTGTCGTCCCGAACCAATGAGCTCAAACCAATCATCACCGCACCCGATATACCCGATGTATAAACATAAGTTATGCTCTACGACCGCCTCTGGAACGTCCTCGTCATCGACCCGACATGTATCATCTGCATCTTATGGAGCAGGGACTCGCCAACGTGGTCGCGTACGTGGCCGTCCGGTGCGGACCGCACCCGACCCGGTGCGCACACCGGCAGCCGTAACGCATCCATGCACCGCTCATCCAGCGCCGCCATCCTCGAATCGGGTTGGCGTTGCTCCACCGGCGCCGATGATGGTCGACGTTCTCGACGACGGTGCCGCAGGCCCTCAGCGATGGCGACCCGGAACCGTTGGCATTCGTCGCGGTCGGGTTGTCGCCATTGCAGGCCGACCGAGAACGCGTTGCATAAATCGTCGCGTATCTGTCTCAAGTCCCGGTACGACATCCGTTTCGGGTCGATGATCATGGTCGCCCGCCGATGATGCCGATGCAGGATAAGGGCGGGCGCCTGAACGGCACCCTCCTGATCGCGATCGTACCACTGCCGGGTCCCGTCCTGGAGCCGGTGCACCAGGTCGTTCCGTTCGCTCTCGTACTGGGCAAGCAATGCGCAGAGGTCGGCGCGATCCCGCTGCAGGTCTTCGATCCGGTCCAGGGTCCTCTCCATCTGCGGGAACAAGCATCACGACCCTGTCAGCAAGGCGGCCGTTGCTAGGCTTACGAAGTCCAGCGATTGCTCCTGGAGCGCTACCAGCGCCGTCTGGAACCGCTCGATGCGATCCATCTGGCTCAGGCGCTCGCGTTCGCTAAGGTGCAGGGCGGCCTGCAGGCTTCGCAGGCTGGGGTCCCGGCTGATCACCGTTGGCCGGCGACCTTCGGCGCTGCCGGCAGGTGGCACCGGCTCGAACCGCGACGAGGACGACGACATCCTCGATGGGCGTAACGTCTTGCGACGCCGGGGCCGTACGGTGGCACCCTCGTTGTCGCTGCTCGACGACAACGCCAAGATGCCATGGTTGGTGCCCCAAGGGTCGCAGCTGCTGCTCATCGTTCGTCGCAGGACGACCGACGAGAAAGAGGCCTCGCGACCGTGGGATCAGTGACTGGTTGGCAACAGCTGCGCTTCTGTTCGTTGTTGGCGAAGTGGCAGGTCTGGCATGACGACCGGCGTCGACTACCGGTCGCAGATCCTGTCGGTGCTGGACGATCTCAAGTTGGACTATTCGACGGGCGTCATCACGTCGGACCGGATCACGTTCGTGATCACGAACCTGGCCATAGAGCAGAAGGTCGTCATCGAGTGGACCGACCGGTGCCTGTTGCTGATCCGGAACGTGGCCCTGTTTCTGCTGCCCGAGATGGCGCGTCTGCCCGTCGCCGAGATGCTCGTCCGAAACAATTGGGCCCTGTCCACCGGCAACTTCGAGCTCGACTTCAGCGACGGCGAGATCCGCTTCAAGGCGTCCGCGTTCTACTACGACATGGCCGACATCAAGCCGATCTTCACACACCACATGAAGGCGTGCCTGGAATCGTTCCAAGACGTCGTGCCGAAGCTTCGTGCCCTCGCCTAATACATTCAATGCAGGCAGGTACCGGTCGAGGGAGTGGCCTCTCCCTGGGTGTGACGACAGTCGGTGAACGATGTCGCACGAGCGCCTGAAGCAGGACAGCGTTCGTGCAGTCCTGCAGTCGCTTGGTGTGTCGTACACCGAGCCGAACGAGTCGCTGTTCCGGTTCGCACTGGGTGGCCTGCCGTCCTGCCTGATCCGGGTACGGGATCAGGGCGTCGTCTTCTACGTCGTCCACCAGAATAAGGTCGACGTCTCGCATCGGAAGGCCATGGCTGAGTACATCATCCGGGTGAACTTCGCCCTAAACTTTGGCAACTTCGAGTTCAACTTCGCTGACGGCCAGATCCGATTCAAGATGTCGGTTCAGGCGGCTCAGGTCACTCCTGCTCGTGTGCAATGTACGTCGTTGTGATGCGGTTCGAACAGGCCAGCGACATCGCCGCTCCATTGAAATCGTGCCTAACGCTGGCACAAGACGTGTACCCGCGTTGGGTGCCCGGGTTCGCGTTGGTGCAACAGGGCACGTCGCCCGACGACGCCTACCGCACGTGCAAGACGGCGATGCTGCCGTTGACGACCGGGGCAACGATCAGCTCCCAGCCCAACGTCGCCGAATTGCAGGCGCTTCGTGATGTGATTCGCGGCATGGACCGCGCCTACTGATCCGCTCGTACACTAAACCGCGACGGGTCGCTTATTAAGAGGGTGCCGATACGGCGTCCTCGCCGGGCACCTGTTGCTGCTGCTGTTGCTGCTCCACTAACGCTGTCGACATGTGCAGGAACCCGATCTGGAGGCACGCGACGGGTTAGCCGATTGGCGAACTGAATCGCACGATGCGTACCGGCGAAGACCCATTGTCGTTGTCGTCGCTCTCGATGCCGGCGTCGTCGTCCAGTGTTGTCCTCCAGGCCCTTTCACTCGGTTGCACAACCGCCGAGGCTGGTTGGACGGGTGCCACCTTGTATCTCTCGAACAGGTCTGCAGTCCATGCGATCAGTGGGGCGGCCTAGGCAGACGATGGGCGGCCGACCTTTGATGTCGTTGTTCTCGGGTGCAATCTCGACTGGAGTGACAGCGTCGCCCGGTTCGATATCGGGCGGCCCGGTCAGGCGTGCATCCTCTTCCGACCCGGACACGGTGCTGTTGGTGTCGGCAGCATCATCGGGAATCTCGGCGAGGTTGTCGATCTCGACGGCCCCGTTTACTGGCTGGACGGCAGCGGCGCTGTGGCAGCATCCCATCGAGCACTGCCCAGCATAGGGATCGCTGACACTGTACTACCCACAACGCGATTAAGGACGGATCATCAGCAAAGGATGTATGTTTTGTCTATGGCCAATGACGGCGCCTTGCTCCTCATGAGGCGGACGGCGAAATCGAACCGGAGCAGGCGGTGCGAGTCAGGCGCGGGTTGCACGTCGACCTTTCCGGTCAGCACATCGTCCTGGTCGACATCAACGCCGTTGGCGTCGAAGAAGAACGCCGTCTGCGCCCAGTGGGTCGGCTCCGCCGATGGCGACGTGCTGAGGACGATCCCGCCTGGAAACGTCACGTCGAACCAGGCGCAAACGCCATGCAGGCTGGCATGAGCGATGCAGGGCATTCGCAGGTCGGCTGAGAGGTGCATAAGCGTCTCCGGGTTCGCTGGCTCGGTGCCGAGATCGATTGTCCTGATCAGGCATGCGCCCCCGATGATGTTCTCATCAGACATGTTGACAATTTGCGGCATGGCGATGTGCCGTTGCAGGGCGTGGCTCGTTAACGCCGACAGGTCCTGGCCGTACATCGGCTCGTGCCAGACACGGACGTTCGTATCAAGGAAGTCGTCGTTCGTGAAAGGTGCCATAAAGACACGTGCTGAGCAGGGGAACATGTGCCCACCGGGACGGAGGAAACGATCACGCGCCAGCAGGACCGACTCGACCATGGATTCGAACAGGAGGGCATAGCCCATCCACTCCGATACGATGATGTCGACCTTGGGGGCACCATCCGCAAGCTCTTCAATGTCCTCGATCCTGGAGTGAATCAAGGTCACACGACCGGACACGTTGTTCGCTTGCAGAACAGCAGCGCACGTATCCATTACGTCGGCCGCGTCCACACTGTACACGTGGGCGGCGCCCGCCTCCAACGCGAATAACGTCAGAATACAGGTCATACCACAACCGACATCAAGCACCGTCGCCCCATCAAACAGGTCCTTCCTGGACAAAATCGCATTCCGGTACGCCTCGGTCCGGCTCGCGTCGAGCAGCATTTCCTAACAACGTGTCATCGAGCGCCCGGCAGGTCGCTCGGACTGCATACCTCATGGATGTCAATGTTGGAGTACATGCCGAAGTACTCGTGCTCCATGTCGCTGCTGCTGCTGCGATGTCGTATGCGTTTCTTCGAGCGCTGCTGCTCAGCCTGCAGCGGCGACATGACCGGGTGCCACGTCGCGAACGCTACCGCACTGCAGAGACTGCAGACTGCGCAGTTGATGCCCGCGGGCCATTGCCGCCGCCGTGGGGTTGGTTGGGTGCGGTTCTATGTTTAGCTGACGACACGAAACTGCGCAATGCCGCGACGCGCCCCGCGTCGAGTTGTCGTCCACACCAATCGCCTCGATGGCGGTGAAGAACATGTGCAAGTGGCGTGTCCCGCTGGTCGCCTTGTCATGGGTGCAGATCGCCGCATCCGGTGGTGCGGTAGGATTTAAGACGTACTCGGTTGCCATGGACTCTGAGTCATCGGGCGAGTTTAGATATTCGGGATTGCGTCGTTGCGTGCGATCCTTCAGGACATGGCCGAGTTTTCATCTATGGACCTGGTCGGTCTGGGAACCGTTGGTGTCACTGCAGGCACTCTGTCTCAATTCGTCATGGGTATCGCACTGGACCGATTCGGTGAGCACTCCTAAATCATTTGACTTTGCGGAACGAATAATGACGGTCCGCTGTGCTTAGGTCCAAGGTTAACGTCTTTCATGTCGCTGCTTACAGCTGCGCTGGGCATGTTTTTCTTGTCGCTGTCGACGTCTGCTACTCTCTGTGTATATCCAGCTGTTGTCCTGATCGGTTTAGGAGGACCTGGCGCCCAAGTCTCTGTAATTCATCTCAGTGCCCTATTTCCTGGGCACAGTGCTCTTATCGTGTCCCTGCAATGCGCTGCTTTCCAGGTATCCTTCCTGGTCTTCTTGGTGTTTAAGCATGTTATAGGCACTGGGGTCCCGCTTTCGGCAGTTGCCGGTGTGTTCGGTGCGTTCCTGGTCATTCTCGCTATGAGCTCTCTCTTGGTGTGGCCGGCGGTGTCCCTTAATCAACCTGGTGCCCAGGGGAGCGTGAAGAGTGAAAGCACCGCCATGCGCTTCAGGATTGGCTCTGGAACAAAAGCGTTTTCTGGCCGTGGCACGTTGTTATCTCAGCTCTACACGTCAAGTTTCGCTGCCTTATGCGTGTTTCTTCCCGTTCTTGTTTTCTTCCTGAATTCCTACCCAGTGATTATGAAAGAACAAGTAATGTACGCTCTCGGGCCTATGCAAGACGTGTCCTCTGTCGACCGTGCACTGGATGTTGGCCAGTTGATCCTCTCTCTTGGACTGTAAGAACAGCAATGATCACCGTGCTTAAAGTTAGCTGATTCTTTTATGAACATTGCAGGTTTGCCAATCCAATATTCGGGATGATTGCCGACTGTTATGGTGTTGTGGTCGCTGCTACCGTGTCCCAGGTGTTGTGCATTGCCTTCAGTGGCTTAATTCTGATGTCGCCTTTGAACCCGGCACTTCTACCTGCCGCTTTCGCGTTGTATACTGTTGCGCGAAACTGCTCGTTCTCGTTATTCTTCTTTGTCATCGGGTTCGATTTCGGCTTTAAGTTCTTCGGGACGATTGGTGGCATCCTGTTTCTGATTGCGTCGGCCGTGTTCTCTGCACACGGCGTGCTCTTCGATGCCTTTGGCCGACGGATGCAGGCCTGGAACACCATGCAGCTTGCGGTTATGGTCAGTTTACTTGGATTTCCATTGTACTGGGCACAACGCCGCGCCCAGCAAGCGAGGCAGCGCAAAGTGATCTCTTGCAGCGACGTCTGACTATCATAGTACCTGGTCGGTTTTAAATAAAACCCCAGGGTCTAGGTGAGTTTTAATGGAACTTTATAGGAGTCCATAATAGGTTCTAGCACTTAAGTTCGTATAATAGCATGTAGGCTTGTTGCTTGCGAACGGTCTTCCAATCGGTCTGACTGATACGGTCGTCGTCGATAGAAAGCCACCCACCTTTGTCATCACGAACCGACGCCGTGTAGTGCCCATGTGAATGCTCCTTCCCAACGTGCACGACAATGCAACGCAGATGATACGTGCGAGGTGCTGATTGCAGTGCTGGAACGAGACATACGTCAGGCAGTTGGAGAGTTTCTTCAAACCCGATGTGCCGATCGATCTTGATAGCGGAACCCGCATCGTAGGCGAATCGTTTCAACTGCAACGCTAGCACAGGAGGAAGGTGTTGGATACGCGATATTTGGAAGGCGTTCACTTCTCGGTCACCTTGCCGAACGCCACGAATGTAGCTACGAGCCGAGAAAGCAGCCAGAGCTTCATTGACGGTGGATATTCGGTGGGCGTCAATTGGCAGGGCAAGGGAGAAGAATGGGACGACTTGGTGCGTTTCGCGTTGCTTCGACAGCGAGACACGCAGTTTGCCCCCAAAGACACGCGATATTAGGGAATCCTGCATATCGACAACGACGGGACGCCTTCCACGTTTCGAGGAGACAACAGCAGTGAATCCCAGCTCGGAAATGGTCTCAGCTAGCGAGTCAGGCCCCGAGCGCATTTCGCTGCCGAGCTTGACAAGTTCCTCGTGCGCTTCGTCGATAAGAAAGCTCAAGAACTCATGAGCATCCTCATGACGCCCAAGGCAATTCTGAGAGAAGCGGTTGATGGTTTCTTCGAATGAGGTCGGATAGATGGGCGACTGTACGACGCCAGCCGAGAGGGGCAGTGAAGGCTGTGCAGTTTCAGCCTTCTTCTTCCCGGAACGTCGCCGTCCTGTTTGCTTCTGCGACAATCCTGGAAACTCTGCGTCATATAGGCCGGTGTCCTTCGACCCCCACTGTATGCGTAATGGTCAGGAAACAACGGAGAACAATAGGTTACGTCAGGGATACCTCCTGAAATAATAAATGCAACGCGAGGCAGACTGGAGTCGTCACAACGTCCAGGTATGGGATGACCTGCGAAAGCCTGCGAAGGAATGCCCGAAAGTTATTGCAAGCCAGCAGCGCTTGCAGGCACGCGTTCAGGAAACAATTATTTCGCTGTTGCGCACACCCATTATCACGAGGAGGCATTTCAACAAGTGCGCATGATCGAACCTGATTCAGCAGGCCACGCACGCGGAACTTGGTCTGCCACTCGGTACTGTCGAACGGGCGCGACAGCTCCGCGCGTATGTCGGGAAAGTCGCTGACGACCTCGTCGCGTTGCTCCTCTGTACCGCTGTCGGCGTCGTCCGACTCGATCTCCAGGCCAGCGTACATTGGCCGCTGCTCGCGCACTCCGCCACGCGTCCCCACCATTCCGCACTGTGTGAGTGTGACCCAATGCAGCCATGCCCCTGGTGCAGTCGTCTCTCGGCAAAGGGTAGGTACCCCGAACCCCGAATCTGTATTTGGACGACCTAGACTGCGATCGGAGAATGCCGATAGAATATAATACATGGAGCAACGTCCGGTCTGTCATAGCGTTCGTACGGCGTTGCAGTCGTTGGGCGTGTCGTACGATGAGGTGTTTGACGACGTGTTCCAGTTAGCGTTCGGCAAGCTGTCCCGTTGCATGGTCTTGGTCGACGTCGACAACGGCGTAACGTTCTATATCGCGGATCCGAGTCCAGTGGACGCAGCACACCGCACGGCAGTTGCTGAGTATATACCGTACGCGTCAACGCCGGCCTGAACTTTGGCAACTACGAGGTCTGTCTCCAAGACGGGACGCTCAGGTCCAAGTCGACCGTTTAGCCCATGGAGGTAGGTCGTAATCGTGACCGGCCACGTCGCAGAAGTGATAGCTGCCGATAGGCGTGCCCTATCGGCAACGCATTGCGAGGTTGCATGCTGCTAAGCCACGACGTACACACCCGATGGGCACCTGGATTCGAGCTGATCCAAACGCAGGGAGTGCCTGCTTTGGCCGCACACGAACTTTGCAGGACGTTAACGACTACAAACGGTTCCGTTGGTCACAACTACGAGGACTCCTCGATTTCCAGTCCACCAGTGTATCCACCAATCGCAGAGTCGAACGTTTGAAAAGTGGGAGTACATTGGCGGCATTTCGGATCTGGCTAGGTACGACGTGCTGTCTCGACTGTCGGTGCAGCCGAATACAACTCCGTGGTCGTCGTCGATGACGGATCGAGATGACGATTGCGAGGATCTTCCCATCCTTATTCGGATACCTCGAATCGTGCTGGAGCGCGCCGCCAGGCGCCAGACGGAAACCGCTCGTGCGGAAGACGAGGTGCTGGACGATGAGCGTGGGCGGCTCTGCTCGTTCTGTAAGAAAACGGGGGAAGCCATCGCCGCTGGTGCCTTGCCCGATGATCGCAATGGTACGGAACTATGATGGTGATGAGTGTGTCTGCTGCTGAACTTCGGATCAGACTTCATCGGACCATACCGTGTCCAGGTTGGGCCGGATCGGGGTGATCGGACCAAGTTTCAGGTGTGTCGCGTTGTGGACAGTGCGAGGTCGTGTTGCTGACGGGTAATATCGTCTCATCACAGCTAAAGTGGGCCCATCGTATTTGTGCGATCTGGTCACCCCAAGTCTTTGTCGATCCCGTCTCGCTGCGTATGCTGAATGTCCCACTTGAGATTCAGCGAAGCCGATGTCTGTTTTGCGACTACTGCAGGAAATCGGGTCAGTAAGGGCGTCCCTTGACGTTGCCTCAATTGGTGTCTAACCGATACCTTCCGAGCCAGGCGCATCAATTGGCTGCTTGAACTCAAAGTGCAGAAGGTCCTTCCATCTAGAGTGCGCGCAGGAGTCCATGTGTCGTATCAACCATAAGGATTTTTCTGTCCAGTGTGGCGAATGTTATGCGATGGAGTTCTTTCGTGAGAGTTTTGAAGGTCCGCCTGTTCTGTGTACGCGACCATTATGGCATCTGTCACATACGCGTCATATTGCAGATTGTGATCCCGGCAGCATCCAGACGGCATCAGCCACTGAACTATACCAAATGGTTATCGCAAGGCGCAAGACGTTGGCAGATGAGCAAGCACACGACCGCGAGGAGCACTTGTCTCCTCCCAAGGTTGCCTGGGAGGACGTTGTTGGTCTTGACGACGCAATTGCCTCCCTAAAGGAAGCAGTTGTGCTCCCGTTGTTGTACCCTGAACTTCTTTCCAAGATGGGTATCCGGCCGCCTCGCGGTATGCTTCTTTACGGACCACCAGGCACCGGGAAAACGCTGTACGAGTATGATTAGGCACAGGCAGCCATCTCTTATTTGTGTCCCAGGCTTGCTCGTGCTCTGTGTGACGCTTGTTCCGAAGTTGCCGGTAGAAGAATCACATTCTTTTCACGAAAGGGTGCTGATATCATGAGCAAATACTTTGGGGAATCTGAACGCAACCTTCGGGAACTGTTTGCTCAGGTGCGGTATTTGCACTTTACGACCAATGCGCACTGACGCCTTGTTAGGCGAAGGCCCGGGCGCCCAGCGTCATATTCTTCGACGAACTTGACGGTCTGGCCCCAGCCCGCTCTCCCAAACAGAATCAAGTTCATTCCTCGATTGTCTGCACGCTTCTTTCCCTGATGGACGGTGCAAGTGACGCTTCCATTTCTGCATGGGCAGTACAATTAACTCAGGGTCCAGGTTGATGTCTTAGGCAACGTGTTCGTCCTCGGTGCAACGAACCGCATTGACTCCATTGACCCTGCCTTGGTAACGTTTGAGACGCAGTATGGAAATGCTAGACGACTTACTTTGTTCAGCGACGTCCTGGTCGGTTTGATCGCGAGCTATTCGTCGGTTTGCCAGACATTGCATCTAGACAGGCTATGCTGCTTCAGTTCTTGCCAGACCTGCCTGCCGCGTCAGCCGAGTCTCTTGCTCCGCGCTGTACAGGATACTCTGGGGCGCATATGCGATCTCTGTGTGTCGAGGTACGTTGTTATACGAATAGCTAGGCTGTGGACGCTGACTACCGAGAAAGGCAATTCTTTCTGCGGTCCGGCGTGTCGGAATGGAATCTCTACAGTCTCCTGAAGGAATCAATAGCGTGAATGTGGACATCAGCGACTTTGAATTCGCACTGATTCGGGTTAACCCAGCATCATCGGTTCCCGCGACCCTGGCGATGAAGCAAGCGCTTCCGCCGTTTTTGAAAGGGCATCTGCAAGAATCTGTGGAAGATATCATGCGAGCTCTGTGCGCAGAATTTCGACCAAATTGGGTATGCTCGCACGTATTTCTGCCCGCCTTACGTAACAACCGATCCAGGTATCACCATCATGCTGGGGGCGCGTTCTAGTAGACGGTCCAGCCGGCTCTGGCCAACAGCACGTTGTCTCTGCTGTGCTGCATAGCCTAGACCAACGCGTTGTCCCAGTCGTCATTGAACTACCGCTTTTGCATAAGTCGGGTCTTTCTCTCGAAGCAGCTCTTGTCGACGTGTTTAAAATGGCGTCATTGCAATCCACGGCGACAAACCCAAGCCTCATCGTAATCCCAACGGTGGACACGTTCTGGTACGCGGTGTCCCCCAGTCTCCGCCAAGTCCTCATTGCATGGTTGTTGACGCTGTTTTCGCTCTTGAGTGTGGTTGTTTGACGATGGTCCTGCACAACAGTCTTGTTAACTTGCCCGCAAATGTCATGGTTCTATCTAGCTGCTCAAAGCGTTTCACAAGCGACCTCGTCGGAGAACTCGGTATGCCAAAGAATATCATGAGGTCGGTTGCACAGCTGTTAGCGTTACTACTAGTCAAATGAGTAACAATGTTCTGAAGGTTGCTTGGAGCGTACCGAGTCTCCCTGCCTGGGTTAAATGTTAATGCAGCGGCTGATGCAGTTAACAGTGCTGGGGGGTCTTGGGACGATCATCTGTTGTCGCTCAATGTCGACCAGTTGGAACGCCTTCTTCATGATATTGCCATCGGGCAATGTGTCCAGGCGGCGGGGCCTGTTCTACGATAATGTTATGATGGAAGCTGGCAATACAACCCATATTCCTGACTCGATGCCTGGACCATCGATGAGTCACACGTGAAATGTTTGACTTCCCAGCTGAGTCATCCCAGGGTCAACGTGTTCTGACATTGGCGAGGGTTTTCACTCGTAATTTAACCAACCCAAGGGCCCCTTGGTACACCTAAACCTCTGCGAAAGACCACCTTATGGTGCTCAATTTGAATAACCCCGGCCTCGGTGCCGGTGTCTGGGCCATCTTCGGTTTCTATTTGCTGGGTACGATCTATCAGAACTCGTTTATCCTTGGATTCGCTGACATCTGGCCAATAGCGGTATTCCTAGCCGCTATACGCGACTGTTTTACGCGCCGCCGGCACAAACAGGATGATTCGCAGCACAGGACGTCGTCTCTCAGTGATTACCTCGCCTCTGGGACCTCATCGACACTTGTCCTAACTGCGACGTTGATGATGGCCTCGCAAGGCGGGTTCTTCATCTATGGCGTGCCGGTCGACGCCTACACTGAAGAGTACCAATCGCCTAGATTCTACTTGTCGTTCATGCTGAAGCTGACACGAGCTTGCACAGTTTCGCGGCATTCAAATGGATACCAGCGTTCTTGTTTGCCGTCTTGGGCAGCCTGCTGGTGACGCCGCGCCTTCTAAGGCTAAGCAAGGTACCCCGAATGGATGGATAAGTAGGAGGCCTACCAACAACGCTGACTACAATGGCAGATCCGCCGATATGAATCCCCGGTTGATTTCCTCAACGATCGTTACCGATCCTCGTCAGGCATATACTGCTGCTGTATTCGTATTGATCGCTGACCGTCATCGTTAGGTTGATGCGTGTTGTTGCCAGCGCTGTCATGGTCGTCCCAATGGTTGGTTTCCTGGCCCTCCAGTACGGAGCCATTGGTGTCGTGATGGAAATCATATCGCAGGGCACCATCCCGCGGCTTTGGGGTGAGGCTCGCGCGTCGTCCTTCATTTGCGATTGCATTTGGCTTACCTGTTCCAGGCGCGATCTTCATTGCCTGTATTGTCCTTGTGCTAGAGGCAATGGGAGACCTGACGACTGTCACCGTTACCGATATCGTTCATGCGGCCGCCCTTCTTCTGGCGTTCATGTTCATGCTGATAATCCAATCCTCCGTCTTTTGTACGTTGTCTTCGGTTGCCAATTTGTCGTGGGTATTCATTGTGGTGTTGTAGATGGGGTTTCCGCCATCACCCGATACATGTACGAAGTGGGCAACACTGGCATCGTGGCAGTACCATCGCCAACGATACGAGGGAACTGGATCCTATGGAGCGTCCCATGGATTGCATTCACTTTTGTAGGCGAATGGCTCCGCCCAGTCGCTCTGTGCTGTCGCTAATCTGTCTGCAATGCAGTACCCCCATTACATGACGCGTGTGACGTCTGTACGGGCGGTGAAACCGTATCGCCTGGCGCTGGTGTTCCAAACGCTGTTGCCGTTCTTCGCCGTACCAGCCGGTGTCTTGCTGATCATCTGCAGCCAGGCCCTTCTGCCCCAGTTAACGGCGGCGCCGACGATCTCTGGCGAGTACGCGAACGTTCAGCACGTTCAGGATGTCCTGGCGTACTCGATTCGCCTCGCCATGCAACAAGGCGGTGGTCCGTACTTCTTGGGGTCCATGGTCTTCGTCGCTGCTGTCGGTTGCGTCATGTCAACCGGGGGGAGCGTCGTGCAGGGTGTCGCCACAGTCGTCACCGTCGACATCTACCGGCCGCTGGCTGGGTCGGATTCACGTTCCGCCCCGCGCAGCAACACCGTTAGCCGCCTCATCGCCATGCTGTGCAGCGTCAGCTTCACCGTCTTCGGTGTCCTACTGGGCAACTATGGCAGCCTGGACGTCACGGCCATGATTTCGCTACAGAACGCGGTCGTACTGCAGGTCATGCCCGCCTTCGTCCTCGGCCTCTACTGCCGGTTCGCAACAGCGATGCCTATCGCTATCGGTACGACATCCGCTCAGAGAGGGGGCAATCCCGCCATGCTGACCATGCCGAAGGGATGATCGGTGGAGTGGGAGTGACGCTAGTATGCCATTTCCTGCTGCCTGCAGTGTCCCCATCGTCCTATGTGCCTGCGGGCTGGATCGGGATGTCGGCGAACGTTGTCCTGACTGGGGTCCTTCTCGCAGTGATGTACGGATCGTGTCACGTGCTGCTGCAATGTGGTGTGCTGATCATCTTGTTCAGGGGTCGTGATGAACCGAAGAAGTCGGACGAGAGCACCATCGATATCAGCATCAGCTCGTCGTCGGGCCACTCCGTCCAGACGTTGTCGTCGATGTCGCACCCGAAAAGTACCCGCCTGCTGTTCCTGACCCGTTAGGCATGGTGCTGACACCTCTGCAGACGCGGGCAGGTTCACGACGCGTTTGCCCGAGCGGCTGATCGGGTATCGCATCCGACTGAACCGGAGCTGGGACGACGAGGACCTCGAGTTCGAAGACCGGTATCACCCAGAGATGTCGGTCAGCAACGTGTCCACCTTCTCAGGTACGATTGATTCATCATTGGCGAACGTCATGCATTGGACTAAAGGCGTATCAGAAACGTACCAGGCGGACCACGCTCGGGTTGGCTCTACGTCGCTCGGGTCCATCGGCCGTGTTGGCGATCGCTGCACCGAGCCGATCCACAATCCGATCCTTCTCGGCATTGTCGCCTTCTTCCTGATCATGTCCTCACCGCTGATCCTGTCCGTCGGCCAAGATGGTACTTGCTGTGTTGCTTGCCGTCTTAACGTCGCTATCGCTGAGCGTCGCATGCGACAGGCTCGTCAAGTGGCTTGCCGCACTGGGTCTACATGAGCCTGTTCGCATCACTAACCGCCGCCATCCTCATCATCTACGTCATGTTCGCATCGTGGGACATCGTTGACGACGACCGCGAGACGACGAAGAAACACGGGCAGGCGTCGTTCTCGGACGATGGCAGCCGGCACCAGGAGCTATCGAGGCAGACGGCGACCGAGGCGGGCCCACCCAGCCGATCGATGAGTGGAACGCAAGGCCCGATCCAACGCCAGTCGTCCGCGCCGAGGCAGCACCCCCAGGTACCCACCAGCCAAACGACAGCGGACGTGGAGCCACAGAACCGGCCGGCACAGCGGGCGATCCAACGCCAGCCATCCGGTCCCAAGCGGCAAGGTCAGCAGCAGCGAGCGGCGGGCCCCGCTTCCAGACGCCAGGGACCGATCTGGCACTCGGGCGCTCTGCCGTCAACGAAGCCCATAACTGTCCCAGAGCACAGCGACCGTGAGGATTCATTGAGCAGCTTCAGCTTCTCAGAGGAACCGTAACGAAACGTGGCGCTCCCCAGCACGAAGTGAATACAGTTACCAGCATACATGAGGTACCCGTCATCCTTGCTGGATGGCCGGGGGGTCACGCACGGCCAGCGACGCCGACGTGATGCGGTCGGCTTCCAGCTGGAACTGTCTGTCCATCGCGTCGAGCTGGTCGTCCAGTCGCTTCTGCAGAGCGGCCAGGCGCGGGTCCAGCAACGCCTGCAACGCCGCCTTCGCCTCCGGATCCGACATGACTTTCACACGGGAACGTCAGCACCGGTACCGATTCAGGCATCCCATCCGACGCACTCATGTTAATCTCGTCGTCTGTCAGCGGTGGTGGACCGCCCACTGTGGACGGTTGCTCATCAGGCGCGTGCTGCGACTCGCCGGCAGCCTGCGTCCCATTCGACGCCGCCCCATTCGTGGCCGGTTCCTGCTCTGACTTGGCGTTCGGTTGATCAGCGGGCACAAGCGTCGCTGTTGACAAAGGCGGGTAGACGGTCGGGGTTGGAGCCAACGCCCGTTCCGTTTGCAGATGGAGGTGACGCGTGCGCCCCAGAACGTACTGGTACAAGTGCAGGAAACGAAAGACGCGATCCAGGAAGAACGACGTCAGTGATTTGACGTCGACCAGCGAAAAGACGGCGATGCTGCGAGGCGAACGACGAACGCTGTGTCGGATCAGCATCGCCCTGAAATGGTCCACCACGCGTTCTGGATCGGGAAGATCGGCCCCTGCTGGAATGTGTCACGCGGGACAAGGACGACGGCGTGGCCATGGGGGTATTACCGCATGCGAACGTGATGGTTTCGATCAGGATGGCACACGACGTGCTGATCTGTTCGGGGCGATACTGCATGTCGTGACACAACTGGACGAGTCTCTCGAACAGCCGCAGAAGAGCGCGCTGTCTGTGAGCGGGAAGGGGGGCGCCACCACCCCATTGGCGCTCCACGAGGTCCCGTACCGCGTCCCTAGGTGATAGCGTTCCTGGTTAGGCTGGCAAAGTGACGATGGGCCTATGCCGCGCCTACGATCGTTGTGCTGGACTGGCACCTCGATCGCAGATGGCGTCCGTCGCGTGGTCGACGTGTTTATCGACCAGGAACAGGGGCACACGCGGTCGCAGACGCCTGCCCACGTCGACCGACATGGACGACTAGGACTCCCAATCGATCGGTACACCGTCAGACGGTTCGCTGGGGCAATCGCGCGTTTATATTGTGACTGATTACCCTGTCACGCCGGGTCGACTGTCTCCGGGACGTTGTAGTGACCGTCCCCAGGACGGCGTGGTGGTCGGATAGATCGAAGGGCGTGCCATCGGCATTGGCCAGGACCCGAACGGTCCTCCTCTGGACCGCATACCGAACAGCGTTCCCGTTCCCTTCCAGGACGAGAAAGACGTAGTCGACATGTGTCGGTGACGCATTGGGGACCCTTGATTGCAGGAACGTGTTCGTGGACGGGTCCCAGGATTTCCACCCTTGGTTCGACTTTGTGACCGCGGGCACTTCCGCCCGTAGTATCGACAGCATGTCGTCGTACTCGTCGGAACCGAAGTCGACGTTCAGGTCGCCCGCCAGGATAACGACGTCGATCATGGGAGACACACGACGGTCGATGAACGCCCTCAGTTGCTGCATTTGCTGCTGGCGAACGAGTCGCTCGCGTTCGCCTTTGCCCGCTTGGAAATGCGTCCCGATGATGGCGACACGTTGGGCGCGCACGGCCGTCTCCACGTAAGCGAATCCTTTGGCGGCCAGGTAGTCGGTACCGGATGCGGCATCGCAGACGGCGATGTCCTGGAATTCGATGGGCGTCTTGACGGCGATAAACACGCCCCCGTGGTGGACCCGCTGGATCGACGTCGCTTCATGAACGGACAGCACTCCTATCGCAGCAGCATAGAAACCCGTCAACCTGAGCACACGCGCAATGACTCGTCCGAACAGAAACGCCCTGTCTGCCGCTGCTACTGGGACCTGCCAGTATCAATCCCGTACTCTGCGTCTCATGCCTGGAACATTCGTCGTTTGCAGCTGCCAGTAGTAGCGGGTGGGTGGCCCACAGCTGCTGCTGCGTGTGACTGGTTCCGTCGGTCTGCCACACAGCTCCACCCCCAAAAAAGATTGGGCACTGCGGTGGCGGGATTCAAATTGGCGCGCGACTGGCGGGGCGGGGTGTCACACTGTATCCGGGTGGGGCGCGATCGCGTCGGGGCATGCCCATCCACGCAGCCGTCGTCGGGTTCGATGCCGCCGAGCCCGAGTTCTGCCCGGGGATTGACGGGGCGGCGCGTCTCAAGGTCCGGTTCGACGGCTATGGGTCGTCGACCGATACCGACGAGGTTGACGTCGATGACGAGCGCAGCAGCGCTGATTGCGTGTTCATCGGTGATGTGGTCACCGAGCAGGAGCTTGGGGTCCATTCGGAGATTGAAAGGTGCCTTGCGAGACGGCATTCTGCCGCGCACTGCATACAACGTGCATGGCGTCGCTTTCGTCGATTGACTCGCTCGACACGCGTTCTTCAATCGGCATGTTATTCGATTCGCGCCGTCCATCGCCACCGAGTCGCCCTTGCAGCGAACACCATTGTGTCGTGTTGGATGGTGTCCATTTACGTACGACGTCATCTGCAGCTACAGCATGCCGTTATCGCAATGCAACGCCTCTTTCGACGTCGTCGCATAATAGCCCGTTTCCATTGGGCTGCTGATTCCGTATTGGCCAATCATCATCGGCAGCTCAACGAGGCCGCTCTCGTTGTGCAACGTTCCGTCCGTCGTCGCCGGCTGCTTCATGCTTTCAGACACACGGCTCTCTCTGTGCTCCGCCGTCACCGGAATCAACTGTGGCAATCGGCTGTTACGATTCAAAGGTGCTATCGTGCACACGTCGTTCGCCAAAAAATTCGATGCCTTGTTGCCAGTGCATTGGACGCCTATCGGTGTCGTGTGTCGCAGGCAGCATTGATCGTACAGCGACGATATCGGCGCTGTAGACAACTCCGGTCATTCAGGGCTGTTGTTGAGTCTGTACTGGTTGCGCATCGTCGCGCATGCGTTGCTGCTACTACAATTCAGCGAATGTATCGTCGTCGACGAAGGTTGCAGCAGCAGCAGCAGCAGCAGCATGAACGTGTGCTGAACGCTGCTCTTGTTATACTGCGGTGGTTTCGGGTTCGTCGCTCACGGACAGCCTTCAGATCCTCCGTTCTGGCGGCACTCGAAGAGTACAGGCGTCGTCAACACGCCGCAGCAGCCGTTCTACAAAAGCGCTTTAGAAGTCGCCGTCGGCGCCAGAGATTTCAATCCGTAGCCCTGGATGCTCTTCGCCATCACCGGCACCGCATTCTTAATGCGACAAGGCTGATGCAGAAGCGCATACGACGTCGTCAGCGCATCGATGCGTTCCGACGCGTTGTCCATGCAGCATTGGAAATCCATCGAGCGCGTGTTCGGGCCGTTCTGAAATTGCAGGCAGTGTTTCGTCGCCGCCGCCTTCGCAATGCTTTCCGTTCGACAGTCGTTGCCGCTCTGCAGGCGCACCGCTCGCGTCAGCATTGGGCGGCAACCATCTTGCAATCCCGTCGCCGAGGACAACTCGTGCGCAACCTCGTCGCCAAGTGGACGCTGAGCGCGGAAACAATTCAGTCCTGCTGGAGGAGACACCGGTCACGAAGGAACCTGCGGCGGTTGAAACGCGAATCTGAAATCAACGATCGCCGCCGTGTAGTGCTGGCCAAGCTCGGGTCTCTACCTAAATCAGGCGATGATCGGGTCCAGATGCTGCGAGAGCGGTTCTCGCAACGGCTAGCCGACATCGAGTTCAATGCCGATCACGACGGTGCTGCTGCTGCTGCTGCTGCGAACGTTCGTGACCTGTCTCCAGCGCGGTCATCTGCCTCTGTCCTCAATATGCTTGATCAGAAGCGTGAACGTTTGCTAAGGGTGCGCGCTCAGCTGGAGCGCATGCGATCCAGAGGCACTGCTGCGCCTTCAACAGGCAGAGCTGGGCTGAGCGCTGGACCTTCTCCTGCCGAACCCGCCTCATCGAGTTCAGCAACATCGCTGGCAACGAAGAAACTATCCTGGAACGATGACTGCGGCAATGACCTCCTTGATATCCAGAATCATCGCCACGAACCCCGTCCTGGAGCAGTACCACGCCGGTCATGTATGAAGCCAGGAAAGAATGCCGCGCCTCGCCGCAGGACCTGCGCACAACGGATTACCAACGTCCTGTCGACAACGTTTGGCAGTGCTCGTAGGTGCCGGATTGGTGGCTCCGCGAATGATGGTACTGAAAACGTTGATGTGAATGCTGCAAAACCGTCGTCAGCTACGGTATGTTGTATCCCGTTTCGATTAGCACAATGCATTTCAGTAATCAATACTGTTCTGTTAGGGGAAGACGGGTACTCCACGACGGAACGGTAGCGCTCAACGCGTTCGCGTGGCGGGTCACACCTGATGTCATCATAGCGGCTGCTTAAATATTTCTTTAGTACATCGATCTATGCATTTGTACACGGTGGTGCAGAAATGGAGTAGCGGTAGAGGTTCTAATCTATTTTCGCTTTCATTCGGTGTCGGACAATCCATAGCCGTATGAACAGGCAGCAAGCCGACCAAAACGCTAAAGTGCATACGCCCACAACGATAGCGACTCTAGTCCACGACAGCTTCGCCAAATGTTGCATCTCGTTGACGATCCACAGCCCATGTGAGAACTTGCCGAGCGTGTTGATGAGAGCAATGATCTCATTACGCGTCAGCTTTTGGGGGTTGTTGAACAGGATCTTCAGGGCTGTTCCCAGGCCGAGCACTTGCAACTAAAAAGAAGGTAAAGCTGCGCTCGAAGTACCAGATCCTAGTCTACCAACGAACCTTTCCATGAACCTTGCACTTATCGCACTGGACGCAGTCTAAGATCAGGCTCAGGTTACGGAAGTGGTTCTTGAGCTGCGTCTTTATCGACCCCTGACAGTTTCCGATAAATTTGTCGAACAAGACCCACATACACGCGCCAAACCATTGCAAGGTCCTGGAACATAATCCGCTCGTCGAAACTATGTTCAGGAGAACATTGCTGAATCATTGGGGACGCTAGCCTAACATGGAAGCGTGAGGAGATTCACGCACGAACAGTCGCTGTCTCGTACAGAGCACGAAGAAGGGCGTCAACTCGTTGGTCTTCGGCGTCGTTGTTCCCAGTATGAAAATCGTAGTTCAGAAGGTGTGGAGACACCTTGTTGACTGCACGAAGCAGGAAGACGTATGTGAAATACATATTCTGAATTCGATTCGGATGATTCCCCAGCATACGATCGAACCTACCCCCGATCAAGAACATTAGCTGTGATCGAGCCAGGTTAGAGTAGACTTACACACGAGGTTCAGGCCCCCATTCCAGTCCTTCTCCCAAAGGGTGATTAAACGATACGTGAGCAGCGATGCAGGCTTGCATGCCACTGAGAAGTCGGTAGAAAACTCTCTTTTCGTAACACATGCTCGACATATCCTCTGTCAATCCATTGTGAGGGTGGCGACCGGCGAAAACTGATACTGCCGGGTACCTTGGAAACAGTTCTCGCCATACATGGCAGCCCAGACTTTCCGAGCGCTCTCTCCGGTGTATCCGGTATACCCTTCAGGGTTTCTTTGAAGGTCAATGAAAGTCACTGATCGAAGATGAGAACCGGCTGCCAATACCCCAGCAACATGCTCACTGTTTCCCGTGTCTTGGACGATCCAGCTGTCATCTTTCTCGGTCCAGTGCCTGAAGGACGGTAGACCTGTGTCCAGTTCCGTCCCGGCCTTCCACAGAGGTGGTATCTGTTGTCGGCAGACCGTAAACGAGAGGCCCTGCCAGCAATGGTGACGGGATACCTACGTCGTCATCTTCACACTCGCACACACTGCACCCAGGGCTGTGGCACATGGAGTACCCCTGCCAGAACTGGCATTCATTGTCGAGGTTGACCTGGAAGATGCGGAAGAATCGCGTCTCCCGCAACCGCTGCAACGTGGCGTGCAGCTGGTCCTGGTTCGCCAGATCGACCGTCTCCATTTCGCAGCAGCAGTCATCGATCTTCGCCGGACCGGTCAGCAACGCAACGACACGACGCACCACTCCTGCACCCGCATACCTTCGTAGGCGTAACGGCGACGACAGCGGCAGCGACAATCACCAGCAGCGCACGGCGACGCATTACGTGACAATGACACGTGTACTACCCCACCCTGGCGGCACCTGTCGAGCCCGAGGGCCAAAATCGCCCTTGCCCGACGCCGGGACGCCGCGCGCCTATTTGTAGACGTTTTCGCGTGTTCGACCCGCCCCAGGCAGGGCCAGGGCGCCCCGAACGTCCAGCCAGCGCCATCATCGCCAGCAGGCGCGTGCTGCAGGGTTTGCGATCATCAAAATCGCTTCGTTCATCGTCCACGATCATATTATGGAGAATCGCGGCTGTCGACACCAAGACACCGTTCGCCTCTATTCGCAAACCTGACCTGCAGCGCGCCGAAGGCTCTCTCTCTCTCTCTCTCTCTCTCGATATTATTGCGGGCGGCCTCCTGCAACCTGGTAAAGAGCTGGCGCGCAGGACCCTGGGGTCTGGAATGCTTTCCACGAAATCTGGGAGATGCGGCCTGTTTGCGGGAAACAGGCTGGCTGCGAGCATGGGGATGTCGGGAATATGTGATGCGAACTGTGAACCAGTCCGGGTGCCCCCCGCGGATGACACATGCGGAACACCGGTACTAAACCAAACCAAACCACCGTCGCCGAGATTTCGTTCCAGAAGGCGGTTCCAGGGCGCGCGACCCGCTGACTGATACGTTGCACGACTTCGGTACAGTCCTGTGGCACTGGCAGTCCCATATATCCAGGGGAGCAACACAGACGCCGCGGCTCCGATGAAGGCGCCGGCCGTCGTATGCCTGGTGGCGGCGGTACGGTTCACGCTGCTGGCCGGCGGGGCGCCGGCCGACGACTGGCATGCGCTGGATGCCGACGTTCGCGACCTGACGCTGGCGCTGCCCTTGAAGTACCAGATCGGGCAGATGACCCAGCTCGATGTCGCCGTGTTCATGAACGCGGACGGCCAACTGAACAGGAAGGCGCTGGCCGATGCCATCACCAAGTATGGCGTGGGGTCGCTGCTCAACTCTCCTGTCGCCCTGTCCAACGGGACGTTCACGCTGGCACAATGGCGAGCGCTGATCAGTGACATCCAAACCGTGGCGCTGTCCAACGGGCCGGGTATCCCGATCCTGTACGGGCTGGACAGCGTCCATGGCGCCAACTTCGTGCACAAGGCCACACTGTTCCCGCAGCAGATCGGCTGTGCGGCGTCGTTCAACATCGATCTGGTCCAGTCGGCGTATGCCATAAGGTCAGCGGCGGCTACCGACATGCATGCGGATAATGAGTAACGCGTCGGTGGTGGACCCAGTGCCAAAGATACGCGAACGTGTGGCATCCCGTGGGCGTTCTCGCCGATCCTCGACATCGCACTGCAGAAGCAATGGCCCCGCGTCTATGAGACCTTCGGGGAAGACCCGTACTTGGTACGGGTCCCGCATGGTTCGGTGGCACAGATGGTAACACGTGTGCAGGCGGCAGAAATGGGTCGTTCCGCCATCCTCGGCATGCAAGGCTCCACGACGGCCGACCTCAAGTCGCCTGTCCATGTGGCCGCCTCCCTGAAGCACTTTGTCGGGTACTCGAATCCGCGTTCGGGATTGGATCGTACGCAAGCTTGGATCCCAGACAGGTAGGCGCTTACCATACCGCTCCTTCTTCGTCGTTCTGACCGTGGGGATAGAATCCTGCGCCAGTACTTCCTCCCTTCGTTCCGTGCCGCCATCGATGCTGGAGGTGCCACTGTGATGGAAACCTATGCCGACGTGTGTCCGCCCTGCCGACTTCTAAACGTACGTGCTGAAGGGGCGTGTCCCATAGATTAACGGGGAGCCGGTCGCTGCGTCATCGTTCTACCTGAACACGTTGCTTCGTGACGAGCTCGGATTCAAGGGCATGCTCGTGACAGACTACAGCGAGATCTACAACCTGCACGAGTGGCACCATGTCGCCGCTTCGAAACGGGACGCCACCCAAATGGCCATGTCGCAGACGTCCATCGACATGTCGATGGTCGCCACCGATTTCAACTTCTCGGTCGACCTGTTCGATTTGGTCAAGGCAGGCGACATCGACCACGACCGCATCGCGTTGAGCTGCGGTCGGGCGCTCCAGCTGAAGAAGAACCTCGGTCTCCTGTCTGCCCCGATGCCGACCACCGATGGCGCCCAGATCGCCAGCGTGGGGTCCAACGCTGACTGGAGCGTAGCGTTAGACCTGGCGCGGGAATCCATCACGCTCCTGAAGAACCAGGCTGACCTACTGCCTTTATCACCGGATGCTCCTAACCGTATCTTCGTCACTGGGCCGTCTTCCGATTCGCTTCGTCTCCTGTGTGGCGGGTGGACGATGCAGTGGCAGGGAGCCCCATCCGACGACGAACTCTATGGAGGGCAAACGATTCGATCCGCATTGCATGGTCTGATCCCCGACACCAACGTCCTGACCTACTACGACGGGTGCACGATCGACGAATGCAACGAGGAGCAGCGGGCACAGACAGTGCAAGCGGCGGCCGGCGCCAACGTCATCGTCGTGTGTCTCAGCGAGCCCGTCTATGCTGAAAAGCCGGGCAACATCTTCGACGTCAGTCTAGACTCTCATCAGCTTCAGCTGGTTCGCGACCTGCACCAGACGGGCATCCCCATTGTCCTCGTCCTGACCGTCGGACGCCCTCGTCTGCTCCGCGACGTCGCCGACCTCGCTGCCGGCATCGTGCACGCGTACCTGCCCGGCCCCAAGGGCGGCCAAGCAATCGCTGAGGTACCCGGGTTGCCAATGCTAACACCCGGTGTCAAAGTCTGAATCAGTGTAGGTGCTGCTGGGCAAGGTGAACCCATCGGGGCGCCTGCCGATCACGTACCCATCGCATTCCGGCGACCTGAACACGCCGTACTGGCACGCGTTCTCCAGCAACGACACGTACTCGCCGCTGTTCGCGTTCGGTCACGGCCTGTCGTACACGACGTTCCAGTATCGGGGTCTGCGCCTGTCGGCCCCGACGATCTCGCCGGACACGGTCGTTGATGTCACGGTCGATCTCCACAATGTCGGCAAACGGGACGGCAAAGAGGCCGTCCTGCTGTACCTGACGCCAGGGTACCGTCGCGTCAGCCCTGAGGCCCGCCTGCTCAAACGCTTCGCCAAACCGTTCGTAACGGCCGGGTCCAGCGTCGTCGTGCGGTTCACACTGGACGCATCCGATTTCGAGTTCTACGAGCGCGACAAAGCGACGCCATCGCTGCAGGACGGCACGTACACGATCACGGTCGGCGGCCAGCGGGTCTCGTTGCACTTCGTCGGATCCCCGACAGAATCGGCGCCCGAGCGTCGCCAGGTGACGCCGTCTCTCGGAGCCGACCACCCGTGGACGATCGCGCTGGTTTCATTCGCGGCCGGGTGTCTTGGCACCGCTACGTTCGGGTACCTTCGCCGTCGGCAACGCCGCCAGGAGCATGCCGGTCTCGGATACCAAGCCATGCCCACGATATAAGTCGCGATAAACTAGGTGCCCAAGTTCGAGACAGATAGCGAAGGAAGCGCGCAGGAGGTACCCATTGATATTAGTATACGCGATCTCGGGGACCACGTACGTCATTAGCGCTGGCCTTTGCAACATGTTCGAGAGGGTGCTCGCCGCCGTCGCCCCCAGAAAGACGCTATCTGAGGAGCAGCTGGAGGGGCACAAGCGGAAACGACGGAACGGGGAGCCGGGCACCAACTGGGAAGAAGATGGGCCGAGCAGCGATGCGGACGTAGACGACGGCCCCTGGCTGGATCTCGAAGCGAGTCGCGAGATTGCACTGTTTCAAGTCGGTTGCCTGTGTGGGTGCAACCGCTGGACGGACGCTGAGCGTTTGTGCAGGCGGCGGCCCGCAACGACGTGGTGACAACGCAGGTCTTGGTTCGCAAGGGCGCCATTATCAACTGCCAGGACAGCGATACGCTCTGCACGGCGCTGCATATCGCCAGCAGCTTCGGGCACATGGATACGGCGCGGATGCTCGTCCTGTTCGGCGCCGACATCGCCATTAGGGACATCAACGGCAGGAAGGCCGCTGATATCGCTGTCGAGAACGGCCACGCAGACGTGGCCTGTATGCTGTCGGTCGCCGAAGACGGCGCCTTTGATTAGGTGGCCGCAACTAGCTCTCGGTGACACGTTCGCCTGCACCTCAATAATGTACGTTGTATTCGAGGTACCGTATGAAAAACTACAAGAAGAAGCGTCTGCGGCTCGTGTCCATCTCTTGTCGGTGCTTCCACTCGTATTCGCCGTTCACCGAATCGAACGTACCCGCCTGGAGGCTTTTCAGTTTCAGGGTGAACTGCGGCCCGAGCTCCTGCAGGTTGACGATCTTGCCGGCGTCGTCGAAAATGTACCGATGCTGACGGAAGAAGATGAAATCGCGCTGGTTGTGGAACGTTACAGCGCGCCGCCCTGTGAACTCAGGTCGCTGATCGAACAGCGCCGCGAACATACGTCCGATACGCGTCCCGAGTCTCGTGTTGAAGTTGTTCAGGACGACCTCCGGGTCATGGCCGGTCATGACTCCATGGCCGGCGATCTCCGAGCTCAACCTGACGTTCGTAAGCTTAAAATGGGCGGTAGGCCCATCGGGCAGGTGGATCAGGACGAGGCCATTCAGTTCCTTGCGGTCTTCGTTAATAATGATGATATCAGTGAAGCCCTTCTCAACGGCCTCGCTTGTGATCTGCTTGATCTCGAAGTTGCGACGCTCGTAGAACGAGGATTTCGGAACCGCCCTCAACAGGTCGCTGATGAAGTCGAACATGCGCCCGGATGGCTTCCTGCAGGTCGTGATAGCAATCTTCGGCTTGACGGACGCATTGAAGTACAACGCGAATTCGTCCATCTCTTGATCGGCAATGACTTCCTTATCGGCTGGATCGACCATAGTCTCATCACGTTCACGAGTCGACTCCTGCGTCTTGGGAACCGCCTTGGGCGGCGCCGCATCACCTAGCTTGACATGCTGCTTCTGTCGCTCACGACGCTCCTTCGACGCCTGTTTCTTCCGCTCGGCCTTCATACGTTGGTATACTTCGTTTCGCTTTATCTTGTTGCGAATCATGACGACCTCCCCGGCCGGAGCCGACACCATTGGTGAGGACACTGGTCGCTTTCCAAAGCCAGAAGAACCCGACACCATTGCTGCGGACACTGGTCGCTTGCCAAAGCCAGAAGAACGTCACGAGGCAATCCGCACGGACTCCGTGGCATGTGCCACGGACTCCGTCGCGCTCTCCGTCCAGTAGAGTCCACATGGACTTTATGTACCGGTGCCGGGACATCACATCCGAATGCGGTTGGCTAATTCGGCATGCTTGAAGGCGGCTCGGCCGGATAGCTTGTATAGAGTCAGATCGCGGAGGTCAATCAGTTCCTACCAATAGGTGTAACTGACCGAAATCCTTCTATGTTGCTCTTCAGTCTTAGTTGCTCGTGTGTGACTTGGAGCGTGCTGGTGCCCGCGTGCGTGCACGGGCTTGCTGCAGTGCTTCGTTCCGAATGTTCTTGATTATTTAGCCCTCCGCGTGACGTTCGTATTCAAAGAATGTTCCTATCGTCGCGCGAACATTCGGAAGAATGTTCTTGGGAATATTCCGAAGGGTACACAAACGAGAGCCGCGAGACCCCTCACGCCATTGAGGAAATCACACTGCAGCAAGTGCACACGTAAGAAACGTCATGACGAACAATAAGAGCAACAGCAACAACAGCAACAAGGTTGCTATCGGTATCGACCTGGGAACGACGTATTCCTGTGTTGGCGTCTGGAAGAACGGGAGCGTTGAGATCATCGCCAACGACCAAGGCAACCGCACAACGCCGTCCTGGGTGGCGTTCACTGACACCGAACGCCTGATCGGCGACGCCGCCAAGAACCAGGCGGCTCGGAACCCGACCAACACGATCTTCGATGCCAAGCGTCTGATCGGTCGCAAGTTCGCCGACCCGACCGTTCAGTCGGATCGCAAGCTGTGGCCGTTCGCCGTTATCGAAGGCGATGCTGGGCGCCCAGTCACCAAGGTCGAGCACCAGGGCCAGACGAAGCTGTTCAAGCCGGAGGAGATCTCGTCGATGGTCCTGACCAAGATGAAGGAGACGGCAGAGGCGTACCTGGGCCAACCCGTCACCGATGCTGTCATCACCTGCCCGGCCTACTTCAACGACGCTCAGCGGCAGGCCACGAAGGACGCCGGTCGCATTGCTGGCCTGAACGTCCTCCGTATTATCAACGAGCCAACGGCAGCGGCCATCGCCTACGGCCTGGACAAGAGCGGCCCCGGGTCCCGCCAGACCGGCGAGCACAACGTCCTAATCTTCGACCTGGGCGGCGGCACCTTCGACGTGTCGTTGCTGACGATGGACGGCGGCGTCTTCGAAGTGAAGGCCACGGCCGGCAACACGCACCTGGGCGGCGAGGACTTCGACGACCGCCTCGTGCAGCACTTCGTTGACGAATTCAAACGCAAGAACCGCGGCGCCGATCTGACCGGCAACCAGCGCGCCCTTCGTCGCCTGCGAACGCAATGTGAGAAGGCGAAACGCGCCCTGTCGTCATCGACGCAGGCCACGATCGAAGTCGATTCGTTGCACGACGGGGCCGACTTCAGCTCGACGATCACTCGGGCGCGGTTCGAGGCGCTGTGCCAGGACCTGTTCGACAAGTGCCTGGGCCCGGTGGACCAGGTGCTGAAGGACTCGGGCATCAGCAAGTCGCAGGTCGACGAGGTGGTCCTGGTCGGCGGGTCGACACGGATCCCCAAGATCCAGGCCATGCTGTCGTCGTACTTTGGCGGGAAGACGTTGTGCCAGTCGATCAACCCGGACGAGGCGGTGGCATTCGGGGCGGCCGTCCAGGCGGCCATCCTGACGGGAACGGCAACGGGTCAGGCGAACGACCTGCTCCTGCTGGACGTGGCGCCGCTGTCGCTGGGCATTGAGACGGCCGGCGGCGTCATGACGACGCTGATCCCGAGGAACACCACCGTCCCGTGCAAGAAAACCCAGACCTTCTCGACGTACGCTGACAATCAGCCCGCGGTCGACATTCAGGTCTTCGAAGGTGAGCGATCGCGGACGAGGGACAACAACCTGCTGGGCAAGTTCCAGCTGACGGGCATCCCGCCGAAGCCACGTGGTGTGCCCCAGATCGAGGTCACGTTCGACCTCGACGCCAACGGCATCCTGAATGTCAGCGCCGAGGACAAGTCGACCGGCAAGTCGCACAAGATCACCATCACCAACGATAAGTCGCGCCTGTCCAACGCCGACATCGAGAAGATGGTTCGGGAGGCCGAGAAGTACAAGGCTGACGACGACGCCCACAGGGCGCGTGTCGAGGCGAAGAACCACGTCGAGAATTACGTCTACAGCATCCGCAACATGATCGCTGAACAAGGCGAGTCCATAGCGCAGGTGGATCGTGACCAGCTCGCTCGAGGGCGGCGGTGCGCGAGGCGACCGCCTGGCTCGACCAGCACGGCGAAACGGCCAGTGTTGAAGAGTTGCAAGCCAAGCAGCGCGAGATGGAGCAGTTCTGCAACGGGATCCTCGCCAAGCAGCACGCTGGCAACAGCGGCAACGGGCGGTGTGGCCCGACCGGATCGATGCCCGGGTCGGCAGGTGGCCGTGGACCTGTTGTCGAAGAAGTCGACTAAACGTACGGCGACCTCTAGCCACCAATGTAACTACGTGGCCAATACACCCATAATATTTGGTTCCAGCCTTGAGTGCTGTCCGAGTACAAGACCTTGTCCGTGTTGGCTTCGCGGTTCCGGACCCATCATCTTCATGGGGTTAAAATGATCGGTCGGTGGTTGAAGTGATGGAAGAACCAATCAAATACGTCCCAAAGGCAGGCAGGTAAGAGATGGAAATCGCATCACGTCAGGTTGCCTGAGATCTCCGCAACGGCCCGAAACGCACAACGTGTATCCTTCGCCTGACTGTCGAAGGCGGAAGACGGCGAATCCCGGTAAGATGAATGGTTAGGAATCACGAAGCCAAATTAGAGGAGGCAGAGGACGAGACCTGGCCGTAACAGGCTGGGTGCCCGATTTGAGCCGGATAACGGACGATAGGGCCCAGTTGCACCCGATAAACGTGTCACGCGATGATTTCTCAACTGCAATCATGAACGCCTGCCATGTGCGAGCGAGGTCAATCATGACATCTCTGTCGAAACAATCTACCGTGGATAGCGGGGCGGTGACCACCTCGATCGTATACATGATGCGAAACAGGCAACTGAGAATGAAAGAATAAAAGATGATAGAGAACTGGAGATTTTTCTTGACGAGACCGGGATGAGCCGCGTATGACACAAAGGTGAACAGGACAATATAGGAAGACGAAGGTGAGAAGGAAGGGTGACCAAGCACCGCATTTTGTGAGGCGCGCACATCACCGTCGGGTAATGCGGCGAGGCGCCAGATGGGCGAAGAGGCTTCGCGCCCACAAGGAGTCAGTGCAATACGACATACCGTGCTCGAACGAAGCGATCTGGAAGCAATGGCAGCGGAATGAGATGGAATGCGATCAGAAGGCGAAGGCGCTTATGCGAAAGGTCAAGCTAGTGGAGCGGCTGCCATCGTTTCAGTGGTACAGCGAGCGGGACATCTCGTATATTGACGCTGATGTGGACGATGATAACACGGCTGTTGATGATGAACAAGGTGGGCCTGATACTACCACAGGTAAGCATGTGTAATAGCCGTCAAACGGGAGTGAAACTGATCGGAAGACACGTACTGCCAGACACCAAGCACGCTCGATAGGCCGACTGGCGTTGACCTTTGTAAATAATTTATGTTAATACAGGAAGCTGCGGGAAATGTACATACAATTTTATATTTTAACGATGTATCTGGACGTTCGATGCAACGGGTCTTCGTTGTTCCACACTTTTCGGCATACGCGGGAAGTATATAATGAATGACCTTGGATACTAACCGCGACATAGCAAGACGTGGGTGTCGATCAATGGTTCTTCGATTAAGTTCAGCTGCGTTAGCATAGCACAAGCAACAGACGCAAGCCGATGCAGCTGCCTGTTACCCCGAACATCTTCCCGAGCATGCTGAGGCTCTTGTTTACGTGCTCGTGGCGCGCCTGGATGAGTCTGATCTGACGATTCTGGCGACGTTTGCGTTGATTATTGGGACGCTCCTCCGGTGTAAGGCAGTGCAACCCGCCGTCACGGTCGTCTAAGGAGAGGTACCAAGGTTTCGCGAGCCAGTTTGATGTCGGACCACGATCCAGCAGACGTACTCAGAGCGAGAGCGACTTAGTACCGTAACCTGCATGTTTAGGCTTATGCGAGAAGTCCCGGAGGTCGGATGCCGCGTCTTCAGTGTGACTGAGAAGACCTTCCGCTACTGGTCCTGGGTGGTTATCAAGACGATCGTCTCGCATAAGCTTAAACATGCAGGGTTACGATACCAAGTCGCTATCGCTCTGGGTACGTCGCGTATCGTACATATTGCGGGTGGCGTTCCTGCTGGATCGTGGCCCGACATCAAACTGGCTCGCGAAACCTTGGTACCTCTCCTTAGACCGGGTGAAATGGCATGCGCTGACAAGGGATACCGAGACGGCGGGTCGCACTTCCTTACACCTGGATCGGAGGAGCGTCCCAATATTTGTGTCGCCTGAATCGTCAGATCAGACTCATCCAGGCGCGCCACGAGCATGTAAACAAGAGCCTAGACGACTTCAGCACCGGCTTCTCGAAGCCGAGCAAGATCGCGCGGGCGCGGCAGCTACCGCTGTAGTGGCGGCGCGGGCGCGAACGCTGCAGCAACTCCACCCGGAGTTCAAGGCGTTCGAGGTCAACTGGTTTCAATGGGCAATGTGGATAGGATCCATGCCCCTTCACGTTCGAGACGGCAAATCTCGGGAGCCTCCACCCCCACACCTACCGTAGGTCACCCAGCTCCACGTTGGCGCGGAAGGCGGTCTTGAGATTCGCCATGACAGCAGCTGAATCAATCGGCGCCATGCGGAACAGTTGACTTAGTTGTGGGGGTGGTCTGGGAGAAAGTTAGCGGGTGGATCCAAGGCGAGGCCGTATTCGACGAGGACCGCTACGTGAGCTGGTTGGAAACGGCCGGCGTCCGACGTCGAGGACCTTGACAAGTACGTCCTGCTACGCGACGAGAAGCAGAAGAGAACATTCTATCCCGAATCTCACCGAACAGAAGACGCCAAGCAGTGCGCGAGATCGCGTCTGGCATCTGAATGTGCACAGATATTCCATGTCCGAGATTTACCGTCTCGAACGTGAAGGGGCATGGAATATATCCACATCGCCCATTGAGACCAGTTGACCTTGAACGCTTCCGGGTGGAGCTGCTGCAGCGTCCGCGCCCGCGCCCCCACTACAGCGGTAGCTGCCGCGCCCGCGCGATCTTGCTCGGCTTCGAGGCACCGGTGCTTCAGTCGGCGATACAGCTCCGCGCGAACTGACAGACATGGAATATCTGTGCACATTCAGATGCCAGACGCGATCTCGCGCACTGCTTGGCGTCTTCTGTTCGGTGAGATTCGGGATAGAATGTTCTCTTCTGCTTCTCGTCGCGTAGCAGGACGTACTTGTCAAGGTCCTCGACGGACGCCGGCCGTTTCCAACCAGCTCACGTAGCGGTCCTCGTCGAATACGGCCTCGCCTTGGATCCACCCGCTAACTTTCTCCCAGACCTGTGTCACAAACCTTCCAGCTTGGCTCGATAACAGGAGCCGCCTTGTTGCCCGTGAAGTCCCGAACAGTTATTATCCTGAACTCCAACAGGAACGTGACATCCTCCAGCGTGCGCATGGGCGCTGACATGAAGACTCGCAATTGGTAACCGTAACGACCGAACTGACCTCGGCGGATCGGGTTTCGGGGCACCGGATCGGAAAATCAACCGAAGACGCGCACTTCGCGTGTGGCGCAAATTCACCGCAGGAGTTTCATTTGGTGCTGGCGACGCAATAGGTAAGGTAGTAGCTGTCCCTGTCAATGTGCAGCAGATCAGGGATCAATCGGACACACAGGGCATTGAAAACCCGAAGATGTCTGAGTGGCGCAACTGGTCAGCGCGTACGACTGTTAATCGTGAGGTTCCCGGTTCGAGCCCGGGCTCGGACGTGATTTTTTGCGGAATCGCACGATGATTGGGCTGGACGCAGCCGACGTCTAGAAGCATCGCCTCGCTTGCCGATCGGCGACGACTGCACAAAGTAATACTAATATTAACTCGTGTCCGGCAGGTTCATCGTGACGAGGTAACGCAACTGAAATGCCTATTGTGCACGGTATCATTTTGTGCATAGCATCATCGGCACTTTCATATCGAACCTGGCGTACAGGCCTGACGCAGGTCTTGTTTGGTGAGCGCCGTGAGGTCCATGGCCGATCAGGAGGAGCCCCTGCCAAAACCGGAATTCGGCGGCTGCACAGCGCTGCCGAGCCATGTTTTGCCAGCCAAACGCCTTCCTACGTAATACGCGCGTCCGTTGCCGAACCACCCCACAAGTTCCCCATTGCCCATTGGCCATTGCGCATTGCCCAGTGGCCGTCCGTTTAACACTCTCAGACGTCCACCGCATGCATCGCTTCGCTGTGGTTCGGGCGGTTGTCGTCGTTTCGTTTCTGCTGCTTCTGGTCGATGCCGGAGTCGGCACCTGGCTCGAATCGCTGAAGGCTGCCGCGTCGCGACATCTGCTGTGCCGCCGCGGTGAACGTTCGACCAACACCGCAGCACCGAAACGGAAATGGTTCAAGAAACTCCACCTGAAATTTGGGCAACGCACGGCTCCTGCCGTACAACCCTATTCCCCTGTGTCTCCACGAGAACGCGCCGGTGACGCCCAGCAGCATCCCCGTTACTACGTCGACGGCGAGCCGGAGCCGGACCCTGATCGGGGATTGGTCGACCGAAGTGGAACTTCGGAGTCCAATGGCGACGGATATGACCTCGACTCGTTTATTCATCGTTATCGGCAATCGTCGCTCTATTCAACGGTCAGCAATTGCTCAAACTGTGCCGCTGCCAGCGATTCCAGCGCCTGTTCATTGTCCGTCTGTTCGGATGCTCCTGAGATCGTTGGCTGCGACCCCAATGGTGATGACCAGCTTTCGCCAACGACGACGTCCAGTTGGATGTTTGACCACCGCGAATGGGGTCCTAGCATGCCGTATCCAATTGTCGAATCCGAGTCGACAGGGAATGCAGACGTCAGTGCTCCAGCAGCGCGATTGGCTGACGAAAGTTGCCATGCTGATGTCGCCCTGACCAGCATTATCTCGACTGGCGGCCCCACTCTCGAAGTCCAGTCAGATACGTTGGCGAGCGACACGACCGACTACCAGTCTGCCACGAGCGACCAGAGCCCTGCGAGTGCGATCCAGGCCGAACAATTCGACAAACGCAGTGTCGAAAGCAACGCAAGCTGGGACACCGTCGACCGGGCTGAGCTCACGATGGCCAAGCTGCATACCCGCCTGTCCCTGTACAATCTCGGGATCAACTCCGATCTCGATAACGCGTCAACGCTGTCGGCACACTGACGCTTACTACGGTTCTACAACACCCGTTTGCGACAGCCAACTGATGCGACGTCGTCCACGTCTGGCAACAGCGATAGCGGTAGCGGACCCCGCAGATCGAACGGGGTGGGCGGCGCGTGTCGGGCCTGCCGCCTGCTACGCTGGGCGACGATGGCGGCAAACAGGGTAGCGACGGCAGTGGCGAACAAGGTCGCCGGGAGAACAGCGGCGCCCTGTGCGGAGTGGGCCGGTCGGCTGCGCAGCCGTCATGAGCAGATCGAGTTCCGCGCCAGGAAGCATTCGTATTCCTGGCAGGGACGCCTGTGCACGTCCGTGACGACGCACGTGGCGTCGTACTTCCCAAAGTTCGACGCCGATGCTGTCCTGGATTCGTACTTCGATCGCTGGCAGAAGGACCCGTCGTCGAAGTACTACGGTCTGGAGCGCCACGCGATCAAGGCCCTGTGGAGCTCCAAGGGCCTACGTGCCGCCACCTCAGGGACCTCGCTGCATGCCGCCATCGAACGGTACTGGAACGGCGATGACGCCGCGTTCGACGGGATTGATGAGCAGACGAGGGACCAGTTCGCCGAGTTCGTCAATAACGCTGGCCCATTCCAAGATCCGGTTCTCGCAGAAACCCGCATTGTCGATGTACGTGCCTAGTCTACGAACGGTTGCCGGCTATCTATTCAACTTGCCCGATGCTGTCAGCCAGAGCTTCTCATTGCTGGAACCGTGGACTGTATTATGCCTGGGGCGGCGACGAACTCGGTCATTATGTACGACTGGAAGCGCACGACCAAGGCGCTATCTCCCGACGCGCCATCCTATGGCAAGCGTGCGTTCCAGCCCATCTCGAAAGTTCCCGATACATCATACTCAAAGTATACGTGACGAGACTGTGATATTCGTATGCCTTACTTACACCTCGGCAGGTACTCGATTCAGCTGAATCTATACAAGGACATACTCGAACGTGTTTACGATATCGAAGTCGAGGTGGGAGCGCATATTGTGTAAGACTTCGGTGCACGATAATGGAGTTGTGACTAGGCAATGTTTCTGGTGCAACTGTCACCCCAAATCGACACCTATGTGCTAACGCCTGTTCCCGACATGCCGACTGAGATTAATGCTATCAACAACCATCGGAAAGCGAAGCTCGAACGAGATCGTATTGATAAATAGACCGAAGTACAGCGTGGGAATATGCTTGTCACATGCGGGATGCCAACGAGAACGGGCGTCTCTGTGTTTGAGGGGCATCGGCACGATACTCTGCGATCGTGTCCGCCAGCTGTTTCAAACGTTCGTTGCAGCTGCCTTTCCCTCCTGGCGGTTCGTATTCAGGCCCCAGACGCAGTAGTTGGGATGCTTTCGAAGCTTTGTTTTCCTAGGGAGCCAAGTAAACAACACGGGTGTCGATGATAGCACGCTACTGGACCTCGATAACTGGTTGCGCTAGCAGAATCTTCTTGACCTCGAACCACTTGAACGCTTGGCGAACGCAGTCTGTAGAGACGCTTTCGTAGAACGCCACCTCACCTAAGCAGGCGACCAACTTTAAAAGGCAAGGTTCACCGCGCCGACTATGAGGTATACCCTTGTAGAAGAACTGTTCGGCTTCGACGCTAGCCTTCGCAGTCAAGGCGCTGGCGTCAATAATGGCACCCTTCGGTAGCTTCATCAACGTCATGCAACAGGACCAGTACGTGTCGATAAGCGGCCAGATAAGCATGCAGAGAAACGAAAAGTATTTGATCCCTCTTTCGTCGACGCACAGCGAACCGTCACTGTTTTCTCCAAGGAACCTCCTACAAAGAGCAGCCTGTCAACGATAAGGAGCCAAAGGGTGATACTCAGGCGATGACTTTGCAATCAAGGAGGCGGTGACGTCGCGGAAGTTTTCTTCAATGTTAAACGTCGGCTTGAACACAAACTCGGTTTTCATCAGTTGGCTAACGAAACGGACCCTCTCGAGGAGCCCACTTCTGGACACGCCATGGGATTGCTGCTTCCCACCAAACTGTATCGTAACGTTTAGTTTGTACATGGGTACCGAGAGTTGACATTTCGGCTCACATCAAGGTTCCGATGCCTATGATCTGCAACAAGGGCAACGGCAACACACGCCTCTGCAACCCACCAATGGATAACGGCGTTGCGGTATATGCCCAATTCCAACGATTCAGCGAACCAGTATCTGATTATTCGTCGGTCAGCTGCCCTCTGTAGGGTGATGCTATCATGAGCGCACCAACCCGGAGATAACACCATTGCGCAAGGTGACGAGCCTTCCAAACATTGCAATGGCACCATCGACAACCAACGCAATCGGTTCCGTCTGAAGTAGGTGGGACAGACGTGCCCCGCGCCTTTTCAGGTCTTCTACGAGCTGAGTGACTCGATCAATGACGACCTGGACAAACACCGTTAGAAGCTTCGGTCGCGAGACACGTTGATGCAGGTTCGAGACAGTTCTTTGAATGCCACGAGTGCGGCTTGTCAGCAGAACAGAAGCGACAAGCGAAGAGGCCTGTGGGGTAACACCTGAGCAACGGCAAGTCGGAGTATTGCCAGGATACAAAGAAACATACTGTGACCACTGTAGCAACGTCAGCTTCGTATAGGGCCGTGTATGACAGCGTGGCCAACGTTAGGGCCCTGCTACGTTTCGCAGACGGTCCTGAGAGTTGATGCTTGCACATGCCCAAGTACGAACGCAGGCTGATAAACTTGTCGCTGATTGCTAACTAGAGCGCAACAAAGGCGTTAACAGTCGCATGTTTGAGTCAACTTGTGAAGCAGCGCGTACATCAATGGAACCCAGATGAAGTTTGACGACCTCTTTCGCTGCACGAAGAAACCCGAACAGAGACTCCTTCTCCTTGCTGTTCCCAAGCAGCTCCCGCACGAATGATTTCCCCTCAACCTGCATACTGCGGGTCAACAAGTACAAAGATATCCACTACTTGTACTACCATGCGATCGTATGAAATGCCAATCGGCACCAAGGTTACGTCTGGAACGACGCCTTCTAACACTAATTGCGCGATAACCTATCGTCAATGGCATTCAGCAACCGTTTTGAAGCACAGTCACGGGCAGGACCTCAAGGAAACCTGACTTGGGCGCAATGGACTTCCCTGACCTGCTGCGCCCGCCTTCAATAAAGCATTCCAGCATGCAGCCGGACTGCAGGAGCAGGGACAGGTATTCGGTAAAAACCGCCCAGTAGATCTGATCAGACCCGAATCGGCGACGGATGAAAACAGCACCAGCACTCTTCAAAATCCTCCCAATAATGGGGAAGTTCAGGTTGTCACCTTGGCAACCATTGTCACGAAAGCAAATTGCTCGAGAGACAGACGCCAGATACCAGCAATTACAAATGGAACTGGTAGCTGGTTGGCGACCGCTGCAAACTGAATGGCTATCTGTGCATATTGCGTAAAGTGAGCTATAAACCACGAGATAACATAGGGGATCCAAAGACGAACGTAGTCCATGTGCGAACGATGGGTTGGAAGGAGGATGACGGGGCCAGACTTCAAAGCTGTCTTGATCTGTTGACAAGCGTCAGCAGCGACCGCCTTGCCCATCAAAATCGTACGGAACTAACGCGTTCAATACCGTCCTTGTTCACATTAATGCCACCCCGATACAGATTGCCTAATAGGCGGTGCGGATAATGAGTGTGTCGTAATAGGCAATACCAGTGAACTGGACTGACGTAGAAGTTGACGCGCACCTAAACCTAGTGGATATAGAAGAGCGGGTTTGACAGTCGCAGCCATCTCATTGAGCACTTGGCGAGTACACTCTCTACAAGCTCTGCCGCAACCAATGAGCATTGCGCCGGCCAAGGCCACATCACTATGCGTCACACCGTTCGTTCATGATTCCCTCTGAAACGATGCGTGTCACGGTGGCTTTGACGCGTGCAGAATTAAGAACTCTTTGCTCCAGCTGCGCGGGCGTCAGGTCCAATCGTGTCTGAACGCCAAGCGTTGCCGTCTGATGCAGGGGAATCAGAGGCCACTGCGTGATCCCGACCCGACCACGGAGGAGAGGACCCATTGGAGATCAGCCGAGGTCGCACCCAGGCGCCCGTTGCCGACGCCCACCCTTGTCACGTCGACGAAGGCGGCTTCGCTACCCATCGTCGAAAACCGAGTAATTTCGGAACCCTGAATTCTGCATTGAAAAATGACCCAAGTTGCACGTTTTTTAGACGAGCGTCACTCGAACTGTGATGTTCATCGTCTTCATCCGGGATACATACATACAATGAATGTGTTGTGGGGGTCTTTGGCCTGCGTTGATGGGTACGGCTTGCCGCTTACCTGGACCGATCACATGAGCGACGAGCTTTGCGCTTGCCAGGTACGTCGTCACACATGTCGCGCGTGCGCTTGCGGTTCTGGCCTTGCGTAGGTGGAGCTTACTGAGAGTAATTCTGGAAAGACCGCCTAGGTAGTCTGCCCGAGCTTAAACATGCTTTCCTCACGGCAGTCCTTGCCTTATGCAGTCCATGTTCACAATGCCAGTTTCCTCCACACTCTTGTAGTAGCGCTTAACCCGGGCACGCCACTTCCGCCACCTTGCCGGGGCACTGAGTTCCATGGTCATATGAACCACATCCACGGCAGTCTTTTCACCGGTACCTCCACAATCTACTCAGAAGAGAAATTCTTCGACATCGAGCCAAGGAAGAGTGTCAGCAACGCCGGCATTTTCAAAAGTTGTTGTCGCCCATCATGTGGCAACCGTGTACCCTGTCGGATCAGGGATCCACTGTGTACAGAGGTTGCCCGCAGGTGAGAGCCGCGACAGACAACACCAAGGGCAACAGGAGACCGACTACAAGGACAGCCCATGAATGCCATGCTAACGTGTGCGCTGCATCAGACTGGAGCGAGCGGTCTCGCGCTTTATACGAAATGAGTATGAATCAGCACTTGAAGGTCGGGCGTTGAACAGGCTGGACACCTAAGCCCACTTAGCGCGAAGCTGAGATGCTTTGGCAGCGCGACTGGAGATCATAATTGCGATAAAGACGCCAGTGACAGTCGCGATCAGGAATGGCAGGTTGAAGTCAGCATTGAGCAGGTCAAAAGGACGAGATGGGTGGACCTTGGTTAAGAACAGGTCAAGGCCAACAGCGAGAACGATTGAGGCCGATTCCAGGTCGGTCGGTGCCGAGTACAGGGCAGCGAGCCTGGCGATACTGGTGTTGAATGACAGAACTTCAAGGGGTTGGATGCCGATCATCGGAGAATAGGGACGAATATGTAAAGCCGTGGCGATGGGAGATGGGCCTGGGGGGCGCCGCGGGTCCAGAAAGGACCTGTCAATCATCGTAACTTGACCAGAGCAAAGGCCAACAATTATCTGGAACACCAATTAGCCTGGCAGAGCGCCACCCCAGCACGAAGCCGTACCTGTTTGCCTGCAACGCCATATCGAGTCCTGGTCACGCCAATTGAACAAATCGCTGCCGGGTAGAGGTACGACTGAGACAGGACGACATCTGCAACCGAGTTCAGATTATGAAGGGATAGCTGGGAATTCGTGCGGATACCATTGTGGTAAATATCGACGACAGCAATTTGGTACTGCATCTCTTTCGCGCTGAAGAATGTATAAACGACGGAATGCTCCAGTACTGCTACGCGGACGGCAGATGGACGCAACCCACAGCCAGCATGCTCATTGTGATAGAGCGTGGCGCCCGTAACGCCGTCGATTATCACCACAGCAAGGATACTACAAATGTAAACAATAGGTCAAAAAACGAAGCAACGAAGCAACGAGGAACACACCCTGTTGAAGGCGACACTGTCACAGCGGCAAGGATACCGCGATGGATATACTTGAAAACAACCCGTTTCTGTTGCTGGTCGGAAGGAGCGGGCAGGTTAACTGGAATCTCAACTGCAGGGTCAGCCACAGGTTCATCAGGAAGCGATGATGCCATGTCAACGAGCAGCGACTCCTTTGGAAAGACATAACTCCATCGGACAGATGAAGACAGGCGGTCCTCTGTCGTGCTGATCACAAAGCCTTGAATGGAATTTGAGGACACGTTGGCAAAGTTGAATTGTAGGCCGTAAGGGAACATGTTGGCCAGAATCGGTTTCGCTTCCGAAGGATACACATCAGCCGTTCCTGCAAGCAACGATTGTTTAGAAACCGCAAGCATATACGTATTCAATGCACAATACCGTCTAAATATGAAAGAACGAGAAGCGACCGGTGCACAGCCCTTGGAAACATCGCAACATGGACGACATCACCTGCCCACGATCGCCTAGCTGACACAGTGCCAGAGCGTGGATCCACGTGGATCGTGCTCCTGCCAATAGCGATGGCAAGCTCAGGAGGTTCAATAGCAGCAACGCTCGTGATCGGTTTCACAAGGAAAATGCCATGTCTTTTCCCGAGTTCTTCACCAATGTAGATGGACCAAAGAGTGGATGATGTTTCGCTGCATATCGCATAGACCTTGACGTCTGACAAAACCACGATGATCTTCCGCATATTGAAAGCTTTCTTATCCAGCTGAAGCGCCGTGCGAGTAGGAAGCAACAGCGCTTGATAGACCCTGCCATTGATTCTTACACCCACCCCGTTGTGTTTTGCACATCACACCAACCCTTGAAGAATATCCAGAGAGTGACTGGCAAACGATTTCGCAGTCTCCAACTGCAAGAGGAGACGGTCCGGGAAAAGGCGAGGAAACTCATCATGCGCGCCGTCCGAATACGCGTAAGTCCTTTGCATCCACAGTAAGAAACACGTTCGGCATCGTAGTGCATCGACATATACACACCGAGCCTCCAAAGGATAGTCAATTAGTTCGGCCTGAAGTGGTACAGACAAAGCATTCTCACGGGTCCAAAGAACGGAAGACTTGCTACCTGTCGAAACGCGTAAGACATGTGAAATCCATGTGAACCATGAGCAGAAACCTAATCGAATCAAGGATAGGGCGAAATCCTTGCTTGTCACTGCACACAAGAAGCGTTTACAGACGAGGGTGTCAATGGCCCCATGGTCGCTTGAACGGAAATCAACGGAGAACTTTGTTGTCGACGAGCTCAAGGTTATCTGACGCGACACATTATTTGGGCGAGAACAACTCACGAGAGCACGCTTCTACCGTGTCCTTTGCCTGATACGCATGCACTGTGCCCGACGCCAATTGTGCCAGACTTCCAGCAGGCATTGAAACATGCCGAACAGTAGATTCGGTGGAATCAGGACGCTCGGGAAACGAGATGATATAAACGTCGTTGTGGGACGTCACAGCCACTTCACTATTACCGATTCGAACGATTCGGGTGCCCGTTCCGAATTCCTTTGGCACCGTGACCGTATCGAGACCCATTGTAGCGACTGTTAATTTGGCACCGCTCAGGATGACAGCTCGACTTCCTGAAATGCCGACAACAGACCTACCGATACAGTTAGCAGGAATTAACGTCAATGGATGGTAAAAAGGTTATTACGATTGATATGCAATTGGATGTTCTTTTCGCTTAATACGCGTTCCAGAGCTGTCCAGAGCATCGAAAAAGACAGCACGACGTTGTGTATCCTCGACCACGATATCGACGAGGTCCACGCTTCGGCCACGTCCTGAAATCCCACGGATATTGCCGCCAGAAGCATACACGTAAACTGGAAGCGCTGTCCCTGAAGAGAGTCTTTCGTCAGTTCAATAGGCAATACAGCACGAGCGAGTGCACGTACCGGAATTGAACGCTACTACATGGGTGGAATTCGCTGCTGCCACTAGTGAGCTTGTGACGACGATATCGAAGTGGTCCGATTTGGGCGGTTGCCCAATGCGTGCAGGCAAGCCAGTGCGAAACGCCCCAGTAATGTTGTGGACGACCCCATTGGCCGCGTTCCAGATACCCATCATGGGTTGCCCGTCAATACTAGGCCCTGTTACCACTGTGTAGACCAACGTTCCATCGCAGTACATTCCGGAAATATCGTTCCCATCCGCTAGGACCTACAGGACAACTGTCGATCGACGCACCCAACTGAAACATCACACACATCCAACCTGACGCCAGCGGATATCACCAGTATGCACATCTAAACCAGCAAGCACACCACTATGGGTGGCTACGATAACCAAATCATCTCCAAGATGGACATGCCGAACACGCCCGATCCCTGGGCGATACCTACCCGCAAAGGAATCAACCCGGTACTATTCACGCCTTCGTCATCTCTACTGCCCACCAGTCATTCTCGCCAACCTCGTGTTCGTAGATCCCTTGCACGGCGCTCGCAACCGTCAAGACAATGACGGCCGCAACAGCGACGTTGGGCATAACCGTCGACGCAGTCCGGATCCGAATGAGACAGCAACTGACGGATTGGACACAGGCGGTACCTACATAGTGCTCGTTTCAGGGCGGGCTTCGGTTCAATACGTATGTTTATGTCATGACAGTATATCTCTGGCGCTAAGTCATTCGCTTGGGTTGCATCGCGCTTGCCACATTATACGATACGACGCGAGCTATAATTTCTCGTTAGTGGGGGCTTTCGACTAAGTACTACAACGTGGCACGACGGGATCGGCCGTCCTTGTCGTGTCTACCAGAGAGGTCTTCAACACGAATGAAAGCTCGGGTGACTTCCCGGCTGACGCATTGGCAGTGGTTGTCGATGCAGGCCGAGCAGTCTGGGCATCGTTGTCTGTAGCGCGGGCATTGGCAGTCGATTCTAGTGAACGGTCCCAGACCTCTGCGAACGTTCGGATCTCGATGATCAGGACAGAAGAAGAAGACGCCTTCGTCAGGGCGATGGAAGTCCCATCTGGTGCCCCAGGCACACTTGACGTGATAGCTTCTTGGACACGTCGACATGTGACAGCCGATTGAAGCGCCCGCACGCCTGCATGAATAGCATCGAACGGACAAGGATCTTGCGAGACATTGCTCGAGGTTGTACCACTCCCCGCCTGGTGAGTGGTACACCTCAGGCGAGTATAGCGCACAGTTTCGATGCATATAGGCTCCAGCGGCGAACGGTCCAATCATCGGGACACCGCCTAACATATCAGGGAACGCATCAGCAGGATCGCCACACAGACTGCACTGGATGCGCTTGGGAGCGTTCGCGCCAGCATCTTGCACGATTGTTGCTCGACAAGGAATAAGTCGAGCCTTAAATCGAGCAACGTGATCAAGGAGAGCGCGAGCCTCTCGAATGCCGCTGAGAAACGCGCCGTGGCAACTGATGAACAGAACCGTGTGATCAGCGTGGTCAAGTAGTATGAACCGTAGTCAGGTGGTATACCTGGCAAGGTAATGTGGAGACGTCGCTTCCCCAGCGAACCGAAGACGCCCATCGGCAACGGATACCGCAAGCAAATCGATGTCGTTTGGGTCGCCATCAACAGGCAAATACGTATAGGACCCAAAGGCGAACGGGTCCTGCGACCAACGGGTGCAGACACATCGAAGTGGGTCTGGAACATCATGACCAAACATTGATCTCAGTACTACACAACACGAATGTCAAACACCATCCCCTATGTCGTCATTGTAAGAACCAACCTTCAAGCACCTGGGATTGAATTTCATCATCGGAACACTGTTCGTAAGCGGCAGCGCAAGAACCCGATACCAACGTCACCAGCGTCGGAGTACCAGTTGCATCTTCGGCGTTCATGAATATATAAAATTTGCCAGCGTCCTTCGACGCGTATCCGCAATTGATGGAATCGGCGGTCCAGAACTTCACTGACTTGAACTGCAACACCACCTACATCGTATGTCTTAAAATCACGGTTGACGGCGTATGCCATGCAGGATAACCTTGTTCAGCAGGCCAAACCCAAGCTTATCGATTACGCAGAGCTTCCTCCTAGGCAGTTCAGGGATGAACCGAATCCGACGAGACTTGAGCACCCCCAGGGGCACCGTGACGATGCACATATCTGCCGAGCGTCAGCGGCTGGTCATATCGGCGACTACAGAAAGGAGCGTACCGGCTTCGACCGACATGCCCGAGTCACACATGACTTTCACACGGGAGCCCTGATAGTTGATCCTTGAAACTGTTTGGTTCAGGCGAACGTCCAGTCCGCTTGCCATTTTCTCGACAAGTGCCTGATAACCTTGCTTCAAGAGGCAGTGCCGACCCGGGAATGAGTACGAATCGTCCTGTAAACGGACGTTCAGCGGGGTTAAGAAAAAGTCCCCACGACTTGCAAACTTGCCTCGAACCAATGTAACATTGACAAGTTGGAAAGGTCGGTCGCGTTCGCATACTACATCACAGATCAAAATCGACTCCAACGGCACGTTTTCCACGAAGGCCAAACCTCCAGGTTAGAACAGTGCCATTTCCACACCCGTGATTCAAGGTCGCTCAACCGGAGCTTCTCCATTCTCTCATCAAGTGCGCTGCCGAGCGACTGGTCAGCGAGATCGCCACCCTGTATCCGGCAGGTCAGTTGCCATATATCAGGGTAAAATACGACAGACAGCCTCGCTACCTTTGCCTTCAACTTGACAGCCTCGTGCGTTAGCTCCGTTAGAGTGTCGTTAAACAAGACCTCGATGTTCTGGTCAACGTGTTTAGCGACTGGCGCGCCATTCCAATCGAATATCGGCATCCGTTTGAGAGGCAGCTGAGCCCGCAAGTCGCTCACTTCAGGTTCGTCGGTAGGTGACAGGTCGATCCCAAAGTTAATGCACATAGACGTGATAGGGTTGCCATCGCAGCCATGAATCCATGCACCGCCTAAATCGACGCCGCGACCTCTCGTACCAAACTGGCGATCCGTCCATACGCGGCCGCCGACACGATCGCGTGCTTCAAGAACGATCACGTTCGCATCGAAACCGTTAAGCTCGCGAGCTGCAGCAACGCCAGCAAGCCCAGCCCCAATCACGACCACGGTCAGGCCACTCTCCTTGCAGTAGGCCTTGATCTCGTCAAGCGGGCGACACAGTTTCGCGGCGCCTACCAGCAAGACCCGATTGGAGGTGAACCGAACGGGCGGCGCATCGGCAGAGACCGTATCGCACCTGATAGAGATTGGCGCTGGCGCCGCATGTCCGGTTTCGAACCATCCCCGAGCTTTGGGCGCACACGCAGAACCCGATCGGAACCATCACGTGACTGGGATGCCGGGCGCTTTGCACGCGTGCCCGTGTTAGGCATGTGTTTCCGGCCGTGGCCCTACGAAGACACGATTAGCGAAGGCGTGGACCCGAGGATCCCGCGAGCGCTCCTCGCTCCCAAAAGTCGTCCCGCGCTGAATTGTCCGACGTCCAGGTTATCGACTACATACCAATCGGCAACGAGCTCTTCTTCCCAAGCGTGATGATGATATATTGGAAATGTTCTACAGGTTTTGTCGTCGTTTGCTGCCCTTGTCGCCGTTCTTGTTGTGTATGGAGTTGGACGATCTGGGATGATTGGCGATTGCCGTCGCCAGATATTGAAATTCGCCGCGCTTCCAGCGGGCGAGCGACCATGGGTTATGGGACCCTACTGTAACGAACATGCCGTTATTCGCGCTGGGATGGTCGTTGCAGGGCATAATGGTAGCGTCGCAAGATGTGGTCCCCAATGACTAGTGGATAACAGAGTCCCAGACAGACTTGCACATCCAGGCCTGGCCCACAGTGAACTACCGTGACTCACGACACAAGGCACACTGGTCCACTTTACTGACTCAACGGGATGGTTCGTTCCTAATTCGACTGTAACGATGGAGGTGTCACTACCTGCCTAGGTAGGATGACTTGGGTTGCTGGACTTACTCCGGCTCGGGTTGGGTGAAATTTGGGACTCCGGACTTGGCACACTTATGCAACGCGAACGATGGCGTTACTTGCCGCCGCAATCGTTAGCGCTGTGATGATTGTAGGATCTCGGGCATGCAGTGCTGATGTCAATTCAACCGCGTTGAACTTCCTGGCACACCTTCGCCAACAGTCCCTGTACGGAAGCTTCGATGACCTTCAGCTCGCGTCTGTCGTCGACTCGCACTGCCAGGTTCAATGCGTAGGGCGCTGCCGGAGCCGTGGTCTAACTGTCCTCATCGACAGATGGGCCTGTACCACGTGAACACGTTCTTGACAATCGTGATCGAAGGCGAGCATTTGGTCGGCGGCCAACAGACGCTCCATGTCGTTGTTATGGATCCAGTACACGACGCATTCGGCAGGTCTTCGCCATCGTCGTTTGCGATCGGGGACTGGCCGAACATCACCCAGAGTGCCCGGATGTCGTTCCGCGCGACGAGCATTGCGCGTAATCGCGCCCGAAGGCGTCATCTGTTTGATGAATGGGCCACGCCGGCCGACAAGGACGAATTATAAACTGTGCAAAGAACCGACACTGCCGTCCGTCCCGAGCCTCAGCTCGGGCGTACATTCTGGAACAACTGAATGGTGCCGGGTCGTAACGAAACGATGCGAGTGTTCCACTTCCAGTGTGAATTCGGAGGGTCGCGCTATTTTGAAGGCAGGCGATCGTCGAGTGCGAAGTTTATAGGGAGCACTAGCAGATTCTGCCCGGAGGATGACGGCGACGCAGGGCAGAGTGGACCAGCTCCTCTGTCATGCAACAGCGGCGAGACACGAAGGCGGCGGAGCGACTGCCAAACTGTGCGTTGGCCAGGCGCGGGACGGGGGTGTCCTGGCCCTGATCTGTGGCGTCGCGTAGACCGAAACCGAGGGACAACCTGATCATTCGCGAACTTCAAGCCGATGATTACCACCGTGGGTTTATCAAACTTCTAGGGCAGGTATGCTTGGCGAACGTCGCAAGTTCGTCTGTTGAAGTTCTCACGATCGGCAGTTGACGACAGCAGGTGATATCACTGAACAGGTTTGTCCGATCTGGTTAATTTGTCCCAAGTTGCACCAAGTTGACTGTTCGGGATGCAGCAATTTCTCGAGCGGTTCAATGAGCTCAAGAAAATGCCCCATACGTACAAGGTAGCTCGGTTCGCCCATCGATACGTCTCGTGGCCCTCAGGGTTGCCCTTGTAAGATTGCGGTTATCATTGACCCTGCCATGAACCTGGTGATCGCATCAGCCACGCTGCTGATAGAGAAGAAGTTTGTACATGGTTGCGGCAAGGTTGGCCATGTCGAAGACGTTGTTGTGAATTCGACCTACCGTACGACGTGCACATGAACCTCAGCGTACCTTCGTTGCGTAACCAGTGTGCGTGGATAGGGGGGAGGAATCTCGGTTTACGAGTCGTCGACCAGCTGAAAACATGGGCAGGCGAAGCTGGATGTTACAAGATTATTCTCGACTGTGCCGCCCACAATGTGCCTTTCTACAACAAGCTCGGCTTCGTGAAAAAGGAGGAGCAGATGGCGTTCTACTACTAAACTTACGCCACACATCATGGCTAGTAGTAAACGCGTCTATTGTGACAAGTCGGAGCGTGCTGCGATTGCTGGTGACGGTGACGACATGATGTCGAATGTCTATAGGCCAAGTACGACGTCTGTAGAACCGAGGACAGCAACGGAAAGTGGGGGACGTAAACATGGCGTACCGATGTAGCCACCTTTCTGGGTCGTCAGCTCCAGGAATGCAACGTCCCAATGCGTGGTTTATTTGATCCTATACGCGTTGGATTCAGCCTGATACGTAGCGTGCTGATGAATAGTTTATTGCACATATCTAATGGTGAAGGAAGCGCGGCGAATATACAGTGTGGGCCTAAGGTCCCTTGCTATGAATGCAGTCCAGTGCTCGCGCGCCACAGGCCTGCCCTTGCAGAGGTAGACGAACTCCCGTTCAAGCACGCACTGGTCGCATAAGACCTTGTTGATGATGTCTAAATCCCATGACTCGCCAACTTTCAAGTTGGTGACAAATCCATCCCCGTCTGCCCATTCCACACGAAGAATGATGGCGGTTTCGGGTACTGTAGGTTGTGCCAGCGAAGTCGGCGGAGAAGCCTTTTGGCTTTGGGGCGTTCTCGGAGTGAACACCTTCTGAAAGGGCAGGAACTGGCCCTGAGACGCAAATTCGCAGAGCACAGCGCCCTCGACGATTAGAAACCGGCACTCATTGCAAACCCGTTGCGGGCCTGATTTCTGCTTCAGGTTGAACGCCCGCGGGACATCCATTTTCGATGAGCAGTCGCCGCAGGACAGCTCGCCACAGACAAGGCAGTGATGACGCTTCACTCCGGTTCGACAGCATGTCTTGCACATTTCGCCGTCAACGTCCGCTGTCTGCCAGCCGGCCGGCGGATATATATGCCGAATGCCATCGACGATGTTGCATCGGAACATGGGCTTTCTGGCGTCAGTCAGGTTCATCCCGGTCCGGTGGTCGCGGTATGCCATGCACAGATTACGGCAGCCGAAGCAAACCCGGCACGGGCCAGGTTTGTTCTTGACTTTGAACGTGTCAGGGACGTGGTACTTCGCCGTGCACTTGTCATCGAACATCTCGCCGCACAACCGGCAGTGGAATGGTTTGCCATGGAACGTCTGCCCGCACGACCTGCACGCTGAATAGGCCTTTCGGTCGACCCAGACGGGAGGCTTCAGGTCGGGTGGGATCCAGTCAGCAATTAGGCGCTGCGGGTCCTCCATCACAGCGGCTCCGCTGCCACCCACCTAACCACGATTCTGCTCAAGATCGCCCCCGTACCCGAGATCGATCTTCCAAGCATGTGCAGGATAACCCAACATCCTATCATCCGAAATCGACCTATCACAGATTGGCACACCGTGTTGAACATACCGATCACGCCGGCGTTGAACGAACCCGGGCTCCAGTCCCTGTACCCGATCACCAATTACCGACACGACAAGATGTTCTCTGGCAAACCTGGAAGCGCGTTCATCCCGGAGTCAGTTCAGACCTGAGCCCCGATGACAGCCCGGGTTGAAGACCAAGTGCACCAACCAACGGCGTTCGTCGCTCATGATGCGGAAAGCGAAACGGTATACCCATGCTCATAATTTCCCGACAGCTAAACGACCCGCCAAACTTGCAGCAGTAGGAGGAGCAGGCGCAGCAGGAGAACAGATGAGCTGCTGTCCACTGAGCTGCCACCGTGTCCGAACCGGGCTACCCGGGCACTTGCTCTCCTCGCCTGTCGGCCCCACGCGACGGGGTTCGTTTTGGGTGCCGAATTCGGAATTCAACGTCGGGAAATGACGGGGCCACGTGATGGTGGGCGCCGGGCATCTTTTTGTCTGTCGGGTGTGGCGGCGCATTCTCTGAGTCATGATACCGCTATGGAGAAGAGGGATTCGCCGACTGGCCAGCAAGGCAACGTTAGGGCATCTGAACGTTGACGAGTTGAGGTCGATGGTGCAGAGTACGGGGGTGGTAGGTTCGTGCAATGGATGGCGCTAACGCGTGGGTACAGATGGGTCGGTGTCCAGCGTTGTTGTCGGGTTTACCGATATCTATGGGCGGATGATGGGTAAGCGATTCGACGCTGAATTCTTCATGCATGATTGCCTGGAGAATGGTACGCACTGCTGCGATTACTTGCTGGCGTGTGACATGAATATGGCGCCCATTCCCGGATTCAAATTTGCTAACTGGGAGAAAGGTATAGCACGTTTTCAGCAAGTTCGTTAGCATTGTAGTAAGATGTCAATAGGATATGGGGACATGCATTTGGTGCCTGACTTGTCGTCACTTCGAATCGCATCGTGGATGGAGGAGGCGGCCCTCGTCCTTTGTGATGTCCACTATAACAAAGACCCTCACGATTTAGTGCAATACGCACCTCGCTCGATGCTTCGTCGACAGCTGGACCGTGCCGACAAGAGCGGGTACAATGTCCTTGCTGCAACAGGTACACGAAAGCGGATCATGGAGGGGCAACCCAGATTTACTACGTGTTAACACCTAGAGTTGGAATACTACCAGTACCGTACATCGTACGATCACGCTCACAAATCTGGTTTCGACCAGGAAGCAATCATCCCGGTTTCCAACCATGTAGAAGATTATCATTTGCTGCAAACGGCCCGTGAAGAGGACCTCACTGCTGAATTCAGAAAGCATCTCCGGTATCGAACAACCCATCCTGAATGTAACCTTTGAAACGAACGAAAACTCACTTAGGTTGTCGGGAATTCCCGTCGAGAATTCGAAAGGCGAAGCTGGCATTGGACAGCACGAACTGAACGTGAAGTATGCAGAGCCTCTCTGTATGTCGGACCGCCACGTCGTCTACAAGCAGTGCCTCAAAGAGGTAGCCGATGCCAAGGCGTGCAGCGTCACTTTCATGGCAAAGCCGTTCACAGACGCGACTGGCAGTGGGTGCCATGTCCATCTCAGCCTATGGCATCAGGACGCGGATGGCAACACGGCCAACGCGTTCGTCGGTGATCAGGATTTCGACGGAGTCAAGTGCTCTGATGAGTTCCGTTGGTTTCTCGCAGGTCGACCGTTTCTTTTGATATTAGCACCGTCTCTGATCGTGCTGCTCAGGCTGGTTAAAGTTCACTCCAGATTGCATGCCGTTTTATGCGCCAACCGTGAACTCCTACAAGAGGTTTCAATCGTCGTCTTGGGCACCAACACGCCTCGCTTGTAGTCCTGGTTTAGGGCCCAGCTTTGTCCTCCGCTAACGCGTCGATCGTGATGTTCAGGGTCATACGACAACCGCACTGCAGGATATCGTGCAGTTGGTAAGGGGAAGAGCTTGCGGATTGAGTGTCGGATCCCAGGTCCGTCTGCACCTAGCTCCACTAGCCATGATGCTGATTACGTTTGAAGGGGCTGACGTTAATCCTTACCTCGTCTTCGCGGCATCGTTAGCGTCAGGACTGGAAGGCATCAAACAGAAGCTTGAACCACCACCTTGCTTTAATGGCAATATCTACGAAGCTCGGCAGATACCAGAAGTTGCCAAGACGCTGCCGGCAGCGGTATCTGCTTTCGAATCATCAGAATTCGCTCGCGAGGCATTTGGAGACGATGTCGTCGAGCATTACGCCAGATTCTATCAAAGCGAATTCGAGACGTTCAACAAGACGGTCACTGATTGGGAGAGGAAGCGCTACTTCGAAATGATCTGACGTCGGCAAGCACGCAGGCTGTCCTACTAAAGAGGCCTCTATTTCGTTGCAACAGGGCGGCGTCCTCGATGCGGATGAACGTAGGCAATGCTCGACTGTGATTCGTTAGCGAAGCGGAACGAATACGGGAACGGATCAAATCCATGGGTTGCTGCGCCATGCATCCCATCAACGTTAACAGCGATAACGGCACCATTGAAGTGTGGAAAGACGTCGGCAATACGGTTAATCGCGTCTCGCGCTGCTTCGGTAGGCGACATTCCTGACATAGGCGTTGGTAAGCCAAAGCACAATTCGGGTATCAGATTACACACCTAAGCGCATGTTCTCAACCGCTTGATAGCACGGTAGGAACCTCATCATGATGTCGCCATCGCCTGTGCTTCCACACCCGCCAACACGAGTATCTGCATAGCTGCCCTGCGAAACGTTCCCTCAGGATCAACGATTGGACCTCTCCCCCAAGCCCATACAGATCCGATGATAGGGCCATCCCCAACGCGTCCAGCGATTTTGAATGTCGCTCCATTTGTCGACGTTGCCGATGCGACGTTGCCTTTGGCGATGGCAACCATCGAGATGGTATCGTGGCTGGTGGTCACCGGTTCCCTCGTCGCATGACCATTCGACCTGCCAAACTTGTACGGTCCACAGTGCAGCGTGCTATCAGGTCGAATCTGGCCAGATTTGGCCCAGAAGTTCGGCTGGCAGTTATTCGCCTTCCATTCGTCATGGGCGGCTCTGGAACGCGCGCTCGATATGTCCCTTGGAGTCATCCCCAGGGCCGTAGACGCGAAATCGGTTGCTTGACTGCCACAGAGCGTCGTATGTTCTGTCCCTTCCATAATCGCACGTGCAACAGCAACCGCGTTGCCAACCTGACGAAGGGCGGCAACTGACCCAGCATTCATGGTTGTCCCATCCATAATCATAGCGTCTAGCGTGGTTTCGCCGTTCTCGTCCGGGCTACCGCCCCATCCGACCGTCCCGCCACACTGCTCTTCCTCGCAGGTCGCACAGCCGGCTTCGACGACATCAACGGCGCGTGCACCGTCTTTCATCATCACCCGCCAGGCAGCATCCGTAGCCGCCGTGAACGCCCACGTGTTAACGACGAGGTCCACTGTTGCTTCGGACGCACCGATGGACGACGCCAGCGCGAGCCCAATCGCCAGCACGTACGCGCGCGGAACCATTTGAGCAACGGCCACCGGGCGAACAATTGTATGAATATGCATGTTTTTTACTCTATGTACCAGTTTAGGTCAATGGCTCCGGCTGATCAGTCGCCTCAGGGTGACATCTAATCTATCGTCTGAACAATTCGCGACGCTGCGACGCGGCAGGTGACGAACCGGGATCGTGGGACTGGCGTCGCGACCGACGAATAGCCTCGCGGATGTGGACGGGACGAAGAGGGCCCGTTTGGCCCCAGTCCTGTTGGACGATAACCGACCGGCGGACCAGGTCGGCGACGAACATTTTGCACATGCTGTTCATGACGATGACGGCGGTTTCAGGCGGTTTCCGGCTGGTCCGCAAAGCAGACTGCATTGCCATTCGAATGTGGAGCGGCGCTAATCTGCATCGAGACAGTGCCTCAAAACGCAGGCGCTGCTCGGGCGTGAGTTTGTCGTACAGGGTCCTGGAAACGTCATGAGTGGTATGGGTCCCTCGTTCGTCACACGCGGCCGTACTTCCGTTCAGCAACGGTGCCCTCATTGAAGATGAGCTGATCAGGCAGAATACGATCGTCGATATCGTCATTGCTGTCCATATTGTGGCCAGCCTCTTCCATGGCGAATGCTTTCGGACTTCACGGAGACACAAAATGCGCCGCGCTTTCACACAGCCACGGTATACTGGTCGGGACTTGCGCTGCCAATCGCACAGGACAGCCGGTTTCGACTCCTGCCGTGCGCCATGTTCATTTTGCGGTGTGTCGTTGTGCTGTGTGCATAGGACGTATGCTCATCAGCGCCGTCTCCAGACTTCAAGATGTAGTCAGAGCATAAGTGCCAGGCGTTAGAATTCTATCGTCAGTCACTCCAGCACTGGTTCGCATACCGGTAATCATGTGTCATTAATGATCTACTAGGGTGCAGGTGGACCCATCGATGGGATCGGAAAGGGGCAGGCCTGCTCCGCATGGAAGCAAGGCTGAAGTGAAATGAACATTATCATCGTTTTGCGTGTGTACTATTCTCCATGGGGCATGGACTCTTGTAACTCGATCGCATGTGGACCGCGGATCATCAAATCCAAGCCTCTCACCTTCGAGTAAAACAGGAGTACTTGACTACTTTTAACACGTACCGTTAGTCTTCCTGCGGAACCATACCAAACACCTGACAGCCAACGCGGTTCAGGGAGTAACTCGCACGAGATCTACAGGAATCCATCTGCAGCATTATTAGGGCTCGCACGTATATAGATGAACTCCGCCACGGGGTCCGCGGAGTCGCTGCGGCACGCTTGGACATTACCCTTGCTAGGAGGTGTTGATCCACAATGGCGCGTGGACCGAAGAAACACTTGAAGCGGCTCAATGCCCCTCGCAAATGGATGCTCAGCAAGCTGGGCGGCATCTTCGCGCCCCGCCCATCGCCGGGTCCGCATAAGCTGCGAGAGTCGATCCCGCTCGTTATCCTTCTGCGCAACCGCCTGAAGTATGCGCTTACGCGTCGCGAGTGCATGGTTATCGTCATGAACCGCTCGATCAAGATCGACACCAAGGTCCGCACGGATGTCAACTTCCCGGCTGGTTTCATGGACGTCGTCACGATTGAGAAGACCAACGAGAACTTCCGCATTCTGTACGACACCAAAGGCCGCTTCCTTCTGCAGAAGATCAAGGAGAGCGAGGCTAACTACAAGCTGTGCCGCGTCAAGAAGCTTTCCAAGGGCAACAAGACCAGCGTCGGCCGCAACCCGAACCACTTCGGCCAGCTCGCCGCCGTTCCATTCATTGTTACGCACGATGGCCGAACGATCCGGTACCCGGACCCTGTCATTCGCGTAAACGACACCGTCAAGGTCGACCTTACGACCGGCAACGTCGTCGACTTCATCAAGTTCGACCTCGGCCAGCTGGCGATGATCACCGCTGGTAACAACTGTGGCCGTATCGGCACGATCGTTGGCCGCGACCGTCACGATGCCGCCTTCGACATTGTCCGCGTTCGTGACCGAAAGGGACACACGTTCGCTACGCGTATCGACAACGTCTTCGTCATCGGTAAGGGCGAGGAGCCGTGGGTCACCCTGCCCCGTGGTGGCGGCGTGCGCCTCTCGATCGAGGAGGATCGTGAGCACCGCCTCAAGAAGCAGAAGGAGTTCTGACTGCCAGTCGGGCAACACATTCCCTCCAAGATGGCCAATAAATAGCTCAAGTGTCACCCCTTGGCTGCTCGTCCTAATGCCAAACCATTTCGTTCCGTTGCCCATTTACTGCATTGCTGGCTATACGTCCTCCTCTTCTCTGCAGAGGCAGGGCGGGAGCGGTATTCGTTTTCCGAATAGAAGCGCCAAGCAGTGCGCAATGGCCGCGTCGGGTGGCGCGACGCCGTCGTCTGCCGATCTGTCCACCAGTGACATCTTTGCCGACTTGGAGCGCCTGCAGCCAGCGACGGCGCAGGACGTCGCCGGTGCTTTGGCGAGTAAGCCGTGCAGTCGTGTCGCGTGCGGCCTGTCATGGTGACTGTCGGATGACAGGCGATCATGGCCGAGGGCGGGACGAGTCGTTACGCGCCAGGAATTTCATTCAGCTCAGCGCATACCTGTCCGACACGGTGCGACCGGCGTTGAACGATATTCGAGATCGCCTTGAGGAAACCCTGGCGGCGCTGAATGCCCATCGCGCGGAACCTCTGCCTGGCGCCGAAATCCTATCTGCGTCGTCGTCGTCTTCCCCTGCATTTACGATCAATCACGAAGGTACGAGAAAGGAGAGACGGGTGCACAGGAGAACGTTCGGATCTCTAACGGCTCTCGTTTATTGGCAGAGTCTCTTCTATAACGTCTAGTAGTTGCAAGATATCGTCTTCCGTGAATCGCTCCTCACTATTATCAATGATCGTGTGAACTTCGACGAGCGATGTGGGACGCAGGTTGACCAGCTGAACCTTTTCTTTGCTACAAAGAACACAGCGGGCCTAGTCAGCTTCCACATAAACGCTATTGGATGCCCGCGGCGCTCTTACTCGGAAAATGGTTTGCCTGGGATCGCTGTTTCGAGACGACTTAGAAACGCTGCGATGTCTTCAGTCGACTGCGACGCACATGGCGTTGTACGACAGAAACTATCAATCTCTTTCGTGATCCACAAGCTGCCCTGCACGTTGAACAGCTTGCTCAGGTCAAGGTTGTCGTTCACGATGCGCGCACAGTCCCGCAGCGACTGCAGCGCTTCCGCATCCGTCAGCAGCGCGCCGCGCTTCGGTAACCTACATCAAGGACGTCGTTTACACCCCGGCATCCCCAATTCACCAACGAGCAGCCTTACACTTCCATCCTGGACCGCCGCCCGTTGCTGTGAAATCTGCGCCGCAGATTGCGCCGCGAATCCCGAGACGAGCGACAGTTTTCCTCGTCTGTCGTGTGACTCGTGTCAGAGACTCGTAGCACAGCCCAACAAGTCTGCATGTATTTCTAGTCTCGGCCGGGTCGACCAGGAAGAGAACGTGCACGATTACAGAAGTCCGAGACGCCGCTCCATGATGGCACGCGAGTCCCGGGGGCATTCGCTGTAGTCGGGGTCGTTGAGATAGTCGGTCACGTCTAGCGATGCGCCTGTGTTCAACAGCGTTTCCAGGCCAATGTTGCTGGAACGAAGGCCTGGCAGTCGTTGGGCCTGCTCAAACGAGGTCAGACTCAGGCGCCGACTTGTGAACCCGTTCGAATTCCACCTGAGAAACAACCGCGAGCTCCATTTGCGCGATCAGTGCTGCCCCGTTGCCGTGCATGTGACGGATTCGCTGGATGCGCCCGTTGATATCATCGCGCACCATCTACGTCGACCGTTAGATCCACGACGACCGCACCGATCACCCAGGGTACCCGTTGCTGGAGCTCATCGACGGGATGCAGTCCGCCTTTGTAGCTCATGGACGGACCCGGCCCGTCCGCCACCGATCGCATGCCGACCCGCGAGGCGACCGACCCCTCCGCTGACGCCCTGAACTCCATCGCGAACGACCGTCCCTCGAAATGACGCAAAAACGTCGCCCCAGGCAGCGACGCCACCGGCAAAACGTGGGCGGGGATCTCTGACGCCATTTTGTGCGAGCCTCGCGCGCTCTCGTGCTGTCTGCCAGCCCCATTGCTCATGTGGGGACATCGGGAAGGGCAGCCACTTCGAACACGTTGAATATGTACCGCATTGGTGTACTTCGGGATGATATGTACGCGAACTGGTATCCTCTTTAGCCAATGTTTGAACGATCGTTGCTCTGTGTCGCGCGCGTGATCTCCGTTTTACAGCGAGGTTCGTTGACAACTGTGTGTAATGGCTTACGTAGCGATCCGATGGTACGATCGGTCAAGTGGGCAGAATCTTGTTGGATGGGAGGTCAGCGCCATCGTCGGGGGGCACCCGCTGCGAGGATGGGACACCATAGAACGTTCGCCCTGGTGGCAATGCTGATAATCTTGTATGCCGTCATGGACGGCGCTGCCGGGACGACGACGTTGCGCTTGACGACGCGTCGCCCGTCAACCAGACACCACTCCACAAGGCGTCCAACAACCCGGAACCCTACGACGAGGCGTCCAACGACACAAAGGCCCATAACTGTGCGTCCGTCGACGCGACGGCCCACAACCAGAAAGCCAACGACACGACGACCGACAACCAGGAAACCAACGACACGACGACCGACAACCAGGAAACCAACTACACGACGACCGACAACCAGGAAACCAACCACACGGCGACCGACAACCAGGAAGCCAACGACACGACGACCGACCACCAGGAAGCCAACGACACGACGACCCACAACCAGGAAACCAACGACACGACGACCGACAACCAGGAAGCCAACGACACGACGACCGACCACCAGGAAGCCAACGACACGACGACCAACAACCAGGAAGCCAACAACACGACGACCCACAACCAGGAAGCCAACGACACTGCGACCGACAACCAGGAAGCCAACGACACGACGACCGACAACCAGGAAACCAACCACACGGCGACCGACAACCAGAAAGCCAACGACGCGACGTCCCACAACGAGAAAGCCAAGCACACGGCGCCCCACCACCAGAAGGCCAACTACGCGGCGGCCCACAACCAGAACGCCAACCACACGTCGACCGACAACGAGGAAACCGACGTCGAGGCGACCCACCACCAGAAAGCCAACGACGCGGCGACCCACAACCAGGAAGCCAACGACGAGACGACCGACAACTAGAAGGCCGACGACGAGGCGACCGTCAACCCGACGACGATCGACTACGCGACACCCGTCGACCAGGAGGCCAACAACGCGTCGCCCGTCGACACGGTCGGCAACATCGAGGCGCCCGTCGACACGTCGCCCGACAACCAGGGTGCCAACAGCACGTCGCTCGTCGACAAGGAGGCGGACGACACGGTCAGGCACGACGAGGCGGCCGACAACTAGGAAGCCATCGACGAGGCGACCGTCGACACGACACCACTCGACCAGGCGACCGACGACCACCCGTCGTCGGACGACACGGCCACAGACAACGAGGCGGCCCTCGACCAGACACAAGACAACTGGTAAAAGCCCCACGACGAGGCGACAGTCAACACGACGTTCGTCAACGAGGAGGCCCACAACGCATCACTCAACAACGCGACGGCCGACGACGAAGCGTCGGTCGACCAGGACGCCCACGACGGGCCGTTCGACAACCAGACGGCCTTCCGCGAAGAAGCCGATGTCGTCGTCGAGACGTCGATCGACGGGGCATCGGACAACCAGGCGCCCATCGTCAAAGGGGCCGACAACGGGACGTCCACCGACAAAGCGTCGATCCACAGCGACCCGGCACGCGACCACGAAGCGCCCGTCCTCGAGGCGCCCATCAACACGCCGTCGTCCGACGACGAGACACCCGACCGCAGCGCTCCCGACGACCAGCCGACGGTCGACCGCCACGCCACGTCGTCACTCAACGCGGCGCCCATCGTCCAGACGCCTGGCAACGAGGCTGTCGTCGACGGGCACACGGCGCCCAGGGAAGTCGACGACAACGAGGCGACCGACGCGGAAGCCAACCTCACGAGGTCCTACCACGCGGCGCCAACCGGCGTCGCGTCGTCCGACAACGCGACGTCCTTCAGCCCGACACCCGTCGAGCGTTGCACCCACGACGAGGCAGGCGTCAGCGTCGAAGGCCACCGCCGTCAGACGAACGTCGGTTCCATCAGCGAATCGCTCCTCACGGCGGGCGACCGGTAACCGAAACCCGACATCGCGGCGCCCTGCGACGCAGCGACGAGCGTCGACAAGGAGCGCAACGCAGCATTCGTTGCCGACGACCAGGGCCCCGACGACGATGACGTCGACGCGCAGCGGCGCTCCGGTCGTTGTCGACGCCGTCGACGTCAGCATGTCGCTCTCGGTGACCGCGGCCGACCTGCCGGAGGACGCCGACGAGATCGTCGCGCGGGACGTCATCGCAGCGTTCTGCCCGAGCATCCCGATCCTGGACAGCGCCCGCATCGTCCACGTGACGCTGTGGTCGTCGTCGTCGTCGTCGTCACACGTGAACGCGTCGTTCTGGATCCTACCGCCGACGTCGCCGGGCGACACGCCGATCGCGGCCGTCGTGTCGGCGCTCGCCCGGCAGGCCCCCGACCCGAACAGCGCCCTGAACACGCGCCTGCGCGCCGGCGCCTTGACGTCGTCAGCGTCGGCGATGCAATTCACGGTCATCACGGTCGCGAAATGCTCGCCGACCTCGTCGTACCAGGCCGGGCCGTGTCGCTCCACGACGCGCCGCCTGGCGCCGCTGGAGTCGGGGGCGGCCGCCGACGTGCCCAGCATCACCCGCACGGTCATCGTGATCGTTGTCGTCGGCGGCCTCGTCATTCTCGTCGTCGGCGTCATGTACCATTTCCGGTGGGTGCCGTCGCCCCTGCGCCGCCTGCTTCGGTATCGCAGCAGGGCGCACGAGGACCACATCGAGGCCGCCTGGGACATCAAGCACCAGGTCCAGGGGCCGATGCCCCAGCTGCAGATCGCCGAGCAGCCGGCGGCGGCGATCGGCACCGAGTACCAGTTCAACGCCGCCTACCCCGGGTTCACCATGTCGTCCGGCAACTTCGACTCGTACCTGCCGCGTAGCCTGAACACGGCGAACAACCTGACGCTTGGGTCCGGGTCCCGGACGCCCGTCAACTTTGGCAGCGCCGCCTACCTGCCGACCAGGCCGAACGCCAACAGGCGCAGCGTGAACGGCGAACGCGACACGACCACCTTCGCCCTAGCCGAACTGGACGATGAGACCAGGGACCTCTGAACCGTTGCATACATATACACACACACATACACAACGCACATGCACGTGCACCTCCCATGGAGGAGTCACGCGCCGACAAGGTCGTGAGTCACACGGCGGCCCCGACGATCGGTGGAATCTGGTCGGCGACCCACCGCCAGATTTGCGTCTTACTGAGATGGCGCACTGGCTGTCGATAACGGCGGCGGCGATCGTGGGCGACCACGCCTGGTACTTCCTACCCGTGGCCGTCGTCGCGTTCTACCGCGTCCTGTTCTACCTGGTCGATACGATCTGGTCGATCCTGTACGAACCCGTCGTCCCGCGGACGGATGGGACCACCTTCTTCAGCGGCGACGTCACCGTCGTCTGCGTCGTCGATGACGATGACGTCGTCGACACCGTCGACTTCCCTACCGTCGTCCGTTCATGGGCGTCGAACGCTCCACAGCGCGTCATTGTCGCCGTCGGCGAATCGCACCCCAGGGCCGCGTTCGTCAAGGACACCGTTGAGCGCCTGGTACCCGATCGGTGCCACGTCCTGATGACCGACGCCAGCCAGCGTCACACGGCGGTGACCCTGGCGTGTAACCTGGCCTGCACGTCCATCGTGGCGCTCGTATCGCATGGGGCGCTCTGGGGCCACGCGTTCGTCTCCTGGTCGCTGGCGCCGTTCGACAACCCGCGCGTCGGCGTCGTATCGCCCAGCGTGGACCTGTGGCCCGAACGCCAGCAACGCCTGTCGCTCCGGGAGGTCGTCGTCGACATGCGCCTGGCGATGCACAACAGGTCGGCGGCGGCGTCGAACGAGCTCAGTGGAGCGGTGGCAGCGTTGGCGCCCGCGATCCTGCTTCGCAGCGCCCTGGTCCAGGACAGCGTGTTCCAGTACGCCTGGCAGCGATCGACGACGTCGTTCCCGGCGTTCCTGTGGAGGTGGACCATGGAGCGGCACTGGGATTTCGCGTTCCAGCGGTCGACACAGGCGGCCTGCTCGATCCGGTGCCCGAGAGCATGGGCCAAGATCCTGGACCCGCTCCCGAAGCCGAGTGCCGGCACCAGAATGGCGACGTTGCTGACGGGCGCGTCGGTATGGAGGCGGCACCCCGTCCTGGCCCTGATGGACATGGTGTCCTGGTTCGACCCGATCCTGGTCTGCTACGCGATGGGCCTGGTCGGGACGCTGGCCGTCGTGAATGGCCCCGGGTGGCCCGTCGCGGAAGCGCTCGGCGCACTGGCCATCTGGGAGGTCGCCGGGTCCTTGGCACACATGTGGAGCGCATGGAGCCTGCACCCGGGCGACCTCATCTACCTGCCGCTGTTCGTCGGCGTATCCTGGGCGTCCACTGCCAACAGGGCGGTCCAGACCGTGATACGGGTCGTGTCGGGGCCGCACGCGTCGGGGCACAAGAATACGACAGCGGGGCCCATTGCGTTGGAGCGGGTCGTGGAGGTGTCGGCCCAGCTCAGCGGAGAGGTCTCGACGACGGAGGTGGTCGAAGATGTGAGCAGGGGTTCGACGATCGAGACCGGGTCGCACCTGGCGAGTCCCGCGTTCCCTGCCGTTCCATTACCGAAAACAACCGGGGCGGGTCTGTGTGATGGACCGCCGGAGGCAGCGGTGTCAGCGAGGGCACTCGTTGACGTACCCGAATCTGCAACGGCTGCCTGATCATCGACCATGCTTAAACCGAATGCGATATAACCACCGGGGCAACGGGCCCCGTTTGCATACACCGAGTGTCACGCGCGCGTATTGCCACGAAGGTGCCTGATTGAACCTGACGGCACGCACCCAATCGTTTAGGGCTACAACCACGATACATGTTGTATCGAGAATGGACGTCTAATCACCCGAACACGCCGTGCATGATGTCCTCAAACTCCTTCTTGTGGACGCTTGCGAAACCGGTGGCGGGAGATGCAGACGGCGGCCGACCAACGTATTGCTAGAGGAGGCCAATTCAGATTCATCATCAACGTTCGGATTCCGATAAAACGTACAATGTTGTGAAGATCGCGACTGCTGCTAAGAGCGGTCAGGAGACGCGACTTGACGTACGTGTAGGCGCCCATGTTCTTGGGTTCCTCCTGTGCCCAGACGATTTCCGCGTTGGGATAGCGTTCGGCTTCTTCAGCGACCCTGTCGAACGGGAACGGAGACAACTGCTCAACGCGGCAAAGAGCAACATCGTTGTGCTTGTCGCCGGCATGCTCGAGCAAGTCGTAGTAGACCTTCCCGCTGCAGAACACCAGTTTCTTGACGTCGCTGGCGTTGTTCACAATCTCGGGGCGTGACTCCGGGATCACTCGAAGGAACCGGGACTCTCCAGCCATGTCCTGAAGCGTGGACACGGCCATCTTGTGCCGCAACAGCGATTTCGGATTCATGACAATGAGGGGCTTCCTGAACTGCCTGTGCACCTGCCGGCGAAGGACGTGGAAGTAGTTGGCAGGGGTCGATGGCATAACGACCTGCCAGTTTGATTTCTGGACCTGGGTGCTGACGTTTTCCGCCATGGGCGGGATCGTGTCTTCGTCTTCGGAGCACATTTGCAGGAACCGTTCGAGGCGCGCCGAGCTGTGTTCCGGGCCTTGACCCTCGTAACCGTGCGGTAGGAGGACAACAATGCCAGACTGGCGCAACCACTTGGCCTCCCCACACGAAATGAACTGGTCGAAGATGACCTGAGCACCATTGGCGAAATCGCCGAACTGGGCTTCCCATAGAATGAGGGCGTGCGGGTTCTCCAGGGAGTAGCCAAGCTCGAATCCAAGAACACCGAATTCGCTCAGGTTGGAGTTCGAGACAGTGAACTTCGCTTGGTCGCTGGAGAGTTGCGAAAGCGGAACGTAGGGATCAGTGTTGCCCAGGACTTGGTCATGCAGAACGGCATGCCGATGCGAGAATGTGCCACGTTCGACATCTTGCCCGCTCAGACGCACGTGAATCTTCTCCAGCAGCAGCGAGCCGAACGCAAGTGCTTCTGCTGTCCCCCAATCGAAGTTGGCCTGTGATTCAAACATCGATTCTTTGTTCTTCAGGATGGTCGCAAGCCGACGGTGCACATTGAACCCTTCGGGCGTCGTGCACAACCTGATACCCGTACAGATATTAGAACAGGCCAACAACGATAGGCGAACGGTGTCCGACTTTTCCCCGATCGACAGTAAAGTGCCTTGGTCAACGCCAGTCATCTTCCGCAGCGAGTGCTGGGAAGGAGCTTTGAGGCCCTCCCAGTTTGTCGACAGCCAGTCGGTAGATACCACCCTCTTTTCACGGGAGTCCCCGAATGCCGATTCGATTAGAGCAGTAGCTTTGTTTGAGATCTACAGGGCGGTTACAGGATGGCATCGGAAACCGGGACAATCGAGAAATGACCTCATTCGCTTCGTCGGCTGAAATAATATTTTCGTCTGCAAGCTTCTTGCGGTACAGGTCGAGAACAGATGGCATCTTGGCGATCTTGCGATACATTAATGGCTGACAAACCGAGATTAGCTACAGTGCAACGCAGCAGAATAGGCACAAACCTGAGTGAACATCGGTTCATCGATCTCATTGTGGCCGAATTTACGGTAGCAGACGAGGTCGATAACGACATCGGCGCCGAACCTAAGAGCAATTTCGTTTCCGACCTCAATTATGACAGTGCGCAAATGTTACTGTTGCCGCCATGCCGCTGCCAAGTGGTGGACCCGAACAACAGACTCAGGATCATTTCCGTTCACGTGAAAAACTGGAGCATTGAAGGCTTTCGCGATATCGCTGCAATAAGCGGAAGAGCGCGACCTGGGGCAGCAACGTTCGACAAACGAGACCACGGAAAGAAAACGCTGGGACTTACTTGAAGGGGTCGGTTGTAAACCCAATCTGGTTGTTGACAATGATGTGGACAGTGCCGCCAACGGTGTAGCTGGGTAGGTCGTTCAGGCCCATCGTCTCGTAGACGACTCCCTGGCCAGAGAACGCTGCGTCGCCATGGAGCAGCAACGGCAGTACACGGGAGTGGTCTGCATTTGAAATTAGTGGCCGCAAACAGAACCTGTAACTAATTGCATACCTAGATCGTACTTGTAGAACTGTTTGGCACGAGACTTCCCAAGCACCACTGGATTGACGGCTTCGAGATGCGACGGGTTCGCCAACAGACTCAAGTGAACGTTGCCACCACCATAAACAGGACGATTAAATGACATCCCCAGGTGGTATTTAACGTCGCCACTTCCTATACGTAATCGTTATGTCCACCATACGTGGCATGACGGGGACCTCGAACCTTCGAATTCGGACGTGTCACCGCCACCAGAGAATTCCGTGAAGATATCCTGCAGGGGCTTCCGAACAACGTTGGCGAGCACATTAAGACGGCCACGGTGGGGCATGCCAAGCACGACTTCCTTAACGCCTGTGTGCCAAGGTGTCAACCCCGGGACGCAAACGCATTATCGAATGCATTCAACAATGCCAACCGATTGACGCGGCGTGGTCGATCAACTGTTTCATGCCCGGAATGACTGCTTCGGCGCCCTCCAGGCCGAAGCGTTTCGCGGTTGACCACTTTTGCGCGAGGAATCGCTCAAAGTGATCCGCCCACGTCAGTCGATCGAGGATACGACCGCAGCCCTCTTTCGCGAAGGAGAATGGCTCCGCTGTCTCAATTTGATCGCGGATCCAGTTGCATTGGTCTGTTCCGAACAGTCATTGCACGCGCCGGGAAAATGCTGTGAGTGCGATCTTGATACCTCGGTCCGGGATATGCATGTACTCCATGCCAATGTGCCTGGTGTACGTCTGCTTCAGTTGCTCAATAAGAGCCCGCAGGGTAATCGGTGAACGAGATGGGTCCTGGAAGCCCTTCGTCCCAGGCAGGCCGATATTGACAGTGCGGTCAAGATCTGCTTCCGACAGCCCAAATTTGCTCAGTGAAAATTCGTCTTCCGCAATAAACTGGCGGTCGATGCCATGGCGAGTGATGCCGAGGGGATCTGCATCGAAATTATTCAGAGCAGCCCGCAGCGAACATCGTTGCCCATCCGTCCTCACCGAGATCAGCAGCATAGTGACCCCTGACTTGGTACGCGCGAATCATTTGCGTTACCTTGTTGGACAGGGTGCTCACGGATGGGTCTGTACCCAGAGAAGACGATACCTGAGCGCCTAGCCGACTGCGTCAGCCTGGTTGGCGAGCCTCCGACATACACGACACACCTGATCCAGCAGCCGGCGGCGTTGTGAACTGCCCAGACCGGAAGTATGCATCCCAGGAAGCGTGGACCGATTTCGGATCCGAACGCCACCGCTCAAACATGGCATCCATGTAGGCGGCGTTCGCCCCGCGCCATATCTCGCCGGACGATTGCAGGCGGCTGGCCCGGCACATCGCCAGAGGGCGCCGCCCATGACGCATGGCGCGCATCATCGTTGGCTGATCGCGGTTCGCAGCAGTGGCGTGCTGCCGTCAGGTGGAGACGGTCGGGTCGTCGCAAGCCCGCAACGCGTCAGGCCTTGCGGAAGGCGTTTTGTCTGACGACGAGCGTGGCACAACGTTACGTCCCTTGATAAATTTAGCGACTGCCTCCTGACCCGGCCCGGTCCACGAGTCGATACGCCTCCAATCCCCAGTGCTCTTCTAAGTTAGTTCATGAAACCGTCCTGTTTGTTGACCTGCCCAACGCTATAGACTGAGCCGATGCGCATCACAAGCGGCTTCGCACAAAGAACTTGTCATCCAACGTTATATTGTGCGTATACCAGGTCTTGCCAATCGTTGGGGGAAGACCGAAGCGCCAGGGTGCCCCCAGCCGATACCTGATGCGAATCCATTATGGCTGTTGCGTTGCGACCTGCGAATCGATGGCGTTGCGCGTGTGAGGACAGTGTGGGCTGCGACGGTGCGACTCGAGACAGTGAGTGGTGGGTCGACTACGGAGTACATACGACAGAAGATACGATCCCTACCCCGGCAACCAAAATCTATGACGGTTCAGCCCTGTGGGATAATTAATGACGATGGCAATGGCCAAGGTCGTTGCCCTCAATGTGCAGAGCTTCCCTGGGCCGTTGCAGCGCGCCCTTCGATTACCGCCATCCATGCCCAGGCTCGCTGCGGTGCCCGGATCCAGCGCATTCGACGATTGTGACCTGATCGTCTTCTCTGAGGCGTTCTCGCCCGTGGCTCGCCGTGTCCTGTCGTCTGCGTTGCGCGATCGCGGATATGTGTGCACCTCCCGGCCGACGCGGTGCTGTGCCATCCTCAACGGCGGCGTCTTCATCTGTTCAAGGCAGCCCATCTTGTACCAGACGACGCAAGCGTTCACGGCTGCGTGTGGGACGGACGCGTTGGCCGCCAAGGGAATCGCATTCGTCATCACGAACATTAGCGGGACGACGTTCGGCCTGATCGGTGCACACTTGCAATCGGGACACACCGAGAAGGCAAGGCGCATCCGTCGCCGGCAACTGCTTCAGATGCGCTCGTTCATCGACAGGTTGAGCGTCAACGTCGACGTCATGCTCGTTGCGGGCGACCTGAACGTCGAGTACCAGTCGGACGAGTACAATGACATGATGAGCATTCTTCGTGCGACCGGGCCAATTATCGACCCGTCGCGAGCGGCCTGGCGATCGTGGGACCCGGCCACGAACACGAACGCGGCCAGAAAGTGCCCAGGCCAACGCTCGTGGCATTTGGACTACTGTTTCGCTGTCGAACACTGTAATGGGAAGACGCCACCTGCCGTCGTCAACGTGACCACCGCCTTCCTCGGTGAGGTGGACGGCGAGGTTCAGGATCTCAGCGACCATCATGGCGTTACCGGCACGCTGAGCTTGCAGACGATACCCCAGGTTGAATCCGGCTCATCGTAGTCGTCCACATCCCTGCTTCGTCAGGGACGCCGAACTCAGCAAACCCACACTATCAGCATATACTATTATTCCAACCGCAACTGACGACTGGGTTGGACGTGCATACAGCTCTCGATGGTTACGAAGGCATCGGACGCCGCATTCACTTGAAGCACCGGGCCGCATAACCCTCGTTTGTATGGGGTCCCAGGTCCGGTGCCTGGTGACCCCAGTTCATGCAGGTCTGCCAGGAGATTCGACCCAGTTCGATCGAGGCCCCACTGGTACCCGTACTGCGCCCGCCGGATTTGGCAAGTGCGTCAGGCGCGACGTCGATGGGCCTGCTGCTGTCGACGCTCTGGGCCAGATGGTTTGGCGGAAAGGAGCGTCGACTGCTGCTCCTGGGGCTGGACAATGCAGGTAACCGTCATGGGATGCTGGGGAACCCGCGCCTGACATGTGGACGGCGGCTGACCAGGCAAGACGACACTGCTGAATCGAATCCACAAACCGGACGGCATATCCACGGCGACAATACCAACAGTTGGGTAACTCTCTGTACGATTTTCGGGTGTACGAACCAAGCCGACGGTGGTTTCTAGTTTCAATATGCAGCATTGCGTTGTCGATAACGTACATATTGCGATGTGGGATCTCGGAGGTAAGCGGTGCTCGAATCTGCTAGGCGCTCCGGAACGTCTAAGCGATGCATTATCCAGGGCAAACAAGTATCAGAAGATATTGGTATTGCTGTAGCATAATTCATAGTACAGCCTTTGGTGACGTGCGCTATCCAGGAGGCTATACGTCAAGAACACAGACGCAATCATCTACGTCGTCGACAGCACCGACCGTGATCGATTCGAGTTGGCCAGAACGGAGCTGCTGGGCGTCCTGGAGGAAGAAGAGCTTGGCGGCGTTATGGTCCTCGTCATGGCGAACAAGCAGGACATCCCAGGTGCTACACCCGCCGGCGACCTTTCCAACGCCCTTGGTCTGACGCGTCTTCGCGACCGCCCTTGGCACATCTGCGCGGCATCCGCGAAGACGGGCGAAGGCGTCACCGACGGCCTGAAGTGGATCGTCGATCAATTGCGCGCCACGAAATGACAATATTATGTAAACTGTACGATCAGGTTGTCGTTCGTTGTTACCCCGTGGTGACTGGTGAGTGATGACCCTGTCCTGTTTCGAGGGGCAGAATGCGCAACTGCGTCGTCCGGTCGACAATGCAGCCCATGTTGCGCCTGGTCATGAGGCAACGGGGCAGTTTCCGGCGCATCGGCACGCGTGCACCGCCGCCGGTCGACCATGCCGACCTGCACCGGCGGCGGCGTGATGAGCTGATGAGGCAGGGGAAAATGAGACTGCAGGAGGTTCGCGAGATCCTGGGCGCGTACGTCCCCGGCGAGGTGCTGAACCCGACCCACTACTCGCTGATCACCGGCCTGCTGTCCCGGCATCCGCTTGCCGGCCAGATACTCAACGGCCACGCTGTACCGGCTGCGATACGCGTCGTGATGCACCCGGCCTACCAGACGCCGTGTTTCGCGGCGGTCCTCCCCGACGAGACCGAGAACATCTTCTCCTATCAGTTGTGCCTGCGCGGGTCCACAACGAATGCCCTGTTCCGGATATTCGCCGAAGCCTGCCGACAGACGCTGTACGATGAGGGGTTGATCACGCGGGTGAAAACCGTCGTGAACACGTTTGCGATAGCGAACCCTGGCCTTCAGATGACGGTTCTGTACGGAACCGTTTTCCAGAGCTTCGCCATGCAGTCAGGCCTCATATTCGACAAGCCCGATCAGCTGATGTACGTCCGCATTTGTGTGGCGATTTGGCCGCTCCCGAATGACATTGCCATTGCGGTGCCCAGGCGCATCGTCAGCCGCGACAACCTGGTCCGGTGGATCATCGTCGACGAGAAGATCAAGAGAGACCTGATCGCGTACTTCAGCGACCTGCTATGCGACCCGGCCCCCGACATCTTCAAGGTCAGCAGGGCGTCCGACCCCGTCCCTGGCGCCGGCACGGCCTCCTCCTCGGCTGAACACCAGCAGCCGCCCGTACACTACTAGCATGGCCCCCGTTTAAACCTTAGTATGCTCTATATGATTGTCGACGATCCGTGTGCATACTACGTTCGTCCCGAGCGTGATGCGATCGTCATCGTCATCGGGGACGCCATTTTTCCAAATGGGGTCGGCGGCGGCGGCGGAGGCGACGCTGAGCGTCCGGGAGGCGATGGCGTCCTGGGACGCCAACGTCGACAGCCGCGAAGGGGCGGCCCTGGCGCGATCCCTGCAGGCCTGCCTTGATCGGCGGCCGCGTCGCAAGGTCGTTGCGGCGGAGGATGTCGCGGAGGAGCCCGCCGCCGACGATATCCTGCGGAAGATCATGGGGGAGCGGGCGGAATTGCAGGCCGAGCCTGGCCCCGAGCTGGCCGACCTGATTGCCGACGCACGCCTGCGACTGGAAACGGTGACCAGGTTACGCGCGACCTTGTCTGAACTGCTCGGCCTGGTGCACCAGGCGTCGACGCGTTTGGATGCCGTCCTGGCACTCAACGTGGCTGTCGAGTCGACAACGAATGAGATACGCGATGCGTGTACGACGTTAACGGCGTCGAAGGACGAGCTGTTGGCGCAGGCGGATTACCTTCGCGAAGTCCTGTCCCACTTCGACGACGCTGGCAGGATCGTCCATCGGCTGTCGCTGGCGGTGAACTTCTCCCCGGAGGAGTGGGCGACGATCCTGGCGCGGATCGACCAATGTATATCGTTCATGAGCGAGCACCTTGACAGCACCGATGCCCGACAGCACCTGGTCCGGTTCCAGCAGCTGCGAACGCGCGCCTTGACGAAACTCTGTGCCCATATCAGTTCGCTGATACTGGAAGCGGCGGCCGCTCCCGCTGACAGCGGCTTGATTGAGATGCGTGCTGCTGCCGTCACGGTCCAGCCTCGAATTGCCCTGCTTGAGCAGCGACGCCTGGCACATCCCGAATATGAAGATGCCCTGCTGGAGTGCGTTCAGGTGTACTACAACACGCGCCACTCGATCCTGTACGAGACAACAGCGGCCCGGCTGGTCTCACTGTCAGCGTCGTCGGATCTGGGCGAGTTCGCCAGGAGCGCGTGCATGCACTTGCTGACGATGTGCTCTGTCGAGTCGAGGTTGTTCGTCGAGTTCTTTCACGACCCGTTCGTCCGGACGCAACTGGAACAGCTCGTGTCCAGCATGTGTTCCGTCTTCTACATGCAAATCCGCCCTCGTATCATCTACGAGGAGGACCTGGATGCTCTCGCCGACGTCGTCAACATCATCCGTGTCGAGATCCTGGACGAGCAGGTGGCTCCCCGCGGAGAGGATCTGACGGCTATTGTGCCGGCGCTGAACAGGACGGTGGAGGACGTGCAGGAGCGGCTGATCTATCGCGCCCAGGTCTTCATCCGCGCAGAGATATCCGGGTTCATCCCGTCCGCTGACGACCTTGATTATCCTGCGAAAGTCAACGTCTGGTTCCCGACTCTGGAACGCTGCCTGCTGCTCTTGTCGAAGGTGTATCGTTCTGTCGAGCGGCACGTATTCGAGATGCTTGCACAGGACGCCGTTGCGGCGTGTATCACATCGTTGAGATCCGCCAGCCGGACCCTGCCAGACCCGCATCTGTTCCTCATCAAGCACTTTGTGATTCTGCGGGAACAGATAGCGCCTTTCGACGCAGACTTTGCCACAGTGGAACGTGCACTGGATCTGTCGCACGTCACCGATTCGTTTCGCATGCTGGTGTCAGGCCACCTTCCAAGCCTGACGTTGACGCACCAGGTCGAAGTCGATTCGAAACGGGACGTTGAGCGGGACTTGAAAGCAGAATGCGAGAAATTCATCGAGCAGGCCACGCAGCGCCTTACACATTTCGCCAGACAGTCAACTGATGGGGCACCATCCCCTCGCGACGATCAAGAGCGGCTGCGAAATGCGCGCGATACCATTATGAAGTCGGACGATGGCTACTTCGTTGCAGAATTCGCCGCCATGCGCGAGAAGCTCTCATTGTACCTCAATAACGCGTTCACGGAACGAATCATACTGAAGCCCATCAAAGACAACGTTCTCCACGTGGCAAGCGAACTGCGGAAAGTGTTCCCCGACACACCTGACCTCGAGATTCGCCTAGCGACCATGGAGCGTATTGCCAATACAGTGACATAAATCCAGCAGTATATATCCCCGATGGTATCCCGATGCACTTTCATGCGATCATAGCATCTATCCGCGAGATGAGCTGAACGCCAATCTCTTTCGCACACTGTGAAACCCAATACGTCATCACAAAGGCAAACCATCTATTCAACAGACACAGTACTCGTACCACAATCGCATCACTCAACGCCGCTGGTGTCAAGCTGCCAGACCCTGCCAATCGATTAGCGCATGCGGTACCATGTCACAGTTGAACAAGCATACCCATCTTGACAAGTCCACAGATGTCGCCATTGGCGTTCACAGCAACACTGACTTGCGCCGACATGCATAGCTCTTCCTGCACGGTTGCATCCGCAATGAAACACCTCCCAATCTGTAACCGGCGACGTCAGACGATGATGACCCAAACAGAGCGTCGGCGGCAGCGACCTTCGTCATGGAAACGCAGATTGGTACGAGATCCGCCGGCAATCTAGTTGAGTCGATCGGATCCGGCGACACCTCAAAGTCCCGACCTTCGTCACGGTCCGTCGAGCCGACAAGGTGGATGCAGGGAACCTGAGCGGTTCGCACAGCGGCCCGAACCCCCGCCGACGCAGCGTCAAGAGCACTGCCATCGGTGTCCAGGATCTCGACGTCAATGAAGACGGCCCAAACAGAACGGCCTGGGATGATAGCGAGCGCGCCCAGATCCAGACAGCTCTCGTAGAACCGCTGCATGGCGCCGGTGAGTTCCGTATTAGCGTCCTGGGATCCTTGCCGCATGAACATGTCGGACGCCGTCGCTGAGCACTCGACAGAGCAGTAAATGTACCCGCGATCCGGCGCGTCAGCAGCCGGCTCCGCAACCTCCAGCTTGACGCCAACGACTACATGCGTCCGGTCTAGTCGCACGCGAGCGGAACCGTGCGCTGTCGGTACAACGCCCGTCTCCAAATGCAGGCTCCTGTAGTCTAAACGCGCACGCCCATCGTTCCGAACGCCTTTCTCGACGCCAGCCTCAATGAAGGCACTCTCCGGCTTCGACAGCGAAAACATGGTCTCACAGTGCAGGCTGCTCTGGCGCAGTCCGTGGAATCTGCGTCGATGTCCCACCCGCGTCCTGCGTCCCGTCTGACACACAGCGCACCTCGCCAACGCCTTCCTATTATGTGCCGTACAAACCGTGCCGAACGTACTGTATTCGTTTTACGTTGACGGCAGCTCGTGAGGATGGACAAAGAAGGACATTGCTGTGGATGACGGTTGCCGTTCTGCGGGTTCCGGATGTACGGTCAGCGGAAGTTCCCAGCGGAGCAGGTCGAACTGATCAGTGGACTTGTCGCCGTCAACGGCCTGGGTAAGCTGGTCCAGGTTCCATCGAGTCGTGCCTGCGGGGCTGTCTCCGACGCCGTCCTTTGGCAGGACAAACTGGAATTCGAGGACCCATTGCAGATAGACCGTGTCGCTATGGTAATTGGCGCACGCTTCAGGACCGACTGGCAGGGGCAGGCCGAACTCCAGCGATGGTACGCCATCGCATGCTTCGCGATGCTGTGCCCAGACGACGTTGCTGCGTTGGACCACATCCTCGCTTCGGTCGAACTCCCTGCACGCCAGCTTGATGCAGACAAACAGGCAGGGGATGGCGTTCTCCTGTTCGAACACGAACTGCCCTCGTACGACGTCCCCGAGCTGGAACCGATCCTGAACCAGTAGCAGCTTGACGATAGGTTTCTCCAGGAAATCAATCCGGAACGACTGTGGCACCATGGCGCGGGCTTGCTCAGTGTCGTCGTCGTCCTCCTCGATGGCATGCGATGAGGAGTTCAACCAGTGCCAGTCGGCTTCCGGTTGTTTCATGCCCCGGCCATCGAACTCGGCTCTTAGGCGCGCCTCCAGCTGGGCAAGCCGTTGCTCCATCATGCTGTCCGATTCAGACGCGCCTTCAGGCACGGCCAGCGTCCCGCGACCGCCATCCCACCCGTTGCTGTCATCGGGACGCTCCACGATTCGCGACCACTGCGTCGTGTACGGCGACGATGGCCTGGCATTCGAGAACGTGGCGACGGAAGCGCGAACGCACAGCGGCACACGAAACTTCCGGATCGCCTGCTCGTTGTCGGGATGGCCGAGCTCGACCTCGACGAAGTACACGAATCGCAGGGCGACCCCGCGATGGTGCGACGCCGGCAGGTCGACGTCATCGGGCAGGCGCATCTCCCAGTCCAGGCGCCCGTTCGTCACCAGGTCGACCCGCGCCGACTCGAACACGACGAAATCGATGGAGCGGTTGACGTACCCGCGCCCGACAATCCGGACGGAGACGGCCATCGGAGGCAGGTCGGCGGCGCGCCGCGACGTCGTCGACACGGCGCGCTCCAGCGCCGACTGGCCCAGAGCGGCCGGCGCCGGCGCCGTCGTCAGCGTCACCGACCCGCGGACGACATCGCCGGGCGACACAACGCTGGGCTCCACGCGGACGCCGACATCCATCGACCGGCCTCCAGTTACGACGTCGACTGATGACACCACGTCTTCGCCATGATGATTATAAATAGGCGCCTGGCGAATGTATTGTTGAAACTTTGCCTACCTACTGTAGATGGGTACCTACATAGGCAGGTACGCTGCTGCAGAGCATAGTTTATGATTTGTTGTTCAGCAGGCTGACGAACGCCTGGTAGGATTGCTCGAGGTCGAAGATGCATTGCCGGGCTTGGTCCGAGCTGAGCTCATCGCTGGCCCGCATCTGGTTCAGGGTTGTCAGCCAGGACATGACCTATCGGGAGGGGGGCGGGCGCAGACACGCGTCAGACCAGGCGGCACGCATCCGCAGGCGGGGTGCGCCCCCCGACACATACCTTGACTTTCGCAATGTGATCTGGTAGGACGATGGATATCTTGTTCAGGCTGTCCATCAAGTCTTTCAGGTGCGGGTAGACCTCGTCGACAGCGTGCATCTCCAGTTTCAGCGAATCCATTGTCGTGATGAAATGCTGGACAGCTTCAGCGACCTGGGGAACGGGTCAGAGCGACGATCCCCGCATAGCATAGCACGGCCAGGTGCGCACGTAGAGCTCATGGGACCCTTGCGGCCTGTCGTTGTCGCCGTGCTGTATCGTAGCTGGGACGCCAACCTCAATCAATCGTTTGTAGGCGGCTGGACACTGCATGGAGTATCGCCTGTCATTGCATCCGGTTAAGTCGCCGTCGGTAACAAAGGCACAGAACATACGCCATGAATTTCTCGGTGTCTGGCTCGAATTCGGCAACGGCATCCTAATGGAACGTTTAAAACGAGAACGTATCTCCTTCCACAATGCGGCCAGAAACCTTGACGGTCTTGAACTGTGCGATTAATTTCGCACAGGCCGGGGCGTAATCGCCAGCCGTGACAGCATCGCGAACGTACGCGGTCTCCAGATGCTCGGTCGTCAACAGGATCGCATACAGGTCCGCCAGTTTCTCGATCCTACACGTCGTACGATTGGCACACAGCGCCATCACCACCAGGACGTGCCCCGCTGGCGGACGCACACACCTGAACCGCTCCTCCCGTGTCGTCGCCAACTTGACCTCGGCGCCGTCGTCGCCGGCCGACGCCATCCTGAAGGAATTGCGCGATCCGGCTATAGAGCGAACGACGAGTCTAAAAGCGCTGCGACGACGACGTCATTACCCGCCACCAATCGTACTGTACGTGATGGAATCGTGTGCAACAGTGTATCGCGCGGCTTTATTAGCACCTGCCCCAGGTGTCGGGACGCGTCCAGAAATGATCATGGCGGTCGCCGTAGAACGAGCGGAGGACAACGTCGACCAGTTTGGCGGAACGTGACAGGGCGGCGCTGAGCTGAAACAGTTGGTCAGACGACCCACTGGCAATGATTCCGAGCAGCAGGTCCTCGGATGATTTCGCCTTGGGCGTGCCCAATTTGGAGTCGACCTGGATCGGTTCCTTGCTGCCCTGCGCGAAGAAATGCACCGAACCGTCGCCTTCTACAGGCATCACGATCCGACCGCGAGTGCCTTCGATCACCAGCTCATCAACGACATCATCGTCATCGCAGAACCGGTGGACTAGAGCGCCGACGGCGCCATTCCTCGTCGTAAACGTGGCGGCAACGGCCTGATCACCATTGTGAGTATATATCGCGCTACAGCACCAGACATCCAACAGTCTCGTCACCGTTTCAGGACCAGTCGAACCTGGCAGTCGTCGGGCATGGCCGGAAACGCATTGAAGTGGCCCGAACACACGGTCGAGCGCAATCAGCGCGTTGGCACCGTGCCATTCGAAGCTTCCTGCCGTAACCAGCCGGTGCGACACCGTCTCGACGTGGCCCAGATGACCGGTTTCAACCAGGGCGCGAACAATGGCCCAACGTGGCAGGACACTGTCGGATAGTACAGTGGCCAGAAGCGGGGCATGTGCCGCGCGAAACTGACGGCCAAGCCCGAGACAGGCCATGGCGGCGCGTGCGCTCCTCATCACGCATGGCTTGCCGGCGGCGGCGACCGCACGCCCCAATCGAACCTGTTCGTCGATACCAAGTCGTTCACCAATGAAGACTATGTCGACGTTGGGGAACTCGTGAGCGACATCGATCTGGACGGATCGCGGCAGGGCGATGTTGTCGCCGGCAACACCCCAACGAACGCGACTGTCAGGCACCGAGACACGCGCCTTGGCGACGATTTCCGGCAACGAGTGTTCCAGGTCGGGTGGTGGCGCTGCGACCGGAGCAACGGGGCGAGGGGACGGCGACCGGGGCTTCGATTTGGCCGCCAGTGCTTCGGCCGCTGCTTTCTCTTTGTCGAGAGCGCGCTGCCCTTCGGCACGAAGGACAACGACCCTGGAGAAATAGTTTCGCCAGAAATCCGACTCTGCTATTCTAACGCCCACAGCATCAGACGTCATCGGATGAACGATAATCAAATAACGGCGCGTACTGCTTGGGCACCAGGGTCTCCAGCTGTTCAGCGAGTCGATCATCGTACTGCAACGCCGCTTCGATCTCATCGTAGTGGTTCTCGATGACAAACGGCTCGGGGAGAGTGTCACCCTCAGCGGGCTTCAGGAACGTATCCGGCGACTGTGCAACCCACTCTGTCAGCGTCCGCAATCATGAACAGCAGTGCCTCGCGCCGACCTCCGCAAGCGCCATGATCTTATCCTCAATGTCGGGAGGATACCGCGACCCATGCGCTGGCACCCAAGGCGGCGCGGCGCCGTGCGATGGCCCCTGTCCCATACGGAATCGAACACCGTTGTCGCGCACCGAGCGCAATGCCGCCAACAGTGTCGACTTATTTCCAGGCAGGGCTCGTCAGAGGCACGATTCCGGCGGTGACCGGTGCCCAGGTTTATTGCAACGTACTGATGTCATGATCAGCCTCAGGCTTCGTGCATCTTCGGAGGACGGGCCTTGCCTGTCTTGCAGTAGTACGTGCGGTACGCGAAATCAATGAAGAGGTAGAGGACGACCCCGACGTAACCTTGGGTCAAGGAGATGGCCATGGTCTGATGAGCAAGTCGCATTCAGTCATAACGGGGTGCGCTGCAACGCTATTGGATAGAACCTGGCGGGGATTCAGGGCGCCGGGGACGGCGAAGTATGCATAGGACACGCCGATCCCGATGATGAACTGCATGATCTGCATTGCGGTAATCATCATCTTCCATGGAGGGCGAATATGAAGCGATGTCAGCGCGTAGTAAGCGTACATGAACGTGTGGATGAATGAGTTGAACACAACCTGGGCCTGTAGTGAGGAACGAACGTGCGGAGCGGAGCGGGTGACGGTACTGACAAAGATCCACGTAGCCGGGCACTTCGTGACCACGTCGGCCCACATGGTAATAACCGCGCCGACGTGATGGAACATCTGCAGCATTTCAGGACGGCCGCGCTTATAGAGAATAATCCATGTGTCAATAAACTCGTAGAATTTCGACAGGTAGAACGCAGAAGCAAACGGGGCGAACTGATCCCACTCGGCGTCTTGGTAGGCCGTCAGCGCGAAGTCGCTCCACGACGATGCACGAATGAAGTACTTGAACAGATCGGGCGCAGTCGACAGGAAAATCCAGATGCTGAACACCATGAGAAGAATGTTGTGCAGGAATACGATTACGCGGGAAATAGGACGACGCGTGTCACTCTTTGATGGCCAGAACGCCTTCATCGTCACGATGTAGCTACCGTATCATTCAGTGACAGCGACCATAGCGGTGCGGTGCGGCCTAACAAGATGCATCCCATCAAGGCGACGCCGCCAGTCATCATCGTAGAGCTCTCCATGCGTGCCAGGATCGACTTCATCATCGCACTCTTAACCCAAGGGTTAGGCACCGGCTAATACGTGTACGTCCTGGGGAACGTCACCACCGCAAGCGGATGACTTCGCAATCCGTAGCTGATCTATACCGGCGGCGCTCCAAATGAAGTCGCCGTCCGTCGAAAATCTGCCGCGCCGCGGTAGAAAGTGGCATTTCTAAAAATAGGTTTTTTCGACCCTGGCATCGTTCGAAAGGAATTTTTATCCCCGATCACCAGGCCTCTATAAAGTAGTACAATCGCGTTAGAATAGTACAATGTACTAATATAAGGGCACCTGTCTGTACTATTTTAATTAGTGCGCGGCGGACTTACCAAGTGCATACGGACTTCCCCGAGTCTGTTTGGACTGTTCCGGAGCAGGGCCTAACACCCCCACTGACCCGTGATATCTGCCGCGATGTCGGGTCCTCCACGTAAACATACGAAACGATTATATCCCTACCTGGATAAGTTCGAACTTGAGTTCGGATTGCGAGTGACGTCACGGAACGAAAGCAGTGGCTCTGTTGAGGCTGTTGTGTGCCGCCTTTGTGAGTGCTGGGGGCGCGAGGATGCAGATGACGAAGTTGCTGATGGTCGGAAGCGAAAGAAACGGCAGATCGCAAACATTGGAAGGATATATTTCGCAGCGACAATATTCGCAAGCATATGATTGAGCAGCACCCTACGAAGTTCATGGAATATTCCAATCTCCCTAACCTTGACGCCTCTACACCTGAAGTTCTCAGGAATTTCTTCAATCGGACTACCGTTGAGGCGTTCTTTGAGAAACGCAGCACTGTTGTTGGCCGCAAACGAATCATCACAATCGATAAGAGCATTGTCGACGTGATCGTTCGCGATGTGTTGATGTCTCCGTCCGGCAGGCAGGACGATTCGGAAAGCGAAGAACCTGCCGGTGACAGGAGCTTGGATTTATTTGAACCCGACTGTGCAACAGAGGATGACGGCTAAACAACTGTATCCCGTGATGCCAACCACTAGTCGGGTCGAGGGCGGCTTCTCCTTATCGCCGGAATGCCTATTGCGCCGCCATGACAGATTTCGTTCTGGAAGGAATCATGTATGGCAAGCACTACCGCGCAATCCAGGATGTGGCAAATCGTCTCTAGGGTCTGCTGCATTGATAAACACTAAGCTTAGATCGATCCTGGGGCGTATATTGGACAGAATTCTGTAGATGTACTAGATGTACTATTCTAAGCGTCCCAAGGTGTACTATTTAAGCTAGAATAGTACGAATAGGGCAATGTCCTACTTTAAAGAGGCCTGCCGATCACGCTGAGCAGGACCGGACCCAGCGTCCCGAGTGCTGCGATAATCTATTATTATTGTCCACAACAGGTTTGACTATCGCGCTGTATCACGCAGTCCGAAGGGTACTAATTTGGCACACCGGACTTTCGGCTCCGCAGGAAACCCCATCGATGTCTGAGCGTGGGCGCGGTGGATCTCGCGCAGCTCCCGGCCGCGGTCGCGGTGGGGGTGCCGCAGCGCCACGGGCGCGTCGCGTACAGCATTCCACTGCCGTGCAAGTGGACCACGTCATTGTCGACCGCCCCGTTCCGGAAGTCGTCCTTCATCAACAACGGGTGCCGGAAGAGTCAACGCACGAGGTCCTGTCGCGACCGGCGAAACGGGCGCGACACCCCGAAAATGACGCTCGCAAGAAGCTCACGATGGCGCCGAAACCGTTCCTGCCTTGCAAGTGCACGACGCTCAAGTGCGACGACTTCATCACCGCCGACATGGTTCATGCCGAGCGCCTCGAGTACACCAAGCTACGTGTTTTCGCGAAGCAGCACGCCCACCTCACCGCCCGCATGCGCTGCACGAAGGTCGCCGACAGCGTATCGTACCGCTTCACCTACTGGTTCCGCGCCCAGGAGGACAACGTCGAGCAGCAGATCTGCCGTCAAATGTTCCAGCATGTGTACGGATTCTCAAAGAAGAAGATGGAGACGACCAGGGCGCGCATGACTGGCCGACACCACGACCCGTTCGAAGTGCCAGGCGACGTCATCGGCGGGAGCGATCGTCGCGGCGCAAGCAGTGTCGTCGTCCGCAATCGGATCGATCCCGAAGTCCTCGATCAGGTGCGGGAGGAGGCGTTTCTCATAATCAAGCAGCACGGCACACCGTCCCACTACCAGCGTCGGCACGCCAAGGCAACGATCTATTTGCCCGCGTCGTTCACCGTCCGGGTCATCTGGCTGAAGGTGCTCAAGAAGATCGACCTGGAGTACACGCGGCAGTACGAGTTTTCGCTGGCGGCAGGCGCACCTGTGGCTGCCATTCCGGTCATCAGCCTTCGCCGGTTTGAGGATCTGTGGCGCAACGAGTTCGGGTACGCCAAGTTGTTCGCGGCCAAAACGGACGAATGCAAGCAGTGCTTGATGTACAAGCATCACATCGAGTCGATGCCGGCCGAGACGCCTGGCTTCACAACGCTCGTCGAGGAATACGACGAGCATCGGCTCGCTGCCCAGCGTGGGTACATGGTGCAGTCTCTCGATTGCAAGCACGCCATCGACTCGCGGACCGACTACCCGGACGACCCGACGCAGTGGGTCACCACGATCATCTTCGATCACGAGAAGAAGCTGGCGACGCCGAACTTGGTGACGAAGGAGACTCGGTTCAAGGACCAGTACAACGTCGCCAATCTGGACATGTACGTCGCCCACCTCGACCAGCACTTTTTCCACCTGTGGGGCGAGAAGGACGGCAAAGGCGGGGCCAACGAGATGATCGCCGTCCTGCTCGACCTGCTGGGGAAACTCAACGTGCCGCCGGGCGGGACCCTCATCCTGATCAGCGATAATTGTGCCGGGCAGAACAAGAACCGGCACATCTTTGCCATGTGCGCCGAGCTGGTGGATCCCAGCAGTCCGCTGTTCAGCGGCTTCAGGTCGATCCACCTGAAGTACCCAGAGGTCGGCCACACCTTCCTCATCTGCGACCGCATATTCTCCACGATCGAGCGCAAGGCCAAGCAGATCCGCATCTATGATCCGAAGGACTGGGTGACGGCCATCAACCAGTTCTACAAGGACCGACCGAATCCCCACCGCGCCAAGTGGATGGACCGACTCGACTTCCTGAACTACGCAGAGCACCTGGAGCCGCGCTACAAGTTTGTCGGGTGCACCGTGTTGGGCGGCCGCGCCTCCGATCCAGCCGAGTCCTTGTCGATCTCGCCGCTACGGTGGATCCACTTCGGCCAGATCGTCAACATCAGCCATCCCGGCGAGATGTGGGCCAAGACCTCGCTGAAGGTGGAGGATGCGTGGACCAAGATTTGCTTCACCAAGTCGGCCCCGAACGAGGTGGTTGTCCTGGAAGCATGCTATCCCGTCGAACTGCCGATCGACGCGATCAAGATGGACGCGTTGCACGGCTACACCCCGAACATGCCGGTACAGTATCGGCATCTGTGGCCTGCACCTGATCAGGAGAAGCTGAAGGCTGCCAAGAGAGCACAGGCCGCCAAGCGGCAGGCGCGCCGTGTCGCCGGCGACGCCGATGAATGAACTGATGCTGTTAGCTGCTGTAAATTCCACCGCCACCCACTCGAATGCGTCCTCAAACTTCAAACGCGATTATCTCGCGAACTAGCAAAGAGCCATTTTCGGATATGCCACATTTTACTCGGGGCCTGCAGAAATATCAATAAGTCGCCTCATCAAACGGCCACCTGCCAAATCTGGACATCCGCTTGACGCGGTACGCCCCATGTTCTTGGTGCCGGTTGCTGGAACTCGGCTGTAAAGATATTGACGGAGCCGAGGTCGAACAAGATTTTCGATCTGTACACCAATTGGCGTTGTTATTGCCAACGATGCAAGGGAAGGGAACGGTGAAGAGCGAGTGCATCTATAACATGATCGCACCGGAAAAGGTAGTCCCTCATCGACCGCCAAGGCATGTCTGCAAGTACCCGGGTGTCCTTGCACCTACGGGCTCCACCTTCGGCCCATCGACGACGTGTCAAGTGCCCGTCAACAACCTGGCAGGCGAATTTGACCCGCCGCGTCCCATTCATGATTTCCGCGCCAATGGCGCGTTAGGTCCGCTGAAATCAGCGCGCCAATCGCCCTCTGCCTTCGTCAAGAAGGGCAGCGGTACGAAGAAGTTACCGCCACCAGCTGCAACAGAAGCGTATATCAAGAAACACACTCCTCGCATCCCACCGGTGCCGAAGAAGGACAATGAGCCGATACTCGGCCTGAAGAGCACCAAAGACTACGTGAAGACGAATGCGATTGCCGTCATGCTTTCGGAGCCTCTCGCGTCCAAGCGAAACGTACAGAAGAATGACTACTGCATGGGGAAGCACGGTAACACGGTTTGGCTTAAACGGTACATAATCTGGAACTGACCCCGGTGTTAGAGTCGTTCGGCGTCGTTCCGGGGTATCTTGGCCGAGTGAAGGGAGAAGTAGATCTGGAGTACCAATGGCTGAACGAAGCGCAGAACAGGCACGCCCAAGAGACGGTTAAGAAGGCAGATATCCAGCTGCTCCCAGAAGAGGAACGCGTCGCGCTACTGAACGCCCTCAAATCGAAATGGGATGAGGTCAGTCATCAGTACCAGGCCATGACACACGTGGTGAAGATCGAACCGATGTCCAAAGTCCACAAGAAGGAAACTCTGGAGCATACTCTTGACCAGCTTGAAAAGGACATTGAGAAGCTCGCAAAGAGCAACGTTGTCGTTCGCCAGGAAACGGCATTCTAGACCAACCATTGGTCCTCATAGGATTCCGGGTCCCATAACAATTAAACGCGCTTCCTTCCATGATTCTATCGCAGCAATGATATTGCTGGCCTCAAGTCGGAGCTGGGCTGTATCGAAGCTTGTCGGAGCGCTCGGTTATAGCCACGCTGTCTGAACAATGAACAGAAAGACTCCCGATCGCTCCCAGGGAAGTAGGAATTGTACGGTACACAAACCGTCGGTGGTGGCAATAAAGTTTAGTTGACGGGGATAACGTGCGTTAGTTATGTAAGGTCTAGCTCTTCTTCTTTGCCCAGGGCGGATGGAGCCGCTCTGTTCAGCTTCTTCGCCGCTTCTCTTGCATCATCGTCAATCGTCAAGGTATCCCGGACGACTATTTGGATCTGAAGCGAAAGATTATGAACGGGCCAGATATGACGAACTTAAGTCGAAACATTGTACCTGATTGTCAATGTATGATAGGGTGCGGTCCGCTTTCGCTTTCGTCAGCAATTCTTCATCGCATCGTTCGAATGCTTCGATTAGCTTCTGGACAGCCGTGTTCTCGTATGAATCGATGAAATTTGGTGATGAACTACAAATTTGCAATCAGAGCCGTCATCAAGACAGCAGCCGCTCACCTACCTTCGGAACTGTTCGACCGCTTTGATAGCTGCACTCGTATTCCGAACCGCAAGATGCAGAACGACAATGTTCAGACAATTCTTGTTGTAGGCTTCTTGGAATTTGTCTAAATGCTTCAGCAAACCCGTGTTCTGTTTCGACAGCAATTTCAATGCGTCGCCCAAACGTCCTTGTTTGGCGAGGAACGCGACTGCCGTCCGATACGTGTCACCCGCCATCTGCGCCTGATTCTCGACGTCGTAGATATCGCACGCTTCATCGTACAACGCAAACGCCGCGTCTGGGTTATCGTCGCGCACCCATCCAGCGGCTTTGGCCAATTCCTCAGCGGCCTTCCTCGGCTGGCCGTTCTCGTGGTATAGCTTCGCGGCCGCCCTGGTCAGATCGGCTGCCTGTTTGCGATCGGACGCCTTGATGACAGCGGCGGCCGCCGTCGCCAGGAATTTCGCAGCGGCATTGATATTCGCCGTCTGCTCCGACGCGAACGCCGCGCCCTTCAGCGCGGTAACCTGCAGTGTCAACGCCCGCGGGCTCGCATCCTTCTTGAACTGGTTCGCCGCCTCCTCATACAGGCGGGCCGCCTCCGGCCAGTCCGGCGTCCACTTCAGCAGCGTCTTCGTGTGTGCCTTCTCGGCCCTCTTCAGGAGCGCTTCGCCCTCAGCGATCGCCGACATGCCGCCTGCAACGCGGCCGAATACCAAATGGCAAAAATCTGCATTTCACTTCGCCTGACTTTCTCCCCGGTTAGGTACTCCCTATCGCGCTAGCCATACTTCCACAGGCGGTGCCCGAGAACAAGTGGCTATCCGAACCACGCTCGTGTAGTATTCCTCTACAGGGCATTACGGCGCGCGTCGTGGGTCTGGAACGCTGACGACTTCGACGTCGGCGTCGACGTTGTCGAAGACGACCGGGACGGTCTTCCGGATCACTCGACGTGCTTGGTCGTCGCCGATGACGACTTGGTACTCGTAGATGCCGCCTTGCTGGACGTCCCGTGCTTGCTCAACAATCCAGGATCTGCCGAGGTCGGTATCGCCGAACGCGACCGCGAACCCATGCTCCTCCCATGAACGCAGATCGAACCCACTCGAAGGACACCACCAGACGACGTTGTCGTTCGATCTGATCGCCGCTTCCAGTTTCCGGTTGCGTTCGTCGTTACTGACAGAATCCGACACGACGCCCAGCGGGTTCCACCCGGTTATCTCGAATACGGCCTTCACGGATTGAAACACGTCGGGAACCGCCGACGCTTTCACAGCCAACGTCGCAGGCGTCGCTGGGGCCCAGAAAACGGCAGGCCCCTGCGGGATACGCCAGCACGTGATCGCCCCGGCCCACAGGGCCTGAAACGAATTCATTTTCGGAGCCAGACGCTCTGCTACCATGACGAAGACGACGAATGCGACAATGCCAGACTTGCAGACACGAGGAATCGCCACGAACGACGAACGATGTCCGCGACGGTGTTACAGCGGCCGGTTCGGCCAAATTGTGACGTTGCCAGACGCTGGGCGGTTTACTGGTTGCCGGCTTCGGTCGCGGCGGCACTCTTTGCCTGACGGTTCGGTGCTGATTCGGCTACGTTTGCTTCAGCCGCTTTCTTCTTGGCCACAGCCGCTTTATACGCGCGTACGCGCTCGCCAACGACCGACTTGAGGCGCGCCATGGATTGGCGTACCTTCTTCAGGCGACCGGGGTTCGGCATGATGGTCTTCTGGATGCGATTCTGGTTGCGGACCGTGAGCAGCATGTTCTTCTCCTTGAGCAGGACGTACCACAACTTGTGTAGGTCTTCGAAAGACTTTAAGCGTAATTCGTTGGCGCGCCACGCGCGACCTGCAACGTCTCAGTCGGGCGCAGCAATTCACAGTCCAACCTTCCTACCGACGTGAACTGCCTGAGGATCGTCCACGAACACGTTCAGCGGGCTTTCTTTCGTTGTAGTCGTTGACATTGCTCGGCACGGGAGCACGAGCCGGGACGCCAGCAGCAACCGTGGCAGTGCCGCCGATGGGCGGCGTAACGCAGAGGCCATCGCCACGGCCAACAGCGCACGGCAATGCGCAAATGGACGAGAACACCCCCTCGGGATTGGCTGTGGAGTTAGGAGCGGATCGTTGGACTTTATTCCCCAACGGCCAACATCATGAGTTTCGTCTCCGACTTCCCATATTTCGCTGTGAACAACTGGAACAGTCAATAGCTGCAACGTTCGATAGTATATCCATTTTGTGTAAGACATTGCGAACCAGAGCAAGATCACCCTGTGACCCTGAATAGCTCACTGCTGACTAGGGAACATCCTTCGCTGAATGTACCATGAACCATACATTTATCAAAGTGAAATCTGACGCATGAATTGCATCAGGCCGCCCTCGAGGAGACATTGACGATGGCATTACGGAAGACCTGGCGGGAGCACACAGGCAATGAACGTCCTTGTTCTCGACTGGCGCATAGGTCCAGGGATGAGCGCACGTTGATACCTTTAAGACACATCTGGTAGAAAACTGTTCGCCGCGTCCATGGATCTTGCAAATGCAATAGCATGGCCGGGTATCGACAGTAAGAGAGAAGACTACAGGCAAGGGAGGCGTCGACAGCGATGGCATGGAAGATAAGCGGAGTACCATTGTACGTCATCCCCAGTGCTTTGTCGATAATGTTCTTCTTAGAAGCGAGACTGGCCAGATCGAAAACAACCGCATAGTTCCGTAGGTTGATAGCATGAGCAAAGAATCCCGACGTGAAAACGTCCCATGGATTCGCAGCCGAACTCGCCAAACGCGATATGCCAGACAGCAAACGCCTATAAACACGGTGGTGCGCTGTACTCAACGCTATTTGTTGGTGAGCTTTACCCAGCAACGTTTGCCCGGAGAGGTCCCGTAGGACAGTAACGTCGATCCACTGCGGTACATACCGTTCAAGAACGTCGAAAAGCTCAGGATGATACCGAAGGGCACCAAGTAGGTATCTCACCCACTGCATCTGACCACTCTGCCGTGACAGATGACCAAAGCCAGCGACACGCACCCTAGGTAAAACGCGATGGAGAATTCGGGCTATGGAAGCCGACCTAATCGGCGCTCCAATGTCCAGCAAGGGGCCCACGAACATAGCGAACAGATCATCAGAGCGGAGGGACTTGCAGAATCCAT